>OX460918.1:4436954-5843703 GCA_949788335.1 Salpingus planirostris | reverse complement strand
GCACACCAGTGCAATAAAATCGACATCCCTTTTCATAGAATTAAGTATATAAAAGGCGAACAAATTTCTTAAACTATGATGCATAGTTTTAACGAAATATGGTGCAAAATACCATGTACTTATAGATTTCCATCGATTATAATCAATTCCTATAAATTTCTCAACACTTATTCAACATTTATCTCTAGTACATACATTTATCATTACAATAAGTTTTTAGTTATTTATTACAATTCAATAATAGGGGCGGAGTATTCAACAAATCCGCTCACCGATGTGATAGTGAGCGAATCTACAATAATTTTTACTAGAAATACCAACAACAGGGCTTGAGAATAATCAGTCAAAAATCCTAAGAGGAGTGATTCGAATTTCATCTAAAATTTGACACAAACTATGAATTAATATAGGTATCGATAATTCCGAGGTTAAATGCATCAGTTTCAAGTAAATCAAAGTCTGCTTAAATACTACAATAAGTACGTAGTGGTTCTATGTATATCTCGATTGGCTACCATTTTTATATCAAGTCTTATGCTTTCTTAAACGCCTAACATTATTTATTACATATCATTATTATTGTATGAGTTGTGTCTGTTAAAAAACCTTAACAAGTTACTTTTTAATGCGATTTATCAGTTTCCTAAACGACGCAGTCCATTTTGTGCGTGTCAGTTTGGCACAGTCAGCCTCGTCCAGCGTCCCGTTCGGACTGAACTTCTCTTTAGGAGTGGTGGCGTTACTTTTGAAATCGCCACAGATATCGGAAGAGAACCCAGAGTCGCTACCAAAACCTGAAAAGACAAAACATATTGGATACGTGCCAGGCGGCCATCTTGGCATTGTTTTCTGCATCTGTCAACATGGCGGCCACTGCAAGTCACGAAATCAAACGAAACCGGTGATTCACACACCACACCCAACCAATTTCGTTATACAATGGGAACACCTGATTCGAATGCAACTCGAGACGACTCATATGACATGTCACGATCATTAAAACGAACCTTTGCCGCTGTTGCAGGCCGCCTGACTCAGAGCGTCCTCGTGGTCGTCGTCGTGGTCCCTGAGGCAGTGCGAAGAGGCGTCCGAGGAGGCGTCGTCCATGTAGGAGATGGCCAGTTCGGCGAAGGGCACGCTCAGCGACGAGCATTCGCTCGGATTGGGAGTACTGCTCACGTGGCAGAACCACTCGGACAGGCTCTCGCCCTCGACGCATCGGATGGGCGACGGGGGCGGCTTGATCATGTTGCGCATCTCCAGGAAGGGCGTCTGGAGACACCCCAGCAATTTGCGACTGAAAATTATCCACACTTCACTCGCTATTCTGGAATTACGGATATCAAATGTGCCCACAGAGAATAATCGAATTCCTTTTCATTGGCACCGTACAGTGTGCGTCTAAAGTGTCCTTCTTTGGATACTTTGCATGCTACACAGAAGGTAAAAGTGAATCATCGGCCATAGTGGAGCCATATTTTTGGCGGTAACTATGACAGTAACTAAAGAAGTTACCACACTTAACACCAGCTGTAACTAGATCAAATAATTATTAACCAAGGTAGAGAAGTTTGCCAATATTTGCCAAGCGCCAAGTTCATAACCAAATTTACTGTTATTCTGCACACTGGTCTCCAAAATGGCTGCTGCGCAGCTCTCTTTCATTTAGTAGCTGTACCCCTAGTAACACACGTTTACTTTATAAATATTACTTGGCAACTGAATCACGATCGCCTTGTTTCTTTGACAGATGTGTCAAATTTTGACGTTTTACTGGATAATTTGTTCTCTGGTCGACAGTTTTATACGGAGATGCTTAATTTTTATGTGATTTTCATCAAATTATCGATTGTCGTTTTTGCTGAACATTGAACTCATATGGAATTAGTTACTGCGGTCCACTTACTCGTATTTGCGGCTGTTCTTCCTGTTGTAGGTGGCTTTCGCGTAAGCGCAAACCGAACATTTCTTGCACGTGGCCAAATGTTGTAGGGCTTTTTGATATTGCGAAGCCAAAGGAGCCGCCTGGTGTCGTTCAACTATCTACCAACAAAACGAACAAGAAAAAACGAATTAAAAACAGTAGGCGCACACGTTGTATTAATAATTTACTATTAAGCTGCTTATCAAGTATCGAATACGGCGGATAGGCATAAAGTAATGAAGTCCTTAATTGGGAATGTCGAATGTGAATAACCTCACTGTGAAAAAGAGACCACCCTGACCGATCAAGTAGCATAATTATCGGACGAATACGATTATCCTACATTAGAATTATTATTACAAGACTTCGGAATTTGCCGGTGTGCGCGTACGAAAAAAGAGCGATCTCGAGCGAGTTGGTCTCCGCGTGGTACTCGAAGAGAGCGCGAACCGACCGGCAAATTAAGTAACATTATCTCATAACGCAGAGCACCACTCGAAGGAACTTCACTCGAGTGCAACATGCATCTTCGCATAAGTGCACGAACGAACACACAACAGACACGTACACATTTATTAATACGGAAACCGGAAAGAAGATTAAAAAGCAACGGCGGACCTCTCTCGTCCATTATTATTAAAGTGCGCACCCTAATAATAATTACGAGAGAAATCCGATTAAAAGCCCAGATCGAATCATAATTAATTAATCCGAATAACCTATCTATCTGGAATCGTTTCAATTATCCAGATCAAAGAAACAACTTTCCCATTACAATTAATAATGCGATCGCAGTGATTCTCCCGATTCTCATGATGTTCTCAGTTTTCACGGACTGAATTCTGAAAATCAGGTACCTAGATAACTTTTTACGACTCGATTATTGTCACCAATTTGTTTCTGATTATTTTTACGACCGGAGTTGTTTATAGAAAGTAGGTATCTCCGAGAAGATATAAAACAAAGTATTTTTCAAGGGGAAAAAGAAGAAGATTAGAGATCTTCACACGGGGCCCGGATATAACACGTTTATACCAAATCAGGAACGTCCCAGAAATAAAAATCGTGGAACAATTATTATTATTAGAGCGGTGAAAGCAAAGAGTCACGACAGGTGACCCGGTTTCAACCTTGCCCTTCCAAGACCATTGGAAGAACCTCAAAATAGCTTCTAATCAAAACTCAAAATGCCACATTTTTGGACTATGGCATATGCACGAAAGAAAACAAGGTTTTTCACAAAGAAACGTGTCAAAATAGTCATAATGGCGGACTGGCAGATCGAATACAAAATTGAATGACTGAGCTGAAAATTTGAACTGCCATTCATCTCCTTTCGACAAATCTTGTTTTCATTTGCATTCGGTTGCAAAAATGAATATGCCCATGAAGATCGACTGAAAACAGTTTATAAAGAGAAGACTAGCAAAAATGACATGACTTAATCGTATGTTTTGTTTTCACTGTCAAAATTTCAAGTCAGTGGAATCAAAAGAAGGCTATTGATTGGATATTTCAAATTGTTCAATCACCGAAAACAGTTTATAAAGAGAAGACTAGCAAAAATGACATGACTTAATCGTATGTTTTGTTTTCACTGTCAAAATTTCAAGTCAGTGGAATCAAAAGAAGGCTATTGATTGGATATTTCAAATTGTTCAATCACCGACCTCAAATTTAGAGCTGAGCCAGTTTGGTTCTAGGTCTATGGTTCTAGTAACTTGAAAATACAATGAAAATAAATTTGATGTCATGGCTTCCCCCTGTGAAAACTGAATGTGTTGTGTGGTAAACCAAAACCGCTCCAAAGAATGTTAATATTATGAAGTCAGAGTTCATAATTCGCCCCGGGCGAAATGAATGCAAATGATCGCCGGATTCCCCGAGGTCGTCCATTATTCCGCACACGTAACGAATTTATAAATAAAAATGATGCCTTTTCATTACCTGATGATGACCGTCACTGCCGTAATTATTGTCGTCTGTTCGCCTCTTGTTCCGCTGCATCTGGTTCAGGTACTTCCTCATGCCATTACGTTCCGCTTCTAGCGCTTCCTTCAACTGGTCATTCTGCGAAATTGGCTCGGATGAAAATGCGCCGGGAGACGAAGATCATCCGTTCGACTTTCACACGATAAAAATAGCGACAACGGATATACGTTTCGCATCGGGAATTATGCGGTTTACGCGTAAAATAATCTCAAAGACTAAAAATCGAAGCGCGAACTCATCGATCGACATTCTGTCAACGGACTCTGAAGAGCATCGAAATGAAGGATCGTGCAGAGTTGCAGTGACCGGTGGAGCAAATCGAACCGACCGTAACTCATGAAAATTGAATAAATCTGAACAGTGAAAGCCCTCGTTAATCGAGTCGCAGAAAAATCCCGTGAAAAAGCACCGGAGGAAATTCAACGACAATAAAAAAGTACCCCACTCGGGTGCATAGCAAATTCACGCGTAATTCGTGACGGACTCACCTCTCTTTCCAAGCTTTCTTTTTCGTACTTCATCTTGGTCATGTGATGGAAAACTTCCTGCCGTGCCCTTTCCAGCTTCCTCCTGGTGTGTTCCGATTCCCTCGCCTGCTCTGTCAACTGTTACGGAAAAAGGTTAATAACACCGTAAACGCCATCACCGACGATTCATTGTGTTTCGGTGGTTACACGGAATTCAAGGGTGGGACTATACCGAATCCGAAAGAGCGCCACTTACCAGTCTGTAAGCCCGGTATCGTTCCTTCTCCAGCGCTTCGGTTTGCTGCAGACATTTCTCCTTTTCCGCTTTGAGCTGCCCAACGAAAAGAGAAAAGATCAAACGAAAGGTCAATCATGAAATTCGAGGCGTTTTAATCACGACCCATCCCCGCGGTATTTTTATTTTACGGTACAGGACGGTTAATTGAATTCGTGATTTAGATTTTTAATGGGATTCGAACCGCTTGATGCCTCCCCAACGTTGAAAACGTAAATTGAATTATGTATTTTCGCAATGGGCGTAACCGTAAACAATTCTAACTGCACCATCATCCATTGTTTAGCATGCAGACAAGTAAATAAAATAAAACCGTTGCTTCTCAAGTGGAAAAGAATAGCGCAGGTATAATAACACTCCCCGGGGATTTGTAGCTTAGGTATATTAGATATAATAAAATAACATTTTACGAAAGAGGATGTTGTAATTTAGTTAACAAGGAAAATATAAGAGCACCGCTTTCCGGAGCTTTTTAACCTGAAAAAAGATCCAAGTTTTAAACGGTTACATAACGTTTCTTTAATGTTATGACACTCTGTAATTATTACGTGTGTGTAAATCACTAATCAATCAAGAAGGAAAAATAACAGCATTAGGAAATCGTGTATCCACCTACTTTAATAATAATAATAAATAACGGAGTACCCGATTTGGTAGTCTCTTTTCATTAGGTGAGAGTAAAAGCGTGAAAATTGTGTACCACCTACGAAATTGCGCAACAAGCGAAGATTAACAATTTTAAAGATCAATTGCATACTTTAGCAATCCGGTTTTTCAATCGATGTACCAGTGTACAGAGGAATTTGTAAAAATACGACCGATTTCTAAGTTCGAGTTGCGCCCATAACAGTGTAAAGCAAATAACCGCAGCAACAAAAGTTGCGCCGCTCTGCTTCGGGCGCAACTCTAACCTAGAATTAGCCCCAGGTGCACAGTTCAATGGGAAGATAAGAAAATCCGCGAGATTCTCGGCATTCCTCCTCTATTAAGCGGAATACAAATATTCTCGAGTACGTTAAGGTCGATCTTTATCTTGAACACATACACAATAATTTTATTAATAGTTTACGAAAAAATCTACTGTTATCTTAATGAAAGCCACCAAAAAGGCCAATAAACTCGAGGGTAATAAATTCCTTGGCGCAACCGAATAAAATTTGTACTCATTACTGTACACAGGCGCGCACACACGCCAAATTGAACTTCCTATTAAATTACAATCGCGTCTAGGCAATCAAAGAGACGTAAAAGCGACCATTAAAATTGTAAAAATCCGTACGATAATACAATCCAAACGATTATTTATTTATTAATGCGATGACGCGATCGCGAACGAGAAAGTTGCATGCGAAAGAAGACGAGAAAATTAAATTATTTAAAAAAATTCATCTAAATAAGGAGCAATCGTCTTGACGGCCTTTCGAGTGAAAGTGACAACTCGGAAAACACAAAGAAGAAATAAAAAATTGAGCGACCGAATAATTTCGTGCCAATTTTATACACATCCGACAATTTCTGGTTGTTGTGTTATTGCGTTAGCCCGTCTCGCCTTTAATTCGAATCCAATTAAAATATTTTCGAGAGGAGAAACCAGTTTAGTCCGTCTGTTTGCGACAGCCAAATCTCCAAACGAGAAAAAAAAACGTCCTTGACTAGTAAAAAAAAAGTAAAAACCCACCTTATCGCATTGTTCCTCCAGATACACGACTCTTTCGAACTGCAGGAAGACCTCGTCTTCTTTCTCTCGCAGCAGGCACTCGTTCGATTCCAGTCTTCTAGTCAGTAGGTCCCTCTGTTCGATCAGATCATCTCTCTCGGTCTGATCGAGGAACAAAACAGAAATTAATGCGATTTCTAAACTAAATCCATCGAAATCAAATAAACAGTGCGGGGTTGAAATTGCATGAAATTTTTTATTTTGACCAATTTTGACATCTATTGCGATTTCAGTTTTGCCAAAGTGTAATTATTTCGCGTAATTTGAAACATTTTCAATAAGAGAAGACACGTGACTGAGAAGTAGAAAATAGTGAATTACTGGTCCAATGGAGAAGTAATCTTGAGAAAATGTTTCTGACTAAATTTTTACACAAATTCACAACTGAAAACTTGTGTAAGTTTGTTTAATATTACAGAAAACAGAGACATAGAGTTGACTCCATTGATCAATCAACTGGTTCCTTCCGAATAAAAGAAATTTCAACATTTATTTAAAGCTGACAGAAAAAACGGCTAACCTATACTCTTTCCAAGATAAACTGACCATCACGTGACCCCCAAACTACCTGACAAATACCTGTCATTAATCAATGGTTATCAATGCTTTTCAATTAAATTTTGCTTAGCAACTTAGGTCACGTGATGGCCAGTTTATCTTGGAAAGAGTATACATAGTTTCAAAAGCCCTCATACGAGTATCTGTTTGCATGATGTCAAAATTCGCGCCAGACAGGTGGTGTCACAAAGCAAAAGTCACCAAAACGTCAAAATCTAGTTCCGCACTAGATAACTGAATGGACTGTACCTTGACTTCGTGATATTTCTCCTCGAGGTAGTACGCGATATTCCGGGCCTCTTCGTACTTCTGACTCAGATGGACGTACTTGTCGTAGTGCTTCTTGAACAGGACGAACCTTAAACGAGCAAAAACACGGTAGAGAGAAATCGTCATTGCTCATTCCAGTAGCAGAGTTCGCGGACGGGTCGATCCGCGACATAATTACGATCATGACATTTATTCAGAGCGAACTTTCTACGACGGCCGAACGGAATAATAGCGGCGCGAACCGCCGAGACCGAAAAGAGAGCAAGAAACCGATCCGGAGGAGACGTTATAACTCTGCGTGAGATGGCTTCCGCAATTCCTGAATTGAACTCGATCGTAAAACTGTCCGGGCAAATCGGCATGACTCCTGCGAGTCTCGAAGTGCGAGAGAAATTATCCTGCGGGTTGTAAAAAGTGCTCAACGAGACAATGGCATAATAAGATCACATAAAAAGACAAAGGACTTCCTATGCACGCCTCTCGAGCAGCGCACATTCGTGCATCAGATCGATCGAGCCATTTTTCCACCACATGTCTCCATTATTATTGTTATTATTAACCATTATTTCCCCGAGGAGGAATTCGGATTATTTTATAATAATTATAGGTGCAATAGGAAGAGAGAGTTCTTTGTATCGGCCCTAAGGCGTTCTCTCAATCCGTCTCTTCCATCATCTGAATACTATGTAATAATTACAAGGTATGCATATTTGCGTGTCCGATAAATAAAACAAATAACGGAGGAAGTTTAAGAAAGGTGCAATTATAAGGTCAATCAGGAACGATTATCAATGACGCACGAAATCTCCGATCATTTATCGTGCATTTCGATAAAATCTGCGTTACGTGCTACTTAACGCGTATTTCGGCATAATTATTTCGAGACTTAACCCAATTTACAATTGAAATGATCATCACGCACTCGACTTGGAGATGTTATGTTAGTTTTATTACTGTGAGAGGTCATCGATTTGTGAAAGCACAAACAAAAAGCTTAGTGGTTCTTTGAGATTCTCCATCTGGCCGATAATTACCAATTACGTCTAGTTTTCACCATAAAAGTCGTCGCATAGTCAGACAGAAATCTCGAGGACATTTTTGCGATTTGGCTTATGAACCGGCGAAGAAAGCGCGTGACTTTAGAGACTCTCCTCTTGTAACAGTTTGAATATGTTATGCCTGAATTAGACAAAAACCATCAATTTCACTATGTGGGATTACATTTTATGGCTCAGTTATGTCACGATCCTAATAAGTCGTTTTGGATTATTTGCGTGTAACTTTACTCTGGAAAGATTTTAAAAGATTAGGAATTCGATACATCACGGCCATAAGAGACTTCAATACTTCAATCTTACAAAAAATCATAAAAATCTTTAATCGTCGAGGGAGTTCCCAGACGATTTCATGTAATCTAGAACTACATCATTCCTAATTCGTTTTCCCATGACAGCAGTGTAGTTCACTTTACCTTATGAATATCTACGAATCCAGGACGATCTTACCTAACTGGAGCCATCAATGAAAAATTGAAAGCCATCGATTAATGGGTGACCTTCCATCGATCGGTTGTACAGAATTGTCAATAAATAAACCGCTCGACCTCGTCACAAAAAAAAGCGAGATGAATGAGTACACACAGACTTGGCCGAATTCGATCCCTAAAAGTTGAAATGTTGGAGGTGAATATTCATACCCGCGATAATTAAATTAGAAAGTGTGCACTTATGTGTGCGAGCACTTTTAATAAAAAGTAACCGACTTCCTGGGTCAGAAAGAGCAAACTTCGTATCACGTTTTAGCACCTATCAACTACCGGTATTTCCTTCACACGAGCTCAATTTATTATTGTTATTAGTGGTTAACTATCTATGAATATAATGTGAGGGCCACAAATGGGAAATCTTGGGTAGGTAGATCTAACAAACGACCGGAAATATTAAATAAATGGCTCGCAATTCGCAATAAACTGAGACGAAATTTTTATATTAGCCACTGATGACCCAGAAAGTGTAGGATATCGAGACCATTCTCATAATTGCAAAACTACTTGTTTTTTAAATTTACATTCAAAGTGTTGGTGAGGTGGTGATGAATCAGAGGAAAGGTCATCGTTTCCTTTAATAAATTAATTTAATTAAAGTTGAAGACACGCATGAGTTAATTAGAAGAAAAAAAATCCCATCGTGTATGACCCAGACAATCACATCCTGATTTTATTCAAAACTTTATGCTGGTGTTCTTGACTGTAAGCAAAATTTTATCGGGCGCAAGTTGTCTTCTATAAATAAAACCTTTTAGAAAAGTAAGGTGCAGGTGGTGCACTTATGTAGGTAAAATCTCGCGACTTCATGAAAAATAGCAAAACCATAAACATAACTAATCGACATTTAATAATGTTTCGAGTAAACTTGTGGAACGTAAATTTACAGTTGCAGCTGGTGTAAGTGCAGACATGCGAATTATTCCGCAAATGTGTAATTTTCTCAAGATTTAAACCTTTCAATAATAAATAAATAAACAGCTTGGTTGGCATTTATTATCCAGACTATTATTACTCGTGAAGATGAGAAGAATTTTGCTATTAATACAGGTCGGTTCTATTCGGTTCTATTTTCTCCTCGATAATAATAAATAATCAAGACAAAGTCCAGAGTAATATGATCACCTGAATTCGTGAGACTGATGGTTTCATGAGTGCCATATGCGAAAAATAAATATTTAACGATAATTCCAAGCATGCATACATTATGACATCATAGCCTCGTTATTAGCAAATAATTAAAATTAATTTAACGACTTTATCGGTAGATAATACCTGAACGTTTTCAAATTAAGCAGTTGAGGCCTAATTTAGGGGCTCGAAAACCCGAAAACTAGACGCAACTATGAGTATAACAGACTCATTGCCGACTTGCCGATATAATTACATATCGAATTAGTTTCGGCGGTCTATTATTATGCAAATAATACGGCGCGGTGGGTAGAAAAAATCACAGACTGTGCTGGAAATCAGGTGTATACGCGTCCAATTTTGAATTAGGAGAGAGAAGGTGAACTCGAAGGAAGGTCACCCTTACGTATTCTATTACAACATAAAACGCTCGCGTTCTTGAAACTTGAAAATGTCTGCAAAAATTCGAGAGAAACGTATGCGAACTCCGCACCTGCCCCGGTTCGATAAGACACCGTGATCGAATGCAGAATATAGAAACGAGACTTTGATGCAATATGTAATGGGCTTTCTGCGATCAGCATTCAGTCTCGTCCCAAGAATCACAGGACGAATTCTGAATAACAAATTCGCACCGTAAGCATAAACGTATCATCATGTTGTTGCGTCTGATAAATTATTCTTCGGTTGTCTGTAGAGAGATTGAAAAATTGGAACAATGTCAACAACGGGAAATCACACCTACGGCTTATGCAGATTAATGAATTTTCATAAAACAGCGCAACAATAATGGCACGACAATTTCTGTTTAGTTTTCTTGTAAGATAACATAACAGCGTCTTTAGGATATCGTTCATAGACATACATTTTTTCCAAATTTGATGTTTCTCTTCCCATTCTAGAAGTTAAAAATACTATTTGCGTCCAGGCTCTTTGCTGATAGTGAAATTACCTGATAATTACGAAATTGAATCAATCATTTTTTGACAGGCTCAAGATAAGTAAAGTGATTAAACTCCCTATGCTTATTCGCGTTCAATATTGAATTTGGCTTCAATTTCCGTCGTGAAATAAATTTAGGCGCCTTAGGTCCGATCTTTTCACCTCTAGTTATCCTCCTGTTAGCTAACTGGAACCTTAGACTGTGACAATTCTGGTCGAAATGAATAATAGACGGTCATATTCAAACTACCAGTTAGCTAACCGGAGGTTTAACCAAAGGTGAAAAGACCGGACCTTACTTGAAAAAGTCGCTAATTGGCCATTCTTCAGACACGTTCACCGCAGTCAAATTTAGACCATTACCCAATCACTTTCACATTTTACTGGTTAATTTTGGGACTACAAAACCAGTAGGAGATTAAAAATAGTTTTCCATATAAATCCCTCAGGTATTTCATGTAACACCGCAGATGACTGTGTGAAAAACGTAGTTAGGTGATGATCATTATCGTCATTAGGGTAGTCTCTCACCTGTAAAAGTCGTTTCCGCTGACGATGTCCCTGATGCTGTCTTCTGGGTCGACCCTGTCGTAGCCGGGCATTCTTCGCCGGTGGTTGCTGGTGACCACGAGATCGGCGGTGTCCAAGAAGTCGTCCTCTTCCGCGGTGAGGCAGACGGTGTTGGTGTCCAGCAGGTTCTCGGAGTGACCATGATGGATCTCGCTGGCGATGGGAATGTCGGCCGGATTTTGCAGAACCAGCTCGTCGCTTTTGCTCGATTTCAGGTCGTTGTAGAGCTGCTCGCTGGTGGCCCTGCTCGCCCTGTACGTGTCCAGGAAGGACCTGGGGAAGGTGTCGCCCCTCGGCACTATCAGATCGGTCATTTCGGTTTCGGTGGTCGTCCTGTTTACTAATTTGAGACACGATCAATTTGTGTCATCACCACGACTGCCGACACTTTCGAGGATTGTAATCAATTTCACTAGGGTTAAATGATGAACGAATAGCAATAAACACGCGTCGATTATAACATTAACGCACCATTAACGTAATACGAACGGAATCACTCTGTATAATAAATAACTACCTCACATCACGACATCTCAACTACTACAAAATTTGACATTTTACGGGATGGGAAATATTAGCGGGCTGAATCAATCTCGGACAAGCACCTAGAATTTATCTCTCTTTTTATGCAAAAAAGAAAAGAAAGAACACAATAAAGTATGTCGGATTATAATTTTTAGCGCCATCTTACATTTTTAACTTCAACTGGGCTACGGTTGCAAAAATGTTTTTAACAATAACTAAGTCTTTTCTTGTATTTTTCGTTGAACTCATTTTATAAAGATTCGAATTGAAGCAGAACTCTTGCTATTGAAGGTCTAATTAGTTTGAAATTAGGTTTAGAAGAAACCTCTTTGCAACCCAATTTTGACGTTTCTTTGACAGCAATCATCTGTCAACCCACTTGTCAACCTCAATTTAGTGAATAACAGCTGATTTCAATTAGTTCAATTTAAAGTGCTCCTCTTCAGTATTTTCGAATTGATATGCCTCAATCTAACCATCATGAGTAGAAATCTTCAATCTCCAACAAAGTTGACTGAATTCGCACCTTTACAAACTGAAGAGAAACCCCAAAGTGTCGGTCAATTTATAACAAAGTTTTTCAAGTTGAACAAAGCTCAAACCCCCGAAGAACCAACAGCGGCCGCCTCGTCTTCCGCTGATAATGTGTCTCAAGAATCGTTACCCTCTTGGGCTCTCGATTCATCATCGACACTCGAGGCATCCGGTTTCGAGGGAAGAAGTCCATCTACGGTTGGGTATCCTGTGGATGTTATCAATGAAGGACGCAGTTTACCGAACGTTTTGAAGCGGATTAGCAACCTCTTAGCTTTGAAAAGCAATGTACCCTATAAGACATTATGTTGGAGACTTTTATTAAACTTGGAAGTTTTAGAATCTACAAGATTATGAGGAAACCGATCTCAAACAATACTGGATGCCCGATTCAGTTAGCAAAGAATGTTATGCATGCAGTGAGAAATTCACGACTTTCAGGAGACGACACCATTGTCGTGTTTGTGGCCAAATTTTCTGCTCTCAGTGCTGTAATAAACAGATCTCTGGGAATATTTTCGGGTGCACCGGTAATTCGAAAGAAATTTCAATGTAAATTTAGCTAATTTGTGTATTTTAGGCGATTTGAGAGTTTGTGGATACTGTGATAAAGTGGTGACGTCGTATTTACAATCTGTGGACCCGTTATCGCCTACTACATCGGTGCAAGACGGCGCTACTCAAAATTTGAGGAAGGATTCTCTAGAAGTTGAGAATATTTTAAAAAGAAAGATCTCAGTCGGTTACCAAGAAGAGATATTCGCAACTGGAGGGTACGATAACGGCAATTTCCCAACGCAGAGTTTTCATCAACTAATTTCAGGCAATCCAACATTTATCTATCGACGGAGGAGAAATGCAGAGCGCTTCAAAACTCTGCTTCGTTGAGAAATTTGTTTGATGAAATCTGTCGACCTACAAGTGGAGTGCCCTTGGGTACCCATCGGTACAGGTTACGAACATACATCAACTGCTTTTTGGGGACCGAATTGGTCGATTGGTTGATTTATCAGCAAAAAGCAGGCACTAGAGTGCAAGCGGCCGCCATCTGTCAGGCGCTTTTGGAAGGGGGCTACATTGAGTGCGTCTCGGAGCCTTGCTCCTTTGTAGACGGCTATGCGCTTTACAAACCAGGCACTGTGATGTCCCCTGAAACGCCCCACAATTTCATGGAGTTCGCCTCCCATGAGGATCCTACCTGGATTCAGCAGATACCGCAAGAGTCAAGTACGACAGGTAAAGCCCATTAATCACAGTGAAGAATTTGTGTCAATGAATCAATATCATTATCTATGTAAGGTGATGTGTGGTTCATTTCCACAAGAATTTTTATCGAGTTTGTTGTCATCTAATTGGTTGATATGAGCTATCGTTTTGTGTGATTTCAGACTCTGAAAACGAAGGTGCTCCTGTGAAGACGAATCGCGGTCAACTTCCGTCTTCGTCTTCTTACATGTTGGATCTGAATGTGGAAGCGAACACGGTTTATCTTTCGAGGCAACCGGCTTCTACTTGCAGTTTCGATTCGCATTCTGATACCGATTTTTACGAGAGTCAGGATATGGCAGTTAGGACATCAGAACAAAGGGAATTTGTACCTGAAGCAGGTCAGTTATTTGAAAAAAAAAACTACTAAATTACCGATAATAATCGAAAATTAATGCGAAATTTCTTATATAAGGTGTCCCGTAATAAATTATCGTTTTGCCAGGCTCATATGATTTTTATAAAAATTAATGTGATTTTTGGGTCGATATTACAAGGCAGTCGATTGCATTTATTGAAATCTCGGTAATTTGAAGAGTGAAGAAGTTCACGGCTATTTGCAAATTCTTATAGCGTATGTGACGCCCTCTAGGAAATACAGTAAAATTGAGCCCAGATTATTATTCTTAATACTGAAAAACCCTCATATACGAATTGTTGAATGGATATTCCTAAAACTTGTCAAATTATTTGAAAAATTTCAATTGAAATTTTCATTTCTACAATTCCGGAGCTTTTTTATTATCAACTTTTAGAGTGAGGTCGTTTCGTTCTATTTTGACGTCACCAATTTGTGGTAGAAGGTTGTTCAAGTTATTACAGGACACCCTGTACAGTATTCTTCCGGATTGTTTTTGATTTTTTTAAATATCCCGATTAGCAGATTATTTGTGCAGCATAATTCTCAAAAATTACTGCAAAATTACCAAAAAATCGTTCTGATTACAAATGAAATTCCATCAAGGTTGGCACAACGCGTCGAATTTGCGGGAGGAAAACGGCGAAAAACTCGCTTACGATTTATTGACCGAAGCTTATCAACAACACGAACAAAGTCTCCTAAAACAGCTGTTATCAATTAACGGCCTGTCTCTATCATGGGCCGACTACCTCATACCTTTAAGTCACGAAGTCATCGACGTAATCCGACCAGGTATGTACAACCCTCATAATAACAAAGTAACGGCAAAATATCCTAATGATCGAAATCGTAGATAAAAACCATAACGCTGCAGATTTGGACGTGAGACATTACGTAAAATTCAAGAAACTATCAGGGGGACTGCGCTCAGAAACCAAACTGATCCGAGGCATCGTCTGCAGCAAAAACGTGGCGCACAAGGGAATGTGTTGCGAGATCGACAACCCGAAAATCCTGCTCTTGGACTGCTCGGTCGCCTACCAACGGGACGAGGGGCGCCTCATGGCGCTCGAGCCGGTCCTGATGCAGGAGCACGAGTACCTGCGCCACGCCGCCGCCCGGATCGTCGCCTTGCAACCGGACATCGTCCTGGTCCACCGGAACGTCTCGCGATTGGCCCAAGACCTGCTCAGGGAGCACGGCATCACCTTGGTCCACAACGTCAAGCAGAGCATCCTGGACAGGTTGGCCCGCTGCACCGACGCCGACCTGGTGACGTCCGTCGACTCGCACATCGGCCGCCCCCGACTGGGCGTCTGCAAGAAGTTCTACCTCAAGAACTTCCGGATCGAGAGAGGGGGCGAGAAGACGCTCATGTTTTTCGAGGGGTTGCCTTTTCCGCATTTCGGGGCGACAATTCAATTGAGGGGCGCGACTAAAAGCGAGTTGGCTCGGGTGCAAGCAGTCGTCAGTTTCTTCATTTTTGCCAACTACAACTGGAGGTTGGAAAAGTCGTTTCTAATGGACGAGTTCGCCTGTCCTCCGCATTCTAAGTGCGAATTCCTGGATGACAGTAAAGAGAGTTCGCCTACTCTGCCGAAAACTGAGTCGGTTTTGAGCGATTTTAATGACAAGGGGGCGCAAAAATACGAGGAGATCTTGAGGGAGGCCGAAAATGATGACGTTTTCTCGAAAAGTTCAAACAACAGGGTCGTCATGGAGATCCAGTCGTTTAATGGCGGCGTTGTCAACGGCAACGAAGTCAATAATAAGAGGACGACTAGTAATACTCAAGCGGTCGAGGATTTCACGGATCCTTTGCACGCTTCTTATAATAATCAGGAGGATCAGTCGAGTGACAGGACGAGGGAGACTCTGTCTGTGGCCGATTTGCCTTTTTCCAGTAATTTCCGGAAGGCTTTGGATGATACGATTCTTTGCGTTTCGCCTTATTTGATGTTCTCGGTTCCGTATCTGGATACAGAAGTCGGGAAAAAGTGTAAACTGAGGTCGTTTTTTCCCGGCGAGATTTATTACAGCGAACAGTTCGATAATCAGACTAAGAGTAACAAGCCGAATAACAGAGGGGCGGACGGTGATTCTAATGGCGCTAATGCGGATTCTAATGAAGTTTGTCGCGCATTATATTGTGGGTTTTTATTTTTTTAACGTATTTCGATTTTTTCAGGAACAAGGTCTTCATCCTTTTCTGACGACAAAGATAACGACGAGTATCGACAGTAACAACGTTCAAGGGATGTTGGCGCATTTCAGGGCTTGCGGGGGTCGTTACGAGAAGAGGGAAATTCTGATAAAGCCCGCGAATTTCGTGGATGAATTAAAAGTATTAAAGAATAAGGACAGTTACCATATCAACAAGCAGGACGTGTTGGAAATCAATAATCACCAAAGACTCGCAGTATTATTTTGTAGTTTTACGCACGAATCTCCGAAAGCCCCAGAATTTTGCGTCAGTCCATGGTATGTATTCCCTCTAAAACTTCTTCAAAAATTTACGCATTTGCTCTGTCATATCATTAGACTGTGCAAATGCGCAACTAGCGCTACTTTTTAGCACACTTTTAAGTAAGTTTTGTTCTTTTTGTTAGAAATCGTGTCGCTTGAATAATCGCAAATATTAAAAAGTGTGTCAAAATTTAGACAAAAAAATGTTAAAACGACGCATAGAGGTGCTGAATCACGTCATTTGCACGGGCCCTAGGTATATGGAATGATTTTCATTTTTAAAAAATTGCTACATGTTTTTTTTACTTTCTTTGGATTCAATTTGTGAATAATCGTCTCATCTTTTCCTTCCTTCAAATTACTCAGGTTCCAATAAATGCAATCGACTGCCTGATCATTTTATTCAGAAATAGATTACTTGTTTGGTGTCGCTATACTATGATCCGTTTTAGAACTATTTACTCTTGAAAGGTCGATTTAGTGAAAAATCGCAGTAATTTCTGGCAAAATTGTTCATGATAAAAAAATGAATCTGACAAAGAGCTAATTTAAGTACTATTTTGCTAAAATAAAAAGAAATCACTTAGGACCAACTGCACCGCTTCCACTTAAAATTTAAGTAGAACTTAAACCTTAGCAACAATTGTTGTTAACAATCGTAGCCAAGGCTTAAGCTCCGCTCTAACTTTTAAGTGAAAGCGGTGCAGTTGGCCCTTAGCGAAAAAAAGTAATTAAATCACCAACGTTTTTGGCAGGCTCATGCATGTTTTTTTTTTCATAAAAAATTGCTCCAAAAATTAATGCGATTCATGGATGAAATTTATCGTTGAAGAAAAAATAGTTCTAAAACGGTCGATCGTAGCGACATCAAACAAGAAATTTTTTTTTGAGTAAAATTAAACCTTGGCACAATAAAGACAGAAAAAAACACAGAAAAACATTTAAAAAATCGTAAATTATCGCATTTTGTAACGAAAATAACTTCCAGGATCATAAACATGACTTTTTACGGCACCCACGACATCTCCCTCGGCTGCTACCTGAAAAAGTACTGCTTCAGATCGGCGTACAATTGCCCGTCGCCCGGTTGCGACGTCCCCATGACCAAACACATCCGGCGCTTCGTCCACAACGCGGGCTGCGTCAGCGTCACCCTGAACCGCTTCGAGAGCGAGTTCGCCGAGGAGAGCATCGTCATGTGGACGTGGTGCATGCAGTGCCACAGCGTGTCCCCCGTCGTCCCCATGTCCTCGGACACGCGCTCCTTCTCCTTCGCCAAGTACCTCGAGCTGCGCTTCTACGGCGCCGCCTATGGCCGCCGCGGCGCCAACGCCCCCTGCGGCCACAGCCTGCACCACGACCACTACCAGTACTTCGGCTTCCGGAACGCCGTCGCCACGTTCAAGTACGGCCCGATCCAGATCTGGGAGATATCGCTGCCGCCGCGCGTCATCTCCATAGAGCGCCGCGACGCCGACCGGCGCCAGGCCGAGCTCGTCGACGAGATCAGGGTCATGGCCCAAAGAGGGCACGAGATACACTCGGCCGTCCTCGAGAAATTGGCGTGTTTGCCGCCAGAAATCGAAGGATTAGGCAATCTAAACAAGCTCCTGCTCAAAGAGCAAGCCCAGTTCAAGCAGAAAGTCGAGGACGTCCAGCTGAAGTTGACCTCGCCCTCTATCGAGAGCAGGGAGTTCGAGGAAGGCGGTGAGTCCACTCTTGATTCGATCTTCCTCGCTGCTAACTAGTTTTTCTCGCACTTCAGTTGATTCATTAGTAAATGGCGGTAATTTATCGGTAATAGTTGATCTAGTAACTCTCGTTATTGATGAATCACTGCGAAATTACCGGAAATTACCGATAATTACCGGAAATTACCGACAATTACCCACAATTCCCCGCAATTACCCACAATTACTAAGAATTCCCGCTGTTGGATTTCTCGAATTTCTGTAGTTGACTTGATTTGGTTTCTTGAAGGTGTTTTTGTGGCTTATTGGAAAATTTCGGACTGTCTGATTAGAATAAAGCGGTCCATAGTGGAGACGGTGGACTCTTGGAATTTGCGCCTGTCCGAATCGTCTCGCAGGAGAGACAGCGACAAAAAGAAGGACAGGTCGTCTCATTCCGATCTCGAAAGTCCCACGCTTCCGACCCTTAAAACGTTCGTTATCGATCCGAGCGACCTCGAAGGGAGCAATCAATATATCGAAGGTGTCACGGTGGTTGGAGGTGTAGCTAAGAAAAATAAAAGCTTAGACCAGGCCGAAGGTACACTAACAAAATTGCACCGGAAGAAATTACGGAAATTTCGGAACTAACGGTTTTTTGTATGCGATTTTTTGTAGATGAGGAATCGGTGGTCGAGGATTCGGCTAAAAGTCATCAGAGGTCGCAATCGGATGGAACCGTAATGGCGGCGGCGCACGTTGAAGAACAAACCGATGGTAAAAAGGATTCGGATAAAATTACCGTTAAAAATATTCTGTCGCAATTGTTACCATCCTCTACGTCTTTAACGGCAATCACTGTAAAATTCCGTTTTTTATTAATAGTCTTTTGGTTATTGTTTGGATTTTTTTCAGAATCCGTTCAACCCTCAAAAGCATTACACTTTACCGACCGGTGTCTATTTTCCGATCGTCGTTTACGAAACCGAGCCCAGTTCTATTATAGCCTACGCTCTCAATTCTTTCGATTACAAAAAGTCTTATGATGATTTGACAAAGAAAATGGTGCCCGAACAAACTCCAAGTCCTGTAGCCAAAAGGAAAAGCCAAAGTGATAAAGAGAAAGGTGAAAGTGGTGACGATAAAACTTCAGGTTTGTTGGGATTTCTACGGAACAAGGACTCGAAAAATGATCTTCTTAGTCCTTCGCCCAACCAAACTTCATCGGCAGACTCGAGATTAAGGTAAAATCAACAAAATAATCCATAATGGATCTCTAAAGTTATACTATTTTTCCGCGGGTGGGAATAATCACCTCATCTAATTAGAAAGAAATCCAGATATGTGATCATTTTCCCAATTGAGCTTATAGTGGAATGGTTTGAAAATAAAAAAAAACTTTTCTTGTAAACATACTTCTCTTCCCTTGGGAGAAACAAAAATGTAACATCTATTGTACTTTTTCCTTCAAAAAAGGGGCGAAAGTGGTCACTTTAGTCCCTGAATTACAATAAGAATATTTATTTGAAAATCATTCATAACTACTACAATAAAATATGATTGGATGTTTTCAGTCAAACTAGTGACACTTCGGTTCCTGCCGAGGATCCGAAGAAGCCGAAGAACTCGCACATCGAGGTTCAGTTCCAGGACACGAATTGCAACTTTTTCTGTCGCGTTTTCTTCGCGGAAAAGTTCGTGGCCCTGCGGAGTCTCGTCCTGTCGATAAACGAAGAGGCCTTCACCAGATCGCTGTCTCGTTCCGTCCAGTGGAACGCCCGCGGTGGCAAGTCCGGCTCGAATTTCGCCAAAACCGTCGACGACCGTTTCATACTCAAAGAAATGTCCAAAACCGAGATCCAGCTGTTCCAAGAGTGGGCCCCCAATTATTTTTCGTACATGCACAAGTGCTACAACACCGGGCAACCGACGCTTTTGGGGAGAATCGTGGGGATCTACCAAATAGTTTTCAAGAACACGTCGAACGCCTCGCTGAAAACGCATCTCCTGGTCATGGAGAATTTGTTTTATAACAGGACGGTTTCGCAGAAATTCGATTTGAAAGGGTGCAGTCTTAACAGGATGGTCATTCCTGATAATCAAGAAGGCGAAATCGTGCTACTGGATGAGAATCTTTTGAAAAGTAAGAATTTTCTTTAAAATAACTGTAGATAATTTTGGTGATTTCTAGTGACTTGTGACGCTCCTTTGTATATTTTACCACATTCCAAAGCGGTTTTAACCGCTGCTATCCAAAATGATACGGAATTTTTGTCATCTCAATGCGTTATGGATTACTCCTTGTTGGTCGGATTGGATTCAGAGAATAAAGAGCTAGTTCTAGGGATAATAGGTAATTTATCAAATGGCTGCAAGTGGATTTCCTCACTCTAAATGTTTCTTTTTCAGACTACATAAGGACTTTCACTTGGGATAAAAAGCTGGAAACTATGGTGAAAAATAGTGCACTCTGGCGCAGCCAGGGCAAGTCTCCAACTATTATTTCGCCTGTCAAATACCAAAAACGGTTCATTGAAGCCATGCATCGCTATTTTCTCGAAGTGCCGGATCGTTGGACGGGCCTCGGGAAAGGGCTGGAATTTTAGTCGCAATTAAGCCAAATCTAATTTATTTTGTAAGAAACTTTGTATTATACAGTTCTAAATTGATGATAATATACATAATTGAGTATTTAATTCACCGTTTCTCGTTGACCTTTAAACTTATATCGCAAGCTCTATATCTACTATTAATAATAAAAAGAGAAGATATGATTAGATGGTGGAAAAAGGGGATGGTGATGTGGTAATTATTTGTACAGGGTGTCTCAATACTTCGTATACCGTCACAGTGATGAACAATTTCAATTTTAACAACTTACCGCATATACTTCTTTGCCTTCTCCAAGGAATATCCTAAGCCTTTGAAGAATTTCGTTCTATTTAGGGCAGTGTATACGTTTGGGTTTCGGTGGATACAAGCGAAACTTTCGTTGAGGGTCTAAATTCAGGTCACGCATTCTTACAGGTTGAATTCAAGGTTTCACCGTTTTGCGCAAAAGTTATGTAGGGTTGTGAGTTTATACCCAAGAAGTTGGAACTTCCACCAACCCTGGCCACTTATATACGAATCGAATGTAATAGTCACGCATTGTCGCCGCCAACACGTGGTGGTGGAACAATCAACAGAAATAAAACCATTCACTATACTTTACTCGGAGACCAAGTACTTTTATTACAAGAATTTTTTATCGGCGGCTTACGGTTTTTTCGAATGTGCGTGTTATTTAAATTGATTCATTGTAATTACTCTTGGATAAAAGTTTGAAATTCGTTTATTTGTTCTGATTGATATCGGTTTTTGTATTTCCAGTGCTAAACAATTTGATCAAATAACAAATTAACCGAATTTTATTCATAAATGGCTGTGCATCAGCCTCTGAGTTCGCATAACTCCCGTTCCGCCCCTGATTTAACCACGGTGGGGTGGAGGCCTTTCAGCAGGACCGGCTTCCCGCCGGGAACCACCGTAGATGAACTCCGGTTCTACCGGAGGAAACGTCCTTCCGGTATTTATCAAAATCTCGGGTGTTAAGTTAATAATTATATTAACTGTTATTTTTGGATGTTTTTAGAATATTCCTGGCCCCATGACAATCTCTGTCTTCGCGAAGGGTCGTTCAAGTGCATGAAAACGGAATATGTGAGGAGGTTCAAGAATTACTACGATTTCGCTGAATCCGGCCTCACTCACAAAGTGAGTCTTTCGGGCTTAATCCCCTACCAAGTGTCTCAATAAACTGGACCGCGGTCTGGTTTATTATCTGGGACGTCTGGTATAAAATTGAGTATTTTTAAGGACTTGTCCCCTGTGCGGGCCTTGAAACCCGAGGACACGATGAAAATGGACGGAGCGCTTGAACTTCACCCCGAATCGGAATATAATGAATCTTTCAGCGCGTACCTCGTAGAAAGGCCGAGCCAAGTCAAGTCTCTCGGCGGTTCGGTCGAAATAATTGATTCCGCCGAAACGGAAATGAAGGAAACACCAAGGTGAGATATTATCGGCCCGCTCCATAAAGCTCAAATATTTGAACGAAATTGGCGGAGGCGCCGGGATAATCAGGAGAATCACGACCCACCCTCCTCGCATCATCGATTAATTTCTTTCGGCCCAACCCTTCGAAAGGGGGTGCGTTTAATATCAATCAAATTTGCTAAGCAAACATCGATTTATCATAAATTCTCGTATGAAGTGGGATCATTATGTAGTTATATACCTCGGCGGCTCTTTCACTTATTTAACTTTATAAAGCGAATGCAAATCCCGCAGAAGTAGTCCGACTTCTATTCCGGACAGTCACGAAGGCTCCCCTGCGCGTATCCGTGAACTAACGTGTCGTTTCATAACTCACCCGAGGCCTGAAAATCCCTCAAAGTACGTGTCTTGATAATATGGAATTTTCAGTCGAGCGGAACGGTATCCGACAGAAAACAGTGCAAACTACGTGCGCTACCCTCCGTCCGAGCGACCTCCCCTGTTAAAAAAGACCACGAATTTAAAATTGGAGGGCGATTGCGAGTACACGACCGAAAACGCCGAAAAATTCATCGAGTATCTACTGACTAGGCGACCGGAATTGACCCGCAAACCGACCACCCTTAGACTAGAGGGAGAAATGGAGACCAAAACCGAAACGGCGGACAAATTCACCCCTTACGCGTACCAAGCGCGCCCGCCCCTGTGCAAGAAATTCACCAACCTCCACTTGGAGGGCGACCTGGACAATCTGACCGAAAAACAGGAGAAATTCGTCGCGTTTCCGGTGCAGCGGCGCCCCAAATTGACCAAGAAACCCACAAATCTGCACGTGGAAGGCGAAATCGACTTGCTACCCGAATATCGGCGAGAATTCGTCGAGTACAAAACCGAAAGGACGTGGCCTGTCTTTCCCGTCGACAATTTGAGGGCCGACGGGATTTACGATGACCAAGTGGCGAAACCGCACGACCTGCAGATGCACCCGATAATCCCGTTTTTGCGGTCGGAAAACGACGGGGGGCACGCCGAGGATTTCCCGCTGGTGAGGGTGTCGGCGCGCCCGCGGGAGGAAAGTGGGCACTTTGCGACCGGCGTGGCGAAAAGCGAGGGCGGCTCGCAGTCCGTGGCGAAAGCGGACAATTTGCGGCCGGAGGGGCGGATCGACATGGATCCGGAGTACCGGAACGCCTACGTGGACCGCGGCAGGGCCGGATTGGGGGTGTCGAGGGGGCGCAGGGCCGAGAATCTGAAAATCGGCGAGGGGGCGATGGACGGGCGCGGCGAGTACGCGCGGAGTTACGTCGATTTCCCGCGGGAGAGGCCGAAGGTGGTGAGGCCCCGGGGCAACTTGTCGAGCGACGGAGAGGTGATATAATTATGGTGATGGGGCTCGAAAGGGGGCGACTGTTTTTTCGGGTCTGTTTTCTTTTTAGATGGAGCACACGACTGAAAAGGGCGAGCAGTACGTGGCTTTTCCGAACGTCCACAGAGCGGGACCTTTGAAAAGGGACACGGAGCTGAAACTCGAGGGCGAATTCGAGTGCCAACCGGAGTACAGGAAGGCGTACATCGACTATTTGACGCGCGAGAGGATCGAGCGGAAGTCGAGGCCGCTCGATAATTTGGGGAGGGAGCAAAAGCGCGTCGTCGAGCTGGAGCCGGTCCTGAAGACCTCGCTGGTCG
This sequence comes from Salpingus planirostris, assembly GCA_949788335.1. Classification (NCBI taxonomy): domain Eukaryota; kingdom Metazoa; phylum Arthropoda; class Insecta; order Coleoptera; family Salpingidae; genus Salpingus; species Salpingus planirostris. Next base: position 5,819,748 of record OX460918.1, on the reverse strand, counting down.
ATGTGCCCAAAGTCATGGAACCGCCGATCCTCAGGTATTTATTTGGTTTTAACCTTTTTCGGAAAAATTAAGCCTGCTGAGCGTTTATTTACTATCATTTCACAAGAGTGATGATGGAAATTTGAATCAATATTTGTAAGTTTTGCTAATTGTTTTTCTAAAATTTTGCTTATTTTTTTTCTATAACAATAAATTCGGTAGATTATATTTATATTTAGTAAATTTCTCAGAGTAGGTCAGGCCTTTTGTGTCTCGTAAATTTTAGGAAATATTTGTGCACAATTTTTAGTCACAATAAGTAGGGATTGTGGTCAATTGTGGTTTATGTCAATTTTTCTAGGAATGATTTATCTTCCGTAATTCAGGGACAGAAAGTGGAATATTTGTAACTTTTTCCTTTGGGAAGAAAAGTACCTTAATGAATACAACACTATGAACATTTTGTATTGTTTTCCGTACAGTTTTTCTTGATTTTGAAGGTAAAAACGTATTAGTGCCCCTTTATCTAGGCCAAATTTACTCATGTTTCACCAATAAATTGAAATTGACTCGGAATTTGACGTAGCTTGCAAAGTTATGAATAATTCCGTTAATACGCCCGGTTTATTTTCATGGCATTATTCTATTACAAGCTTACACCAAGGTTGATTAAAATATTTGGTCTACACTTATAAGCAAAAATTTCAAGAATTTCTCAAAATCTTCATTTTGATTAATTTTGGAAAAATCTTGGTTAATTTCTATAACCGAGCATTTCCTCACTTGGCGTATTTTGTGAATTTGCTAATTTTTGACAAAACTGATCTACACGGTGATTTTTGACCAATTTATAGAAGCTCAATTGTGTAAACTCAAGTTGATATTTCTCAGATGTTCTTGGTAATTCATCTTATGACAAATTTCTGGTTTCCTTTTATTTAAAATATGGGTGAATTTAGTGTATAACAATTAAAAATTTCTCTTTTCCGGAAGCAGCCAAATGGAAGAAACCTCCCCGACCGCGACCGAACCTCTTCCGATCATTTCCCCGACCGAGAGCAAAATGGAAACTCTGAAGCCGGTGGCACCCCGCACAAGACCTCCGTCCTCGACGACCTCCAGCGTGCCCTCGTCTCCGAAAATCGGCAAACCTCGTCGAAAATCCAGCCTGAAATCGCCGAAAAAAATCGCTCGAGATCGATCCTTATCCCACATCGAAGCGAACATATTCGGCCCTAAACTGTCACCAGCTAGAAAGAATCCAACTGTCGTTTGCAGCAGATCCTCCAGTCCCGTCGTTCCCGAATATCGATCGATCGGCAGGAAAAAATCGCGGAATTTGCCGGAATGTCAACAAGTTTCGACCACCAGCGACTCGGACTTTATCACCGAGCGACCTCCGGTCAAGAGGTTCAGTCATCCGGTGCGGGTCGAAAACTTGGCTTTGCGCCCTCCGACACCTCTCAAGCCCCTGTACGATGACAGGACGTCGGCGAAAAGTAGATGGTTGATGAGGGATCACGATAACAACAACAGTTCGATGTCTGTGGAATCGAACAACAATTCTTCTGCTTTCGTGATCCTCGATAAAGAAGTTCACTTCGCGAACAATCTCTTCGGCAGCAGTAACGATGAGGGGAATTTCGGGGAGATGGATAAATGGACGCCTTCTTGGTATGACAACAATCAGAACTACCGCTGAATTGATCACACGACGGAAAGCGACAGTAATTGATGTCTTGTAATAAATAAATGAGTAGATCTCAGGATAATCTAGTGCCATGAGTTTTGTAAACTGCCTTTAGCACTAAAATGCCGTTGTAGATTTGGAAGTTGAATAATGATTTTTGTGATAAACTCGAACTTTATTTAAGCCAACTCATCATATTTTATATATCTTCCATTATTATCTAGCATTATACTCATAATAATAATAATGATGATAAATTATTAATAAAAACGTTTTATTTGGATTAATGATTTATATTATCACTCAGCGTCTTTCCATATAACTTTTAAAAAACATTTTTCCAATAATTATTAGCATTAAAACACAATTAATACAAAACTACACAACAATATACACTTCAAGAGCTTTTCTTCTGTTAACAACGTTTACTATTTTAATAATCAATTAAAAACTCAACGATTTCTTGTTTAGTCACTCAGTCGACTTACTATAGACCCTGCTTATAATTTACATACAAACTTTTATAAGCGTCATTTATATTAAATTTATATAAGTATAATTAACAACATTCTTTTTGGCATTGATTTTTTTATCTATAACGTAGGTATTACTCAACACGTGGTTTCATTTTATTTATTCATATTTTTATTCCATAAAGAGATATAGAGAGAAAATTGGGTGCGTTAAAACGGCAGTAAATAGAGTAAACTGTTGAAAAATTGTGCTCGATATATGATATAATTATTATTACAGACAATGATAATTAAAATCCAGTTCGGTTAATTTTTCTCAAGTATCGTTAATAAGCAGCACAGTGACATTCAAATACGAATGGAAGCTTTCAATTAAAAGTATACACAGCTTTTCCTACGTATTATTACACACGGTTTTACTTAAATTTCTTATTTTAATAGCTAAATCTATCAGGAGTATATTTACAAAAATTCTATTGTACTTATCTTTAAGTATAAAAATCATAAAAATTTATTATGATCCCATTTCTCTTATATTAAGTACTACTTAGGTAGGAATGGGTATTATAAAGTACCTATCGACTAAAACTAAGGGTATCAGATACGACACGATATACGGCCAACATTTTTCTTTATTTAAGCTATACGGACAGTCACATTGAACATATTATTGGCAAAAATCCACTCGTCAATTTTAATTCCGAGATGAATTTATGAGGTTTGGTCGCATTTATTGGTTGGGTACATAAATCCGTGACTGGAATACGAGTGAAGTGAATGGAGACTGGGGCCAATGGCGCCACCCGTATGTACTTTTATTCTTGGTAAGATTTTTGAATAATTGTGATTTACTTACACTAGTCTTAGTCTGGTTCGGTGAATTTCTAAATACAGTTTTTCGGCGACTATAGCCTAAACGTTTCAAAACTGTGTGGATGTGTGTGTCATTATCAACATTAATAATTATTATTATCACAATACGCAGAAGTTGATCGTAAATTTTCTCAACTATGTACAAAATTCACTAATGCATTGATGGGCATAACGATCGTTATCCGACTCACAAATTAAAATTATCTCAACGAAAGAAATATAATTTTGTCCATTATCGTACTACATACGTACATATGTAACTAGTTGGGTTATACGAATACGCTAAAAATAAAAACAATTATCTAAATATTTATTGTATAAGCTAGGATCTAAATAGGATACAAGTCTATAAAAATGTGTATATACCTTGTATTTACCATAGTTTAATACAGATACCTACGGATGAATAAGTAATAATTACTTAATCATTATACACGTAGTGATTCTTAACGAATTAATTGTTTAATTAAGAGGACACCCTGTGCGGGATTTAATCAAATATTGTGTGTGTGTATAAGATAATTTCTACTTATTTAAGACATGCACTACACTGATGGTTAGTGATTATATGTACCCGCTGAAATTCTTGCTTATCCTTCGTGAATTGAGACAAAACGAAAATTTTCCATCCGCGTTTTCTTATCTTAGTAATAATAACGTTATATTGGGACGGTTTAACCACGCTATTTTGATTTTTAAAACTTGTATAAATGAGCCTTCTTCATGCTGTTAACATTATTATTTTGATAAATACAGGGTGATTCAATATTACACCGACAACGCTTGAGGGCTGATTCCTGAAGTTAAAGTAAGACAAAAAGTTCCCATGAAGGTAGATCCGCAAAAGCTTGATAGATACATTTCCAATATATTTTTCAAAATCGGGAGTAAGTTTGAGATAAAGGAAAGCCTAATTTTAGAAGCTTTCGAAAAAGTTTTTGTTGATTTACATGACCCCGAAAGTAGTCTTACCTGTCATTAGTCAATGGTTAGCAATGTTTTTCAATTAAATTTTGCTTAGCAACTTAAGTCATGTGATGGCCAGTTTATGTTGGAAATCAGACTATATCTTTGTTAATTTTAAAGATATTGCCATTTTACTAAGGTACAGCTAGTCGGGAGATAAAAAAATTGAATTGAACCGCTACAACCAGAAACCTTTTTGGACAAGAAGACAGCTTAGATCAAGAGGATTTTAAGATTTTATTGATCTCATACATTTTCACTCTTACTTTTCGGCGATAATGCCATTTTACTTGAAAAAATTCTACCATTTCTAGTCGTGATATATCTGATCTGCGCAAGCCTTTTTGTCTAAGGTTTTCGGTCGGAATCGTTCATTTCAATTCAAGATACGAAAACCAACGAAAAAAAAAACCTTTTCGAAAGTCCATAAGTTGGGGGTTCTATTTCAAATTTTTCTTTTTTCCAATATCGGTTGTCATCCATCTGAAAAATGTAGTATAGAAATGTTAAGCGTTGATGGTTCTCAGTCTATAGGAATTTTTTCTCTTATATTGGCGAGGGAAATCGGCCCTTATACCTCAAGGTGCGCGATTTTCAGGACACCCTGTATAATTTTGATTAAAACATCTAGATCAAAAATTCGTCCTGTGCAGATAACGCTATAAAGTCCGCGCGTCTGAATCACCGGATACCCGTCACATTCGCGCCCTTCCGGTTCCGAAAATCGGATCGCTTCCGGTTCCGAAAATCGGATCGCTGCCGCTTCCGGCCCTTACGACACGTTGCACTCCTCGGCGCCGTTGTGCGCGTCGCGGATCTGCTGCTTGGTCTTGCGGCTGGCGCGGCGGATCAGCGACCGGGACCGCGGCTTGGACAGCTGGCTGTGGCCCTGGCCCTCCTGGCCCGACCCGGACGCGCTCTTGTCCTTCTCGGGGGCCGGGCTGGCCGCCCTCCGGCCGCCCTTGCTGGCCGACACGTACGCGCTCGACCGCCGCTTCAGCCCGCCCGGGTCCTCGGCGTCGCGCGGGAATATCCTGGACAGCGTCAGGAACGAGCGGAAGATCTCCTTGATGTTGATGTCGTCCTTCGCGGAGCACTCCAGGACCTTCACCCTGGAAAACACACGCTCGTTACTCGGCGGGACTCGGCGCTGACGGTTCTCGTTTTGCGCGGGGAAAAGACCCGGAAATCTCGCGCAAATATTTACAATTTTCTCGACGCCCTTCGCTTTGATCTTTATTCGTTTCCGCTTGCATTAGAACACCGACAGTCAATACACGTGTTTTTCGGGTTGGCTGTGACGACTGAATTCGGTTGGCCTGGCAATACCAAACAAGATGGCTTCTCGTGATTCTTGGAGATTTCGAGCTTTCAACCCTCAATGAGGAATTTTCGGAAAATCAGACGTTTATTCCGTTTTACACAATTAAGTACGAAATGGTATTTGATAGGAAATTTCAAAGCTTAACAATATTCTGAAATGTTTTTCATTCCTTCGCAAATCTGCAGATCTTTGTTTTTTATGTCAATAAATGTTCCAATTTTTTTTAGAAAAACATATTGAAAAAGTGTGTGAAAATTTGAAAGCATAACAATATTCTGGCAATTATTTTATGTATATGTCCACCTGCAAAATCACTTGCAGGTCATTGTTTTTTATGTTAATTTTCATTACCTACTTTATGTAATTACAAGAAATGTACCAGAACATTTCTGAGATTTCGAAAAAGTGTGAAAATTTCGAAGTTTAACAATATTACAATATTGTTAACCTGCAAAATTACCTGCAGATGAGTATTTTTTCTGACAAATTTCACCACCTAACTTTAATTTCTTCTACCAGAAAGTTACAGAATTTTTGGGGAAGTGTAAAAAAATTTCAAAGTCTAACAATATTCTGGCCAATTCTTCATTCAACCTCAACCTGCAAAATCACCTATAAATCAGTGTTTTTTTTTTGTGTGTCAAATCCATCACCCAACTTGTATCGAAATAGAGTTCATTACGATACGCGTTTCAAGATCTATTTAAATTATGTGAAGTAAGTAGGTTTTACAGACGTTTTCCTTCGCCAAAGCCAATTTCAACTGCAGTTTCCAAAAGTCATCAGTTGAAACCGCCCTTCCAGCTCGCGTTTCACAAAAGCGTAAAATATCCTCTCTCTCAAAGTTAAATGTATGTGAGAAAAATCTCTAATTTCTGCAAGTGTCGCCGAACTTGGCGTAATCCGCGTGTTTAAGGGCGAGGACGCTTCATTACGCGAGGCTTTGGTGGTGTTAATTAGTGTTTAACATAAATCTGTTAGTCTATGATACTCTCTCGCCTTACACGAGATTACCACGGTCGGTGTGCATATTATTAAGGCTCGAGTAATTATCTTTTAATACGCCTAGTTGATGAGCCGACGAGACGCCACTGTATTTCCAACAATAAGCCCTAAAGTATACCTAATATAGTGCGGAATTACGAATCCGGTTTTAATCATGCTCGTAAAAAAAATTCATTCCGCATTCTTCGCTGTGCTGTACAAGAAGAGCCGGAGCACAAAACAAACTAATAACGATGAAATAAAAATTTTAATTTTAAAGCTGCAAGGGATGTTTTTATTTTACAACGACAGGATGGTTCATTCGGGGGTGCGTTAAGAGAGAGGATCGATGGTTTCCTGCACCGAAAATCGGCTTTAACGCGTTTACGCTCTCGTTAATTACCGAGGATGTTGTTATGTATTAGATTATACCGCCGTCAAGGGAGAGAGGAGGACCCTCGACGGTGCAGTTAACGTCTGCAAATTGAATTATTATCCGCGAGTAGAGTTTCCTCCATTTTCTTCTTTTAAATAAATAAATACCTTTTGATTAGATTTCTCGTTTTAATGAGTCTTCCTCGAGCCTCATTCCGACTGAGCATAGTGTATCGAGTAATAAAAATCCAGAGACTAATTAAATCCGGACGTTGCACGTAATAATCTGCGTCATTCGTTAAATACGCCCGATCCGATATTGGAATCGAACCGAGAGGGAAGTCGACACTTTGTAAGCCTCGGCGCCGGCAGCTTTTAAGCCGGGATCCCGGATGGCTCTAAATAAGCGATACCTTCCTTTGCGGGGTTTATAATCTTCAAACTACGCCCGGAGTCCGCGCAGAAAAGTGCGAAAACCGAGCGGCGGCCGTTAAAATCGCAAAACTAAGCGTTGACCCACCGCAAATTAACCCGAGAGGCCGTTTCTTTGGCGAGAGAGGTTCGCCTTTTCCGCTCATCCCCTTTCAGCTTTACGAACGACAATCTGCCGGAGAGCTTTTACGTCTCGGATTTGTTTATTCCATTATTTATCGCGAAATTTTGCTATACTATACAGTTAATATTTTGCCTTTTAGGGGTGTGGGCTCGCTCGACGGACTAAATTGTTATTTATGGAAATCGTCACCCTGGGGTTTCGCGCCGTTCTTAAACGAAATGGGACTGGGTCGGTCCCGGTCGGGTCATCAAAGGCAATAACGACCTCCACATTTATACTTTTGGGACTGGCGGCAATTTTGCTTTATGGTAAACGAAAAGGAATTTCGGAATTATTGGGGCAGTTCGGAGGTATTAAAGACCCCCCGTTCTCTGCTTTCACCCGGATTGGTTTTGTTCAGCGAAATTCAGGATAATACTCCCCAAGCAAAAGTAGATGAGCTTAAATTTACTTATACATTTTACAAATACATTTAGAGTCTTTTTTCAATGGAGTTAGTAGTTTTGGGGTCAAGACCCATTTTAGAAAAAGGAAAAGTGCTCGATTAAAAAAAACACCACAAAAAGAACTATTTTGTAAAAAATATTGTTGCTTGAGACTCGAGACGTAAAGCCGTTATTTTCAAAATGTTTTTAAAAAATTAATAAAAATTTCCATTGTAGGCACTTTTCTTCCCAAGGGGGAAAAATAGGTACCTACTTACTTTTCTTTCTTCGTGACAAAAGTAATACCTATTCTACTTTTTTCCCTTGGGAAAGTGGTCACTTTTAGTCCCCTTCCAGATTTTATTGAAATTTGACGAGAAGATGTTTCGAAAAAAGTCTGGTCCTCTTTTTGAAAATGAATGTAACAACCAGTGGTTGCGTTGCCATACATTTTCTGCCATTTATAAAAACATCACGTTCTTGTCTGGATAATTTCCAATAACTCTAAAAAGAATCGACGAATCCTTCTGATTTTACGCTGAAATTTCGTTCATTATCATGCAAATAAAACTGCGTGGAAATCGTCCATTTACTAAGTACACGAACGAACTCAAGTAATGCATCTCACGCTCGATCTCATGTTTGCATTTTCTCATAAGAACTCGTATAAAATTGGCTCTAATAAAACCACCAAACTGCAACTCGACTAAAGTTCCTCAATTTTCGCATATGTAGATCAATTTGCGACAAATGTTGGACTATCAAGCTCCTCTAAGGGCTCGAAAACCTTATACCGACCTGAGTTTGGGCAGTTCGCAGAAGACCCACTCGGAGACGTCCTCGATCCGCACCTCCCGGTGCGTGGACGTCAAATCCAGCTTATTCCCGGCGACCACGATCGGGATCTCCTGGTAGTCGCCGCGCTGCTCCCGGATCTCCTCGAAGCATTGCTTGATGCAGTCGAAGGACGGCGCCGACGTCACCGCGTACACCAGCAGGAAGGCGTGGGCCGTCGCGATGCACAGCCGGCGCATCGCCGGGAACTGCATGTCGCCGGCCGTGTCCAGGATGTCCACCTTGAGCGTCATGTGGCCCAGGTCGTACTCGCGGTTGTACAGGTCCTCCACGGTGCTCCGGTACTTGTCGCTGTACGTGTTCATGAGGAAGCGCTTGATCAGGCAGCTCTTGCCGACGCCGGCGCCGCCCAAAATCACCAGCCGGATGCGCTCGTAGTCGGACATGGTGGTGCCGTTGCCGCTCATCTGGCCGGAAGTCGCCGCTAAGACGCCGCCATCACCACGCCACCTCTTCCACGGTGCCCATCACTTTGCCCCCGCGGCCGATCGCGTTATTTATGGAAAACTGATCGCTTTATCTCGTGGATTCTCAAACAGACGCACTGTGACGGAAATTTTATCGATTCGATTCACGCGAGCACTCGTTTCGTTTTATGCACCGATGATGATGACACTCTCTCTCCGGTTTCGATATTATTTTATGTGTTGATTGTGTTATTTCTGCAGTCGATATACGGTTATCATCAGCGGAAGCTCTCGGCTTTCCGTGCGACGCGTTTGTCGTCTGGATATGATGGGTGGCAGGACTGGGACTCGCGAGGGTGAAATTGCCTTCAGCAGCCCTCGCGTGATGCGTCTGGTTCTTCGTTTGTGCGAACGGCCCTCAAATTGTGCGGATCTGGAAAGAAAACTCGGATTTGAAACACTTGGGAAATTTAGTTCGCTGTACACAATCTGCGATGGGCAGAATCCTTAGATCAAAATGAAAAGAAAAGTTCCTCTTAGCGGGGCTCCGCAAATGCTTCATTATGATGATGATGAAGATTGGGCAAATGCTTTTGATTGATATTTCTCTTATTATAAATTCTTGAATTAGAATGTTTGTTATAATACGAATCATAAATAGGTAGTTCATCAGTAAGTGGCCAAACAGTCTGAAAAACACGGACTGGGGTGTTAAACAATAACAGCTTATTGTCCTTGTAGAACTATCGAGATATTCGCTATTTTATGATTTCCCGTTGAGGACAAGCTGGTGAAGTTTTCGAGCAACGATAAAACCTACAGTAGTTTTGGAGTAAATAATGATCAATAAATTTTTGAACATTCGGTGTAGAAGAAACCAGACCAGAATTGGGAAGTTTATTAGATTTAATATCTCGCCCATGATTGATTTTTGTATGGTTAACCATAAGAAATCATTGACCATCTACCACTCAATTCTTGATCTGTTGATAAGCACATGATATTATGAAAAAAGATTAAGCCTATGACTTATAATAAGCGAATTATCAATGAAAACTATTTTGTCACATCATGCAGCAAGCTTGAATGAAAAATTTGCGGACCCACCTAATAAGGTATCTGCCCTGGAAGCGGTAGTGCTATCCTTTTGAATCTTGTGTATTTGTTACCCCCGAAAACTCAAAATTAGCTATTGAAATTAAATTCCAAATCATTTTAAATCTGATTTTGTGTTGTTTGGAGGTTTAATGGATACAAAACAAACAACTCCAATATTTGAACAACCTACATGGATTTTCAATGGCAAACATCGACATTATACAAACAATTCACATTATGTTCGTCTGTGTTTTTAATAATGGGCAGTTCGATAGAGATGGCTTTGTTAGCGAATGGATTACCCGGTAGCCACAAAAACCGGAGTTGTCTGTTCTTAGGAGTATCACTGTATGGACGGCATCGCATATCCAACGACCGCACACGCTCATTTTGAAGCGTTTCCAGTTAGAGGCTCGTCCGTATAGCTTTCCGCCGAACTAACGACATTAATTAAATCCGAAGTAGCTAACTACCCCCGGAGAGAGGACCCCGAGGCCCCTTCCGGCCCAAACGCGACTTCACGTATGCGACTTTCGGTCGAACGAAAGTTTTAATGGGGGAGACGAGTGTGCACACGCTCCGGGAGCGTTTTCGGGTTCCTTTCGAGGAATTTAGATTGCATTTAACGCTAAGTAATTCCGGAAACGAATCAAAACTTTGCGCCGGAACCTAAACAATCACCTAATCAATTCGATTCGGGCGATATCGCCTTACTCAAACGGGCCCCTCGCTGTACTGACGATGACGAGAGCGCGTTCCGGCGATCAAACGTCTGGTAAACACAGGAAATTAATTCCGGGGCCGGGCAAACATTTCGAAATAATTATCGAGCCAATTGTGTCTTCAAGCTCTCTCTCTCTCTCGGAAAATCAGTGACTTTCGCGTTTTTGATGGTGTTTTCGGTGATAATTTCCAGTCGGTGCGGTCGGTCCGGAGGTGGGTTTATTTAAAAGTTAAATTACGTTTTACGTGTTTGCCCGCTCTTCCGGATTGTCAATAATACGGCCACCCTTTTTATCCGGTAAAAAAGTAATAAAGTTATATTCGCATAGAAGTTGCCTTCCGGATGTGTGCGCTCTGAAATTCCCGAATAAACCCACCGCAGTATTTTCAGTGGTTAAAAATTTAAAACCGGACCGGATTATCTCGTGAAAACCGATTCCGTCATCAGGTGTCGCCTCAAATTTCCGGGGGCAAATTGGGCCCGAAACCGTCGCTTTCATTTTCTTACGTGGACGAACCGAAAAGAGCGTGGGCCGGATTTTACGGTGATCAAAGGGGCCGTAATTCCGTCGAAAAATCGCCGGCCTGTTATTTACCTACCGCGTTAATTTACACAGAGGGGATTGTGTTTTTCCCCGTTTTCCAGTACCGCCGGCCAATTTCGTCCGTTGGAATTCACCAAAGCAGACTTGATGGCGTCTTAATTGCGAAAAAACCCTCCGGCCGCCCCCCGTCGCGACGTTGAGTGCTCGAGTGCTCCAACGCCCCGGAGGCGGCCGAGTTTATTGCGCTGTTAATTATTTACCGAGATAAGTGCGTTTATGTAAGTACTCACTTACCGACACTGGGAGGACACAGCGGGGATTACCGCACGACATATTACGCTCTTCTGACCGGAATGGGTCAATCCCGAAACGAGACGTCCGGATAAAACCAGGGGAAATAAATGGCGGATGCGCCGGGATTGCGTAACTTCTCATTAATCACAAGAATATTAAATTTTGAGGTCTCGACTTGGAGAAAATTGCGACTCCACAATCAGACCGACGTTTAAACCCGCCTGATGGAAGTTTTAAATGACGGAACTTTATCCAAGCAAAGGAAATTGTTATTAACCCGCCGGTATACAGGTGATTCAATATTGCACCATGAACATATAAAAACAGCTTTTCTGAATTTGAAACTGAAATTACTCCTCTTCTACCATTGTTTAAACACAAACAGAAACATAATTGGAACTTTTTCCCGATTCTGGGAACTTTTTATTTTTATCTCAACTAGAGGAATCATCCTCGGCACCTAATTATCGCGCTCTCAAAGTGGCGAACAAATCGAAAACCGAGTTTTGAACTCATTCGTCGGGAATTTTCGTTATGGTGGCCGCGTCCATGTTTTCATCAGCCGCCCCCGACATTTTCAAGGGTTGGACGCGATAACCGGATTTTATGTTATTAGAGCCATCCTTTACGAGGGAGCACAAAGCAACATGTGTCAACGGGTGCCATATGTGCGTCTTTTTTATATCGGATTATGTATCAAGCCGGACGAAAAAAGCCATTTCACCTGCCCCGAAGTGAAGATCGAGTTTCGTAATTTATACGCGCGTACACCGACGAGAATTTCCATCCCTTTGTGCCGAGTCCGATGGAGCGCCTCTCCAGATAATCCCGGGGAGATCCGGATAACGCACCTCCCATAATAACGGCGAACGGGAACAGATATGGCGTAATTTCCCGGAGTGTTAAAAGCCGGAATTAATTCCACCTGAGGTAAAGACAATGTTGGCTCTATTCAAATTGAGCTAAAACGGGTCGGGCGCCGAGTCTTTGAACGAAAACAGGGGGATCGCCCCGGGCCCGACACAACACCGCCTGTTTATCCGTGTTTCTGCTACCCCTCGCTCATGGTCGATCGTCCGGTCTTGCAGAAACGCCGGAGCGATAAATTTTTCAGCCGGATTTATCGGGTGTGTTCGAATGTACGCACAAGCTCGCGATCGACTTTTCCCTCAATCATCGTTAGGAGCCGACACGGCCCGATTCCCGACTTGAAACAAGCCCAATAAGTCCCGGTAATTGCCAATTAACAAAGGTAACATGTCGTACGTTCCTCCCGGTGCCCGGAATGAGCGCCTCGCTGGGGGTCGTCTCCGATTCACGTGCGCGCCCTTTTTCCACTTTAGAGGACGGTTTCGGAACGACCCTCGCGTTTTTCGCATTGCAGAATAACGCAATAAAACGGGGGCCGTTCGCTGTGTGCACAACGTTAGGGGTGTTGCCCGTTTAGTCATAAACGTGCCCCGCTCCGGGTCACGTACATTTCAACCCCTGAAACGTTAATGGGCTAAGCCCGAAAACGCGCCCCTGCAACAGAGCAAACAGATTTGTGTGCGGAACTTCAAACGCATCGAATCGACACAACTGTGACGCACACCTATGGCGAAGCTCTGCAGGAATCGCATAAACGAAACCTAAATTTTGAGACTTGGGAGAACAGTTGCGAGAATTCTCATAAGTTCAAAACACGCGAGGCGATATACCCGAAAGTTTTTGTCCGTTGTCTGTTCGGTGTGATTCACGTGATTTGTGGGCGTCCGACCTTTGTTAAATGAAATATTAAGGAATCTCGGTTTAGACGCAGACTATGAGGGCCGTAGCCGAAATCCCCGGAATTATCCGCCAAAGTACGAAGTCGGTCCGTCTCGCAAGATCCGGGCGGGGAAAATACGGCACGCTTCTCCGTTTATACACAAAGGGGAATTGAAATCGACTTGTGGTTATAGTGTCGTATCATATCAAATGGGAATATTTGAAATATTCCATTGAGCGAGCTGGGAGGGCTCAAAACAGACCGAGTCGAGCATAAAAATGCAGAATAAATTTCCATTCGCGCAATTTTTCCTGCGACAGTGAAAAAAACTGAATGAATTGAGTGGTGATTTTTCATCTTGTCTCTCCTGGATTATTCTCCGGGTGAAGTGTATAAAATGAGCGCCAGGTGAAAACTCCTCGTGGATGTTCATTTTGAGACGAGGTAAAATAATAAAGCTTCCGTATCCGGAGGCGGTTACGTATTATTAATATTGGAAATTTTACGTGTTTCCGCCACACTGATTCACTCCTAATAACCTAGCGATATTATCAAAACTGTGATATTAATTTTCCCATCGACTAACAATAATAAATGATGGGGTAATACGGCGGCGGCGGCGGAAGGACTCGGATAGATGAAAAGTGATTGTCTGTGTTCATTTCGCGCCCGGTTGAACTCCATTAGATCACACAGTATCGAGTGCCTTTCGTCGAGACCTTTGCGACATATTTTGACAAAGGGCCAAATCGCTCGCAATGATACCGCGCAAGAGAAACAGAGACGGAACGTAGAGAGTTGACACAATCTTTGAAATATCATCGAAAACAACTCCGGATATTATGCCGGAGCGCGTTTTCATTCCCGCAATAACGTTTTTATTCGCGACTGTTAAATTTCAATCCGCTTCGGGGTCGTTCCGGCCGCCCTTAAAGCCAATATAATGGACGATTTTTAATGGAAACGGTGGGACCCCCTAACGAAAAAAATCGAGTTTACCGGTAATAAAGTTACCACGTGAAATTAGAAAAGTTGTAGGGGACGTCGGGAAGATGCGCATTGCAAATGCACTTTCCGTGTTGAAAAGTTCGCGGTGTAGGGGGTTAAATGGAGTGGATTTAAAGTAAATTACGCGGCTGGTGATATTAGGTGATCGAAGTTTCGAAACTCCCTAATCCGGAGCACGGATCCGGTTGGTAAAGCGAACGATGCATCTGTTAACTGTTCAAGATTCTGGCATAAATGTTCGCGTATGTAATAATGGATGCGATACCGTGCGACAATGTAACGCAACAGGCGGGTAATTACGAATTTCTGCATATCCAAGGCGGAAAGTGTCCCGATTTTGGGTGCCACTATGGGGAAACTAATTGGGACCTGATAGGGCGATTAATGGGCGCCCTTTCGAGCCGTAAGCGCCCCCGTCGTCGTCAAACAAGGGGACAATTTGACGTAATGATGATAATCCTGAAGATGTTTTTATTTCGTTTTCCGCATCAGGGAAATAAAGTTAACGAAGTCGTCTTCTGTTGTCTTGAAATTTCGCGTGACGTTCATTCTCCCTCTTTTCTATAGAAACGTCGAAGAAAACGTGCAAAAGGAGAACGAGACGATGTAATCTCCAGTAAACAAAGGGCGTTCCGTCGATAATTAACACAGAAACGCGGGAGATTTCATTCAAAGCAATTTTCCTGAACGTTTTTACCAATATTTGTTCTAGCCTTTGCCCTCTTTCGCCTTCTTACCTCCACTCCATCGCGAAAGAGCCCATCAGCGGCCGGAAAGTGGTGAAATCGACCCCGATATCTACAGTACGACGTGACAAAGTGACTTGTCTATTGATACGAGTAACTTCCATAAGTCGCGCCCTCCCTAAGAGGTACCAGAAAACGCCTCCTCCCGGGAGAAAACCGCAATTTCGGTAAGACGCGTTTAATGCTCCATAAATAATGAAGCGGCGAACGTTAGGTGAAGTATGCCGAACTCGAGAACGGGACGAAATCTCTGCAGAGTTCTTCAATGCATGCAGGCGGTGCATCGGCGCGTATTTCTCCTCAAACGGGAAGAAAGGGCGCTCACCGGGGTGAGAGTCGTACCGGAATTGCGAGACAAGCGTGTTAAACCGTCGAATTGTTCGTTCCGGTCTGATGGCGAACGAGGACCCTGGGGTGTCCCGGGTGCGGGCAGGTGTGCGGGAACGGCGCCCGCTCTGTTCCCGACCACTATATTTGATGACGGCGCTGTTCGGCGCAGACACGAAGATGGTACGCTGCGGGATTGGATATCGGGTTAGTACGAACGCGAATATCCCAATCTCAAACACGCCGCAGGCGTGGAACAAACGGCCCGACATAACTCGCGCTCATATAATAATCCGCAGGACCCTTTACAACTCGGTGCATCGATGGGAGCCGATTTTTGTAAGGGATTCGATCAGGGTTTACGCTCCGGGTTGACTGACACGAATCTGGGGCGGTTATCCGATGACCCCTCTCATGAGTGCATCATGGGGAAAATAAAGCGACAGAATAACTTTGTAGCAAAAACGTGTATCACAGGAGGGGAACAAAATTCGTTTTTCTTCAAACGTCAGTAGAAATCTCGGTAGAAATCGACATCTCTTTTCTTTATCGAGAATAATAAAGTTTGACTTTTCTGACATCATTCAAGCGGCAGCGAAAAGTACGTTACTGCCGCTGTACGCGTCTGTGGAAATGACTTTATCTGCTTCCCGCTATAGTTTAAAAGGAGTTCATGATTCTATTAACGTTAATTATTACCTTAATTTAAAGATGTAAATCACTATAGTATTTTGTCGATTACTTAAATGCCTTTCTGCAGATATTATTGAAAGCAGTCTTTTCAACATTTCAGACATAGACATGGACTTGATAACATCGTCGTCTGCTTGCTCTCAAATCGCTAACAACCATTTCGTTTTCACTTTAACAGTTACAGTATTTTTTTTATTCAATTTAATTTGGAAACTTTGGACTTTAACTAAAATTAACAGAATGATGTTATTTATACCAGTAAGCAAAAACTTGTCACAACGTTTTCATATAAAACTGAAAAAAAATATAATTGTTAAAATGAAGACAAAGTGGTTTTTAGAGGTTTCATGGCAAGTAGACAATTTTGCCAAGGATGCTTTTTTCCGTAGATATATTGTATTATGCGAAGGAAAGGTACTTTTCATTGTTCATCGGTAATTGTCTGCTTCGCTACGCTCGTCAGTGAATTTACAGATTCTCAATGAAAAGTGACGCGTTTCCTCCATATAATAAAATTTTCGGTTTTTGAAACTTTGAAAGCAAATTAGAGGTATGAAAATTGACTAATCTATCAGAATTTAGTGCGACTTTCGTATCTCCCAAAAAATTGTGAACTCTCTTCCCGTGAATTTAGCTGTACCACTAGCGCCAGGACACCCCGTATCACACAGAGGACTTCCAATTATCCCGGCGAGGACGCGATGACCGCATCCGGGGGACGTTAAACGCGTCGGCAGTCCGCCAGTTCCCGGCTGTTTATTATCCCGCTCCTTGCCTCTGTCTAGTTCCCGCACCGAATGGATGTTAACACATTAATCGCGTTACCGTTATACGTCAAGTCCCGGCGCTCCCGGCCCAGATGAAGTTGTACCCGAACCCGCCCAGGATCATCAGAGACACACACGCATGTCCTGAATTATTAATAATTTCCGTCGAGAGATCGGCTCAACCCTCGGCCTTCACGCGACGCCCTCGTTCATCCCTTCTTTATGGAGTTACTGGATCGGATGGGGGATTCTAGTGATTTCGATTAAATAAAAGTAACTAACTGGATTTCTAGTCCGAGGCCGGGGATTTTCCTCGTGCACCCTGTAGTTTGTTCGTCGATAAGGCGCAACTAAGAGACGAAGCCCAGAAGGTCGCAACTACCCTTGATTGCGACCCGGCCACCCTCAGGTGTGGATTTGGTGGCTTCGTGCGGATTGAGGCGGGGGCGAGGATGATTTTTTGCGGGGGCTGTTCAGGGGCGGGTTCGGTTTGCGGGCTCCGGCGGGCACTCTGATGCAACTCGGGCTGTTATGATTTTTATGGGGCCCTCGAATTTGCATTGTCGCGAAAGCACTACCGAAAGCGCCCGTTCGACTATCGCACAGTATCCGGAACTCTTCCGCTTTCGAGAATTCCGGAGGGCGGGCGAATTACGAGCTCTCCGGAGAATTCGATTTTTCGACTCGGCATCGGAAGACGGTCGCATTACGGCCGAATTGGTCGGACGGATTTCTGCCTCGATATCGAGTCGCTCCGGGTCTTCCCTCAAAACGATGTCGGATTTCCCTCAGGTAGTTGTTGCGTTTATGAAACTCGTCGCTGCTTTGTGCTCTCGCGACTTGGACTTAATGCGGAGTTTATTGCTTGTCACCTGCCATGCAAAAGGCGTGTCTTATTACATCAAGCACATGCTCTCGCTTCGCTGTACAAAGTCTTCTTATTACTATTATTATTATTGCGACATTTTCTGTACAATGTAAGAAAGTAACTTCCACGACGTGTTACAGAATTGCCTGCAGTTTTTCAAGGCGGGATTCCTCGGGATGAGAAGAAAGAGAAAGAAAGACCTTCATAAGGTGGCTCCTCAAACACTTCATTTAACATTTCCACTACACTTTTCAGCGACATGGCAACAAATATAGGGGGAAAAGTATCAAACGAAGAAAAAAGCCGACGTATGAACTTTCAGAAAAGGTTTTGCATACTATACTCGTTATAGCTTCAATTAATTATTGTGAATTGGATTACGATGTAAAAATTTATTGATGGTACATTTTTCTGTAAATGAATTCGTTAATATTACAACTTCGGATACTTGATTATAGAAAGCATCGAGAACAACGTTTATTATCCTGACGAAAAAGTTTATTGTATTGTAACTGTTTATATGATTCGATTCTCAAAAATATCAGAATGAATTAATTTTCGAAGGCATCGAAATTTTCGTATTTTTCTCGACATGTAGACATAACAATCGAGGTTGCTGAAATGTCACTCATAAGTTCAATCTGTTCCATAATGAATCTGGTGATTTCATTATCGCACAATTCTTTAATTTCACTGAATCAATTTTTGATTCAATCTAAGCATGAACCGATTTCAAATTGTTACAGTTATCATTTTTATCGTATAATTCTTTCATGTTAATCTATTAGTTGGTTCGAATCGTTGAAAAATTGTGTGATTTCACATTTTTAGCAATTTAGGGATTTTTATTTTTATCAAAATTTAGTTTGGCAATACCAAACTTCTAAATTAATTATGGCGGATTATGACAGTTTTCTTT
The DNA here is from genome assembly GCA_949788335.1 of Salpingus planirostris. Taxonomy (NCBI): domain Eukaryota; kingdom Metazoa; phylum Arthropoda; class Insecta; order Coleoptera; family Salpingidae; genus Salpingus; species Salpingus planirostris. The sequence goes on along the minus strand of OX460918.1, from coordinate 5,801,103 downwards.
CTTTTGTATTTATGAATTATTATTTGATATTGGTGTTAAAGTGATATGTGGACGTCGGAAAAATAGTATACGCAACTTGTCGAAAAAGTTTTATTTAGCGACTTTTGGGTTGTAACAATAATCCCACTCGGGCGAAATATTGTACTTTTCCGACACGTTCCTCAATGTACTATTTTGATATAAGTGTTAAAAGTGGAGTTTTTTTTGCGAGGACACGACACAGAGGAAAAGAAATCACTTTCAACAGGAATATCGAACACAATTTTTTTTCTACAGACTTCATTATAATGGGTATTGAATTGAGTTGCGCTAGAATCGGTCTCATATCGATCGTTCATTATGATACTCAAATAGAAAAAGTCATTTTACGCACTGGCATTGATGTTTTCATTGTTGTGAGTAAGATAACAATGTTTTACACTCTGACATTCATTTCACGCACTGTTAAAAACCCACTTTTAGTGAAGTCTGTAGTAAAAGCAGGACTTTTTGTAATCATAATTTTTTCGCCACTTTTTTTGAGTCATGTTATGATCGAGGGATCTCTTTCCTGGGTCCACTCGGTCCAATACCGGAAGCGGGCGCCATCAATTTCCGGCCCGCGTCCGCACAGGTATTTTGCGTAATCGAACGGCAACCGGCGTGCATCAGGTCCACGTCGATGGCATTTTTCCGCCCTCCTCCTCCTCCACCGCCCTTATCGAATTCCGCAAGCATCACCTCGTACGCGCGACAACCCTTCGGCGGCGCCCGAGACCGGGCGGCGATCGAAAAACGGGAGCAGAACGCCGCCGCCGCCGCCGGCAAATCGCCGCCAAAAGTAGGTTGGAAAGGGAGAAGATGGGGTCAAACGATAGTCGAGGTACAATGCACTCGCCGGCCCATAATCGATACGTACGCACAGTCTTGGCGGCGTCGGCATCATCCTTCCGACCCGTAAAAGGCCACGTTTTGTGCCCGCGGGCGATCCGAACCGTAAACAACACCTCCGACATGCACGTCATTTCACGGGGGCGGGCGCGAATCTGCCCCCCGCATCGCGGATACCAGGAAAAGGCGACACCCCCGCACCCTTTCAAGGTAAAGTGTCATTAAAAGCACACTACGCGATCTTATAAGCAATATCTAGGGGCGAATAAAGCTCGGCTCCACTTTGAGATTTATAGACAATCCTCGCGATTTAACGCCGCCACCACCCATGCGAGCAACTGCAAAATAGTACATTACGGAACGTGTCGGAAAAGTGCAATACTTCGCGGCAGGCGGTAGCATGCACGAGCCGCGAAATAGAACTTTCCAACAAGTTGTGTACACTATTTTTCGACGATCACATCACTTCAATACCAATAATACTTGCAAAAACTCAAAAGAAAGAAAATTGACAACGGTCATTTGTATTATTTGGAACTTTGAAAGTGTCAACCTAAATTTCCATAAAAAGAAAACTCCTAAGTTTCTAAAAATATAAAATCACACAACGATTTGAACCAAAGCTACCTAAACGATTAACATTAATGAATTGACGATAAAAATGATAACTGTAACAATTTGAAATCGGTCCTCATGCTTAGCAGATTTTGTGAAATTATGGACCTGTGCGGTAATAAAATCACCGAGTTACGTAATGAAATCACCAGATCCATTACGTAACAGTTTCGGGATGGGTGACTTTTCAGCCACCTCGATTGTTATGAAAAGTGGCACTTTACAATGTGGGGGTCAGGAAATACGATTTCTCGAATCATCAGAGCGTAAAACTAGCCGAAAATAAGACGTGAAGATGAATTATTAACTTTAGAAGGTTCAGAACGTTCGACCAAGTACTAATAAGTGCGCATTGAACATTCCGCAGGAGTTTTGCTCGGAAAACTTTCTTTCAGCGCTACCTGTGTGCTTTTGCGAGAACAATTCACTAGAGCTATTCCGTTCAAGTTTCGTATTTCAGACGGGTATGCGGTTTTTTACTAAAAGACCAGTCTCGACATCGTCGTAAATCGCGCACTTTTCCGGTTAACATAAATTAATCGTTCCACATTTCCGAGCGGCCTTTATTATCAGACGAGTGCTTTTGGCCGATGACGAACGATACGACAAACGAAACACAAACGCTTTCCTCTCATCATCGTTCTCGTTTCTCCCATGCGAATCAAAGGTCGAAAACCCGATGGAAATAAATCGGCGAATGATTGGGGTGCTTTAGAGAGAAAAAAATCTCGATTCTCGAGTTTCACTAGAGTAGATGTTATCACTTTTACGTTGGTGTGTGTGTGTGTGGGATGTGTGTAGGGGCGAGGACAGTATTTTTTTCAGGGTGATTGGTCGTTCCAGTCCAGTCCGTCTAGGAACGTCGATTTCTGTGATTTATTGTATACCGAAATTGCGAGCCGCCACCATCATCATTCCATATAGATCGAAAATAACTCATAATCGCGGAAAGATGATATGTAGGGCGGAAAAAATCGCAATTTTCCTCTTTGATCTCGATGCCGTCATTGCGGTTTGATTAATGGAAACCGCAGTTTAATTGCACGAAATCTACCTCTAATACCGATAATAAAATATGGGTAGGTATATTTGAATTACTGATAGATACACCGACGGGAATGCGGTCAGATTATATTTGTACAACTTAATTAAACTCTGCGGATATCTACTATGCCGGCCGGTTCGTCGATTAAAATTCGCTGAAATGATTTCAACCTCCCCGGACGCTCTTCATTGCGGAATTGACCAATCAAATACCGATTAGCAAATTAATTGAGCTCTGGTAATTTTTCATCAGTTTGATGCGTCTTAATTTCAACAAACATCGACCAATTCTAGTACGATTTCAGCAATTTTCTTACATCGCCATTGGGTAGTTTTCGTAACACGGACTCAACAAGTTTTAGTGTGGGAATGAGTGGAAATGGGAATCGTCCACGCTTTGGGACATTTGTCGGATGAACTTGGATCCGGTAAATGATGGTCACGCTCCTTGCGTCTCCGCCTATCGCAAATTCGGACGTGAGAAATGTCAGTTCCACGATCCGAACGTCCTTTGTGCGATTTACGACCTCGCGATCTCGTGAACCCTTTTCCTTCTATGCAAATATCGCGATTCATTTTGAAGTTACAGGTGATTTATTAATACGGCCGGGTGCACTTTCGGCGAAAAATGGCGAATGCGCTCGAGAATCGGGTCGAGAAATCGCACTCGCGACTCGGATTCCCTCCGAATCTGCGACTGGAGGTAATTCAGTTTTCCGCGTCCCGGTTCCGTGGATTTCCCGGCGCATTTACGGCGACGTCGGCAATATGTGGAGATGCTCGAGATCGTCGACTTCCATCCGGGCGAGTTCGCTCCACGCGACGTCGTCGGCTCCGGTTGCGACACGTTTTTAACCGGATTAAAGGGTGCGACGCATTATTGCCCGAAACTGCGGGAATAAATTGGATTCGGTTTCGATTTTTCGCGACGGAGGAGAGGCGCGGGGTTCAGCTGCGTCATCAGCCCGCCCCGGTTGATTAATCTGCACGAAATTTATCGTCGACGCACTGGTTGACTGACCGACTGTGCCGCAACCGCCGAATTCGCCGGGACGGAGACCGCGTCCGGGAGAGCTTTTTACCGAACCAGCGATCGACGCCCGAATTGGAATTCACCACGACTCGGAGGTGGATCGACCCTCTTCCGTTATACCAGAATTACGTGTTATTTTCGGCATATGTATACAAGGTGTCCCATGGCAAATAGAACATTGTGACATTGACATTTATGGGAAATTAGATTTCACCAGGGAGCTATTCATAAATCATAATAGATGTAAATTAAAGCAAGCAAACCGCCAAAACTTAGATCAAAGACGAACAAACCGCAGATTTAGTACAGATATAATATTGGTTTGCAACTAACAGGAAAATGTGCCACAATAGTCACAATACCCTGATTAAAATTTTAATCCATGACCCCCATGACTTTTTTACCACGTAACACGTGACACGAAGTTTCCTCGGAATTTCCCCGGAGTCTACCAGAAACTTCTCGAAATCGCTCGGGAGTTTTCTGGAGCCGCTCCAAGTTTACACAGAGTCACCCGGAGTTTCCTTGGAGTCACCTGGAGTTTCCCTGGAGTCAGACAGAGTCTCCAGAGTCACCCAAAGTTTTCCCAGAGCCACCCGGTGTTTCTCCGGAGTCAACAGGAATTTCCCCAGAGTTCTCCGGAGTAAATCAGAGTTACCTTGGTGTCTCCCAGAGTCAACCAGAGTCTTCCCATCAGGTTTTCCGCCCAAGGATTATCAAAAACCACGAAATCTATTGAAATTCCATCAATGAGGGTTTTAAGGGTTTTAAGTGAAATTCGTGAATAAAATTTTGCGATTTTTAGCGTGATTTCACCGGTCAAAGTTAATTTGCGATTTTCGAAAAAAATCATCTGTTATAATATCCACATTTTAGGAGCTTTTGTAATCGGAAAATGCATCTCACCATCGATTTAATTATAATGATCAAAATACCCACTCTAAGTAAAAAGACATCTACAGAAGCGGATTTCTCTGACTGCCAATTTTGTAAAAGCGGACTTCGATTCGAATAAAAAAATCGACCGTAAGCGGCGTCTCCTTACATTCGAGGAGGCGATACCGGTGGAAATCTAATTTCCCTCCACGTAATGCCATCCTGTGGGACACCCTATATGGTCGTATACTTATTTATCATGTGGGTCAGTTTATCGGTAGGGTCAGCGCCGAAGCACGGGCGGAATGTTTGTCGAAAGCTCCGAGCGACAAATCAATCATGTAGAAAAACGATAAAAGGGCCCTCCGCTCGGCGAATGCAGGGGCCGCCGCCCCCGGTGATCCGCTTGCATGCACGATTGGAGATGCATCGGACGTGTTCTACACGGGCAAATACGCTTTAATTGAGGCCGACGAAAAACCCCACGTTTTTCCCGATGCCGACAATCATCTTCATGGCGGGGATAAACTCTTTAAACGGGGTCGCAGGTCCGTTTTTCGGGCCGATTCGCAAATTTCTCCCGGGCGATATCGCCAAGGGATGGACCTTTTTTCCGGGTTATCGGGCGGGTTTATTACCCCGCATCAGTGTCGCCGCACACCCTCATGACATTTTCAGGTCTCTATCGTATTAACAGTGGCGGAGGTCACCACGGGACGAGGCCGCAATAATTTTATTCCGACTTCATCATATTATCACACTCTCTCTCCTCGTATCAACTCCTGGTGGAGTAAATTCTCGTCCGCGAAAATTATTAACTCGCTTTAATCCTCACTTTTTGAAATCCGTTTGCGACCGCCATCAGAGAAACTAACAACAGTGCGAAACTCACTCGCATTGTCATAATAACGGACAGAAATTACACGCTTTATAGGCGCGCCCTTTATTATCCGACCTAAACTAAACCCTAACATTTGAGTACCACCCTTTTTTGTCCTAAAGTGCGTTGTTTAATTTTATTTCCCTTTTTCATGATGTCGTTGATAATGATGATGATGATGATGTGCGAGATGAAAAGCGGAAGCGATTTGTTTAAACTTTTATTTCGGGGGTTTCGGCGAATCCGATTAATCTCCATCGAAACACGAGTGGGAACACGGGTCGCGATCATTATTGAAATTTACGAGCCGATTCGGCTCTATCTATTATCGTCGCCCCTCCGGCTGAAAAAGGAGAAGATTCCTTTTCCGAATTTCATTCGGTCGTTCGCACCCTCCGTAATATAACCGGGAAGAGAAAAGCGCCCGTAGATGTGGACTTCGGCTGTTAAGAAACTCGACCATTTGCATAATGAAATGAATTCATTTTCATTCCGCGAGTCCGTTACCCGCCACCCATACGAGAGCCGAATTGAGATCGAACCTTCTCATGGATCAGATGCGGACGGGAAACGGGGCTGGGGTAATTTCAGGCGAGAATTAAAGGTGAAATCTCGAGCCGTATCCGGTTAAGAGCTCCCGTACTTGAACTGTTGCGGTAACATCAGAAACCTTTCAGCTAATATCGGCGCGAACGGATCCGAACGGAGCAATTTGCCCCGAATTAATCCGCCAATTTAATTTGTATGCTCGAGATTCACCGCGAGTATAAACCCCGCCGCCATTTTTCCCCCCCGAGCTTTTTTTTTTAATTTACGAAATTCGGATTTCTTTTTGTTCGGGAATGAAATAATGAGTTCACGCAGGCATTTTTCGCCGACCCGGTTCACAATAACCGACATGTGGGGGCGGGCTGATTGTCTTTGTTACCCGCATCCCTGGGTCCAATTATATCAATTTAATTTTTCAGACCGATCGAGGCGTGCGGAAAAGTCGACGCCCTAAGGGATGCGAATCACCCGAACTTCTCGTTTTAATTAACACGGAAACCTATTATAAGTAGAGATGTTTATTTTGGTGGCACCGGTAAATGGTACACCCCTAACTAATAACGTCGTCAAAGCGGAGAGGGCTAACCCTCGAGGGGCCCTTGCGGAACGGAGATTTGACACAGGTATCCACCTGAGCGACACGTCTATTAAGATAATTATTAATCCCGGAGCCGAGCGAATTTAAAGGGCGCATTGCGAGGTCCATGGAGACGCGCAGGGCCGAAATCCGGTCTAGCGTTGTGCGACCAGACTCGTTAATTGTAACTCGTGTGTAATTAATATTATATGTGCGACGCTCCCGACGACTCTTTCTATGGGGCGGCGTTCCGTGCGAGCGCATCCCCCGACTTATCCCGCTACCGAACCGGACCGTTTGATCGTTCACCTGAAACCCGCGCGTGTTTTATCAATTCGCGAAAAACCGCCCTTATTCACTTCGCCGGGGGTATCGATCATCGTCGGCCAAGGCGCGCCCGTAATTAAGCGGAACTTTGTCAACTTTAAGCCTCGCCGATCCCCGGGGGGGCGGTTGAAGTGCTCCCTAATACGCGTCCCCGGAAAAGTCCCCCTTAATTTCGAGCAGTCCCGTTGAAATTTGTGCCCGTTAGTTTGTTATAGTGGTCGATTTGCCAGAGGTGAAATGGGAAGGAAACATGTCGCGCAATTTGCTGTGTCGAAAATTTTAATGGGGGGTGGCGACCCCCGATATCGAGCGCCCATCTTCGCCACTCATAATGAGTTGTCGAGTAAGGGATATCGAATTACGCGAGTTTATTTTTTGTATTAATTTTCTAAAAATAATCGCCCCCCTCTGCTATTAGTACGTGGGGTAATCAATTATTTATGCATCAATCACCGGGGCTTCGTCATTATTCACGGTCCCCGTAATGGAAAACGTCAATGGCAAATGTACACAACTAAAAGAAATAAAAATCGGTGCACCCCTATTAATTTGCGAGCAAATGGGAGAAACGACGAGATAAATATTGACATGGCGCGCCGTTTCCGGAGATAGAGAAACGATCGCTCTTTATTAACGAATCTAGACTTCGTTAGTGCTCGTAGTATGCGTTAATTAAAATGAAAATCAGGTTATAAACAGCGCTCCGTGCAATGAGAAGAATAAAAAGAACAGTGAATCTTCTTGTTCAGACAGAATCGGCGTTTCCGATTTTAACGAGGCTTGTTATACAAATTTTGAAATGCACCGGGGGTAGCGAATTATTATAAATTACCTATTCCGTGTCACCTTTGATTCCGAACGAACCTCAAGCCCCTGGAATTGGAAATGTTCATAATTGAATTAAATTGTATAATTCTCCTGGGCGAGGTTAACCTCAGGTAATTACAGTTAGTCTCCGGTTAAATTAAATTATGTTACGTGCGAGGATGAGATGCCTCCACACTCTCGCTCTTTTTCCTCGCTTTCGTATATGCACATCATACGCGGTTTCCCCTACCCGGTATGGATTTTCGCCAGGTCTGAAACTCCGGGTAAATATTGCGGATATTGGTTTAGGATTAGCGCCCATAAAGTTTAAAATTTCATCTGGAAAGTGTGGAAATTGAACGCGGTACTCCATTGTGAAAAGTTCTGTGTCAAGTTTCCCGCAATCGCGCGGGAGCTTTCAGCGGAACGAACAAGGTCGAAATCGCTTGACATATTTTCGCGTTATCTCCCATCCAGGATGACTCCGTAATCAATCAACTTATCTGTTCGTCCTATGATAACAATATGTTAGTTTGCTGCCTCTTGTAAATGAATAAATAAACGTCTCGACGGCGAATTTGCTGTTTAGATACTTTGATGTGAACACGAAACTACGAGAAGCAACTTTGTGGTGCAACTTCGGCGCAGTAATCTTTCGGCCGGAAGCTCCGACTCACCCAGTATAGCTAATAATGTTGAACAAGTTTATTTGGGGAATTTCGGAGAATTTTTCATTACGATACTATAAACTCGTACAAATCACATCGTGTAAGCTTTTTTTTGTTAGATATCGGTTTTGGTAATTTTGTATAAAAATACCCAGACTATTCAGACAGAAATGACATGTGATTACCGCCTAACGACGCAGTAAAATAAATGCCCTAGGATCGATTCAAGCCCCTGGATTACTACACAGTCTACTAAACTGAGTTTTTTCTTCACACGCCCAACTGTAATCTGTAACGAACTTGTAAAGCTCCGCCACGGTTATATAAGCTGTAATAATCGATTAAATGGCGCATTTTTTATTATAATCCGGCGAACAGATGCGACAGTAAAACGGCAAATCGAATTAGCGAGAAAATGAATGAAGTTATTTTATCATTGTTCATCGCTAAGTAGCCGATGGCGTCTTTTTTTCGTGATAGAGACGTTTATTGCGAGGGCGATATCATCTTTTGACGGCTTCGCTCGAAATTAATTTCGTAAATGCCCCCTAAACTTTCCCTCAATACGAATTTTTAGGATTTCTCGGGACGATTATTAGGGAACAGATAAAATTGTGACGACGCCAATGAAATTAAAAGCGGCCCGTATTTAGTGCGCCCTTTCGCCCCCGATTGCGTTCGTTAGACCGAGACCGAGAAAATTATACGTCGACTTGCGAAATTAAAATTTCACACCCTCTCTAAAAGTTCACAAACTCGACTAATTCATTATACCCACCATTATGGAATCACTTGGTCGGTTTTCAGATGGACTCGATCGGTATATTTCCGACTTTTAAGTGTTCACAAAGGACGAAAAGTGTGGGTCGCAATATGCCCACATCAAAAGATAATGCGGGGATTTTTAAGGGGAATAAATATTCCCGTGCACACACTCGCATAAACCGGATTCGGGTCGGAAAATGCCCTTCCGCGGTCGATAAACGGCCCGAAACTCATCCTCCGAATGAATAACCGTTTTTATTTCGCCTTCGGGGAGGAAGCGGATCTGGCGATTCCTTTGTACACACCGGAATCGGCAGCGCAGTGACGCTTTTGAGAGTTCCGGACTTTCCGTGCGACGTGTACGACCATCGGAAACGGGAGTATAGTCGCAGTTCCGGGGCTAATCCGGTGGGAAAAGTGCATTACGTTATTCGTTAAGTTCCGAAATGACTCGGAAAGACGCAAAACGCTCGCAGTGGCGAAATTTCACATGGCGAATCGCGGCACTAAACAAAACGTAATCTTTCTCCGTATATTGCCTCTCTCGGCTTTTCTCCCGTATATACCGAGTCAACAAAGTGGCGAGAATGTAGTTATAGGCGATACGGAGTAAACGCTCCGCCATCAATCACTCGGCAATAATTCATTTGATTCCATTTGTTTGGCGCAGATCGGCGAAATTTAATCGGACTCGATCGGAAATACAATCCCAAATTGATTTCTTTATCCGTCAGACGTCCCCGTCTCGGAAGAATGAGACGTTATTAGCGGCACGACGAACTTTGGGCCTCGGCTCCACTTTATACGCCCCCCACGGGACTCGTATTATGGCGAGCTTTTACACTTATTAAGTAAGTAAAAATTTAATTTCTAGCGTAGGCGTTAATATCGCGCCCCTCGCTGGCGGTTTTTAATATTCACGAGTTTTCGTAGAGCTCAATTATTCGGTGGTCGCCTAATAATACTCATTTCGGCCCGGAGAACTTGGTAAAACCAGCCGGAAAGTAATTTGAGTGGAAACGCCTTGGCGGACTATGCAGATGCCCGGTCTGCTCGTGATTTCGGTCTTGTGTGAAAGCGCAGACCCGAGCTTTTCAATCGAATCCAATTTGAAATTGTAAAAATGGAGGAAAAAGGTTCCAAGCTCACGAAATAAATTAATGAATATATGAAAGTGAAGTGGAAGTAATTGAAATTTTTAACTACTCTTTAGTGTAACCTTGTCGACCTTTTCAGCGTCACGATTTTCTGCAAAAGACCAAAGTCGCTCAATAGCACGGGACCGGAATTGATTTATTAGCTCAAAGCTTTTCATTATATGTAATAAAAAACGGGTCCCGAGTGGAAGTCGAAGCTTTGCTTTATTAACAATAATGTTATTGGATTCGAGTGGCGAAAACGCCGAATTGTCGCGAATACAACCGTTCCGTTAATGTATTCGGGGCCGATTTACATATAAATGACAGTTTTCGAGTGTCTTATAAAAAACCGATCAATGGATCGAAAAAATTTCATCTCGAACCCATCACGATTAGAATATTTCGAAGTGTATGAAGAAAACTTGATTATTACTGAAACTTTCGCTTGGTAAAAAAGCGAAATGGGCTTTCCGCCTGAAAGTTTGCGAACTTTTTCCAAGGAGCGCCGACGGAAAATTACGCGAACCGCGGGTGGATTTCAAAGACTCACCTCTCGGAAAACCGTGATGAGACACCGCATCATCCGAAATTAATTGCGGCCGCCTGTGTGGAGTTTACCCAAATTGTGAACGTCGTGGCAACGGCGCAGCAAAAGCACAACTGAAAGCGGCGCCGCACACAAAAAGCGTGCCGCACACACCGCAGGGCTTTCGCGAATCTCCGCGAAGAGCGTCGCGACGCCCGAATATTATTCAGGCGTTTTCGATATGCGACGTCCGTCGAAAAAGCGCCGTCGATAATAATGTGCGAATCGACGAGAGAGGGCCGATCATTACAAGCGGCCGGCAGAGTTTTCCTTTCATTTTCGAATTTGTCTGCGACCCTTTCTTCGTGAAAGGCGCGCGCGATACAGAGAAAGGCTTCCGCTAGAATTGTTCGACTTTTTTCCCGGGGGCGGAGGAAAAACCCGTCGGTTGCCACGAGAAAATTGTTTCATCAAAAGGAAATTCGTAGCGTAGACATCACATCGTCCTCTGAAAATTAATTTAAATCAGACGTTTAATTAATTCGCGCGTTGATTTCGAATAATAAGAATGCGCCGGGAATATTTTAATGATAAACCGACTCGTGCCGTTATTAAAAAATTAAAATATACGACAGTCTGCTCAATACGACTGCGTAAAACAACCCTAAAGCATATCGTTATACGTTCGTGTTTTTTCTTGCTTGAATTAAGGTCTCTCTATGTATAATAAATATTCCTATAGAAGTGCCTTCGTTCATCAACGATATTCCCATTATTATTCTTCCCGTTTATTGCTACCGGGCTTATAAAGGGAACATTACAGTACAGCAAATTCTTTAGAAATTGGAGCCAACGTAAAGCCCTGATTCTTTTTTCCACCAGCTTTCTGTTGTAGCAGACTTCCCACTCACTTCCAATTAATTTCATTAAGATACTTTATTCCACCCACAATGATAATTGTTATAATTTCGCATGTGTGTGAACATCCCCGGGAAGTAATATTGTTTGGGTACTTTACTAATTAGGGGAGGAACTTGCGAAATTAGCAAAACGTGCATAGGTAATCCACTCGAGTGTGAACTTTCCATTAACATCACATCCTCATCTGGAGCTACCTGCGGCCATTCTAAATCCCTGTAAGAGTTGTTTGATGAGATAAAAGATTTATCTTCTTTTCGTAATTAATCGGGAAATTAGGAGAGGTTAAAAGTGAACTTAAAAGAGCCCCGGAACTCTCTCGTTCATTAATAAATTATGTTGATCCATTGTTAATGCGCCCTGGGGTACTTCCTGCGAGATTTTTAAAATACACGTCCTCGTACATCTAGGTAAGTACATAATATGTTGCGAGTCGAATTTCATCCGATGCAACCTTGCTATTTACTCAGTCGAGTAAACAATTTCCGGCAGTCTATTTACCCGGTAAATAATAAATAATGGAACGAGTGCTCGTGCTCAAAGTTCAAGATTATACTTTTGCTATTATTCAAATGCGTCAAAAACGTTATTTATAACTCACCGTGAGCTTTAGCGCAGTAAACCGTAGGCATCAGGTATAAGTGAATTTATATTCCGATCGGCTTTTTATGATGGAAATAAATGATCGGTAATTTCCTGCGACGAAAAAATGCTCTGGCAAGACGTGATTTTTTTAAATTAATTGCACGTTTCACGTCGTCATCAGTGCAGATAACTAATGCAAATCTAATACACGAATGCTTTTTCTATAAAAGGTTTGAGCTTTTCGCGCTGGAAGGATTTTCAGTCTCTTTGTCTAAAATGTTTTACATCGGACGGGCTGGCGAAATAATTTGCATTTAAAGAGTTTACGTCTCTCTCCTACCTGGATATTCAAATAGTGTTTTTTTTTGTTGGGAAAAGCGCGCCGGTAAATGAAAGAAATCCCCGATTTAGGCGCAGAGATACGACTTTATGCATCTCGAATTCAAATTCGTCCCTTTCAAAACAAATCTTCGCAATATTGCGAATGTGTAAATGATCGTAATCCATTTAAACGACGGTAGAGATTTAACTTTTGTGTGTTGCAGCTTACAAAACTACGATTTTATCTAGTTTTACGTCGCGTTTTATGAACTGTTAGCTTGATTTACACGCCAGGATGAAATTCTCGCACCCTTGAACTGTTCGACTTTTCCGAATGCAACTAAACACGCCAGCGCCATTACATTATTATTTCCTCCTGACCGAAATCGCTGGTTCAAAGTGAACCGGATAGGCATATTTGTCATTACTGGAAGCGTATTTGCGCGAATCGACCGATGTTAATTATCAATACGGAAAATTGGACGAATACAGGGAAACGCAGAATTCTCGTGCGAAAAATCATTAAAAAATGCGGCCTGTGGTGTATTTTCCACCCGTTTGAAGTTCGGTTCGGCCTCGGGGATGCAGCAACAACACCCCATCGACCCGGTCGATTTAAAAGCGACTATTTTCAATTAGAGGTAACGCTCTAAACACACGAACTAATTAAAATTCTGATTGTGTTCCGAAGGGGAAATTGAGGGTCGCCGCGACATTTCCGAGTTTGCGTCGTTAGTCCCGGAAGTCGAGCCAAAAAAGCCAACACTAAGCACCTCATAATAGGATTAATAGAGGATTAAATTTGCTTCCCCTGCTTTACTTCGATACATGACTCACGAGTTCTTCAATTATGAGAGAGACGACATGCCCTCCCTGTAGGAGATTTTCGAGTTAAGAATATTTCATTATAACTACAGATAACCAACTGGTCTTTAGCGACAAAAAAGTGTCAGCAAAACCATCAATAAGCAACTAGTTTTGAGTTTGGTTTTAATTTTTGCTAGGTACTTTATTTCTCATGTTACCCTTTTCGGATCTTTGAGGTGAATAAGCGAGAAATTTTGTTCGAACAATCCAAAAGTGATACGTTGTGAAAGTCAGGTTCACAAAACATGATTCGGTTACATTTGACAGTTTTGTCACAAACAAACCAGAGATGGCTAACCTGAAAAATCAACGAAAATCCCTTACAGGCAGAGCATGTTGTCTCTTTTTACACTATTGCCACTATTGTCATCCCCGAAAGGACTCTTTGTGGCTCTTCTGTGCCAGAAAGTGCGGTGTCGGTACGGCAGATCTCTGTACGGGTTTTATTCGATAATTTGAATCGGCGGCAGGAGTTGGGCAATTAGCAGCCGGTTACAATGGCAAACATCAGGCAAACGGTAATCCACCCTCCATGATGACAATGACTCTCACGTTACGCGCACAAAACAGCAGACTCTCGTGGGTTGATGACGATGACGAAACGAGTGAACGTCGGCAACACGAAATGGAACAGGTGAACGATCAAAAGGGGTAGCCGCAACGCGTTCGGCAGAAATTCCTTTAACAATAAAAGCCCCACGAACGTCGCATTTATCCCAATTAATCACACACGAACAGAGAACCGACGCTCGGCGCCGCGTGGATCGGCCGTTCCGTTACATCATTTGCCGTGTGCCGGGGATTGTTTCAAAAACCGCCCCGAATACCTGCAGGACGATTCCGGGGGGTGGGACCCGCATCAAACGCTCGACGAGTACACGCGACGCCGAGACGTCCTAATTGCGCCCCGGCCGTTTGCGACACATTCCCGGACCGGCATATAAATAATTTATGACGAAGAAATACGACATCAATATGCGGCCGCCGTATTTGCCTCCCTGCAGTCGGCCCTTTTTTGCGGCGGCACGTACGCATATTTCATCGGTTATTACATTGATTTTCCCCGAAAAACGACCAACTTCACTTCAGAACGGTCGCCCGAGCACCCGACTCCGGCACGAGGCGTAACTTTATCGGAACTACTGAAGTCGGAACTTGTAAAGCCGGGAATTTGACAGGTGTGGCGGTCCTGATGGCCATTGTTCCGGAAATATTGACCAATAATGGAGCAACATTTGTGCGAAATTCGGGGAATTTGTTCTTTAACGAGGGTTGAATGTGTGATTTGAGCTTTCGGGGCAGGTTTCTTGTTACAAATCAGCCGGATTTTTTTCTGGACCAAAATCGCTGATCCGGACCCAGTGCGACAAACACGGAGAATAGTTATTTTCGATATGAGTGTTAAAAAAACACTTTTAACATGAATATCGAACACTATTTTTTCTACAGACTTTATTAATAGTAGGTGAAAACGATGAAGATGGTCATGTGACTTATTCCTTTTTCCACTGGAGATAAAATATGACGTTTTTTACAGCTGTCAGAAACTTTAGAAGGCCTTTACTTTTAATAGGAGTGTGTAGAAAAATTAATAATTGAATTACTTAATACTTGAGTAACAGATTTTTTTGAATATTCTAATTATTTCATAATTCAGAGACTAAAAGTGACTTTAGTCCCTCTTTTGATAACCAATTTTTTTCCCTGAGGTGAAAAGTACAAACATTTCCATTGAAAAATCATTAAAATAAGAAAAATTCAGTGTTTTATTGATATGGTAACTCAGAAATTTAATCAAAAATTCTAATAAAAGATTAGATAAAGAAGATCAGCGTTTAAATAATACTTCAATGAATGAGAAGGAGAACTATGAATAAAACTGCGCAGAAACTGAACTACATAACTGCAGGAACTGCACAACAGTTCAAATAGTTGAAAACAGATATTACTGTATGTTTTACTAAACGTTATCGTATAATGGGATCCTATAGCATAGAATTCTAGGATCCTAGTGAAATCTCATGTTATAATCCTGAATGACCAATTTTCTTCCCTGAAATGGACAAATTTTCGAAAAATGTGTGATTTCTCCTCTGTTTTTGTTGTAAAAATTAGCAAATTTTGATACCCGCTATTCACAAAAAAATTTAACAATCCATTTTTCCCCGTGAAGATGTGGCAAAACGGGGTCATCCTGTTTAATGAGACTTGAATAATTATTAACGGGAATTCGGCCTTTCGCGATAGTTGGTCACGTTTAGGATTCGAATCTTCGGCGGCGAGGGGGTCGAATCGATCCTCGAAGACATCAAGGATGCGCCCCCCTCGTGACATCTCATCCCGATCCCGATACCTCATTCAATTCGAAAAGGACCACGACGACCGCCACTTTGGAATACCCGATACCTCGCAGACCCTCACCGGATGTCACCCCCTACACCTATACGCCCGCCTCGTACACGACTTGATCATGTCCTTTGAAGGGCAGCAGGGTTCGAAATTCGATAAAATTTTCAGGGGCATTATCCGGTACACCTACCGTTAAATGCCGCATTGTGTATGGCAGAGTCGACGAGATTATTAGATACTCTCCCGTGATGGTCCGCTGAATGGCCGAGCAAATTTGGGGATGATGGAAGGTTATTATCATCCCGATGATGTTACGTTGTGTACTTACCGTGTCCACCCAGTCAGCAGACAACGTATTACGCACGCGGGATTTAACGGCGTGTCGTAATGATAATCCGGACTGGATGATAAGACAATAGCGTTCGCATTATCCTCGATTCCATATTCATGTCGGGCGAAAGAAGCCGAATAAAGGACCATCCATCATCGTCATAATGACCGGTTAATACAGCTCTTGTTTGCTTTTCGAAACTCATTTCGACTTGGCTCGATTTACGAATGTTTGTTCTACTGAAAACTGTAAACTTTATAAAAAACCGCTTCTGATTCGATCGCATCACGATAGTGGCCGGTAATTTCCAGTGCATCCCCTTTTGGCCTTCCGCCATTGTTCGGGGCGATCCATATGTTTTGGCTTTGTCCGGTTCTTTTGAAAAACAGTTTGATTTGCACAAAGCGCTTAATGAAACACAACTAGCCCGTACGCACTTGCCTCGAGGCGGAATTAATTTTTTTTAAATATCGCCTACGTTTGCCACCCCTTTGCGGTCGACGCCGGGGTGAGTTATTGTTGTTCGTGCATTCGGCGTTGCATTTATCGCCGAAACGTAGAATAAAAACGGAACGAATCGCATCTCCAATTAGCGCACGCCACTCTCCCTTTATCTGGGTGATGTGTGGTGACGACGTCCCCGCAATTTACAGTCGACATCGGCCAATGGCGATGTTTACAAATTACAATTTAACACAAAACACACTACAGCACCTGATGAGTTTTGGAGTTCGGCATGAAACGACGCAAATGACATATATCGCCCTCTTCTGAATCGAATCGGGGGAGTCGAATTTACATGTTATTAACCGACGAGACGCGCACCCTCGACCCCCATATCCACATATACGAACTTTACGAAGACTAGACATATACGACTCATCAGAAAGTGGAAACCCGATATAAATCTGATTTAATATCGACGCAAAAGCTCTCCATCTCGAAGCTCCCTGTGATAACCGTGTCGGTATTTTTCAGGGGCGCCACTATGGAAATCCGCCGCGATATTGTTGTGGGTGTTTGATAAAGATATATACGCGACAGAAGGTGTAGCGAGCTTTAACAGAACCACTAATGCCGTATTTTACGGTATTGTGTATCTCGTCGACCGCCGCAGGTAACGCACGGACGGACAACAAAGCTGCGAATTTCTATGTGTGTTTCTCTATTCTGTATATCGCATTTCTGCTACCTCGATTTCCGTTTTGCAAGGGCATCGCATTTATACCCCTGGGAAAGATATCACGTGGCCTGGGTCAAGACACGTCACATTAATAACGGTACAAGGGTAACTGGAGGATCAAAATCGCTCGAGCATTGGGGGCCGCCGGAAAAGGCAAATTTTCAAATTGTTTTAAAATTTTTTTTAGATGGTTCCTGCTATTCTACGAAACATTCAAACATCCCCCATAGGTCTCTTCGGCTCTTTCTCTAAATATGGATGAGACAGGCTGGTGAGGTAATAAGTTGGGCCCAAGGTAGGTTTTATAATTGAGGGCGTTTCTCCCTCGGCGACTTGAACTTATTCCTGTTCCGTTTCACAATTTGCATTATTATTGTCTATGCAAGATCCCGGCGAGAGCTCAAAGCTCGAGGGTGGGTTATTAACGACTCGAAATCCAGGGGTCGCCCGACATCTTCCGCGAGATCATTAAACGTCATTCTGTGTTGCACGCTTTCGCGTATATCGTTCGAATGCGAGCCTTTATCGCGAGGAACACGAATGCTCGCTATCAGTTGACGTCTTCTGGCAAAATCGGTTTTAGTTTTCGGCGAAAATCCGGTATTATAATTATGCGAATCCCGCTGTTCGTCATCAGCCGATTGTACGTTTGTAGGATCACTTCTAAGGATTTGTTGAAATCGCATGTCAACTGCCAATTATAAATTGTGTAGTTGGAACTGCCAAAACAATTCCGCGGGTTGAGTTTGTAAACTGGGTCCGACTCCCTTATTTCGCCCCCTCGCAGTTTCAACTGTCGACATTTTAACTCGTGTGAAAAAGGTCAGGGTAGTAAACAAAAAACTTTTGTCATATTGAACAATAAGTTGGGCATCTGGTGTTCCCGTTGCCTATTCAACACCCTGATAATGAAGCTGGAAACTTCAATACTTGCGCCGATAATTTGGTTTCAGCAGGAGTCTGTCGTTTCGAGGGAGTTTAATAGATTATTAAACAGTTTGCAATTGCGAACATCTGAGCTTGACACGTGTGTACCTCTGATATGAGCACCAAAAATGTACAATTTCCTGTTTACCATCACCGTACAATAAATAAATAATAAAACAACCTCATATGGAAATAATGCGTTTCTGGTAAAACATTTTAATAATTGAAGAAATATCTTATAGTGTAAGGTTTTTTTTTATATTAGGACCTCACAATGAACAGACAGAATTCATCCCTTTTTTACAATAACACTTAACCTTTCCCGAGCACACATACTTTTGTCAGCTAGTGCAGAAGCTATAAAAGCACTGAATATTTGAAAGCACGCTGCCATTATTATTGTCGGGTGTACGTCTGGTTACACTCGGTGTCTGCTCTGGACTTTATTTCTCGCCCCATCAAGCTGAAATCGAGCGAGACAAATGTAATAAAAATCACCCTCATAAAGACAGCAGGATGTTAAACACCTTTTAAAATGAAAAACGAATAGATTTTTTTACGTTCTGTAGTGCTTGAGTAAACCTCCATCTTGCGCTACTCGTATTTGTAATGTAATCAAACTGGAATACCTTAATACACATAATGGAATGAATGTCATTAGCCCTCCTTTACCCGCCCCTTTTGGATTTTGGATGCGGGGGGGTGAGGAAATCCTCACAAGCCTAATCCATGTAATTCAAGTAATTCGCATAGATGGAGAGGTTGATTCAAAAACTGCAATTCGCAATTCGCAATTTGCAATTTTACAGATGGAGCTACGAGTCTTGAATATTTCAAACACCTAATCACACTACCTAGGTAGGATACAAACACACATAAAAGGAGCCAATCTATAAAGCCCTAACACGATTCAAGAGTAGAATTTCCACAATGCATCTTGAAATTGTGCGGTGTGTTTGGCCCCTCTGAAGGCTATAAACACGTAAAATTGTGTGTTTAGGCCTCCAGCCGGTTAAAGTCACAGGGAAATGTGTTGATGCCCTATGAGATTAGTAAATTTATGCGAGTGTTTAGGACGCTTTTGGGACTAGCAATTTTCTGCATTTCATCAACTCAAATTTGGAGGATTTCCAATTTTCGCCGGTATTTTTGACACTTCTTTGCTGAGGAATAACGAATATTCGAATAAAATACTATTTCGGAACATTTTTGATGGAATTTTCGTAAATCGGATGTCTAATACGCTCGAGAACAGAATATCTTGATCGTACATCTCCACTAGAGATATTTTTGCAATCGACTTCAAAAATTATTAGAAATTCCACTTTCATTTCTGCCCAAAAGGGAAGAAAATCAAAATGGCAAGCATTTACTACAGCAAACGTTTTTCAAACACAATTTTGAGTAGATTTTCCAAATTTTATCACGACGTAGTGCGGTGTTTTTAGCCTCTCGGAGGGCTATACACACATTATTATGTGTATTTATATCATAATACAATCAGATATGCTTAACTAAACCGAAACCGAAACTAAATATCAGTCCAATATTTCAACCAATTTGTCTCAAATTTGATGATGTCTAAAGCAGAATAAGAGGAAGTCTCTATATCGTATATATTGTGGACCTGGGTACATTTTCTCGAATCGGCACTGCGAATCTCTGTGAATTTCAGTAAATTTTTCGCTAAATAGATAGGGGAAACCTAAATCGGAAGTTGTTAGCCAATCTATAAAAGCCCTAACACGATTCAAGAGTAGAATTTCCACAATGCATCTTGAAATTGTGCGGTGTGTTTGGCCCCTCTGAAGGCTATAAACACGTAAAATTGTGTGTTTAGGCCTCCAGCCGGTTAAAGTCACAGGGAAATGTGTTGATGCCCTATGAGATTAGAAAATTTATGCGAGTGTTTAGGACGCTTTTGGGACTAGCAATTTTCTGCATTTCATCGACTCAAATTTGGAGGATTTCCAATTTTCTCCGGTATTTTTGACACTTCTTTGCTGAGGAATAACGAATATTCGAATAAAATACTATTTCGGAACATTTTTTATGGAATTTTCGTAAATCGGATGTCTAATGCGCTCGAGAACAGAATATCTTGATCGTACATCTCCACTAGAGATATTTTTGCAATTGACTTCAAAAATTATTAGAAATTCCACTTTCATTTCTGCCCAAAAGGGAAGAAAATCAAAATGGCAAGCATTTACTACAGCAAACGTTTTTCAAACACAATTTTGAGTAGATTTTCCAAATTTTATCACGACGTAGTGCGGTGTTTTTAGCCTCTCGGAGGGCTATACACACATTATTATGTGTATTTATATCATAATACAATCAGATATGCTTAACTAAACCGAAACCGAAACTAAATATCAGTCCAATATTTCAACCAATTTGTCTCAAATTTGATGATGTCTAAAGCAGAATAAGAGGAAGTCTCTATATCGTATACTATATTGTGGACCTGGGTACATTTTCCCGAATCGGCACTGCAAATCTCTGAATTTCACCCAATTCTCCGCTAAATGGATAAGGGAAAGTTAAATCGCAGTTGTGGACAATAAGCTAAAGCCCTAACACGATTCAAATGTAAAATTTCCACAATATATCTCGACATTGTGCGGTGTGTTTGCATGACCCCTCTATGAAGGCTATATACACATAAAATTGTGTTTTCAAGCCCCCGGCCGGTTAAACTCACAGAGAGATGTGTTGATGGCCTATGAGATTAGTAGGTAGATTTGTACTTGTAACTGGTACCGGTAAGTACAGTAAAGAGAGCTGGACGCTTGTAAGTCTTTGCACATCCCTACCTTAAAGTTTTGCTCATTGGGACATCCGATTTAGGTTTCCCCTATCTATTTAGCGAAAAATTTACTGAAATTCACAGAGATTTGCAGTGCCGATTCGAGAAAATGTACCCAGGTCCACAATATATACGATATAGAGACTTCCTCTTATTCTGCTTTAGACATCATCAAATTTGAGACAAATTGGTTGAAATATTGGACTGATATTTAGTTTTGGTTTCGGTTTAGTTAAGCATATCTGATTTTGGTATTATGATATAAATACACATAATAATGTGTGTATAGCCCTCCGAGAGGCTAAAAACACCGCACTATGTCGTGATAAAATTTGGAAAATCTACTCAAAATTGTGTTTGAAAAACGTTTGCTGTAGTAAATGCTTGCCATTTTGATTTTCTTCCCTTTTGGGCAGAAATGAAAGTGGAATTTCTAATCATTTTCGAAGTCGATTGCAAAAATATCTCTAGTGGAGATGTACGATCAAGATATTCTGTTCCCGAGCGGATTAGACATCCGATTTACGAAAATTCCATCAAAAATGTTCCGAAATAGTATTTTATTAGAATATTCGTTATTCCTCAGCAAAGAAGTGTCAAAATACCGGAGAAAATTGGAAATCCTCCAAATTTGAGTTGATGAAATGCAGAAAATTGCTAATCCCAAAAGCGTCCTAAACACTCGCATAAATTCACTAATCTCATAGGGCATCAACACATTTCCCTGTGACTTTAACCGGCTGGAGGCCTAAACACACAATTTTACGTGTTTATAGCCTTCAGAGGGGCCAAACACACCGCACAATTTCGTGGTGTATTATGGAAATTCTACTCTTACATCGCGTTAGGGCTTTATAGATTCGCTAACAACTTCCGATTTAGGCTTCTCCTATCCATTTAGCGGAAAATTTAGTGAAATTCACAGAGATTTGCAGTGCCCATTCGAGAACAAGTACCCAAGTACTAATAGGACATAAATACACATAATAATGGGAGTGTAGCCCTCTGAGAGGCTAAGAACACTGCACTACGTCGTGATAAAATTTGGAAAATCTACTCAAAATTGTGTTTGAAAAACGTTTGCTGTAAATGCTTGCCATTTTGATTTTCTTCCCTTTTGGGCAGAAATGAAAGTGGAATTTCTAATAATTTTTGAAGTCAATTGCAAAAATATCTCTAGTGGAGATGTACGATCAAGATATTCTGTTCTCGAGCGCATTAGACATCCGATTTACGAAAATTCCATAAAAAATGTTCCGAAATAGTATTTTATTCGAATATTCGTTATTCCTCAGCAAAGAAGTGTCAAAAATACCGGAGAAAATTGGAAATCCTCCAAATTTGAGTCGATGAAATGCAGAAAATTGCTAGTCCCAAAAGCGTCCTAAACACTCGCATAAATTTTCTAATCTCATAGGGCATCAACACATTTCCCTGTGACTTTAACCGGCTGGAGGCCTAAACACACAATTTTACGTGTTTATAGCCTTCAGAGGGGCCAAACACACCGCACAATTTCGTGGTGTATTATGGAAATTCTACTCTTACATCGCGTTAGGGCTTTATAGATTCGCTAACAACTTCCGATTTAGGCTTCTCCTATCCATTTAGCGGAAAATTTAGTGAAATTCACAGAGATTTGCAGTGCCCATTCGAGAACAAGTACCCAAGTACTAATAGGACATAAATACACATAATAATGGGAGTGTAGCCCTCTGAGAGGCTAAGAACACTGCACTACGTCGTGATAAAATTTGGAAAATCTACTCAAAATTGTGTTTGAAAAACGTTTGCTGTAGTAAATGCTTGCCATTTTGATTTTCTTCCCTTTTGGGCAGAAATGAAAGTGGAATTTCTAATAATTTTTGAAGTCAATTGCAAAAATATCTCTAGTGGAGATGTACGATCAAGATATTCTGTTCTCGAGCGCATTAGACATCCGATTTACGAAAATTCCATAAAAAATGTTCCGAAATAGTATTTTATTCGAATATTCGTTATTCCTCAGCAAAGAAGTGTCAAAAATACCGGAGAAAATTGGAAATCCTCCAAATTTGAGTCGATGAAATGCAGAAAATTGCTAGTCCCAAAAGCGTCCTAAACACTCGCATAAATTTTCTAATCTCATAGGGCATCAACACATTTCCCTGTGACTTTAACCGGCTGGAGGCCTAAACACACAATTTTACGTGTTTATAGCCTTCAGAGGGGCCAAACACACCGCACAATTTCAAGATGCATTGTGGAAATTCTACTCTTGAATCGTGTTAGGGCTTTTATAGATTGGCTAACAACTTCCGATTTAGGTTTCCCCTATCTATTTAGCGAAAAATTTACTGAAATTCACAGAGATTCGCAGTGCCGATTCGAGAAAATGTACCCAGGTCCACAATATATACGATATAGAGACTTCCTCTTATTCTGCTTTAGACATCATCAAATTTGAGACAAATTGGTTGAAATATTGGACTGATATTTAGTTTTGGTTTCGGTTTAGTTAAGCATATCTGATTTTGGTATTATGATATAAATACATATAATAATGTGTGTATAGCCCTCCGAGAGGCTAAAAACACCGCACTACGTCGTGATAAAATTTGGAAAATCTATTCAAAATTGTGTTTGAAAAACGTTTGCTGTAGTAAATGCTTGCCATTTTGATTTTCTTCCCTTTTGGACAGAAATGAATGTGGAATTTCTAATCATTTTCGAAGTCGATTGCAAAAATATCTCTAGTGGAGATGTACGATCAAGATATTCTGTTCTCGAGCGGATTAGACATCCGATTTACGAAAATTCCATCAAAAATGTTCCGAAATAGTATTTTATTCGAATATTCGTTATTCCTCAGCAAAGAAGTGTCAAAAATCCCAGAGAAAATTGGAGATCCTCCAAATTTGAGTTGATGAAATGCAGAAAATTGCTAGTCCCAAAAGCGTCCTAAACACTCGCATAAATTCACTAATCTCATAGGGCATCAACACATTTCCCTGTGAGTTTAACCGGCCGTATTGTGGAAAATCAACACAAGAAATAGTCAACGAGATGGAAAAACGATCGATTCCTGATGATGATGATGTCCCTATTGATGAAGTCAATGCAAAAGAAAACCCTCTAGAGGAAATTCCTGAAGATCAGATGGAAGACATTATCAATGGTGAGAGTCTATCAGTCTTTCAGCTGATATCCGAAATAACTAATACGTGAATACCCACTAACGATAACTCCATTTTGCAGAAACTGAAAACTTCAATCCGGAAGTTCTTCCCCCCTCCGATTCAGAAAGTACTGATGATAAAGAAGAAGAAGTTGAAGAAAAACCACCCGAGAAGAAAGATCATCAAAGAGCCAGAACATTTATAAGAAGAATGCCGAAAAAAGAAAACAAACCTGAAACGGCAAAAGAAACGGAAGAAGAACGATCCGAAAAGAAAAAACCTCAAACATCCAGAAAATCCACGATAAGAATGCCAAAAAAAGAGAAGAAACCGGAAACACCGAGAAAATTGACCAAAACGCCAAAAAAAAGAAGTACGCAAACAACTCAGCAGTTACAAAGTCCTACGATTCAAGCTAATTTACATAAAATTGCTGTGACTCCACCTAAGAGTAAAATTTTGAAAAGAAGGCCATTTTCAGCGGATGAGGTGAAATACATGAAGTTTAAGTTTGATTGTTATTTGAGCACGGGATCGTTGGCTCCCTTACATGACTGCGATGAGCTGGTTGAAGCATACCCAGCCATCTTCAAGAACAGGTCGGGTAGGGACGTCTACAATTGGATTCAATACCAAAGAAACAAGAAAAAGAAGCATTGAAAAATTCAAAGTTCATAATGTGTTTTTCATTAAGTGATCAAAGTTTATGTATTTACCTATCTTTCATTAAGTTATCAAAAATCATTTATTCATCTTTCATTAACCTACGTTTTATAAATAAAAATCTGTTTATCAAATATCTGATGTCTCTCCTGTACTCCTCATAGCATTACTAAAAGTCAAAAATTTATACAATTAATCTCAAGGACCTATTATTGAGTACCTATCTTCATCCCACAGCGAAAACAACCAACTTCGGTTAAATTTTGAAAATTAGCCGAGTTTCAAACTCAACTGTAGACCGCGGCTCCATCTTTTGAATTAAATTATAATAAAAGCAGTTTCTCAGGGGGGCCGATGGTGCCTTAATGACACAAAATAAATTATCTTGTCAATTGAAGATGACGAGCCCCAAGGGAGGGTTAATAACACCAATATATGGGCCCTTTTACAGGATAAACACACTAGCAACATAATAATAATGAGCATCAGAACAAAATAAATATTTATCTCCGTTTATAGTTTTTAGAGACATCTACAAAGAAAATTTATTCCACAGTTAATCTCAGTGCCGTATATTCAAGGTTTCCATAATTTATTAAATCCTTTTGGCGAACTGTAATTCGAATTACCTGTTTAGGGGTAGTTTCCCGGCGCATTCGCCAAAATTCTCACTCGGTCGGCTAACTTCAGGCGCATTCCGACAGTTGGCGCTCCAGTCACTGCGTCTCTCTTACCTGTCAACTGCCACTTTGACAGGTCTCCGTTTTGAGGTTAAGTGACTTGTGAACTTTGAAGCAGTTCGGTGAAAAATGTCTGTTTTTTCAAAAGTTAAGGGCTTTTTCAGTCGCCACCGTAATAAATTCATTGTAGGAGGTGTGATAATATCCGGGTCTATATTGCTGACACGCTACGCCCAACAGAAATTGCGAGAATGGCAGGAAAAGGAAGCGTTGGAGTTTTTAGAGCGAACTAGAAAACAACAACATTTCGATAGCATAGGCCGAACGTGTAATCAGACGGTCTTAAACTTGACCAAGAGTCTAAACGAAACCGTTACGAGTACAGTGAATACCGAAGAAATCATTGATAAAATCAAAAACCATCCCGAGAGCAAAGTTGAACTGTGGAATGAACTGAAGGTAACGGAATACCTACCTGACAATTTATGCTCTCAAATTAACAGAATACTCTTCAATTTTCAGGCTGAGGTTTTTGTGAGAGCCGCCTGTAGTATTTATGCGACCGTTATGTTAGTAGTAACTTTGAAAATCCAATTGAGTATAATTGGGGGCTATTTATACAAAGATCCGACTTCCCTGACTTCGGATATGCAGGAAAAGTATTTGTCTGTATGCGAAACTTTGTTGAGTACCGGTTTTGTTAGATTGGTCAAGTTGATGGAGAAAATCGTGAGTTGTGTGTAAGAGGGAAACCATAACATTTATTATTAAAATTGACTGCTTTTAGTGCGAAAAAGTACTTGATCCAGTCGATTTGACAAAACAACTAAAACTGAGTGATTTCGAAGCTATACTGTGGTCTATTCAAACTGGAGTGGCTACGGATCACGAAAATCCAGTAGAAAATATCAGACACTATATTTTACCGCAAATTCCAAAAACAAGTGGAATTTATGAAAAAGTTGTAAGTATAATCAAAAATCAAGTTTCTTTTAAAATATATAAACGATTATTATAATTACAGATTCAAGATACAGTAGATCTCCTTGAAAGTGATGACGTTAAAACTCTAGCGACCCATTGCATAAATAGAGGTTTCATGCTTTTGGGTGAACAAGTAGCGGCATTTTATAGTCAACCTAAAATCGTAGAAGTGGATAAAACACAACTTGATGAATTTACGAATCCCTACAGTGTTAAGAAGCCCATGGCCAAACTTTTACCTATCATAAATGGCCTATATGCCAAACACTCTCTTCCCAATCAATTTTTACAACAGCTTATCACATATGAAAAACTTCAAGCGCTTAGCGCTAATGTCTATGAATGTTTACTTTAATATGTTTATTTAGTATTGGTAGGTCTGTAGGATATCAGGGACTGTTTGTGTTATGTTAAGTGCATCAGTTTTAATTCTTTTCTGTTGATCAGTGTATTTTTTTAAGAATAAAAGTTGTTATGGGTAAAAGGAAGTTATTTGTTGTATGTACCAATTTCTTAGGAAGAGGCAAAGATTTTTATTAGAAAATATTTTATTGAGGAATTTAGTCATACATAGTTAAATACGAAATATAAAAGTTATTCGATTGGCTATATTGTTTTGGAAAAATAGCGTTGTACTTGTACAGATCTTTCAAGACTTCAACAATCATAGGTTTTGATACGGTCAGCAAAGTAACGGAACTATCATCTTCCCAAGTTTTCGCAATATCGCTACAACCGTTTTCATACCTGAACAGAACTTTAGCGACTTTGCAGTCTCTAACATTTGAACCCTCGTCGTGGATATGGATGTTTAGTTGCTTCTCTAAAGCCCAAAGTAAAATGTAATCGCTCTGATTTCGAGAAGTGCGACAGTACAACAATAATTTGACCGAATTGAATAAATTATTACTTAAAATAGACTTACAACTAATCAAAGTATCGCTCAGAGGAGTTGTACTGTGAGAATAAGAATTGTCGATATTCTTGAACCTTACTGTATTGAACCACAGTTTTACAGTATCCCGATTGTGCGCTAACCCTAACCAGGTGAGGCAGCGTTTACAAACAATTATACCATCAGAGTTTCGAACGTTTTCTACCGATTCCAAATGCAAGTGAAAATAACAATGAGTATAAAAAATATCAGAGATCTTTGGATTCAGATTCACCGAGGTAACCGAAGAAGCTCCGTTGCCATTATTATGGCAATGGCAAAACCAATCGCCGGGTTCGGACCCTTCAGAGGGAAGCGGTAAAACGCGTTCGAATTTCACACTTTTGTTACACACGTTTTGCCTACAATTACCGCACAAAATATCGTAATCGATATTTTTCTCAATGGGGACTGTAGTAATGTTATTAGAAACGGTTTTGTCTTTCGAAATTTGTAGTAATTCCGTTTTGAAACTACCCCAATCATCGAAATTAGCTTGCGTCGCGAATCGGAACGTAACCGAGGTTTCGGTGATGATTAAACTAGTCAAAGAATTAGGAACTACACTTAAACTTCCGCAAGAAATTGTAGAAATTTCACCATCTACGATTAGATCGAAACTAACCGAGTTCAAGATAACTTTGATAATTCTTGAGGTTGTACTTGGAGTTAACGCTATGAGAACGTTCACAGATTGAAGCCTAGGTCTAATTTCTAAAATTACATTTTTGTGGATCTTACTCGATAAAGTTTCGTCCGACATTTTCGTTTTAGTTTTGGAGTTGGACGATTTGCTTGTCGGCGAGTTTCTGCAACAGCTTGTCTTTTTCCCGCACTGTGAAAGGCAGAGTCACTTTTTGATAGTAATCGGGTAGGAGTTGGACGTTGCTGATAACGTTCGATAGCAAATGGGCCCGTTCCGCTAGAATTCCAGGACCCTCGTGCTTGATGTAGGTGAAATGGACGTGGAGATGGTAAAATGACGGCTGGTAGTGCAGGTAGATCCTCAGTTGGCTGCCACCAAGGCCGTACTTAGACTTGATAGCAGTCTGTAATAGATTCCATTAGAAAAATTCAAAAAATTATATTTTAGGTAGTTATTGAACAACAATAACTCACAATTCCTTTTTCTTTGATATTTTGCAACAGCGCCACGTGATCCCCAGTCAAATCCCTCAAGGATTTGATATCGCGTTTATGGCAAATGGCCAGCAAGTACAAGGTATCAATTTCACCAGTCCACTTGAGATCAGGAACTAAAATGAATCCAGTTTCTGGGTCCGGATCTTCGAAAACGATCCTGTCCTTTTCGGATTTGTGGTCCAAAATATTATAAACCCACTGTAGATTGAATTGCTCTGAAGTTATGTGTGGTAAGACGACTTCTTTGTAAACTGTGGGTGTCTCATCTACGACATAGCAATTTTGTATGGAATATTTCTCGATGTGTTTCTCGGTAGCCGGATGGATGATTGTGGCTTTGATCGCTGAAAATAGAGGGTTTTAAATGATGGTTAAAAGAACAGCCGGGTTGTGACTATCTTACAGTTGAGGTTGATTTGAGGGAAATATTTGTAATCTCCGTAGATATCGTTGTGGAACACTTTTTCCAGAATACTGTTTTTGGTGAAATAATCACTGTCCTCTTTTAGATTATCTTCCGCGAATGCGGTTTTCTCTAAAAGCACTAAAGCATCCCCTTCTTCAGATGCAAATTTTCCTTGTAGGCACACGCTTTTTCTGTTGGTGTTATTGTGGAGGACTTTTTCCAGCTTGAAGGAGGACAAGTCTATTAGGGATTCGTGGACTCCGTTTTCACATTGCTCGCGTAATTTTCGCTTCTTTGGCATGGAACAATCTTCTGGCGTATCGCTCAAAGAGGCCATTTTAAAAATGAGGTTAGCTTAGCATCCAGGTTAAAACACGAAAGTCACTAGATTGTCACTAGATGTTACTAGATTTTTGACATTTATGTCATATGAAAAAAATTATCACATCCCTAAACTTTTGGGTGGCGAATATTTTGAAATTAAGCCGATTTCTACCTTGAAAAATGATTTCGTCCACGTGGAATTTCATCAACTATTGGTTCTTCAGGTATCTACTGGTAACCGAACTGTACATGGTCGAGAAATGGGAAAGAGTAATGATTCGTATCCTTTGATATTGTTTAGATAAGAGCTAATTTACTTCCCAGAATTGTCCCCATATATTCCTTATCTTTTCTTCACAGACGTTGTATTTTTCGTTATATTTGGAATGATATCATTATTCAATAGCAGGGTGGTGGTAGGTTTGATATCATTGTTATCCGACTCGTCACTTGATCAAGAAATGTTATCGTCAAGTATTAATTCCCCTATGGTTGGAGAACTTTGAGGGGTTGACACATTCATATTTTCACGTATCACTTTATAGTTCTTTATATTGTTATTAAACTTCATGTAATATAATTCCATTTTTATAAAAAAAAGTTCATTCATTTGGCTTTAAGATAGTTCTTCTATTATTAGTTACCTGGTGAATGCGATTGTATGTGTGTTTTAAGATGGGAAGACATCTTATAGGTTTTCGGACAAAGTGAGCAACAATAGGGTTTCTCTCTTGTGTGCACTCGCTTGTGGATTGTGAGATCTCCGGATCTTGCACACGTTTTTCCGCACTCCTCACATGTGAACCTTTTGGCTTTTGTATGAGTCAAATTGTGAGCTAGTGCAGTTGAGCTTGAGGTGAATGTCTTACTACACACCTGGCATTTATAAGGACGATCTCCTGTGTGACTCCTTGTATGTATCACCAAATTGTGAGAGTACATGAAAGATTTTCCACAAATTGAGCAAATGTAAGGTCTTTCAGAGGTGTGGGTTCTTTTGTGAATCGTCAATGCCGATTTACAGTTGAAACCTTTATTGCAGATCGAACAAAGAAAACCTTTCTCATCGTCCATGTGCGTTTTCACATGTCTGATTAATGCTCTGGGATCAGAGAAAGGTTTGGAACAAATCTGACATATTTCAGGTTTTTCACTTGTGTGGGTTCTTCTATGGATTTTCAGGTCCAATGATCCCAGAAATCCTTTATTGCATGTAGGACAAATGTGATTCTTAGTTGCTCTACAAAATAAACATTCAATTAACTTTTAAATAAAATAGAAACAAAGAAATAAAATGGAATACTCACTTGTGAAATCTGATATGTCTTCTCAATTTCGCTAAATCCTCAAAACTTTTCATACAAATAAAACATTTGTGTTGGCTCGTTTCAATCTGATGAAATTTTGAGTTGTGTGCATCCAAGGCATCTTTGCAACCAAAATTTATATCCCTTACATTTGCATTGCATAGTTCACATTTCACCTCAGTCTCTACAACAATCTTGCCATTTTCCTTCTCTAATAAAACTTCAATGTCTTCCTCATGTTCCTCATCTTCCCTGGCTGAACAATGTTCATTCTCTAGTTGTAATTTAATATCTTTATTATCTGTAGTTTGGCCTTTCTTGTCATCACTATCATCCCATTCAAGGAAGATTATTTCCACGCCAGATTTTTTCAAGGAATCTCTCAGTATTTTATCGCTTTTCTCTGATAGCTTTTTGAAGTCATGGGCTATTTTTGCTGTATCTAAACACTGTAGACAAATCTTTTGAGGCAAACCGTCTTTTGGATTTACCTGCAAAAAGTTATTATTAATTGATAAGATATATTATATTCTGATGTACCTATTTTAGGGTGTTCACTATAGTATTTACCTGTATTGAAATACATTCTTTCAGTGTATTTTCGATAGAACTGGAGAATATATTGCTCATTTCATCGTTTTCAGTTAAACAAATTCGGCAGAGGTGCTGAAACTTGTCTATGTCCAAACTTATGGAATCGCTTTCGTTTTTCATGTTGGCAAAGAATGTTTTGAAAAGAAAAACCGAGAAAATTTTTGAATTTAAGAAAGAAAGTCGAAATGTTTACTCAATCGTCGGACTGTCAACAGTGTCAACTGTCAGACGCGGCCGGTTAACTTCGTTCACCGGAATACTCATCTGACGGAATTTTCAGTGGTTCTCAACAATGTAGGTTAAATTGGACAAATCATACCGTGTGTTCAAACAATTTTTCTGTCCTGGTAGTCATGACCGTCATCTCTCTGTTCCATAAAGTAATGAATAATAATCAAGGCGCGTTACAAATACAAAGTCCGGCATTTCTTCTCAACTGGAAAGTGTTGACAAGAATAGTACATAATTTCTCACGGTTTTAATTTAATTAATTTGCACAACGAAAAAATAGTAACAGAAAACCAAATTGTGAAATCGAGATCATAATTAATAGGGAATGGCATAAAAACAACGATTGGGGATTACTGGAAATTCCGCCAAATGTATATTCCGATCAAGGAGAAAACACCCTGTTTTAGAAAAGAGGTCTAGAAAATGAAACTGTTTTCCTATGTGTGTTTAGGTCTGTCCCGCATTACTAGATGTCACTATATAACTGGAATTTTTATATCTATTTAAAAAAAAAACAAATAGCAAATATACTTAATGATTAAAAACGTTTTTCCCTTTCATTGACTTATTAGAGCGCGATGGATTACTTATTCTGAGTGTTAGGATATCGAGAGTTGAAACGATTTTCTAGAAATTGGATTTTCCTGCTGTTCACATCTGTAGATGCGCACAGTATTGAAAAAATCATTCAAAACTTTATTTCTTTCTAAGCTGATAAAATACGAGGGTCCTTATCCTGGTAGCGCACCACATTTCATTATGCAGCGCCCGCCTCATCCGATTCTTTCATCAGGTTATCTGAAGCCGTTTTCGTACTAAACATCATGCACCCTCTGTTCACGTAAAATTGATGCGAGATAAAGCTTCTTCAGGGAGCCAGAGAGGTGTAGGTACGAAGATATACCTTTTATGCAAGATCGAGAGAGGTGCTCGGCGAGTTTTGCTTCTTTTTCGTCGTGGATGCCCAGACGCCCAGTAGTCTAATTAAATTAATTAATCAATTAAAACATCAAAGAGAAGACGAGGGAGAAACTCGAAATAAGTACGTTTAAAATAATAAAACGAATATTTTCATTACCCGTACCCAGTACGGAGAAATCACAATTAGATTTCGGAACGTCCTCTGTGCTTTTGATGTTAAATCCTAAACAAAAGGATTTCAAACGGAGCGCGCGGATGAATTAGATCAGGGCGAGTTATAACATTAAAAATTTCTAATTGTTCCTGTTATAATAAAGAAGGATTCAGACAAGGCATTCTTCAAATTTTATCAAGCAGAACTGGGATTCATTATGTAGGTATTTTAATTCCCAACATAACTTAATAATTTATTATAATTATGTACGTAGTATTTCTTGAGGATAACAAAAAGAAAGCGCATAAAGTCCATAAAATCACGTCGGGGATATTTTTATGATAAACGCTTTTTCTAATTTATTGCAAAGTGCTTCAATGAATACTTGTACTCCATAATTCGCACCGGCTGCCGTTTATCTCGGCGAGTTTTCCTGAAGGTTTATTTATGAACTGCAATTCTGTGAAAAATTGCAAACTCTTATTTCTCACCAGCTTCATAATAAAATTTCAACTTTCTAACCATAATCCGTATACTTCTCTCTCCGTTTCATATTGAGCGGAATCGAGGGGAAAATCCGTGTATAGCCGATTTATATCCTGGAAAAGATTTTTTGAAATCCGCGGATTCTAATTTATATCATCTAAGTCAATCCGCACGGGGATCGATTTCAATTTGTATTCTTCGCATAGGGGAGTCGTATATTTTATGCGATTCAAGCTTGAAATTCACACCGAACATTTATTTCGATAAATCGATTTTGTTAAAACGTGAGAAAAAGGATACAATTTTTCACACGGAGAGTAACATGCAAATTAATAATTTTAGTAGGTATTTAAAATTCGACGATTCGGCGCATAAATCCATCATAATCGCCTAACGAACGGTCAATCGAACTGGATAACGGTTTAAATATGCGAAAAGGTAACTTCGTTATCGACTTACATGGACGCGCAAATGGGACGAGCATCGGTTTTGCAGTTCGTACCCCGAAAAGCGCTAGGAATCGGCCGGTAATTTATGCCATTTGAGCGCGGATTTAAAATGCTAATGGGGGTGTCAATTTTTGCTCGTCAATTGACGAATTTGCAAATGCTACCGGAATTTGAAATGGTAATTCATTGACACACCGAGCGGTACACGTGTGCATGTCCGTACACACCATCAAATCAACAGTCAACAGCCGGTATCGAAAGCTGTACGGTTCTTTTCCGCCACCGAAATCCGGGGCGCCGAATTGGGTCAAACCCGGAAATACACCCCACACACCTAGCGTTAAAATTTAATCAACTTTTGACGGATATCCGGCCCGCCTAATTAAATTTCCATGGCCCCTCTCGAGCCTAGACATTTCTCACAACACCCGTCCCGTGATCGTCATCATAATCGTCATCATCAAGATCGCATTTCGGGACACGAGAAATCGCTCCATCCATAACGCGCCTAATTACCGCCCAAAAAGTGCGCTAATTGGATAATCGGATCAGGGCGAATTTGTTCGTGCATTCATCGCGCGATTATAATGCGAGTGAGAACCGTCATCAGCCCCGCTGCGCGCCCAAACAGGGGGAGTTTCTCGCGAGAGTTTTGTTTATAATTAACATTCTTCCTCTCGTTTCTGTTGCGGAAAAGAGACCACTCTCGCGTTTATAAGGGGAGTCTCTTGCCCTTGTGTATGCCTAGTCGCCCGGCGTCGCGCCGCCGACGTCGTCGTCTGTGAAGCTCACCCATCCGGGCGTCCCTTTGTAACGTCTCGCTTGTTATCGCCCTCTGCCAGACCAATCACCCGCTCCTGGTTCGCTTATTCTACCTTTGCACACAATGATCCGCATAATCAGTTCTTGCCAGATTCTAGCCCGACCCGGGAAAAAACCGCCCCCGCGTGCGGTAATACCTCTCGAAACGATTTCTGTTTAGCGGAAAAAACGCATTTTTGATACCCAAACACCCCGATGCATTCTTCCCGGGTGTAGAGCCGCAACAACAGTACGGCGACCTTCCCGCGGGCGATAGAAAAAGCGGACGGCGATTTCGAACGATAACGAAATATTTACTGGCTGAATAAAAACCGCCCCCTTTTAGAAAGTATCTAATACCCATACCGGTAGTGGAGAAAACGATAACCGTAAAAACCAAACAAAGCTTTATGGAATCCGAACGACTATCTGCAACGACATCACTGACATTTTTTCAAGTCTTTAAGTGAAAGCCGACTGTATCAACAACGCGAGGCGGAGGTTGTAAATTCTCGCACCCCTGCGTGTGCGTGTGTTCCGCACGGCTTGCAATTAACATGCGAGTGGTTTTCGTCACCCGAATTATCTCCCCGCAAATGTAGGAAAATGTTTCCAAGTTTAAATTGTCGGTGATTTTTTCATAAAATACAATCAGGAATACGAATTATCAGAAATACACAGCCAACTTATCAACTGAATTAAACTTCATCATGTATGGGAAATGGGTACCGATTGAGAGGGGTAATAATTATCATGAAAATTGATAAGACACAGGGAAGAACTTTAATTTATGTTACAATATTTTTGACAATAGTAAGTATATTGTATTGCAGGTTATTAGGTTTTGTGAATTTTTATTACTTCAAGAGTTTATTTCCTTTACCTTAAAAACTAGACAAAATGTTATGTTAAATCTGTAGATTTCTCTTACTAAATATATCAAATTCGGTAATAAACGAGGTAACATATCTGTGAACCTGATGATGAATCTATAGTGAGCAGTTTGGAAAAAATAAGTCAGTTTATCAACTTTAATATTCAGTGAAGCTCATTGAGATTGATCTGCCGAAATCCACGATTCACAATTATCAGGGATCGTGTCCTCATACTTTGTTCCATTTTTCGGGTGATTTTTATTGTCGATTTTGTATGTATCTCATGTAATTCTGCTCTGTCCTACTAGGCATGGGACACCCTATAATGCTAAAGCGCAAGTATACATTTCGTCCAATTTGAGTTGGGTCTCTGCCCCCGTTTCGAGACAAGTTTAAAAGCTACGAGGACGACGACGGCCACTGTGCGGTCTAAGAGCCACGTGTGAATTTAATTATCTCTTCACCGTTGCCGTAAGTTATTTAGGTACGTACACAGTTACTCACCACTCTTCCCTCCAGTGCAGCACCGTTACTTCCGTATGAACGTACATACGGTTAAGGTGTAGCTTTGCTACAACTAAATTAGCTCCAATTTAATTCCGGCCGGTAAATTTACGGGACTGCACTTTTATCCGCAAATTGCGTTACACACGGTTGTGTCTCCGGGGGCTAAATCCGCATCTGGATTCTGGAGCCGGTATTATCGCACGCCGATGTCTGATAAAAATGGTGGATGCGCCGGGGTAGTGAGTGCAGCCACTCACTACCTGGTGCCTGCATCTCTCCCAAAGTCTAAGGGATGCAAAGTCGCGTAATCCTGCATAATTCAGCCTTAATCTCCACATGTTCGGCCGAAAGGAGCATTTCGCCTCGGGGAGAATTCTTGAGAAACCGCCATGGTTAATTCATAAGAGAGGAATATCCGTTTTTGAGCAATTTAAACCCTCGCATCGATTCGTGATAACTAATCCCGCGATATTGTTATTGGGTGCAGGTGCGAATGCGCCCCCTTCCGGGAGCACTCAATGGAATAGCCGGGGTGCATTTCCATGGCGAAAAATTCCGCAGGGGTGGATTTTGTCTGGCGTAAGCGGATGCGTGTGTACGTAGCGCCGGCGGGAGTCGACCGATTCCGATAAAACATGCAAATTAGGCCCTTTATTTCGGCGTGCGGGGGGATTCGGCCTATTCGAAACAGATTTCGTATTGATTTCGCCTCCGCATAAGTCACACTTTATATACGACAGAGTGTGGCGACGCCGTAATAAGACCCCGCAGGATCCCGCCGTCCGCCGCGACCCGCCTTATAGGAGAGATAACGCAAACACTATTTTTGTTGCTTAATAGCTAAGAGATTCGCGGTATCCCCAAAACGCCATAAGACCGTGCCGGTGTGCCGTTGCCGCCCCGATAACGACTCACATTCTGAACAAATATGCTGGAAATACGACGCTCAAATTGGGGTTTTCGTCCTCCTTCCTGCGCGCGGATTCGAGAAAGCTCGAAAGCTCCAAAGTCACATAATTTCCAAAAGTACTTTCTATTCTATTCTCAGACAGTATCGTGATATTTCAAAAACGCGTTAGAATGACCAACTATTTCATTAGTTCAGTCGATAAGCGATGAGTTTGTTCGGGTTCATGAATTTTTAACGCGGTTATTAAAGACGATCGATACTGCATCAACCACTTGGAGTCTCGTCTTTCGTCAGGGGTGGTGGCGTTTTCGGGTTGAGGGGCTGCATCCCCAACAACACTATGTTGCCAACTTGGCACAAGATTAAACAAGTTGCTCCCTCCGTTCGTTGCAGTCATTATATTTGGTCATCGCTTGCAAACTCCGTGTGTGCCGGTGGTGTATTAGCCGGGCGAAACGATGACTTCCACCGTATCGAAACGCGGCCGACTAATGAAAATTAAGTAACTTTGTCGTATGTCGGGTAACAACGGAGAGAGCCGTAAAGTTAAATTGACTCGGCGCGTAGGTGTATGAGTCAAAGCTCCCCCCGACTGAAAGTACGTTATTATCGTATGTTGAACCGATGGAGTTGTCGGTTTCGAACCTGAAGTGCACAAATCGATTTTTCTAAACGCTCAACTCTATTAGAGTTGAGCTCCCAAATGAGACTAGCCGGAACGCTATCGGATTAATAAATCATTTTGATGAATTCGGTGCAATCTACGTGGTTCTATTTGTAACGGTAGTGCTACCGTGTATGCGATGCTTATTTAGAGACTCGTTTCGGTAATTGTATGATGATAGCACCGGTGAGGCCACAATCGTTTCCGCATCATCCAGACCGAATAAGATACGCAGTCGGTAAATTCCCTGACGAGGGAGAGATTTCGAATAACGGCCTAGCGGGTACCCGAACAGCCCTTATACAACGTGTCTCGATATTCGACATTTTAGGGGTGAATTCTTGGGCTAAAAAATGACAAACAGATTTACATGTAAACGTTTAACAGCGAATGATTAAATTGGTAATTTTGGATGAATTAGTGCAAACGACGTATTATTCGTTTTTGAATTGGTTTGGTAATACATTCTAATACGGCCACTTTCTAATAGAGACCGCCACTTTAGGTACAGGTTTCTGTTTTGGCATTGCTTACATGTTATTCAACTACTTCTTCTAACCAATAACACAGTAATGCATTATTAAATTTTCACGAGTCAAATAGGTGTAGGTATATAGGTCGGGGTATTTGACTGAAATGTTAATTTTCGCGAGAATACTATAGTGTGTCTTGGGTGAGTAAATATAAAATGAATGCTGACACGGTTAATTCTGGATAAGTTGACGACACGTATTTCCTCTTGATAAGATCATTTCTAAAATAGGGGTATTTGGACTGAACGGGCTGAATTTTAATTATGACTCAGTTAGAAACTTTTGGAGTCGTGAGTTATTGGGACACGCTGTAGAGGGAGGTGTGTGCGATTCACGTCACGAATCTAGGTTGAATTTGTAATGAGTCGAAAAAAATCAAGACGAAACCCGAATAGTGAATGAGGCTGATAATAATGAAGATGCATCGATTAATCGCCTCGCGGATAGCGGAGTTTATTAAAACGGATAAAGACGATGCGATATCCGATCGAGACGCGACAGTAATGGGCTATTCATCATCGAGTGTGTGGGGTTGAAAGTCGCAAGAATCTGCCTCGCCTCTCTCATTGTGAAATTGAGGAATTGATTGGTTTTTAACAGTTGTATCGAGTCAGCGGTTCTCACTCTAGTTCGCCCTCTCCCGCTACAAAGTGGTTTCTTTATAGGGCGTTTGTCCGTATATTGAGTTTTCGCTTTATTGACAGGGCCCCCCGTACGCTGCATGCGCCCCGGCGTCTATTTCAGCCGCGTTATCAGTCGTCGGCAGACTATATGCCGACGCGATTTTCGCCACCGCTCGCCCCGTCTCGCTCGCCCCTTTACGGGGAACAAAGGACACGCAGATGTCTTGGAACGCGACATTATGATTCAATATTATTATTATCATTACCGAGACCGGGGGTGCGTTTCATTCGGGGGGTGAGATCGACTCGAATCGTCCCCTCCTCGGCGCGACGGGGGAGCGAGGGCTCGGGACGATTAAAACGGGTTTATTTAGAAATTAGAGTTGTTTTGTTAGCGAGGGTGTCAAGCGAAATGTATTTATTGTGGTTTAGTCGCGCCGCGGAAATCGACGGTATTAAATTTACGATCCCTCGTCGTTCCTCCTCCTCGTCCTCGTCATTTCGTTGGATACTATTTTTATTAGATGCGCGAATTATTACTCATTCATGATGTTGTTTTCCGTAGAAGTAGTTCACCTTCTGCGATAAAACAGGGCTCTGTAAAATCACCAACTACTAGTAGTGGCGCCTCTGTTAGAAAATTGCTAAAAATACTTTGATTCCGCGCTTTTTTACCAGATTTTCTAAAATTGAGCGCCATCTATTGGGCAGCAGAAACGAAATAGGAGAGCGACATCTGACGGAATTTCCCGAAGCCTGGAATACTTTTGGTCCAACTATATGTTTAGTCGAACAACGGCCATGGTAATAATACCGAGGAGAGCAAAAAAAATGTAAGGACTCTCGAGGACGAAACGAAAGCAATAATCTCGGAGAAGAGGAGGAGACGGTTGGAGTTTTCAATATTATTCCGTGAATCCGGACGATTTTAACTTTTTAAGCGGAAATAACGCGAACCGGACCGGCGGGCGGCGAGGCTTCGTTTATTTTTCGGCTCCGGGGGTCGCTCACCCTCGTTGCGAAGATCCGATCTTTAACTAAGTCTAATATTTTACTGCGACTCATTGTGCATGTGATTCGCCACTAATCCATGAAATTGAATGGATTCGTTTTCCTGATGGCGAACAATCGGCGTGAGGGGGACACACGTATATCCAGGTGTCCTCACCTTATACACACGCGGCCCGACAAATGGGGAATTAATTCCACGGTGGAACTTTACTTTTGTCTGGTGGTTTGTTAACAACAGCCAGTGGTAAGTAATTTACGGTTAAATAACATCAGCCGCAAAACTACTCAATTAATATAAATGAGGTCGGACAAAAGGAGCTGCAATTATACGGGGCGCAAGAAAATAAACAGGCGGATGCAGACAATGAGATATTCCTGATTATTTTCTGATGTAAAAGTTTACTTATGCTTCTTTGACTGAAAATTTTCATGTCACAAATTTGCCAAGGGTTGAGCTCCTCTGTAATAAATAAAGGCGAAAGGTCACAATATTGTTAATTTATGTTAAAATAATTTATTCTAGTTCTGTGCCTCAAGGTGGAGATTGATGACCGGGTCGGTGTAATAAATTGTAAATTCGTGTCACACACTCCGAATAGAAATTAGTCCCGTACACCAGCAGAGGTAGATCAATCAAGTTTCGAGCTTTGTTTCGTATATCCAGAGGATCTTTTTCTTTCTGTGCGATGTCGTGTGCGATATTACTCGCAGTTTGGTTCTCCCGTGACGATATGAATGGCCCACTAACTCCGCTACACACAAACTCTATAAATATTCAACGATATTTATATTTATTAGAAATTCATTAGGGCGCGAGCCATTGCTTTATGCAAACGACACGAAATCCAAAATGTACACAACCAAATTACACAGAACAGAACCCCGGCGCTAATGAAATTACGCTTCGGCCCGGACCCCGGGTGCCGCCGCCCTTGATGGCGATGGCGAAATGTATGCAAAGTCGGAAAGTAAGTGCCAAAAATGGAAGGCCCGAGTGACCGACCGTCACTCTGCCGAAAGCGCCGCGGTTCTCCCGCGAATTTGCATAAGTAACCAGCTCGGAAATTGGTCGCAGGCTCGCATCTCCCCCGAAAGACCGGCAGGCCCCCGAGAATGACGCATCTCGAATGGGCAGTTTCCGGATGTACCAACTGCACCCGGAACACGCATTCCGCAAATTACTTATTTAGCCACTCGGTACCACATTTAATGAAGGCGACTATAAGTAGACTCCAGCCCGAGGGGATGAAAAATTCACATATTCACAGCAATTTGAGATATGGGGTAAAGTTGCGCTTATTGTATTGTGAAATTTTCGAAAAGTCCTCGGCCATATTTAAAATTTCTTGAAATTACCAGCAATCTTCCAAATCCGTAAAAAAGCTGGCGGTGGATGAACTCCTCCGTCTCTGCGGAAACTGTGGGAGTGCAGAATGGCTGGAAAGCGTCTCATTTTTGCGCTCTCCGCGATCGGAAGGGAATTTTCCGCCCAGTGACGTCTTATTAAGGGAAGCCGGCAGATCGACATCGAACCGAATCCAAACTCGCACACACGGATATACCTCCGAATGGGCTTAATCAATTACCGAATCATCCCGATAATAAAGTGAACAGCGTTCAAAGCGGATCCCCCGGAGCCGATCGTCTCAAGGTGCGACATCCGGAAATAAAAATCCGTTTAATCCGCGACCGGATTAAACTAAACTGTGCCATATACGCTCCCACTTAAAAATGCCGACATTTCCTTCGGTGGTAATATAATGGTGTGATATACACGGGGCTCGACGGGAAGCGCCTCGCTCTCTGCCAAGTCTGGTTTACTTATTTCAACACGGTTGCGGTTATTTTCCATATGAGGAATTCCGAAAGCCTTTACGCCTCGTTCCGGGGGCTTACCGCGCACGGCTTACGGGGTTCAAGTCCCCGCTACAAGAACGGCGTGCAAGACTCGATTTTACGCCAGGCATTAATGGCGCAAACATCTTTTTCTAGGCCGTGTGCGGTAAATGCGGGAGTCGGGACACGCGAAGGCCCTAGATCACATTCGTTTTCCGGTACTTTCAGCCCCGATGTGCCCGCATGTGCGATATAAGTAGGTCAAAGGGCCCGCGGCCTCGTACATGTGAGAAGATGCGTGTGCCATTGATGAGGGGATTCTCTCTTTGGGACCGTCGATATGAACGCACGTACGCCCTCAGACACTGGATGGAAGCAAATGAGTCGCGAGACGCACCCCTCTCCGGTCTCTTTTCGACTGAAATACGCGGCATCCCCAAAAAATGTCACAGAGGGTAAATTTTTCAGTGGAAGGAAATTTTTGTGAATTTTCACTGAAAACATTGGGGTACCATACATACATACACCGGGGACACGATTACACACTCTTGATTCCATCATGGTTGGATACTTGTGGTTTTTCCCTGAGGCACCCTGTATATTCCATCATGTTTACACCCCCAGAAAAACGTAAAGCGCTTGTTCGAATATGGCGATTATGTCGTGGGAGCTCTAATATGGCGTTTGGAGCGAAACTGCAATTCCGTATTTCTTAAACCCCGCGGATATCCCCAGGAACTGCGATTTAACCGGCGCCGTTATGTGCATGTAGTTATAATAATGTAGCAGATACCGCTCCTAAACGTAATCTACGACATTGCCGCTATACTAAGAGTCTGCATCTAGAACAAGTTCGCAGGTACGGCGGCAGTAAGCCGCTGCTGAAATACCACTCTGAAATATGCATTATAATCGCCTGAAAAGTGTTGTACGATTCTTATTTACACGGTCCGGAAA
This sequence comes from Salpingus planirostris, assembly GCA_949788335.1. Lineage (NCBI taxonomy): Eukaryota > Metazoa > Arthropoda > Insecta > Coleoptera > Salpingidae > Salpingus > Salpingus planirostris. Next base: position 5,758,983 of record OX460918.1, on the reverse strand, counting down.
AAACGCGTTTTCTCATTATTTACGGTGCGAATTTCAGGTCGGCACTGTATATTTCGCAACAATGGAATAAATTTTAAGTCAGTATAAACTTTCCTTATTTCAATTTATTTCAAAGCGCTCTCTCGTTCATTAGCATTAGACTTCGAGATTCATATTATTAAGTGAGGATCTTATAGAGATTTTTCAACTTTTTTAATCTCGGAGCTCTCTTCCCCCTTATTCTCGTTTAACAAATTTCAATTAAAAATTTACATTAATTTTTCGGATTTGCAACAATTTGCAGCGAAAATCGGGCAGCAGCCGAGACAATTAGAAGAATTCAATTTTCGACAACAGGTAGAGGCTTTTTGTCCAATAACTTCACCCAGTGGTTAGTCCGATAGTTCGCCATAAGTATAATAGCAAAAGGTGCCTTTTCCTCGTCCCTGAAAGACTCTTTCAGGAGTTTCAGGACCGAGAGGAGCGCGGTGTATGTAAATGGTGCGGTGCAAGACGCAGCCCGAGATAATGGACTTCCTAATCCGCGGCACAACCGGTCCAGAATAAACACTTTGAGATTTACATTTGCACAATTCACCGGTCTGGGCGAGCCCGAGCCTTGATGATGCGTCCGTTATTCCCACCCTTGCAATCTCGCGTAAGGTATTAAAATTCCGCGAGGAGCTCCTTTGTTTTCGATTTTATTAAGGCGATTCCCTCGTCCCCTTTCACGCGGGAACAGACACCCCGGAAATTTCGCAGCCGTAATTAAACGAAAACTCGGTGAAAAATTGCTAATCTGCCGGTCCCGACTTCGGGCCGGATATGTGAGCGTGCGGTCCCGGAAAAGTCCGGTGATGTATGAAAGTGATAATGTGGCGGAACTGAAGAGGGCGTTAATCGCGAACGTTTACCGCGTACCCGGGTTCCGGGTCGGGCTTTTGCGACTTGCATGCGCACCCCCGACCATATCGCCGCTGTTTATCGGGTCGCAAATGGGCGTTTCCAGTGTTATAAATATCGGCCGTGAAACGCGCCGACACCTGTGAATGATGAATGGCGCGAATTACGTTGAGGTTTTAATTCGGCCCCGATCGCTGAAAAGCTCCCATTCATGTCCCATTCAAGGTGATCCGTCGATGGGTGCACCGTTCGAAATTCAGCTCGAAATCTGACTGAGAAACAAGACTCTACAGCGTGGCCCAATATACCATAACGATATTTTAATGGTACATTCCTGGGTCAAAATAAGGAAGAAATAACCTGATTTACCTATATACGATTTTGCACGGTAATATAGGGTTATACGTCATCGAAGTTGCCAAATTTGTTTTTTTCCAAAATTATTTTGCAAATTTGGCTGACCCAACGTGAGCCTTCATACACTTAGAGAAATTCGAGACATTAGGCACCTTATCAATAGCACCTGTATACAATAAATGTCTAGGAAACTGTTTTAAGTATTTCCATGTAAGTATTTCTGGCAATTTTTTGGCAATTTTAAACTGTGTGATGGGAAAGACCGATCGCTATTTTAAGACTCCTCAAAACCCGGAGGAATAAACGGAACTGAACGGATCGCGATTATTGATGGAGAACTCTCGGAGTCGCGAGCAGACATTTTCTTTTGCTCTCCGCTTTGTCTCTTCCGATTTGGCGCCGGAGGCTCTCCTTCGTCTTCATCCGCGAAATTCGGGAACATCATCCAGGGTGTAGAGAGATCTCGCCCTCATTCCGCGAACCCACTCGATATTATTGTATCGGATACCGAACAAAACGCTCTCTTTGTAGTACGCGGACATCGATTGTCTATTGTGCGCGCTGAATTATTAACTGTTAACTGAAACTTTCGAAAGCGACATGACAGACGGCCAGCCACCGCCACCGCACTTTTTGTCTTTGCTAATTGAAATTTAATTAATTTCGGTGGATTATTCTCCTTGATCAGTGACGGGTTCATTTGTGACGGGCGCGAATAAACAAACCCATTAGTGGATAATGAGCACCGATCCGCATGGTTTAGGTTCGAGATAGTTGGATTTTTCGCGCACGCAATATCCATCTGTTGCGCATGTAGAATATTAGTAGTCCCGCCCATGCGCAAAGAGATATGTTCAGTTGAAAGGATTTTTTGCCTTATAGCGAGCGTAATTTGAAATTCCCCGAGGATGGCGTTATTAACATAGCGCCGCAAAAACTTCCGCCTAAATAAAATATACGAATTTATGATAATTCTTAAGCTAAATGATTTTTCGAGAGAATTTGTTTTTGTGGATCATGTAAATTACGGAATCGAATTAATTTCTGGGGATTCTTTCCGTCAGTCGAGACGTTATGTTATATTTCACATCGCGAGTCTGAAGGGGGAGATTAATTACGATTTCTTAGACTACACGAGGTATATCATCTTTATATTATTTTCCAGTGTTTCAATTATTTTTCGCCGTCCTCTACCCGGTATAGAGAGTGTGTGCAGAGGAGTCGCCCTAACGATGCAATGAATATTTGATTAATGCGTCCCTTTGACGTCTCGACTTTTAAGTTTCAGAGATGAGCTCGTGACGACGTGTGCCCCGCGCCGTGCGAAATGTTATTTTTCAATATCATAAACACGAAGTTAATTTAAAGTCCGCGGCGCAGCGGCACAGAAAAAAACCCAATTTATTCTTAATGCGGCACGGCACTCGACTCGAGATGAATTCCGCGGGCGACCTGCATTAAAATCGCGTTATCTCTCCCCATCCGATGCGCGCCGGAATTCCGACGGGGCGAGTTTATTGGGGAAATCGTTAATATTACACATTTTTGTTGTTTGAAATTTTTTAAGAAATCCGACGAAACAACGGTCGAGTGCGACCGTCGAGGACGCGCGAGATTAGGGCGCTTTTCTTATGCAAATACGCGCGCAGTCACAGTCTATCGGCGATCTCGGCGTCGGGACGCCTTATTAAAAAATCTGTTTGCTCGTTAACGGCGTCAAAACCCCGCGTCGCAGCGCCCGCGCTAATGAAACTGCAAATATCCCACTTTGCAGCGCCGGAATTGCCGCTTTTTCCGTGCCACGACGTGTGACTTTCCCCCCGAATCATTGCCGTCATCCATCCCGAAACCGGAAACTTTCTCGAAGGACGAAACAATTATTATTATTGTCGCAAACGGGCGAATGTGGCGGCCCGATTAACTGGAACAATGTGGCGCTGGAGGCGGCCACCGGGCCAATTAACGCTAATGATTTTAAATAACAATTATGCCGTTTGTGCAAATCAGGCAATTTTCCCGACCGATGGTAATTCCCGAACGATTATGCCGAGTATTAATAAAGTTCGTCTTTAAAGTTTAATTGAAATCAAAATTCAAAATGGAATAATCATCATCACGGAGCGGGAGGGAGATGCGCGAATTGAACTCGGAGCAAAAACGGAGGCAGACACATCCTCTACGTGGACAAGAAATGACCACCAGGCTTATGGGAAAAACCCGCCCCGAATAATTTTCTTCATAAATCATTTCAGCCATAATTTACAAAACAAAACACGTATAAGGGCGAGTTCTGATTATTTTCACGATAGATAGCTTTTAATCCGTATTAGTGGTATTGAGAAATTGTTCAGCAACAGACAGGTACACTGTCGTCATAAAAATAGGGACACCTCGATTAGCTGCGCTGGATGTAGGCAACCAAACATACGTCAAATTGTAGTGCCACAGCAGTTATCCACAAAACTCAAGTTATGAAGAGAATATTTTGACACGGTGACTAAAACCCCAGGACGGCTCACCGCGTACCACCCTGGGTGTTCGGTCTAACGCTCAATTCGGGCCCGAACAACCCTCCTATCATTGCGAAGCTATCTGTGGAATTATTCGAATTTGTACGACCTATCGAGGCCAATAAAAGGATGAACAATTGAGAACCTAATTAGAAATAAAATCATAACAGTTGTAGCACATGTCCCAGTCAGCTTTGGCAAAGCACATTCACGCCAACATGCAAATTTGGCTTATGTTTGGCTGCCTGTAATAGTTGACACACAAACTCGATGTATCCCTCAAATTTATTCCACAAGTGTATAGCTCCACTTCATATCTTCCATTTGTTGGTAGTCATTTTTTCGGTAAATTTTCAGTTGATTTTTCATATACCTAGATCCAGTGTGAAAATTCTTTGGTAGCGTTATTGTAAATTGGAAAATTAAAGCTTTAATGAAAATCCGGTGCAAAACGTTATTGGTAAATGAATTTGTCGCTTGCACATGAAAGCGTTGCTGTTTTATCAGCAACGGCCGCGTTTTGCATAATTTTGTACAAGGGTGGACGGATTAGTCCGGTCGAGTGTCCATCGGGAAACCGCAATCGCCCGTTCTCGTGCATACGTCTCGTCCGTAAATCGAAAACCGAACCGTCGAGTCGAATTCGGCCCCGTCCGATCCGCCGATCGACGTCGTCGATCGCCATCACGTTGTCGTGGATGGAGCAGACGTTCTCGCTAACTACTTGCCGGAGGCACCCATCGAAATTGAATTTCCGATATGTACCGACTTCCATTCTTGCCGGTTCCTCCCTTTGCCGCTTCACCTATATTTAATTCCGCCGACTCGTGTCCTTAAGCCATATACGTCCCGTGAAAGACGTGCCGACAAATAAGAGATTGCGTTATTTCGCCTCTCCACGTTTCGCGAATTATGTGAGGCCGACGATTTTTCCTCCGGTTTTTGGGTCGATCCAGAATTTTCAGAAAAGTACACTTGGGAACTCTTTCAAGGGACATCTTAAGTATATGCGCCGAATTTAGACAACCAAAGAAAGATTCCACGTATGTTTGGTTGCCTACATTCGGCGCACATACTTGAGGTGTCCCTTGGAATAGTTCTCCAAGTGTACGCGAGGCGCTTCAAGTGACGACAAGGCGAGATATGGGGAAGTATCGGAACTATTAAGATGGAGACAAGGGTTTCCACTTTTGCGAGCCGGACCGTTCCCACGAGTGACTCGAGAAAAGTGCCACCGCATCACCGAACCACCGGAATCCCTCTAGCCGATGATTAACCGAAATTAACGGCCGAAATCCGCCATAAACTGCGCCCGAAAGGATTTCCATTTTAATTATAGATTACGGCCGCCTCTCTGCACGTCCGTTTATGCACATGCGGGCATCGGTACCTGTATGATGCATGTTGTCGACCATGTTCCAGGGTAAAACTAGCTGAGTTATTGATATTAACATTGTTGCACGCGTTACTAATTGAACGCGGGTCTAAATTGACGGTTATTAAAATTTATAGAACCAACATGTGCAATTATATTACCTTATTATATCATCACAATACTACTAATTACGAATTTAATAAGCGAAACAACGATTGTTGCCATCATACGTGCATCGTGCATTTGTAGCTTATTATTGCTATACCTGAATTTACAAATTTTGATCTGCCCGACATCGACATCACTATGCGCGGACGCTATATTCGTACAGGGGATGCATCATAATATCTCGTATTCCATTTAGGATGTTTACATATCAATTTATTCCATTTGTTATCTTCCCGGCGAATGACGGAACTATAAACAACATTTTCCAATGCCAGCATATTGTATTGCATGCAGAACGCAGCCACCAAATGCATCAACATTTGCAGGATTGCGAGGATTATTGCAGGAAGTAAAAAAACGTCTTTTGAACCACATTATTAAAAGGCGGCTATTACTACATATTGCACTCGATATTACCTATCGGTTCACTGTGTTGCATTCCATTACTGAATTATTATAATTTGAGAGAGATAATCGAGACTTGCATTGTTCAGAAAAGACTGATTTGTGACGGTATTAACGTTGAAATATTGTGAATAATGTGTACATAAATCATCCGTGTTTATTTGTGTGGTCTAACCGTGGCGCATCCACCAATTTTCGAATGATGGATAACGGTAACAGAAATACATTGATATTATTGTAATACATGTGTTTATGATAATTATCGAAAATTTATGACGTTTCAAAAAAGATCAATACAAAATTAACTTTTTATATTATAATGGAAAAATAGGTACTCAAGTACTAAAAATTTTGAAAACAACTAAACCCAGATTGGGGGACATGCTGTCTTGAATTTTGGCCCAGCCTGTATAAGCACGAACTGTGCCCTCTAACTCGCATTTCGAATCTTATAATGTAAGTCAGGTAGCAAGTTCGTAGTGTTACGTGTTATTAATTTTATCCACAAATCAAGTTTACGGACTGTGCATTCGCTTATCCTTAATTGCAATAGGTGGTGCGCGATCGGTATCAGCAGCTAAGCGGTGTACACGGGAGGCGCCCATAAATCCCGAACCTTAATACACGACCGAATCGGTACGACCCGAGCCGAGAGAGCCGAAAGGGCCCCACCTGGAACCTGGCAGCGCCCAGAGGAAGAGGGAAGCGCCTCGGAATCCAATTAGGGGCCGTCATCGAGAGCCGATGATGATAAGGTCGACAAAGACGCGAAAAGTTGTCGCCTTCCTAAGAACGAACCCCGCACTTAGGTAAAATATAAGGAGGCACCTTCCTAATTTAATTACGGAGTAAAGTTTCGTTTCGCAAGGCTCCTACGCTCTCTGCGCTGGAGGATGATATAGGAAACGCGAGAGGGGTGTCGCTTCTTTGTGGGGGTCTCCCCAATTTCGCAAATTACGTTTATGTTCCGGGTGTAGTGAATGTTTGCGCGCCTTGCGTTGGCGTACGGTTAATTACGATATTTTCCTCCTCGTTTTCAGGCGGGTCTCTTCGATTTTTCCTCCGCCATCCAACGAACTCGTATACATTGAATTGTTACGTGAAGTAGCTATTTATGGAACAAATACATAATGTAGGACATTATTAACTGGTCCATGTTTGCGTCAGAGTGAACTTTCGGGCGAGCCCGATATGTTGGGCGAGTTAATAATATCCCGGCCGTTAAATATGAGTTGCCTACTAAATTTGATCGTGAACTACTTTTTCTTTAAAGAAATACTCGAGAAATATTCGAAAGCATGCTTCGATCTGTTTAATTGTGAGAGTTAATCTTTGACTATTTATAGATAATATCAGAAGATTTTTGACGTCAAATATGAATTAGGTTTTGAACTAGCCCAAAAAATGACAATCATTATTGTTACTAGCACCTTGCTAGCACCTACGCTAGCACCTATGCTAGCACAGTTACTAGTAAAATGAAGTGACACTTATTTACAGACGTAAAATGATGACATGAAATTAGGCGTGAGGGTCGTACATTTTTCTGAATTCAGTACAATTATTCAGGTACCCGGAGCGAAGTTTCTAAAGGTGCTACCAATGTAGTTACCAGATTTTTTCAGTATTGTAATTGGAAAGCTCCTAAGATGTTACGGATTTCACTGGTAAAAATCCGTTGATTTTGTTTGTGGACGCCGAACAATTTTTCGATTTTTGATGATTCTTGTGTTCTTTCCTATTATCCAGTGAACTTCGCTCGGAATTTGAATGAAGGCAAATATCTTTTTTGCTACACTGTATGAATTATTTGCTTCAGTCGAGTGCATATTGCGTAAAATCCGATACCGGCGTTTAATTTGGTCGGTTTTATTGCGTTTGTTGGCATTTTCGCCGTAATCCGGGCGCTCCAGGGTCGTACCATTATAATAAGTCCATCATCAGGCGATCAGTTCTCGATGGAGCATCCCGATAATCCTCTCGTGCTCGCTTGATTAAAATGCAAACTCCTTTGTCCGATTATACTTACTTTACTTCGCTTTACTTGAAAGTCGTACTTTCCCCAACCCTTTGTGGACGGATGCGCTTTTGCGGGTGAACTCGGCGTGTACGTTCGCCGGATCCGGCCAATGAAGGCAATAAATCCGCGAGCGATTACTTTTCTCATCAGCGGCAAACATTCTGCGGGCGGTTTGATTCGATTCACCCTTAAATACTCACGGGGGCGTGTTCGGAAACCGCTGACCGGACGGATAGCGCGGCCCGCTCTTTTAACAAAGTATAAAATTCGATTAATCCGAACAACATTTGGCCGCGGCCGCTGCATAAAAGCTCCGATCTTCGCCAATAACCCTCTCTGTGATGTGCGTCTGCGGCCGTGTGTGCCTCGGCGGATGTACGTTCACCCTCGTTCGCCCGGCGAACCACCTTTCAGACCTTTCACTTAACCCAATTAAATTAATGAATGTTGGAAATCTCCATCCGCCTTTATGGCTGCGGGAAACTTTCGGGCCTCCGATAACGACGGCGACTCTCCCCTTTCGAAGTAGTTTGCATTTTTCGCCCGGTGTTTTTTAACTCACTTTCCGGTCTCCACTATCGCCAGATAAAGGTATCCGATCCAATTCCGTCTTCTCGACAGTGTCATTCTGCACAAACCGGTGATTTCTTTTCGATTCGGGCGGTAGCGAAATTGTGGCGAACAGGTCTAAAATTTAATTTCTTTTAGGCAATTTCCTACGCGACGCCTCCTCGCCGAAAAGTGATTTAATATTTAATTTTCGCCACAATGAGAATCGCTCCGTTCGACAGAGACCGACACGCGTAAATATTCGACTTTATCGGACGCCGTTCCCATCATCAACCGATGTATATAACGAAACTCGGATCCGTAAATGGGAATTCGTCCGATGCAGACGTCTGGGTATTAAAAAGTTTCCAACTTATAAATTAGTAAAAAGGAAAAAACCGCGCCGGGATTAGTTCGCGTACGGACTTTCCATGCAGGTACTAAAGTATTGGCACAACCATCTTCAAACACGCCGATGCATATTACCGAACGGGCACGCAAAGGGCCCGGTATCGGCCCGGATCGCCGACTCACAACTCGACGCAGCATAAATTTAACTCGCGCACCTACCGCACGAATATCCGTTTTAATTATTTTTTACCAAAGCCGGAGAGTAATAATTCCGCTCGGGCTTATCGTCGAGCGGTCTAATAAACCACGCCGACCCGACGGAAATAAGTGCGGCGATGTGAATTATTTCGCGGTGCCCTTGATGATGATCACCGTCATCAGCATCGTCGGGTGAATTCGCTCGCGGCTGGAGATCGTCTCACATATTATCGTGTTCGCGTTACCGCCGGTTCAAGTTATCTTAAAGGATTCCGTTATTTGCATTGCGCGACTGAAGCCGAGACGACCTCAAACCCGGTAACAATTTTAATAGTCTGTCTCTACGGTACAGGTGTCCCCGGATCCCGGAGCCTGCGGGCAGAGTTATGCGAGTTTTTGGGGTCGGCGAATGTTGTCAATTATGTAGCGGTCCGTGTTCCGGGCCCAATGGCACACATACGTTTTATCCGGCGTGTGTGCCTGCAGAACGGTATGGAACACATGTTTCGCGGGAGTGACGTTATTAAATCCGGGGGGAGAGTCGAACGTTGTCAACGCAACATTCCGGGTTGCAAAACCGGTAACTACATGTTGTTAAGCCCGTGTGCCCCCAGGATTTCAGGAACATCGGATTTATTATATTCGACTCCGGACTCCGGAGAGACCACCTCTCTGTCCTCTGCTCCGGCTGCCCTCGCGTTTGACTTTTCCACTCTTTCACAATTCCGAATACGTTCCGGTATTAGGGGTTTGCGAACCACAAATTATTATTTTTTGGAAAAAATGACCAATAAGTTATCATGGTGGATCTGCAAAATTGTAACGGATGTAGGTTTTAATTTTGTGCGATGTTTGCCTCAAAGATTATGTTGCTGAAGGAACGAGTCCTTTCAGGGATAGAAATAGTTCAAAAAGAGACATCCTCTGCCTGTAGGGAATTTTCGTTAACCTTTCAGGTTAGCCATCTTTGATTTGTTGGTAACAAAATTGTCGAGTCATAACTTAACTTTCACAAAGTCTGATGTTTGTACGATGGATGACTTTTGATTCTTCGATCAAAATTTCTCGTCGATCAAAAAAAATCTAGCACAGATTTTAAGAATTGTCATGAGAAATAAACAAGGACCTAGAACCCAAGGAACTAACCATGGAACTGATTTAATTCAATATAACCAAATTAAATGTCAAAAATTATAACCAAGCTCAAAACCAGTTGATTTTTGTCACAAAAAAGCCAGAAGGAAATAATGTTGGGAGCCGCTGAGTTCGAGCTTCCATATCCAAAAAAATTGTGGAGTGACTTTTAGTAATTTTTTTCAAATTTCTTGTGCTTTTTCACGAAATACTAACAAATATTACGGATAAAAGTTGTTCGTCTTGTAAATCTGTATCAAAACTATTTTGGTGTTCTACTTGGGCTTGTTTTAAGGATTTCATATCAGGTTGACATAATAATTCCAGTGGGGATTTACGTTCTCAATTTGAGTCACTCTGTATAAAATCCTCCATCCAAGAGAGGAGCATTTATTATAAAATCGGCTCGGGATTATAAACGTCAAAACAGGCGTCGTCGGAGCTGGTGGAGTATGCAAATGCTTTAATTAAACTTGGAATTGATGATTGCTCCGCCGGCTCAAAAAGGCGCAATAAATGTTAATGCGGTTTTAAAAGTGGTTAATATAGGGGGCGGAGGGGCGGCAAGGGGTGATTATCGATTTCGATTACCGCACCGCGGACCGCGGGGAGGGAAAATGAGAGAATGCCGGGGTTCGAAAAGTGGGTTAGCTCTCGGTGTTCAATCAAATGTTCTACTGTCTCGGGAAACTCCCAAAGCGGCGAATTAAAAACTTTTTTTTTTTAAACGCCGCGCGCCCAATTTATTTCGGATTTTTTCCCGGCTCTCTCTGCGGGTTTCGCCGATGCGTGTGTGCAGTACGCCACTGTCTGCCGCCATCCGGTCCAGGTAGGAAAGATACATTGTCTAATTCCTGTGGGAAATTGCGCTCAGAATTGGGCCTGAAACGTCCGACACTTTCGGGGCCACCCTCGGCGACGAATTTACACAAAACGCAACAAATTTAATATTATACGAGACGACGTCGGCGACGACGTTATATCAAATCTTGGAGATTTCTGCACGTAATCATAATTGCACTCGGAGAGAACAAGATCTCATCTCTACCGTCATCGCACAAAATGGATAAGTATTCGTCCGAGTGTTGCAGCGCGGATACCTTCAAGTGCAATAATTATAGCTCTGGCGGAAATATCCGGGGCCGCCCCCCGGATTCCGTCCTGCGGCACCCGGGGGACCTGGAGTGGCTTTCGGTCTCCGAAGGGGAGTGCGCACGGGTAACAGGCCGGTATAAAGCAATACGACATTTTCAAGATTTGCCCGAGAGCCTTTAAGTACACAAAATCCATATAAACGTCTTGTTATATCCGATAGAGCCGGCGGGGCTGAGGTGATTCACCTGCGTTGAGCCTCGGCGGCTTTGCTGCGTAAATACCTCCGCATATGTGTACCGAGGGCTCGATCGATAAATAAGGCCCACTTCGACCCCCCATAAACAATACCCGAACAAATTCGCCCCTTTTCGGGATCCACCACCGGCCGATCAATATTTCGATTGATAACCGGGGGGTAGTAATGCATTTCGGGGGATGATCCGGCTCTAAGTGGCCGATACCGGAGTCATTATCTCGCCGTTATAACGCGCCACTAAATTATGCGACTAATGACCCGCGTCCGGTGGGCCGACCGCTTCCCTGTAACAAACTACTACAGTTTGGTCAATTTTGGCGGAGGCGCCGGGCTCGTTAAGCCCGGAAAAATTCCGGTTATTCCCATGATTATGCCGAGAATCGGGGTGAGGAGGGAGTGCGCCGGTCAAGGGGTGAACTCGATGAATATTAATTGACATTTACCAGTTCCAATTAGAGGGAGGTATCGAGAGGCGGGGGTCATTTCCATGCGAAAACCATCACTTCTTATCGGGCGGCGGGCTCGATTAAAACAGACTTTTCACGTCTCCGAGAATTTCGATTATCCGTTTTTATTTTCCCGTAACGGGGAATTAATACACACGTTCAAATCGAATCGGGACTGGGCTCGTTCGCCCTTCCGCCCTTAGTTATATCAATTTATTTTAACCGGACGCCGCATAATAAAATGCGAATTCAACGGAAAAATAATTAAAAAAGGGCAATTATTATTTCAGGCGGCGCTAGGAACTTTTGATAAGGGGAAACGTAACGCGAGATGGAAAAACTAATGCGGTCGGGATGCACCGACCCACACGACACAACAATGTAAAAGTACCCGCGTTTTCATTAGTCGCATCCCATATGTAAATGATACTTTTTCGCCATGGAGAGACGTATAATGTCGGTAGTTATTTACCCGGTTTGCCGGCTGAGACAATTTTCAGCGGTGCGTAGTTACGTTACCTTCTGCTATTATAATCCCCCAGTGGATTTAATTAACACATTTACTCTCGTTATTGTGTCGGATTTTGTTGAAAATCTAGACTTCTGGTGGAAGGTTAAGCCTTTCGATTAATTATTTGCGCAAATCCGAGCCGGATAATCCCTGTTTTCTCTCCCGTAATGATTCGCCCTCGCATAAAACCCACAGGATTTTTACCTGGAGCCGCGGTATACGGAAAATGAACCGATCAGGATGGGCCCCCGCTGGGCTAATATGATTACGGCCGATGTTAAATACACTTTACAAGTTGGACAAGGTAAAGAGTTCCAACCGTACATTTTAAATAGTTAATGAGGGTGGTATAGGGTGCATATGGCGTATACAGAGTTGAAAAAGTTCCTTTACAGCTTTATACCGTGCAGAAGCGCAATTAAAGCTTCTTCCACCGGTTCTCATTCGCTGAATTTACAAGCGAATTAATAAAATTACTGCGTCTCGCCTGGACTGTATTATTATTATGAACGTTTTCGTATACTAAAATAACCGAAATACGGTTTCAACCGCACTAAATTCAGAATCATGTCTCAATTATTCAAGGGAAAACTAAACGGTATTTCGTGATAGGTATTATTATTTTCATGAAGGTAGATATTAGCGGGTTAATTAAACGTCAAATCCAAACACTGGTTCGATTAATAAAGTTTTTCGATTGCGAATTGTGCAAATACCATTTTTTCGCATTTGAATTACGGCCTCCTCCTTAATTACCGGAGGGGTCGACTTTAACCAACCAACTGGCGACCACGTGCTCCAATTTCAGCATCAGCGTCTGCCGCCGCAACGCTCATTAAATTTTTTAATCATAATAAAAATGTAATAGAGAGGTGGGCGGCGAGGTAATTGCGAGTAAAGCGATCTCGCTTGACGAAAACGTCTTGACGCTTTCCGCGTCTATTTCATTATCGGCGGCGTGTGCGAAAATCCACCCTTATTCGGACGCAACAGTCATTCCGGGCTCGAATCGGATTACCGGGCGGATTTATGTACTGCCCGAGTGCATATTTTTTAATTATTCTAAGTGCCGAGTGAGTTATCGGCGTCGGCCCGCACGTGCATTAAAGAAATATATTATTTGATAAGGGCAACAAATTCCGATAATGGGGCGCCGCCCTCGCGTTGCTCCTTTTATCTACGAATCGGCCACCTGCGTCGCGAAAGCTCGAAGCTCGCGGAGCCTCGCGGATTTTCCGATGAGGCAGAAAGTCGGCATCGACTCATTAGTCGCCGAATGTCGGGATTTCGGGCCGGATCGGGCATGGACCGGCTCCGGGATAAAATGGGCCGGAAAGACAAGAGAAAAAGCGATAAATGACAGGAAGTACGGAGCGCACCGGAAGGAACCATGTGACTGTCTGTCTAGTCTGCCAGCCACTTACTGTTACGGCCCCAGAAACGTACACAATAAAGATGTTTTTTCAGGAACACTCAAAACCCCATCAATTCCTGAAAAAAAAACTAAAAGCGTCATTAGAGAGATCGCATTTTGGAATGGCACTTTTTGCGTTTCCACGTTTCCATTCCGTAATATCGTCGCTGGTTTATTTTGTTGTGGTGTTGGCAGTGTCCCCTCCGGTGATTTCGGTTTTCGGTGGCGCTTTCCTGAAAAATAAATTGAATGCGTTTTACTACACATAATGCCGGCATGATGGAAGAAGTTTACTTGTTTGTCGTAAACCGTAAGAAATAAAATAAAAAAAGTTGTCGGAATCTATCTTAATTTAGAATAACAGTGTGTATTGTAGTTAAGGCCGCAAGAGGAACAACTCGCATAAAAATGCAAATGCTCGCGTCCTTGCCCCGTTCGGCCGGAATAAAAAAGAAACATTATCATTCCCCTCGAAGGCGCAACAAAAAATAATGAGACATCGGCATGAGTTTTAGCGCCGCCTTTTCTCACTCGTATTTGGTAATATCGCACCCGGAGGCGCTTCTTCGAAATTATCACCCCCTTTTAAACGCTTATCATTATTATTATTATGATCATCACTGGGAAAAATTGCCTAGTTAAATGAGGGAATGCCGATATAATAATGAGAGCGGCTCGGTTCGCTTGAACTTTACTCGACAATTTCCGCGTCGCCGTAAAGTTTTTAATGCGAAACAAATAAAATTTTCAACTTTTTGACGAAATCCACTTTCGAGATCGCGCTCGTTGAAATTTTAATCACCTTAATATTTAAGTGTTTGTAAATATGAGCGACGAGCGCGCAGAGTGACAAAGGATAAATTAAATTTTTACCTCGTGCAACTGAATCCGGACCCGGAGGAAATTGAAAAGGACAAATTTGTATAGAGAGCGAACCGGAGCATTTCTGATGCGTGAGCCGGCGGTGAATTAAATATGGGCCGGGGCGGTTTAGGCGAACCTCAAGAAAACCGACCGTCCATCTGCAGTACGTCACCTGGAAAAGCGCACATTCAGGTATGGATGATTCGAAAACTCGGACTTTTCTCTTCTGCGTGACGCTAATTCGAAAAGATTGGATTTTGACTACAGACTGGAGGCGCAAATGAAATTACAACCGGGAGAATAAATTTCGTACTTGGGCGGAATCCGAGCCGATCCTTGAATAGGGACACCCAATTTAATAAGAATCCTACTCTATCCTGCGCTATATACATATATCCAACATCCCCTTTTCGTATTATCGATCCACTATTTTCATAATTCTTTCCGGTGCAGAGGAGGTGGAGTCGCAGTCAAGTCGCCTAACGAAAGGATAAGCCGAATGCTTATAATTAAGTCTGCGAAATGAATTAACGACGAACTCTATCTGGTGGCTCGTTTACTGATAGTAATTTTGAAGGGAAATCTTGAGGTGTATTGGGTGATAAATTCGACTTTGCAATTTGCAACTCCGGAAGAGCGTCTCGAGTTCAGATGCTAAATAGCGAAATACATAATGGACAAGAGAATGGAAATAACAGTGAATCAGTGAGGCGATTATCACTCTCTGTGCTTTGTCACTGTACTCTCTGCCGTGGCGTATAACTGTATCAAATATGGAAATTGCTCAGGCACTGCTCATTATTGAATTAAGTGCCACTAGCCCGATTTTCTACAACTAATTATGCCTGAAATTCGGTTGCCATCCGACGACAAATTGCACCCGTAATGACCTTTTGAACCGTTCGAAACCGAAGCTATATGCATCGCGATTATAGTGGATTACTGCGTCACCAGTCGGGACGGAATGAGCTTTCGCGGGAGAACTTTTTCCGAAGATCACGAGATGACGTCCTTTTTAATTTAACGACATCGTGTACCGGATCAAGTGGTGCAGTTCGGAGGCCTCGTTCCGATTCACTTCCGCTATCCCGTCGATGACGCGCGCTCGACGAGGCAATAACGCTAAGCATCCGATCCTGTAAAAAGGACGTAAAAGAATTTATGCGCGAATGTGACACTTGTTTTCAGTTTTTGAGGGGCCCGCCTCGCCGTTTGTCTTTATGAGTGTATAAACCCGCGTGCAGGGAGGATCGTAAAACTCAGTCTGCGTTTTCGTGTGCACCCCCAAATACCTGGGAATCTAGAAGCACCGACCTCACTCTGATATGAAAATATCGCGGATTACCTTTTAAATTGATGTAATGAGAGACCTCGCAATCCCTTTGCGTCCACGGATTTCATTTTTAATGGACGGATATGTAGGTGATGTATGTGGATTACCGGGATTAATTTATTCCATCATGCATTCCAGATTTCAGCGCTTTCATATATACGTTAATACTTGGTTCAAAACTGAAACTCTATTTCCTGGGTTGATCTCTTCCTCGGCAGAGTCGCAATTTTTATTAGTAGGTAAGTAACTAACGAGTTTCTCAGGGATTTTTAGCTTTTTAAACCAGAGGGCTGTTTTGATCTCTACAGCATTTTTCTACTAGAAATTTGATTACTTATTTATAGATTCTGCATAATTCATAGGGAGAACGGCCGATTTTGGATGTGTTGTGCAGAGTGTCGATATTTATACGAGAACATTGTTCGTCGTTGTAAATACGGACTAAGCATTTTTCGGATGGCTCGGGAAATGCACTCTCGAGCTCGCTTATATTCCCTTTCGACTTTTCCCTTGGATTTTATTGCTCCCAAATCTCCGAGACGTCGACCGCTCTATGCGAGTACTTACGTGTATCCAGTCCGGACTGCAGACATTTTAAATAAAACGAGTCTGGGTTTGCGAGTCGGCTCGTTTGCGCGGATTGTTGTGTTTGCCGTGCGAATATTTGGTTTAATTGAGGGGCGAAAAAGCGTCGCGGTCAGGGTAGGTCAGGGGCGTGCGGGAGTTGGCGCGCACGGGGCGCCCCGGGCGCCCCACCGCCGCCGTCATCATCATCAGGACGCCGAAAGGGCGCAAATTACTCGTAAATATCGCATTTCTGTTCGGGCGGAATTAGCGCAATGTGTGAAAATGCGCGCGGAGTGACGGCGGCGACGCCGGCATCAGACGCCCGTTTGAGTGAGCTTTCAGTGTCCAAATGAGGCGCGCTTGTCTGTCGGATTATATCATCGCGCCGGCATTTGCATATTTCTGGCCGGGGAGAGGGCCGCCGCTCCTGCTACGGCACCGTCTTACGTTTCCACCCGTGCTACACCGAACGTAATGACGAATTGTTCCCTTATTACGTGTTATTAGGTTATCTCGGTGAAGGGAAACGCGATTATTCAGGCAGGAGCCATATTCGCCTCGACACAATTGTTTCGCCCAAATCATGTCAAATCGAAACGAAAAGGAAAAAAACAATAACGTTTTTTTACTCTCTGTGATTTTTTGACATTTTATGGTTATAAAATATGTGTAGGTTTTGGCGATTTTTAAAATGGTAAAAAAAAATAACAACTTGGTAATGATTAGAGATGCACAAAAGCGCTTAAAAGTAGTAAGGAAATGTTCGAAAAGGCACAAAATCATTTCATCTTTGTAACTCGATAAATTATGGTGCGATCGAGAAAATTTCACATAATGAGAGGCTATGATTATCATTCTGTCTCATCTGAAAACTACTAAAAGGGTAGAGACAGAATGATAGTCACAACCTCCTCTTATGTGAAATTTTCTCGATCGCTCTGTACAACAGCAGAGCTTCAAAAAGTTTCAAATTTGATTATTTGGCCTTCGAAAGGTTCAGTAATTCGAAGAATGTTCATTTTGCAGCAGTGTTCATTTTTGGATTTTCACCCTGATAAATTTAGCAGTTTTTCATTGTTAATTTCGTTCCAAATCGAAGGTTTTACGATAAAAATACAATTAATTGAAAATGCTACTAATTAATGAGGCAATCGAATGCTCTTAGTTTCAATTTCACTTTACCAGCAGGAAGTTCTCCAATATAAAATTGAAGATGGTGCTAGAAAATAACACTTTTACTCAATCGATTTGACTCAAATTTACAGCTCTTATGTGTCTTCAAGTCTCCAAGTTGCAGGTTCATAGCTTGTGCCAGTTGGAAGTTATAGCCAAAAAATCATCAAACGAGTGTCATCTTCAATAACTCGGCCATCTTTGAATTTAATTTCTTCTGTAGGTGTTTTCTAAAACATAAAAAAGTATTACATCAAGTTGAAGCAGTGCATAAAAAAATAGGTTCGAGAGCTTGCAAGACTAAAATCGGAGATACTTTCTCATTTATAATTTTTTCGACGACATAATGCCGCCATCGTGAAATAAACCGAATCGAAACCTCATTATAATCCGGGGTAAGAGCCCGGGGATCCTCGGAGGCCGGACGGACCTAAATAATTAACGAGAGCCGGATCCGCCCAAGACGTCGTCCCGCTATTAAACTCGACCCTCGCAGATCCACCTGCATCTCGCCCTCCCGCCCCGGGATGAAAGATTAATTTCAGTTTTGCATCATCGTATCGGTCGACGTTGCAAATGAGACCACCCCCGTGGTGCCGTCAGACGGGTTAGGCACTCGATGCTCGAGGAAAAGATCCCGGCCCGTGTTCTTCGCTAATGGGAAAGTTGCCGGTAATAACGACGTTAAATTGCCGACTGAAACGCGAACTTCCCTGTTTGAACCGAATTCACCTACTTCCTCCCCAGTTAACGGCAACACAAAAGAATTTCATTTTTAACATCATCGTCGTTATAGACGATGATTCATTCATTATCGATTTGAAAAGTTGCAATTGGCTTCGATTTTACTTGGAGCGGGCTTTTCCATTACACTTACTTACTAGTGGAAATCGGAACGCGCTAGTTATCGGAGTGTTTCCACCTGGAATTGTCGATAAATTGGACGCGGAAAGGAAATCCACGTCGCAGTACTACATCCCTCAAAGTCAACGGTGGTGTCGCGCACCTCCAGCCGGCTCCGGTCCATTTTCGCCCGGAAAAAACGACGTCGCTCGAAGGCCGTAGTTGCGCCCATTGACGTAATGCCCCGGGAAAGTGATCAATAAGACGTTCAAACAATTTATCGAGTTCGAGTGTACGGGGCGAACACGTCGTCGACGTGTTCTCTTTTAACTCCATCACGTCCTCTGCTCCGCTTCCCGCACAATACGGTATCTGTGCCACTTTCGGAGTCGCCGGGAGGAAAGTGCCCGCACACATTTTCCCCGACTCACAAATGACTCGTATCACGTTGCCTCACTTCTCCCTCATAATAGAAACGTATCAAAAAGAGGCGATACGGAACAAAAAATACATTTCGGTCGAATTCGAAACTCATTCGTGGATCTGATAAGGCCATTGCGACGTTTGTTTTTCGAACAGGCCGAGAGCGATTCGATCTAATAACGAGGCGTGCGTTATGGTATCGAGGTGCCCGTTTAACGATTTCTTTCCGTGGGACATTATCAAGATGGTGTCCCGAAACCCGAAACTGTTTATTAATAATAAAGCCCGCGCCAAACTTTCCCCATTCATTTCACGGGCAGCTATTATTGTTCCCAGTCTGCGCGAGAATCCAAAATCGCCGAATAAATTAAACTTATAAAAATGGCGCGAGGGAACCCCTTCGAATTGCGATAAAGCGATTTTCTCGTTGTTTTCGCCGTTATCATCGTCATCACCGTCGTAGTCGTCCGGGAAAAGTCGACGTTTTATAGCCGCGGAAAGGGGACGCGAAAAAAGACGTACGAATGGTCATAACGAAGGTCCGGATGCCGAAAGGGCATTCGAGTTTATGGCGGCGCTAGACTTGCTTATTCCAATAAAATAATAACGGTAATCGGGTCGACTGGGCGATCATCATCGATTCTCTGTATATTCCGCGATTATGACCGTGCAATTATCGTTCCTCTCGTTTCTGTTTATTTTCGTCTGTCAACAACAGGGGGGCGAACCCATATACGAAGTGTCTTTTGTTTCGCCACCCCCTTTATCTTCTATTCTGAATGGGGGCGGCGTTTTTATCTGTTTATTTGCAGGGACTTAATCACCGCGACTCGTCATAAACCCGGATTCCCGTGACGACAAATCTATTAGCAATTCTTATTCTTTCAAAGAAGCGAAATAATTAAAAACGACCACTACGCGAGGCACTTACTCCACTTCGCTGATAAAAGGGGCCACTCTAATATTCAACTTTTTCCTGAATGCCGGGTCGCTGTATAATATTTAGGTATGTAGGAGGAGAAAAAACGCACATAAGGAACGAAAGTATAACTGGATATTTATTCCGGCGGGTTGGTAATGGAAACGTCAGGACCGAATAGTGGTAGAGGGCTCCCCCTTTTTTTAATTTCGAACGGTATTTTCGCTCGCGCAATTAAAATTCATTCATATTCATTCGGAACAGAGAGAGCCGCAGCGCAAAATTTAATTTAGCGCTAAAGTAGGTTTTATATTTCCGACGTAAATGACACTCGACAATAACGCGAAACTTTTCCTCGTCCCTCTTTCGCCCCGGTAATATCGAAATTTAACCAAAATAAGCAAAAGCACGCACCGCTCCCGATAAAATACACAAAATCGCAACTTTTGCATTTCGAATAACGATGCAGCAATCGGAGAAGTTTCACCAAGTTCTTCCAAACCGTTAATTAATATTTCAAGAGTCGCTCGACTCTTACCGTTTCTTCAAAGCTCGCCCCATCCTCGACTGTCAAACAGCCGATTTGGGGTAGGTTCGGGCCGGAGCATCGATTAATTGTCAGTTACTGGAGGGCTCTACACCCACCTCGTCTACAGTGGAGCCCCGTTCTAGTGGCAGAGGACGGGGGACATAACAGATTCGCGGCGTAATGAATCATAGCCAGACCGGACTACTAGCTACAAGTGTTTCCTGCCCGGACTCGTATCGCCACTTCACACCGGAATTTAATTCCGCCGTCTTTCACTGCAACTCGAAACAATTGCCCTCCGTGATTAATAACAACCCCGGCAATTATTAATAATGGCGGAACCGGAGTTCAAAGCAATAATAACGGAGCTTTCGTCCGCCGCCGATGATAATCGCGTTCGGTTGCGCTTTTCGGGTTTCTCGAGACGCCTATTTATTAATAACGTATGCGCCTCTTTTTCCCGTCGAAGTTGGGCAAAAGGTACGGAGTATACGGACCGCGGAGCCGCATTTCTCATACAGAATGTGTATATCTAAGTACGGAAAGAGATCTCCGAGTGACTCGGAACATTTAAATACATAATGCAGGGGCAGGTATCCTCAGAATTCATGAATAAAACTCATATCCAGACGGGCAACTACGTGGACACGGTTATGGGGCCACGTAGCGGGTCGGCGTCTCTTTCGCTTTCGAGAGAGACGTCGCGGCGCGATTTTTTCCGCCCGCGGCGATAAATTCGCCCGCGACTTTTCGGAAAAGTTCCGCCGCGGGCCGGGAGAGAGACGTGTCGTTATAGAACCGACGACTGACGCAACATCAAACATTTCCGACACGGGGATGTAAAGCCCGGGATAACCGGGAACGGTGTTGTCATTATTATTATTATCATTTTCATTATTGTTATTTGCGCGCTTCGAGGTGAGTAAACAAATTTGCAGGGTAATTTTTGTGTTGGCGCGAACGCAAAACAGTCGAAATGTATCCGGGAGCGGAATAATTGCCGACATGCTCCGAATTCGATAACATTTGCATTTTGACCCGCAGTTCTTGGTGCACGAATGCGACACACATACTAATCCGCGATACCTAGGTTGCTAAATAATTAAGCGTCACTGTAAATTGAAGATGAATATACATGGTGTTATACGAAAGTTTGTTTTGATGAATGCAGGTCCATGTTTTTTTTTTCGTCTTCATCATTTAGCACTAGCGTGCATTAGCGCCAGTGATTGACGAATATTCAGCAAATTTCAGGAAATGTTTGAAAACTTTTTGTATGAACAGGAATATCTATGTATGTATACTATCGAGTGCATTAGTTTTCCCCAGTCTCTCGCTCTAGCACAAGATGGTTTCAGATACTTCGTGTGGCTGTCTTAAATTTTTTCAAAAATTATTTATTACGAATCGAAATATCAAGAAAAAAGTACAAAATTACTAGAAATAATCAAAATTCATTGAAATTTTAGCAAAATTTGTACCAAAAAATTCTAGAAAGTCTCAAAGGCACGAAATATTACCGAGAAATTACTAAATAAGTAAAAATGACATTAGGGTTGATTCTGTAAAAAATCTGTTAAAGGTTCGATCACTGTCATTTTTATGACAAATTTTAGGAATGAAATCTAATGTTATCGTGACTTTAGCATTTCAACGGCCTTTTATTTTCAGAATTGACCCTACTTAATGTCTGAAAATAAGAAAAAAATACTTACCTACTACAAAATTGAAAGTCAAATTTAGTATGTGTACCGTGTACCTGTGACCATAGGTCAAAACTGGAGAAAAAGTAGGTTTTCTTGAGATCTACAAACTATCTGACAAATATGGAGTTTTTTTCCAATGTACCTATGACGGATTTGGTGAATTCCTCACAGTTTTCATTGCAAATTTGGCATGCAAGTTTGAGTAGGTCCATTTTTCTCAAAGTCATTCTTCTCTAATATATGGTAAACTTCTCGGTAGCCTATTTCGAAGAACTAATAATTTTGAGTTTTCACCTGTAACCTGGCAGCCCGGGGCCAGGTCATCACACACAAAAAGACAGTTCGAATAAAGAATTACACCTCTACACCTGTAGTGATATGCCATAATATCATTATCGATGATTACCTGACAAAAGTAATAGCCGAAGAAATGGAAGCGCTACCTGAACTCGGACCGCTCGTAAAATACAAATGCGAATACCGCCAGTACCTGACGAGCGGCGGACGGTACTCATAATAAAAGTGACCGCACGTACCAGACGGAATTAATACGTACAATCGAATACCCGCTAATCAACCCCTAAGCGTAATTACCACACGTCCAGTAAACGACGCTCGTCTCTGTTCTTAATCACTATAAGAACCAAAATCCCGAACACCAGTACGCATCGGCTTAGGCGTATCATCCACACCGCATCGGTCTCGCTCGCACCAGCCCTCGACCCGAGAACGGTCAAGTGGTTCGAACCCGTAGAAAGCGAAAGGGACAAAGAACCGGTACCTGCTTAATGCTCTAATTTCGAACCGAGCTCACATCTGCATAATATCACCAAACTCAAATCATGCATGTAAAACAAGGGAGGAGATAATGAACAAAAAGGAAGAAACGATGATTCTCCGACCCGTTGGCCATACACTCCTTTTGCCAACCACCCCTGTGGAAAAGAGATGCGAAGAGACGCGGCCTAATTTGCGAGTATAAATAAGACTCGATAATCCATGGAAAGGCAGACGATCTTGACGTCTCGAAGAATCCACCACCAGGACGAAGACCACCAGCTCCAGTCGACCACTCTGCCCGGGCCAACCACCAGACCAGACCACCAGGCCTATCGCTGGAGAAGACGTCCAAGTCCACCAGCCAGGAGACGACCGCCCCAGGCCCACCAGGGAACCGGAGACGTCAACCCAACTGGGAATACAGCGCAAGCTCAGCAGGGAACCGGAGCAACAAACCTAACTGGGAAAACCGTACTAGCCCTACCCGGGAACCGGAGAAGCTAACCCAAGTGGGAAAACCGTGCATGCCCAACCAGGAACCGGGGGAATCAACCCAACAGGGGAACGGCGTAGCCCAACTGGGAACCGGGAAAAATAACCCATTAGTGGGGGTTTTTCGGCCGTGGCCCTCCAGGGAAAAGCCATTTAACCCAACAGGGGAATTTCCGGCCGTAGCCTATTTGGGGAGCGTGGGTAGCCCAACAGGGGACCTTCTGGCCGTAGCTCGAACAGGGAATCGCGGGTTGCCCGCCAGGGGTCTTGCTGGCCGTAGCCTAATTGGGGAGCGTGGGTTGCCCTCCAGGGGAACGTCTGGCCGTAGCCCTATTCGGGTTTGGGGATCGTTCCGCGAATTGAGGGAAATTCTGCAGGAGATGGGTCGCACCCGTCGTAGTCCGACGCCGTCACAAAACGTCGCCGGAACATCTGGAACAGCAGGTCCGTAAGAGGGGTTTTTGCGCGAATAAAAGACTTTTGTGTTAACTGTCACGATAATCCATTTCACTAATTCTGATATAATTGTAGTTATTAATTTGTGTATCTTTCATGTAGTTCGCGGATCCATTCTTTCAGTACTTATAGGGAGATCCCTTCTGGAGCCTCCATAAATGTGGTAATAACGTAATAATCCACCTTTTTATCGGTGTGCCTCACAAAGAGATACAAGGGTTCCAAGCGCCATCAGTTTTATTGCCGGTACTCGAGAGTATACCGGCCGGTGCTTAAGAGTACTTCCGACCGCACTCGGACTAGGGCAATCGCGTATTCCCGATTTCTGCTCTGTGAGGGACGTCATGTAGCTAACCAGCCCATCCTAACAAAAAGAGCCATTAGGCCAAGAAAAGAGCCAGATGGCAATTGTATTTTATGTGTTTTGGGCCACCGGCTGTGTGCAAACCACAACCCCCGGTAGCGGCGAGTCGGATGATCGTACCCGCGAAGTTCTTTAGTAAATACGGAAGCTATGAATCCCTTTGAAAGTGTGCGCTTCGGTAAATTGGTGGAACAATTACGTTCAGGATTAATTCGAGTTAGGATGTGTTGATTTAAAATAATTCATGTTTGATGACGATGATGGGAAGACGCCGGTCTCAGTTTTAGTTTCACGTAATAAATCAGTCGTTCTTATACCAAGGCAGGGTGAAATGTAATGAATGATAAACCGATAAATATACGCCGTCTGGCATCCATAGCCTGGGGGTTTTGAGTACCAGCAGAAGAGGACCCAACATAATACTTGCACGGGATGTTCCACCGATTGTGGTCATCACCGTATGCGGGGCCGGCCACCTCCCAACCTAAGTTGCATAATTATTGGTCGCACGGACTTAGAAAACTCTAGACTATGGTAAGCCGACCCTTGAACACCAACTGAGATTAAAGTTGAAAACTAATGATGATGATGATTATTGATTTGTTCTATGTGTCTAACGAAAAAATGAATTCCTGTGTACTACGACTTTCGCCTGAGTACGAGACGCTGAGTTTGTTTATTTAATCAGAGATGCTCCAAATACTGGACCTGAAATCTTCCACGTCAATTGCTATTCATGTGTGTTCAATAAATATGTGGTCAAAATACGTGTGTTTAATTTCTCGAACTCAACGTGTGTGATACTACGTGAATTTGGGGTACATCGACGACACAACATAGAGGTCCACTTTCGACTAGGCGATCACCAGAATTGGCCAGGTAAAAGAGTAAGCACGGCACCAAAAGGTAAACAGGTAAAATCCGTGGGAATTGCTGCGAGATTAGGGGGCCCGGGGGTGGCGAGTTACACACCCCACTCTGTATTTAAGTAAACTTTTTTTTACAATTTTTATTTCAAGTCTCTCATGTTTGAAAATTAATGTATTCTTCACAACAGTTAACGTGATTCATGTCAGACGTCGTTTATCGCCGTCTTACCGAAACACTTTTCCGTAAATAACAGCGAGTGCGCCACCGATCCGAGTGAGGAAGCGGAAAGCGAGGAGAGCGCCCGGAAATAATTAGTGCCCTACAGGCGATCATTTCCGGCCTCTTCTGCCTATTACGGAACGGCGCCTATAACCAACATCCTTACTTCTCGAGTTATGGAACTTAACATCAAGTTCTCCGCTCGTACGAAGAAACGATCCTTCTCGCACCCCCGACGACCCCATCGCCCCCCAACTTGAACAACGTTCAAGCCGAATTAACCTCCGGATTGAAATCGTGCGATCCGCACGACATATTTCGCCTCGGCCGCGTCAGCTGAACGCCGTAAATCAGAGGAACGAGTTTCGCGAATTCGCCTAAATAGTCGCAAATATCAACGGGCGCGTTCGGTATATTGATTTGCGGTGTCGCTGGCATTCGCAGACGTCCCTTTTTTCCCGCCCCGACTTTTCTCTTCCTGCGGGGTTAATGAGGGAGCGGTGCGAGAGCGGTTCGCTCGCTGGAAACGGCAGAGTTCCGTTCGAGTGCAGTCTGGGCTTTTATTAAATTGTCTCTCGTTGATTATATCTTTTCGTCGACTTCTTCGCCGCCTCTCCTCCTGCGGCACTCTCGTTTTATTTGTTTATACCTGTTGGTTCGGCGCGGAGGAAATCGTCGCTCCTGAACTTTAACGACGGCAAAATCAAACCGCGAACCGCGCCCTGCGCGAAATTGCTGGAAGTTTTAGTCATTTTAAAGGTATGACGACGCGGAAACGCAAGTGTGTAATCGAAATAAAACCGGGAACCGTCCGCCTCCCCCATAAAAGCCGAATGTTGCTGCACCTCGAAATGTTAATGGGCGGTTTTATTAAAGGAACGGAAGTTTCGGGATTTATTCGAGGGATTTAGGTGTGCACTTATTATAAACTGGGGGGGAAACGCTGCAGATGCGCCGAAATATTAACGAGTGCATCGCAATTTGATTGCATTTTCGCGGATGAAGGAGGAAGCGACGCGCGTTCATCCATCCAGTAACTCAATTTCGGGGATAATCTCCTAATTAAGTTACAGCTCCATGAGAGATAGTTTTATCTCGGTCCTGGCGCTTTCTCGTTTAATCACCTCGCCATCACTTAATAATCAAGGTCTCAAATTGTTCGGATCGGTGGCGTAAAAGTGCTGGGACTCTCTTTGCCCGCGATATTATAGAGTTATAGTAGTCCAGCTGATCCGCGTTATGAAGTTAATTTAAACTAAATTAATTATGCTTCAGGTAGCCGTATAAGCGAAATAATCTGCGAAAGTTGAATTTAAATCGGGCTAAAAGTTGGATATTTTATAATCCACGTCATCCCTCCTTCAGTCTCGGAGGGGTTTCCGATATTTCATCTCGCCGGGGTTCGTTCGAGACTCTCAAAAACCTTAAATATTACATACGATGGCTGAGAAAATCAAATTCGAGCGAATAAAACGACGATTTTATATCCGACAACCACCGCTCATTCGGCTCCCGGAGACGCCACCGTATTATCATGAAAGGGCATTTTTCCCCCGAAGTTACACCGGTGGAAGTGGTTGTGGAATAATCTAATTTTGCCGCGTGATTTGGAGCGCTTTCAGTTGCGTATTTCCCTTTTTCCGGTGGACTAATTGGTCGTTTTTCGGGCTCGCCGGGTTGCCATCGCATTGGGGGGCGCACGCTGGAAATCCTAGGGTGAACTCTACCTTCAGCAAAAATTTGCCTAATTTATTGTAATAGTATGTTGTAAGAGTTATCTCCCGTAGCTAAAAGCGTACATGGCGGATAGTGGCGGTACGAGCGCCCCTATCAAATATTCAGCCCGTAATCCAACCAAAGTCCATCGCATCCGCCCTAATACTGGAGCCGTCCCCTCGGTCCCATTCTTCGAGGGATCCCACATTGTCCTCGTGTTTTTGGCCAACTCGACCGATATATCACGAATTATTTAGCGTGTATAATGTAAGTCACATAATTGTCTCCGCCAACCCCTATTTAGCAGAAATTGCCAGTGCTGCTACCCTTCGAACGGATTAGCTTAACCCGAATTCGCTCATGGTGCTGATGGCTAAAATCAAGAATACTCATGAGTTTCAGACGAGTCCCTTTAATACAAAGGAATACAAGATATTGAGATTTCGTATCTGGAGAAAATTAAGATATTGGAAGTGTTTGGTAAGATATTGAATGTATGAATATCTTTTTAAAGATATTGAGAATCTTTTTCAGGATGTTGTACACAAGTTTGAGATACTAAGGGTGTTTTCCAAGACATTGGGATTCAAAATCTGGTTAACAAGACACATTGAGATTGAGAGTCAGGTTCAAGATAATGATTTTCCTTGTCGATATCCTGTGAATGGTTTTCAGCTCAAGAGGTTGGGAAGAAATCCGAATCCAAAATTGTCGCCGTCAGTTCGAATCGCTCTATGCCCACCCTCTTCGACCGGATTAGGGCAATCCGTATTCGCTCATGGTGATGGCGATGGGTAAAATCAAGAATCCTCGAAAGTTCCAACACAAAGGATTTTCCGTGCGCGTAAGTAGGTACATGTGAAGCGAAAGCTTCGCATGCGTGAAGTAGATTAAAGGAAGGAAAAACAAGAAAAATCTGTTTCCTTTATAAACACAGTTGACATCGCCAGTATATTGCGTGTGAATCGCAGCCTCTGCCCTTTATTCCGCATCCCCGCGAAACGAGCGCCTCTCTTTCCCACCCTCGGTTCGCGACCGAAAGCGCCGAAACGAGCCAGATCTCCGATGTAATGACAAAAATATATTAGAATACGCACACGCCCGACGACTGTGGGGCTTAAATAAGGAACTCCGGGTGCCCGTTTCTCCCGCACACGTACATTTACACAGCACGGAGAATATTTTTCTCGAATTTATGCCTTGTATTATTTAGCTCGGTTCTCTCATTTTATTATTTATATTATTTTTATTGCGTTACATCCTGATTGTCTAGTGCTGGTTGGAAATGCACCTCGAGGCTCCTTCTTCATCCCCACGGCCGAGAATGTGACGTCGACATGACTGCTTTTCTGGGTTAATCTCGCGGACTCTTATTATTAGGTACGATTCCATCCCTTCGGGGGACGCCATCATCCCTCAATTCCGGCGAGAATTTTCACCGGAATTATCGAAATCCGAAAGCGCTGACCGGGCGCTAATCGGAACCGGGGCGACCGAATTTGTCATCGAGTTATTTCTTTTGACATTGCGAAAGTTGCGAGTAAGCACAAATTAATATGACTCGGGGGATATTGTGTGTGCATAAAAGTCCGATTTCCATATGAAAGGACCGGCGCTTTCCAGAGAGGAGTAGCGACGAGGGCCGAGGGGCCGGAGACTTAGATAAACATAAAGCCCTCGGTGGGGGTCCCGGGAACAAAGACGCTCTACGGTCATCACTACGGCGACGTCCCAATGAAAACACACACCGGATCAGCCGGGGCCCGTAATAACCGAAATCATGGAGGTCCACCCCGAAACGAATATTCGCAAAAACGCAATCATCATCGAGATTGCGCCCCGTCACCGCCGTTGCACCGCGAAACCGACGAAAATCGAAACGGCCATCGATTGAGTCCGATGCTCGCAATTATTGTTACCCCCAATGACGGGGATATTTAAATAAACGCCGTAGGGGCCGCTTTCCATGCGAGAGTGCGCTCGTAAACGGGAATTATCCGTAAATCTCTCTCGTGTGTAAACCAGTATTCTTGGGATTTTTACGATGGGACAAAGTGGAGTGTTGTCGAAATGAAAGGGAAAGAAGCCCCGACGAGGCCTTGTATTGTGTCTCGCCCGGTTCGGACTCATATGCGGCTTGTATCGAGTCTCTGGAAGCTGCGAAATTTCTGGGACCTTTGGTCATAATCTCGAGGGAACACCATCGACCGACAACAAAACAACAACAAGAACAACAACGAGGACGACGACGACCAAAGCAGCTCTACGAATTATCGAGACTGGGCTAGCCGGGCTAAGATATTATTTAATAAGTTTCGGGCGAACCAACGAGAAGCTTTGTGCTGTGATATCCCTGCGGCTTATTAGAAAATTCTGGACACTCGCCCTGATCGGCGGGATGAAACCACGAAAATTTTCGCTGAAATCACGAAAAATACTTTTCATACAATTCACAATAATTTCCAACATAGTGCCTTCGAGAAACTTGCCAAAGGTGATGAGGTTGAGCCCTTGATCAAGATATTGAGAACGAGAATCTCGTTGATGATGTAATTGAGAACAATACCTAAGATATTGAGACTTTAAATTTTCTCCATAAGATATAGAGATTGAGAGCGTTTTCCAAGACATTGAGATTTATAGGTGACTGAAATGTGTTTTGCTTTGATTCTAAACGCACTCTTCTAAAGTACCTGGTTCAAATCTCTACATAGAAATAATTTTTGCACTTTTTGTCGCACGTAAAGGCATCTGGCAGGCCTTTTCTTTGAACTTTGCAACCAGCCCGAATAAAAAATATTACGTTTCCGTTTATTTTTTGATGTAAGTAAAAAGAAAACGTGCTTTGAATCGGGCGAGACGATAAAACAGTGCGTAAAAATTAAAGCTTTGGATATTTTCTTTCATTGTGCCTATAATATTGTTGACGCAAGAGTCCACTTATTCGATTTTATGGGGAACCTGAAAAATTCTCCAGATTTTTTTTCTTTCGCCAGACGCCGCCACCACCATCATCGTCAAAATCATCAGATGCGTCCTGTAATTTCTAGCGGTGGCGGCGGCGTGACGGAACGTGACGTGGCCGGTGCTTTAACGGCATTAACCCGCGGTCCCGGAATATCGAGTGAGGCCGGACTTTCGCACACAGCGGCGGCCTCCGGGTCCCTTTTGCGACGGTCGCTGGTGTCTAAGCCGATTATACTAAATATTAGATACAATTTGTCCGGGATTATGGCAGAGAGCGGGACGCCGGCCCGTACCAATACGGCCACAGGGGCCGCCCTGGCCGCCTTCAATTTGTCTCTGATCCGGCTAATAATCACTTCGCCCGTGTCGTGACCTCCGCGTGCACCTACACGAAATATCGCACCAAATCCGTTATTGTTAATTGAATCCTCGCCCGGGGTGCCTAATATACTCCTGCCCGCCGGAAACCGAATTATTCCGGGGTCGATTCGTCCGGATTGACACCTGGAATTGCGCCCAAAAGTCGCTCGCCGCAAATAGATCAAATGTTGCCCCAATCGGTTTTTGCCTTCCTGATTGGATTATATACCGACAACTATAAAGTATGCACAAGGTTCAAGTTACATTAGTACTGGGTTTTCATAAATGCTTGGGTACCACGTGACCATGAGGTATGCAACTCAACATACATATTTGGGGGAATTTTGGGGAATTACGTGTTTTTCCACTAAGTCTGTGCATCAAACTCGCCAGTGACGTTCGTTTTGTCTGTAATTCTGCAAACAGACGTGCTCTTGCGTTTTCTGTGGAGTTTCCTCGACGTGAAAATGGTGTGGACACTTGAAAATGTTTCCAACTGTGGAAAATATTTTTGTTTTCCCCAGGACTTCAGACCCTCCCCTGTTCTGACGCTCATGGTGTAGCGTGGGTTGCAAACTTCCGCTAAGTCTCGTGGTACCCAAGCATTTATGAAAACCCAGTATAAGCAATAACTGTGAAATACACGGTTTTGTCTCACGAGTTCAAAATTACAAAAAGAGCCGTTATTTTAATACTTGGTGAAAAAAATCACAAACTATAGGATATAGCTATATTTTTCAGACTCAAATTTCGAGCAAAATTTCAACCAGAGTAAGACTAGAGTTCACTGGCCAGGTTTGTAACCAGCCAAAGCTCGAAAATCGAGTACACAGAGACTGTAGATTCCAGAAATTCAACTTGTGGTCAGTTCGATACGGATCGGGGAACCTCACTCTACCCCAATGTGTGAATCATCCATGGGGCGGTTGAATCTGGTAGTTTCAAGACGCGAATTTAATAAGAGGGTCCGTTAAACCCTCAAAGGCGTTTTAAATAATCCCCGACGATCGCGATAAGATAAGGCCGGGGACGGGGGGCGCGCCCGAGGAGGGGGCGGCATCCCCCGGAGAAGGCGCTCGAGTGCCCATAGTTCTGGGGGGCGGCACGGATGAAGTGCAGCGAAGTGAGCCGCGTTCCGTCCGCATCGGTCCGCCGATTCGGCGGAATGCGAGGGCCGCGGCCCTTTGAACCCTAACCCGATATTAAATCAAAACAGCCCTTTCTGCCTTTTCCTCCGGCCCCGTTATTATTATCCGCCGGGATGGCGGAGGCTCCGATGCACCGATTCGCCCGCAACACATTTTTTTGCGAACATTTAACGCTCCGCTGCGGAGGAATTGCAGCCGCGGCCGTGGATTTACTGCAAACGCCCCGGAGCACAATGGAGGCATCAAGCGCGGCCGCTGTGAACGAAAGCTCCATTTTTCGCCGAAATTTACCGGAGTTTTCAGTGATTTTTTTAATTGAGGAGTCGTCAGTTTACGTGGGCGCTTATGGTGTTTTCCGTTACGGGGCGACCTTTTCGTTTGTGTATATCGGCAAAGAGTCGATTCGCTCGCTACACAAATTGTTAAATCACAAAGCTTTTACCAGGTGTCCGCCCGCCCGACCGTGCAGCGCTCGCTAAATGTGCATCATGACAGTAAAAACTCTTTCAGCCGCGGATTTCAACAACTCCGCCCGGAAAGTGGTAGTGATTTTGTGATTTCGCAATTGGATCCTTTCAGGCCGGCCCGACCCGGTTTTGTGAGCGTTCGGTGTGTCACGAAAGAATTTCCATAAATTACTAAAGAGACTACACCGGCGCTCGCGTCTATCCATCCCCCGGGCCGAACTCGCATTCGACAAGGCAGGCTTTAAATCAAGCGCCAAGTTGTAGTGTAGTCGTAGCGGAGACGTGAAATATTACACGAGTCTCCCCTAAATCGCGCGATGTTTGTTGCGATGATGCAGTTCAATTATCCAAATCCATAATGTTCGGCTACACACAATGTCGATCGGGCCTTAGAAGAGGGTCCCTATAGATCATGTTCCTGAACGGATCATTGGATTCGGGAAACGGATATTCGAACATCCTCCTGAAAGAAGACGCGGACATTACGTGTACTACTTCCTGCATGATATTCAATGCGGGCACAACGGCGATAAAACTCGGAATACGCTGATTCCAACTTTTCCACTTTACACTATAACGCGAAATACCTTAATACACGTTATATAATCCATCGATTCCTGACCCTTCGTGTGCGAGGGTCGAATCCGGTTAGGTCGCAATATGTTGATGGGAAAAAATTCGAAAGCGTTGTCTTTAAAATTTAAAGTTAATGAACGCGGTTACCGGCCCAGACAAAGTGTTATTAAAAAATTTCGAGAGGGGTGCGAACGCTTCACCCCGGATCCCGCATAAATCCTCATTAAAGGGTATCTCACCCCTGTGCGCCGTAATATGTGGAGGTACCGGCCGCAATTAAAATACATCGTTCAGACGGCCAGACTAGCGACTATGCAACGCGGAAACTTTTACAATAAAAGCTAATGGCACCGAACTACGATACTAATTGTCGAGATTTATTGCGATGTGGGCTCAAATAACGGGGTGGATGTGGAAACCGGGGGCGGTTTAATAATCCGTGCTGTATGGCTATAGGTTTGTCGTCGAGATTTTCAGGAAATTGTAAATCAGCGACGAACGACGTGGGTTCATTCTGGAGCGAGATATCTATAACGCACCCAATAAGATTTAATGCTTGGTACAGTTCCGATCGCCGTATATTTTTATGAGCTCTATATCGAGGCCCTTAAATGACATAATACCGAGAGAGATTCATCGGTAATGACCCTATACAGGGTGTCCCTGATGCATTCAAGCCAAACAGGCCGCCAGAACTGGAACCCAGTCCAGGAGAATTTTTTTTTAACTCTCACGAATCCAATGGCAATGCCAGGCAATACCAATTTTTACACCAACTATTTCAATTTCAGTTTTCATCACTCGAGCTTCTCATTTTATCTAATAAAAGTGAAAATTATTAAACGGACAGAATGCTACACATTTTGAGATAACATGAAATATTTAGAAAAGGGGAAAAAGGTACCGATTGAGAAAGGAAATTGCCATTGAAAATTGATAAGCACACGGAAGAAAATTGAAGTTTGCAATTTTTATACAAGTAATAAAATATTTCTCAATTTCGAATACCATGTAGTTTTGAGGAATAATTCTGCTGCAACTGTAGCGAAAAACCTGACAATTTATGAACATTTTATACATTTTCTGGCATATGGGACACCCTGTATCCGAGTGAGGGACTTTCTCATAGTGAGCCATCACTTTCCCCGCGCAAAAAACAAAGTGAAATCGTATAAGATAAGTGGAGGAAGACAACTGAAAAGGTGGCGTCGTTGTTCCGAAGCGAAGGGGCTAACGAAACAAAGGACGTGTTAACAAAATGACAGATAGCACTTTCGGATAGACTCCGGTAGTGTTAAGTCGGTAGATGAAAAATAGATAAATTGCCGGGGGTGACGGAAGTCAGCGACGCCTGTCGGAAGCGCGCGACCCACCGGCAAGAAAATAAATCACCCCCCACGAGCTGAATCGTTTAAGGCGCTAAACAAAAAATAAACACTGGGGCGGGTGGCTCCGCCGTCGTGTCGACTCGTGCGAAATCACCTGGCGACAAGGCCGGGAAAAAATTACACGGCGATAGTTTTTCCCCCGA
Source organism: Salpingus planirostris (assembly GCA_949788335.1). NCBI lineage: Eukaryota > Metazoa > Arthropoda > Insecta > Coleoptera > Salpingidae > Salpingus > Salpingus planirostris. Next base: position 5,725,009 of record OX460918.1, on the reverse strand, counting down.
ACTAGGGCTCGGCACGGAAAATATTTACCCTGGAAATTTGTGGAATTGACACGAGAGAAAAGCTCAAATATTTCCTCAAGGAAATAGGAACGCGCCGTTTCGTCTAGGAATTTCCCCTATCGTTGATTGTTTTCACTGACTCTTTATCGTTTCGTTATTGCGGCCGCTTGATATAATGCGGGCATCGGAAGGTGAGTTGGGTTTTAAGGGGGTGAAGGTATGCGAGGATTTAATATCAAGTGGTCGGGGTTGCGTCGAGTGGTAGGTGTGTGTGTAATGCTAGTAATGAGTAAATACCGGGGTGTCCCATATTATGCCAGGTATGCGGACGGCGCTATGCGATCTTTTGTCGGTTCTTTCACCCCTTCCCTCTTAATAAACCGCCCCGAACGATTCGGCCGAAACTATGATGGGCGCATTTAAAATTCGCCACCCTCAGCTAGTACGGGGGAAAAAAGTTGTTGTTTCCCTCTTATGGAAGCTCGTCATTCGAATGGTTTCCTGAGGGTGGCTCGAGAACGCGAAACTTTTATGGTACTTTTCGAGAATTTATTGTAAATATTATCTGACGCATTAGCGTGGGCATTTTTTTAAGGGGTAATATGTGAGGTCCCGGCGACCACCGACAGTCCGTAATATACGATTTTATTATACTAATGCACCGGAGGGGCGATGAATTCGACATTTATTACCGATAGAGATTGATATATTCGTCACGGTTAGAATGCCGCCGGTTTTATACGTCCCCGTCTTTATTTAAGATAATTCGTTAAATGAGGCGAGTATAGAATTAGATGCGCTTTTCGTTTCGCCGTCTGGGGACGAAAATCGCGACCACTTTTACCACGTTCAATCTGTTTTGATGCGTGGATCGCTCATCGCGTAATTTACCTGTGGCGCTTTTAATCCCACGTTCAACACAATCGTTACGAACGGAAAGTATCATGATGAATTTGCTGTCACGCGTCGGCCCGCATTTCCGTGCAATGACAGATTAATTCGCGTTACCGAATATGCAGATGACCGATAATCTATACGGAAGAGCGCGGGTTCCGAATTCTGGCGACTTTTTCGATTTTCGAGCGATGCAAATCCGGAATCCGCCTTTGCCATGTACGAAATCTCGTTGTCTGCCTTGACGACATCTTCGATAGTTTTCGAAAGAAAATAAACCGGAGACGTCATAATGGGAGATGTAGTTTCGCGCCACATGTGCCGCGCACCGGCTTGAACATATTTCACGGCGCCCTGTGACAAGTGACTGAATCCGGGCCCGGAACGGACCTGACCCCTCCTAATTTGACCAATTCCGAAACCGCTGACTACGGGAATTGATATTGAAGAGACTCGCCATCTCCCCGGAATGGCTCACCAGAAATATTACGTTTTTCTCAAAAACAACGACTTTCCTCGATGTTGGGCGATGTCTCGATAAAAATTCGGGTCTGAATGATCCAGACGGTTGGAAGGGCCTCCCTCTCCGTCGTTGACCTCGTCTGGTTTTCAATAATTGATGTGACAGATCGAAAAAAGGAAAAAAACGACCCCCCGACTAGATACAGAACGAGGCCCATTCACGAACTGAAGCATCGATGACCTCGGGGGTCGTTAACAATAAAGCGAATTATTTTTGATTATTTTTCGGAAGAGGGTCGCCCGACGACGGCGAGGGTTCGATGCCTCCGGGACAGTCCATAGCCCGCCTCGTCGTTGACGTCCTTGACGTGCATAAGCTTAAACAAACATTTAAATTAAATTATAAACTTACAGATGGCTACGTTTCGGTTCGTGCCGAAGTTTGTGCGGTTCGAGACGGAGTCGAGTGTTCTGTTGGTTGGATCCTCGATATCCCGTTGGAACTCTTGCGAATTGCGTCGGTGGGTCCGATCGGGCCGTATTATACGAGTCGCGGGGGTGTTATAGCTCGTTCGGAATTTCCGCATATTGAGGGGGAATCAATCGGGGTCGGAGTGACCATCGCGGGCCGTCTTTACGAGTTGTTTGCGTATTATGTGCCGCGCATGGATATCGATGGCCCCCAGTCCGGGCGATATAAAATTCCGTAAGCCGCGACAATTTTCGCGCTATAAAACACAGCCACGGTCCGCTCGGACGTAAACAGGGCGAGATATGGACCAAGTTTCCAAATAAAAGATAAGGACTTCTTCGCGGAGGTCCTCGTCGCCGCTGTCTGCGTGTTTGCATGATGCGGCCCTCGTTCTCCTTCTCCGCCTCTGTACGGCTGGATCTGGATGCTAACCCTGCTTGAAACTTGGACAGTTTTCCGACTCGTTCTTGTCTCCTCGCAAACTTTGAATATGAGATTTTTTAATAACATTCGTATATGGGAACTTGTCAGGCTGCCGGAGAGACAAGTTTCAAATAGTAATATAACGTGTCGACCTTATAGTGGGCTCCGATACCGGCGCAAATATATATACAGGGAGTCCCAGGAACAAATATGAACTTGATAAAACTCGGAAATACCATTGAAGGTGAAATACTCCTGATTCGGCAAAAATTGATTATCAAGTTTGAGGTTTTTAGAAACTTCGAGGTATCAAAATTTCAGTGGATTTTGCAGTTGACTGATTAGATCTAGGTATGTGAAAAATGCTCATCTTATACTGCAGCTAGAGGTATTTCGCTGAAAAATAACTTGTATACACTATTTCCTCAATAATTTCTAGAAATTTTCCCAATAATGTGTACTACCTAATTCCTCATTAATTCCTAACAATTTTCCACTAATTCCTACTAATTCCTCACTAATTCCTCATTAATTCCACTATTCCTCCATTGATTTCTACTGAATACCCTAATTTCTAATTCCCAACTTATTCCTGGAGCTTGTCATACACCAAAATTCGCTTGCGAAATACTCCTCGATTGGAGGTAACATCAAAAGGCTACAAAATTAATGAGAAAATAGCACCAATTAAGAAACACAATAAGAGTTCTGAACTTTGTAGAAAAATAGAATCAAGCTATGGAATCAAGGAACCAAGAAAATTTTACACAACAAATAATTTGAACAGTTTTTTATCAGTTTTTAGAACAAATTTTGTGAAATTTTGGAAAAATTTAGTTTCAGTCGGTGTCAGAGCTTTCGCGTTTTTCCTGAGTCACCCCGTATCCGAAACGGGGGTTATTATATCCACCGAGGAAAAAATTATTACGGCCTGGATATTTTATCGAGCGGAAGAGGGGCCACTTTATTGAATTTTTCTTATTTTATTAACTCCCGTCGAAGGACACGCTCGCGATATCTCAATATCCGAAGCGGAATAACACGAAGTGAGAGCGCTCCTTCACCATATTCCCGTCGCTAATGAAATGGGTGTTGCTGCCGATGAAATTTCGATGTGTCGATTTCCCGCATTGATAAAAAACTGCATCAAAACACGCCACGTCCCCGGCTTGTCAATATTTCGCTTCCTCCCCTTCCCCGTTCGCTTCCAATTACTGGGGCGGGTCCGGGCGATTATGCAAATTCGCCTCAAAGCGACTCGCGCTCACCTCTGCCGCCTTTTTATGGAAATGAGTCGCCGTCGTCGCCTAGACGTGGCTCTAAGTGCGCGAATCAATCACCCAAATTTTCGGAAAATGAGATCAGCCGATGCGTTCGCCTAGTCTAGACGCGAGGATTGATGGCGATATGCGACGTAAGATCAAACCTATGTCGGGCCATCACTTCATCACCGGGAGCTTTCATTCTGTGCCGCGCCGGAATATGAGAAATTCAATAAGTTGAATCTCGCGTGATTTATACGCCGAATATGAGCGCCGGTCCTCCGCGAAACCGCTAAGTAAGATAAGTTTTAATCGGAAATGTGCAAGGAAGCCCGTCCGGGTCCCGCGTGCGGGCCGTGAATAATGCACGCGGGAAATTTTTAATAACAAAGTCTCGCCCCGTTTCCCGCTCGCTTAATAATCCGGAGAGATCGCTGTAACGGGAACGTCTATTATTTTCGGGAAGTAATTGATATTCCGTCTGTAAACTTATACGTGCAGGATTAGCCTTATTACCGCCCTTATGACACAGTTCTCGGCGGAGTTTGGGACCAATGCGCCTCTTTGCCCGCGCTCGGCGCTAATAGTCGGTGGCTCCCATATTAAAATATTACGTTACTAATGCATGCGCGCTACATAATGCTCTCACTTAGTTATACTCGGCGTATAACACTTTGCGTTCAAATGGCCGGGCTTAACTTCTAAATAGATTCAAATTAGATTTCGTTGTTTATAAAGTTTTTACCGCACGAAATTCCCAAATTGCAAAGTTGCGAAATGCATTCGCCTTGCCGCCGTAATGCTTCCCCGAGTGGAGACCGTATCGGACTTAAAATCATACGGTCGGGTGGTTTCGCGTATAAGTAAGTAAATAAGAATCGGATTATCCTAATGGAGAGGGAAAAATTTTCAGTAACCGATGTGTTTTTCCCCTCGGAAGCGACATTCATACCTTTTTATTCGCTTTGGTGGTGGCTTTTTAAAAGCGTGCAGCTTTGAAGTCGTCGTCCCACAACAACCCTCCGCTTATACCTATCCGCCGGTATAAAGATAGACGAAAGGAGAAAAAAAATCGTATAAAGCTACACGGAGCGGTGCATTGATGCAATTCGGTCGGCCGTAATTCATACTTGTCCTGTCCGAGAACGGTTTTCAGTTTTCAGGCGGGCCGGGCGAACGCGTGTGTGCCGGTAAGCAGCCGCAATATCGTGTAATCGAACGGAGAAACAGGAGGGATCAGGAAAACCTCGAAATATCCATTCAACGCAGACATCAATTTCAATAAAAACGTCGATAGATAAGCTCGCGCGGGGCAAAGAACCGCTTCCCGACTCTACGTACCCGAGGTATAGTGTAAGTCCAACGGTTTTCCCGATACCTTTCCTACTTCAAGTGTCAATATCAATAAGTTAATTTGGAAAGTTTTCGTGCCCGAACTTATCCACTTCACCCTAATTCACTTTCGCTACCGAGTAAATAATGAAAGAATCAAAGAATATACGTACATTATTATTTAGTACTTCATGAAAATGAGATTACAAAATACTGAAATTGTAACGACCGCAACGTTACCCGCACATGTTATACACTAATTTCAGGAATTACACGATTTTTATTTCGGTTATTTTATACAAACGTGTGTGTAATTCTTGAATAATGAATAAAACGGCCGGAAAACACGGCCCTTATTTAATTCATTAGCGGATTCGTTTTCACCCTCGATGCATGCACCCGCTTTTAATCATCCGAAACAACCACTTTTATTTTCGCAATTTCAAACGAAAAACCGAACAATTTTTTGTATACATATGAGAGGGGGTGGTTTCGGTGAATTGATTATGAAGCGTTTTGGGCGGTTCCGAGACAATAAAACCGCACTCTTTGAACAATTCCCATACCGCACACAAGAAAAGCGAATCCATTGCTCGGATGATTAGGTCGAGCACGCATTTGTGTAAGACAAGGTTCCGGAGACGAGTTCATGCAAATTGAAAATTTCAGCCCCTCTCTATCGTCATCGTCATAGTGTGCGATCGTTACTTCATATGCACATACATATTCGCATCAACGAATCCACAAAGAAATTTCAAATTTCAAATTCTCAAGGAAAACCGCGCATATACAGGCTGATTCAAAATTCTTGCATGCACATTCGCCGTCTAAGATTAAAAATTTTAATTTCGGTACAAAACACTTTGTAATCAGTAAAAATGTAAATTGACGTAAATTTGATAAATCAAAAGCGGAAAGATATATTGGCCACTAGCAGACTTTGATAGGGCTCTAATTAGCCACATGCAGACCCTACATTATAGGAACTTTTTTCTAATTTTGACGAGTACAATTTGAAATCAGCCTGTATAAGTATAAGCCAATAGGTACGAAAAAGTGAGCGCCGCTATATGCGGGGAAAGGCTCTGAGGTCACCCCAATTATACGTGTACGAATCACAACGATAATAATGATCGGAGCTTTATTAAAATTTTCAAAAGCGAATTGATTTGATCTAATAATAAATGTTCCGAAGGAGTGGGAGGAGAAAGAGGAGGGAATCGGAGCGTTCTTTCTTTCCATTACGAAATACAATTTTAACGAGTCAATAAATGTGCCCAATGAGGCACGAAATCGGCCGCAACCCCCCCGAGCTCACATTTCTCGATAAAATGTATTTATTTAGTTACATCTTCTCATGTCCTTGCTCGTGTCGGCTTCTATTCCGATGTCTTCACCGAAATAAATGCAAATCATTACTGGAAATAGTGGCATTTCGGCTTGGCATTAACTATTCTTTCCAGAATCACCTAACACCAATCACGTGTTTCAGTTAAGGTACACCTGGGGTTGTGTTTCCGTACAATAGTTCAAAATGATTAATTTTTCCGGCAAATAGTAGATTACATACCGAGGTGGAGAAAGATGTTTTTTTTTCTTTTCTGCTATTCTTTCATCTCTGTCAAATCGACGAAGTTAAGAATTTAGTAGTTCATTGTTGAAAAGTTCTTAAAGCAACAATACAAAGATTCCCCAGGGATTGTTCCTCTCCTTTGGACTTTACTTGGAAGTAAGAAAACATAATGAAAACTAGAAAGCTTCTAAATCGTGAAATCTAGTCAGAGGTAGGATTCTCAAATCCAGATGGTGAATTCTATTTGGAATTTATTGACTGATGGTTATCCCCAATCTCATGATTACCAAACATTTCCCAATATATTGAGGTAACCAAGAATTTACCACGATATTATCATCTTACCGTGTTTACGAATAAATCGATCTATAATATTGAGGCTAAACTCCCCCGACTTAAACCAGACCTTTCTTACGTGTTATGTGGGTAGACAGACCTTCACCATCACCAGACCCGCGGATTTGCGTTCAAATCTTGTACTTAGGTTTATTAACATTGTGTCCCTAGGCACGTCATGCCCACCCTTTCTTGAACGCGCCTCGTCCAACCCTGATTCGCACATTTCGTTTCGAAATTAAATCCTAATTGAATCCGGCGGAAAATCTGCTGGGGGTGTTTTTTTCCTTTTCGGCCCAATTCCTACGAGCAAAGGTACGTGGTGCAGGTGGCTGCGCCTTCGGGGTGATTTAAAAAGAATCAGTTATGGATATCCTCTCCCCGACCATCATCATCAACATCAACATCATCATCACGGACGTATTAAGGGGTAGCGCCTGCGCCCGCCCGTCTCCGTACTTTGCGATCCGTCGCACGGACCGCAGTTCTTCCGCGTTCTTCGGCAAGTGTGGAGGCTCTGAGTCACGTTATTCCTCGTCGAGCTCGAGAATCGCGTGCTTCGGAAATCGGAACAGTGACCGAACCGGTGGGAAACTCGAAAAAATCGGATTTCGCCCACGGAAATTCATGTATGCGACTCTATTTTTAATCAGATTATACACGAAAATTTTCGTTAAAAAATCAAAGTTTTGGGAAAATAAATGGGGGAAATTTTAACTCGTTCAAATTTCACTTGGACCCGTGTACCGCATGTGGGTAGGGTGGAATAAAGAGACACCCTTATGTTAGTTAGTCGTGTTTAAAATTTAAATGGGCAGGTAACGAGGTAATTTGCTGGAGTGTTGTCCTTCCGCACTCGAGGGCCGTATCAAACCTAATTACAGAAGTTGACTCCAGAACGGCATTAACTGGGTCGCCCCCGAAATTGCTTATTGTAAATATTTTTTCCGCGTTATCTTTAATGAAACGGAACGGTTTTATCAAATTTTCCGCCCCATGAAAACATCACTCCTCCGTTCCGCCTACCACCTTCCAGTTAATTAAATAAAATAAAGTACATGAAAGGTTTGCTTTTTCAGGTAATTGACGCAGCGAACGCTCGTCGCGTCCATACTGACTTTCATTCCATCCACGCAGGAATTTCGGAGTGTTTAAATAAAATGTACTCCTCTCGCCGGGGAGGAATTAATTACCATCGACGAAATTAAACCGAGAAAAGCCGAGTGCAAATGTGATGATATAATACAGAACGATATTCGTACAAGGTTTTGAACCAAGGGACGGACCTACATATTATAAGTACCACAGCGTAAAAGCCGAAATTCGGGCGAACTGATTTGTTGATTCAAGTGCAAAATAAACGGACAGGATGTGGTCGCTGGTTTCCATATTGTTCATTGTTTCGCCTCTTCTGCTGCAAGGTGAGTTTCAGTTTCGGACCCTTCGAGTTTTTGCCCAAAACTCGAACGTTGAGCAAATATTTATTCTAATCGTCTTTCTGTATTATAACCGCGTCGGGCATCTCCAATCCAAATAATCCACCCCTTGATTGAGACATTTTCGACCTTTCCATTATTTACAAAAAGCCGATGTGAAAATATTTATTGCGATAATACATTCGGAACGATTGTGCGATTGCGGTAAAAGGTTATCAATGAAGTCGAGCTTTTTTCCCGTGGAAATAATGCATCGGCCACGTTTTTCTTCGCACATAAAACTTTCACGTCCAATAACAGCCTGTGACGTTGACGGCGCCCATCCGAGGCTGTGTATTATTGGACTGATGTATTTTTTCCGAAATCGGAAAAAGCTCCCCTTTTCGTGATTGTGACGTATCACCCCGTAATTGTCGCCAAATAAATGTTTAATGAATATTTGATGAAGGAATAAACGGCGATATGATGAACCGGCACAAAAATGAGGCACACTCGGACAAATTAAAGTGATTTCCGTGCTAGTACGTTAATTAATTACTGCAACAATGCGTGCGAAATCCTAATGAAACTAAATTACGAGCATAAACACAATCTCATCAACGCAACGTATTTAAATACCTCCACATGCAGCAAAAACAAAGGATCGTCATTACAAAACTAAGCTAATTCACGTTAGCGCTAGCATAACTGGCGCCTATACGGCATTGTCTTGATTTCCCTCATTGTGTCCGCTGCATCGTTTACAGCGAACGGTAATTATCGCACGAGTGGCCGAAAACGCGCACTTTTCGCATTTCCGGCGCGAAATACGTGCGATAAGTGCTCGCATACGGTTTGGCGTTAAGTGCTCGCCAAGTTTTGATTGTTGCATGCAAAATTAACCGCCCTATTACGTATCACTGCACCAGATGTTCGTTCCGTGCGCCGCATTCGTGACGCCTCCTCCTCTTTCGCCGGGAAGATTGCTCTCCTCTCTTCGCTGAAAGCTCTTTCCGATATGGCGGAGCCGGCAACATTTTCCACTTTGGCCCCGCCAGACCCTCGGTGCACGCGGCCCCATTTCCCTGCCCCCGTTCCGTTTCTTCATGCACATCAGTAATCGCCCTCGGTCGATTTCCACTATCGCATCATCCGCGGGCAATCGGAAAGATCCGAATCCGATCGAATTCCTCCCTCCGTACGGTTAGTATAGGAGCGGCCCTATCTTTTACGATGCAATACAGTTTCGGCTCCGCAGTGGGGGCTCGCCCCGGGCTCGGCTATTACTTTACAACTGTTGCATGTTCGGTGAAGTTGTAGCGGTTTCGGATAATTGCATCAGAATTCGGTTCTGCTTCCTAATATCTTGAAGCGAAATTATACGGGGCCTAGACACTACGACTGAAGTTATGACTAAATTATTAAGCCGTGGCGAGCCAAACACTAATGTCGATACTTCCAAGTAATGTTTATCTCAAGGCAGGAAAGTAGGGCTTAGGATTATCAAAGATTAATAGCTATTGATCTGTCGTCAATTCGATCCCCCAAAATTAAGGGAGTAATGACGCTTTCATTATGTTTGATCCGTCTAGTTAGGTAGGAACAAGCGCAAATATTTTGAAACCATTGGTGTGTTTATCGATAATGACTTTTTTATACACTACAAATGTAAAATTAATAATAATAATAATAGATACCTATTCATGAAGTGGAAATAATGCTTTGGAAAAGCGGACAAAGGGGATAAAAACCGGGGCAGACACTTCTGTTGAAATCGAAATCCATCGAAAATTTATAAACTCATCACCTACTTAATGGAACGAAATCGACCATCCAATCTGGGTAATTAAGGTACTTTTTCTCATAAAAATTTAATTCTAGTCTATTTTCTGTCGCTTTAATTGGAGTTGTAGCCGCGTTTCTCGAGGTATTTTCTCCAGGGGATAAAATTGTGTTGCGAATGCGATGTGCAATCACCGGATCGGCTTTGATGCAGAGTATTTGCCGGAGTTCCAACAGCGATTCTAATACACTAGTAGACTTAAACGCGCGCTACGCGCGCTTTATAAAATTTTGTTCTGATTACCTATTATTATACCAAAATATTTTTACCGCAAATTACCGTAACTTTAATTGTTTCTTAAACCGATATGCACCTGATTTACGGTGATTTGCGGTGAAACCGGTAGTGATACAGGGATGAATTTTTTTGGAAAAGATGCAGGGTTGAAAAACAAAATCGACGTGCCCGGGAGATTTTTGAAAATTTCAGCCGTTTTCAAAATGGTCGATCAGACTCGAAATAAAAAATGTGAAAAAATTTGAGCGGTAAAGACATTTCCTTACCAAGCAAAAATCGTAAAATTCGAGAATTCAGTTTAGACGCGACCTTTAAACGCAGAAGAAAACTTTTCTGTTTCAATTAAAACTTTTACCCGTATTTGGTTTTATGCCTCTAAAAAATGTAGTGAAAATGTTGAATGTAACACTCTGTATCTAGTATTAACCCTTCATAGGCCCCTCTTTATAAGAACTTTTTTTCTTAGCTTGACCTAAAATACAGAAATATAAATTTAATCTTTCGAACAATTAATACCCGTTGGTTATGTTATAATACCTCCGTAATATCTTGAAACTACCCCTTGGGATCCTCAACTTGAGTTTAAAAACTTATTGTAAAGTGGAAGCAAGAGTATGCTTATCACAAACAAAAGCACGTATGTACCTACACTACCTACGTAAGTTTGTGAATTGAACACACGAAATGTGTAAACTTCGGATCCATTTTTACTTTAAATCGTCGAAAATACAGAAAATACCGCAAAATTATGTAAACAAACATTGACATCTGTCATTATGATTTTGTCAATTGTCAAATAAACGCAAAGTGAGACATTTTAGCGCGCTTTAGAAGAAGATATTCATCTCTTTTATACATTCTAATATCTGCAACTCCTTATACACTCGCATTTCAAATAGACACACATTTTCGGAGAGTGAGATAACGTTCATTTTAATGCGCTTTAGAAAAGGATAAAGTGCATCCAGTTCCGAAGATACCCGAACCTGACCCTGACCTTACCTAACTTAACATTCGGGTAGTTTAACAAAACCGATTCATGTCTTTTCTATAATAGGACCGTGAACCGGGGATGGGAGGAATAATTCGGTTGAATTTCTGGGTAACAAACGGCACTAGAATCACCGCGTTCATTTGATCACCCCATCCGTTTCCCGCGGCTGCGGTGTCTCAGGAAAGGGATCATATTAAGATGACCGAATTCGGGATAGCCGCAAAACAATGTCCGAACCCCGGTGCGCCCCGACACCCCTTCATCGGATCGAAACGCACAATGCGACACCCCTTTCGCGCCGCAAAGAGATTATTTTCGCCCGTTCGAATTTTCGAGACGCGTTTTCGGATCCCACGACGTTTTTATAAATTCAGAGATCCCATCAAGCGAAACTGTTTCACAACTGGTCTATTATCGGTTATTTATAGTGAATGGTCGCTTCCTTATAAATAATGAAACCCCCATTGAATTGAATCATTTAGACGTTTCGCCAGCCGCATCCTTGGGACAGTTCCCACGATTCCATTAATAATAATTATTATTCGGAGTTCGGGCATTCGGAGGTCGCTCCTCGCTCAGAATTCGTCTAGCGTTATTAGCACCTATTACCTTTTTAATTGTTAGGGGCTTAATTTATGCGTTGAGGACCATCACTAATATCAGTGTAATTTTTTCCGTTATTAATATCGATCATGACTGGGTCTTTTTCATGAGTATTTCCCTTACGAAAATATGAAAACTACGAGATGAAAGAGTGGTTGATGGGGTTGCATCTGGAGGTCTGGATTTCGGAGAGCCGAGTGCATATCCGGAGTGTATTATACGTATATCGGGAGGACGATATGAGAAATATACGGTCGACATAAAAATGTCGGTTCGGTGGGATCAGACTGAAAATCCAATCAGTGTACGGCAATCAGCGGTAATGGGGAGGCATCGGTCGCGGATATACCGTAATTGAGCCGACGTTATATACCGCTAGATGGGGACCGGATCGAGATACGATATGGCGCACACAATCGAATCGAAAAAATCCGGCCGGACGGCGAAAGCGGAAATCTTCCCCGTTTTGCCAACGGGCACCGCGATTAAACGCAATATGAGGTGGGGTTCGACTTGTGTGAAGGTCGTATTTCAAAATGATAATGCATGCAGATTAATTCCGTTTTTAATCCCTGCCATTATCTAATGCGACATGTTTCATATTTAGGAGCGAAATGTATCGGGTGCGATTCGCGGCGGCACCGTTATCTGGTATTAGGGGACGGTTGGTATTCAGTAAATGGACCGGTGCAGATTTTATCACCTTCGACCGCGTCCGGATGCAATACGTCCGACCTCTGACGCGATGCCGCGTTCCCTTTACCAGAAAAATGCATCACCTTTTCGATATCGAGCCGGCGAAAACGTTGCGTAATTTCACGAGGGAAAATCCGAGCGCTCAAAAAATGGAGCATTAAAATAATTTCCTGGGGTAAGTGGGTAACTACTTACGTAATATGTGGCATGCCATCGGGGTTGATTTGAATAAAATGTGCGCCGAATGGCCCCCGCGACAGCCGTTATGCTTGATTACCTTCATGTTGTAGTCACATAATTTATAATAGGTATTTGTTATAAATGTACGATTTTTTTAACCTAATTTACATGCATTACAATAATTACTTCGTTCCAGAAACCGCTAATAACTCAATACGTAAGTACAACTGCAATGGCGCAAAAACAATTTTTCGCTTATAAAGTTTTATCTTGAAGCGGGGAAGGAAGATTTGGGAATATTCTGATGGAGAGGCGCGGTTTTAATTTGTAGTCCGGAAGAGCTCCGGGAAACCACTTAAGAGAGACAAAAGTCTGCCTTATTATTACAGGTTTTGTTTTCTTTTGTACGTGTGAGGCCGCAAATCCCGACCGTTTTCGAATTACCGGTGTAATGCGAATCTCGAAAGTTGTACTACATCAAGGGCCGCAATTGTATACAGTAATTATTGTAATTGATTCGCCAACCAACTATCGACAACATTAAACAATATATTTCTCCGAGTTGGAATCAAATCCACGAACTCCATTGTGACAACTTATTCCATATCCGAAAAGTTTCAAATAAGCACGGGATCTCAACCGTGACATCTTTTTTACCACACGCGAAACTTTATCTCGGAGATTTTTTGCCGTACAATAATTATGTGGCGGAAATTATCGGCGATTTCGATACGCCGAATAGATATTGACCTCGGAATTTTCCGTGTGTTACTTCGTATCTAATAATGTGGCAGCTTTTCAAGAATCGGGCTTTGTTCCGGTTATACAGAAAAATTTATCATTATGCACCGGAAAACTATTATGAAAGAAAAAGCTGCCTCTCGCGTGATTCAATTCATTTGGTTGAAAAAAGCCGAACCTAGCGAATTCATAACTACAAATATCCATCCTGATTCAGAACGTGAAGTATTATTTGCCGCGTGTTTTTCATTATTTTATCGTTCATCAACTGGAGAGATGATCAATTGACAATTGATAATAATTTTCTGCATGGAAAGGCGCCGTTTTAACGATGTTTTTCCGTCCGAATTCGGCCCCGAATCCCATGTGACCCTGCTAGGTGGAGTATATTATACGAGCCGGATTCCGAATTAATTGATATAAAATGCCTGTTTAAAAGCTCAGCCGTACGGCTTTTGATTTTATCGTTTCGGAAGCATTGAACGCGCGGCCTTTGCGTTTATTTAATCACCTGGTATTATCACGTGCACGGTAAACGTATAATTATTACATACCCACACAGAATTTAAGTGCAAAAGTCGTTACATGGTGAGTCGGCCCGCCACACACCATAAAAATATTAGTTTTACGTAATAAACGCTTGTTCGCTACCATAACAAGGAGCCGCTTCGACATTACGAACGTGTGTTTCCCCCACTTCCGACCCTCGTATAATAATAATAATACACGGTAATTAAATCTTTATGGCCCTTTTTTAGATAAATAAAAATGAATGGCTCGCAACGTGCACAGGCAGGAAGCTTTCTCTTGACAACCACCATCACTCTTAATTTTAAATTAGGCATGGAATGAATCTCAAACACGCGTGTAATCGTTATCTGTTTAATTAGATACACGGTAATTCCGAACACTTTCCGACCAATTAGGGGGTTATTTACGACGACAAGTGGCGGCGTAAATTCTCTCCCCGCGCCCTATAAATCTCGCACCGATCGTAATAAGTGTACCTACACCGCAATCAATATAGGAAATATAAAAACGAAGATGGGTGTCGTACTCTTGTAGGCGAACAAACGGAAGGAACGGTGCAGGTTTTAGTGCCCTCGCTTTGATGAGAAAAAATCGTAGTCGGGTCTTCGTCCTTCTCGAGCTTTTGTCGCTTCGGCGCGGACAAAGACGAAACTATAAGAGGACATCATTGCGGCAGTTCCAGCCGCCGGGAGGTAGATATGAGAGAGCCGGATTAAATATATTTCTTTTAATAAAAGCCGGTAATGGGGCGATTTTTACTTTTATCTCTTCCGTGCGAGACGAGGTACGATCGCATCAGAGATTATTTCACCCCCAATTTAATCACACGCTAAAAATCTATAACGACTATTTTGGAAGTCCTTGCAGTTGTCACGTAAAAAGGGTTCAACATTACCCTGTAATTTCCTTCCTGTGGCATATCCGAGAAGACGTGAAAATGCTGTGTGACTGAAGCTCTGTTCGGGTGAATATGAAGGGGGTTTATCCATCAGCGTGGGGCCGTTAAAGTGGCTTGTTTTATAAATACGCGCGGTCCAATTAATAAAACAGAGCCCGAATTCATCGAGTGCGTACACAGTGGAGAGAAGATGTCAATTTGAAACTGTTTACATTATTGCGCGCATGTTTATGCCGGATCTAACGCTCGTTCGGCCGCGCTCCATCCATACGATACACGTCGAAATGTACATAATACAAGAACGGATCGAACGATACACGAAATCGGATTGTTGCGGAATGTGCAATGCGATGGTGGTGCCCAGGCCAGACCGAGTTTCGAATGCAAACTGCGAACTTAATCTGGCTTAACCGCCATCACAATGAATGCTAGTGCACGTTTTCGTGTAAATAGACGTGTCTATCTGCGGTCCGCGTTATGCATTTTTGCTCGCGTTTTTCGAAACGACACGGTCGCGGAGCTTTTCGTTGATGCGGAAGATTGAAATCGCACTGGCAATTCGCCGTTTCGAGTGTAATCAGTGCGGAGTAAAACGTCCTGTACAAACGTTTGTAATTAAAGAAGGGTCGCGTACCACAACCGCCCATGACTTTGATCTTTCGCCGACACCGAGGGTTTCAATCGGTTTGATTAATTCGCGTCGCAATGGTCTTTTTCAATTTCGCAATGGTTTAAACTGTGGCAGGGGGGATGCGAGGCTAACTATAATTTAGGTGAATTTACAGAGGTGAATTGTCCCTTCTTTAAAAGTTTATATAAGTAAACTTCTCGGGCGGAGCTAAGCCCGACCATAAAGTTATAACTATACGGATTTCTCGTCCTCGACGAAATTGCTTTCGAGCATTCGGGAAGAATTGAACGCGAAACACCGCAAATGTCTTCCGGAACTCCGGGACCGAGTCGAGTGAGTTTCGGTCCGACACGAGCGATAATTATTATCGACGATACCGCGAGAGGATAACACCGAACCGAACCGAAGTTAGAAAACATCCGTGTAATCGAGTTCGGCCACCTGCTACCGGTGCAAAAAATACTCGAGCAACGGAACCGGGCGCGAATACTAATTCCGGGACGGCCGATTTGAATAGGTCCGCGGTTCGAAATCTGCCCCAGTGCAAGGGTCGAACTGGTCGCCGGGGATTAGTCGAGCCCGGAATCGAAACGGGGAGACACATCCGGTCGACGTTTGACGTTACCGAGTCGTGGGGGACGAGATGAGCACAATGTTAACATAATGACGCGGCAATTACAAGCGACGGAGGGCCCTCGACCCGAGTCCGACAACGAATTCTCCCAGGGCGAATTCCGCCGTCATTCGGTCGGATGTAGCGTCATTTCGGTGCATCGTGTACACTTGGGAGACTATTTTAAGGGACGAGTCGTGGTATGTGCGCCGAATGTAGGCAACCAACAATACACGAAATTTTAGTACACAATGAAAATATTGAGATCTCAGAGATGTCAGGACATTTCTAGCCATTCGCTAGATAATGCTCAACCTTCGAGGCACTCATATCCAACATTCAAATTACTAAAATTTACACTCTTGATCACAAAAAATTTGTGAAAATAACACATTTTGGGCCACAAACGCAAATGAAGAGATCCAGATTTCATTTTGACACAATATGTATTGAGTAGCGGAGTCCTTTCGGGGATAGCAATAGTCCATCAATAGTCTAAAAAGAGACAACGTGCTCTGCCTGTGGGGGATTTTCGTTGATTTTTCAGGTCAGCCATCTATAGTTTTTTGGTAACAAAACTGTCAAATATAACCAAATCTTAACCTAACTTTCACAAAGTGTCATGCCCCGCTTACTCGATATGACTTCTGGATTGTCAAAAATCAAAACCAAACTCAAAACTAGTTGCTTGATTCCTTAGTTGACACTTTTGTCACTAAAAACCCCAGTTGGTTATACTGAAGTATAAACCGAAAATTCCCTACGGACAGAGCATGTTGTCTCTCTCAAATAATTAAAGGACTCCGCTGTTGTCAGCACATATGTTTAGGCAACTGTGAGGAAGCATTCTCTCGCAGCACTAAAATTTCGCGTATATTTGGTTGCCTACATTCGGCGATGCCCCTTGAATGATTGAGTTTAGTGTACATACGTCCGTCCGTTCGGATGCTGCGAGCACGTGCGCCATCGACTCGTCGAAATACTCGGCCGGAAAATTAGGGGATTGCGGCCGCGAAACGCTCACGTATACGTTACAGATTAAACGTCAAATTGTTGCTGTGCGCCTATAATTTATGGCAATCAGCTAAATTGGCCGGATTTGTTAGGCCAGACACGCGTACTGCGCACGGAACCGTCGAACCGAGAGTTTTAATTTGTTTGCCGGTGTCCGTGTGTGCGCTTCCTCGAGCGTGTTGAGCCACCGGAACTATCTATTAGCGGGGGCGAAAGTTTTACAGTCCGAATCAATTCTTGCCCTCGCCTCGAGACTCGAGACTCGGAGCGAAAGCTAGCATCGGACTCGGTCCATCTCGACTTGTAACTTACAACTTCCTCGGCTGGATACCCTAGTTTGACTCTTTCGCGATATTTCACCCCCCGGTCGATCGCTCGAAATTTTAATCTGGATAACCTGGAGAAGCTTCTTAGTTACCCGTTCTTGTTCTCTTGCGAGACAAAAGGGCGGCGCAGCCGAGACCCGGGTAGCAAGTTGGGCCATTCTCCTCACCATTAGACAAACCAAAGTTCCATGAATGTGTTATAAGTCGGCTATTAGCCGTGTCTCGCCTCACCCCATCCGCATCGCAAAACCTCCCCCGATCGATAATTTCGATCACGTTGTCGGCGGGGCCGGGTCGTGCAATATGCGCTTAGTTTAGCAAAAAGCGCTATGATCGAGGAGATTGTTTGGATTTTTCTTCAGATGCGTCGAGCATAATACGCCCCGAGATGCGAGCTTTTATTGCGAATTCCTCGCGGTGCTGATGGATTTTGATCCGGATCGAGGCTGTGCGAATGCGGGGAAAGGTCGTGGCGAATATTTCGTTCGCACCGGCTTAAAACGAGATCCGGGTTCTTCATTATCTCGATTTTTTTCGGCGGGGGAACTGAACGCGACTCTGGATTTTCCGCGACCGCACCGAATCTCGGCGTAAACATTTCGTTTGACGTTATTTAGAATCTTAATCAGGTCGAAAGGGACGCCCAACTCGCAGACTGATGCATCGATTTCGCCTCGTGTATTACGCTTTCATCCAGAGACTGCGTCGGGAAATTCCCGAAGTGAAATTTGGTGTTCTCGGATGCATAAACGCCGCCTGGGAACTATTTCAGTCAATGCTCCACCGATTCGTCTACTCCGTCGTTATTATAAAGTTGTTAATATTAATGTCGGCGAGCTTTATTTTTTGCATTCGGCATAATCCGCTTTCGGAATTCATTCGGATTTGCTTAATTACGTTAAAATAATTTGATATACTTACTTATTACTCAACGAAATTAATCCGTTATAATTAAATTTAATTATTTCATTAGGTTAATTCGCTTCGGGAGCCGAGTTATTCGGTTCATTTTGATAATGAACTATTGTCACGTCGAAAAGTGCGAGGAAAAATAAGGGGGCGGGAGAGCCGGTGAGACACATCAAGATTTCGTATTTTAATCACATCTACATCCTTCCAATTTCGGCTTTTCCTTCCTTTTGCGCGCCAACGGTGCGGCCGAAACTGATTACTGGCCGGGGCGCGACTATACCGGAATATTCAAACATCTTTTTCTGTGAGCGGCGCGGCTCGATAATTTCCAAAGTCCCGATTCGATGTATGTGGACCGAGATTCGGAATCGGAAACGTCTCCCTAATAATTTCCATTAACTCGCTAGCACGATTTGCACAAGAACCCAATTAAAGTTTTTAATTGCGAAAGAAGACCCTAAAGTGTAGCAAGTTTTCGACGTATCTAACGAGATGAAAATTTCACAAAAAACGGTTCAAAAACGACGAAACTGAACGGAAATATTTCATTCGGGGTGTTGTGCGGCGACATGTAGCGGATGCTTGAAAAAAGTCTAGTTGAACAGGTGAAAAGTGCTCCCCAGGCGAACTAGATACACGGAAAAACTTATAAGAGGAGACCGCTGAAAAACACACATTTTTCAAGCTAATTCCGTTTACATATGCTACTAATTTACGTACAGTTTACGTTACATGTCACAGTTTTTTGCCCGGATTACGTATTACGACGTTAACGGCTTGGATCGATGGCTTTGGCATTCTTCAAAGTCAGGCGTTAACGATTTTCAAAGGAAATCAAATCTAGACCATCATCATCATCATCATCAAGTTGTTAGGTGGTCGTTCACCCTTCTTTGTGAATGAGGTGTTTTCGACCAAATAATTATAGAAATTTACATTCCCCAGGGATCTCGAACGCCTCCAAAATGTCATCGCACGAATAGATTCCGTGCATTATTAATATCTCTGGCTTTTCAACAGACACAAATTAATTTTTATTTTCGGGAGCTTTTCATTACATTTGATGAGCAAAGCTCTCCTCAAAAGGCGCGCAAACAAACAAACAAGAGGTGTGAAATTTTGAATCCTCGCCAAATTAATGATCCTCTTATATACTTTTTGCCGGGAACAAATTGAATGACGTGCTAAATTTAATTATGTTTTAAAAACGACGCTGTAAAAAATTGAGATCGGCAATTTTTATAGCGATTTATCCGCGCCGAGTCACAAAAGGGTTGCCCTCTCGTTTGTTGCCATTTGGTAGAAAAAGTCGCCCTGGGATTTGAAAAGTTCGACTTGATCTATGGGGTTGGACGTGTAACCAGTGGCTGGCGAATTGATATTCGTGCATACATTTCACAAAATCCATTGGCGTCGCGATAAGAATACTCATCTCGCATACATCATCTGACATGTGTATAGTATGTGAGTACATACCGCAACTTTTACAAGGGAGCACATTTCTCATTATCATAAAATAAACGAGGAAAAAAAGCGATAAAAGAAAAAGTTGCGGAAGTTTTCGAACCTAATGATCATTTTTCTTATACCTGTAACTTTTTATGTGTGTGCTCGATACGTCAATAGAGAAAATTACGAGCCATCAAATAATTTATTTATGATTCATGTGATATACCGAAGATTTATCTTTTATTTGTGGGAGCTATCAAAAATTTAATAAAGTCGAAGAATAAGGGGCCAGATGCCGGCACAGTTTCAACATACCATCTGAGAATAATTATCACCGTTTCGTTTCAACACTACATTGTAATAAATTCATGTCGGCATAATTATGTCTTTTTTATTGCGTTCATGCCGCATTCACTCGCACAATAAATCAATTACTGCCGGTTGATGTTGCATGAAATTAAGCTATTACGAGTATTTCACATTTAATTCTATCATGACTAGGTAATTAATTATTCCCTATTATAGTGCATAAATGCAATTTAACCACCAATATTTCAGAAAAATCGTGTTTTAATAATTAATAATTAAGTGCGCTGATTGATAATAAAACATCCATTCTCGATATAAACACCATAAATGTGCCATTATTAGCGAGAGCTCAACCCACCATCTGGCCACTTACCGTAATAATGAAATTATCGAGTACTCGGCTGTTCGACGAAAATGAAAAGCTTTTCCATAAGTACTTCTTTTTATTTCGGTTATGTTAATTTTGTTGAAGTAATTTTTTTCATCTGCCCGGATTGTTGGGTCCTCTCAGCCACATTTCGTCCATGCTGGACCCGGAAATTCCGGCGTTGACGCATCCGTCGTCCCACAAATTGGCGCATCTCTTCCGCAAACCATCTCCGATGAAAATTTCGCCCCGGTCGCTCGGAATTCGCCCGTCTCGTCCGAAAAGTATCATCTTTCGCACCTCGTCGAGTAAATAATTATCGGGAGAGACGACGTCTCGCGGCCGTTTATAATTAATATGAAACGATGCCGACATTGCACCGCCAGTCAGAGCCAACATAAATAGCACCAACAGTCCTTTCATGATTTACGCCTGAAATTAATTAACCGATACGTAACCTAAATGAATCAGAAACTTCGTTGCTTACCCCAAGTTGGTGAGAGGTCGTGCGACACCGGCGATGAGACGATAACCATTGACTCGGCAATCGGCGGTGCGCCCTTTTATAACGACATTTTTCATATCATTCGTGTTTAATCATATCGGGCGGTAATTATGTGACGCAAATATCAGACATATGTAACTTTAGCGATATATTGTGTTTAGTAGTTAACGTAAATTGATTAGTTTTGCCGTGTTTGCACTTCATTATTATATGGCCCTACACAGAAATAATTAACGAATTGTGTTATTATGACGTCGCCGGTAATTGAATTCGCGGTTATACAATGTGATTCCATTTTTCATTAACGAAAAATGGTGTATCAAATAAGCAAAAGCTAATGTGACCCAATTTATTTTACATTTCATTGTCATTAACTATACTAAAAGTGGGCTTTTTTACTCACTCGCGGGCCAACTATACTGACTTCAAATTTTCGCCCGGAATTGTATTTCGAAGCGAGCAAAGTTACGTGAATTTATGAGTCAAACATCAAACTTTTTCACCGTGAGAGTAGAACGGTGAGCATTTAGACTGGTCAAACATGACGAAAATACGGGAAATTTGAAGACATTTTTCACTGACGTTAAGACTTTTCTACTCGAGTGAATAGTGTGCAATCGTGCCCTTGGACGTGCTTCGGTATGTTTCAGTAAAAATGTCGCCAAATTCCAGTAAAACGAACTTGGGAAATTCGGTGAATAAAAACAGGCATGAAAAATACAGAAAATTTTCGTATTAAAGTGAAAAACGCATGAAAACGTTGGAGGACATTGTGTAATCGCTTCCTCCTCCCAATTTTTGTATTCAAAGATACGTCAATACCGGACGCATTTTCATACTCCTGGTGACTAAAGACGAAGCCATTTCAAAATTTTCATCGATTTATAAACTAATAAGCAAGTTACGGCACTTTGAAGTTTGCAAAAACTGGTAACATTTTCTCAAAAACTTGACATCAGACATTTAAAAGGGCCCGATATTTGGTCAATTTGGAAGATTTTCGGAAATGTCCCGGCTATTTTAAATACATTTTTCGATTCTCTTTCGATTGCCGAGTAGCCCGAATCGATATCTCGATCGGTTCAAAAGTTAGAGCGGTTTTAATTTTACGAAAGTGATTTTTGGGTCATTTTTCGGAGGCCATAATTCACATGAAAGAGTACCTTTTTCGGATGCGCTCTTGGAGCATTTCGTAGATTTTTTGACGCTCTTTCGAATGCGCGGCCGCCCATTCCGATCGGAGCTTCGGTTCGGAAGTTATGGTCGATTGAAAATTTCGAGCAAAATTTGTACCCAAAGTGATGGATTTTCGAAAAAATCGAAAATAACTAAATGTCGTCCAAATCGAAATCCAGACACTTTTCCCGATAGATTTTGAGCTAACTAAGCGATTCCCGGGTCGTGCGACTCGATAGCTCCACTAATAACGAAGTTATGGCCGTTTGAAAATTTTACTCTATTTTCAACGGTACGGCAATATTAGACGCATTTTCTCATTTCAGATGACTCAATTAGAACCCAATTTGAATTTGCCGTCGATATCTCAACAAATAAAGAAGTTACAGCACTTTGAAATTTTCAAAAAGTTGGAAATTTGAAATTTCGAAATTTTGTTTTCTTACATAAACCGATACCGGACGCATGTATCCACTCTCGATGACTCAATTAGGAGCCAATTTGAATTTTTCATCGATATCTCGACTAATAAGAAAGTTACGACCTCGGTTACGACACTTTGAAATTTGCGAAAATCGTTGAAATTTTCGTAAAAATTTTATGTCGAAAAATTAAAAAGCACGATTCTCGGTCAATTCGAAAGACGCATTTTCTCACTCCAGATAACTCAATTAGAACCACATTTAAATTTTTCCTCGATACCTCAACTAGTAAAAAAGTTACAGCAAAATTTGAAAATTCGAAAAAATTTTTTCGTAGTGCAACTGCATTCAAGCTACTACATACATACAGGTTTCTACTCTCCAGTTCTGCACTAAAATCGAGCGAACCTTTGGGTATACTTGTTTTGATTTTCATGGGGGAAAATCGTTTTCAGGTGAATTCCAGGCGTCGACGTTGCGAAATCTCCGGGCGCGGCACTAATTGAATTGCGACCGGCAACACTTGTCGCCGGCCCGGGGGTCTCCGGAGCCCCGGCCGAATTTGACGGTAATTCGTGCCGCCTAATTGGGAGAGAGTTCAGTCATCGCCAGGTGCCCCGTGCAGTTCCGAAGGGCCGGGGACGATAATGACGGGCGACGGGGCGGATCGGGCGCCGCATTTCGTATTCCGGACCGTCCGGAAACGGCTCAGATTCGACGCGGTGACCTATGACGCGGTCACGTGTGCGTTCCGGGCTTTATTCCGCGACCGTCGCGCGGCCCCAAATCGGATCACACGGTGTGCCCGCCTAATTACGCGGCGTTTACCTCCGCTTTTTGCCCGCGGGTTTTTCCCCGGCCCGCCGGGCGGCCGCCTGCGGTAGAGGGTTATCGGGGGCTTAACCGGTAAAGTACACCTCGAGTAGTTACGGGCAAAGTTGGACGGTCAACACGGGCACCGGCCGCGGATCGGGCGAACTTGCGACGACGATTTTTTCGGGCCGGATCGATCGCTCCTTCCGGCCGAGGCCATCGGGAAGTCGAACTTCCACAATCTCGCCTTAACTGAAACTGCCTACAAACAGCCTAAGTGGCACAAATCACGGAATGAGGAGGGTGAAACCCCAAACCGACACCCGTTTCTGGAGCCGTTCCGGATTTTTATAACATTTTTTCAACCAAAATGTTCGATATGAGGGGCAGAAATATCAGAATACCCGCGTGGAATTTTTCGAAAAAAATTTTGTCAAAAAGGAATTCGCTAACAATTTTCACCAAATTTGCTTGAAATAAATTAGATTTTCTGCTACCACTGATGAATTTCTCTTTATACAAGGTGTTTCAAAACTACTGCAAAAAATTTCAGGATGTGATTCCTGAGTTCATTAACATGGTTCCGAAAATGCTTACCGGCTGGGTTAAAGTCTCTTGAAGTTGAGCCTCAGAAATGCATTGCATTTTTTTCTCAACCAAGAAGAGACTCACAAAATTTTCAAAGCCAAATATCTCGAAAACGGTG
The DNA here is from genome assembly GCA_949788335.1 of Salpingus planirostris. NCBI lineage: Eukaryota > Metazoa > Arthropoda > Insecta > Coleoptera > Salpingidae > Salpingus > Salpingus planirostris. The sequence goes on along the minus strand of OX460918.1, from coordinate 5,700,874 downwards.
CGTCCTGTCCATGTTTAGCAAAAGCGTCTTTCTCACGCAAAAAGCCAAAAGTTTCTTAATTCCATACGAAAATCTCAAATCTAATCTTGAGGGTTTTTCTAATCTTTAACATTTCATGCCTGCCTGTGCGTATAAATCTTCCATTATTAATCCGAAGCGACTTTTCCCGGCGATTGCTAATAGAAATTTCGCGTATTATTAAAGTTACGGACCCATTATACGAGTTCTAGGCAGACATCCCGTCGATTCGTCGTTATTCGATATAACAGTCAGACCGGAGTGCCTCGGCACGTACTTACCTCTCCGTCAATTTGCCCTGTTAATAATTTTCCGTTCGCTCTCCTCCATACTCGCACCAGAGGGGATGATGATGGCATTAACGGGAAATCATCCCTTGCGGTTTCTGTAAAGTTAGATCCATTATCACGTCACCCCCATCACCAATTTTTCCTCTCATCCGCAAATCGACACTAATCGATATCTACCACAATAGACAGCCGGCTCCCCTTCTTTGACTTTCCATCCGAGCGAAAGAAAAATCTATAATTTAACGAATTCGCCTAAACGCTGCAAATTCAGCAACTGCTGTGGGATCAAAACTGGGGGATATGTTCGTTCGAATAGAGGATGTTACGTTTTAGAGGAAAAAAGTAAACCGCATCGGCTTCAGGGGGTGGCGATGCAATTTTAAAACTAGTTTAAAGTTGCGCCGCGGTCGAAAATAAGTGGGACTTTGTCCTGCCCCTGTGTGTATAACGTGGGCGAGTGCGAAATGAGCAGAGTGGCACTATTTTTAAGCACACGACCACATCCCGATTTAATTTAAAGTTTAAGAGGAAGTCCGAATAAAGTTTCCAGACCGGTGGCCATAAACAATCGCTATCTGAACCGATTTCTGAAAATCCGACCCGCGACTCGACTACCGAAAATAGCGCAAAACGACTTTCAGGAACTGAAAGCGTCTTTTGGCTCTAGCCTGGTCTACTCGCCGTCTGGCGGCCGTAATTCTAGGGGCGCGATGACGTAAAGACGCGGTGTCGTAATTAGCGGCGGATTCGTTGATTATTATTGCTCGGGCTTAACGAAAAAATAAAATTTTTAATCTCTCACCGGAGCGCAACTTGGAAGTTCTACAATTTAATTAAACTAAGAGCGCCTGGAAATTACTCCACCCTTTATACTAAATGGACTCTAAAGTTGATGATAAAATTCGGCTTTACTACATGACTATAAAGGCGCCAAGGAATCGGTCTTGGCTTCGCTCGGCTCGCGGCCCAAATTTCGCCCAAAAATGACGCCGAGCGACACGCGATGTCATCAGACCTGAACACGATCTTAATACAAGGACGAGGTGCCTACTCGGGAAATTACTCCTTTGTAAACACGCGTTTAATACATCAACTTAACAAATACATTCCGTCGGAAAGTTATTGTCGGCGATGGAATTGCCATCTAATCCGGGCCATTTATCACTCTTTCTCCGATGATGACGGTGAACGCGGTGGATACCTTGCACAAAGTGTCGTGTCGCTCCGGGGCTCCGGGATGCATCATTTTTATGCAAATGATCCGGGACCATCGCGGAGCGCCCTATAATTTAATCGCATGGCGTGTTTTACACACGTTTTGCCATTTATTGTTCGTTTTACTGCCATCCGGCGATCGATGTATATTTTTTCCCTGAGCCCATGTCGATCCGGGAACTTTTACGTCCGTCAAGTCGACGCTTCAAAAAAATAACGACACGTAAAACCCGGACGATAAAAACGCACCCGCCTGAAAACTCAAAAATCTTTTAAATTTCATTACGCACGAACGATAATTCGCAACTAGACGACTGTTTCCCTCCGGGATGAGGGGAGACGTTCGCGTTTTGATAACCCGAATCGGCCGATCGAAATGAAAATATTCCGGCCCCGCAGCCGGTTGATCAACAAAACGGGCGCATCGAGATTCCGCGAATGGGTTTATTGCTTTGCTTATATTCCGGATTCAATAAGGGGCCGCCGATATAAAGGAGAGGCGGGATCGACATGCAAAGCGGCGACAAAGACGCATGCACGCGAATCCGTATCATTCTCGAGACCCGCATCTAGCGCATCTTCCCGCATCCCGGAAAATAGAAGAGTTGCGGGCCGCAATAGCGTCTCGAAAGTCCCGCGTAATCCGCAAACACAAATTCTCTTCCTTTCACCGACATTCCGCGATTAGATTCTCAATTTTTGACCTTTTATCATAATATCCGAGGTTTCCTCGATAGGAAGGAGACGGAAGACGCACTCGTGGTTTTAAGGGGGTGAGGGCGGTTAGTGGGGCCATTGGTGGAATCCGGGCGGTTTCGCTTTATTTGAAATAAAGGAGCTCCGTCTAGTTGGTATGCGGATAAAAATTCGAAATTCGCCCTCAGCCCTCCTCGCCGAATATCGCGCCATCGGGGGCGGCCGACTGAATGAAGACTGCGTAATGACCTCTCTATCCCGGCCCAATATCGATGGGCTTATTGAGCTTCCCCGGGATTTAGCGATTCCGAAGAGGACCCGCTCACATACCGCGATCTTTCGCTTTATTATGTACGTGACACCTCATTTCCGATGCGGCCATATTAATTCCGGCCCGGACTAATGCGACAAAGAGCCTCGTTCGGTGCAGTCTCTCGTGATGCAACAGTTGGGCCCAGTTTTGCATAAATCGCCCGATTGAATCCAATAATATTCCAATTTAAGCGCACTCGACTCGATTTATGTATTAGCGCGGCGGAAAAAATACCTGGATGCCTAGCCGAGCCGCCTTTTTTTCTGTGGAAAAATTCAAGTGGAGGCGTAAATTCAATTTACTTTCGAACCGGGCTTGTAAAATATGAATTATTGATGGAGCGGTATAGAACATGATACTAACCCGGTAAATGGGAGAAACGAAATTACTTAATCAATCCCAGTTTCGGGTAACTTTAATGCATCAGATTTCGTCCTGGGGGAAGAATCCGAATCCTATCGCTCGAAATGTTTGCATAAATCTGCGTACAAAAGTTGTTTTCTTATCCCGGTGGCGCTATTAATTTCTCGCCTGATGGGGGGAGGGCCGACTTTTATTGGCAATCGGACGATGATGCATTGTTAATATCCCCGAGGAAATAATGTCCGAAACGGGGAAATAATCGCGGCGATTTCTATGAGTAACATGCCGATCGTAGTCCAATTTACGAGTCTTCGGGCGGCTGTTACTGGCGAAATCCAATCAAATCAAGTGCGCCGCTTGCGGACCCGTCGCCGTGTTGCCGTCCCCCTCATCCAGTCATAAACCGGCGGAAATTACACAATTCCAGTTAGCGAACGACTTGGTCCTGCTCCAGGATGCCGCCTTAGACGCCACTTCGTTCGCTCATTTACGGGATTTCGTGTTCCCATTAGCACCTACAGATTAGATGTATGTCACATGCCGTTTTCCCAGTTCCCCTCCCGCTAATCTCTCGCCGAAGGTTTTAATCTCCGCAAACGCCGATTCTCATTTCAAGCACATTTCACTTTTTCAATCGACGAGGTATTTTTAAAATCGAGTCATATTCTATAGCCTGTCCTAAAAATGGCACCCCGAGAGGGCCGAATCCCTTCATCAGATTGAGAGAAAAAGTACCTATAAGCTATAAAGCGCAAACGCTTAATAGATACAGGGTGTCACATTTAACATTTCTCGATATTTCCAGTACATTTTTCAGCGGCATGATAACTGCATGCGGGAAAACATTTCGAATGAAAAAGTAAACCTACCATATAAAAACGCTTTTGACGATTTTTATATCTGCTATGAAATCTAGAGATACTGCGACTTTGGTGCAGCTAATCAAAGGAAAAAATATTGAAATTTGGAGGTCAGAACAAATAAAAATGACAGAACGCATTGAAAGCTTTTAGTTTTTTTCTCGTTTTTTTATACGTTTTAACTTTTTCAGAGTAATCGCGACTTGAAATAGCAGAGTTTTACAAACAAAAAGACCATATTTCCAAAAGTAGAGTAGAATGTATCGGAACAATAAACCAGCCTTCTAAGCTTTCTTTGTTTGCGGAATTTTGCTGTAATTTTCAAATTTTAGTTTTCTGTTTTCCGATCAGCTGCACTAAAATTCCAATGTCTCTGGAATTAATGATACAAAAATCAACAAAACCTTTTCTGAAAGCTTCCTTTCTTATCTGAAACTTTTTCCTGAATGTGGTTAATATGCCTCCGAAAAATGTACTGGAAATGGTTAATGTGACACCCTGTATCTGTTAACCGTTTTCGGATCATAGTTTATAGGAGCTTTTTCTCTTTTATTGATGAGAGGAATCTGCCCTTACACTTGAGGTGCGCGATTTCCAAGACACCCTGTACATGAAAATTTTTAATATTGAGGATTTCTCGGCGAATACGTGCGCGGTAATCCCGGGCCACACCGCCAGATAAAATCGCTCCCCGGATTATACGTGTGAATAAGGTGAAAGTCGAGTCGGGCGAATAATGCGAGGCCGCAAAACCGCCCCGACAATTCCCATAATTTATATGGAAAGTTCGAGGGGAGCGCAGTGCGATGCGGTGACGGTTCCAGTATGACGCGGTGATATTGGCAAAGGTCGCCCAATAAGCGGGGCCGTGTCACTTTAATCCCCCGGTCTGCCGTTAGAGCTGGAGGGAAGCCACGGCGGCAGCCACGTGGGGAATTTTAATTATGCCGGATTTAATTAGACGAACCGCACACTCGTCCGCGACGCGGTCCGGATTTTCCGCGGCATCGAGATCGTCGTCGAAGGCGGCGGATCCGGTCCCGGATTTTCTCGAAGACAGAGAGCGCGTCTGCATCGGACGGATCCGGCGGGCGGATAGAGTGTGGCACCTTTGTGAAATTGGAAACCGCCATCATCGGTGACACGGTCTCTTCAGATCGCACGTGTGCGGAGGGACAGGTGGAATTGTGTGCGGCGATGACGGCGGATCGATGGCGCGTATACGTTATGGGGCCGAAATCAAAGGGCATAATTAATTGAGGGCTCCGCGTGTCATCCATCAGAATTCGTTCGCTTTTCGACCACTCACTTTGTGTGCGCGCCCCCCGCGTCTCGCGCACCTCTGCCGGCCCTGGCGATATCGAATTCCCCCCGAATTCCTGCGGGGTAATTGATTGTCTATCGCAAAACGCTCCGTCTGGATCGAAATGAATAAGCGATTTTTCCCGACGTAATTTAATTTTCGGAAAAATAAATTATGCAAGTTACTTATTCCTCGGCCATTTGTAAATTTCATCTTGTTGCACGGAACGCGGGCCCTCTCTCCGTGTACATCCTTCGGAATAAATCGCGCCGATTAGTCTCCCGTGACATATCCACCGTTCGCGTCCATAAATCCCCATCCGGCTAAACTTTGTTCGAAATGTACACCGAATTGATAGTGTTTGTTCCCATTAGCCGCAATTAAATCAGACTTTTTATGACGCCATCGGGAGAAAGACCGCGCAATTAATTAAGTGCATGTGCGCGGTTCAGTCAATTGCACGATTTCATCCTTCGACTGCGTCCGGCCATTACCCGGTATCCACCACCGGCAAATTCTCGAGTTCTCTGATGTACTAGCGTAATTAAATAAAGTTTCCCAATTTGTCTGCGACTGCGAGACCCATTCTCTTTCGGAAATTCCCCTTCTTACGTGGGATTATATTGTGCGAGTCCGCGCTGATGAAAGCTCCGTTATCTAAAGCGTCTACCGCAACATAAATAATGGATCGAACCGAACCATAAACCACGAAAAATCACCCGGTTGTTTCTTCATTCTCACAAAGTCATTTTTGTCCAGTCAACAACTCGATATTCAGACTACGAAGTTTCATGTCTCAAATTTTGAGACGTCATTATATTGAATGTAAAACTCCTAATTTTGACTTTGTCACTCGATATTTTGACTTGATCACTGAATATTTTGACTTTGTCACTGGATATTTTGACTTTGATACTCAATATTTTAGCTTTTTCATTGGATATTTTGACTTCGTCACTGGATATTTTCACTTCGTCACTCGATATTTTGAGTCGTCCCTAGATATTTTTATTTCGACGCTCGATATCTTATGGCATCATCACTCAATATTTAGACTTCGCTACTCGATATTTTGGCGTTGTCACTCGATAATGTGACTGAGTCACTGGATATTTTGATTTCGTCACTAGACATTTTGACTTCGTCAGTCGATATTTTGAGTTTGTTACTGAATATTTTGACTTTTTCATTGGATATTTCGAAATGGACACTGGATATTTTGACTTATTTGGCACTCGATATTTTCAGTCGTCCCTTGATATTTTTACTTCGACATTCAATATTTTGGCTTCGTCACTTGATATTTCGACTTTGTTAATCGATATTTTGAATTTTTCAATGGATATTTTGACTTCTTCACTGGACATTTTGACTTCGTCACTCGATATTTAGACTTCGTTACTCGATATTTTGACTTTGTCACTCGATATTTTGGTTTCGTCACTGGATACTTTGACTTGATTACTCGATATTTTGACTTCATCACACGATGCCTTTTAGGACTTTTGACTTATTCGGGTTATATGTATTTACAAAGTATTCTCTCGAGTTCAGTGTTTCCGACAGACCAATAAAACGATTACGAACATAGGGTTGCCCTCTTATAAACTGGGGATATCGACTTGCGAATTGGAAAAGACGACTTGTTGAAAAATATCAGCCCCGAACGCTCTCATAGTAACCGACATTGCTCGAACCTCTTCTTCGGGGAGCGAGCCGTGTGTAATATGAAAGTGGGGCCGAACAACTGAATATTGGGCCCGATTCATCACCAGTGCCCCCGAGGGAGTCGCGCTCTTCCTCTCGGCAGTGGAGAGTACTCGCCCGATGCCGCCACTATCGCCTCCTGTTCGCACCCGCGTCTCCCAGGATTTCCCTCGGCTACTGCCTACCGCCCCGTCTCTCGGCCCTTAAAAGGATGTTCGTGCAGCTGAGAAGCGGCTGGCATTCCATTTCGGCCCCGGCTATTTATTTGTATCGCTCGTATATCAAGAACCCGCCCTCCGCTTCGCTAACAACATCCCATATACGCACCACCACTTTAACGATAATAATGATATCCGGCCCATAGCGGATAGTTATGAGCGGCCGGAAAATCCTCGAGGTCTCTCATTGATTTCCCAATTATTCCGGAGATTTATGCGCCGCTCCCACGACCCACTAATACCGCGGACCGTGGCCCATCAAGAAGCCCGATAGCGGCCGTCCCTCGCAGGAACATAAATAACCCTCATCTGCACTTACATCGGCCCTTGTTACGGCTCCATCACGATGCCTCTTTCGCCCTCTCGCTCGATATTATTGCACCGCGCTGTATAAGAGTTCTCGAGCGACGTCTAGAATTGTTCATTTTTCGCTTCGCCATTTACGATGGTCGTTACTGGGGGCTGAAATGCGATACGGGATTGGCGCACGCACGTTGTTTAAACTGGGTGACGGGTACACAAATTTCCCTTGTTTGCTCATCGACGTGTTACGAAAATAATATACGGCGTCGCCGGGTGGCGTGCAAAAAGCGTCTTTTGATTTTGCGGATCGAGGCCGGAGACTGGATGAGTCCGCTCGAGAGGAGGTCTCCCCCATTGACTCTGGAAGATAATATCGTCACGTCTGAGCGCAAATTGGCACGTCACCGAGAACCGAACCGAAAGTTTGCCCGCCTCTTGCTCTTTCACATCACCTCTCCATCGGGTCCGAGTTTTAATGACATCGGTGCACGAATCGATACCCGCCACTCTCGGTTTTACATAAATTCATAATGTCTGATACTTATTCGCAGTGGAAAATCATTTAAATTGGAATGATACATAATGATGTACCAGACAATATAAACTTAATGTTGGCTTAGAATCACTTGAAATTAGAATATTTTGACAAGAGTTGATTGAGATTTACTGAGTTTGCTATAGTCTTTCTAACTTAGAAACTTAGGTCACGTGTCGGCCAAAATATCGTGGAATGACTATACGAATTTGTTAATTTACCTTAGCATTTGGATTCGCTAAAATTTTACAATAAATTAAATTTGATCAACTTTCCAGATTAAACTTACTTACCAATAATTCTCTGAAAAATGGTTCCAGTTTACTAAAGTCAGTCAAATTCCGAAAAATTGTCGAACGTTGGTCGAACATAATAAAAAATCTAATTTGCTAAGAATTTCCCCAATTTAATCATTTGTCAAAAATGTAAAAAATGTACTGAAATTTACGATATTTGCAAAAAATTTACTGTTTCCGCATATTCTGAGGCGAATTCTGAGGCTTATTCTTAATTACTTAAAATGAAGTATAAAGAATAGGTATTGGGGGTTATTCAGCAGGGAAATTTTTGTGTAGGTGTAGGTACAAGCTCCAGAAATTAGTTGGGGAATTTGTAGAAAATAGTCGGTATAATTACTTAGTGGAAATTACTCGGGAAATTAGTAGGGAAATTATTGGGGAATTGGCGAGGGAATTAAATACCTATTACCGAGCCCATTACACACCTGAAAACAAATTTGCTCAGGCAATAATTTTTGACAATTTATTAAGTACGAAAGTAAAAACGGAATAAATAGTCAAAAGCCTCAAAAATTCATCAATATTGCTCGAACCATTGTATGTACACAAATGAATAAAATAGCGAATGTCCAGTGTTTAAATCAAACGTGTGCACGCCCAATAACGAATAATAGTAATAATAATAATGATGACGGTAATAAAGGAAAGAGGGCCGTCATCGAATAATCGATTGCGCGACATAAAAACGCGCATTTAATAAGCGACGGCCGGTTGATTTTTATTGAATCCCGGAGAAGCAGAGAGGAACGTCATAAATAACTCAATAAGGCCACGCGTATCTGGGGGCACTCGGAACTTTTAACGTAGACGTCGTTGCCGGTAATCCCCGCAGCAGCGACGACTACCCTGCGCGACTCGGCTTAATTGCCAATGAATTTGTATCAGAAGACGCAATATAAGCAGGCACCGCTCTCGGATACGTCATAGGAGACGCCCCGCGTGGACGGCGGATGCACCCCCAACTTTTCCAATTACCGGAGCGCCGGCACATTCTTAGCCCCCGTTCGCACCTCGTAAAGCGCCCAAACTATCTCAACTACCCGGATTCGCTGCCGTACATTATCACACCCTCGAAGTTATACCGGGCACCGATCGACGCCCCGTTAATATAAATATACGGGTAGATGCAAGAAATGGGGTTTTCGAACGATATACCGCGTAAAATAAAGAGAAGGGAGGCGACGCAATCTCCCGAAAACCCGACTGAGTAATTGCATTGTCGATGTTAATTTCAATAAACCGTGGCGAATTATTATTCAAGTTGTTCGCGATAATAACGTCACTGGGAATTATGAAAAACGACCACCAACCTTTCGAAAAGTGTACGAAACGGGGAAGAATTACGGGAGCGGAGTGGGAAGGGCGGGTGACACGGCGAGATTGAACGCAATTTCGGTGCAAATCGCCCGAGAAATTCCAATTTCGTTATTAAAAGCATTGAATGATGCGATAGTGTGCGAACGATAAATAATTTATTTCGGAATTTTCCACCGGGTTTAAACAATCATTATTGCTCGTTTATCCCGAAATGTAATTGTTCGCGGTCGTGCCCCGTCGACCGTATAAATATGATTTAATTTCGTTCATTACTCCATTTTCGATCAATTGCGCCCCCAGTCCCGTTCGCCGCCCATATTCCATAAACACAATAGATCGGGGGCGGCTTCCATAAATTATTTCGTATTTTCACAATCTAATTTAATTATAAATCATCTCCATCACTTCCGAAACGCCATTAAATAAATTGAAAAGTTTCACGAAATTGTACGTGTACACACATAACGTCAATGTTTTCCTTTGTCGCTACCGTGCATCAATCATTGGAGGTGTAAGAAGTGAACGTATTAACCGAATTTCAGTTTGATTACAGTGTGTGTGCGCGCAAGTTGGAGAAATGAATTTCTAAATAATTGTGTTAGGGAAAATGTTTCCACATCAATCATGGCATAGTCTCTCATACCACACGTCAAATAAATTTTACGCTGATGCATAAGTCATCTTCGAACAATCAAATGCCTTCTACCTATCCGGATTCGAAAAGTTTCAGTTCGAAATGCAACGCTGTGAGCTGTTTTGCTATTGAAAGTGACACAGGGGCGCAGAGGCGGTCGGTGTGTTTTGAAAGTTTCTGATACCTAATGAAACTTTTGACGTGCGGCCCGTCTAGTTTTATTTTAGTTTGAATTACGAGTGTCACGACTACGTAAATATTATAGTTCGTTACGTAAACTACCCTTGCGCGCCCTGAACTCGCCGTTTTCGGCCCAATTACGTGCGAAGTTTCAGGCGTTTCATAAAATTTTGAGCATCCACTTTATTCAGATCGACGTAATCGAGTCAACTTTCGAAAATGCACATAACACCTGCAACGTTCAAAATTTTGACTATTATAATATTTCCGACGTGTTTAATCAAGCAAATTGCGTGCTCCATAGGAAGGATTAAGGTGGCGTTTTTTACGATACGCGAAACGTAATAAACAAGTCTGAGAGGGCACCTACACACCGCCGCCACCCCGAGATTTCGGGGGAGGTTTTTTCCGGTCTGATTGATTGACGTGAATAGGCTGCGGAATTATTCGATCCGTGAAGGGTGGCTGCGACTCGGCGCCCTCTCGGGGTGTATCGAGGGCGACAGCCCTCGTCTCGCGAAGGGCAGGGGCGGACCCGATCGAGGGGCGCCCACCTTCGCATCAAACGGGGCCCCGTTTTTCGCGTGTTGATGCAGCCGTTCCGGCGTCGAAACGGCCGAACGCCGGAGGAAACGCTGCGCTGTTTGCCAACCACACCTGAGGTTCCACGATCGTCGCCGCAGACGCCGCCACTTAGTTCCCTTGTTTACGGGAATTTTGCATAATTCATTTGAATATTATTATTCCTGCGTGGCGGGGGCGGGTGGGCCGCAATTCGGATCGAAACCCTCGAAACGCGGTAGTTTCGGTTCCCGAATTTCGGTCAGAATGCGAGGGCTTTCGGCGCACGTCGGCTTTTCGGATTTTTGACGGGGCTGTCGGGTGGGCACACCTAAATCATCCGTGAATTTGGTTATGGGGAAAAATTCGTGGGCCGCATCCTACCCTCTCGATTTTCCGGTAGACTGACACGCGGGCCCGGCAAAGCCAAAGAAATTTATCGTATCGTTGCCCTCTCTACCTTGAGAACTGCTGAGGGTCGGGATCCGCGCTCTGAAAAATCTGAATTCCCAGCGACGGCTTAGAGTCCCTTCAATAGCAAAAATATTCCGAGACTATCATTACGAATCCCGAATACGGTCACTGGAAAATGAATTAAATATGCTACAGAATTCGCCGAGAAATCTTAAAAATTGTCTTCTTCTTTGCTGCCACAGTTCTCGCGATTTATTTCCATTGAACCGCATCTGTGAAGATAATCTCACGTGAAATCTGATTTCCCCTGTGGTTTCGGCGTGTTTTTGTCCTGGGCCACCCTGTATGTGGGGGGAAGTGGGATATTCCAATTCGTGAATTCGAAAAGTGCAGGAAAGTCTTTTATTATTGCACCAGAAATTGATATGGACCGTCGTGCTTTGCACCGATAGGAATGTGTTCGGTTCTCTTATTGGTTCGCTCCGGAACATCGCATCCTCACCGCGGCTCCGGCACGATATTGCCGTGGAACTGGGTCGGCTTGATGCGAAAAAATCTCCCTGGCCGAAGTAGAGGGCTGACGATTTTGGAATTTTCGCGGTGAAGATCATGCGGGAGGACGTTTTATGAATATTTAAAGCCATCCGCCCTTGGCGTCGCGCGGAGAGGTACCGCGTAAACAAACAAATTCAAATAATAATCCGGGGCGATGGCGGAGACCGGATGCGATGTCGAAACGATTCATTACAAAGTGATAAGGAAATCTGCGTCGGTGCTTTTACGACATAACATCATTAAAACCGCTTTGCTCGCCGTTCGATTTTATTCGCCCTTTTACGACACATCAAAACGGCGGTTTGCGAGGACATATGCATTTTATGGGCCAGTCGAACTACACCAATTTCCTACCCGAAAGGGTCCACTGTATGCTCGTATAAAGAGGCGTTTGTCTCCACTGTTTGAGATAAAAATTTACAGCGCTTAATTCGGTTCGGATTGATTGGGAAACTCGACATAAAGCTCGCCCATTTCGGTTTTGTTATTTCGCCCGCCCTATACACTCGGTCTCGTTCAGATTCCGTTAATAAATTACGATGGATCTTTGTGATTTACTGGCGGATAATTCCCGGAGATAAATATATTAATATAACGACTTCGGATGTAGTGGTAGTAGTTGGGAGGGGAGGAAATACGGAGTAATAAATATAAAGGCGACCGGTAACGGAAATTTACTTTGAGAACTTTTATTGAACTGGTTATTAATTTTCCGGGCAAAGTTTGTGGAGTCTTCAAGGCGGATGAGACTCCCTCTCTGCCGATTATTATGTGCATCTGCACAAATCATGTCGCCCGATTTGTCTCCGAGACAAAAATAGTTTTAAAAAATCATTCCAAATTTATCAGCTTTCACCGACATTCCTCCAACGCATCAATTTAATAAACTCACCCGGAGTGAAAATTCGCATAATTCTTATGGCAATTCCCGGCCACTTTCGCCCGCCCATTTATTTCGCATTAATTAAAAACGCGAAGGGAAAAGGGCCAGGTACCCTACTACCAGTAGTTTAAAGGAACCCGTAAACTTTTTAAGTGCTCCCCTTCAAAAGTAGAAAATAAAAAAAAACCGGAAGAGAAACTGTATTATATCCCCGAAATGAGTCTAAATTATTTAACGAGCGATGTTTTCAAAAAGTTGCGAGTCGTCGAGTGTGCGTTTAGTTCAAAAGTTCATCAATAATGCGCGAGTTCCGGAGTTTCGCGCCGATGCAGGGTGCAAGAGGCATATTGAATACCCCGGACTTTGTCCGAATTAGCCCGGAATTGTCAAAATATTAGCCACCCCGTTATTCACGGCCGATTATTCCCACACTTTCCGCGGTGTAGCGAGACAAATTTGTCTCGGCCGATTGCGCCCAAAAAGGCCTCGATTATCGGAAATTTCGTTTTGTCGATGCCCAAAAAGCCCGCGACCGGTTTCAATTAACTCGAGTCGGTGTAGTTTCCCGGGGAGTGCAGGCGGTTTTTATCCGTCCCGAATTCCCGGCGGCCTTCGCCATCAGAAGCGATCCTCCGACCTGGCGCCATTAATCAGTAATGACGTTTAAAGAGTCTCGATATATGTCATGAATGGCAAGGGGGCTCCCGGTTTCGGGTCGATGGGGTGCATCTCTAATTAACCTCCTCCGAACTCGATACACGTATTTGCTCAGCCTGTGCGAGTCTTCGGTTTTCGGGGGAGGAACACGAGCGCCGGAATGAACCCCGAGAGATGCCGAATCCGACCAGATTCCCCCCGCAAATTCCGTTATCGTTGCGAATGTTACGCCAATGAAATATTAATGGCGCGGATGTGCCGCCGGTACCGCACAAAGTAACTAAACCGTTAACGACCGGCGCAAATATGCGATAATTAAGGGTCGCGGGGGCTCCCCGTACTCTCCCTTTAAAAGGGCCCGCCTTTTTGGGCGGTTGTGGGTACTTTACAGTTTCGCACCGTTCCGGAAAATCGTGTCTTTTGAGTGAACGATAACAGTTAGTTTTAACGGTTATGCCCCCTTTCTTCATGACGCTTTTTTCAGGGGTGGCAATTATCGCGAGCTTTTATGTGGAGTTACTAACAAAGTTTACGAATATGCGTAGGTGCCCGCCCATTATAACACTCGACTTTAGGGCCTTCAGGAACGGGAGTCGCTACTATTTTCAGGTGGTTTTCAGGAGCGACGCTGAAAATTAACGAGCTTTATACCTATGCATGTACCTACGGAAAGCCCCCGGCTCTTTGCCAACTTTTTCGCCTTTCCCGAACTCGAATCTAAGTAAGTACCAAGTGGTGGAAATTTCCGCCAAGTATCTCGTTCAGTATAAACACAAAAACTTGTTAATTATTAATAAGGGCTTATACACATAGCTCAATGAGGATAAGTGGTTTAAAGTAGTTGGAAGCGGCGGTGCAGTCGCGACCTTTATTCGATTATTATCGCTCCGCGAATTTTCGAGTGTTTTGTGAAGACGGCGGTGTGTTATTGAAATATCAACGGAATTGACTTAGACGAAATAATTATCGAAGAGTAAATAGACACGGGCAAAGTTTCCAAGTATGTGGAGCCTCTCAGTAAATTACATGACTTTACCGTCCTCATCATTGGCGACAGACTCAAATTTGATTCATTCCCATAACTTTTATAACTGGTTTAGGAATCGGTAAGTTCAAGTCTCTCTTGTGGGAGCGTATCGTATATACGGTGATATCTTTGAGGACGAACTCTCTGTTACATAATATGGAAAAAATAACGAGCACTATCGTACATCTCGAGGCTATTTCTTCAAAGGATCTTGTTAGGTTCGCATCATCACCTGCGGGGATTTCCTTTCACCTCTCTACGACCTCCGAAACCCGTAAAACCACGAAGCGAAATGAAGTCCGCCAGTGTAAAGGTGGCGTATTTTAATTCTTTTCATGACCAATATTCCTCAAAAGTCGAGAGCGGCAATTTTAACGAGACGCTAAGTACCGGAGTGTATGAGCGTCCCCGAACGCGTGTCGGACAATGAAAATTTCCATCTCATCATTTTTCCGGACCGTTATTTCGATTAAAGAAGTTTTTCCGCAGGTATGCATGATGATTGTGATGGTAATAGTAGGGAGTATTTGAATATCGCCATTATACGGCGATTTGCATCTTTGTGAGCGGTCCTCAGTTTGACGGTTCTTTGGGAACTTTCGGTCGCTTTCATGTCGCCTTCCTGTGTGCGCCGTCCTTAATGGCGGAAAAATTATGCCTGCAGGTATTTAAGGTAATGGCCTCGCTATGGAAATGTTATCGCCAGATCGCTACACGTCACCTTATCGAGGCCCTTAAATAACGAATAAACGAAACTATTTCCGCACAATTATCGGGCTAAATCGCCGACGGATTTTCTGATTCTCGTACCGAGCGAAGTAAACACAAGGGCGAATTAGCTTTTCAGCGAGGGAATTCCAAACGAGTGGCTCTGTTTCACACTACATTTTATTCATTAGGCGTTTTCAGCATGCAACGTGACAGTCGCGGGTGGGATTGCACACGGTGTCCTCATTAGCGCCCGTTTCTGTCCGATGTTTAATGAACGCACTTTGTGTCGACTTTTTTACCTCGTACAAGGCACGAGAATTAGCGCGATTTGTCGGGCGCGCCGAAAAATCGACCGAAATTTCGTTCATAAAAATAACGGATCGCTTTCTGGGTCGGCTCGGGGAGAGTTTCTGCCCCTTCAGGTGAATCCAGCTTGACCCCTGTTCGGCCCGGGCGAAATGGAACAACTAGGTAACCGGTCACTTAATTAACCAAGGGCTTCGAAGATTTATTAGTTGCGATACTCCCGGGCGAAGGGCCAATTAGCCCGCATTGCCTATATCGGACCTCTCTGTCACTGTTTTTTTTTTCATTGAATAATTTATACACTAAATTTGTCTAAGACTTATCCGAATGGGGTGGAAATGTTGACATCCTGTATTTATTGAAACTAAATAAAGTTCGGCCTTTTCGGGGCGTTTCGGAATTAAGCCAGCGATCCGTTCGGGAATTATTGGGCGAGTGCGACTTTTTCCAACTCGCAATTATACAGAGGGAACGTGGAGCGAGTTGTATGGGGAAGTCGCGTGTCGAATATCTCTAAAACCGGAACTGTCTCATACAACATAACATAACGTTGCGTTATAGCGAGCCATAAATCCACCCTTTGACTCGTTTTTTTTTTATTTTTGCACACACCCCAAAGTTACACATCGCACAAATGGCGGCCTACCCGTCTCGCTCGATTCGCATTTTCAGCGTTCTGAATATCTCGCCGATTTTTTCAGCGCGTCGAAGGGTCCGCTTTAATTCATTTCGAACCTCTTCACTACACGGATTTTATTGTAAGTTTTCATTTATATGCAAATTCGGCGGGAACGATATACTTTTTAGCGACGAATCATCGTTCCGAGTCCGCGGTTTTTGTCCGCGCGCGGTCTCCAGACGCACATCTCGCCCTCATAAATATTTATGCGAAACATTCGCGGCGATGACTTAATGAAACGTTTTCTGGCAGATGCAACCTGGAAATCCCGTTAAAATATCGCGCACGCGGCGATGGTTTTTTGCGAAACTTAATCATTTCGTCGCCTCGTGGCAAGTTGTGCAATTTTCGAATCCCAATCTCGTCTGCGAAACGCAATTTCGTCATTTTCGTACAGCGACCCAGAGTGGAGACGAGTCGGATACGTCTCCGAAATGTATACTCGTTTAGTCGGAATTTATGCAAACTCGATCCGGATCGATCCGAATGAAAACAATGTAAGAAACGTTTGCTTGTCAATGCGCAGCGAAACCAATCATGAACGGCAGATTTTACGAGCCCTGAAATTGACGTTAACGCAAATTGGTATTTTGATATTTTCAACGTGATGGAAGCGCAACAATTCATATCCTCGAATTTCTTCTATTCATTTCCCTCGTAACCGTCTAACTATACGTTCCCGCCGGCACATCGTCAGTTTACAGGCGAATTCCTACATTTATTTTATTAAAAGCGTAGGGCGCGTATGGGAAATTTACTGCGCGGTGGGTATACGTAATGAGCCATCAGAGAATTCCAATAAACTCCAGTGTTTAGTCTGTCATTCCACCAGACATAAAAATGCTAATCTCCCGTAATACAATGTAGTCGCCATGGCACACGCTATCACATCCTTTGAAAGGACGACGCGAGCCAAGATATTCTCGTCCCCGCCCGGTTTGTTAATAAGCGAATGAGCAAAAAACCCAATCACCTAATTGTCTCTCGAACATAAATTGAGTCAAATCATCCTCCACTCCAGACTGGTGAAAAAATCGCTTTAATGAGAATGTAGGATTTCACAAATCATACAAAATTACCTCTCGAAAAAATGGCGAAGACGAGAAATTTACCCAAGGCCGTCGTCGGGGTCCCTCCGCACATCTTTATTAAAAAAAGACGCCTTATTTATGCCTCTTTTCCACCCTCCTATTTAGCGGGTGCCCATGAATAAAACGGGGCGCTCTTACACGAGAGAGGGCGATTTCGCCCTCCCCCCCGGTAAAAGGGTGACATTTAGTGTCTTGGTAAAGCGCGCATAATTTCCAGCGCTAAAATGCTAATAATAAGGAAGAGAGAGGTCGCGGCAACGAGAGCCCATGTGGAAAACGCCGCACTAAATCAGCACTTAATTGCTAATAGACCGTTTACCGACCGACCGAAACCCCCGACCCCCGAAAGAAACTTTGTTAAAATTGCGGAGACTCCGGGCGAGACGTCGCACCCTCCTCCGCTTTTCCGGGAGTGAGGGCCCTTCCAGTGTGCGATATGACGTTAGTTGGCGAAAGTCGTATAAGCCTTTCTCTCGTGTGACGATATGGAGGGTTTCTCCTACCTCCGTTTTTACGGCTAATTTATGTCCGAAGTCTCGCCATTAACGGGCATTAACTGCTTAATGTTGTGTTCGCACTCGGTTATGAAGGCACGGGGAGAACCGCCCCTTCCTCCCGTTCGCTCCTTAACAACTGCGCGGTTTAATTATTACATACGGGGGTGTAATGAGGGCTCGTTTTATTATTGATTAATGGCGGCACGGAGCGTGGGCCTCTGCGACATGAAGATCGTGCAGAACCTTTACCTACATAATCAACAATTATTGGTAAGAAAATTAACTGAATTATCTGTCCAAATTTGAAAAGGACGAACTATAGTAGGTTTTGTTACTGAATAGATCAAAAGAAAGCAATCAAGCAGCAGCGTGCCTCTACAGGGGGTCCCACGCGAGAATTGGAGGGATTTTGTTTTGAAATTTGTGAATGGAAATATGTCTGACTTAGAGCCGTTATTTTTGGCTTAGAGGCATAGCCGCGCCATCAGCTTTTTAGGTGGTTAAATTGGCAATATAAATCTAGTCCCAGATGCGGCGCGAGGCGAACGAGTTTTTCCCTCCGCAAAACAAGTCTAATATTAGATAAGGGGGATGAATTTGTTCATACGCGTATGGTAAATACGTCTATTACGGTTAAGTTCGGGGGTGGTCCTCGAACCGTTTGTGATTTCTCTGGGGCATCCGGCGCGGATGGAACATATTTAAGAGGGCCGGAGACCCTCGGGGCCGGCCGATCCGGGCCTTCGCGGGCCCCTTTTTATCGATGCAAATTCGAGCACGCGAAATCTCTCGAAATTCGCGGCCCATCGGGCGCGCGGACATCAAAAGCCGAATTTATCGAACGGCGTATTTTTTCGCCCGGCGAATTCTTGAGGGGGCCGTCCGGAAGCTCAGGTGTCTGAACGTTTTAAGGCATCGCCCCCGTTATACACTTTTACCGAAGTTTAGGCCAACAACTTGTGCATGAAAAATTCAGGACGAGACGCGATGCGACACCCGGTTTTGAGAGGGTCGGTATTGGAGGTATCCGTATAGGTAATTGAGCCGGAATTTATACCCGGACCGCTCTGTTATACGCGCGGCCACGGAATTAAGCAATTCAGGGGTTTTCGGGGTGTAGCGCAGAATCCTCGAATTTATGCGAAGGTTGCCGCAATTGAAATATTTCCGTTAATTGCTCTTCTGTCGGTACTATAAAATTCACCCCCCGAAAGAGCGCGAACCAGATGCCCCTCGCTCCGGATTCTTTTTTACGAATCTTATTTAAACCCGCAGGTTTCAAATTTACGAACCGTTTATTGTCGTTATTATAAGCGCAGACCTCGTTTTTTTGCCACCAATTTGTGATGTATAAAATCCTTCATGTACACTGCTCCCTTCAATTAATTAAAGGCACCAGTAATAATTTTCCAAATTTTTTGTTACTTTTTAATTATTTTCTCCACAATTATACTCGTATTTCTCCCTCTAAAAAAATCCATATGAAAGCTATTTCTGTCGGTATCTAATTTTACGTGTTTGCTGAAATTTCGCCAAAATTGGTCCAACCAAACATCTTCTAGAATGTTTTTATTAGATTCATAGTTTCCTGAAAACGTCTGAAAGAATTTCGCATGTTCGGGACGAGAACCATTACAAAATGATTAGAATTTGGTTAAATATTTCCTGAAAATTGTGAAAAAAACTGCCTGAAGCTCAAAAGTTAATATCATCTACGTTGAACCATTTTGTCATATTCACTAGACATTTTTTCAAATTTATTAGGATTATTAGAAATTTGCCGAAACTTTTTGATTAGTACTCGTAAATCAAATTTGTCAGATATTTCTATCAATTTTCAGAAATTCACCATATTCTCAGTAAGTGTTCTGAACTCTGAACTTTAATTATACAGAAAATACTTTTAAATTTACACGAAACAAGGCAAACTCACGAAATGTAAGCGCGAACGGGGACCGAGGGCACTACGGTCGGGCCGAGAAGGGCCGAACGGTACCAGCCGAGCGAGCGGGCAGTCCCTCCGGCGAAGCAGTAGAGCACGTGCGGGCGTAAACAACAGCACAACGTGCTGAACTGAGATACTACCCATTTATTTGTAATTTCGTTGAAATAAAGTTGATAAGTTCTTATAGTGCAGCGGCGGGATTGGGATTCACCCTACCGAGGGGGTTGGTGACTGAAATTGCCCTATTAGTGCGTTTCATTCGGTTGTGTGTATGGTGGAATCGGACGAGTCCATTTTTCCTGAACCATAGCCTACCCTATCCAGCCGGAGAGCGGTATCGGTACTTTCACGCAGAGAGCGCGGATTGTCGCAATAGAAAATGGACAAACGTGATCGTCGACGACGTTCTCGTTCGCGATCGCGGCGTCGACAGGAGGGCGGAAGTACGCCGAAACGATCGCGGCGGTCGCGGTCAAATTCACGGGGTCGTTCCGTACTCGATCGTCGGCAACGGAATTGGCGTTCGACATCAGCTGAGCGCAATGTGACGGAGCTGGCCATGCGGAATAGATTGTTACGGAGCTTGTTGGAATCACGCGGGGACCGATCGCAACGTTCGCGTGAGCGTTCCTCAGAAGAAAAGCGGAATGAGCGACGTGCTCTAGACGGTAGTGGTATACGTAACCGTGACCGTTCCGTAAGTGTTGTTGACGAGACTGTGGAGGCGAGCGGCCGGAGTCCCAGCAAAGTATCGGGAGGTGACGACGCGTCACTACAGAGAATTGAGAAACTGGAACAACTTGTCCACAGTTTAGCATCCCGTATTGCGACCACGTCCGAACAATCGACATCGAAATTCTCGGTAAGACCGGATTGTATTCCTGAATTTAACCCGGAAAGCCCGAATCTTACCGCGTTGAAATGGATCGAGAAAATCGATCAGCTGGCGGCTATTAATGGGTGGGACGAGAAAACCACTATTTACCATATGCAGTGTCGTCTAAGAGGGCTTGCAAAGACGTGGTACAATAATTTGTCCGATTACGATTTATCATGGCGCGACTGGAAAGATAAACTTACCCGAGCTTTCCCTGATCATCACGATTATGCCACGATTTTGAAAGAATTAGTCAACAGGGAAAAGAAACGCGATGAATCATGGACGCAATATTATTTTGCCAAGAGCGCCTTACTTCAAGCGTGTTCAATTAGCGGCAAAAATGCCGTTTCTTGCATAATAGACGGATTCGGTGACTCTACTATCCAGGCGGGAGCGAGGGCGGGACGTTACGTCGTTCCGGAGGATTTGTATGCGCAATACATATCCACCCTAACCTCAACCAAAACAGACAGTGGCGATCGGCGCGACAGAAACCGCAAGTTCGGGGATAGGAAGAGTCTGCCCGAAAAGAAAGACGAACCTAAGAAAAAGCCTTTTCGGAAATTTCGATGTTACAATTGTGAAAGTGAGGGTCACATGGCAACGGAATGTCCCAAGCCGCGAATGGAGTGCACGTCCTGCAGACGATTAGGACACGATAGCCGCGCGTGTCCGAAAGAAAAGAGGAAAGGCGTACTTATCTGCGAAACACGGAACGCAGACTCTAAATGCTATTTCATTGATTGTAAAATTAACAATCATGGCCCGGTTAAGGCATTTATAGACACCGGGTGTAGTATCGTAACCATACGCCAAAGTAACGCTTTGGACTTGGGAATAGAGTGGGGCAAATGTCCGAATAATATTGTGATGACCGGATATGCGGGCGGGTCTGCACGGCCGATTGGCGAAGTGTCAATCTGTCTGGATGCAGACCTCATCACGGCTAACGTCAAAGCTTACATAGTTCCCGACCGCCTCCAAGAGATTCCCGTGATAATCGGACAAACGTTCCTTAACCAAGCTAACGTCACGCTGGTCAAGAAGGGATCTGAAGTGCGACTTTTTGATTCCAACATGGCCGAGCTACCTGAGATCGACGAGTTGCCTACGAAGGTGACACTACGCTGCGAGGAAACTTTGGTGTTGCCACCTCACCACGTGGGTTACCTGAAGTACTCCACCGAGGCGTACCACGGCGATGTCTACCTGGAGTACCAAGAACGGTTGCCACCACAGTGTGAACATTACGTCCCTCGATGTGTGATTGCGACGGGAGATGGCAGAATTCCAGTCGTCAACTATTCGAATAGGCCGATCTCCTTTCGGCGAACTCAAGTAATTGCGAGGGGACGTCCCTGTTACTTGGACGACGCGTCCGACGAGGTAAGCATTCTCTCGGTAAATGTAGATACGAATCGATTGTTTGACATGAACGATGTTGAACGTCAGGTAGAGAAAGGTTTAAGCGCAGAGGTAAAGGGGAAGCTCCTTTATTTACTGAATAAGTACCGTGACTGTTTCTCTCAAAATACGAAAGAATTAGGCGAGGCGAAAGGGGTGGAGATGTCCATCCAACTGAAAGACGATGTGCCGGTTACGTACCGACCATATCGACTTTCGATAACGGAGCGCGAGCAAGTTCGTGGAATAGTCAAGGACTTAATGGATAATGGGATCATCCGCGAATCGGAGTCGTCTTTTTCAAGTCCGATTTTATTAGTACGAAAGAAGACCGGGGAACTGCGAATGTGCGTGGATTTCCGAAAATTAAATGCAAAAACTGTCAAAGATCGGTATCCACTACCGCGATGTGATGATTATTTGGAAAGGTTGAACTCGAGCGTTTTCTTTACCAGCCTGGATTTGGCCAGTGGTTACCACCAGATACCGATGGCACCGGACTCGATAGACAAGACTGCATTCGTGACCCCAGATGGGCATTACGAATATCTCAGAATGCCTTTCGGTCTTGTCAACGCCCCTGCGGTTTTTCAGAGGAAAATTAATCAGGTGCTAGGACCGTTGCGTTTTGACACCGCACTAGTATATATGGATGACGTTCTGATCCCATCACGAGACATCGAAAGTGGCTTGATAGCTGTGGAGCAAGTTCTAAAAGCGTTTAGAGTTTCGGGACTGACTCTTAGGTTGTCCAAATGTTTTTTCTTCCGGACCAAGATCGAGTACCTTGGACAGGAGATTAGCCAGGGTCAGATACGTCCAGGTACTGCAAAGACTGATGCTGTGTCAAAATTTCCCGCACCTGGTAATGTACACGAGATCAGACAGTTCATCGGACTGGCTAGCTATTTTCGAAGATATATCAAGGACTTCGCTGTGATCGCTAGGCCACTTACGACGTTGACCAAGGCGAATGTAGAATTCGAGTGGGGAGCGGAACAGCAGAAAGCGTTTGATCTACTGAAAAGTAAATTGACAAGTCGACCGGTATTGGCAATTTACGATCCCGGGTTGGATATTGAGGTCCACACGGACGCCTCCAAATGGGGTCTGGGTGGCATTCTGCTCCAGAGACAAAAAGACGAAGCTTTGAAACCTGTCCTCTATTGTAGCCGTCAGACCAGCAAGGAAGAACAGAGGTATCATTCGTATGAGCTGGAGGCACTCGCTGTCGTCGAAGCTCTCAGAAGGTTCCGGATATATCTCTTGGAGAGACCTTTCAAAGTGGTCACGGATTGTAATGCTTTACGAACGACAATGACAAAGCGTGACCTGATACCACGCATTGGTCGATGGTGGCTGACCACACAAGAATTCGACTTTGTGGTCGAATATCGACCAGGAACCAAGATGGCTCATGTAGACTCCTTGAGTCGTAACGCGATCGATGCTTCTGACAACTCTGACGAGATTGAAGTTTTAACGGTGAGCATCTCCGAAGACGACTGGGTATTGGCCGTTCAATTGAAGGACGAACGCTGTCGATACCTACATGAAGTACTGTCGTCTGGAAAAGCTGCGGATAACGAAGAACGAAAGCTGCGTGAGGAATACGTCCTCAAAGACAACCGAGTGTATCGGTTGACGAAAGACGGGCCAAGGTGGCTGGTTCCACAGATGGCGAGGCGTGAAGTGGTAACGTACCATCACGAGGGCGCAGGCCACTTTGGAACAGAGAAAACACTCGAATCGTTACAAAAGAATTATTGGTTCCCTAACATGAGACGTTACGTCAACCGTTACATCGCCTGCTGCTTGGCATGTGCGTATCATAAGGAAAAATCGGGTAAACGGCCTGGATTTTTACACCCAATCGAAAAGGTGCCGACGCCTATGGACACAATACATGTCGATCATCTGGGGCCTTTTGTTAAGAGTACCAAAAGAAACTCCTACATAATCACGGCTGTCGATGCCTTTACGAAATTTATCTTCATCAAAGCGGTACCAACAACGAAAGTTGGGCCAGCTATTACGTTTCTGACGAACATCATCGAAATGTTCGGAGTACCAAGGCGCTTGGTGTGTGACCGAGGGAGTTGCTATACCAGCAAAGCGTTCGCGAGCTTCTGCTCGAAGATCGGGACAAAAGTCATTTTGAATGCCACTGCCACTCCACGGGCAAACGGCCAGAACGAGAGATATAACCGCACCATTCTTTCGGCTCTCGCCTGCAGTGCTGATAGCGAAGTCAAATGGGATGAATCAATCGCGAAAATACGATGGGGAATCAACTCAACGGTGAATAAGACGACGGGAAAGACGCCCTACGAACTGCTAATGGGCTACCGGCCCCATGGCATGAGCGACGCGTTCTTGCAACATGAAGTATGCGATAACACCTTTGACGATGACGTGCAGGGGACAAGAGAACAAGTGAGCGAACGAGTGCTCAATGAACAAGTCAAGCAAAAACGTTTGTTTGACGCAAAACGGACCAAACCAACGGTGTATTTGGTCGGACAACAGGTTCTCATACGAAAGAATATCGCCAGCAATGATGGTAAAAGCAGGAAGTTGCTGCCTAAGTTTAGCGGACCTTACGTTGTGTCCAAGGTTTTAGATCATGACCGATACGTGATCGAAGACTTGCCTGGCTCCCAGAGAAGTCAAAAGAAGTACAAAGGCGTGATCGCAGTTGATCACCTCAAGCCCTTCGTTGCTGCCATGAGCGACGAGGAGGATGACGATGACCCTGAGGGTCAGCTCACGGGTTCAATGGAACTCAGAGCGGACGATGAAGGTGGGTACGGGGCCTGAGGCCCTACCACATTATGACGAAACCGGTAAATCAGAACGTTGAGACATGATCATGTATACGCCAACGAGGCCACGAATGGGGAAGTGTTCAGGCACGACCTCTGGCGATGAAGGGTAGAAACGGTTGTACCAATGACAAAATTATGCCAAAGTGGCGACGTGTCTCCCTTTAACGTAAGACGTGTTTGTAACCGTTTGATGGTACAAATGCGAGACTCAGACGAAAAAAGAGAGAAAGAAATGCAATGTCGGTGTTTACAGGTGACTAATGTTTTGTGGGTTACAGGTCTCCAACTCCACGAGGACGTGGGAAGAGGTAGCCTGGCCGACTGTAAGCGCGAACGGGGACCGAGGGCACTACGGTCGGGCCGAGAAGGGCCGAACGGTACCAGCCGAGCGAGCGGGCAGTCCCTCCGGCGAAGCAGTAGAGCACGTGCGGGCGTAAACAACAGCACAACGTGCTGAACTGAGATACTACCCATTTATTTGTAATTTCGTTGAAATAAAGTTGATAAGTTCTTATAGAAATTTGTTCATTATGGGTGCGCAAATTTATCAGAGCATGAACACGACCCTTGACGATTGCATAGCTTTTAATACTCGATTGAAGTTCTATAGGGAACGTCTGGAGTTGCAAAATTTAAAACTGGACGCTCCCTTAAGGATCGGCGCTTTGGGGTGGGTAATATAGCGACATCGTTAGGCCATGTTATGGCTGGAAACTTGGTCGGCAACAGCCTTGCCAATTCAAGTCTCGCCTTCTCCATAATAACAATCAAATGAACGTAACTTACTAAACGACGTTATTGTCGGCCCCATTCGTGGAGAACACGCTCGCTCGTCCCAACTTTTCCCATGACTACACTTTTTTCGTCTGGAATTCGGGCATCACACGCTGCGTAAATAAATAAATATGTAAATCAAAGGGATTCCTCTGCGAATAAGATCACGACATAATCGGAACGAATGAGCAACGGAAAACTGGATGATAATAATGTTATTTGATTAAAGAAAAGTCCAATTAAACTGATGCGGAGGAATCGCGGGCCGAGCCGAGTGCACACTTTTTAATCCTCCCAAGTCTTTTCGTCCTTTCTTCCTTCCCACTTATTAAATCCACCCTTACGGCTACCTGGTGAATAACGATTAAGGGGGCGGTTCAATAACCGGGCTAGTTTTCCGTGTGCCCCCCTGCCACGAATTCAATATCTACATCTCTTCTATTTGCCATAGGGCTTTAACACCGATGATTAATTAGCGCGAGTACATTTTCCGTACGTCTTTATGGTCGGGTCGCATGAAACATGACGTGCATACTCGAAATAAAAAGGCGACGTTATTGTTGCAGTGTGACGCTAAATGAACATTTACTTCGCACTAATTTAACCCTCGAGACCGCCGTTTGTGCCCCGGACCCGAACCCTCTCTTTCGACGGAATTTGTCAGATTTTTTCGCCGGCTTTTTACCTTTTTTCCACCCCTTGTGAAACGTCAAGATGACTAATGCTCCCGAGTAAAGTGAGGTGTGCATACTTATACCGCGACAAAAAATTTCACGTCCGATTGATTTCGCCGATTCCACCCTCTTCGAACTCCCCGAGACTAATTTTATAATGAATTTTTTTACTGCGCGGTCTGGAAATTCGATGAATTTTTTACGCCCCCTCGAGTTCTTCAGTTTGTATCTCCTTGCGAATAAATTGGATGGTGGTGATGTAGTGTCGAAAGTAATTCGGGGATTCTGGGGACGGAGGTTAAATAAAGATGTTAAAAAGTTTTCGACTGGGTAATAAAAATTTTACTGCCCATTATGTGACATGTCGCTGGTGGAAAAAATAAACGGCGATCTGAGCCGCCAAATCAAATTCCACCAACTTTTTTTATTAATACCTCGTCGGGATCATCCGAAAACCCGAAAGCTCTCCGCGGGAATCTTTTATGATTATTCGCCGTAATTACCGGGATGAGATTTTTTATTGCCGGCTCGGTTCGAGGACCTTTCCGTAATTAAAGACGATTTTTACGATCGGCCGATCGCCGCACACGGAAAACCGAAAACCAATCAATCGCGTGCCGGTTCGATCGATTTATTCGGTCGCAAGAGTGGCGCGGTCTCGTTCTCGAAATTTAACGCTCATTTCGAAACGTTTGTCCCACGGAATGTCTAAATTAGCCCCCGGTATATGCATAAGCAATTATGTGAGCGCAGCTGCGTAGCATTAATTAATCCTTTGTGTGGAGCCTCATGGAGCGCGATAAGTGCAACACGAGGTGCCCGAGAGGCGCAACCTCTTTTCTCCCCGGCCAAAGATTACAAGAACCGAGACAAGAACCAAAGGTTGAGCTTCCGGAAGCGTCGCCGATAAAGAAACTTGTGGCACTTTTACGTCCGAGGTTTTGCCTGCCCCGATAAAAAAAGTATTTAACTTTATTCCCCGTATGAATTTTGATATAGTGGGACGTATTTTTATGGGAGGGCAGATAACGTCCCTCTCCCGATGGATAAAAACGGTCCGCGGGGGCACGTGACCCGACAATAAAAATCAAACTGTTCTGTATGCAATGGGATGCCGTTAACGACTGCAGATTTATTGGACTTTCCGTATACTCTCGCCGAACTTTGCGGCTCTAAGATTTTAGTGCCGCTCCGGAGAAAGTTCGTGAGGGGAGACTCGTCCAGTTTTACGAACTGAAAAGTATCTTAGCGGCAATCACGGCCGGCTGCAAGGGCATCGGAAAACAACCGATCCGCCGAAAATGTTGCCGGATCGGCAAATTTGACCGACGAAATACACTCCCCATAAACGTAAACAATATCGGGTTGAGCGAGAATCGCACTTTTTCGGCCACTCGAGGAGCAAATGGGCCGAAAATTCAATTAAACCCCCATTTGCTCGCGTATAACGTTGCGTTATTATTACCTTCCGTTACGAAAAACGATGGAGTTTTCGATTTTTTGACACAAATGTGGCCACAAATTTTCATTACGTTACTCTGTATTTATTAGGTGCGCTCTCTCCCAGAAACGGTGATAATCGAAGTGAACGGACGAAATTTGAGAAATCCCACCCCAGATTTCTCCCGGCGGTATATTTTCACCCTAAAACTTCTGAGTGACTGAGATATATGCTCCCAGATATGGCGGCTCCAACTTTTAAATCCTTGTCGATGTAATGATTTACAGATTTTTTCGCCGAGTCTCTGTATTAGGTTTCGACGTTTATTTGGTGATAATTTATATATTCCCAGTAAAGTTCTAGACCACTTTTTGTGATTAAAACTCAAAGCGTGTCGAATTAAATATGGCGAAATGCATCCATGAATCATAACTAATTATCGCGCTAATGTTATTAAAATAGCTGCACGTTTAAATTTTGAACGGGGTCAACAGCGGTCTGATGTTACACACGATTCGTCCTTTTTGGTCGCTTTTAAGCGCATCGGAATTCGGGCCACTCGAAAGTTTCCACTTTTAATTAACCGCGCTGCTGCGGGGTGCCCACGAATAAAGCTCAGGTGAATTTTTTCTGCCTCCAACTATTTGCTGAGAGGTCGATGCCAGAAATTTCCGATCCGGGACCAAGGAAAATTGGTCACTTCCGTATTCCGAGCTTTCATTATTTCGCAGGTGAATCGAAAAAGCGCGATCGCGCCTCTCGGGCGAAATAATGCAGATCGTAATCGGGAGATTAATTGGAAATTAAATTTCTCCGGCGGCGTGGCGTCGGAATTGATCGTCGGACGTGATCCCTTTAAAAGTGCGCCCCGGGCGAAAGTTCACACTACAAATCCCGGCGAATTCGTTTTTCCCTGATCCGGGGCGCGTTATCCGAAATAGGTGGCTGATGGCGTACATAACGGAGAGGCTTCCTCCGCTCTCGTGTGTAATTATACCGATTATCCGCAATCCGCTTTGATTGATAGGGCACGCCGACGCGACGTCCCCTGTATACATTGTCAATACCACGCACGCCGCTCGTCAAGTTTCCGGGGCCGGTGCGGCATTAAAAGTTGATTATTTTATTTGCGTCATAAAACGATGGGCGAGTTTGATTTTCGACCCGCCCGTTCGGAAATGCTTTATTATTCGATCGCGGAGGGGCTAATTGCGCCAACATTCATTTAGCGGGAATAATTTATTAATCAAACTTCCTGGCAGGGAAATCCCCAACGAGCCCAATGACGGGGCGAATTTAATCGCGCAATATATTTGACGCGATAATAGCGCGGAAGTGATTTAAATTATCTGCAAGAGCTCACCTACCCCATATACAGGACAATTCATTAAAAATTCCACCAAAATTTTGAGGTGTCGATTTCGCCATATCATTGTTATCACTTTCAGGAAGTTGTCTGACCGGCCTGGGGCACCTCGTGTATATTATGGTCGTGCTCGTAAAGGATTTCCCCTTAAACAAATAGAATTTCCTCAGCCACTTTGGCTAATGACATAATAAGCGGGAGAACGCTTGTACTCCGGTTATAATAAAATGCAAACAGGCCAAGTTTGAAAAGCTCCCTTCCGCCACTTAAAAGCGGGCGCAAAAAATGGCATAATCTATAATTTCAACAAATTCACCCATTACCAGCGCGTAACTGAGGCAAAGTTTCGAGGGTATTAACGGATCAAGCCATTAAAGTCCATTCGGATTACGTGAACCTTGACCCGAAAGAAATGCGCGAAGGAGGCTTTTTCCTTTAATTTCGCGTGCAGTCTTGCAACAATGGATTTATCTGTACCCCGATGGGAACGGGGCAGGGCCGCACACAACAAACTTGGAGCTAATTATACAGTTCGCAAATTACGATCCTGGTAAATAAATTCCTTGCTAGAGAGAGAGAGTGGGTAAAACTTACTTGATAACGCCATTAGTCCCGTGCGGTTATGTAAAAAGTGCCAATGTGTTCGGAGGGGGCGCCTTGAGCGGTCTTAATGTGATTTTAATTGAAAGGATTTGGCCGACACCGCGCCCCGCCGGTGTATAAATCTCGCATTATTACCGGGTCCGACAAAGTGGATATTTAGGGGCGCACTTCTTGTTGACCCGAATGCTCCGGGGAGGACGCCGTCCCTTTTCCCCGGCCACTCCGGATCCGGATCGCCCGCACCTTCGCGGCCGCCCCCGCGGCCCCTCCCTCCCCCGACACAACACCATAACGCCATATTGATCTTTTATGTTTTGATTCTTCTGGCCATTTGTTACCGGACCGTCCGAAGCCGGATTTATCTCCCCCGGGCCGCTACACGATAAGTTCGAGTTAGCCCGGACAAGGGTCGTAACGCACCCGCGGGCGGCAGTCCGAAAAATCGCGCCGTATACACCTCCGAGGTATCGAGGGGCCGGCCTGAATCATCGGCGGGGCCGAAAACTCCTAATCCGGCCCGGGCGGTCTTTACCGCCTGAATTTATATCGAGAGGAGCCCTGCAAGGAGACGCGGAAGGGCCATGCATAGTGAGGAGGTCGTTTTTGCGTTTCGCGCGCGAGATTTCGGACCTTACTTATGTAAATCGAGCTCGGGGGAAGTCGATGGCGAAACAATCATTTTCGAGTCGTTGAAAATCCGCTTCACCCCGTTTCTTCGCGACCTGCGAGCGAAGGTGAAAACGCTGTTTTCCGGGATCGAGGCGCGGTCCGGGTAATAAAAAGGGCCCCGCGGCCTTTACGCCGTCTCGCTCTCGCTTTTATGACGGATGAAAACGGGAAAAGAAGTGGAAAATAATTAGTCGTGGGATGCCGGGGGCGCGCGTGTCTCGGTGAAGATGTGCCCGCCGGAAACGCGAACCCGGCTCTCCAGTTGATGACTCGTAAAAACGAAACCGCCCTTGTGTACACCGCAATCGTATACGGCGTATTTAGCGGCGAACGACGCCTTTGCGGCCCCACCCCGACCCGCCATTATCGTCCCAATCAAATTTCGCCGAGTCATAAAATTTGATTCTCGTTCGACGCATAATAGGTGCACCTGGTGTCCGATCAATTCGCTCGGTCGGCCGGTCACAGAGGGTCCAGCTGCATCGTTTTTTCGCAATGTCACGGGCACTCCCCGTTTTTGTTAATTCGCCTTCCCCGTGATTCCGTAAAGTATCATTCACATGGAGGTTAGTGCAGTTGTAGTGCATTTTCATTGCAGTTGCAAGACCAAGTCCTCAGTTTAGTAGGGTTCACATGTGAATTTTCTAAGCATGCGCCTAGAAATGTCACTAGGTTTCTGTTTGGTGATGGCACAGAGTGATGGTATTATAAGTTGTCACGTTGGTGAAAATATAACAAAATAATGCAAATGGATAAACTCACAGGAGTACTCAAATAGTAGGTTAAAACTACGATAAAACTCCCAGAAATTACAGTACTACAAATACCTCAAAAGGGCGAGTTTCTTGGTTTGATTTTGTTCTTGCAAGCGAATGGGTGTGGGACCGAGGGGGTTATCACTTGTGAAATGCTTGAGACAAGACGAATTGAAAAACTATCAAATGCTCTGAAATGTCAATGAAATGCCTATACCATCGACAAGGAAGGTAATCTGTGCCTATAGTCTAAACTGACCATCACGTGACCTAAGTTGCTAAGCATAAGTATAAGTCTATGTGTACAGCCTGTATACAAAAGTCAAGAGGTAACTTTCTGCACTGCAACTGCACCAACTTGTATGTGAATGCTACTTTGAGTCTTCTGGGGATCTGAGTCTCCATAAGCTGTTGGCACATGTGTCATTTTCCCCGGTTTATCAACTCGATGGAGTGAAGAGACCCTCGTGATTCTCTATCTAATCTGGGAAAGAATGCTTTAGCGCTTTCCTCGCGGTCCCGAGATTCGGTCTTCCCTCCGAGTACGGGGAGGGATGATGCGGAATCATCGAGGTGAACTTTAGTACGGGAGCGAGAGGTTGTCGTATAACCGTGTTAAACCACTATTAGTTCCAAGTTGCAGGCAAAATCATCTCGAATATTGGTGAACTCGAGTACACATAATTAATCACATGCCGCTGAAATTGCTCCAGGAGTTGTCGGAGTTGACGTAATAATGCGGAAAGTACTCATATTGAGCGGCGCCGTTTCTGGCACTCCTCTGGACTCCGGCTGGGCGGGCAATGAATATTTCGGCTCTGCGGGCATTATGTAAATCGCGGTCTGAGAACGTTTTCATTAGGACGCAGGTCTCCTTTCTCGGGTCGATCGTGTTTTCGGAGGTAAAGTTGCGGGTTCGTAACCCGATACCGCGTTCTGTGTAAAAAGGACCGTCGATGGCCCGAAATCCTTATCGAAAACAAACATCTTTTCTCTAATTCGTTGGAACCTTAGACTTTTGCGTCGTCCCAACGACACAAATTACGCGGCATTGTCCCCGAGGGAGCGAAAACGGGCATGCAGTTGAAAGCGGGTGTCCCGTTTCGCCAGATGTAGAAACTGCCTCTAAATAATCCGACGAGCATTGTCGACAGATTGAGCCCGGACAATGCCGACCACTTACGGAATTGTCCCCGACCATTATTGGCAGGTAATAATCAAAACCGGTTGCGCGTCTGTATTTGTTGTGACATTTACGTTTAAACGCGGGTCCGACCCCCGGGGCTGCCTGCCATTCAGCCCGAGACTCACCCCTCGCCGTCGCACTTAAATCCCAATCCGGCCCACCGATTTCTATTTGATCTCGTTCCAGAAACGGAGGGTCCCACCCATGATTACGCATTTTACGTAATAAAGCGCGCCCCCGAAGGGGAAAGGGTTCCGGTTACGATTCCAAAATGGCGACCGAACGCAATATTCCACGGTGATTTAATAATGCCCGCCGTGTACCATGGGCGATGGCGATGATGATGATGTCGCCCCGCGCGCACCGGGTCTTATGCAAATTGGTATAAATTCGTGATACAAATTGGGCAAGCCGGTTCGCTAATTCAAAGCAACTACCTATTCATAATAAATACCCACCTGTCATATCCGGCCATAAATCCGGGACCGGAGTAATCCCGGCCGGCAATTGGTTTCGCGAACCTGGCGCCCGAATTGGAACGCGTGGAACCCTAAATATTTACACTTTATTACGCCTAATGGTCCACCGTCGTTATTCCGAACCGGGTCAGAATTCGGAATTCGAAACAGATTATGTGGGAGCGACAGCTGATTCAAAGCGATACAGGGCTCTTAATATTTCATCGGAAGACGTTTTGAATGGCCCTCTTTCACCGAGTTCTTGTCGCGCCGATATCGACATGGACTGGGGAAAAAGATGAGGACATAAATACCTAAATTCCCTTTGTTCCCGGTAATGAGAAGGATGTAAATGTTTTACTTACGAGAAATTGGAGCAGATTGTAACCTCATTAGAGTTTTATTATATTCGTTCGGAATAATTATTTCGGGAGGAAGTAATTTTTGCCGCCGCATCCACGGAGGCCAAATCCGACTCGAAAATAAACTAATTTCCTCCGATACACTTAATTCAATGTACGGATCTCATCACGCTCTAAGCGGCTAACGTAATTTGAGCGTAACATCCGC
Source organism: Salpingus planirostris (assembly GCA_949788335.1). NCBI lineage: Eukaryota > Metazoa > Arthropoda > Insecta > Coleoptera > Salpingidae > Salpingus > Salpingus planirostris. The sequence continues at coordinate 5,667,689 of OX460918.1, read as the reverse complement.
CGTTTACTTTGGCGTCTCCCGCAGAATTTCATGCAATTATTGTGTGCGCTTTCCAGGCGACCTGCACAAAATCGAAACGTTTTTCACCTCGGCAGAGCCAGCCAAAGTCGATCGGAAAGCTCAGAGCGAAATCGGGTTTCGGAACCCATCATTGACGTTACGAAAGACGAAAATGTGCTCGATTAAAATATTGTTTATAATTTCGACGCGTTTTCACGACACCCGATGAATGTAAAAGTTGAGCACTTAAAACTTTTCGATCGGATCATTAGTTTTGTTTCACGCAAAGTTGATTCCTTCGATTACAGCGCTATCGATTTCAACAGGCAGTCGAGTGTCTCAATAAACCTTTGTTCACACAAACGAGCGGTTCACTTTGTCTTAATGCTCAAGTCGGCCGTAATTAGAGCGCGGGGTTAATGAGTTATGTCATTTCTGTTTCAGGTAAGGGCCCAATTCTTCCGGCCGTTTCACCATCTCCGCAATCTATTTACCGGATCTGCCGCGACGGTTGTGCGAGGAACGGAGGTGAGACGTTCGCTCGTCGTTGTAGTTTGATGGTGATTATTTAAATTCAGATCTGTTCGAGCAAAGGCGGTCACGAGGTTTATCCGATTGGCGCGGATTTAAATTCAGTTTGGAGTTGGAGTTGGAAATAGAGCGAGTGTATGGTAGAGAGTACAGGAAGGGTGGCAAAAAGTGGATAAGGCCGTGTTTGTACTGGCGCGGTGGTAATTTATTTCCTTTTTGTCCGATTCTGCCCGACTCGAAATAATAGTTTAGCTATTATCTATCCAAACATGGTTCCCACATATTGACTCAACAGACACCATGTTTGTGTTGCGTAATTAATATTTAAACAGCTTGTTTTGCTTGATTCCCTTACGCCGAAACCTCCGGTTTGTTTGTCGCATTAATTAATATAATTAATTAGCATATACATAAACCACAACAAAAAAAACGGATTATTGATCGGGAACAGTCTAGTTAGCGAGTACATTTCGGCTCGTCCGGGTATTCAAAATCCGCTGTTTGTGTGTGCGAAATCCGGTTTGTTGGCAGTATTTGCACTAAAAACAAATATTTTTCGGGAATTTTCCGGGATTCACGTCGACCCGAAAAATAAATCAAACTTTCGTGATGGGAGGCGTCCCTGCTTTTGCATTTGATAATTCAATCCCTTTTTTCTGATAGAGTGGGGCATTGGTATTCCGCAGCTCCGTGTCCTATATCTCCCGGGCCTTTTTGCAGACGGAATTAAAGATGACAGCGTTACTTTCACGTCTAAACTTGCATTGAAACACAAGTTTTGATTGTGTTTCTTCAGAGTTTCACGCAGCACCTTCCATGGAACGAAGAACCCGTGTATCGAGCATCAAAACAAGATCATAATCTCCCGGCGAAATTTACTGGAAACACTGGGAAGCGGGAGGTCGTCGTTTTAAGTGACCCTCGATACAATGGCCGAGGAAATGAAGTCCGATTGTTCTTGCGGGCTAAAAACGCTCCGTTTTGCAACTCCGAGAAAACACTGTCATTAGCATCATTAATCAGCCCATTATGGCTTACGTATGACGGTGACAGGAAACGCGACGAAAACGGAGCCGCGACCCTTTCAAAGGCCCTTCCATTCGCGACCCGAGACGAGCAGATAATGCGCATGATGATGATGAGCAATTTTCTAGCGACGAGGAATCCATTACATCGCCATTAGAAACGGTTACGGTTATTATACCTTCGAATCGATACGCGCGCAAAAACGGCTCATTCGGGAACTAGTTTTGTCGCAAACAACTAGAAACCGGGTCGAAAGTTTCGCCGGACCCAATGATGATGACGATGACGGGGGTACAATAATAAAAGCGTCTGTCCTCTTGATGACGCTCTCTCCTATCCGCCCGGAGATAAAAACATCGAGCAGGGAGAGTTGATAGAGCTCGGGAGTCGGTTTGAAGAATTTAATTGTGTAATGTACACAATACGGCCCTCGACGGACACAAGAACAATCACCCAACTAAACTTCGCTATCTGGCCATTTCGCCGGCGAATTTCCCCGTCATCCATTCGTAGTCGCACTCAATTATCCAGGAAGCTCGCCGAAAATCCATACTATCCTTCTAAACGATACGTTAATTATTGACGGTTGCGAAAGCGCGAAATACGGCGACTTTAACGAATCGTCTGGTTCTCGTATGTGGGAGTGGTGCGCGCGAGAGAGGGATAAAAGGCCGAGAGATATTGCTATTGTGCCCCAAGGACCGGATTTTCGCCGGTTGTAATTGGAGCGGTCAGAGGCAGACATCAAGAGGATAATATGTTGTCGTTATGAAGTGCTACAACCCCTTTAAATCACTTTAATGCCCGAAAAGGGATGTTTTTGCCCTCGGTCCATGCCGCGCGATTAGGGGCGAAATCACGTCCCGAAATCACCCGTCATCTCGGATCTATCGATATAAGTGCCCTGTTCTATCAGGTACCAATAAGGTATCGGATTTCGTCGGAAACTAATTATCATAATTCGATTCACGCCGGGGAGGTTGATCGAGGGTCGGGTCGGTAACGTGTTTACCGGGCGAACGGGCCGATTCCTTATTAGGGATGGATGTGTTCGGAATGGAGAACCAGCGTGACGTTGGAAATATTTTGTAATACTTTAAACGGTCCGTTAACGGTTAAGTGCCCCATAATTTATCATAATTTACTGCAATTTAATGCACGCGTCAAGACCTATTCCATATATCACTGCCCGCCGCATCTGCCACCCTCATCCACCGTCTTTTTCTTTCTTTCGCCATCACGATGATAATATTATCATGATGCGGCGAGTGCATCAGAGTGCCGACGGTGTGCGGTTATTTTTCAGTTGCATGACTTGCACGAACCGCAATCGTTCCTCTGTATGAATGTCGGCGTGCACACGCTGTCCGGGCGCATAAAGCGGACGTTTCGAGGGAGAGAAAGGGGGAAAAAACGACGGCCGAATTTTTATAACGCGATGCGGGCCCGCTGCTAGGATAATGGCCGGACGGCCCCCCGCCGAGATCTATCAGCGGTGATGGTTTCAGTTTTAAATACCTACTTGACCCCCCGGCGACTGTTTTGCTCCTCAAATTGACCCGACCGTCATTAATTATCGCGGGCGAGCCAAAAAATCACCCCGCCGCGCCGCCACGACTCATAAATGAGGAGTTTCCACGCGCAAATCACGAGATTCAGTGTTGCCGTCTAGGTCAAGACAATCGATAAGACTCTAATGTCTAGTCTTGTCTTGATTTTCAAGACAAAATCATGAAAATTTGTTGTCTTCAAATTCAAGACAAGACAAGATTTTCTTTACAAGAGTTTTGATAAAACTCCTAATGGAATCTTGATTATCATAAACTGATAGACTTTAAATATCACAAAAAATCACGACTAATTACATACATATTTATTGATAAAGAATTAACATACATATTAAAATAGAGTTTTTGTACACAACCTAGTTAGAAAGACTTTAGGGGTGGAAAGTCATCACTGAATGGGAAAGAATTACCACAAAAGTTGTAGTTATAGAATGTTCAGTCAAAGTGACGCCCAGCAACAGAGTTTACGTGAGAGCTTTTTCTAATCAAGTGTATTTTTGGTACGTTTTATTTTTGGTAAGTTTTCTAAACACGGATTTAATCGCGTAGTTTGCTCAAAATCTATAAGGAAAAGGGTCCAGATTTTGATTTAAACGACGTTTAGTGATGTTTCAATTTTCGAAAATTTTGAAGAAATTTAAGTCAAAAATTTCAAAGTGGCTGTAACTTCCTTATTAGTCGAGCTATCGAGTCGAATGAGGCGGGAATGGCTCAGTTTGCTCAAGATCTATCAGGAAAAGTGTCCAGATTTCTATTTAAACGTCATTTAGTGATTTTTCGAAAATTTCGTAAGTAATTTTAGTCAAAAATTTAAAAGTGCTGTAACTTCCTTATTAGTCGAGATATAGATGAAAAATTTAAAAGGGCTTCTAGTTGGAGCCATCAGGAGTGAAAAAATTGGCGTATCACTGAAAAAGAGTCAAATTTTCATTTTTCGAGTGCTACTGGGCACGGGAGTACCACAGTTTTCCTAGTTCTTCATAAACTAGTTGGGGTAACTGTTTTATCTTGCGAATAAATTCGGCCCAAGTTTAAGCGCTTTATTTTGGCCTCTCGCGAGATATTATCAGGTGAAATGTAATTTCCCATGTAGTTTCGCCACGACCCGCTAACCCGGCATTCCGAAAATCGTAAATTACGTGTCTAATTCACTTCGGCATGGATGCTCCTGAAAAATTCCGGAAACGTAAGAACCGGAACACCTAGTGGAGCACAGAGACGATAATAATATTCACCCTCAGACGGTATCGCAGCCGGAGGATGGGGGCGAGCGGAGGTGAAGCCGCCTTTGCGTTCTTCGATAATTAGACCAATCGGTCAGAGGGAGCGTGCCGAGTCTTTGAGTATAAAACGTTCTCTTCCCGTGTCGGATCATTATTATTTCGCCCCGATTGTGCCTGCACCTTCACAGTCGCCGTCCTCGCGCCTCTTAATAAAACCCGTGCACCTACGCGCGGACGGTTTTTATTATCGTAATCCGTTTTAATGCCCGGATGCGACACGCTCCCCTTTTATTTTTTTTCGAGCAGAAAGACTCAATTCTCGACCGAAATTGAGCGCAATACGTGATCGGGACCACACACCTGGTCTGGAGCTTTAACAAAGCACAAGTGAACAATTCAGAAATTACTTGTCACGTTTTACATCTGGAATAGTTTAAAACATATCCGATTACGAGACTGATGCATTTTTATTCATTTAGATATGTCGGGGAGATTGGCACTTCTCTGCGTATTAAGCGAGGGTTGTATAATGAATCGCGAACAATCACGTCGGTATTGTGTATAGGGTGTATTTTTATAATAAATTAGCATAAGTCCATCGCAAAAAGTCACATGACGTGACTTTAAGTATCGTGTTACCGACACATAAATAATGCGCAGCCAGTCGTTCCGTTTGCGTCCCCGTATACTATAAATTCGAGCGATAACCGAATAAAGCATGTTTAATAATATATCGCCCCGTATTTATTTCGTAAATTCACGAATCACCCTCGTTAGAAATTATTATTTCACCCGATTTTTATTACCTTTAATGTGTGCAATTTCCACTATGTATACGTTTTCTGGTGTTGTACGCGAGAGTGTAACGGATTTAGTTAGCAAAAGTGAACGAGTGGATGATGATGGAAAAGTTTCTATCTTTCTTTCATTACAACTAGTCGCGAGTTTTAAATCAAACTTGCCTTTCATATCTATCCTGTGGCCTGGAACATACAACTCGAAACAAGTTTTTTTTGTTACATTTTCCTCTTCATTTTTCTCCCGTCTCATAACAAAACTTTATTCATTCGTGCAATCAATCCCTTAATCTCTAAACAATATAGCGATGGCTTTTAGATCTACACTAGTTTTATTTCTACCGGTCGCAAAAAACATCATCAGGAAGGTATTTTTAATGAGAGATTTCTATCGCTTATTCAGTTGACAGTGGCGAGTTCTGCTTGAAAGCCTTTTATAAATTACGAATGGCCGTTTTAAATGTTGCACGAATCCGGTTACTAACCCCCCGTAGTGCGACCTCATAAATAACAATACCCAATCATTAAAATTATTACCAATCGCCATCGGAGTTCGGTACAGCAGATATATGCTAAACTTTAGTACAGAAGGGTGGCCTACCCACTTCACTGTTGCTGGTAAATGTGTCGTTCGATACAATCACATGGTTAATTAGGGAATGGGCCGGGGTCGTAATCATCGATCCAGGTGTAGGCAAACACAAACGCATTACCTGAATAATTACCCGCACGTCGGGCGGAAGAAAATCGTTCGATTGGCGCAATTACAAGAGTGCGCGCCGGGCATTAATCGACTCATCATATGCGGGAGCGATCCGGCCGAGATTGATGATTACCATATCGAATTTCGCGCGAGTCATCGTCATCAATCACGACTCATTACCGACCGGCAGAGACACGTGCATTTATTCCGTTTCCGAGCTTTTTCCCATCAGTTCGCGTTATCGCGGCCGCACTGTATCGGGGGTGTCCGCGGTTACACTCGGCAAATAATCCGCCGACCTCGATTCGGTCGCCATTAAGTCAATTAGGTCTGTTTGATCAGCGAAGCTCTAGTGTTGTCTGTTGGCACTCGAAATTTGTATAATGACCGAACCGAGTCGCCAATTCCAACAGAGGGTGCAAGTTGACGGAAAAGGGTTTCGCGATACGCGTTTTTCCGTGTTCGGCGTAATTTAATCAATTTCGCACACAATGAAGCCTTGATACGTCTCGAAATGCACCCGCCCTCTTTACAACAGTGCCAGTCTGGTATATCAACACGATACCGGGCAATTAATCATAATTTGTCACGTGCTAATTAGGCGTCGGTATTAAATTATACGCAGTCTGGAGGCATCGCCGCACGAGCGCGCAAAAACGTCCTTCCTATCCGGAGGACGAAGCACCCCGGGAATTATCGTGATGTATTGTGTATGCCGATAAAACTCCTTTGTGTTTACTTATACGTAGTACGCACCCCGCATTACGCGAGATCACAAGAGGACATAAATTCCGTTGTTCTATTTGGAATAACGCCGGCGGGATTTATGTACAGTTTTTTCGTCTCCGGAATCCAGATAGCACCTTACTCCGAGTGCGCCCCGATAATTATTAACGGTCCCGCTCGAAGATCAGACGGCCCCTGAAAAAATTCGCCTGAAAATCCGTCGCAGACAATAATTTGAGCTTGCGAATATTATGCAAACAGAGCGGGGCTTTCGAGCTCACGGGGGAAGATCCGTCCCTTTGATATGCAATTCGTGTTTATTCAGATAAACTCTCGTTCAGAGGGAAAAAATGCAAAGAATTTTTAAACATCAGCGTTTTAATAATAATCATAATTCGTTTGCGAGTTTTATGTTTTATTCAGCCCCTTCGAGTTCACGGCGCTGGCGTAACCGTTTTCGGTGATCCCGGTTCCGGCCCGGAATGGGAGAGACAGTGATTGAGGAATCGATGCCCGGAATTAGAGGGCCCTAATGCCGGGGAATACATAACGATAAAGCCGAGATGTATCGTTCCGGTGAGGCGGAACGGGCCAATAAAAGGAAACTCGGGGGGATGATGGGTGGACATTCGGCGGAGCTATCTCCTTCAAAGCTCAAACTTCACTTTGCTTTGCGCGGACCGCACGGAATTCGTTTTATACCTTTGCGTTTTATTTTATGTACGCCCGCCTTGGATAAAAACGGATCGCGGCCGAGCCATTAGGACTGATTGACTTTAATTATTCTCAAGCTCGGCTTTTTCTGTGGGGTTATCTCGCTCATTCTTCCAGAAAAATCGACCAGGGAAAAATTTGAAGAGTGAAAAAGTTTTTCCAAACATTTTCCACGAAATGAATATTCATGTGCCAGTTTTCAGTCTAGTGTGAATGTGGGAGCCTGCAATTGACCTGTAGGTCTCCGGGTTTCGCAGATTCGGCTCGGCTCGTTTGAATTCAAACAGGAACTTAGTTTGCACTGGCCGAAAACCGCGTTTACTTCATACACACGACCGTGTGCTCGATCGCGTACATGCAACGAGCCGCTGTTAGTTTGAAATATTGAATCAACGAATTGAAATAGAAAGCTTCGACAAATATGGAAGCTCGCATCACGGTCCGGTGGATATCAAATACGATTAATTCCAGGGAGAGTGCCGCCGTCGATGATTGCGGCGATTTTAATGAACCCGTCTCTCGCGTTTTCGCGTAATCGATGGTGACGCCGATTTCGGGGTGAAATGTTCGGGCATTGTGAGAATTATTAGGCGAAATCGCAAACAAATGTGTGAATGTGGGAGGCCCCCGTCACTTGTGAAATGAAATTCGGTCGTGACTGCGAGCCCTATACACGCACCGACCGAGAGATAAAAGGTGGATTTAATTTTTTACACGAGAGAGCGGAAATTTGCATGTAATTTGCAAATTTGATGGAAGCACATATTAATTTTTCCTCTCCCCCTTTTTTTCCATTCGCAGAGAGATTACACAACACGGAAAACTCTCGACACTTCAGAACCGACAACGAAAACAAGACCCATAAATTTCGTGATAAATCTCACTTATTTATTATTATCGAGTTATTTAAGAATTATTCACATTGCGAGTTCTCCGGAATGTCGAAATAAGGGGTAGCGCGCTTTCGGGTATTTATACGTATCTTGGACAATAAAGCTGAGTAAACCTCCGGATTATGTTTGATCTCGCCGAAATAAGGCTTCCGAAGGGCCAAAAGCCATGTTTTCACCTCGAAATATTTCATCTGCCTCACCTTACAAATATTTAATGTTAGGTATAATGAAAAACTTTTCGAGGACAACAATAATTATCAGTGGACAAATAGGCCTCGAGATAGCCATCATGATAGTGCATACGAAAGCAATAGTAAATTCGAGGGTGGGTCTCACTAACTCGACAAAATTAATCGTCCCGAAATTGGGGGAGACATGCGAGTACAGTACGACCCGCTGGTTTTCCCTTTAATAAATGGCCCTTATTGTCAAGATTATGCGGCAACTCCATGTTAATTAAAAGTATACTTGGGTACACGTGGAAATATTTTCACGAATGCCTGGTGGAAAAGCGCACGCCTTATTATTCGGCTCGGCGAGATGGTAAATGGCCCCGTAATTTATTAAATTAATTTCGTAATGGGAATGCAAGTAAGAGCGGAGAACAAGTACCGACATTATTCCTGATGAGGCGGACATTAATTCGGTTTATGAATCTCGGCGAGGCCTTTATTATTACACGCGGCCCTCCCCGTGTGGTAAATTAACATCGTGTGTTCCGATTTTTCCTAATAGCGCATGCATTTACTCGCTAAGTAAGTAATGGACCTCCGGGGACAGGAAGAAGTCGTATTGTTCGATGACATTTAGATTGGGCATTTCGGCTTACCGATAGGTGCATATCTGTAGATACAATTAAGCGCGGCCTAAATAATAATATCCAGCCGATCTTTACAACTGGCCATAATAAATCCGTTTCTGATAAAATCGCTAACCTTTTGTGTATGCGCCCATTAAAATCCGCCGACTCGTAATATCGGAGTTTTTATTAAAAGTTCATACAAAGCCTCGTTTAATGGGAGATCGGACCGATAGCAACGACAAGCGTTGTTCGAGGGCCGCAAGGACTTCTCCTTTATTTTATTTTTTGTCGTTATATTTCGTACGGTTTAATCCGAGGGGATAACGAGCGGTTTCAGTGTTTTATTGAACTTTTTAATTTGGAAAAACATGTGTGTAATACCGTAATTTTTAATTTTCGTATCGACGATAATGAATTTCCGGACCCTGTAATCCGGGAGAGCGCTTATTATTTATTCATTAAACCGGAATTGAATTCTTCCGCGGAAAGCCGTCGCAGTTCTCGAGCGAATTTGCCCGCGAGGTGTCTGAGACGTAAAAGTCGCATCATTTCCATCCCCTTCGCTCTCCCCGTGAGGGCGGCTTGATGTAGAGGGTGGAGAAGAGCGTACATCAAGACACGTCTAGATATGTTAAGCCGGTATTTGCCTTGCATTTGTCTCCCGAATTTGCTGTTTGTGCAACAGCTCCGCTCCGAAATACACACCCGACCGTAAAAAAGGCACGAAATTGCTCGTTAAGGGCGCGCATTTAACGAATCGATCCGAATTCGAAAGCGCCGCGTCTTGAATATTCCGATAATTCCCCGCGATCGTGTCCACTTTTTAATTATAATTGCGGTTAATTAATGGCCGCAATAAAAACGTTAATTAAAATGTAAATGTCTGTCTGCGAAATTCCTTTATTTCTTTTCCGGGCCGCTCGAGCCGAGCCGGCAATCTTTGCGCCGGAGAGGAGCGAAATAAATCAGACGAGTTGACGCTTTATAATGTTGTTAAATTCGCTATACAGCTGCGCGCACAGTATGTAAAAGGACGGTCCCCTAACTCATAACGAACCGTTTATTCATGGAGATAACGCAATTTTTATTAACGGCTTTTAATCCACTTTCCGACTTTCTCTGCGCTATCCGCCATCCGCCGGGTGACGGAATAGCCCTCGGTCCTTTCTAAGTAAATGTCGTCATAACTTTTATTTCCCAATTACGATATGAAGAACAAGTCTTCGGGGGGCTAATAAACACCAATTCCGAACGAAGAGAGCCCGCTACACTGCGTCCCCCATTTGCCACTCGAGGGGGTACGAGTCTTCGTACGGGGGATGGGGGCGCGGGGTGGTGCAGCCGTTGCCGGCAGGAATTATTTAGCTTAGCGAACCCATTTGCATATAATAATGTATTTACCGGCTCGGCTTCATTAACTAAATGAAATTATGGCATGCCGGACCCCGGAGGACTCCGGGCTGTTAGCGTTCCGGTTCCTGCACTCTCTCTTCTGACACTCGTTCCCTTATATGGGGCCGACGCGACCACTCTGCACTCTGATTCCGCCACTGACGAGATTACCTGCAAATTTTGGGAAAAATTATTCCTAGGATCTGCCAAAATACGTTGATAAATATTCGGGGCATGCTCCAACAACGGCGGCTTATGTGAGATCGTCCCCTTTACTTTGAAGGTGGCCGTAAAACGAGATATCCGCCTTAATGTTTATGACGGTCCTGACCTCTTTCAGTACGGTTTTTCCGAAACATATTTTATTCGTAAACTAATGGGAAACGGCTATCCCCGCGCGAGCTTTTCGTCGACTCGGAAATGGGCGAGGGTCGGTCTCGAAATGGGGGACGTTACATTATATCAACCAGTGCGCGGTATTGTTCGGTAATTATGCTTCCGGTAACCTCGAACCGAACATCAATAATCGCCTTCGGTGGTTATGGTGTAGTTCACCGTGATTTGCACCGCGGGAACATCAAACATAATCACACCTACACCCAATCGGAAAACGGGCCGAACACGACCGGCGTCATGGATTCTCGAGGTACGGGCGTTAATTATTTTTCGGCGCCTCGAGGTATCTTCGTGAATACGACGTCGGAGAGGGAAGATACCGATGGCGCAAAAGGATTATTGCTTATTCTTCCGGGCGAATCGACGGAACTCGTGCCAGGAAAATTAATGTTAACAACTTGGCACGCAATTGCGCCCTCCTCGCATGGGATGGGCCGGGGGTAAGTCATTTTTCGCTTATATGCGACGACCTTGTTGTTCCGGCTGCACAATAACACACAATCACAATTGCGATCTGAACGATGGAAAGCAACACAGAAATATAATAACTTCAATTTCGTCGTGCTTGTAGTGTACAACGCTGACAAATTGGGCACGTGAGAAGGTTGCTGAAAGAATTTCTCTCAAACGTCGTGAAGCTCGTACCCGCATATATGCGATCCGCCCTGCCTCCGTTTTATCAGGACGGATTTAATTGCCAATTAAGAAGCGACACGTTCAAATCTTCAGTAAAGCAATTGGATGAAAAATTTCTCAAAAAGGAGTTCCATAACATTTACTTACTAGTTGAAAACTATGTAGGAAAGCGATGAAACGTTTGAATTTTTGTGTTCTTTTAAAGACAAACCAAGATGAGTTTCGGGTAAGTCAGTCATCTCAGACCAATAAGGCAGTTAATGAACATTAAACATGACTAAAGTCGCCATAGATTGAAAGGGTAAAATCCGGCTGCATGTCGGCCTTAACAGCACATTTAATTCCTCGATTCCAGGGAGGTGCTTTTTGTTCGAGCAGTGCGAGTAGTTCTAGGCCCTCGAAAGACGAATGTTGTTGTGAGGTTGGCCACGAATGTTCCACAATGGGAATTCAAATGTTGATAAATTGATAGCACCTCTTTAATCTTTAGTCGTGAATAAAACACAACAGCTTTTGTTTGATTCTGTATAGCGGGAGCATTTCGAGTTTCATTCGTGTTTTCCCATCATCAGATAAATCTGGCTATGCGAGAGGGGACTAGGTTATAACGGCTAAAGTTTCCGGCGATGGCGGCATCATCGATTTCGACTCTTTCGCGCCGATTCACATTCTTTATCTCACCTGTAACCCGGGGGTGGTTTAATCACGGTATCGACGGGTGCATCGGGATGAGAATCTGCGGACATGATCGAAAGTTTCTGAAAAATGCGCCTGAAACTGAAAGGAAATGGGGCGAAAAAAGCCGAGCAGGGGGGTGTGTGCGCGTTCGGGAAGCGGCTTATACTCGTACAGGGCGGGCGAAGGAGAAAAGGGGGCCCCTCCACCGCTGGAGGCCGGACAATAGGCCCGGACTCTCAAAGGACAAAGCGGCCGCAATTACGGCCAGAATAATCAAAGTCTACATCCTGTAATGGGACCAAGACGCGCGCTACGGGGATTTTCCGAGGTTCCGTGCGGATCGGGCCGCCCTCACCCCCGTCCGCCTTCGACGAGCCGCGCTTCATTCCGACATGAAAGAGCCGGCATGAAACTTTTATCATCCGGTTGAATGAATATTACCTCGTGTACGACGTCACTTATTGAATTTTCAAAAATGTTTACTTTACTCTTTTCCGAGGGCCCTCCACGTCCCCCGCACAACACGGATACATGTATAGAGGGCACACCGGACTTCCGACTACGTGCGCTTTCAATATGGCGAACAATGCAAAAGCTCCGGATGATGATAATATACCGAAAACATCGCCAGGTCCGCCCGAACATACTACGAAATAATAAGGCTAACGAGCGGCTGTCTGAATTTTCTATTGAATTTGCGAAATTTCGTAATTTCGGGCGAGTCGCTGAATGGCGAACACATGCCGGAATATAAAAGGCCCCCGAATTAAAACAATGGCGCCCCATCGATTCAATTTGCATAGTCATTTTGAAACAAAAATTCCAACTGCGCAATTATCTACTGTCAATCGCGTTATTTAGTCATTTTTCATTGTGTTTAATTCGAAATTAATGTTTTTGCGAATTATCCGACCTGATAGTATCGCCGCCACCACCTCTCCACTGGAACGTTATGAAACTTTTTATGGGCGAATGGCCGGGATTTCCGTGTTCGGGAAATTGCATCGCATAAAATCGAGTTTCATTTATGCACACAAAATTGGAGAGCTGTACAGAATGTTCCAAAAAACACGATGAAACATATCAGGAGTGGAGTAATTTGGTGAATTTTTTTCTCAGGTGCAATATACTAAGTAGCTTTCAAATCAATTTTCGTTCGATTTTGCCCAGAGCACCTATATTGAAATTCAGAATTTTTCCCAAAATACTGAGAATATTTTCCAAGGAGCTTTCTTGAATTGAGTGAACTGAAAATGAGGAAAACCCAAAAAAAACTCACTTTTCAAAATTACGGTTCGTTCTTCAGATTCGTGTGAAATCGGGTCATAACTCTACTAATAAGAGGTATTGCGTTATTTCCATAACACCGTGTATAATATTATCGGTGGCGGTTAATGAGAAGTCGTCTCTTGAATTAACGGTTTAATTAATGGGTCGTGCATTTTAACTGGCGGCTATCGGGCGATAAATAAAAGCGTAAATCTGCACGAAACGGCCGTATGCGCGCCTCGAGAGTGTTAGGGCGGCCAAGTCGCGCAACTAAATTTCCCGCAAAAGCTTAATGCCCCGAGTACCTATAATCGCCATAAATCAAAACCAATTTCGGAAGAATAATATAAAACTAGTCTCGGGCGGCACAATAGTTAACGCGCGGACTGCGTTTCCGCATCCGTGAGTTACGACCGGCCTAACCCCATTAATTTGGCGGGTAATTAGAATATCATTAACTACGGCCCATGAATATTGAGCAGCAAACTATGCTAACCGGGCTACTTTGGCCGCGTTTAATGCAAGCGAGACCGGGACCATTTCCCACAGCTCTACTAAAAGCACGACCCGCAATCCCGACGACCCCGACAAAAATCACCACCGCCGCCATCGCCGTCACCATCATCATCACAATCATCATTTCCGCCAGTGAAAGTATAATTCGAATTCGGTCTTGAATAAATAATCCTATTGTGCCCTTCGAATCGATAAGTTCGAGTCTGTCGTGTGCACGATCGCTTTTATATTTGCGTAATTGCGCGTGTTCCCTGCCGTTAATATCGGAGTAAAGGGAGGTTTTAGGGGCGAAGGAGTTCGGAATACAAAGTCGAATGTGAGGAAGGTGCCCCTCTAATACCGGAGCTGTAATGAATCGAAAGTACCCTCTAAGTATCGATATACTTAAGGTTGAAGTGGGGTTGTCAGAAACAAGGATTCTCGATTAAACATCACCCCCACACGAGCCCCGGACTCGCCGCCTCGCACTTTTCCCATCCCCGAATTCATCGACATCTGTATTCTCGCAAACACCTCGCCGACACCCATCCCCATAAACATAGAGCCTGGGTTAAAAATTCAAACGTACTTATGCGCACCTTTTCAATTTTTCAAAAGTATCTTTTAAGGCCAACCCGTAATTTTTTCGGTCGATTCTACGCGGGTGGTTTTTCCCGTTCGGGCGAGATCAATCGAGTCGAAATTAAATCTTTTAAGGTATCCTCACAACAACGAGTTTGCATACAGATCTCTCCGAGACGAACGGTAAGTGAATTGGCTGTCCCGGGGGAAATTTGTGGCGCAGCCTTCATTAAATAAAGGAAATGGCGATAAAGTCTCAATTAATTCCCGGAAAGTTAAGAACTTGGGCGTACGACAAAGAGGCCAATAATCCGGAACGCTCCAGGACTGCATATTCCCCCGTACCTCCCCACTCGACACACACACCCCCGGAGCCGTGTTCTTTATAAACTAAGTCCGATACTGGTAATTGCCGTTGTACGATAAATGCTACTTTATCCGGCTTAGAGACGTTTCCGGGCCGGGTCCGGAAAATGCAGCGGTTGTGCCCATAACTTATCCCGCAGGAGCACAAAATCGATAGCGAACGCGGGGACATGTCGTGAAAGACGTTCAAAATACATATTATACGGCAGCAATTTGCCAAAGTGATATGTAAATGGGCACCTTCTAACAAAAGGACCACCAGGGGCATTACGGATCGACTATGTGCAAAGGCGCGACCCTCGATAATGATAAGATAATTTACTAAGGTTAAGTACATAGAATGTGGCGTACAACCATTTCCAACGACTTTCTTAGCTAGTGTCGAATTCTAGTTGCAACTAGTTGCACTTGATGGCGGTTTTATTGATGTGCCTGTGAAGTCTCAGTTTACCGGGTCCGAAAAATGCAGATTTCGCTCGGGAGAGTTACGAGGTGTCTCAATTAAGCCCGACATAAATCCGCCCCAGGCGCAGGTAGGTTAGCGGGTGCATTACGTGGTCGATTTTTAAGTGTTCTTGTTCTAACCGACCGACGTCGCTCGCGCAAATGAGAAAATTCTATTTACGAGCCCGGGTCTGGCGCACATAACTCACCCGACCGAAAAATACGTCGGAATAATCTCCTCGCCACTTTTCGTAATTAAAATAATGCGTGAATTAATTCGATAAAGTGCGGGCGGAGGGAATCTTTATTATTTTCTGCGTGATATATGGAGCCGTCTATGGGATCCGATGCGAACGGGCGTATCGGATTGCGCTCTTTCTCTGTATTATTCCGTCCGCAAGCCGCAAATAAACTGACCTTTTCTAAATAAGATCAAGGCGTTGTGCCGACCGTATCGCGCGCTGTTAAAGCCCCCCGGTTTCGATTCGTAAATTTCAATTGAGGGCGGCCATCGTCTGGCCGAATCCGCCGGTTCTTTCATCTCCGTCCCGCAAAAGTTGGCGCACTTGACCGAAACGTTCAGCGCTTTTGTATTCCTAACCATATACCGAGTGTCGCAGGAAAAAAATTATATTGCCTTTTTGCCGTCACAAACAGATGTATCGAGCGCAATTTCCCTGAAGTATTTCAGTTTTTCAGTTATGTTACTTTCAATGGGAAACATATTTAAACTAATTTTTTTCAAATGTGTCAGTTTCGTAGGTACATTTCTAGTCATTTCGCCAATTCGCCAATTTCGGAATTCTGGATAATTTGCCAAATCTTTGACGAATGTGATTTTAGACTAAAAACGAAAGAAGCTGTTGTACAGGTATTAGATTTTTGATTCGATAATATGTTTATTGACAAATTACTAACAAGTTAGGTAATTTAAAATCTCTAGAATTTTTGGCAAATTGGGTGAATCCGGTGAATTTTTGGTGAATTTTAGAACATTTCCGGCGAATTTGAAGTACACGTTTTCACCAGTGAACATGTTCAAAACTGAAGCAAAGTGGAATATAATGTTCTCGGCGCTTCAAATTTTTTCGTGGGACACCTGGTATTACGGTCTTTACCCCGGAGCTTTCCGGTCGGTACACGTAAAGGAACTTTCAAATTGCGGCGAATATCACCGGCTCTCTCGTTTCAGCCCCAGGTGATACGTTGCGGTACGTATTTTCGTTAATCTTTGGATTACGACCATTGACCCGGAATCGTGAAATAGTGCACTTGCTTTTTCCTCGTCCATCGACCGAGTGGATTACCGGACTTCCGGTTTCCCGTTGTTTACCCCCAAAATTTGACAGCCCAATCGGGAGAGACAATTATTCGGGATTAATGGCCCAATCCGCCCGCGGCACCCCGGTTCTTTTCCACCCCGGAACGCCCGAGAATTCACAAATCGAGGATTAGTGCTCCGATTAAGTTCGCCCTCTGTACATGCGCTTCATCGATCGGGGAAAAAACGCGGATCGGTCGAAAGGGGCACGCTCCGGCCCTTATTATTCGGGGGTGGGTGGCGTGCCGGAAGGGCGGAAGGGGTGGCGAGTTTGTCGCGGAAATGCGAGTGGTGCTCGCCTGGAGTGAGCCTCGCCAGCCGCACGAGTGCACTCCCTTGTCGTCTCGACCGGGCCCGAACACAAGGGCTCACTCAACCCCGGCGACGACTCCTTATCAGCATAAACTCGGCCCGAGTTTCGGGCGAATAAGGCGAATCGACAGATACAAATGCACTCGGATGCACCGTTTATCGCAATTATTCTAAACACAAACCGGAAACCCGGAGCGCAGTTCATGCAGAGTTAGCGCAGATCGGCGCTAAAGCACACGAACGAATCCGGGCGGCCAGAAAGCGCGCATGAATCCGGACACGTATAACGAGTGCAACAGTTTGAGCCAAATCCGATCTCCCGAGTATTATTTTGTTGCAGTCTCGATTCCGGGCGATCCGGTCGGCCCAATTAATTCCGTAGTCTCCGAGGAAATGAACACCTCCGCCTCCGGGCGATTATCGTATAATCCGATGAAATTAAACGATATCGAGCCCGGCACAAAAGCTGTTTTTAATAACTTTGTTGCCTCGGCTCGGCTTTGACAGTGCGCCTCCTTCGCCGGAATTAATTCGGTAATCAAATCCGACCGAACGTTAAAACAGATATAAAGTCGAGGCATTAATCCGGATTGAAACACGTCATTCGACTAGGTATTATTAAAAAAAAGTTTTTACTTATACCGGCCGTAAAATTTAAAAGTTCGGTATTGCGGCGAATCGGGGTCGCACTCGCTCATAATTCGTTTTACGCCGGTTTAAAGCTCTCCGGAAGGATTATTAAATTTGTTGCGCACTAAAATTCGTAATTGGCGGTAAGCGCGGTGCGCGGGCCCCGATTGGCCGTAAAGGCCGGAACGACGCGTAATCGGAACGCGATCCGGTTATTACGACTCTTAAAGCGGTCACCCTTTCGGAAGATCCGGGGGCCGCAAGAGTGCAATTCCGGGGACGCGGAAGTGCACAGGTCGATGCCGCCGTCCGCGTAACGATGATAATTGGCGAACGATGTGAAATGGACTGCCTAATTGGCAACGTTAACCCAATTAAATGCTTCTGGCTGGTGTTGCCGCATTCGGCACTCGCCCGATATCTTGGCACGGAACAGAAGGGTCGAGGGCCGGACTCGGTTTTACCTTTGTTGGGGCCAGTTAGGGAACGAACGAAACCCGAGAGGTAACTCGTTTACGGTTTGCGTGGACCGAAAAAACTGACCCTTCGCATTATCCGCCTCTCGTACCTACCAGGAATAAGGAAACATCTCGAATTTCAAAGGACAACGAGGAATGTTTCAGGCAAAACACGCATAAGAATATTACAAAATTCGAACAAAAATCCGTCAAATTACAAGACATTGATGAATTTTTGGCGAATTTTATCATCCAAGACAAACCTAGAAGACAAATTTTTCATGAAGATCTATAGAGAGCTTTTGGCATATTTTCGCGATTTTAGTACATTTTTGATGGAGCTTTGAGCAAAGTTTACGACTTTGGTGAATTTTTAATAATTTTGTCCACAGAAGTTTTGGCAAATTTCACGATTTTAGTAGTTTTTTATGAGTTTAAAGTAATAATGTTTGTTAACTTTGTGATACAGACAAATATCTATAGAGAGCTTTTAGCAAATTTTTGATGAATTCCGAGACATTTTTCACTAAAAAATTTCTGATTGTTGATGATGAAATAATTTTTCAATTCGCGGTCAAAACCAACAACACCATTTTTTTCACTTTTCGAAATGACTCGGCACTCAGGTTCCGATCCCGTTCTGCGTCGTTTCAAGGGCCATCATGACGTCGTCGCCATGCGGCATTACGTTCCGGAAAAGCCCTTAATGAGCCGGGCATCACGGACCGACACCGGGAAAGCATCGGTTATCGAAAACAAACACGTAAATGCAAACATGACGTTGTTATCGAACACTTGGAAAAATATGCGTAGGGCCACTCCAACCTGCGACCTCCATCGCATAGTTTAGATAGAGATATCCGAAATTGCATTAAATTCCCATTGCGGGAGAGTGTTGTTCCCCCGCGTCCAAATATTATTCGGCCCGGTCGAAATAACAGAGTTCTTCCGCCCTTTCCGGGCACTTTTCCGATCGCGCGGCTCACCTCCACCTGCATATTCGATCGCGGCGAGGGAAGTTCGAGGAAAGGGTTCCGGCACTGTTAAAGTGTGCGCAGAGGGAAACGTCGGGATAATTGCCGTCTCTCTTGATGATAAGTGGTGCGGGGTCGGGAATGGGCTAATTCGGGACGCCATTAACATCCCGAGCGCTAAAAGTCCGGAATATTGCCGGAGCTTTCACGGAACTAGGCGCTCCTATGTGGCACGGCGAGTAATCGTCTTCCTCTTTGCAGAATCCTGGCAGGCCAACATCAAGGTCGATCCGGCCACGTTGCCCACATTCCTGACGTCCAGCCGGGTCTTTAAGGTCACAGATAAGGACACGGTCGTGCTGCCGTGCGAAGTTTCCAACCCCGGTAAGTTTTTCGTTATTGTCGATGTCGAGTATGCTAGATGCTCGCGTTTCCTGAGGAGCGATTCTGAATAATATAAAACGAAATAAATAAAACAGCTCAATCGATACACGTCCTTTGTTCGAGAGCCCCCAAATTTTATATTAATGGGGAACTAATAGAACAGATCCCTTTTGTGGAACGCCGCTCTCGAAGGCATTCGTTATTCACTGCTGAATACAGCTTTGGGGGCCCGGCCTCAACCGAGGATAACTGCTGTAATCGCGCTTTGAAAATTGTCCCTTTAGTTTTAAAACCGTCATACAGGGTAAATGCTCGTGTCTACCTACGTTATTACTTTTGAATCTATCATGATGACAATTTAAGTGGAAAATTTTCTAAATTCCTACTCAATCTTATTTACCTTTTCACTGCCTCACACACGAGCAAAAAACGTGGAATTTCTAAATTGAAAATATTTCAATTTTACCAACATAAGTAGGTATCAATGAATAAACTTTTTTATTGAAATATTCAAAAATGCGATAAGTATCAACATCAAGTTAAAAACTTGAGGAATATCTAAATCGATTAAAAGCAGTTAAAAACGTAATCACGACTTTAAGTATCCTCTAAAATCTTCTTTATCTCTGTTGAAACTTCTTTCTCAGTTTCATTGGCCGTGGAACACCCTGTATGGATTAACAAAAAAAAGTCGTCTACTTATAATGTATAATAGTTTGAAAAAGTGTAATCATCCGAGAATTTGCTTCAAATTCGTGTAATAGAAATTTGGATAATACGCCGACCAAATATGAAGTTGAGGCGCCCCGAACCAAAAAAAAACCAATCCGTATTTCCAGTGAAATTGATTTTGAAATTGTGAATAACATTCCTCCGCTCGGATGCCCGCTCACTACTCGTATTTCATTCGAATCGATGTACTAGTTTACTATCTCGATGCGGGATTTCGGCGGCGCCGACTCTTGCCCAAAGCCATTCGTCCATCAATTCCGATATTGGAGAAAAAATCGCGCATCCCGGTCCGATTTATTATTAATTAGGTGTGTCGTATACTTGTTTAACGATCCGGCCATCTGTAACTGATGCGCCGCGGTTTTAATAAACCGGAATCGTTTCGCGCGCCGTGCGGTCGACGATTAAATCCTCCGCGCCGGAATTTTTCCGTCGATTTCGCCTTTTTCCCCATTACGAGGAATCCCCCCGGATTTTCGGCGATCGCGACTCGTTATGATGCACGCGAAACGGGCAGCAAACTCCCGGTGAAAATAACCGGAACATCCCGCATAAAATATCGAGTTCGGCGCTCAGACGGCTAGTGAGATAATAATCCGGCGGTTCGGTCGACCCGCTTCCGCCGGAAGTGGCCGGGGCTATCGCTCCTGATCGATAATCGCAAAGAGAACTGGACGGTGCAGGTGGCTACACGCATCGGACCGAAATTATTCCGCCCAATCACTCGGAATACCTCGGAAAGTTTCCCGCAAACCGAAACAATATCCGAAGAAAAAGTTCAGGCGGATATAGAGCTTTTCAGAATTTCGTGGTGGGGTTTGACATACTCACCACCAGATCCGGGGTGACCTCTAAATTCGGTTTATGGATTCCGGCCTTTATCCGGTGGTGGTTATTATTAGGTGGCTACAAAATGATTTCAATCATGACAGACATGCGTACGGGCACACTTCATTACCCTGAATTATTTATTCACACACAAGTAATTCATTTGTAAATATTTACGAGCGCACGTAGCTGACTACACATCATTCAACCGGTTCAAAGTAAACACGTTCAATGGGCAATAATATTTCTGGGGTAAAATCGAACTGTCCGTTTGCGAAAGCGGAAATTCAGCTCAAATCGCCATCGGTAGATTTGTGGACGGCTTTTCATTCCAAAAAGTAAACATATCAGGAGCGAGACAATTTCCTCCGTGTTGACTCATTCACTTCGACAAGAAAATGATCGATTTGCCTCATGTCCTTGCATTGTCTCAAAAACTAGAGCACCCCCAAAAATTTCTTCCAAATTTCTTCCAAATTTCTTTTCAAATTTCTCTTTCTTGGGATGTTCCTGGGAAGATGGCTGCTCCGTTCCGGTAATTGAAATTCAACATGAGGGCGCGGGATGTGTTGACTCCACCCGGCGATAATAATGCAACGCGTCCCCCTTTTTAAATAGGCGGGGGCCGAACTTTTTTAATTATAAACTCGGAAACTAATTTGACGGCGCCGTAACTTTATTAAGTGCGGAATTACGACAGGTAATATTATAAGTCGCGGCCGGCAGCCGTGGCCACCACCGCACCACCTCTTACGGATTCGCTATTACATTTTGCTTTAGTGTTGTGTTCATTTATGCACCGCACTTTTCATCCGAGACTCTCGCGCCCGCCGAGATTTCGCATAATGAACAGTCGTCGTTTTAATTAGTCGAATTTTCGGTCGGTGAATCGAAGTCGTTTGATTTCGTTCAGTTTCCCTTGGTGATTTCCGCGATTTTTGAATCCGCTGTGACATTCCTCGGTCCGATTACGTGGAGGGTTTCGAAGTTCGTTCACGTAATGAGCTATCCCAGGGCGGTAATTGTCGGGAAATGCGTAAACAAGAAGCGCACAACTTCCATTATAAAGTTCGGAACAATTTCCAGGGAGAAAGACTTGTCAAAAAGTTTGAGATTTTTATTAAAATTTACTAAAGCCCATCCGAACGCAAGTACGAGTTTTTCCGCCCAGCGATCCGGTGGAGATTCTTTATCAGTATTTATTCAAATCGCCGAGAGGGCGCGAGGGTCGCCTATTAATTTCATCTGATTTTCGGCGTGTACGTGGCGAAAGAAAAACATTCTCGCACTGCGAAATATTCCGGATGATAAATGTTTAACCGGCGAAGAAAAAGCTTTTCCGTGTATCCATTCCGTTCCGCGTTTTTACGCCCCACATAATTTTTATTATTTTACTCCTTATTCCCGCCGTAACGCGCCATCTATGCGACTGCGGATAACTGATGTCTCGTGCGCGGCTTATCGCGCCAGTCGGAAAAGTTCAATTAATCAACAGTCTGCCTGATTAGAGATTATTCCCCGAACTCGAACCGTTTCCTCATCAACATGACAGAGGCGGGATTAGTTTATGTCGGTACCTTCCGACCATTAAACGGGCAGGTAGCGAACACGGGTCGGCCCGGTCGGGGGTGTCTCTCATCTCCTATCGAATGTCGCCGTGTTTACCCCGGCTAACAAAATAAACTCGAGTTACTCTCTGAGGGAACGGCGCACGAACCGACCCAACTTTCGGGCCGAAAGGGAGTTTCGTATCAACCCGAAAAGTAACAATTCACTCAATTTTAAACTAAAAGAGACAACCTCGAACCCACTCTATTTACTTTTCGAGTAGTGATTAACTGCGGGACGCGCCGCGACTCTCTATTATACAGGGCGTTACCGGAAAATCGCACGAATCCGGATTACTCTCTTTTACCCAGGAGAAATCACGAAAACCGAAAAACTTAAATTTCGGTCATTTCAAAAAGTTATTCCGAGAAAGTAATGGCACAGAAAACCGTTGTAAATGAACATTCCCTTAATATAACGGTGGTTTCTCCGAAATTGAGAAGTTGAGAACATTTTTCATTGTAACTTGCAACAAAAATCTGTTCTTTATCAAAATCTATAGGGCAAGGTTACCGATGTAGTACCCACCGGTACCATATTTCTATAGAATGAGTCCTGAAAATAAAGAGGCAATTAACTTTTTTTAGAAACCTTTACTATAGTTACCAAGCTCTTCTAAAAGTTGCTGAATACTGAATTACTGAATTTCAGAGAATTGTGAAAAAAAATTTCAATGCTTGATGTAAATTTTATAAATATTCAACTCTAAGCTCTCGTAATTGGAGAGTATAGTTAAACTAATTCGGTCTATACTAAACGTAAAAGTCATTCAATTTCATGTAATTAGTACGGTGTAGCTTAGATATTACCTCAAAAAATGTCTTGACGATATGGGGATATTAGAAATTCCCGGTGGTACGATTTAGGGAGCCGGTCTCCAAATTGCTTCTGGGAGTGATGAAAAATTTCATATAAAAATTATCAAAACTGAATTAATGATACGTCATCATAATTAAATAGGTGAAAAGAATGGAACTATACCTACTACCTATATAAAATTTTCCAAGTTTTTTCAAAGATTTGTAGGAAATAGGCGCTGAAAAGCACAAAGGGGTACAATATGTATAGAATATTTATTGTGTGGCGTTTTTCTCGCCACCCTGTATGGAGAAGAAAAGCCGCAGCGTTTTCCCGGGCCGATTACGGGCATAACTCATCCTTTTAATTGGAGCCGTTGCGTTTTTCCTTCGAGTTCCCAAAAGCCACATGCTGTAGCGACTTGTTTGCGAAATAATGAACTTCATAAATTTACCTTCCGTCCGCGAAAAAAAAAACGGCCGGCTGACTCCGCAGGAATCAAGATATAAATTCGCCCTTTTTATTTCCCCCTCGTCCTGTCGCCGCTTATTATTACGCTGATAAGGGAAGTACGGCGTGCGGGTCGTTTTTCGTGAAATTACGGCCCCCCTCATCAGTAATTTCGGCCATAATCAATTTGGTGGAACTGTTGCCGGATTCGGCTCTATACACAGTCTGTCTCCGGATAGACCGCCCCCCGGGCCGGGGTGCCGCCTCCGCTAATTAAAATAAGCCGAATTTACAAACAGCGGGGCCACGCCGCCGTCCGCATTTAAATAATTAATATTGATTGTTATCCCACGGCTCTCGTCTCAGTTCTCCGACCGCACCGCACCCCGACAAATAAATTAAAATAAATTTGCGTCAACATGATCAAGCGATTCGATTTTGGTGGATTTTCTCCGCCGAAACCGGGACGAGCTTGAAATAATTCACCCTGGGGGGCGGCGCAGACGATGAAATTTGTACACTGGATAAGGGCCCGAGCGGAACAGTAGGTGAAAACGCCACTTAATGTCGGGTTCGCCCCGGCCATTCTCGGCGTAATAATAAATTAAGTTTAATTTAAATTTAATTAAAGAAGCCGGCGTTTACTACAAGCCGGTTTAAATAAATGGCATATCTGCGTTAATTCCAAACGCCTGCCCACTTATCTCCCGCTTTATCCCCGGAATGATATTCTTCATAAAGCTGATTTTCGCCTTCAACCAGTCTCAATTTCGATAGCAAAAACGAACGGTCCCATATAATCGAAAATTTTGACGAAATCGTAGAATTAGCTTGAAGAAGGGCCGTTTCCGTTTTCATATTAAAAGGGTCACTTTTTCCCGATTTCTCGCGGTACATTTACCCCGGCCCCGAATCGGCCCTCCCTCTAAAGTTAAAACTGCGTTAAATTGGCATCCGAGCGATATTTCTTATTGTCCGTTTCCTTTCTTCCCTCGCAGGTCCGTACGTGTTGGCCTGGAAGAAGGGCATCGCCGTCCTTTCCGCCGGCAACGTGAAGGTATCTCCCGATCCCCGGGTCACCCTGAACCTGGTGAACGGGTACAGTTTAGAAATTAAAGAAGCGGGACCCCAAGATGCCGGCGACTACGTCTGCCAGATCGGAACGCTCGAGCCCAGGGAAATTACGCACACCGTCGAAATTTTGGGTAAGTTATTTCACTAGATTTACAATGAAAATGTGTACTAGGGACGTATGATACTTCAAACTCGTAATCTAGTGCGGTTATTGAATATTTCATGCACTCAATTGAGTTAGTGCGCTTTCAAAAATTTATGTATTCCAATTTTACGCCGTATTCAGGTCGTACCGTATTTTAAACCCCATATAATGATAGTAATAATAATAATAATGCAGGCATAATAATAATAGTGCGGGCCATGGCGAAGTGCTATTACGAGTATATGCGCCATCCACCATATTTTTCATCAAAGCGATACGTTCACAAAACCTGTTTAATTTCGCCATTTCGGTTCGAGCAATTTACTTACGTGAGGTCAAAAATAGAGAATACTTTCGCATGTAAATTTCGCTTTACATTAAAAGCTCTCGTCTCCGTAGGCGCTCCGAGATATTATTTCAAGACATGAATGCATGTCGCATCAAATTCCGTTCTTCTTCGTGAAACTCGAAGTGGATTTTCATGATGGGTTGCGTGTTTCACTCGGATGTCTGAATTTTAACAGTCGCCTCGCCGGCCCTCAGCCCGAACGAATCAATTCGAAGCTCATTTCCTGCATTTTTGCGCAATAGTTTCATAGATGCGGACTAATGGAGTTTACGTTAATGCATTCGCCACTTTATCAAAGCGGGGAAAACATGGAAAAATTTGCTGAGAAATTTTCGTTTTTAAATCAATTCTACAGATATTCGAGCACTGAAAAGCGCCCCAATTTATATTTTTCAACCACCACTTTCATATTGCCTGTTAAAACTTCATTCCTTATTAAACAGTGCATAAACCAGAATTGAAGGAGCAAATTTCACTGAAACTGAATTTTGAAAATTTCTGATGGCCGAATAAGAATGTCCTCTACAAAGCAGAGAATTTCTGAATGTGGCTCCTCTGGACGAGCCGAATGAAAATTGCGGTTATACTCTTAGAATTTAATTCTAAGTCCGGGATGTCCCCAAAGGGCCGAAAAAAACCGGCGGTCGGTATCGAATGTGGTCATTCGAGATCGCATTCTCAGCCGCACACAAGAAAAGCGTCCGAGAATGAGGGCAATTTGAGCATTTGCCAACTGGGCACAAAAGCGACCGATTTTTAGGGCGCTCTCTGTAACCGCTCGTCGATTATAAATTTCACGATACATTTGACGACCCCATCTCTGTCTGTCGACGCGGCCGGGGCCGTCGTCGTCGCCGGGACGCGACATAAACTACACATTCTGCCGCCGGCGAAATATCAAAAGACGGCTTCTGGAGGCTTTGACAGTGTGCGGCGAGGTGTGATATTGTTCGGCCGATCCCCGGATCGGAGGTGCGCTCGCCTATGAAATGTTACATTTTTCGCCCGCGCCCGGAGCTGGAAGGCTCATTTCCATCGACCTCCCTCGAAAATCCGGAACGCAACGAAACTCAACCGGTCCACTTGTATAAATCAACGTTACGCCGAATTAAGTCCGCTCAATACGAACCGGAGCGGCCGCCATCCATCACTTTTTATTTATATTGGCACTTCCTAAATGGATATCAGCGTTACTCATTCCCGGAGCGGCCGGATCCCCCGGAAACAGGACGAAGACGGGGTCCTCGATTTCGCACGATTCCGAATTCGCGATCCTCGTTTATGGGGCGAGGGAGGGTGCATCAAGGGCGGCCGCAAGAGCTGATAGAGTGTGTGGATGGCGCAAATAAAGGCAGACGCAACTCGAGTAACAATGTTCACGCCGAAGATATTAAACTACAGTTTGGCAAATTAACGGCTAAAACCGAGCGCTAGATGCAATTTGCGCATTCGAAGATCAGACACCCTTTGCTGCTGCCGCACAATATATGCGGATATAAATCTGATCGCGTTTACTGCTGCACATAATCCGGCGCAAATATCGGGCGTAACGTAATTGCCAATCGGATTTGATATCGGCGCCGTATTAATTGTTTCGGCAAATGTTAATGCGAAAAGTACACTCGAAAGCGCTGCAAATATTCCCTCAATTTGGTGTTTTTGGCGGACATGATGCAGTTTAGAACTCCGATTTCGTTAAATTTTGGAGAGACTTTGTGTAAACTTTCGGAAAATTGCTAACGCTTTATCGCCCCTGTTGAGTTTATCATGTCATGTGACTGTATTAACTTTCGGGTTTAGACGTCGTAAATCTAGCGGCAATTTGGTTACATAAGGGCACCGTTCTACACGAGCTTCCGCTCCTTTTAGGTGCATTAAAATTTTTACGGTCGTTGTGCGAGAGAGGTTACAGATGAACGAAAAAAAATCGCTCGAATTCGTCGGGCGAAAACCGTACAGTAGTAGACGAAGGTTCAATAAGCGATCCCAAAAGGACATAAAAGAAAACGCTCTTTTGCCGAATCAACGGATATCGCATTTAGCCACGGCTGATTAAAATGAATTTTCCATGTCGGGCCTTTGACGATATCTTTTGAAATTCTTGCATTTTAATGGTCTTCACGATGGAAAGCTCTCGGCGCCCGCACTTGATCGAAATAAACGGCGCATTGTGTTCCGGAAACGAACTCGGCCCGATCCGGAAAGGTGTACCGAATCGTTTCGCATCAATCAACCGGTTTTAATTAGAAGGACCCGGTGATTGGTAGCGCCGCGTCAATTATCTCCTGCGGAAAGGTCTCGCTCGGAGGAAATCCGGAGAAAATCCGGAAAAATTCGCGTTAATAATAACGGACGTGTGTGCGGGCGAATTTGACGAGACAATCTGCCTCCGGTGCCGTTTACACGGGCCGGATGTGCCCTTTAAAGGAGGGAAAAATGCGAAGGGCCGGCAATTTGTCGAGTCCGGGCGCCCCGTTTAATTCAATTAATATCGCCGGCTCCCTCCGGGCAATTGCGGTCGAATTTGCGACCACTTTCTTTGTTTTGTCGGAATTTCTCGAGTCTCTAGCAGCGCACGGGACAGCGCCATAACCGTGCGAGGGAGCGGCCATTGCCGATAAATAATGGGCGCTTTATTATTTTCATTTCCTAGCTTATGGACGGAGTATATGAAACATTTTATGGCGAATATGTCATAAGAGCTTCGGTATTGTTGTTTTATTCCTCGGCGAAATATTTTCCCTCGCAGAGTCCGAATTTATCACACCGACACGGTTTTAATCCCCGCAGCATTTCATCCACACGCGAACCCACCCCTCCCGGCGCCTTATAGGAAATATGGGGAATCATCGAGCTCGCCCTACTTATTACTCTTATTACCCGAGGAAAGCAAATTAGACGGAGCGTCTCTCTCCGAGGGTAAACAAACTTTGGCAACTACTTTGTCTCGTTACGCGTTTTAAATAGGAGGCGGAGAGGCGTAATGGTGGCGCTTTGAGTGGAAAGTTGATGCATCCGCCGAATTATTGCGAGTTCGGAGTGAGGCCGATGACGGCAGCCAGATCGCGTTACGCACGAGTCGCTTCATCTGCTTTCCCTTGTGCCGTAACGGCGCTAATTTCGCCCTGTTCGATAGTCGGGAAACGCCCGCGGCAACTGGGACGGTGTTGCGAAACGGCGGCCCGTCGCTGACGCCCGAACAATCCGGAAAGCTCACGCTGCGATGAGCTTTTTGCTCGATGTCAACTGTCCGATGCACGGGCCTCGCTTCCGCTCGGGCGAGACGCTGCATCGCGATACGCGCATTCCGGGGCGTTTGATTAAATTTTAATTAAACAATTCACCGCTAATTGTGAAATGTTCAGATCGTGTTTCGTCGGGGGTTAGAGCGGATTAAACGCCGCCGCATCCGCGTTATCCTTATACGAGCGGCGCATACTTACCTGGGGTCCGACTTATTCCGCCCCGTGTAAATTTAATTGCTCGAAATGTTATCGAATTATGACAGTGCCGCTCCAGTCCCGCCGGCCTTCCTTTGCCCGGGAGCGAGAAGACGTGTCAAAAGGGCGCTCGAGACGGCGTAATCGAGAGGCCGCCTCGTGCTTACCTAGGCAGACCGGAATCCTCTCGACCCCGGCCGCGGGATATGCTAAATACGCACTTTCTCCCTCGTGCGTATTGATTTTTTCGACCGACTACTACAATCCGATAACAACTATAGGGGCGAATTCGCAATACAATATTTGCTTTATCGCCCAACTTTCCAGACACAAGATCGCGATGAATTTCGGTAAAATGCAAAACGATACAAATCTTTCCGAATGGAGCTTTTCTCGAATGCGGCCTATATTTCGCAACCGTGTTGCCTGTCAATCGCACAACCATAAATCGGACTTTTATTATTCCTGGCCCCGAGCTTTCGCTCGCCCTTTGATCATAAACGTCTGATATCCTTCGAGCGGAATTAATTCCGACGATTCAACAACTCCACCGGAAAGACTCGACGGAATCCCCACTCGACTCCGGCGGAGCGGATTGCTAAACAGTAAACACGACTGATAATGCCGAAACACACCGGCGAAATATTTCGGGATATTATCGGCGTTTTTCGTTCCGTGACCGACTGCGGAGCGGCCGGGATGAATGGGGGATAACTCCGTGCCCGCTAATTAATCTCGAGGGCCGAAGCGTGCCTAAAACTTTTAATGCGGGAGAGGGGGTTATTAAGAAAGATAAACTGAAAAAGATTACATCTTTTACGACCTTTTTCGAGGCCAAACTGTTGAATACGTCGTACTAATAATAGAGGCCGCTTTTTCGCACGCCGCGGGCAATAAAGCCGAAAGGGCACCAGACTTTCGAGATGATATCGGATCGGCTCGAAAACGAATGTTTGTCGACATGGTTCGTTCCCGTGTATAACTAGGATTGGGAGGATAGGTAAAAATAAAAGGAGGGCGCGCACGAGTGGGCAGATCCGGGCGGTTCGCTCGTCGTCGTCTGTTTGTTCCGGTGCCGTCTCGTCTGTATGAATGAATGATTGCAATTTTTGTTCGCAGTGCCGCCGAGAATACATTACGTGTCGTCGAACGGGCGCGTCGAGGTGAAGAAGGGGTCGTCGGTGCGGTTGGAGTGCAAAGCGTCCG
The DNA here is from genome assembly GCA_949788335.1 of Salpingus planirostris. Taxonomy (NCBI): domain Eukaryota; kingdom Metazoa; phylum Arthropoda; class Insecta; order Coleoptera; family Salpingidae; genus Salpingus; species Salpingus planirostris. The sequence continues at coordinate 5,637,739 of OX460918.1, read as the reverse complement.
GTAATCCGGTGCCTAAAATAACGTGGTCGAGGAAAAACAATCTGCTGCCGGGCGGGGAGCAAACGGCAGTCAGCCCGGTGCTCACGTTGGACAGGGTGGACAGGCACCAGGCCGGGGTTTACCAGTGCATGGCCAGCAACGGAGTCGGCGACGACGTCACCCAGCAGATCGTCCTCCACGTCCTCTGTGAGTACGATCCCTACCAAATTTTGTTGCTAAAAATTTCACACATTTGTTCTAAAATGCCAATTTATAGTATTAAGAATAGGTTTGTCAAATTTCCCAGCTAAGAATGTTATCAAATCTGCAAAACTAGCTGATTTGCCAATTTTGACAAAAATAATTAAGGTAAGTATATACTTACCAATATGTTTGACAAAATTTGCCGGAAATTTTGCCGAAAATTTCATGCATTTTACTAGGTTCCGACCGGTTCCGACCACATTTGCTGATAAATTATATTGACCTTCGTGAGTGATTTCTCGAAAGCCGGACCACTTACGACAAATTACTATTCTCCAAAAAAATTTTGGTTTTGTCGATATCTACAACTTTTGCCTGAAGAATTTTGCGATTGTCGGTGAAAGTTAAAAAGATTTCAATGCTTCAATTTTAGCGATATGGAACTTGATGGGTGATATCTCGAAAACCGGAGCACTTTCGAAAAATTACTGTGTTCCAAAAAATCTTTGTCTTGTCGATATCTGCAGCTTTTGTCTAGAGAATTTTTCGACTGTCAGTAGATGAAAAAAATTTGAATGAGGCTAAAAATTCCTGCACAAGAAATTTACAAGGATTTTACCAAGGAATGCAAATTTGAAATAAACTAAAAAATACTACAAATTTCTATTGGCGACACTTGCTAGAAATTCGCATGTGAAAGACTTATAGATTATAGAGGATTTGGTTGATACAATTTTTGAAAATGGCTTCACCAAATTGATAATGAATTTGCAACATGATTGATTGAAATTCATCCAATTTAAGTACAAAGTGGTGAATCCCACTTCAAAACTATTCCACAATAATACTAGTATCTCTAGGTAAAGCCCATAATCCATCAATCTACAGGTGGTTCGTTGGATTTATAAATGGAGTGGTACACACAATAACGATGCTAATATCCTAAAGCCCTGTACATTCCGGCCGGTTCAGCCATATTTACGGGTAATTTATATCGCATTTATTTCATTTGACTGGCGGCAGTTGTAGTGCTTGATGTGCACTGCAAACAGTCGTCGTTCCCCTAGACCTGTCTGAAAACCGCATTAATTTCGACCGAGTAATGAAAGAATGCTAATGTTGTTTACTATCGCCCGCTTCGTTCATGAATGCGAGATTACTGTCTGTCCGAGAGAACATAATACTGATGTCTTTTAATAAGAAATCAAACAGAATGTTTCGAACGGTTGACCATTGGGAAAAATTCGGCTGCAGTTTGCTAAATTCACCAAAAAATGGTTCAAAATTACAGTAAATTCCCAACACTTGCTAAAATGAGTCTTTAGCAAAAAAATTACTGCCGCTGCAAACTTGTCAAGTGCTGAACGCCTAATACATTTCAGTAACGCGCTCATGGATCATTTGGTCTGGTTTTGACGTGATTCAGTGGGACTCTTGGTTACAGAATATAATAAATGCATTCATAATTTATCATATGCCCCTGTATTAAAAAGCGGGGTTAATTTGGCCGCGGACAGTCGTGAATGCGGAATTCGGTTCTGTTGTGTATGAAAGCTCCAGTCCGCTGCAGCAAACAGCTTGATGGATCGGCGTGTTTTCCGGGTCTCCGGGCGCAAAGAGATGAAACATCGCGGGAGCCCCATAAACCCGGAGAGATTGTTACATAGTTTTAAGTTTTAGACATGCCGAACGTCCGATAAGAGGGCTCCATGTAGACGAAACCCGCGCTTATAAAACAGGTGCTCTGCGCGTATACGTTTCGCCGTTTCATTGTACGGAATTGGGTCGTCGGGTCTTTGCACACATCAATCTGCCCGGAATCTAACTAACCCGGAGTATATCAGTACTTCGCTTGGCAGTTCATATCTAATTATGCAGTATCGGGGCGAATCGCTCCCGCTATGAATACGAAATGCGTTGCAAAACATTGATTTCTGTCTTATCGCGCGCAGTTCACTTTTAGACTTGATTAAAATCGTGGCGAGAGACAGAAACGCACAGACGCTAAAACCTTTGTCTGTGTCACGGGCATTAACGGCGCGAAAGCACACCCCGGTTTTGTGTTCGCATTACAACACCGCAGTTTTTCGCCCCGGTTTTACTCTATTTTCTTTCGGGAACACGGTTAACAACTCATAATTCACGACTGCAAATGAGAATTTTATTACGGAATAAGTTTTTCCAAGCGTAATTCTCCAGACTTGCGTTTCCGCCCGGTCGCATCCCAACAGTTCCTTTTTCATATATGCACAACATTCTAATTATGAACAATGGCACAGTTTTGACTCCAACATACGTTTGAAACGAGATATCATCCGACATTTTTGGACCTCGCAATTTTCCTTATTTTTGTTTATTTGCTTCCCGTGCTTTCTTTGTTTGAAGTGCGAGCGCTTCAGACTGAAGTTGAAAGTTACGTTTTTCCACGTTAGGTGCAAACACGTACAATGAATTTTCGAATTGGACTAACCCGGTTCGTTCTCTCTCCTTCCATCGAATTACGGACTTTCAACTTTAAAAATAACCGAGAAACTTTATAGTACAGCGGAGAAAATTAAATCCGCCAGAGTGGGAGTAGGGAGAGAGAGTGTATTCAAACATGCTCCTTAAAGTTCGCGCAGCCTGTCAGACACGCTAATTATCCCGGGATATAATTATATTAAAATTCAATTAGGAGAGCCGTACTGCGAAAAAGTTATTACTGTGGAATTATATAAGGTTGTTTTAATCGCGTGTTGATCATTTAATTTTCGCCTAATTCTAGAGGCGATGGACCCGCAGCGCACAGACGACCCAAAATTGATCGGCCCTTTTTACATCCACAACTGAAAAGTCTGTTACATCTTAATTCGTCCACACGCCAACCCGACAATCGCATGTTATTACGGAGTTAACTTTATATTCACTTTGGGTTTCAAGATGGGGTGTAAAGTTAACGCGAGCCTCGAATATTATTTCTTTCGTGAAAAACTTGAAGGAATTCTCCCCGGTCGGTTATCTCGCCCTTTATAAAAAAATTAAACGGCGGGCGGCATTTAAATAACGACATAAATTCCACCTCTACTATGCATACAGAGTGTCATTAAATAATGTTTAAAATATTTCAAAGATCCGAGAAAAATCACAAAATAAATACACTGACATTGCTAAAAATTTCATGCCACCCGTAGTGATAGTTCGGCACATTGGAATTGGTTCTTCCGTCGCGAATGGACATCGGACGGCGTAATTTCCCGGATATTATAAAGTCCCCGCTTTTGGAACGGGAATTTCCCGCGGAAACTCCGGGGGTGCAGGGTGTACCAGTTCGGGGATGATTTATCGGGTCCGAAGGTGGAAAATCTTTCGTTCTCACCTCGCTCCGCACTCTCGGCCGTATCAAGCCGGAGCGGGCGCAGGAATGACGGGTCCGGGGTGCAGTTAATCATCCGAGTGCCGGCTTTAATTTGCCGGAGCCATAAACCGGATTGAGTGGTGAACGCGAGGTGTTATACACGCCCTGGGACCCCTTTCCGCATCCCCCGAGCAGTCGCGTCGCAACTTCTTATTTTAATAGATCCCGGGCCCACTGAAGCCGCCGGATTGGTCCGGGCTCGTCAACGCACCGCGATCACGATTACGGCGACTAGACGCCCGCCAACTCCGGACTTTATTAAAGTTCAGGCACTCGCATAACCCGCACCCAGCCCGGCGTTAAAATCTTATTAATTAATCCGGGGGGGTTAGAGCGGAGCCAGACTTCCATTCCGTTTCGCCCGTGCAGACACCTGTTCGGCACTCATTCGGCCCTCGCACGGAGGAAAACGTATGATCATTAAAAATCATTTTCCGAGGTTAACTCCGGGTATCCCGCCTAGACAAGAGCGAGTTCAAAGTTTGGTCGCGTTTTAAGCGAAATGTGAAATTGAATCCCGTACTTGAACTCAGCTATGCCCCGTTCGAGTACACGTTCGTACTTAAGACGGGCCCTCTCTTCTGGAGGTTATTGAAGATACCGAGTGGGCAAAAAAGCACGAAACTTTTCCAATATCGGCGGAATGCTCCTCCAATTTAGAATAACGTGGAGTATTTGACGATGATGACGGCGAGATCGGGATGAATTAACGTTGTGGCTTTTAGTACCTCTGGTGCCTCGTTTCGAATATACCTTTTGTAAACACCGCAGACTCATTGTATCATGCAGAATGGCCTGAAAGGGATACTTATTCAGTCTTATCAGAGAGTCTTAGCAGGGAACGGTTCTAGCCTCTTGGCAGTTGTTGTATTACTGTAAAGAAATAAGCTTCTCATAATGCAATTGCATTCGAGCAGCCGTACGGATCCGGGCGATAGTTATTTCTTCTCTGTTTTGTATTTGAGAAACGTACCGGAATATGATGAATGTTCACGTATAAAATATCGGACGCAAACAAAGCGTCTGTTCAAAGTGGAAGCTACATAACCTTTTACGAAATTCCTTCAACGCCGTACCGTTTCAATGCCTGCATCTCGGATTGAATAAGATTCTAATTGCGCTTTTTCGCCCTTTCGCCATCTTTTAATCCATAAATACGTTACCTTTTGGAATTTCGAGTCGTGGGTGCCGGTAACGGTTACCGGACTCCCTGTACGTTGTAATTCGCGCCGATAAAGTCTGAGGGTAAATTTCACCCTCGTACTGGCCTGTATACCCCGAGTGAAATTCATTCGACGAAATACTTTTACAACTTCTATAAATTCTCCCGCCCGCACGGCCGACGGGCCTCGATCCAAGGCTATCGCCACAATTTTCCGTAATTTTATTTGAGCACCGGCCGAGAATTTCGATGCGTTTCGCAGATGGACGATATTAGTGGTGCGTTTCCCGAGATACTGGCGCAACACGAATATTGGGGTGGGTTATTACTTCATTATCCGCGAGTAGTTATCTGAGCTGTCGCACTCGCTTCTTTCATATTTACGTCGCGCTGGGAAAATTATTCGAAAGGTTTCAAATTTATTTCCCTTCTCGGCTCGTTTGCGTCAGATGATCGAGCCACCCCCCGCGGGAAAAAAGCCGCACTTGATAAAATCCTCGGGACTCGAGAAAGAGCTAGAGAAATTTACATGTCGGCGGCGATTTTTTCCTACGATTCTCGCTTTGTTATCGGGCCCGCATGATTTTTATTATTTTCGGACCGGAATATTATTAACCCACTTCTCGGGCTGGTGAGTGCGAAACTGTGTATAATTCGAGCGTTCGCTGAATTATTCGCCGACAGAGAGCCGAGAGATCGAAGTTTTACGAGCGAGGGGCTCAAAGCTGCGACATTTTCGTGCGTACAACTGCAGCTGCCATCATCGACATTAATATTAATTTAATGAGCGTGATATATATACGCTCTGGGGGCGGAATCTCGCGGATCTTAAGTGCATCGAGCTGTACTGCCGGCGCGGAAGGGCAATAAAAGGAGACAAGAAGCGAGGGTTTCGCCGAGAGAGCCTCATGTTTTAATAACGTGCCGGCTTTGTTCACACAATTAGCCAAATCTTGGCGCACCTTGCGAAAGGAATTACACGGTGGGTGGAGAGGGGCGGAAGGGACGTTGTCGCATCAGGGGGGGCGGGATTCGCACGACTTGCGTATAATTAAAAAATAACGTATAATACGCCAAGTTTTCCGGCAATTTCTTGCGAAATTTTCCTGATTGCTACACGGCACCAATTTAGCTCGAGAGGGCCGGCCGACTACGCCGGAACGCCGGCAAGAGTGTGTGAAGTGGCACGACTTTTTTGCGCGCTAAAAACTTCAAAGGACTCTGGAGACCAGAGGCCCCTACTGCCTGGGAAAGTGTCAGCAGAGACATGTAAATTAGCGTTTTACGCCGGAGCGAACTAGAAACACCCTCCAAAGCGAAAAGTTTCAACGTATTTACTATAAAACTACTCGGGTACCGAACACGTGAAGAAATAAAAGTACATCCACTTGGTTTCAGCGGTGTCCCAAAAACAAAAACGGTCTTCTTGTGTTATTTAAATTTATTTTCGAAATAAAACTGATATTACAAAATGGAATATGGAAAATGGAATTCGTCAAAATTTTCAACAAAAAGTGCAAAAGAGTTACGCTGTGGCATGGTATGCTAGGGTTCAACACTTCTAATTGGGACGTTTTTTTCAATGCCTTAGGAAGAGATCTTAATATCTTGGGAAAAGTTCACACTTTTTTTAACTTGAAATGTGTCTCCGAAAGAAATATTAATAATATTGTTAATATCTTGAAAAATATTCTCACCTCCGCCCAAATTCACAATGTCTTGAAAAATATTCTCAATGTCCTGTGAAAGATTGCCAATATCTTGGAATGAGATCTTATAATATCTCGGAAAATATTCTCTTTATTCTGTGAAAAATTCCCAATATCTTGGAAAGAGAGGGAAGAGACCTCAATATCTTGGAAAAAGTTCTCACTGTTTTTAAATTGAAATGTGTCTTGGGAAGAAATTTTAATATCTTGAAAATTCGAAAACTCGAAATTCGGCAATGCCTTAGAAAATATTCCCAATATCCTGTGAAAGATCCTCAATATCTTGAGATGAGATCCTAATATCTCGAAAAATATTCTTGATATTCTGTAAAAAATTCTCAATATCTTGGGAAGACATCCTAATATCTTGGAAAATATTATGAATATTTTGTGGAAGATTCTTAATATCTTAGAAGAGATCTCAATATTTCGTGCAAAAATCTCAATACCTTGGGATATATCATGGAAACTAATATATTAAAATTAATATATTTTGGGAGATCTGAGTATCCTTGAAAAAATTCCCAATATCCTGTGAAAGGGTCTCAATATCATAGTAGAAGATCCTGATATCTTGGCAAGAGATCCTAATATCTTGGAAAATATTCTCACTGTCCTGTGAAAGATTCTCATTATGCTGTGAAGATATCTCAATATCGTGTAAACTATTCTCAATATCCTGAAAAAAGTTCTGTGTTTTCAAATTGGGAATTGGTTCAATTCCTTGACCTAAATACCCCGTGCGATCGCCAAATCATTAAAAACTAGAGCACTTAAAATTTCACTGTTTTCAAAATTCCTCCTCGAACTCCCGTCTTCCGAGTCTCCTGATATTCTCCTGGGTCATGAAGCGAATAAGCTAGTAGATATCGAGCCGGTCGCGTACACCGCGTCCCAATAAGCAACTTAATTAGATACGGCGCCTTTCAGATTCAAGGGATGCCGGTTACGATAAGAGGCCAGAAGAGTAGTTGCGAAAGTGATGAAGAGGGTGTGTGCCGGAGGCGGCGAGGACCGGAGCGAAGTGAAATCGCTGTCGGAATTATTACGATTATACGGAATCAGTTTCGGAGCGACTTCTTCGAGATCGGGCACCCTCTCTCCCGCCCATCAGAAGGGGTGTAGGGGGCGCGAGAGAGGGCGCTTCAGGATTATTACAATTCGGGCGGTGCTCTCCGCCACTCGTTCCGACGACTAAAGGTCGTGCTCGAAATGTGTCACGCGGAGCGAACGCCTCCCGCGAGAGCACCCGGAAACCCCGGAAACGTCGCGGATGTTCCGCCCAGACGCGAGACATCACATATGCGCCATTAATTAGAAATCTCGGAGATGCCGCACGTCATACACGCGCGGAATCGACGATATTCGACGGGGACGGCGCGGCTTCCGATTAGCTCCGCGAGGGGGCGGCGAGACGCCGCCGTCGGCTAATAACGTCGGTTTGATTAAATTTCTCGCGGTGGCGTCCCGACCGAAATGCATATTTAAAACGATTCCTCCTCTCCGCATCGAGCGAACGGGGAGACGGGCCGCCCGCGACAAAGGGACCCTCCGCCGCACCAAACAATGGATCCGATTGTAAATATATACTCTGTGATTTAATTGAGTCGAAAATCTAATTACAAAGTTTACGAGGTGGCGCCATCGCAGGGGGCAACCTTTTCACCGCCCGACGGAATTATTTATGGCCGTTATTCTGTGACATTTGTCGTATATACGAATCGCAGCGGGATCGAGATTGCTATCGCGACAATTTTATTAGGTCCACGATAATATTATTATTATTTGTGCCCCGACAACAATATAACTTGTTACGGTTTAATGCGCCGCCATTCCGAATCACCTGCCGCCCCCTCGATTATTATCGTCGGCCACCTCGGGAAATTCCCGAGTCCACAAAGAGCGCCGATTCATTACCCCGGTTTTCCTTGTTTGCTCAGGACTATGACGGATTTCGACAAATATCCAAAATTCCTTCCGTGTTCTGGTTCCTTTTCGGCATCAGCTCGGTGGTTGTTATACCCCCGGGGTGGAGAAATTCGTTTGTAATGGAGAACGGGGGACCTAATGTTATTAGTGTTATTACGGTTGATTCTTTTGTAAGACACGGGAAAAAATCGTCGGTCGTTAGGACTAATACACCTGTAATGACCGGGGTTTCTCGGGCGTTTACGGGACGGCGAAAAGTGTTAATCGTTATTAAAGACGTCGCCGGAAAATGGCGAAAACTCCTCGAGAAGTTTTCAACTTGCACCCTCCACAGAGTGTCTCTCAGCAACTAGGGCAAACCTGGATTTCACCCAGATGTGTCTAACTGTAAATTTGATCGTCAGAATTTTTATTTTTTTGAAAATTTGCAATCGGCTATGAAGATTTTGGAACCTTTTCAGATATGGAGGAATCGAAGCAAAAATTTCTATGGTGTTTTAAGGTGTTTAGAAAGTAGTAAAAATATCAAGGTTTTTAAAGATTTGAAACTAAAATGATCAGCCTCGTATCGAGCAAATGCTTCTGGAGACATCAGGAATTTTCTTCTTATGAAACTGACCCATGTTCCACTCGCCGTGGACACCCTGTAGTTCAGATTGAGAAGTGTGCCGCCGATTCGTACTTACAAGCGCAGTTAGTTTGGCAAATGAACAGCGCGGCGCAACTGGAAGGAAATTAGCAGAAACACGAGGTCTTCGTTGTTTTCGGTTCCCGACCGCTGCATTTGGCACTTAATTACGGTCAATTGAATTAATGGCCTCGTCCCGGAATAACGAAATTTAATCTAAACAGATGTGCATTTCCGCGTGATTTATGCGGGCGCGACTTTATAATGTAGGCCCCCGCGTTCTCTCCCTCCAGAGGATCGCTATTTATCGGCGAATAACGTGTTTATAATTCTCCATCAGGCGCTATTAGTTATTGACAGATAACTGATATTCCATTGTGCGGCGCGTATGGAGTCGCGCCGGCCCCGGAATCACCCCGTACTCTCCTCTAATGCGAATTGATGTCGGGGCGGGACGGCGACGGATAATAAAAAGGATGTTGCGAAACGGGGAAAAAGTTTAAATTTTTTCGCCGGCAAAAGTGGTGATTTATCGTGCGGCGGGCCCCCCGGTTGCCGCGGGAAATTTTCTTTTTAGTATCGAATAATGCTAATACGCCGTAATGCGGGGGCGGCGCGCAAAAAGCGAACGGGGGCGCGTCATGCCGGTCACGTTAACCGAAAAGTTTATCGGCGCTAACGCGGGGGCCACTCGAAGTGCGCCGAATGCACAAAGGGCCCGACGAGAGCATCGCACACACGCGCCCGGAAAGACACGTGCTCCCTTTCCCAGGGAGGCGCTCGCCCCGATAGAAATAACACCGGCGACGTCTCCATCGATAAACCGGAAACGGAACGGACCTGTCGGCGCTTTATTAAACGGGTCACCCCGAACCAGATTTCTTCTCGTCCCTCACGCCATTGTTGTAAATGGGAACGGTCGAAGCGTCTTATTAGACAATTTGGTTCTCAAATGTGATCAAACCGCCGCAGAGGGCGCCACTCAAATTGGAACTCTTCTATTCTGCTGAAATGAATCTGCAATTTCGTCACCGCGTTTTTTCTTCCCTTTAGACGGCTCCTGAGAAAATACGAGTCAACCCGAACGAGTTCATCGTGCAAACAATGTGTTCCCAGCTTTTAAATTGATTAGTAACTTTGCCACTCTCAAACAGAGGTCGCCACTACTCCCCAGAACAAAAATTCTTACAGAATCCTGTTTTACCATGGATTTATGGTTGAACTATGGCTATTCACTACAATGTTCTTATGGAAATACGAGTGAACTCGAACACTTCATCGAGTAAACAATGTGTTCTCAGTCTTGAAATTGGTTCATAACTTCGCCACTCTCTGATAGAGGTCGCTACATCGAAAATTCCTACAGAATCCTGTTTTACCATGGACGGATGGTTGAACTATGGTCATCTACTACAATGCTCACTTCTGAAAACGCTAATGACTTTTGGTAATTTGTTCCAAACGTGGCCCCGGACTAATATGGGTGGGCCCATGGACGTGTCGAGCGAAGGAGACAGCAGCTTTGTGTGTTTATCAAAATTCAAATATAAATGCAAATGGCGGGTTATCACGGTTGTTATCAGGCGGGCCTCTCTCTGATAATCACGGCTCGAATCTGTGAACAATGTCCCGGTCGCTTATAACCTAATTTACCTGCGCCTAACTGAATATACATGTAAATGTCGCCTCGGCTAATATTCCGCTCCTTCGAACCTTTAACCTTCCCCGGGTGTACACTCTGGCACCCCCGGTACAGGGTGTCCCACGGTAGGAAATGAAGGTTGGCCCAAAAATATTGTACCACCTCTGGTGGAGGAAAATATTAGGTTGAGCCGTTAAATCAGATTTCTCGTGTAACCTCTTCATATTTGATTGACCGTGCGGGACACTTCATACAAGAAACATCATCAAATCCGCAATCACATGCAGTTTGTACTTAATAGTAATGATTATCGCAGTGTATAAAATATTCGGGCAATAAAAAGGAGCGGATTCATGTCGGGAAATATCAGAGCGGAATGGCTTTGACATGGTTAAATATTCATAACGACTACTACTACAGCAATCCGCTGAAATTCCCTCGGCATAACCGCGGAGACTAACTTTACAAGATAAAACTGCACCGGCATCAACGTATCAGCTATTTTATTCACCGACTCGAACTGCACCGCACAACTACTTGTTTGTTATGCGCGACTTTTGAAGCGTGAATTCTCTCTTTCCGACCTCAAAAAGCCAAAAAAGCCGAGGAAACGCGCAACGTGCACCGCGGAAATTTAATTGACCGAGAATCGAGCAAAGAATAATGCAGCTGATAATGCCCGCGAACGTCCCGTCTAGTCATAGAGGCATAACGAACGAGCCTCGACCTCTTTCTCTTCGTTATCAATTTGTTCAGACACGGCTCACTTACGAGCCACGCGGGACCTAATAAAACAACTAAGTTGTTCTCGAGGTGTTGATGTGCTCTCCGGCGCGCACTGCATCAAATTCTCCCATAAAGCACACCTGGTGCAACGGCCCCGGAGCGATTTTTCTCCACGCGAAAAGCCAGGGACTTGATTGGGTTTCATCGGATTATTGCGCCAGCTCCTTCAATATAGGGCGAAAATCAAAAGTTCGCGCGTAATTAGACCCGGAGAGGCTCCGGGTTGTTCCGGATCGCATCTGCATCCGAGTCCGGGCTCCGAAACGGGCGATTGAATGTAATATGGGGGTGAACCCGGTAGACTTTTGAAATATTCACGATAACGCCGTTCTATTCCTGTTTACACGAGCAGTCCTCTCCTCGATCCGGTCCCGGTTCGGTCTGGTCTTATTTATTGAGAACGTCTGAAATGTACACGGAATGGTGGGGCTCATATATCGAACGGGTCATTCATATTTGATAAAAGTGGGAGCTTTTATCGTCGCAATAAGTGTATTTAGGATCTGATTTGTCGCTAAAAGCACCGAACCGACCCCACGGGGATGCGGCCTTTTTAACTTAACGTTACAATTCGGTCGAGTTACATCGACGAGGGACATTTGGGGAACGCTTTTCGCCGTTCGAATTCCCACCTCGACGCATATGCGCCTATGCCGGCGGTAATGATAGCTCCGTTTTCTACTTAGCGAAAGCCTCTATTATTTATAGACCTAGATTTGTGTGCAGAATTGCTTGGTGATGGTTATGCAACTAAGGGTTGAAATTTAGGTCGGTACAGACAGCGATTCTGGTTGCCGAGGTGGCCAAGAATACTTAATGGTGTAAATTATTCTATCGCGACAGTGAAAAGCACGAAAACACTTTTCAGACATCGAGAATCTTCCATAATAGTAAGAACGTCTTATAAATGTGTTGTCGGTAGCCGTAATAAAAGAGAAAAGATGCTTATTATCTTGGAAAATACTTATTTTTGAAAAAAGCTCTCAATATTTTGAAAAATATCTCAATATATTGTAAAGACTCCCAGTATACGGAGAAAACATCTCAATATTATCAAGAAAATCTAAATATTCTGGAAAGATCGCAATATCTAGAAAATTCTGAGTATTTAGATCAACATTCTCAATACATTGAAAAAAAGCTCAACATGTTGCAAAAGTTTCGCAATATTTTGGTAAAGATCTCAATATCATGTGAAGATTCTCATGGAAAAAAATTTCTCAATCTTCGAAAAGATCTCAATATTTTGAAAAAGATCTCAATATCTTGTAAAGGTTCTCAGTATTTGGAGACGAGTTGTCAATATTTTGGAAATGATCTCAATATCTTGTGAAGATTCTGAGTATTTAGAGAAAAGTTCTTAATATCTTGTAGAGATTCTCAGTGTTTGGAGAAAAGTTCTCAATATTTTAGAAAATATCTCGGAGAAAAGTATTTACTTCCTGAACATGAATTTATAAATTTTGGTGTTTCCAAACGAGATTTTAGGAATAATTTTCAACTCCAACTTGTTTTTGACCTACATCACAAGCCAATCAGAATCGTTAATGAAATGTATGAGGCAACTTTGTTTCTGGGGTATGCTTTGTTTTGTTGTTCATGATTCCCACACGCTTTCAACAAACTGAAGCTCCGGGGCTAATAGTGCCCTTTCCCACGACTATAAACATATTTTCCTTTTGCACGGTGCACTCCCACGTGTTAACGTGTTCCGTATCTGGGAGGGCATTAATTATAGCGATATCTCGAACGTGAGGCAATCATTAATCAAGCAATAATTAGATAAATTTCACTCCAAATTTAATCCTCAAAAAAGGCGCGAATTACTAGATGATTGCCCGCGAACGTATTCATCATCCTGTCGGGGTGTAACCATTGTTCCCCGTCTTATTTATTCGCAGAGCCCGGATGAAAAGTTTATTTTAACAAATTGTGACTCAACTCGCACGCGTTTGTCTCGAGGAATTGTTGAGCGACAACTATGGATGGCTCGTTCTACCGTCGAGTTTCGCCGGTGCGGATGGTGCGGGCTTTTGTAAAACTAGTTCCCGGTTATGGGATTTTCGCGAACAAATTGAATTAATCCGAATCCGCCGGCTGTACGTGGATACGTACGCAAACTACACCGGCAAGTCTCCAAACAAGAGACGGCAATCGTCACACAATTCAGGGACAACTTGCAGATGGATTTTTCTCGTGACGTCTTCTTGCTGTTCTCTCTTGCCGGTGGCGATCTACAGTCGGCGGATTTTTTCAGCGGCTAATTGCGAGTCTCTGAGCGCGAGGGAATTGCGTGCTGCAACTTTTAAAACCGCACCACCGAACGGAATAAATTCGTACAACAGCGCGGGGCAAAACAAAGCGCAACTCAGCCGGGAGCATTAATATCTTCATAAGTAAACAACGCTGCAACGAGCCGAGAACTCTCGCTGATGGCGGATCGCTGATCGCTTGTACTATTTAGCTGTTGTGCCCGACATTACACTTTACTCATTCAGTAGGTACACAATCTATCGATTCGACGGACACGAAGATCATCATTATAGTCGTTTTTCTTCGAAAATTCGAGGTCCAAATGGCCTGTACTTGTAGTTGTTGAAGTTGATTTGAATCGGCACTAATTAGTCGCCAGACTAATTTCGCCTCTTTTTTGTACTTTTACCTAAAAGTTAAGCAAGGCGGAGGTGTATAGATTATGAATATATTCAGCGAATTCAATAGAATAATAAATTGTGTAGACAAAGTTCCCTCGGCTATAATGGGCACTCTCAAGACCTCATCACAAACTTCTCCACAAACTTTGATAAAACAACTTCGATAAATAAAGTCTTGGTCGAAAATAATACCAAATTGACGGGGTCGTCTACGCCGCCATGTACGCCCACCACATCAACGAATTATGAAAACCGATGTGAGCTTTTAAATAAAACAACTTGATGACGCATTATACTTTATGAATATTCAGATGAAATGCTGGCTTAATATAGAAGACGACTTTTTTCTACATTTATAGACCTTCGGGCATTTCAAATCTGATTAGTATAGCGAGATGGACACCAATATACGCGAATCATTTATTGTGCTTTTAGGGACAATTTGGTTGTCTTTGAGAATTTTACGTTTCGTTCACCGCAGTGATCTATGTCTGTTTACTAAATTCCATGTGAAATAGTGTTTTTGGTGTCTCCCTTTAGCAAATTCGCATTACAAATAACCGTGTTTACATGTTATCGAGCGACTTGGTTTCTGACAAAGTGACGGAGAATCACGAGAGGGTTTCAAAGTGCGAGTGCAGCTTTCGTGACAGCTTTCGGGCATTCGGATCTCCTTCCGTCCATTTCGCGAATCATATGTATCACGTACCGCGCCACATTTATCGGGCTAGAATGAATTATGCGTTCCCTCCGGGTTCCGCAATGTTCCGGCAGGGGCGGCGACTCCGGCACACGTACATTGTACACACTCGAACTCCGGTACACACTCTGCGGCTCCGGCCAGGGTGGGCTAGGGTAAACAATTGTACCGACACGAACACGGGCATACATCAACCCCCTCATCTCCATTTGGGGGCAGAAGGGCCCCGACCCCCCTAGACTGTGCAACGTTATTGAACCGCCATCGACCGACTTGGCAACTGCACCGGCAAGAATGGGGCCTTTAATAGCCCTCGAGGAGTTCCATACTTATGCACCGAGGAAATTCTCCTATTTGCATGAAGATTGCATCTTGCCTCCACTGCAAATATTTGCTCGGGTTTTCATCGACGTTCGGCTTTTCCTTATGGCCAGACGATTTTTTACGGGCGCCGTCGCGAAATTACCCGACTAAAACTCCGGTAGGTGCACGGAAATATTCCGGGGCGCGTAAAAGGGGCGAATTCCTGCAAACGCGGCACGTCGGGCGGAGGGTCGTCAAAGTTTAAATAATTCCGGGCGGCCGGGAGCGCGCCGAATCAAGATGACACTCGTAATAAAACGTAACGACGATCATGATCATGCACTTAACCCTTGCGGATGAACGGAGCGCTTCGGACGAGGTGGGCCGCGGCCGTGCGCGGGTATTACCGGATCCTCCGGACGGAACGACCGGAAAGTTCCGTTTAATCTGACGTCCGTTAAAACGGCAGACGAACAACACCCGATGCGGATACGGGAGCGAAACGGACCGATCTCGAATCGGGTCTGCACTCGAGAGCCATCAAGCCACTTTTTTCGCCCTAAAGTTATAGCGCCCGATCCAGGTATTACCCCGGTCCGGCTAATTGCCGGATCACAATCGAATTGATCGGTTTCCAGTCTACCTACTAACTGTATACGGGGTGCCGCTTTTCTTGAAACCCCGGAATGCTATAGGAGTTGTCAGGGAAAACATAGGGAAAAGTCGGGGAATCCTCATGAATTATGGGAAAAGTCTAGGGAATTTCAATTAATTTCATAGAATTTGATGCGAATATTTGGTCGCAAAACAAAAATTACATGTGGGATCGGTATATTTAGGGTCTAAGCGTAAAATATATGATGTAGGTTAAGTTCTTAGAAGTAAGGTTCTTAGGAGTAAGTGGTGCGCCAATGATTGACACCGGCCACATGGCCGACACGGCGGGGTGCATGATGGGTCGAGGGGTAGTTTTAGTTTAGTTTTTAGTTGAACGGTCCGCCGAACGGTCCTGCAAGTGTTCTTTTCAATCGCCAAATAAAGACATTATAATCAGAAATTAACTCTGTCTATTGCAATCGCCTCCTTGATCCCACATTTTTGGGGGCTCGTCCGGGATTGAGATTGAGATCGAGCGTGATAGCCGACGAGTTATAAGTGGAAGTCGCGAGTGTTCGCGTGTTAAACCGAGTTAAGTTCCGGTATAAGTTTCGGGACGCGGAAAGTAGTTCAATTAAAACTCAACGATCAAGAACTTAAGTATGGCTGAAGTGGAAGTTGCGTATCAGTCGGAAGAAGAACAAGAAGAGACGGTCATCAGTAATGAAGACGTACCAAAGATGACGATCGTCCAGTTAAAAGACGAACTAAGACGACGAAGGTTACGTGTAACTGGCAAGAAAAGCGATTTAGTTGTTCGCTTAAGAGCGGCGCTAGATCTGGAGCGGGAACATGGTGCACGAGACGGCGAAGACGAAGACGATAACGTTGAAGACGACGAAGAAGACGAAGACGTGGTTGTGCAAGACGACGAAGAAGACGAAGACGTGGTTGTGCAAGACGGCACCAATCACGTTAATGACGATGAAGACGAAATCGACGAGGAAATCCGTGCGACACCAGTACCCCGTGTAAGACGACAAGTACCATCACAAGTAGCCCTAACATTTCGCGATGTCGAAGAATCCGTCGAAACTTTCAGCGGAGACGATCACACAAGCGTTAAAAGATGGCTTACTGATTACGAAGAAATGGCTAGGCTGTGTGCGTGGTCAGATATGCAGAAAGTAACATATGCGAAACGTTTGCTGAAGGGTTCAGCAAAAATGTTCGTGAATTACGAGAGGTGCACTAGGACCTGGAGGAATCTGAAAAATGCGCTAGAAGATGAGTTCGGACAGGCGGTGGATAGTCATAAAATCCACAGGGAACTATCACAGCGAAAGAAGAAATTAAGTGAGTCATATATCAGGAATATGTATACAGCATGCTGGAAATCTCGGCCCAGGCGAATGTTGAACCTCGCGCCGTGATTCAGTACATCATCCAAGGCATTCAGGATGATCCGGCCAACAAAGCGGTTTTATATGGAGCAGGTACGATTCGCCAACTTAAGGAAAAGTTGACACAGTACGAGGCTATGCAGCGGGATATGGCGGTGAAGACGAAGGCACCAGAACGGAAAGAAGACCGGAGCACACGTCCTGATGTAAAAGGATTCCCAAAGAAATTCGCGGAAAATGTTTCAGGTTTCAGGATGAAAAGGTGCTACAGTTGCGGTTCTAAAGATCACGTTAGTGCGGAGTGTCCGACTAAAAATAAAGGTGTGAAATGCTTTAAGTGCAACGAATACGGTCACATTGCGGTCAAGTGTCCGTCAAAAGCAAGAGACGCATTTATCGTTTCCCGACCGAATAAGAAAAAATATGTAAAAGATGTATGCATGGGAGATTGTAAGTTTGTAGCTTTAGTTGACACTGGTAGCGATTTAACTTTTATAAGATCAGACGTATATGAAGTAGTTGGGGCGCCAGCTTTACGAGACAATAAAGTCAAGTTCGAGGGCCTCGGCTCTACAGGCAACAGGACGCAGGGTGAGTTTACTAAAAACGTTGTAATCGATGGCGATGAATTCGCTGTTACGTTTCATGTGGTTTCGGGTGAAATTCTGAAGCATGGTTTGCTGTTGGGTACTGATTTTTTGGATAAAATAGAGTTGCGCGTAAGACGAGGCGATGTCACTTTCTTAAAGCTCGAGGATGCGGATGCCGTCGGAGACGCGAATACTGCGGAGATTTTCAAAATAGACGTTGTTGAGGAATCCAAGGGGGTTGACCTTTTACATGTGAAAGAGCCGCAGTACCGCGAAGAAATAAGTAAGCTTATTAAAGAGTATAAACCCGAAAAGACGCGAGATGTAGGAATTAAGACGAAAATAATTGTTAAGAGTGACGTTCCGATTGCTTGCCGACCACGTAGGCTTTCACCGTCGGAAAGAAAAGAAGTAGATGACATGATGAATTTGTGGGAAGATGAGGGAATCATTCGTCCTTCAAATTCAGAGTACGCCAGCCCGATAGTATTAGTTAAGAAGAAAAACGGTTCAACGAGAGTCTGTGTAGACTATAGGGAACTCAATAAATTGATAGAGAGACCACGATTTCCGTTACCGTTGATTGAAGATCAATTAGATTCATTACAAGGGGCAAAGGTGTTCACGACGATTGACTTAAAGAACGGTTTTTTTCACGTGCCGGTAGACGAAGAAAGTCAAAAGTATACAGCTTTTGTGACGCCAAGTGGGCAGTACGAATTCTTGAAAACGCCATTTGGACTTTGCGTGTCACCAGCCATTTTTCAAAAATTCATAAATGCGGTATTTAAAGAACTGATAAAGCGAAAAGTTGTAGTGACGTATATGGATGACGTAATTATTCTTGCATGTGACGTAGAAGAGGCGATGGTCAGACTGAACCTTACGTTGGATGTCGCGGGTCAACATGGACTAGTTATTAATTGGGAGAAATGTCGCTTTTTGCAAACGACGATCGAATACTTGGGACATATCGTCTCCAATGACCGAATTATGCCATCAGAGGATAAGACGAAAGCTGTGCTTAATTTTCCACAGCCGATTAACGTTAAAGGCGTGCAGAGTTTTCTAGGACTAACGGGGTATTTTAGGAAATTTATTGGGCAGTATTCGCTGATCGCGCGGCCATTGACGGAGCTTCTAAAGAAAGATGTTAAATTTGAATTTGGCAGGCGTGAAATCGAGGCGTTTCAAATTTTAAAGTCAGCACTCGCCAGTAAACCAGTGCTCAAGTTATACCGGGTGAATGCGGAAACCGAGCTACACACGGATGCGTCGGGCTTGGGTTTCGGTATGATTCTCATGCAACGGGACAGCGAAGACCAAAAGTTTCACCCTGTATACTACGCTAGTGGTAAGTCGACGCCCGCCGAAGAAAAGTATACCAGCTATGAGTTGGAAGTATTAGCCATCGTAAAAGCACTGAAGAAATTTAGGGTCTACCTGCTGGGGATTCCCTTCAAAATAATCACGGATTGTCAGGCTTTTACGATGACGATGAAGAAAAAAGATTTATGTGTACGTGTAGCTAGATGGGCTCTATTGTTGGAAGAGTTTAATTATGATGTAGTTCATAGGCCGGGTAAAAATATGTATCATGTGGATGCATTAAGCCGATACCCCTTGCCTGCTACCTGTGTAATATCGGAATGTAACGAAGGTCTAATTGCGCGTTTGAAAAGTGCGCAAAACGAGGACAAAGAATTGAAAAAGATTATAGACGCCGCAATGCGCAATGAAACCGACGGATACATTATTAGAAATAGTTTATTGTATAAGGACGAAAATGATGACATGTTAATTGTAGTTCCGAAAACGATGCAATTCCAGATAGTGCGCGAAGCTCATGAACGTGGACATTTTGGGATAAACAAGACTGAAAATATTGTACGCAGTGAATTTTGGTTTAAGGGATTAAGACAGAAAGTTGAATGCGTAGTTAAGAACTGTATAAACTGTATACTTGCGGAGAGAAAACAGGGCAAAGCGGAGGGATTTTTGTGCGCGATCGACAAAGGTAACGTTCCGCTAAGTACCTATCATGTGGATCATTTAGGTCCGATGACGTCCACGAAAAAGCGATATCAACATGTGTTCGTTGTGGTTGATGCCTTTTCGAAGTTTGTCTGGTTGTACCCGACAAAATCGACAGACGCCGCTGAAGTGATCGACAGACTGAAAAATCAAGCGGTGGTGTTTGGTAACCCGCTAAGAATAATCTCGGACAGGGGCGCTGCGTTCACATCGCACGCGTTCGAAGATTACTGCAGAGAGGAGAAAATCGACCATTTTAAGATAACCACCGGAGTACCGAGAGGAAATGGACAGGTGGAAAGAGTAAATAGAACATTGATTCCTCTCCTCACGAAATTAGCCGCCCCGGTACCTGAAAATTGGTACAAACATGTAGACATAGCGCAAAAGTACTTGAATGCGACTATTAATCGAAGTACTGGGAAAGCACCATTCCATCTTTTGTTCGGAGTGAGTATGCGTCTGAAAGAGGACAAACAAATCAAAAGAATGATCGAGGAAGAATGGATCGCGATGTTTGAGGATGATCGCGACGAGTTGAGAGAATCGGCTCAAAAGGCGATAGCAAAGACCCAAGAAGAAAATCGCCGATGTTATAACAAAAATCGAAAAGACGCCAGACATTACCAAGAGGGCGAACTGGTCGCCATCAAAAGAACCCAATTCGGTCCAGGCCTAAAGTTGCGTGGGAAATTTCTCGGCCCATACAAAGTGGTAAGAGTGCTAAGAAACAGCCGATATATGGTCGAAAAGATTGGCGAACATGAAGGACCTAAAAAGACGTCGACATCTGGAGACCACATGAAGCCATGGTCAACAGACATTATAGATCTGGAATTGAGCGATTACGACGACAACATCTGAGGGCAGATGTAATTGTAGGATGGCCGAGTGTGGGATCGGTATATTTAGGGTCTAAGCGTAAAATATATGATGTAGGTTAAGTTCTTAGAAGTAAGGTTCTTAGGAGTAAGTGGTGCGCCAATGATTGACACCGGCCACATGGCCGACACGGCGGGGTGCATGATGGGTCGAGGGGTAGTTTTAGTTTAGTTTTTAGTTGAACGGTCCGCCGAACGGTCCTGCAAGTGTTCTTTTCAATCGCCAAATAAAGACATTATAATCAGAAATTAACTCTGTCTATTGCAATCGCCTCCTTGATCCCACATTACATCCCTCGTTCCTTTTAACCCAAAATAATTTTGCCTGTGACAGAGTCTCTTCCTCGGTTCTTTCAGAATTTGGTATGAAGTTTTCTTTATTTTTACCAGAAGAAATCTAGAATTGTCAGAAGATTTGGAAATTGAAATGAAGTAGTAACTCAACTGTAAGTATCGATATTCCACCAAGAGTTGCATTCCTGCACAAAACATCACGAAAAAAACTGCGGGTGTAATAAGTAAAGGCGGATTACCTTTGTACCTAGTGAGGAACTAACTAGGAATATGGGAGTTCTTAGGTTAGGTTTTATCATGGCTTTGTTGCTTAATTAATAAAAATAAAACACAGAAATAAAATATGTAGATATTTAGGTGTGAAAAAAAAATGAGACTTCAGAAAATTTTACATTTCGGCATGAATCCTTGCCAACAAACTAATTTCTAATAATTTTCAAATATCCTCAATAAAACAAGATAAAAAATTTAAAAAAGCACATTACTGCATTACAGAGAAGTAGAAGATAAATTTAAATCAGGCACTTGTGGCAGGGTTTTTCCGGAAAATCTTGCGAAAAAGTTGACGAGAAATATTTTTACGGAATTTGAACTGCCAGAAAGCAGAAAAACGGCACAAAATATAGAGATAAAGTTATTTCATTGAACAAGTCACTAAAACCTCAAAATCTAGTTCCTCACTACAAAGTTACGACTACTTCAAATAACATAATATTGGAAACATGGTGGAAATGGTGATGATGATTTGTGTAAGAGGCAAAATCGATCAAAACTCTTTGAGTTTGTGAAATCTAGTGATACCTTGATTTTCTCTGATTCTCTATGATTTCCTAGGGACGATTTTTCCTCATGATTTCCTTAATCAACTTGATAATTCCAGAAACATTTGATGTCCAAATTAGGTGAGAAATGTACCTACCTAAATAAATCAGAATTTCTGTCTTCTTCGCTTGTAGTGGCCACCCTTTGAATCCGATTTCTCGCGGTCGGATAGGGTCGGCTCGCGCGGTACTCGCAATCTGTATGATTTAATGAGGACGCAGGGTCCGGCCCTTTTGCCATAACTCGATTTCTGAGCCCCGATCGGGCATTCTAATCGGAAACGCGCGGTCCGAGGGAATCGAAGTGGACGCGCACCTCCGCCGGAGAGGTCGGGGCAGTAAAGGTGCCCGTTTTAAGACCCCGTATCCGCGGAGCACCGCCGGAATCGTTGATGACCGAAAGACATAAAACGGACCTCCGTCAATTATTCAGCGCGATCGGCAACGCGAGGATCGCCAAAATCGCCAAAAAGCGCCCTCAGGTGGACGCTCGCGCCCTAGCCCTCATTTGCATCGGAAAAAGCGCGAGCTTTATTGCGACTTCGGCGGCGAGGAAAAGCCGAGCGGATCGCGACGAAGCCAGGGGCGCGATCGGGAAAGCCGTCACGTAAAAAGTCGGAGATAGAGGTCGATGTCGACGGTAATTAATATCCTCGATGTTGATCCAGCAAACGTCGGGTACTTCTTTCGATCGGCGGCAGCAAGGCAAAGGAAAGATTCATTGATGTGGTGATTAGTCGTTCGAGCAGGTAATTTATCACGGTACACTGAGCTTTCATTAATTAATTTGGGAGGGTACCCGGAAACTTTTTCCCGTCCCGCTCGCGCCCCCCTCCCTCCCGGAGTCCCGGATTATCATACACTTGAAACGAACGCAATAACCGGAAACGGCCGATCGATATAATCACGTTCACGTTTTTTCCGGCCGGATTAAATTGCTTAATTCCGTATATACCGCGGGTTACGTATTGTGTGGTTCGCCAGAAGCGGTGGCCCTTTTTCCGAATTATACTGAGTAAATTTGCGTGCGTGACGGCAACCGACAAGGCATATTTAAAGTGGCCGCTTTATAAATATGCAGTCACCATAAAAAGAAAGTAGTTCGAACCGATGCATAATTTTGTTATCGGTAGAAATTACACAATTTAGTTGAAATAGTGGATATGTTAAAGGGACCAAGTCAAATAACGAACTTTGTATTAGGTACACAGTTTACAAAATGTAGCTTGTGCAAATATTCCGTGACCGGATTTTGTTTTGGATTCAGATATAAATATAGCTGTGAAAAAAGTCAATAAAAACGTTCTCGCTATGCGTACCGTATTAAATATGTACCTGCAAAAATACGCAATGAAAAGTTTTGAGTACTTGAGCGTTTGGAATTTAAGCTGATGTAAACCGGGCGCCTAAATAATTTCTTTCATTTCCGGTTGAAAGTTTCCATCGGTTAATTTTTGTAACGTTCGTTATGCTCGGGCGTTTCTGGTAATTGGAACTAAGGGGATTTTTCTATCTGGTGTGCGAGAGAGAAAAGTTGGTATTTCCTCGACGCCGGAGCTCCGAGCGAATCTTGAATAAATGTTCGGAAATGTTTAATTGCATTAGTTCTGTTTCAGTTAATCACGAAATTGAGCTGAAACGTGCAGAAGAATTCCAGACTCGCCGGCCAGACCCCGCAATTAATGCGATGCGGGAACGGTACGGGGTGTCCCGGGGAAAAGATCACACCTGCGTTATTCTGGCTATTCACTATTCAGTATGCAGTAGCAAACATGCAAAACCAGAATACAAAAATTGTAAGACTAGATTTTCCCATACAAGTTTTGCAGAGAGGTTTTTCAGATATGAAATTTGTGTCATTTTTATCTGCGCATAAGAAAACCTGAAATTTCACAAATTTTCGAGAATTTCTACCAAATTTGAGTTAGATATCACCAAGTATTGCAACTTTCTCGTAAATCTCAATTTGGGTGAATTTCAAATTTGGACATAAGTCGACCTTCCAAATCTCTAAGAGATTCACACAGATTTCTGGATGAAATTTTCAGTTTTGAGAAATTGTGATTTGTCCTACTTCCCATGGTTGTTTCTCAAGTAGAACACTCGGTAGACACAGAAGCATCCTATCAAAGACCTCGGCGTCCTCATAATACATGTTTAGGGCGGAGGCCCTTCCTGCTCCACCTGAAGGGCCTCGCAGCAGAAGGAGCGCCATACTAGCCGGTGTTTACTCCACTAGAGAGTTATAAATCAGGGCGGTTTTTGCCGCGGCGGAAGTATCGCGCACTAACCGCTCCCCGGGGTCGCGATTAGTCCGATAAGAGCTGATCCACTCTCGACTTCGACCGTCCATGGTCCAAAAAACCGAAAAGACATCCCTCCGTCTCGATAATTAATAATCCGAGAAAACGTGTGGATTTCTGTTAGCTTCCCCGCCCTCCTCGTCCGGACCTGATAAAGAGGTGAAAGCTCGTTCGTGAGGCCCACACATCCGACAGAATTACGGCGGACAAATTAGAAATTGCACCGCGGTGGGTCGTTACGTGCAATATTAACGCCACCGCGATCGTCGACAGACATAAAAGCCGAATCTTTTCAATTTTTAAGGTAGCAAATCCCGAGCCTTTCTCACCGGAGAGAATTTAATATTTTACTCTGAGACATCAGCGGACGGCTGGAACGAAAACCGACCGACCTAATTTATCGAAGCCCACTAAACTGCACCGGAGCGACAACGCGGTACAAAATTCTGAACTGTACGTAAAATCGTAAATCGAGCAGAAATCTACTACTCAAGTATTTATACACGAAAGAGGAGAGTCGTAAATCTGTATTTGCCTTCAACTTTTCAGTCAGTTTTTCAAGTATACCGAGGTAAAAACGCCAAATAATCTCACTTTATGATGGCGGAGGACTCTTCCCCCATAGGTGTACTTACAGAGAGAGTTTGCGATATCCCGAGTCTTGACTGACATAATATTTTTCCGAATTCGCAAACAGATCCGCAAAATATGAACAAGAGCGGATTGTTTATCCGGTTTCGCTGCATTACATAGTACGGCGAGCAATTGAAATAAAATATTAAAACCGCGGAGGGAATCCTTTTATGGGGCGCAATAAGGAGAAGGTATCTCGTACTTGATAACGGAACGCTAAATAAACATGACGTCGCCCGAAACGAGCAGGTAGAGGCAATATAACGTCGCCGGTGGTTTTTGCGAAACGTAAACCGAAAACCGTCACAAATGTGGTTTGGGGTGCATCGCGACTCAAAGACGCTGAAATTGGTGTGAATCCGAAGGGGTCGGGTGCGCCGCGACCAGCCCCGTTGGAAATTGCATCACAAAGGCCGTGTGCCCCGTGAGCGTGTGCCCGAGCACACGCCCTCAATTACGCATTATCTCGGCTGCTAACAGGTGATAAGACGGGCAGAGGCACTCCAATAAAGTCGCATCGACCCGAAATAACAGCCCCCGCACGGAATTATATAACGAACGGATATCCACCCGGCCTAAAGCTTGTCTCTGTGGGGAATTTGCATGTTTATTTCGTGCACACAGCCCCCCGTAAACCTGTCTCTTAATTAAATGTCTGCGTCTGAACTCGACCCATCTACTGTAGTCTAGGAGTCGGCGGCATTTTTCGGCCGCACGCTTTGAAGATCTTGCCCGCAATTTGGGGTAAACTTGGGCGAAATGTTGGAAATTTTGTATAAAATAGCCAGAAACGTGGACAATATTGAGAATCTTGTCAAAGATATCGAGAATTTTTGTGGTAACGATATAGGATCTGGTTTAAGATACTGAAATTCTTATACAAGATATTGAGGATCTTTTCCAAAATATTGAGATAGACATGGTCAAGATATTGAACATTCTGTTCAGGAGGATCAAAAACGGAGATGATATTGAGAATCTGGTCCACAATATTGAGAATCTTATAAAGATATTGAAAATTTTGAAATTCCCCAAGTTATTGACAATTTTTGTCGTCACACTTATCCAAGATATTAAGGATCTTTTCCAAAATATTGAGATAGACATGGTCAAGATATTGAACATTCTGTTCAGGAGGATCAAAAACGGAGATGATATTGAGAATCTGGTCCAGAATATTGAGAATCTCATGAAAATATTGAAAATTTTCAAATTCCTCAAGTTATTGACAATTATTGTCGTCACACTTATCCAAGATATTGAGGATGTTTTCCAAAATATTGAGATTCTGGCTTAAAATATTGAGAAACCCTACAAGTTATTAAAAACAGTTTCTATTGGTTTGAAAATGGAAAGCACCTGAAAAAGTCCCTCACTCTTTGAAATCGAAGAGGCGTTCTCTTTCTATTCGTGGGATATTTCTTCATTTTTGTAACGTGAATAAGCGAGATATCGCTCCTGGCGCGCCTTTCTTGGAGGCTGGAAGTGTGATGTAGATGTTTGCGTTTATATTATGATGCGGCATCACAAAAGCCGTAAAAAGCGAATGCAACTTAACGACGTAAAAATTTAATACAGCCACTCGTAAAATCTACAAAGTTGACAATCACAGGTAATGGCGTTTAAGTATACAGTAATTTCGAACACCCGCGGACCGTTAAACCCGGAAATTTATAACCGCAATTGGGACATTTCGCGACACCGAATTGCCCCAAAGTCACGCTTATTAGTAATACAGGCCCCGTAAAATTTCCAAAAACGCTTAATTAACTGCCGAACCCGACCTTTTCGAGGGGTTTCGCCACAAAAAGAGAGCTTTTCATCCCGTCGTCAATTCCGCAGAGCTCGACGGCATCAAGTGTTGGGGCATCAGGTTGATCGAAAGCCCCGATGTGAATGTAGTGCTTATATCAAGCCCGCACCGTGCCGCCTTAGGAGGTGTCAAAGATATTGTGTGATGGCCTCATTTCCATAAAACTTGTCTATGCGGCGCTCAATCTTGTCGGGTTTTATAGATCGCGATAATGGACACCTCCCGTCGCGAGGGCGAATCGGAAATTCGCACCGCATGGCGCCGAAGAAAAAATTCCGACCGAATGCCATAATTACCTCAGAGTAACCGGGGATAACCGGGGAATTCGGCGGCATAATGGTACCGGTGTCGCGCCCGGTTTACCTGTGTGGCAAGTCACGTGTAAACCAGATAACAGCTGCATCAACCCCAATAATGAGCTGTCAACTGCAGCCACCCCCGGGGCGGGGGTTTGTTTATCAGGCGTCCTTTTGGAGGATCGGCCTTCTTCACAACGGCCTGCCTCCGACGTGGTACCTGTGTACGCGTCCGACACATGCCCGTCCGCGATCCCCTAAATGATAATGGGATCCGAATTATACGCCC
This sequence comes from Salpingus planirostris, assembly GCA_949788335.1. Classification (NCBI taxonomy): domain Eukaryota; kingdom Metazoa; phylum Arthropoda; class Insecta; order Coleoptera; family Salpingidae; genus Salpingus; species Salpingus planirostris. The sequence goes on along the minus strand of OX460918.1, from coordinate 5,610,695 downwards.
TCGATATTCCCGGAGCCTTGTCAATTACACCCCGCTTTTAAGCCCCCTCGATTAGCTCCGAATCGATCCGACTTTTCTGTGAGCGATCAACGCGTAAACAGGGCGATATTATTCGGTACCTGTCGCCGAAACAATCGCGTTGGAATTCCGGGACCGTCGTTTTGGACGGGATCACCGGAGTCGAGCCGAGTGAGATGCTGCAACAAAGTCAACACGCCAGCGAAATTCGCTGCACGGATGCACCGCCGGGAAGCAGTAAAAGTCTGATTTACCGTACCATCTCTTCGGCGATTCCGGATCCTCTACGTGTTTATCCCATCGCCCGGTTTCGTTTCGGGCGAATTAAAAATTGGTCTGTTTGCGTGATCATTATTCACGAACGGATATCGTTTCGCTCGAGCGTCGTAAACAAGCGTCGGATGATATTTCGACGGCCCGAAGCTATAGAGAGCGGTTTACTATTATTATAACAGTTTTCCACTAAATTTTTGAAGCAATTTCCTTATTCCGGATCCGGGAAATTTATCGATATTAAAATAAAACTCTGAAATAAAACCGGGGGCGAAATATTTTCGATTCTATTACAGTTTGCTCGTAAATTCCGTTTTATACGGCGATGGACTGAAATCATCACCTCATCCCTTTCGAAATTAATGAGATTTTCCAAGTTTCTCCGGATTAATTTTTCGGGGGGTATTTTTAGACGCGGGGGTGGGTCAGCTGTTCGGAAAGCAATCCGGTTGAGTGGGCTGACCTCTCCATAAAATCCGTCGGATTAGGCGGACGTAATGTTATCTTACGTAATAACGATAATAATCCGGTTATTATACGGAAAGCGGGGCGGTTACGCGATTCGCGCGAGTTAACGACGTGGACCGTTCTCGGGGCGCCGTATTTTCGGAAGGGTTTAAACGCTTTAAAATCGAGTTCAATTGGGGAACATCTCGGGGGCTGCTAGCGAATGCATTAGATGCAACGAATGCGGTCGGGCTCCGGAGCCCCGAGATCTCGCGCAAGATGGATTGCCTCCGGTGCGGCGCGGGCCCGGACCGGGGGGTGGTCTCGTCGATCCGGCCCGAATATTAATTGCATCGCGTGGAAATAAACATAAATCCCGCCCTGGCCGGGCGTAAATCTACGCCCCGTATCCTTATTATCCGTATATCGCGCTAAACGCGCCGCCCGTGCCGGATTAATCATCGCCGAAACGTTCGATTAACTTTCGGAGCTCCCGGAGATTTCGCCACCCTCGAATTTCCCGGCGGCCGTTCGGTTTTATTATCGCGCGAAAAGTTGCAGACTCTGTCTCTGCGCGCAAATAATTTCCAGTGGCTGTATTATATAGGTACACATGTAGAAAATTAAATGCGGTGGCCGTAAAAACAAGAACAAACGTTAATGTCCTAAGTGCTGCAATAAAATACGACATTGTAACCGAAACGTTGTCCCTATAAACATTTCAGCGCTCCTCTTTCTCTCCCTGAGAAATGATAATGTTCCCGCGGCCCGTCTATAATACCGTATACGTTCCCCTGCATGTTACAAGTTGGATGGATGTTTCGGCTCGTAAATTATTAAATAATACACACACATACACCTCGGCTCATATGTGTGTTCATGTCAAAAGTTTATAACTACATTATTACTTCACTCCGAACTGGGGAAAACGCGATAAATTTAGGCATTTGCATTTTTAATTCTCCCATATACTCAAACAGGGCGAGGGTTTTAAAGTACGCCAGCCGAATGCTCTTTTTTACGAAAACGATCAAAAAGACAGTCGGCACTCGATTAAAACACATTGTTTGGGGAAACGCTCCGAATTTTCATCCGACGTCTACTATGTTCCAAAGTCACACGAAATTTAACTGAAAAATAGGTCCACTTTTAGAAGATTGAACTTTGATTTTTCCACTAAATATTGAAGTTGATAAAATTACCAATTTTTTCCACTTATTATCTTATTATTATTTTAACTCATTCACTAGAGAATTTTTTATATTTATAGTGAGACATCTACAAATTTAACATGAGATTTTGTCTAGTTTTTATGGGAAAATTACATAAAACCTTCAAGTAATGAAAATCATCAGAATTGTTAATAAGAGGACTCCTCCGGATCTGTAGCTCATTTTTCATAAATTTCAGGCGCTTGCATATTCCACTGAGGAATTCACTAAAAAGTTGAGAATTCAACTATGAACCAAAAGTTTAATTCAATTCAGTTGTCAGTTCAGTTACTGTTACCTTTTTGTGACTACTTTTTGGTATGTGCCGTTTATTTTTAACAGATTTGATACAGACGTGACCCTTATTTCTAGTATCTAATCTGTTTTCTCTAATTGTATTTTATGAAAAAATCAAACTGTGCATTATAATAATAGCGCAGGGAAAAAAATTCCGTCACCCTCTCAATTCCAATTACATGTCGTGTCCTTATGGAGGTCAGAGTGGACATGGAAGTACCACCTCCAGTGCGAGATCGATTCGGCTTCCGTGATCACCGTTTGTGGTTTATGGCTCGTTAATAATAATCACCATGTCGTTATTGGGACGATATTGTTATCAGCGTCGCTCCTGAGCACCGGTGGGTGCACTCGATGGCCCAATTTTACTTAAAGTCCCACCGCGATAACACGTGTTTTAATCGTTACTGCCGGGCCCCAACAGGCCGTTCCCTCCTGCCCTCAAACAATTAGCACCGCACGACATGCGAATCGGGGCCGTTATTTCGCACCGCAAACCGATATATTTCGTCTGCGGGTACTTTCTCGGACGGACTATCGGCGCTGGAAATCTGTTTAATTTCCGCATTTTAAGTGGCCGCGTAATTGCGAAATTCCGCGAGCTTTCTGTCGGGAAAAAGCGCACTAATGAAATTAATACAAAACGTGTTTACGAATCTCCCGACAAAACTATACTTGGGGAGTGGTACCAGCGAACCGGACGTTTAATTAAATTAAAAATCGTTCGTCTGTTTGACCCTCGCTCGAAAAATCTCGTTCGAAATGCTGACGAGAATATGTTGATTTATGCGGGGACGTCGAGGAAATAGATGGCGGCAAAAGGGTGGATCCGCCGTGTTAATTAGGCGATACTCTCGGTGCGAGCGCTCCTTCTCGTTTATTATTTATTATACACGAGCGGTTTGCGGCCTTTTGTTCGGCGGACCGCGATTTGGGCCGGATAAGGGCGCCGCAAAAGATCGAATTTACATGTGAAATACGCGGCGGCTTAAATAATTCCGCGATCGTATCCTCGCAGAACACGGTCGACCGTGATGAATAATATGACATATCTGGGAGTAAACTGGGGCGATCCCGTGGGTAAATAACCCGGAAAGGAGGTCCTGTGCAAATATTTTCGCTCCGATTCGATGATAATTGTCTTCCATTTGTCGTCCCCCGGACGAGTGCACGAGAGGGTGTTTTATTCGTGTTATTTGTTGCAGATCCCCCGGAAATTTCGGTCGAGAGGCCCGTAGTGCACTCGGGAGAGGGCTTCGAGGCGCAGCTGGTGTGCATAGTGCACGGCGAAAGCCAACCGGAGGTGAGTGATTCACAAAGAAAACATGCCCGCTTTTCACTTAACATCGGCCCATTGCGACGGTAATAACCAAAGAAAACACGCGAAAAGGGCCGATCGCCCCATCGTTCGGAGGCGCCCTGCCGTTAATAACCAAAAGTGGCCGCCGCCGGCCGGAATTACCCTAATTTATGCATTTTTTACGCTCGACCCGTTCCACCGCGAAAACCAAACGATAAGACTCCTGCATTTTCAAAAACAAAACACGTCGTATGAAAGTTAATTCCGGCTGTACACGTTTTGTTCCTTCTGGGCCTTTTGTGCGGTGTGGCTCATTATACTGAAAAGCCGAATGTCATATATGATAACGAGGTTCGCAATAATCGGGTGTCGGGTCTACCGCGGTGACGTGAATAATTCCGACGGGGCCGCCACGCGCACGCGAAATATCGCGCGATGGAGTCGTCACAATTGAGTCGAAAATAAAATGCTCCGTACGGCGGTGATGAATAACAAACGCCCCGGGTGCACACAACGCACACCTAACCCGCCATCAGCGGAGGGCACATCCATTCCGGTTTTTTACACGCCAAACTCTTTTTAATACGTAACGACGACGGGGCGGGATAATAAAACGGGCGGATATTATTTTTCCACCCTAGAGCTACAACCGCGACCGTTATCGGCGTAGTGCGGCAACTAATATTCATCAAATCCCGGCCCGTATATACGAGGTGGCCCAGGAAACCGCATCGCAGTTTATTGCAGTGCCCGATTTTGATTACAAAAATTATATTCATGTTTTCGTTCAGGTTTTGAATTACCTATTCAATCGACTAGATATGGTTGATCCTCATCGTATTATCGCTCACCTTGTAAAGCGCCGAGTAAAGCGCTTTCTGCAATCGTACCTCCTTGTAGTCAATGTTCTGGATTTCTTCGCCGCGGAAAAAGCTGTAAGAGTATAGAAATCGATGAAAATATGAACTTGGAAGGACATTGGTGGCTGATGAGCTTTTACGGTAAATGTTGAGAAAATGTTTCCGACCTAGTTCCAGCCGAAAATTGGTGTAATAGTATTTAATATGGCGATGTCGCAGAGAGTAATAATGAAGAAAAGTTTATTTAATTAAAGAATTGACTGACCCTTCTAAATAATAAAAACTTAACGTTCCTTTTTAAAAAAAGTCATGTCCATGTCAACAATAATGTCAACTTTTGTAACTGCGCATGAGTGGGTTCTTACGCCCCGCCTCATTATCAAAGCACCGTGCCCATGGTGTATGAATTTTTGGTTGCATATGTTGGCCTGCAGTTTTCGCCGATCTCGATGATACTGCGAGCGCCGTATTTGTTTAATTCAATCAGCAGCAATATGATGGTCTAGTTTATTCAAAATAGACAGAAGAAACGGCTAACCTAATTTTAAAAGCTTGCATATCTGAGACCACATAATCCGTTGCTACAAAGCAAAAGTCACTAAAATGTCATAAGTCTAGTTCGTCGTTACAAACTTTGAATAGGTTTTATGTTCATCTTGTCTCGCGAGACACCCGGTGTATAAGCATATGCGCATATGCCACCGTAGCCGTGACCATTAGAGGTGTACGCCCAGTTTAGAGAGTCGGGGTCACAGGTGCGGGTTCCTGGAGAAAGTGGTCACTTTGTGGCAATTCGGGTCGAGCCCCTGTGCGATTTGTCGTCGGTTTTAAAAGCCATCGTCGGCGCTTAAAAGCCGCTAAATAATTTATCGCGGTAGGCAAAACCCCCTTTGGCGTCGTCGGACCGAACATGACGGACCGCATTACCATCATCAGGATCCGTGTCATTTTTCGGCGTGTGCGACGTCCGCATTTTAAATCGCCGACTTTTTCGCGACTTTCCGGGCGGAAATGATGTTAATGCAGCACATATCCGGCCTAACGCATCCGGCGCCGAGCGCGGGCGGGCGCGCGTGTCAACCGCAAACGCACCATTTCCATATAAATTATCTATTTCGTGCGAGATATCCGCTTTTATTATTGGGCCCGCGCGGAGAACGGCCGCCTTTACGCGCGCATACGTGAGATTCGCCGCGCATAAAGGGATCGCCGTTACCGACCCCGTAACGTCGCGCCCTCGGAAAGGTAAGGGATGCACGAGCCGATCTAATGACCGAGCCTCCCTCGACGACCCCGTCCCCTGCTTTTCCGCGTATCGATTCCGGGGATGCGCCGCCACCATCGACACGGGCAAAATCCACCCTTAAAACTACTCGAATTTTGCCCATTTCGGTGCTTTCGTATGGTGATAAGTGACTGGAAATTCTGACGTGTTCACGTTGTTTGCTCGCCACCACACTGCGGCTTTGTTTTCTCTCCTGTCATAAATAATAATCGCCTGGAACTATCAAAAGGACCCGTTCTGTGTGCATAGGCCGCACTCCCGGGCGTTGAATCCGAATATCCGAATAAATTGTAATACGTCGGCCGATTTGCATTATTCCCGGCCGGCTCGGAGATCGATTATTTCGTTACTGCATCGGCGTTATCGGGATTTCGTGCGCCGCGCCGATTCCTCCATGTTTAACGCGAATCCGGTTCCGTTCGCTTTAATGAGGGTGAAATAGGGGCGAAGGTGGTACATAAATCGCCGGGTCTTCCCGTGCAGGTAACCGACCGTGAGCGTATATCTCGCCCGGGGGGTGGGCCGGCGCGAACAAGTGCTTTTGAATTATCGGCCTGATATATCGGCCGCATAAACTCCATGGAGAACTTTTCATTGGCGCCTTAGTGAATCTCTATGATCGAGTGCACGGAATCGAGTGCCTTAGAGTCCGGGGAATAATTCGGGGCGTTTTCGCCACCTCGGAAAAGTCGCGATGGACTCACGTGCGCCCCTAATGTGGACCGTTCGTCATCTGTGCGAAAAGACGGCTGAGCCGAAAGCGCCGAAAAGAAATATTGTTTACGGAATTACTGAAATATTTACATTCGCGGACGGGACGACCTTTTTCTTTTATTATTTTCTTCTCGACGTCTCGGGGAAAAGATTCGGTCGCGAATAATATTTGAATACTTTTCTCTAGTCGCGATTCCGCCATGTACAGGGTGGCCCACGACCAATGTAAATTGTTCACGAAATAATGTAATTTTCTAATAATCTACAAAAAAATTGTTTAAAACTATTTCAGTGATTGAGAGTTACTCGTTTTTTACGCCATACTCACCTGAGTATAGAGCCGTAGGTGAGGGATATGAGCTGCGAAGCTATAAAGTAATCTCTACCGCGGTTAATAATATACTATTTAATGAGTATAACTGATGTTCGATAGTTTTGCTTTTTCTCAGTTTTGTCCCACTTGCCGTGTGACACCCTGTATGTCGAGGAAATAGGGGCGCCCCCGCCCATTTCCCGGGTCTTTATCATGAAAGGCGCTCAAAATGGAACGTTATATTAACTCGAGCGATATTGCCACTATGATATTTCGCGTAGAAATTGCGCACTTAATTCGTTTGAATTACTCATAATCATTATCGCGCCGTGGTGTGCAACGTGTTTCTGAACGCGAAACTAAATGAAATTATAATGCTGATGAAGACGATAGCGCTCGAATGCGTCTGAATAAAATAGTTGGAACGCGATAAGCCCAGTTCATCGGGGAGTCGAGACGAGAAATCGTTAAGAGCCACCCCCACCGCCCGGCCGATCGCGATCTACCCCCTGAAAAATGCGCGCAATTATATTTCATTTAGAGCGATCGTGGCGGATTATCCGGTGTACATGTTCGAGTTTCAGCTGCAGTCCCGGTATTATTGATCACCGCCTTTCGAGTGCATTCACAAACAGAAGACGGCGCTTCTATAAAGTATATTGTCTCTTACTTACAGGGGTAGATGGAATATACCGTAAATTGATGCACTCTCTGTGTGGTTATCGCTGTCAATTGCGTGTAATCTGAATGTCGTTTGTAAACGAAGGCATTACGTGTTGGCCTAAAAGGTTCCGTTTTAATTAATGATGATCTATGTTGGTGGTATTTTTCCTTTGGCGCTCCCGTTTTTCCGTATTTTTGAGGAAAATTTGTTCTAATTAAAAGTTGCCGGTGTTCCTGGGAGCGCACCTTATTCACCGAAACAAACAATTTGAAGGAGTGAAAATGGCGAGCAATTTAAAAAACAATCACCGAAACGATTAAGAGGGCCGGAAGCACGTGCTAACTGCCGTGACGAAACAAAGCGACGAGAGCCCCCCGAAACAACAAAAAACATCGCTTCCGCGTCTATTCCTTCTTCGAGTCGGGGGCCCCCATCATTCTCCTCTCCTTATTCGCCCTGCCTCTGCCGATTCGCAATTCTAACACGATTCCCGACAGGCCGATCGAACGTCGACATTATTTATCGGAGGCCGGGCCGTCATCATCCCCGGGAATCAAAAACCGTTTAGGCTTTTGCGGGTCAACGCGAGCTTTCGTCCTCACGGCGAAACAACGCGAATATGCAGACGTCGGTGCCGGATAATATCAGGAGGGGAAAAGTCGAACATTGAGCGCCGGATTCGAGGCATCAGGTAGTTGTAAACAAGCCCGGGCGAAAAAGTCGCTTTATTTCCGTTTCATTAGCAGCGGAGAGGCGTATACGCGCCGATCCGGCCAATTAAATCCGGCGTATTTCACAAAAAGCCCGGACCCGAGCCCGGATAATGTAACGCCGAAACACTTAAAACGAGGGCCGGGGGAGCGACTGCGACTCCGGGTCGAGCCTCTCCCCAAATAAGAGAAATATCGGAGTTTGAGAGCCGCAGCGACAGATAAAAAGGCGATGTTCCGTTTTCTGGCGGTTGTGCATCCCGGAACGTACACGGGATATTTTTCAAATTGCATCATTCGGTGCAACAGTGGATGGCACTCACGTCAAGCACTCCCTCGGGGGTAATGGAACGGAGAGGGGATGAATTCATTCATTTAATACCGGGAGGAGACCGCAAATTGCCGAGTGACAGGCGCGCGTATATGGTGAAGATCCTAAGTGCAGCTCGACTTTTTCCCGTGCGGGTCAATTTTCGGGCTGTCACTCTGTTTGCCCAAAACGCCCTTCTCACATTCGCCCCCACGACAAACAACCCTCTCGTCGGCACAGTTTTTCTCGGGCGATTCGCCGACGGTCCGACCACTCAAAATTGTGATTATTTGCTTCCATTTGCACCCCGTCATAAAAATTGATGCATTTTTCAAGGGGTCATGTACAGGGTGTTACAGGTATAATGCATCAGTCGTGATATCCTGATCTTTTATTGAGCACTCTAAATTTATCCCACTCATATCATAAGAGTGAATTTTCAGGTGTAGTTACATATTCAGGGTGGAAACATGTTGGTGTCTCCAAATTCCAATTGTATATTTGGTTGCCTACATTCGGCGCACATACCTACTTGAGGTGTCTTCTGATTCTGAATTATTTTATTTCCCTTAGGGCGAGATTCTCAATATCTTGCGCAAAGCTCCCAATTACTTGAACAAGATTTTCAGGATCATTCGATGATTCTCAATATCATTTCACTAGATTCTCGAGCATGGACGAAAATATTTTCTTTTTCCAAAATAACCGCTTAAACGCCATAAAACGTGATATCTCTAATAAGGGGGCTCTTGCGGTTGTGACGCCCTGTATATGGCGGCAATTTCGTCGTTTCCCCGGGGTGCACGATGTGTATTATTTATTTTCGAGTACTCGTTATTTCGGAATGGCTGATAAGTCGTCGGGCTCTAATAATCGCCGTGTTTGTGCGAGGTCCGAATTGCGCATTTTATCGCTCGAAATTGCACCGGGGCATCATCGCCGTTTCGTAATCACGTCGGGCCGTATACGGGGGATATTGGTGAAAGGTCCGTCCCCGTGCTCATTAAAAACCGCCGCTTCCGATATCGCGTAAACAAAGGGCCCTCGCAATTTCGGTGCGAAAATCGAGCATTTTCGCGATCGACGATAACAAGTCGCAAAGTCGGGCTTTCATCATCATCATCATCATCGTCCCTCCGGACACTCCCGGACAAACTGAAAATGACCGAGCGGTGATTTCAATAATAACCCGTCGAGTTTCGTAATAATAATTGACGTGACGGGGCGTCGTCGCTCCGAAGATAATCAAATTCAATTAAATCCTAAGCGTCTGCTCAATTTACGCCGGATTATCGAAGTATTCAGAACAAGTTTCTCTAATCGAACTATTCCCAAGTAAATAGGAAGTCTCCCTGAATAAACTCTGATCATATTGAATCACTTTCAAAGCAGATATGCGAGCGTTGCTATTCCTCATTATCTTCATTGTGAAGGGGGCCCCATTCAATTTTGAGTATGATAACAACAGTAATAATAAGCCCGGAATCGGAGTGAAATGTCTCCTTTTTACTCGTCAGGTCGTTTCTTGCCCGAGTCGTGCCGGAGAAAAGCCCGGATGAATATGTCGATTTCCTTATAAATGGCCGCGAATTTTACGGCTAAACAGAGCGCCGCGATATATTATCAATCGTGCACCATTAAAAGCCCCCATAAATCTCTCTATTTATGTATGTGATTTTAGGCGTATCGCAGTTGAGCCGTCGGCGCAAAAACTAAACTAATGTCACCGCGCCGCTGTATAAATGTTTATGATGATGCCAGTAGGAAATTCCGCGTGTTTTTCGCCTCGAGAAACAACGTCAACATTTCGTGATTTATTTAGAATTTTAAATTGGTGGCATTTTTGCGGCCCGCGCGCACGGTTCCCGAATTAATCATACTCCAAATATTGGTTCAGCTCATTTGTTCAACAAATTAGCGCGTTCCGGGGCCGGGAACGCGAACCCTCCCATTAATAATTACCCGAGGACGCGAAAATATCGATCGCGCGGTATCTTTTTGCGACGCCGTGCACTTTGTCTGAAACGGGCATGTGTTGTCGATTTCGCCTGAAAAATCGTCGCATTATCGGGGCGATGCAGTTGACCTATTTAGGGTACGATCGATCATGTCAGATTCGGACGCCGCCTGTGTGTACTTTTGACACCTTGAAAGGGCGCAAAAGGACCGATGCGACCGGCACCCGGGGCGAAATTAATGGGACACCTGCAGCCGCCACAGTCCGGCCCGTCGTGCGGACCGACTCGAAAAAAGAAGTTTTATGATACTTGTAAGGGCCGTAATTTCCGGTGAATTTTTTAATTGGGCAAAGTTGCGTTGTAAAACCGTCCCGTGGTACCTGAATAACGGATCTCGTCCCGGATCCCGATATAATAATCGTCAAAGTTCGGGAATTCATTAAAACCGAATGATTAATTTTTTACCTCCATTTCGGGGTGGTCGGTCGAGAGATAGAGGTGAAAAAGGACGATTTTTTTGCACCGGAAAGCTTGATGCCGTATGGCGGGCAGGTACGCCCCTACCTACATACATTAACGTCAGCGGGGGCGGTTATTTAGCACCCCCGCCGCCGCCCGTGACGGGACCCGCGAGATAGCCGCCGCCGTATGCCATGTTTAAAAGCCTTTTTTGTTCGTCCGCTTTATTCCTCCCCAAGGATAACAGTTAATTCACGCTGATATGCGTTTTGGAACTAATTCATTAACCAAACACAAATCAAAACACGCGAATCCGACCCCAGGGCCGGAAAATATCCAAATGTGTTGAGGCCGACATACCGCCGATTCCGTCATATCTAAACCGATGTTAATTTGCACCCTATCTGAAATCATTGTTCAAATACGGATAGCTTAACAACTTGTACAAAAAATTAGATTCCTTGGCCAAACTCGAACGCTATGTTTTAGGAAGAAGAAACATGTTGACAAAATTACACCAATTTCAGTAAAAGAATAGGGACATCTACTGTAAGAAGTCATTGAGACTCGAAGGTCCCAATAGAGAAAAACTAAATGTTGATCCTGTATTCATCTAGATGATAGGTACGTCGATTTTGAAAAACTGATTTTCCTGAATAACTCGTTCTAAATTTGGTCCATTATCTTCGTTTTCTTGTTTTTACCTTCATTGATGGTACTTGCCTGAAATAACTCAAAAGCGGACAATGCCGGCGTTCGCTTTGGCACAAAAGCGACCAACAACATAATGCACCTGCTATCATCACGTGAAATATTTACAAAGTCATCAAGTTTCATTTTGTCGTAACTCTTCCGCGTTTAGACCTCCTCAGACCAGAGTTATTGATTACGTCCAGCGGCGATAATGTTGACGGTCGTCCGTCCGGGCTCGATATCGTGTTTCGCAAACATATCCTCCCGTCTCGTGATGGCCGACTGCTAACGATAGAGCTTATTAAAAGCTCCACTAGAAATTTCATCGACGAGCGCATATTTCTAGATAAAAAGCTTACGGCGCTTTCTGAGGGGATTCGAGCGGCGTTCTCCTTGTCGGATAGTGAAAATGTTAATTAAATTGCATCCGAGAGAGGCAAAGAACTCTCTTCGGATGAAAGTGGAAGTTGTGTGCGAGAGCAATGAAAATCAGTCGAGCGCACAAAAATGTAATCAAGAGGAGAACGCCCCGTATCGATAATGCCGCTACAAGACAACAAACTGCCCTCCTTTTCGCGTTCCATAGTGCCCGCGTATTGTATCGAGATATCTCACTAATCATCCGACCGTAACATAAATTGACGTATCTAGTGTTGATGGGGTTGCGAATTCTTTTTACGCGTATTCGTTTTATTAAGATATAAAACAGGGAAATACTTTTAAAATAATATCAAAAACTCTAAATTAAGAGCAACGTTAGCCGTACTTACCTAAAGTTATTACCTATCCTCTTGCTCCTTACTCCGGTTGGTTATGCAATTTATTTAAAAACTTTTCAGAGTCTACATAAAGTTAGGAACTTTACCGTCCCCGACCGGATTAATGCACTTCCCCCGATTTTTATTTTATATACCCAGCTAAACTCTATGACTTATTACGAAAATCTTGAACGATATCTCGCGATTCTAATAGCCTCGACAATTTAATTGTGAGAGATTCAACAAAGCAATTATCAGAGCTTTGTTTGTTCATAAGATTATGTAAATAATTCCCGACTTTCCGGCATCGAAAGTGAGCTTTCCGGTATAATGAATCGTCATTACTATTGGCAATGTATATAAGTGCACGGGATAACGATAAGTAAACAGTGAGCTCCGGCAACAGGATCGGGCGAGGCTTATCCGATGATGATAATTTGAGCGTAAAGATCGAACCGCAACAATTAAATATTTCAGCAGTTCGAGGCCCGGCCGGAAATCCACCGCAAACCCCACACCGTTCAAATATTAATCGCGACTCACACACGAAAGTTGAGCCGAATTAACTCCGGTGACGGGCGCGCCTCTAAGTCGAATGAAAGCTCCGCGACGACGCGCGAAATAAATGATCATCCCTCGGCCGTACTTTTCTATTATTCAAGATATTTCAAACGGAGGCGAAAAAACCTGTTCTGGTGTGTAATCGGAAGCGCCCGGAAAGTCCGGGTGTGTTCCGGGCGCGCAGTTGGCATGATTTCCAGCAGTTTGACAACACATAAATTCCGACTTTCGAAAGCGCACCGCCATGTGTGACCGGCCATAAATCAATTTAAAAATGGGTCAAAAATTCACACGAGCAAGTGTATTGTGTTTCCCCGGCGTAATTAATTTATAAGCTCGCCCGTCAGGTCCGACGCCCGCATTGTTCCCGATTTGAACGCAATCGACGTTTTTGCGTTTTCGCAAATTTATAAATCCATTCCCGTCCTCCCGTAATCTTTCCTTTAACATCGGTCGGTATAGTAGGGAGCACGCGTCTATAATTCTTCGGCAATAATAAAAGTAAAGCCCGGAGAGAGGGTAGGTGGCGTAGTTAAGAGGGAGTATAAAAGCTGTTAGGGCACGAGCGCGGGGAGAGAGCGGTCCGAAGTCGTTCCGGCAAGCCCAACAATGGCTCTCGACTCTTGTAAATTATGACGTTTCTACATAAACCCTATTTTCCCTTTCATTTCTCATAGCCTTCAACATAAATAACGGTCGGGCGCGTACACAGTTAGCCCGTAGCAGTTTCTCTTCAACACCACTATGTCATACACCCCATCATCCGAAAGTTTTCTCTTCCATATGCGGCGCGCTATTTTCCCATCAGCGGAAAGATCGCCGCATAATAACCGCGCTCACCCCTCTCGGAATTCCGCTCGCCATTTTATGCGAATGATAAGGGACGAGCGGAAGGGTCTCTTCCGGCCGGATCGTTCATAAACATATTAATTGAACTCGGCGATAATTTATGCTAAGCCCGACGCCACCTGGCACCTTCCGCTACCCCCGGCTCGAAATGTAGCGGCGGCTGGTGGTAATTGGGGCCACGGCGGTGATGATATGGGAACCGAAATGCCGACACGTACATACAGGGTGGGATATCACAATTTAGCAAATTTCCAAATATTTCAAGTCAAAAATACACATCTTACTTAAATTTTTCGCAAAATGCAATCAGATTCCCAACTTAACTAAGTTGAACTTTGACAAATTTTGGTTCACAAAGTCAAAAGATGAATTCTCTACTTTTTAGCACCTTTTTAGTCAATTTCCCCCCTTTTGTCATGAGTGTTAGGGAAATACGTAGACACCTAAAATACATGAAAAACACATTTAGAGAAATCCGAGGAGAACATTTTAACTCTGAGGATTTTGTTACTTTATTAAACTTTTATGTGCTTTCCTTCATAAGAACTAGACCAAATCTCATGTTAAATTTGTAGATGTCTCTCACTCTGTGCTAATAGGGAGCGATCGAATAAATTTTACATTAGGGTACATCGTTCTGTCTCTATCCTTTCAGTAGTTTTTAATTGAGACAGAATGATAGTCATCCTCTTCCCTTATGTAAAATTCATTCGATCGCTCCGTATATCATTAAATTCTCTAATAAACGAGTTTATTGTGAAATTATCTATTATACATATAAATCTGAGTAATTTGTCATTTTACCTATCAACTTTCATATTTAGTGGAAAAACCTGTTAAAAATTACTGAGTTATTTTTTTGTTAAATTTGGAGCGAAATTGCAAACAGTGATATCTCCCTTATCCGTAGAGACATCATGGAGTTTGTGATTCGTTCAAAAGTGTCCAAACGAAGAATTATCTTTGCTACTAGAGGTCACCCTGTATACACGTCATGTAGTAGATATGTGCTCCGGTATGGGATTAAAATGCAAATCCGCCGGTCCGGGCCCGGTGCCAGAATTGATATTTTCTTATGCGTCGTCGTCGCGCTGCAATCATTAGTCGCGGGAAAAAGTCTGCGCGACCTCATTTATTTGATTATCCTATTTACTTTTTCCTACTTCGGTTTGCACGGCGCGCCGAAAGAGTAATGGGAATTTCTGTAAAGAGACGCGCGATATTTCATCCGCCCTCTGATGATGACGGCGTCGCGACGCCGGAGCGAATAAATCCGGGACGCGCGGCTCCTAATCCGCAGGCACGGCAGACGTTTACATACGTCGTGCTCATTAAACACGCGCATCTGCCCGCAAAACTGGGTATAACACGCGAATTTCCGCACCGCGAGACTAGCTAAAAGTCATCTCCTCGATGCAGCTTTTTCCCATTCGGCGCTGTTATTTATGCAACTGCTAGCGGAGGCAAAAATGCCCGTTTCTTGAGAGATAGCGCTCTCTCGACCCATTAATCCGGTTTTTAACGTGATTAAACTAAATGGCCGGACGGGCCGGAGGAGCCGTTCGCTCGGTCTTTTTGCGCATTTTCGTAAATCACCTGGTGATAATTCGTGTGTGTTCCCTTTTCAGGTGTTGTGGTACAGGGATACGATGCAGCTGGATACGACGGAGAGGAGAATAATGGAGTCGCGCGGGTCCAGGCACACGCTCGTGATCCGGAAAGTACATCGTTCCGACTTCGGGAATTACACTTGCGTGGCGGATAATCAACTGGGAAAAACAAGAAAGAGCGTCCAATTAACCGGTAAGATTTATCACAACAGCGCGCCCGCCAGATAACGCGCGCGCCGGTCCAAGATAAACAACAAAAATACTTTAGCACCACTTACCGAACCCATACATCAATCCGGAGGGCGACTTTCACGTCTCCCGCGCATTTAACCCGACCTCTATAATTACGCTACAGTTTATTCCCTTTCCGCCAAAAGTATCATCATTTCCAAGCGAATATACCAGATGCCACGGGAAACAGAATCTCGCTCATCGACCTTTAAATGTCACATCATAGTTCGAAAGAGTCCAGTTTCAGGAGTATTGATGAATGCAAAAATTTACATAAGTCTTCTCCTTTTCGGGCTATTTCACTTTTAGTCAGACCAATAGCGAAGTAACATGAAGCGAACTGGAATAGTAGGGAAAGTGGGAATGATATAGGAAACATGGAATAATAGAGAACACTGGAATCGTAGAGATCGCGTAATAGTGGACAATGTTGAATTGTAGGAAAATAGAGTAATGACGAATGTGGAATAAAATACTTGAACTATGTTAGGTAGCAAAAAACTTGCACATTGCGAATTTGCATGAAAATAGTATTGACTATAGCAAAGTGGAATGATTGCAAGTATGAACGTTGAATAGTTGTGTACATGGAATAGTTGTGAATGTAGAATAGTACCGAATGTATGTGAAGAGTATCGAGAACGTTTAGTTGTAAGGAAATGTCCCGTGTAGAATGAAATACTTAATTTAGCAAAAAACTTGCAAGACTGCAGGAAAGTAGAATACCTACCTACCCCACGTATAGTAACTATAGCGTCTATACTATAGAAAAGTGGAATGATTTCAAGTATGAACGTTGAATAGTTATGAATGATGTAGAATAGTACCGAATATAGAAGAGTATATTATAGAGAAAATGGAATAGTAGAGAATGTTGAATTGTAGGGAAATGGAATAAGTAATGGGAAGTGTGGAATGAAATAATCAATTTAGCAAAAATCTTGCGTAACTGCAGAAAAGTAGAATACCTACGTATAGTACATACCTTAAGCAAAGTGGAACGATTGCAAGTACCTATGAACATAGCAATCTGTAATCGTACAGTGAAATAAAATAGAAGAAACCATAAACTAGTTTTGAATATTGAATGATTGTGAAAATAGTCTGGTGGTTCTATCTTCCTTTTCATAGTCCTTTCGCGAGAGTTTCTTTTCTTGAGGCACCTGGTACTTACATAATAGGGCTTAGTTCTTATGAGAATTGGATTTGGGAGGGCATTTCGATAATTAATCGGGTTGGGCGTTTTGCGGCGCGGATGCGGCCGTTCGGTTGTAGTCCTTAAATGGGGCCGAGCCCAATCAGCGATTGCGGTCAATCAAGTTAATGCCCCCGACAACTACTGGCGGGAAGACAGGACCGGCGGGCGGTAACTTTGCGGCCTAATCCCGTATACGGAGCCCCCGGCGGCGGCGGCGGCGGCACTGACCGCGACGTCAATTCTAATCGATCAATCGGACGGACGCAATTTCGCCCCGCGATCTTTCCCCCCTCATTCTGACGTGTGCGTTCGCTCTTGTTGCAGGAAAACCGAATCCGGCGAAATTCAGCAGCGCCTCGCGCGGCAGCTGGAAGGACAGCTACAACATCAGTTGGGCCGTGGAGTCGTTAAGTCCCATTGAAGAATACAAACTGTTATTCAGACGGCTTCCGGAAAATCTGAGCGGAACCGACGACGGACACCCGCAGCCGCTCCACCACCAAAGCCAAAGGAAATTTATTCCGGGCAGGGTCAGTATCGCCGACGACTAACGAGCGACGAGAAATTAGCGGCGCTCAAACGAACCTATAGACACGAAATCGCCGCGTTCTTGCATATTATCGAGAATTTTACGATACCAGGTGTACCGGGAAAAAATATCGCTCATTTTTCGCGTCACAAACAGATATGATAAGAGTCGAAAGAACGAACAGTAAGGTGTGAGCACTGATCTCATTTCGTTTCTTATTTGCTACTGTTCCATCCATCACTATTCTACATTCACAATATTTCACATTATTTCACATTATTTCACATTCACACTAGTTCACATTGACACTTTTTCACCATTCACACAATTTCCCATTCATGTAAATCCACATTCACACAATTCCACATTCCCCTATTTCACATTCACACTATTCCATATTCATCGCTATTCCACATTCAGTGTATTATCCTAAGTTCACTTTACTGAATCACCTTTCACTACTACCATTCAGCATCCATTACTCTTCCACCCTCACCTATATGATACCTATTGCACATTCCCACTATTCACATTCACACTATTTCACATTCACACTATTTCACATTCACATTATTCTAAATTCACACTACTTCATGTTCACCTCACTTTACATTCACACTAGTTCACATTCACATCACTATTTCACATTCACATTATTCCACATTCACACTACTTCATATTCACATTACTCCACATTCACACTAGTTCACATTCACACAATTCCACAGTTACCCTATTTCACGTTCACACTATGTCACATTCACACTACTCCACATTCATCAATATTCCATATTCACTCTATTATCCTAACTTACTATACTGATTCACATTCACTACTACCATTCAACATTCGTATTACTCTTCCACTCTCAGTATCTATATGATATTGCACATTCACACTATCCACATTCACACTATTTCACATTCACACTATTTTACACTCACACAATTCCACATTCACACTACTGCACATTCGTCACTATTCCACCATCACTCTATATTGATTAGTTTTGCTGATAAACTGTCGAATTAAAAGTTAATTATCTCCAGAATGTTCAGCAAAGATTCTGCCTTTTTTGCTTCTCGGTCTCTCTAATGAGCGAAATATATACCCGGTGCAGTTTTTCTTCCCGGAACACCTGGTATTGTAGTTTGGTGAATTGATGAGGAAAAGTTGGGTAATTGCCCGAGAGTGGCGTCGCGGCGAAGTCGGTGCCAAATTGCTTTCTGACGCAAAAAACCGTCGGCGCTTTTCAGGAGAACAAGACGGTGTTCGCCGCCGGCACCTTCAGCGTCACCGGCTACGGCTACGGCCGCCAGATCATAGACCGAAGGACGGACTGGCGGGATGTCATCCTCCCCGCGGCCCCCACTCAGCCTCCAGGGGTGCAGTCGATGAGCTACGTCATCAGGGGGCTCGAGCCCGGTCAGAACTACGAGGCCAAAGTTCAGGCGCGGAACAAATTCGGCTGGAGTCCGGTCTCGGAGGCTTTCACGTTTCAGACCACCGATTCAGGTCCGTACACCAGTCCGTTTCGCCCCGTGACTATACGGGTGGTGACCTCTCTCTGTAACCTGACTAAATCGAGGATTTGTGATCTTTGTTACATGCACCTCTCCACTACTGTCACCAAAAATATGCACCCCCTTCATTTGCACTGCTCGGATCCGTACGCGCATTACAGACATGACCTTTCCAGACAGACCCCAGTCTCCCCGGCACACCTTCAACGGTAAGAACGATCAGAATCGTCCTCACAAACCGATAGTCTGATGGAAATAATTTCGTCGGGTTGAATGAGATTTTTTTATTGCAGAAAATGAGATCCGCGACTTGGGTATCAGGATATACAGTGGCGATTCGGCCCGTGTAGAATTGAGCGCTTTGATGGTCGTCGCCTGCAGTTTCATAAAAATCCTCACCTAAAAGGCAACAAATGTGCCCTTAGTTTTATGCATTTTTATTAATAATGATAAAAATAACGTTTTCTTTGTATAATAGAGTCACTGAATAGGTATCACACCAAATGTATGATTTCGCATGGCAATACCAACGAAATTCCTCGTTGTTATCGCCATGTCACTATAAAATGCTATTAAATGTGCACTTCTTAATGTTCTTATAGAATTATTCCGTTTATATTTACAAGTCATATTCTATTATTAGTCTTATTATAATATAAATACAATAAGTTTTATACTTGCCTATTATTAATGATATTATTGCGATATGATTCGATTTTGAGGAAGGTTGATTCATCATTAAATTGTTTCCTTATTAGGTAGGTACACCTCCTACTCCTTGAACAAATTTTAGTCTACTTTTAATGAATATTTCTGTGTTAAAATAACATAGTGCCATATAATAATTGAAGCAATGTAACTGTTGAATGTTTCTGCTGCATTAATTTATATTGTCGGTACTTATTATATTCTAGTTGAGATATTTACCATATACGATTAGAATGCGTTTTATTAATCTGAAATTGTTAAAACACCGACGTTTGTTTGTACGATTAATTTCCCGGGAAATGTACGCTTACCTGTAAACCGATTGGAAATAGAAGTACACTGACAGAATTTCTATATTGATTTGTAAATATACGTTGTCGCCTCTTCCCCACATAACTGATTGTTATCTACAAGAAAATACGGTGTTTTAACAAGATTTTATTTCTGTACCAGGGTCCAATAATAATTAACTAGCATCAGCTTCTTTAATATGATTTCGATCAAATGAGGATGCTATATTTAGAGGAATTATTGTGATTTCAGTTTCCAGTTTCATTCAATTGTGGCATAAGCAATCACTCTTGTGTTAATTTATTCGTTCCATTAATATGAGTATCCCTTGATTGTGAACCTGCCATTATATACGTACCTATGCTGATTTTATAAATGTAAATACATACATGATAGCGTATAGTGAAGCTTTTAAACTATTTCTACTTATTCTATATACACAGTATTAAATGTAAATAATTACATAAGTGTATTTTAAAAATTGGAAGAATAACAACATAAATATTATGAGTTTGAGAGTTGCAACAAACTCATTCTCATTAATTAATGATATATAATAATTGGCTCCCCTGTTCGAATCTCAAACGTTTGAATAGAAGGGGCTCATTTCGTGATGCAGATGCGATTGGATGTATGGCTCCCTGTGTAATTAGGAAAGATTATTTTTATTATGTAATAAGATAAGCAGCTTATAAGTGTCGTGATATATGATAATCATATTCATCTTTTAGAATTTCAACTAAATAAAAACCAAGTTTATTCGGCCCCTTATATTTGGCAAATCAGAAGTATACTTACTTACTAGTAGACGCCACTAAAAACATACTATGTCAACTGTGTTATATTTATAACCGATTTTATGTGCTACTTACTACTAAACCCCTAAACTAAATAACATTATAAAAAGAGAATAATGGATTTCAAGACCGAATAAATATGGTAAATAGGGCGACGATGTGGAGAGACTTAAATTGAGTGCGACATGTAGGTGCGAACACAAAGTGTACAAGAACTGGACCCGCTCGAAGGATTATTATTGTGCTAATGGCAATTTAGCGGATTTTATGATGTATGTCACACACGGAACTGAAAATTAAATATATGAATAAACCATGTTTATATTGTAGGACGTGTCTCATTTATTTATCCATTTTCCGATAACTTCTCCATTTATTCCACTACATCAGAGAGGTCAATAAATTCGAAATCAGAACAAACTTATTTTGTAATGTACGTTTTTATTAGGAGACATTTCACTCAACTCTCTGATAAACACTTTTCAAAACACCAACATTTTTGTATGATTCGCAGACCACCAATCATACGGTCGCGATGAGCAGAGTTAATTATGCCGTAATAACAATTAAGGTATTATTACAATTTAAAAGGTAGGTACAAAATCTAACCGCTACTGGTCATGAAAATATCGTATATAGGTCTCTTTTCAATTTCTATACAAACTACTTTCGTAAACTAGATTCATAACTTTGGTTTGAGAAGGAATACTTAATCATAAATAATAGGAAACTAAAGTACTCTTTGAAGTGAAGTAATGGCTCAATAGTCGTATTTTACATTACAGGCACAACAATTTATATCCTAATATGCTTATGCATGTATAGATAATAATTATAATCTCATAATTAAGAATTAATAATACAAGTCCGAGTTACAGTCACACATCAGCTCCGACAACTATAGTATAGAATAAAAATACGTTTTTTTTTTCATTATAACACTTTTTCCTAGTTAGTTTTTTTTTTGTTAAATAGACATCAATAAAACTCAATCTCTGTTATTATTTTATTAAATGGAAACAACCTAAGTAAATAATTAAGTATCAGAGATCAATCACGTATTGCAATTATATAATATATTAATAATATTAAGATTAACACACTATAAAAATTAATAAAAATGCTATAAATTTATTAATTACTTATAGGTATTATGTAAGTAAGTAGTATCATCGTAAATATTTTATTTGGAGTTACAAGAAATGATTGGTGTAGGGTTACTTTCTTCTTCTTTTCATAAAGTTAGATTATTTATTATTTTAGTCATTTATTGTGATTGTACATCATTTAGTTCCATCACACACGTTACATACTTACTCGCCTACAGTTCTATCAAAAGAGATATTACGCTATGATACCTAAAAAAATTACTCTTTTAATAAAACTTTATCCTCTCAGTCGAATCTCTCCTGAAATACTTATACCCTTGCTTTAGTTTTCTTTTAAAATGACAATCAATAAAAATACTTGAACTTATTGAAATAATGTAGGGATGTAGATAAATGGTTGTAATAATAATAATAAGTTAACTAGCGCACCGGTGAAGTTATGTAGCGTTCTAGACTACCGATAAATGGAAGAAATTGTATTTCCTGCTAATACTTTTCTTCGCTTTTACGCAAGCGCTATTTATGCTTATTCGCATGCGCAATTATTGATTTGCTTTTGAATTCGTAACAGATCACCGCTATCTTCTATGAAAATGTCTTCACCTCACCGGTAACATTACAAACCCTAAAAGAATGTATAAATGCTTTAAACACTATTCTGGTAAGATCGGCGGAATTTCTCCCTATTCCGACTGTTCGGCCCAACCGAATACAACAAGGGAGCAACGTAACATCCGAAAATCGTTTGCGTAATATGATAATATAAAATGCCTAATGCAGTATAACAATAATGATAACATTTCGATGTCCTAGAACAATAAGAACGAGACCCGAGTCCGTCTCGAGTCTCCCTTATTGCGCCGGGACATCCCCATTTGTCATAAGGATTGATCTTGGCCGGTGGCCCCGCCACCCTTATTATCGCCGCCGCCGCCCCCGCCACTGGACGAACCACCTTCGCCCCCGGAACCGCGCCCGGTACCGCCACCAGAACCTCTGAATTCCAGTTTATACTAGAAAATCAAACAACCGGATTAGTACAGAAATCACTCAATATAACCACAGAATACAACAATTTATGTACAAGAGCACATCAGATTTCTCCATTATTTTTTTTTTGTTGCAATTCCAATAAATGCATTCGGACAAACACTACACGAACTTTCCTCCAACGATTAGTGATTATGTTTTTGGCTTTATGTGCACCTAATATCAACTGATTATTGATTATTTCAAATGTTCGATACCTTTTATTATTATTATGTGAATATGATGGTGTTATACTTGATATTGAATGGAGGCAAAAGGGTCGATAAGTCTCTTTAAGTTTGCGCTACTACACTGCATAAGCTCCCAAAACTGTCCAACCACAATTTATCAAAAAAAGACCGAAACGACCGTAATTATTTCTTTACGACGTTCCATTAAGGGCGGCATGTGGCGTGAATTGTGATTAGACTCTAACTGCGAGCAAAAAGCGGGCAGCTAAAGAGACTTTCGGCCATTTGTTCCGTCGAGAGTTTGCGGACCCGAAAAAATGGCCAAACGTAACCCTTCTCGTCATCTCCATTCGCACAAAAAAATATGCGGGTGAAAGTGTTCGATAATGTATCGTGTGTAAGTGGCGGTTGATAATAGGTACCTATAAAATGTGTTTTTGGCGTTTTTAGCGGCACAGCTGAAGCGCATGTTTACGACAATTTGACCCAAATCAACTAAAAGCTTAATGCGATAAGCTACTCTCAACTGATGCAGCCCTGCCTTTTCTAAATTTAGAAACCTGTCCTGATCGGGCGTAGTCATATTTAACTGCAATCAAAAAAGTGGTGTTATTATAATTAGGTGTGCACTCGAGCCCCATTACACCCCCGCTCCATAATACGGGACCAATCCAACGGCAACCCCGAAAATTCCATCAAGGATTGCCGATGCATTGATCCTAGTCAACCCAGAATAAAATGTTAGTTTTTGTTAGTGAAATTAAGTTTTAACTCGACGTTCGTCGATAATAAGTGAATTCACCGTCTTTTGGTTAACACTATCTGGGCAACGTCGCATATTCGAAATTGGTGAACCTATGCTGAGCTCGTGGGCTTAGCTGTATGGGCAAATATCTACCATCCAACGTGGCAACCGGTATTCGCACTCTTTGAGGCATTGAAATACCGAACTATAATCAACGACAGAAAATAAAAATAACATCAAATTAAAAGAAAACGACACAGACGACATGAATTACGAAAGAGATTGAGTCGTACCTTTGTGGCGCACTCGAAACACGTGGTTACCACTTTCGAGATTACGTTCATAAGATTCTTGGTTTCCTGTATGACGTTGTCGACCTTCGTGAACGTGGCCGCTTTACCAACGGTGTGATCTTTAACAGTGAATTGCAGCCGCTGCACGAACGTCGGCACCTTGTCCAAATTGGCCAAAAGCTCCTTCTTGTTCGCACCACCGGGGACCTTAATTCAAGAATTACGAGTTAACGAAATCATTTCGGTTTGTTACGATATCATTACCTGGTAACTGAATTGCCTGATAACTTTGTACAATCTGTTGGCCTCTTCCGCGAAATATTCCGCTTGCGTGAACAGATCTTGGGTGGTTTTGAGAACGCCTTCGCCTTTCGTGAACTGGTACATCGAGAACGCCATCGCGGACATGTTTTTCGCCCTCTTCACGATATCGTTGTTCTCCTTCGAGACGACAAAACAACATCAAGGCCTAATTTTTATCGGAATTGATCACTGTTTACCTCGACTTGGGTGTTGCTTTCCTGCCATTTGTCCGTCTCCGCGTCCATCTCGCTGGTGATCAATTTCATTTCCAGACCGGACTTGGCGATCTTCTCCTGCTCCTCGGTGTCCAATCTGACGGCTTTGAGCGGCTTAGAAGTGGTGCCATGTTTCTGCGCGCGATTAATCAGTTTCAGTTTAGGTTTCGATTGGGGGTGGCGGATATATCCGGATATTTGGACATTCGGATATCCAAATATCCGGATATTTGAGAAATGCAATATCCATTTTATCCGTATATTTATCCAGATTTCAATATCATATCCGGGTATCAATAACAGGAGTCGGGTTTTATAATGAGTTTACATTTTCAGAAGCTGAAAATTTTCGAAAGCACAACGAATAAAATATCTAGATCATACATATCTGATGGATAGATAACCTAATGGTTTTGTTACTTAAAAGTTGAAGTATAGCCAGATAGAAATCCGGATAAATATCTGGATAAGAATCAGAATCAAAATCCGTAAAAATATCCGGATCATCCTCCTAGCCGGTAATTTTGGATAAAACGGATATGCGGATATTTTGTATAAAACGGATATCCGGATAAAATCCAACATCCGGACATCAAGATAAAATTTTCCTCGACCGCCACCCTTAACTTACAAGTTAAAATACTCAGATAAAAATAGGATAAATATCTGAATGACAATCCGAATAAAAATCCGGATAATCCACCTAGCCGGATATTTTGGACAAAGCAGATATCCAGATAAAATGCAATATCCAGATATTCGGATAAAATTTTCCTCGACCGCCACCCTTACTTAAAATAAAATTCCGGATAAATAACTGGATAGAAATCCAGATAAATATCCAAACGAATATCCGGATAAAAACCAAATTTTCTCGACCACCATCCTCCGTTTCTAGGTCTTTCGTCATTGTGATACTCACCCCGGGCCTAGGCAGTGACATGTAGACCTGCTTCTCCGGTTTCGCCTGGCTGGCGTCGAGGACATCTTTAACAATCGTCGTGACGTCAGAAACGAGCCACTGGTACATGTCCGCGAACACTTCCAGGTTCTCTTGAGCAATTTTACTGCCGGGGCAAGCGGCCAGCGTCTTCGCGGCCGTGATCACCTGCGGCCCGTACACCCTCAGGTTGATTTCGGTGAACTTCGCGGACACCTGGAGCGTCTCCGACACGGCGACGTGCCTCAGAAGCTTGCAAACCTGAAACCGAACTTCCGTCAATCGAAGAGTCGACCGATTTCCCGGCTCGCCCACCTCGAGGATGTGGTCGATGGAGTCTTGGAAGGCATCGGAGGTGAGGTGCAGTCGGTCGACGTCGCTCATGATCGCCTGCTGGCGGATGCTCGCGACCAGGTCGAGCCCCTGCTTGGTGGCGGTGCTCAGGTCTTGCGCCTGGTGGATGCCGGCGTTGGCCAGGTGCCTCGACAGGTCCCGAGCGGAGTTTATACACGCCGACACCGAGTTCTCCACCTCCGGGCAGTGGACGGCCCCCTCGAAGTCGACCTTTGGACCGGCGGAATCGATTAAACGGCCGTCGCACAATGACCGTCGATGATGATACGTACGATGTTGGCGTAAAGCCCTAGAAGATGATCCAATTCGGCTTTCAGGCGCTCGCTACTCTCTAGAATGGCTTCTCTATGCTCGTGGCTGGTATAGGCACTATCAGTGAAATCCTGAGTTCTTTCCAAGACTGCCTCTAAAGCGGCTGGAAGATTTTCCTGACAGGAATGATCTGCAACGAGCGAGTCATTGAAAGGGGCGCGCTTTGAGATTTTTTGCGGCTTCTCCGATACACGTGACCCGGGGAAATGATAGATCGGCGATCGAGTTTCGATAAGTGCGATTAAGGGCCACGTGTTCGTAACATCTGCAGTTTCGCTTATTTTCATCAAACATCTCGATCGGATCTGATATTTGCACGAGATTTCCTTATTTTCCGACATTACCAGTTTGGCCCGGTGCCAAGTTAATCAGACCGTCACCATAGACAAGTCGCAGATACAGCCTGTCCTAAAAATGGCGCCTAGACGTAAGAAGACCGATTTCTATCATCAAAATGAGAGAATTATGGGGCGCAAACGCTTAACAGATACTGGGTGTCACATTTAACTTTTCAAATGAAAAAGAGAACATCTATCCTATAAGGCGTTCAGAAATAATATGCCTTTTGGCCTTCATTAATTCCAGAGATATTCGTATGTTACTGCAGCTGATCAATAAAGGACCAAATATTGAAAATATTAAAAAAGGTTCGAATAAAATACCCCGAATAAATGTGATAAACCGTATCAAGAGCTTTTAGTCGTTTTAATAAGTACATTTCAGATTTATCGCGACTTGAAATACCAGAGTTTTATAAACAAAAGAGGCAATATTTCTGAAAGTAGAGTAGTAGAAAACTATCAACCCCCTTTATTCTAAGTTTTTTTGTTCTCTAAGGAATTTCGTTGAAATTTTCAAATTCAAGTTTTCTGTTTTCCTGCACTAAAATCCCAATATCTCTGGAATTAATTAAGATATAAGAATCAACCAAAGGCTTTTTTGAAAGCTTGTAAGATATAGACTTTGTTTCTTATCTGAAACGTTTTCCCGAATGTTGTCATTCCTCTGAAAAATGTACTGGAAATGTTAAAAGTGACACCCTGTATCTATTAAGCATTTGCGGCTCATAATTTATTATAGCAACTTTTTCTCCTACATCGACAAGGAAATGACTGTTACATATCCTTCGGATGCGCGATTTTTAGGACACCCTGTATAATAGAGAATCGGCAGATCGGTACCTACGTAGGTAACCGAGCCTCGTGCCAAAAATCAATAATTTGATTAAAACGTGGCGCGACGAAAGTTCGAAATAGTTTCCGAACGAAACCGCGTATTAAATTATGACCGCAAATATTATTTAGGTCGCATTAACTACGTCCCTCATTTAAAGTCATACTGAGGGATACGTAAAATGTAAAAGGCTCGCTTATATATCCACTTTTATGCCGGAATTCCCGAAGGGCCAAATTTCCAGCACCGTCCTATTAACCTGAAAGAGGCAACAAGACGCCCCATAAAGGGGAAAGTTTCATTTCGACTCTCGGGGCCTCGCGATTTGCATCCGTGTGTTCGCGCGAAGAGAATTCATCAGTGACAAGAGCACGGCTGCTAATTTGGCAAAAAGCTGCGCTCGCTCACCCATGGCGACTTTTATGACTTCCAGGAGGTGCTGCAGGTGGCGCATGCAGGCGTAGGCGCTGTTCCTGTCGCTCTCGACCTCCTCGCCGTGGTGCGCCGCCTGCGACCCCGACTCCGAAGAGTTGAGGACGCCGTCTTTGACCACAAAGTGGATCAGGTCCATGGCGCGGCGCATCTGGCAGAAGACGGTGTCGCGGTTTTCCCGGGCCGTGCTGCTCTCCGGGTGTCTCAGGCAGGTCTGGAAAGGACGGGCGAGAAGTTTTAATGGGGTCGCTTGAGACACGAGTTCGGGAAAGAGAGTCGTACTTTGCTGGATGTGAGCAGCATCATGGTGGAGCGTTCGAGGACCTGGCGGGCCGCCGCCATCTGCGCCCTCCGGCGCTCGTCCTTGAGGTCGTTCTGTCGATCGCCGGTCAGGTGCGCCAGTTCGACCATTTCCGCCCCGAATTGGCTGAAGGCTTTCACGAATTCGGTGAAATTGTTTACGGATTCTAAACGATCTAAACTATGGGAGACCTGGAAGGAATCGTAACGACGTTATCTTTAATACACTCAAGCTCGAAGTTTCTTGCTTATTCGTGTTGCGACTACAGACAAATATCACAAAAACCAAAAGAGTGAAGTCTAAGGAACGATTTTGAGAAGACGGAATATTTTGACAGGGTTCCAGTTTTTCAGATAACTATCAGTTTGAACCACACTAGCTTTTTGTGCAATAAATTAGGAAAACTGTTTTTTTCCCGAGGTTTTCTTCAAACGTTAGTAGAAATTGACTTTTTGTTGCTCTATAGAGAATGCCAAACTTTGAATTTTCGGACAGAATTCGAGCGGCAGTCAAAAGTACTTTTTCTGCCGCTCGGAGCGTCTATAAATTAGTATATTATGTATCTGGGGACTAAAGTGACACTTTTTCCCCGTGGGTGATTATTTGTTACCTCAGACGTACTTCCTTGAGAAAAAAGTAGCACCTACTCCACTTTAAGAGACACTTTAGTCCTTCAAAATAAAGGACAACAGTAACCAGTTTGATCCCTGAATTTCGTGCTACAGAATCTATCAACGTTTAATTGTCAACTTTTACACAAACTTCACTCTTTCGTGTGTGTTCACGAATAAGATAGATATCGCGACCTGCGCATTTTGTCCTGCGACAGGCAGTAGCAAACAAACTCGATAAGAACGGGATAAATCACCTTGTCTTTGGCTAGGAGCAGCTGTTTGACGACGACGATGTCCGCCAACAGTAATACCCTGGTAATTGCCCCCAAGAGGCATCTGGAAGCCCGCACCAGAGTGCTCCTGTCCGTCGAGATCTCCTCGTGGGTCTCCTCGCAGATGTGCTCGATGGCCGCACCTACAAAAACCCACCCCACATCAGCCACCCCTCCGAAAACAAATAGAGAAAAGACAGAACCAATCTCTCGAAATAAGGTGTGTTTGTGTAACTCGGTAAATCCAAATTGGATAAGAAAAAGAGTCGCGCTCTGAATACTAAACAGACAATCACGTAACGGAGTTACGGCGTCTTATCGCCGTGGGGCAGACGCGAGGCCCCCGGGGGCTTAAAGCCCCAATTAACCCGGCCGAAGTCGCGAGTCTTCATAATGCACTTCGATCGAGCACCCATCGAGCCCGGGACTATCGCGATCATCACTCGGCCGTGATATAGAAATTAATTATGCGAAAGCTCCCTGACATTTCGAAATAAAATTAGCGACCCGCGATGGTGGCATTAACTGAATCTAATCCGATGACGATAATTCCGTTAGGTCTTGTCACCTACACGCGTTCAACGGGTCGCGCACGCGAATGTTATTCCATTTTTTCGATTCGTTTTGAAATTCATTCGAGCTTAAAAGCTCTTCCGCTCGCTGCGAATAATCGGGCCGCTTTTAATTGTAATTCATGCTCGGGAATTTCGCCGTCTTTCGATCCGGGAGATTACGGAGCCCGGAAGATCCGGCTGCGGAATTAAGGGAACGTCTCGCGTTTGTGAGTTCAGTTTCTCTTTTCACGTCACTTTGGAAAATCTCTCCCATCTCGCATATTTACGTACGTTTCGGTCGTAAATAAGGCGTACAAATCGCACGACTCGACTTTTCGAAAGTTTTCCATCTGAATGCCCGACGGTAAATTAGGGCGACCTCTTCATCCCAGACCGTATATTAAATGTTGGAGACCCTTTTTTCCTAAAGGGAGGATTAGGGTGAGATACGAGTCCTACAGCTACCACCAACTACTGTGCATTTAAAGAAAGTTGCAACTTCACTCTATAATAAACATAAGAGTCAGCTATTAACATAATTAATCATTCTCCGTGATGTGTCGAGGAAAGTGGCGTTTCGTCTGAAAACTAATTAACGAATGTTAATTAGTCAAGACGGGATTAGATCTAAATTTAGGCTCGAATTAGCCTTTAAGCCCTTTCTGCACCCTGGAAATTTAATATCCAGGGACCGCAAGAAGGCCCGACAATTATTCACCAGTTACTGGCAGCTCACGCATGCAGATAATGAAATCTTAATTCGGGCCCTCGGAAAAAAGGAGCGTTTACAACGAATTAAGATGCTCTCCGCCCTTATTAACCCGGAATTGAAATAAACTGGGTATAACGATTAGAAAGAGAATAAGGGTAGGCGAGGTGGACTGGCGGAATAATAAACGAGTCTTGCGTTATTTAATCCCCTATCCTCTCCACTTTCACGAATGCCCGTTTTTATTATCGCACCGTCTCGCGCCGGAAAATATGTCGGGCATAAAGGAGGTCAAAATTAAACTTTGAGTTTTATACGGCCCCCGGACGCACCCCGGGAGAAAACGCGACGTTTCTTACGAGGATGTAAGGTGGCGTTATCCGACACGCCGCGGATGATAAAGGAGATAAACGTCCTGAAATTGCACCGCACCCCTCTTTATTTTTTCACGCTCCGAAGTGGAGGAATTCCTAAACGTTTTCGCTTCAGTTATTCTCATTTTCTAGATGACGGCGAAAGATGGCGGAGGCGCCGTTCCTACTTTTTTCCACGGGAGAAACAGGAGACGCGAAATCGGCTCGACGCCGGATAAGGGCGCGCTTTGATCGCGATACTCCGGAAGTTTCGGATTTCCAGATCACGTAAGGACGATGGGCACCTACCGGCTTGGCGGGCCTCTTTGCAGGCCTCGTACATCCCCTGGCGGATCTCCTGGTAATCGTCGGCGATCGTCTCGCCGACTGTGACGAACCGCTCGACGGCGCAATTGACGGCCTGGCCCACCCTCGCCACCGCCGAAGGGCGCAAAGTCGCCGTGCCATGCTGCTCGACGAGCGACGAGATCTGGAAACGAGCAGAAATTATTTCGACACTTCCGTTATCATCCCGCGCGAGAGTAATAAACGGAAATCTCCAGATCTGAGGCGTCTAATAAATCGCGACGGTGATGATGATGATGATGGCCAAATCCGGCGAGATGAAGACGGGAACGGACGAAACAGTCTGGAAACGGGAGAAATCCAAACAGAAATCGCCCGTTTCGTTTTTGATCGACGACGTCTCTCTATTTACTTACCCCAGTAGCACACTTACATTCTACAAATATTATTGAAAAATAAGAGAGCCCGGAACGCGAAGCTAAACTCTTTCGAACAGTTTCCTAATGAGGTTAATTTAATTCGGTCATCGTGGAGATGAGTAACCCAAGATGAACCGATGAGATTCTGTAGGTGCAGGTCGGAAAAATCGACGAAATTTCGCTCCAGAGCGGGGACAATATGATCATTGTCGTCGAAAAGTTCGCGAAACTGAAATAGAAGGGAACTTTACCGCGCCACCGGAACGTAAACTTTCCAGATCAATGTGAAGCGCAAACAACGGGAGTTCGAGTTTTCCAGCCGATTGTCAGCTGCACCGCCTCAATAATTACCAGTTATCCTCATGCAAAACGAAACTCTGCACTGAAACCGACAAATGAAATTTCCACGAACGAAAATTGAAACTTTAAATCCACCGACATTACTACCGATTGCACCAAAACTGCAGTTCGATATTTAATATCTCGAATAATGACTTTTAAGCGAATAGCGATTTTCCAATATAACCTTCGAACTCTTTGAGGTTTTCAAAAGTGGATATTGCGGGCCATATCGTGTGTGAAATGCATCCACTTCAAACTTCTCAACCGTAAAATATTCAGTGTTCAAATTTCAGATCGCCCCTGAGAGGGGTTTTCGTTCTCTTCTAGTTGAAAATCGTTCAAAGACTTTGATAAGTATATAAGTATAGGTATAGGTAGCAGCGTCTTTTAAAACTCGACGATTTTCACAACAAATTGCACTTTACAAGTGACGCGTCCCACCTAAATTTATTCCCAAACCGATTTCCAGTCCGCCGAACATTTCCACCGACATATAGAAACGCTATTATTACGAATTTCCGCATTAACGAAATCGATACCGTATCACGATATGATTCTCGTCTGATAATTCCAGCCGGTAAAACTGAAATTCGTCCAGAAATTATCCGGCTTTTCTACCTAAAAGTAGGAGGAAGCAAATTCAGGAGCACCGAGGCCGACTTTTACTGCTCAAGTTCGCCCCCAGTAACGAGACCCCGGTGGATTATGAAAGGAACGCGTCGAGCTGCAGATTTTTCAGAGATTCCCGCGACACGAAACACCCCAAGTTTGATTATCAAAAAGGAATTACGAAGGGGGCGGAAAAGTGCGCCCTCGTCGAACGTGATCGAATTCAAGACGTCACCCGTCGACGGGCAGATCGGATGATAATTACCGGCGACCTTTCTATTTTTACGAACGTCCCGCGATCCATCGGGAATGAGCTCCGTCAAATTTCCACTCTCCCGGGTTTATTATTATTCAGAATGGGACCGAACCGAGGGAGCTACAGAAATGCATTTTGAGCGGGGCATAAACGTGATAAGCTCCACCGGCATCATGAAAGAAACTAGGTCAATGGAGCTACGTGAGTCTGTGTGTGTTTACTTTGGGGCGGTTTATGCATTTCGATGTTGTAAACAGCATGGTACTGACAACCCGACGTCGGGAAAAAACCATCAGTTATTTATATTTAGGGTACTTTTACGATCTCTTGTGGAAATCACCCCTGAAATTGGCACGAGTTGCAGGCGGTGCCGCAACCACCCCCAATGCGGAATCCGGACCGTATAAAAATGATCAAGTATTCACGCATAAATGTTGGGCGTTTTGGTTTAAAATGTACGCGCTTAACATCGATTTGATCCCGGATTTCATCCGCATACAAGGTGTCCGATGGCGAGTGGAACATGCAGAATTTACAGTGGAAATGTGAACTAAAAACTGTAAATTATGCCGATTTTTCAATCAAACATTTATAATCCTTACAACCCAAGGGAAGAGGGAAGGGAAGGTAAATTTTGGCTGTTTAAAAGGTAAGAGAAAAATTTTCTTGATAAATAAGAGAAAAATGTTCACTTTTTGACCTATAGCTAAGTTAATCTGGAACTTAAACAGTTTAAAATTGACAGTGTTTTTTTACAACATGCAATTAAGGAATACAAATGATCAGAAATGATACTCTGAGTCACAATACAGTGGAAAAAGTAAGAGAATTACCGAGAATGCCCAAAGAATTCATGAGAATACCCAAAGAATATCTGAGAATGTCTGAGAAAACCCAAAGAAATCTCAGGAGTACCCAAAGAATTCCCGATAACAACCAAAGAACTCTTAAAAATGCCCCAGAATACCCAAAGTATTCCAGATGAGCGTTAACAAGAATTCCCGATGTATTATTATGCCATGAAAATCATAAAATACTATATCAATTTTTTTAAATTTTGGTTCACGAAGTCAATATAGTTGAATTCTCAACGTTTTAGGCACATTCCTACTTTTCGAAAAAAATACAGGATTAGAAAAATCCTCTTACCAATTCTGAATATTTTTTATTACTCAAGGTTTTATGTGATTCCCCCATAAAAACTAGACGAAATCTTATGTTGAATTTGTAGATGACTCAGTAATTATATCAAATTCTCTAATAAACGAGTTAAAATACTGTAAAACTGTCTTATAAATCTACTTCGAAAAAATCGGTCATTTCTACGGAAGCGTTGAAGGCTCACAAAATATTTTCGACTTTTTTTCTCAACTTTCTCGGGATTAATCGCGACTTTCAGGCATTTTCTCGAGATAATACCGAGTTAACCAAACAACTCGAGAATAATATCGACTTGTCTATAACTTGACATTTGGAACACGAGAATAATCTCGACATGAGTAAAACACGGGAATATTCTCGACTTTCAAAATTTAATCTCGAGAATAATCCCGAGTTTTCATTTTCATTTGGTTTACCTGCTTCATCAGGATTTTATTTAAAAGATTTAATTAATCAGAATCCATTAATTTTTTCTATTTCTATTGGTTTAAAGTAACTGGAACTGTTATGTTATAGTTTTCGATTGGTATCATAGCGGTATGCTATACTTATTTATACAATAAGATTCAAATTTTACAGATTTAAAATAGTCTAAGAGAGAAAAATTTTACTGAAGTATATTTTATAAGGAATAAATAATGGATCCATATTTTTATTTGTATAGGAAGATTATTTTGAAAATGAGAATTTTCTCTTTATTGTATATTTAATTGCCTTATTTTTACTTATGAAAATATTGATATTATTGATAACTTTGATTCCATAATCCATACATCTTGTACTGCTAAAAGAGTACAAATATTGCTAGTCGAGATTATTCTCGAGATTAAATTTTGAAAGTCGAGAATATTCCCGTGTTTTACTCATGTCGAGATTATTCTCGTGTTCCAAATGTCAAGTTATAGACAAGTCGATATTATTCTCGAGTTGTTTGGTTAACTCGGTATTATCTCGAGAAAATGCCTGAAAGTCGCGATTAATCCCGAGAAAGTTGAGAAAAAAAGTCGAAAATATTTTGTGAGCCTTCAACGCTTCCGTACATTACATCAACTTTAATATTTACTGAAAAATCACATAATTCATTCTGTTCAAATTTATTGATAATTTCAAGTGGACCTACCTACATAGTCTTATTTTTCAGTTAAATTTCCAGCGAAATTTTGAACAGAGTACGATCGTTACAATAATGAGAATAAACTTTACCTGCCGGAAACTCTAACTGGAAAAGGTCGGGTCTTACCTAATAAGAGCGAGATTGGATTATTTGCAATATAATTTTCAATTAAATTTAAAAAAAGTAGTAAAGCGATATTGGAAGTTTGTTTCGCGGAAAATAATGAGTATCACGCCAAGTATTATCTAGTAACAGATTACTAATTATATTGATTTCCGTCGATTCTATGTAATATTTCAGGCTGTTCCGTCAGTCGTGGACACCCTGTACATGCGGTAGGACCTAATAACGACCGGCAGAAACAACGGATGAAAACCGCCCGCTTTTGTCCGCCTGCGGGAGCGACACCCCCTAAAAATACGCATAAAACGAACTAATCGGCTTTATTCGCGCACACCACCGAGTATAAGTCCGGGCGATAGATCACGACGAAAGTGCCGAAAACCGAAAAAACGTCGTTCGCGCCCCGAGAATCGCACCCCCGATCCCGACTCCGCTCCCCGAAATCGAACGCAGCGGCGGGAATCGATCGCGATTAATTCGCACCCCCGCATGTACTACGAGCTTCGTTACAAAGGGTCGTGCCCTTTTGTTGCCACCTCCGAATCCTCCGCTCCGGAATTCAGTTATACGACACCGCCCCCGCCCCCGCGCCCCTCCCGCCGTCCCCGGACTGCGACCGTTAATGGATTTGTCACCGGAGCGAGGCCCTTTTCGCCCCGGAAGACACGGTCGCGAGTTATCGCGACGCCCCATCGGCGATAATCTGCCCCGAATGCGCCATCACTTTCGATGACGGATTCGCTCTGTTCCCTCAAACTCGGCGAAAAATCACGACGACCACTCTCCATAATTGAAGAACTCGGTGCGCGTTTTATCGCGAGCCTCCACGATTTATTTCCATCGGCGAGTTTCAATACGTTTACGGGAAAACGCGTTCTATTTATAAAAGTTAATTCATCAATGTGAATGGCGCTTTTTTGCGGGGTCCTGGCGGTAAAACGCGTGCCCCTTCAAATATTTTTAACGAGATATTATTCTAGATGGTGAAGAATGGGCGGACGAGTGGCGCACGCGAAGTTAATTAACTTTTCTTCGTTACACGTCATTTAGGATCTGGAGAATCGCGATCGATTTCAATTCTCGTCTCAAATTCGACGCAAAAATCGGTTTTTGCATGTAGGATGGCTTCATTACGATGGTAATCGTCGCTTATGATAGCCCAAATCCCGCCGTTTTATTATGGTTCTCGGGTCCGGCTAATTCTCGTGTCATTCCGATTCGTGATCCGCGAATCGATAGGGGAAACGGGACGGGACGGGTATCCTCGTCAGAAAAATTCGCCCTGTACATAAATATCCACATCGAGAGCGAAAAGCCGGGTCTTTTGCATTTTTTAGAAACGTTCGTCGGCATCCCGGTTTTTCAGGCCTCGCTCGGCCGGCGCACAAAGTTAATTTGATAAATCGAATTCCGACCCTGCCGTTAATAAATTACTTTGCGTTCTGCATATTATTTTCACTGATCTAGGCCGTATCGGGATTATTCCCAGTCTGATAATTCGCAAACGATCGGGCATCAGTCACAGTGATGGATCGCGTTTTAAAACGGGACTCGCTGATGAATTTCTCCATCATCTTCGACGAAATGGGAAAAGACTTGTGCCGATTCCAATTAGACGGAAATCGAAATGAGAATTCGATCATTCATCGGAGTGTTTTTCGTTTTTTCGTTTCGCGGGTGATTGAAAAAGATATCGGGAATGTGACGCGATTTGTAATCTCGGGCGGTTTAATAGATAGGCGGCGCCGTCGAATGACCATAAGGTCCAAATTAACGTTATTAATAACCCTCCCCCGTGTCCGGTCCCCGCAAAAGCCCATTAATTACACTGATTCGTTATGTTACGTGTTTACGGTCGACCGTTACATGTTACAAGACGGCATTTATGCGGTTAATGGATGTGTGTACACTTACTCACAAGAAAAACGGGACACCTATCGAGCGGCCGAAAGTTGAACTACAGGAATCGTACATCCCTGGACGAGGCTAGATCTATGAATAATATTTATGAAGTTTATCTTGAAGGGTGTCAGTCGATTTATACTTGTCTAGGCACACTTATATCGTACCGGCGGATATCTAGCCTCGTCCCGGGGTGTACTTTTCGTGTAGCTCGAGTGGTGAGCGCCCCCAGAGGTGTCCCGTTTTTCTTGTGAGTAAGTGTACTTCTAACGTATGATGGCGGAATTAATTAACCCAGCGGGCGGTTTGTCGTCGAAAGCGATGGGAAACGCGACCGTTTAACTCGATACGTGATGTGGCTGCGAAACGGGGAAATTTGAAATTCTAATAAGAAAAAAACGAAAGTGAGGCAGCCGCAATAAAAGCAATAGAGATACACCAATTAAGAATTGCGACAGAGGGCAAATACTAAAACCCCATATAACATTTGACAACTCGACTACTACTAGAAATTCAAAATGTAATAATCTGGGTAAATGTCTTTGATTATATTGCAGATTCGACCTTTCCGGTGAACAATCCGGAAGATATTACCCAGAAATTCAGATTCAATCGCAATCAAAGCTCGGAAAAAGCGATGAAAGGGTACCGAAAGGTCGTGATTGATTGGGAAACGTCGGTCGTAAAGTGAAATGAGTCTCGATAAAGACTTGTCGCTAAATATTTGATTTCTCCCAATATCGCGAGCGCGATTAAATGTTTGTCCTTTAGTTATTAGATCCCTGCACACTTACAATTATTGTTATCCCAGAACGGTGGCTCGTTCTAATAATAGACGGAATCATCCCTGAAGCGTGGGAGGATCCCCTGTATACCGAGAATTTATTTACGAGGAACGAGATGTAATCCATACGAAAATATAAGTAGATTCCGGGAATCGAACAGACAGAAATCGTTAACTGCCCGCTGCTCATCTGCCCGAAACCCCAGGGAAATTTTTGGGTTTATTCCCAGGGCTGGCAGGTATTTGTAACAAATAACCACCCTGATTGG
This sequence comes from Salpingus planirostris, assembly GCA_949788335.1. Lineage (NCBI taxonomy): Eukaryota > Metazoa > Arthropoda > Insecta > Coleoptera > Salpingidae > Salpingus > Salpingus planirostris. The sequence continues at coordinate 5,572,943 of OX460918.1, read as the reverse complement.
AAATTTCGCTTTACAAACACGAAAGTTTCAGGCGAAAAACATCCAAAATCCTGGATCGGGCAAATTCACAACTTTTTCCCATAGGGGCTTATTTACAGTCGGCGGTAGTAAAATGTGTTTAATTATCGGTCTATTTGTAGTAAGGGATGGTGAGAGACAATGAGAGGAGCGTGGGTATATCTCTATAAACAAAACTATGCGGGTAGGTATTACAGAAAGTGTTCATTCATAATTACCTTTCCATTCATTGTCCTGTTAGACAAACAGGAACGCGATAGACTCATTGTCGCAGAACTTTTCAGCGGAATTGTGTGTGTGCACTCACAAGTCTCGAAACGGCTGGCGTATTATTATCACTTTTCAAGAACAACCATAATTAATGAGAAACACACTACACCGACCGAATAGGAACATCCAGATTTTTTCAATAATACATCCATGCTTTTCTACTTATTTTAAATTACTCGACTAGATAACTATTTAGGTAACTAATTATTATCATTCTTTGTATCTTAAATTGTCAAGTTATGTAAGTATAACGATAAGGTTGAAAAAATAGTCTAGTTTCTTCGATTATTGGAAAGAAGCTCTATATCTCTGATATGTCAACTAATTAATAATTCATCGTATAATGAGTGGGGATCCGTGATATTCTCCGATATAACACAACTTAGAAAATAATATCACAAAGTTTTAGGTACGTATTCCGACGACGATACTGACGATTACGGTCGTTTTTTCGAGACCGCCGAATCAAATAAGTTCCCGCTATTAGTTCTGATTGAATCACGACAAACTCGGAACATTTGTTGCTTTTATATTGAAAAAAAGCACACGCAGGTCTCGTCCTATACGTCTACCTTTCGATCACCATCACACCGCTCAGAGTATCAGAAGAGACAGGTACGCGGAATAATCAACAGATGGTTCCTCTCCCCGATGGGTCATACCGAAAAAGCTCCCCGATTCGTGCACTTTCCCTTACGAATTTCCGCCGGGCGATTTCGATCTCGATTTCCGGTGATCGTGTATTGAAAAGGTGGCACGCGTTTTCGAGACCGGCACTGCTCTTTCGGGCGTTCCAGTGGGGCGCCTCTTTCGGAGGGGGTGATTTTGATTATGCGAGTCTCGCCGAGAGTGATTGTGTTTTGGAAGAACGTATGATGGCGTGACCGCTGTGCACGGCGGCTCCGGGAAGACTACACTGCAGTGGCACTCGAGTCCGGGACTCCGGAGTCCTATTGATCAACGGCGGGAGTTCGCGCCAAGAACTCGGCGCAAGCCCGATCCCGATTCGCGCCATCATCCAGGACCGGCACTTACCTAGCGCAAGGCCCCGCTGATTGGGGCCCGGGGGCGCCCCTCGGACCGAGCGATAGCCCGGAAAGCCCGCGACCTTGCGTCGAAACGGATATCTGAAACTCCAGAAAGTATGCTAATTTGGGGGGTGCGCCGGACGGTTCGCGCACCTTCACCCCCCGATTTCGGTGCCGAATCTCGCCGAATTTCCTAGGTCAATCTGTCGTTCCGTGAACAGATGGCCGATCTGGATGGGCTTTACGCATGGTTCGCTCTTTCGCCCAATTAAATATCTCGATCCGTTATTTTTGAAAGTTACGTAGAGGGTTATTCCCGAACCGATTTCATTTTGTGTGATTAATCCGGCGGGACGTTTTATTTTCGAAATATTGATGGTTATACTCTCCTATTATTTTTTACGACTAGCAATTATATACTTGCAATAAAATCGAGTTAAATCCTAAAATTAGTCGCAGAACGTATAAATAGAGCCACCCACCGCCGCTCTGAATGGGGATACTCATAAATTGTGCGAATCTACAATTTTCGAACAATTCGATTAGTTTACCGTAGATTAATAGCGAGATTAATATGGATTCCGATCCCTTATAATGCCCACATTTTTGTGCGATAAATTAGACGCGAGATAGGACAATAAACCAATAAAAGGTGGACCGATCGACTCGTTCAACCTGACGAATTCTCGGTCGCGAAAATCAGGCGTGAAAACTGCGTCAAATTAAGTCGATTTTTCAAGGAAAAATTGAAAATGTATAGAGCAGGGTTGCCGATATTGGTGCCAGTACCGTATTTTGTATCAAATGAGTCCTGAAAATACAGGCAATAGACTTTTTAGGAACCTTTATTATAGTTATACCGAGCTCCACTGAAAATTACAGCTGAATCTATACCGAATTTCAGTGAATTGCGAAAAAACGAAAATTCCAATGTTATGTGAAATTTATGCATTACCAAACTCCTGTAATTGGAATTGGAGAGTACAGTTAAACAAATTATGTCTCTACTAAAAAAGTCATTCAATTTTATGTAATGAAAGCTTATATGTATCCTGAATATTACCTCAAGAGCTGTCTCCATTTTCAGGAAACATTCTAAAACTTAATTATTGATCCGTAAGTAATTGAAAAGGCAAATCATCAAAAAATGTACTACAAAATTTCTGATCGTTTTCTCAAGATTAGTATGAAATATTCGCTGAGAAGCACTTCTAGGAGGGATGAAATTTTTTATGAAAAAGACATCAAAACTCAATTATTTTTACATGATTAAAAAAACTTCGAAGAGTACAATAAATAAGAGCAAAATTAGAATTGTATTGAAAATCTCTTCAGCATCAATGAAGACATGCACTACTGAAAAATTAATTCCCCAAGTACTTTAGTAATACGTAATACGTATCATAAATCTAGTAAGCAACACGTATGCGAGTAAGTAGGTAATGTTATGCAGGTAGATACGACATAGGACAAGGTATGGAAATTATCGGGGCTCCCGTGGGAGAGCACGTAATATAAAGGGAACTTTTGTATGCAGCCGGAATGTGATCTCGATGTAGGTACATGGGATGCGCAATAGTGCCGTGTTTCACGTGAGACCGTATTATAGAGGAAGCATATAGCTGATAACGTATCAGTTTCAAAGCCCCCAGACGGGAAATCCTAAACACCTTCCTAGGATGCCGTCATAGAAGACCTGTGGGTGTACGATATCTGATATAAATCATCCCCCGGCTAAATCCGAGCATCCATACCTGCGCTAATCCGATAATAATAAGTCCGGGACCATGATTCGGGTATTTTCCGGCAGAAAATCCCACTCTTTCGTGCGAACAATTAAGTCAATTAGTGACCGTATGATTTATTACGGTTGGGCTTGTCGTTTCATTAGCGAATGATTATGCACTACACCCAGTAACATTAATTGCAGGGTTCGGCGAAACCTAATCAATTCTCGTGGAAATGTCCCGCATCACGCACGCAAATAGGCCAAAATCTTACATATTTTAGGGGATGGGCACTCCAGGATTTGATTATAGCGCAAACTGCCCGAAAGCGCTCAGGATATGATAAAAACTTTCTTTCGGGCGGTCTAAGCAGAAAATTTCCAAGGCTCATTGTAGATATGCACATATTTTACGATATTCCTGGCGGAAACGGATCTTACGGCGGAGGGTGGAATACGAAATACGGGCGGTTCGATTGATTCGTTTTTTACGGATTTCGTGGCTCATAAATCCCTCAGGTCTTAATGAAATGGAAATAACCGCCATAGTCTTGTCCACTGTTATGATTTACCGCCCGTCCGTCCGCGGCTAATGGAAAATTCGTCAGGAAAAACTACAGGGGCTATTTCCGGCTCGTCTCAAATAAATTTCCCGCACGAACTTCCGGCCTTGACGCAAAACGTTATGTGCAACATTCGTTTTCAATTGAAATATCACGCGACGACCTTCCCGCCGTTATCTTTACAGAGGGGCGAGTTCTTCGCCGACCCCGCTTTTCTCTCGGGGCGTAATTGAGAGCTTTTTCGTGTTCTGGGGCGATCTGTTTCCGTAACAACATCGAGTCAGATCTGACCTTTTCCTTAATTCGTGGATTAGCCGCGCCGTGATAAGCAATTTCGGGCGAATTCGTCGTTCGCACGTAATTACTTTGCCCGATTTGCGGCCTAATACGTTTCGGTTACCTCCGCCGGTCTTGTGATAGTCGGTTATTACGGGTACGCAGGTATATGCGCGACGTTATTGAAATTTCGATCACGAAATGGGCTTTCCTCGCCGGAATTTATGTGCCGGGTACCCGTAACTAACGCAAATGCGAGTTTCGGAGTTCGCGTTGAATTATCGTCATTTTCGGCGCGGGGACTCTACGGCCTTATACGTACACGTCGAATGAATTCGGGAAAATTATCGGTTTTCGTCCTCGAATCTGCGTTAATTAAAGCGGGTGGATGCGGAGTGGACGAATTCGGAATTGATGGCGCAATTTCCAACCGTTTTCCTCCCGTGAGTGGCTCTCGATTCTTCGATATGCCTGACACTGACAACCTAACGTTCCCCTATCAGAAATTTCGAGGTGCATTTCCCGAACGATAATGCCTTCCAAATCTGCGTCAGATTCTGATTCTTCGCCGGAAACCTAAAGCAGCAGCTTCAAAGCTAACAAATTTCTGTGACACAGTTAGATGAATATTAGGAAAAAAACATAAAATATGGAAAACGACAATTTTTCGAAAAATATACCTATCTCAACTCAAGATTTGAAAATACGTTTGGAATCCCCAAGAATTTACAGGGATTATGGAAAATTTACAGAGCATTTTTAAAAAATTTCAGCGATTTCTCAGCGAATTTCTGAAATCCACCGGAATTTACAGACATCTAAATTTTGTAGTGAAAAACTTGTGCGATATACTTATACCGCTTGAATTTTTCAAATATTTCTGAATTCAGTCAATAAAGACATTCTGCATTCGAATTACAAGACGGATATTGACCGAATTGAAAATAGTGGGCAAAATTTCAGAGCATGCTGACTTTTGTCATTCAAAAATTGGAGAATAGAACTGAATATTCTAATTCAAAAGTTCAAATATCATAGATTGAAATGTGAAAACAACTTTACTGCATATTTACCAATTTTAAGTGGTGCTACTAGGAATCCATCATCAAGATGAACCGGATTTCACCCTCTTTGAAATTCCCAGACAGGGGCATTCGTCATAGTTTCAAGGAAATGTTTAGTGAAATCGGAATATTCGTTATATAAACTTGAACTGGCACCGTTCCAAGACTAAACTCCTCCACCTATCTGCTACCCCTAGGGCGGTAACTTGACCCCTTTTCACCACCCCCTACGTCTATAACTTGCAAACATTTTAATCAAATTCTGTCGCATGATCTCGTATGCCATTTATAAACTTGTTGCAACTTTTTGCCGGGGTTTCATAGAAATTCCATTCGTCATCCCCGATTCGAGTTGCGATTCAAAGTCGGGATTTTTCGCAAGGGGTGCAGCGCAGACGTCGAGAAATATAAAGGACGTGTCGTAAATAACACAAATTGCCCGCAGACGGCACTTTCGTCGAAATAAAAATCGAGGAACGGTGGGGAAACGGAGTGAAAATAAAGACTCCTTTATTTCTGCGCCCCGTCGCGTAAATAATATCCCCCAGACAGATACGCGTTATGTAGATACGGAACCACCCTTAAGACTATTAGTAACACCCACACCGGCTCTCGAAATATTTTCGACTTAATTGCGGATCATCACGAAGTTCTTACACGCGGATCATTAAATTCGCCATTCGTATAAAGCGAACTGAAAACATTCGGGATTTATCGGCTCGTAAACGATAAAGTTGTAGACAATAAAAATTTCATAGCGAAATCGATCACTCCCAACACACTTCGATTACACAAATTGAATTATTCAAGTATTGGAATGGTTCCGTTAAATTCGGTTCTTTTTGGGAAAACTTGTCGGGATGATAAACTTCTAGAGAAAATCGAAGGGGTGTAATAAAGGCGTATAATCTTGATAACCGACCCGGAAAGCGAGTTTAAATAATAATTTATCTCGGATGGATATAACGCGAACAAAAAGCACCTCCGATAACGGCGAAAAAATGCAAAATTCGAATGAGAATGAACACAAAACAAACAGTCGCATTTATCACGCAAAAAGCGAGGTACATTTATTTCGCACAGAGGATGACGCCGTAATTGAACGCCTCTCTCTTTCTCGTTGAGGTCTTTTGTTCTTTTCTGGCTTTTACACCCCGCAATTTTTTCCACCCTCTGCTTCGCTCCCCATTATGTGATTACAGTCGAGGGTCGGAGACAACCACAAAGAAAAATTCATGATACAAAATTTTCTATTATTTTAAACATCTCCCATCCGATCATGCGGATCTGATCTTTAGCAGACAGTATCTGATTTATCGTCGGGGGGATTATCCCCGAAAATGCGGCGTTCGCAGTCTCCTTTGTTTAAAATCCCTTACTTATAAAGTATAATACCCAATTGGATTAGTATTATACTCGCCCTTGCCACAAAAAATATCGACAAATCGCCTCGCAATTTAACCTCGATTCCGGGGACGAGAACTTTCTTAAATTAACGACGTGGAATTACCGCCGCAATTAGAAGAAAAAACGTTCGATTGAGACCCCTTCCACTCGCCGCAAAGCCCAGAACTTTAAGAAATGACGCAGAGGGTTTGATTAATGGTTCGTCTTGAAAGTGTCGCGAAACCCGTCGATAAAATAAAGCAAATCGTAAGCGAAACCGACGTCGCAACTTCCAATAAAAACAGGACGACGATAAAGTGGCTTATCTAGTCTAATGTATAATAATAGGACCGGCTCTAGACGCCCCTGTATAATAGAGAGCGAGAGTATTTTTGTGATGAATGGAGCTTTTAGCATGGCGTAATAATAAAAGCTCCACCGTAAAAATCAATAACAAATTTCAGGTAAAAGTGATAATAATAATTCGAATAAATGATGAGGGGCATTTTCGGACGCCCACACGAGTTTCCCTCGCGAAGCGGTTTAAGGCTGGAACTTCTCCTGATTTATTTCGTGTTGGTGTAATGAAATGATGGGGAGGGTAGTTTTCGCCTTTGAAATTCCCAACTATGCGAAAGTTACGAGCCGTTGGTCTCTCGAAAAATGGACTCCCCTTGGGGTCGCGCCGCTTTTCTAATTGGGATCTCTTACAATTAAGGCGGTGTTAAATTGATAAAGTTTGGGACCACAATCGGGTGAATTAAATTCGCTATAAATCACGTTATAACAATACCCGCGTCACAAAACTCTGTTTACGAACACACTTTTGGAATAACGAGATTAAAATCCCGCTTGTATGATTATATTAAATTTCTTATTTAATTCAGTTTATTGAAACCTAGGATTGAGAAATTATTCAAATCTTCCATAATTTTAGGTTTTGTCGTCGATTAAATAAAACATACATTTACCGCGTTTATAACATGGAAATGGAATTAAACCCCATCAATTTTTACTGTATAATTTATGTATGTAATTTAACAATAATTCATGTATGCAAATGAGACATGAATAATTCCCATACTTTGCACATAGTCCGACTACTAACTCCGGCGGGACTTCCGTAATTCCTTGTGGCGATATATCACTTCTTTATTGGAATAATACTTCCAGATATTAATTCCGAGCATTAGAAAGCTTCGTCTTAACTAGAAAATAAACTCCTCAAGGAAATTGAATGAGAAAAAATGGCAACACCCTGTATGTAATTAAGGGTGCGAAAAATAATATTAAGGAGCGTTCACACTTTCGGTGTCATTTAGGTGACGCCTCTATCGGTCACGTGTTTGCGGATAATGATTTTTATTGGTGCACGCGCGACTTATTTAAATCAATTTAAATTTCGGCATTACCGGAGCCGATAGGGGTGAGATAATCCTCATTAATGAACGCGTTACGCTTGCGTATCCACAAAAACACATGTTTCAAATAAACAAAACACCTAACCTCAAATCCAATTACAAGTCTCCTCCGTAAATAAGAGACGAATCTAAACACGGAGAGCGTTTCTACAAGTCTAATGAAAGAATGCGAGCAAAATCGGCGAAAATTGACGAGCAATAAATGGTCCAAGTGTAGAATATATCGATAATTGGCTGTCAGAGGCATGTAGCACACCCATTTTCGGTGAATAAATGCGATTTGCGGGCCAAAATCGACCTATTCATAAATGGACGAATCGGTCTATGCAAGCGACTAGTTTAAATTTACCTGTTTAATTAGAGGAAGAAGGGTTTGCTCTATACTACGAGTTTTAATTTCTAAACAATCAAAATTTGTTGTACCTACTCCTGCCATTTTCTACACACTACTACTCGTCTTTATTTACTACATGCCTTGTTCCTATGAATCTGTCTCGTTTCCATTATAACCTCTTTGGGTTTGGCAAATACCAGACAGCCAGAGGGGATCAGCTGGCCGATCCGGTCGATGGGAATCGCCCGCCATCTGGCCGGCAACCTGCCAACGACGGGTTTCAGCTTTCAGGAAACTGAAAAGGACGGACCAACAAAACTCGGATCTAATCGATAAAAAATCTGTATTTCCTAGGATTAATTACAAACTAAATCAAACACATCTTTCGAAATACAATTGGGTAGGTAAATGTGTAAACTGAAATAAATACACATCTATAAATATGCATTAACATCCTAATAAGAAGACGCCCCAACGAGATGCACCATTGCAAAATCGAAAATAAAAAACGTTTAGATTCAGGAGAGATGCTTCAGATCATCATTGAAAAGCATGCACGTATGTAGTAGATACAAAATTGAAACATTTAGTTTTGCGAGGGGCCACACTGTACATCGCAGGGCGCTCACGTGATTAATTACAAAGCCAAATTCCTCCCCTCTATGGAAATCTCGACAGCCCTGCGCGATTGCTTCGAACGTTTCCCGTCCAAAAAGTTCTTGTAGTGCTTCTCGAAACGATTCAGCTGCTTTTTATTGGACGACTGAAAAAAAAACGCAATCATATAAGATAAGATAAGAATAAAAATCCAAACTGACCCTGCTGATATCGATATCTGAAGCCCATTTGGGTCTCACTAAGTAATCCTTGTTTGAGGGCATGGGTACTCTCGCTCTGGCAACCCAACCCTTTTCTCCAGGGCGTAAAGGTCTAAAAACAATTTTAAAGCGTCAATTTAAATTCTGTAAAACGTTCAGAAAAACTCACTTTCCGTCACTGCTCATAGCTTTATTCAGCTCTTTCCTATCGGAAGAAGATTGCTGATCTAGCCTAGACTTTTTAGGAAGTTGCTCCAAGTCCCTCTGATGGCGTTCCTCGCGAGACATCGCTTTGAAATCAGCTGACAGATTAAAAATCGGCCTGGCCCATTCGCTGATCAACTTCCCCGCCCTCTCCTTGTTCTCCTTAGTCTCTTTAGGGTGCTTATACAGATACATCACAGCTTTACCGATCCCCGAGTGCTTCAAAGTCGATTGGTCAACCCTAGGGAACTGTCGAAACATCCAAGACGTCAGTCATAGTCGCAACTTGACAGATCGACACTTACGTCCGTTAGTAGTTTCAAAATGGCCTCCCTCACTTGAAGGGAAGGCATGGAACGGTCCGGCATGGGCGCCAGCCAATCGGTGAGCACGCTCAAGACGTTATGCTCGATGAAGGCCAACTGCAAATCGTGCTTCTTCAATTGCGACATCACTTTGGCCAACATTCCGATTTTTTTCGTCGCAGGTTGGGACATCTGATTCAGTCTCCTGTCATCCTAACAAACAAGAACGTTTAGAAAATGGCGATAATAAGATTTAAATGAATGGGTACTTCGGCGGCATTTCTCATGTCAGTTAAAAGACCGGCGATTATGTCGTCGTTGTCGTTGATTATGTCGATGTCTTTGCGCTTCCTCCTCCTGGACTGCTCGTCGCGTTTCTTCTGCAGCATCGCCTCGAAATCGGACAGGCCATCGTTGCCACTATAGAGAAAACGTTTTGAAATTTGCGTTTATACAGGGTGATCCATGGTTTATGGCATAATTTTTCCTGACTAAACGCTTGAAGTTATCGTTTTAAAAAATTAGAAATCAGTCTGATATAACAAGAGGTATGTCTGAAAAAATCAACGATTTTTTTCCTCGAAAAATGTAGGACTGGGACGTTAGACGTACTTAATTTTCATAACAATGGTACCGTTTTGCTGATACCATTTGATGCAGAAAAATGTTCTCAATGAAACAATGAAGCCGATATTTGAAATATCACTTATTCAGCTGGTAATTATCAATTAAAATACCTCTTGTAGTCATAAAATCAGGCCTCAGTTGGAAAAATAACATAACTGCGGTCACCAAACAAACGTCAAATATCACTAACCAACCTTGAAATGATAAAATTGGTCACATGTCAAGTAGTGACTTTTGAGGGTTGCTTATTTACTTCAGCAATTCAACTGATAGGGTTTTTTTCTATGACTTTTTCGGTCAAATTCTACGATTTCTATTGGATAAAATTAGAGTTATCATTTCTGATTCGTTGTGAAGATAACTCTCAAATGTTTTGGTCAATGTCAAAGGCATAAATGAACAAGTCTATTGTTAGCTAATCGGAACGACAATTAATAATTACCAGCTCAATAATTAATCTTTAAAAAATCGGATTAAAAAATCGCTGATTTATTCCAGACCGTGGATTCCCAATTTTCAAAAACCGTTAATCAGAAAAAATTATGCCATAAGAGTATTCGGAAAACATAACGATTTACCTTCTACGATCGATACCATCGTCGGAATCATCCGAAACGTCTGGAACGACTGCGCTTACAGTTTCTTCAGGTTTTCCTTCGGTACTTTTGATTTCGGAAGGATCTCCACCTTCGTCGTCGCTTGCAATTGTCCGCTTTTTGTTAGCCCTGTCATCTTCCCCTTCCGAATCGGAGGCGATCCTCTTCTTTCCGGAACTGGCCCCTTCTCCACCGGAGCGCGACCTCGACCTGGACCCGGACCTGGACCGTCTCGACCCAGACCTGGACCTCCTCGATCCGGACCTGGAGCGCCCCGAGCCTGACCCGGAGCGCCTTGACCCCGACCCGGAGCGCCTTGACCCCGACCTGGAGCGCCTCGACCCGGACCTGGACCGAGAGCCCGACCGGGAGCGGGCCGAGCCGGACCTTACGCTCCCAGATCGGGACTGCCTGGAGCCGCTCCTGCTCCTGCTCCTGGACCGGCTCTTGGAGCGGGCCGAACCTGAACGAGATCGGGATTTTCCAGAGCGCGCCGATTCGGCAGACCTCGGACGAGATCGGGACCGTGATTTTCGCGAACGAGCAGATTCGGCAGAACCCGAACGAGATCGGGATCGAGACTTTCGCGACGCTGCCGACCGGGCGGAGCCGGAACGAGATCGGGATTTTCGGGACGCTGCGCTGGCCGAGCGCGATCGCGAGCCGGACTTCCGCGAACCAGATCGAGACCGGGATCGTGCCGAGGCCGATCCGGACCGGGAGCGCGATCGGCCCGCCGGGCGGCCCGCGGACCGCGGTTCAGATCGAGACCCTGACCGAGATCGAGCGGCAGCCGGGGCCGGGCCGCGGCTGCCGGATCGCGAGCGTGAACGTCCGGGGGAGCCCCGGGCTGGGGGCGATTTCGACTCGGAGCGTCGTCGGGCGGGCGAGCCGCTGCGAGATCGGGAAGCGGATCGTCGGGGTTCATCGTCGGCGGCCGGACGGGGCGCCGGGGACGTCGAGCGGGACTTGGGGGTTCTGGATCGGGACCTGTGCGATCCGGAGCCGGTGGAGCGCGCCGGCGAGGTTACGCCATTAGCGACGGCATCCTCGCGCGCCTCCGGGGACTTGGAACGGGACCGCTCACTTCTCGCGGGCGAAGACGACGGTTCTTTCAGGTCCGAACCTTCTGGAAAAAAGGCACCTGCAGGTCAGAAACACGCGACGGCTCGACGCGACCGGCTGCATGGTCGGAGCTTAAAATAACTCCCAGTGGAGCGTCGTACCTGTCTCAACGTCCATTTTCCAGTTTTGACGGGTATTTTTAACCGTTTCTTAATGACGATTATAAATAAAACGGCACTCGCGAAAACCAAACCTCAAAAACTCCATTTGACACTTTTATGACAGAAATGACAAATAAATGACAGCCATATGACAGTAAAGTCAAGACACCAACATAAAGATACAAAAGTCACTAGAAGTCACCAAGTTAACCTAAAAAAGTTGACGGTGACAAGTAAGGTTAAAAATTGACCGCACGACGAATTCTTACTTGTTTCACGCAATAAAACCTGAAATAACGTTATAAAGTAAGTACACAAGTCCCATTTCGTAATGTTTATAAATTGCTTTGAATTCTTGATGATGAAATGTACCAATTTTTATCAAGATTTTTATCTGTTGTTCCATCAGAATGGTCGAAAATAAACCCGGTGACGCCCCAGAGAGCAAGAAAGCGGCGAAAAAGGATGCGAAAAAAGCCGAAAAGGCCGCAAAGAAGGCCGAACATCGTTCCGGAAATGAGCAAAACCAGGCTGACGTAAAAGATGAAGGTATGATGAAAATTATCAACCCCAAATACCTCCAACAAAACTTCGATTTCAGTGGACGTATCTCAAGGAAAATACGGAAACTTACCGCTGATCCGTTCAGAAGCGAATAAGTCTTCCGACCGAGTTTTCACTTATGTCAAAGACGTAAACAAGTCTTTGACAAACAAGAACGTCTGGGTGAGAGCTAGACTTCATACTTCGAGGGCCAGAGGAAAGCAATGTTTCATCGTATTGAGGCAACGCGAATTCACCATTCAAGTATTGGTGAACGTGTCTGACAATGTCTCAAAATCCATGGTCAAGTTTTCCAGTGGGTAAGTTATTTGTTATTCACCTACAAATCATCAACTCTTCCTAACTTGAAAAACGTTCTCTCGCCAGTATAACTAAGGAAAGCATCGTCGATGTCGAAGCGTCAGTGGCCGAGGTTTCTGCCGGAGTGGCTGGATGCACCCAGCGTGATGTCGAACTAGTGGCCTCTCAAATTTGGGTAGTTTCTGCGTCAGCCCCCCAACTGCCACTGCAACTTGAGGACGCCAGCAGGCCCGAAAAGGAGGTGATAATAAATACGATAATCACATTCACATTCATTAAAATAATTTGCATTTTTAGTGTGATGATGGACTTAATATCCGAGTCAATCAAGACACGAGACTGGATAACCGCATTTTGGACCTGCGCACCCCCACGAATCAAGCGATTTTCCGTTTAGAGGCGGGCGTTTGTCGATTGTTCCGTGACGTTTTAACGGGAAAAGGTTTCGTCGAGATCCACACTCCGAAAATTATCCCGGCCGCTTCCGAAGGGGGCGCTAACGTTTTCACCGTCAGCTATTTCAAGAGCTCCGCGTTTTTGGCTCAAAGCCCTCAACTCTACAAACAAATGGCCATCGCTTCCGACTTTGAAAAAGTCTTCACTGTAGGTGCGGTCTTCCGAGCTGAGGACTCTAACACCCATCGACATCTAACCGAGTTCACTGGCCTCGACTTGGAGATGGCTTTCAACTACCATTACCACGAAGTCATGTTGACTATCGGAAACTTGTTTACCGACATATTCAAAGGACTGCGTGACCAGTAAGTATCAAATTTCCAGTAATAAAATCCGTAAATAAAATGACTTTTCTCAGATACAGCAATGAGATTGCGATTGTGGGTCAGCAATTCGCGGTGGAACCGTTCACTTTCCTCGATCCTCCCCTGGTGTTGTCTTTTAATGAGGGTCGGAAGCTTTTGGCAGAGGCCGGAGTGGAAATCGGTGCCGAAGAGGATTTGAGCACTCCATCCGAGAAGCTTTTAGGTCGTCTGGTTAAAGCCAAATACGACACTGACTTTTACATCATGGATAAATATCCGTTGGCTGTTAGACCTTTTTACACGATGCCCGATCCCAACGACGCCGTGGCTTCGAATTCCTACGACATGTTCATGAGAGGCGAAGAAATTCTGAGTGGGGCGCAACGTATCCACGATCCGCAGTTTTTGACGGAACGAGCCAAACACCACGGAATAAGTTAGTATTGACAAGTCCTTATGGTCCTGAGATTATATTCATTATGATTTTTCTTTCAAGATTTGAGCACGATCCAGTCGTATATTGATTCTTTTAAATATGGATGCCCTCCTCATGCTGGAGGTGGAATTGGTCTCGAGAGGGTTGTGATGTTGTATTTGGGATTGGACAACATAAGGAAAACTTCCATGTTCCCGCGTGACCCCAAAAGAGTCACTCCTTGAATTACTGCAACCTTTTTGACTTTCGTTATTGAATTTTATATTCTATATTTCTTCAATTATATATTTACTCAATTCATTTTATGTGTATTTTTACTATTTTTCATGTCTTCTCCAGAACTTGTCGCAAGCCGCATAAATCCCAGTTTAAATATTGGCGCGTTTAAATGTCAACCAATCGGATTGTTCTTCGTCAAAACTATTTGGCCTTGACTTTTGTCAATGTTGCCAACTGTAGAAAATTGTAGAAAAACAAAAAAATATTTATTGAATTTCTTCGTGAGTTTCCGAGTTTCCTAACGTTTTTTCGACACAAGCTCGAGTGTCTCGATAGTGTAAACTCAAGAGCTCTTCAAACAGTATAAAATTTGATGCAAAATTTTTATATTTGTCATGATTTGTTCCTCTATTTTTTAAGTAAATGCTCTGTGAGTCTAGGCTACTGTTGATGTGGCGCTAACTTCACAACTATTTGTTTTGACATCTTTGACGTTTAGAACTTTGACATTTAACGGTTCCATCACAGAACAGAGCTAAGAGAAGCGCAGGTCCAATGTTAAACACTGGTTTACCATCCACAGCGCCCTCTGGTGTTCGGTTGGCACAATATGTATAGAAGTTGCCTAAATACGAGACTGTCCATCTCATAGAATAATATGAAATATTAGAAGCTCAATAATAAAATAATACACATTTTATGCAGTTAAAGTTGTTTCTATTCAATTACAAAATGGAAGATAATAATAATACACATAAACACTAAAAATTAACAATCAAGTACTGCATCACAAAATTATCTTGGGTTGTCACATTCGGATGGAGGCGATAGACCACTCAGAAGGACTGCTGGATCGACTGGATGAATCCACTTCACTCATTGTGTCTGACCAGGGGTTTGACTGTATCACACTATTACACTGGATACTGGATGGTCCCTGTCTCTGCACAGAATGTTGTAAAAATGTGTTTAATAAGTACATATCCGATTTTCCTGACAAGTTTTAATCAATTGGCCATCACGACTTTGAAACGAAAATTACGAGAATCTTGGATATACATAACATTAGTCATTCGTTCCTATGATGTCCTAAGGATTATTGGTGATAATTGGGATTTTCAAGGGAGACATGATGAGATATATTCCAGAAAACTAAACACGAAGATGTGTATCTACTCACAGGAATTTACCAAATAATGGCTTTCAATTCGACTAATAAAGTAATACCAACATTTACGCAGTGATCTACTAACTTTATTAATTATTCCAAGGGAAATCCAACATAAATAAACTAGACTACACAGGTAATCTGGCTATGGATTCAACACGCTTACACAACACACGCCATCGACGCGACGCCGACGCCATGTTTTATTGTCGGTCGTTGTCCGTTTCGTTGTCTAGATTCTAGTTATCCATCTATGGTTGTGACATGACGTTTACGAGACCTTGCTTGTGATTGGTTGGAATTGAGGTTGGCATTGACACTTCGGGTTGGCAAAGCCGCCATATTGGAAAATTCGAACAACACGTTTGCGCATATGAGCTGCATCCCTGTGGGTTCCATGTGAGAAGTGAGGTTCCAGAACTTCTAAATTCGAGAAAGTTCTGAAAAAGTCTCGAATGCCGGTTAGAGAGTGTCCGCTCAAAATGCCACAAGGACGTAAAAAAGTTCCATTTAGCGGAAAAGCTAAAAAAGAACAACTCAAATCGAAAAAGCAAAATAAACAAGGCCAAAGTAAGTTCACATTTTCAAAATATTCAAAGCAAACTTATCCCATCAATCCTATTTGTTAATTTGTACTAGATGATTTGGGTACGCGAAATAAACGAGATATCGCCCAAATGAAAAACGCAGGGGGCGACAACGATGGAGAACCCAAAATTCAAAAATTCAACTACTGCCTTTCCAAAGACGGAAAGTTCGACCGAAACCGATACGCTTTGCAATTCTACCGAGAAACACCCGCCGAACTGAAAGCTCGCAAAGAGCAAGCCTGCGCCACCATTGAACCCGTCCCGGAAGAAGAACTAGAAATTAACGGCGAAGACTACTTCCCGAAAGTACTTGACTTCCCAAAAAGACCCCCATGGAGCTATGAGCTGAGTCGTGAAGCTCTGGAAGCAAAGGAAATCCAGTATTTCAACGATTACGTTAACGGCCTTCGAGAGAAAATCGACTGGAAAGAGCTGGGCTTTTTCGAATTGAATCTGGAAACATGGAGACAACTTTGGAGAGTACTCGAAATGTCCGACATAGTCCTCTTCATAGTGGACATAAGATTTCCGGCCCACATGTTTCCACCGTCTTTGTACAGATACGTCGTGGATACTTTAAAGAAAGACTTCATTCTAGTATTGAATAAGATCGATTTAGCGCCCGCACCTTTAGTCGTGGCCTGGAAAAACTACTTTACGGAGAACTACCCGAGTTTGCACATCGTCATGTTCACGTCTTTGCCCGGCTACAACTTGGTCGGGACTCAAACCAACAGAGCCGGGCTGCAAGTGCGCAAAAGACGGGGTAAATTCAAGTTGGCAGCGGAGGGAAGTCAGCAACTCTTCGACGTCTGCAAGACTATAGTGACCGATAATATCGACATCACGTCATGGCAGAACAAAATCAAGGAGGAGATGAACCTGGAGTACGACGCGGACGAGGACGACGATAAAGTAGAAATCGGCGAAACCGTCCAATTAAAATCGGTCGACACTGGCTATTTCGAACATGAGAAATACAAAAATGGCGTCCTGACTGTCGGTTGTTTGGGGCAACCGAACGTCGGTAAGTCGTCGCTGATCAACGCCATCATGGGTAGGAAGGTGGTGAGCGTTTCCAGGACGCCCGGCCACACCAAGCACTTCCAGACGATCTTCCTCACTCCGAATGTGAGGTTATGCGACTGTCCCGGATTGGTTTTCCCGTCTAAAGCTCCCAAGGTGCTCCAAGTTCTAATGGGTAGTTACCCGATAGCGCAATTGAGAGAACCCTTTACCACTATCAAGTATCTGGGTGAGAGGTTGGATCTGCCCAACATGTTGCGGATTGACCATCCCGAAGACGATGACACTTGGTGCGCGATGGACATCTGCGACGGTTGGGCTAAAAAGAGGGGCTTTTTGACAGCCAGGGCTGCCCGCTTGGACAGCTACAGGGCGGCCAACGATCTCTTGAGGATGGCGCTGGACGGGAAGATTTGTCTGTGCCTCAGACCTCTGGGATATTGCAAAAGGAAAGGTAAATTTTGAAAAGGGTTTGAAATTATGGAAATCTTTCAGAAATTTGTAAAATACAGGGTGTTACGAAATTAGTGGGTGAATAAAAATGGCGGGTTTGCTGTCAGTTAAGTCGTGGAGAGTACGAAAATCGCTTTTAGAATTCTTCAGGACCAATTTTTCACAGAGTTCTATACTATAGAGAATTCTTATAGCGGTTTTCGGACTCTCCACTTCCTACATAACTGTCAGCAAATCGTCCAGGAAATTCCCCAATTTTCATACACCCTGTATGTTTTCGTGACACCCTGTATAGACAGAAGAATAGTATGTAAACCATTCAGATTTGAATTTAAATTCTCGTTAGTGATTTTGACTTTTTGAATAACCCTGAATAATCTCATTTCCAGAATATTGGGCCACTCATCCCGACAATGACAGAGTCAAGTGGATCCAGGCAAAATCCGGGGATAACCCAGAAGAATTCGAAGAAAAAGACTGTTACCTCTCCGACCATGGAGAACCAGAAGAAGTAGATAAAGAAGAGGATGATGATGATGAAGAAGAAGAAGATAGTTCAGATTCAGAAGGTACACCAGGGATGGCGGGTGGCATTCATAATAAATTTGCAGCTTTGGGAGCCGAAATGGAATAATTTCATCTAAAATCGCAATAAAACCCAAATCAAGTCGATAATTGGAGTTTTTATTGAGACGTCGACTACTTGAACTTCCTCCTCTTCTTTTTCGTGACGAACATCGGCACCAAGTCCTCGTTTTTGGTGTTGATGGCCACAATCTCGTCGCTCTGCTTCTTGATGTCGTCTCTGGTCAGAATGTGCGTCACCTCCAAAAACAGCCCTTCTAAAAGAGCTGCGAGAAAATCGAATTTTAATAAAAAATCGCCATTTTGGAGACAAAGTACATTCGTCCGTGATTCCCAGGCCAAACTCCTTGGCGATGGCGCGCTCCTTCATCATGTACTCGTACATTTTGAACGCCTCGTTCGCCTTGCTGTCGTCCATTTTCTCCAGATTCGTCACGAGCGACGTCAATTTGACAGTCAGCGTCGGAATGATCTTGCATCCGTCAGTCTCGTCCTGATCCGGGACCGAGACAGCCTCGTCTCGACCGGATTTTCCGTGCACCTTCTTGTCTTCTGTCCCGTCTTTAGAGCGAATCAATTTCGTCATCTGCTGTAATTGACGTAAAGAAATGCGCACTTTTGCCACCAAATCGTTGCGGTGCTCTATCAAATTTCGAGTCTTCCTTATGCGCTCTTTTTGGACGGCTATCAAATCGTTCAGCTCCTGTTTGCGAGTGTTGTACCTTGAAAAAAACGACTTTTTGACAATGTTTTTAAAGTATTTTGATAATTACTCTGAAGTGGTTTCGACCATAGTGTTTTCTAAAACGCTATCCATGAGTTCCGCATGGTTCATCTTGTTCATGATGACGTCTCTGCTCCGTTCGCATTTTTTGGCGAAGTCTTTAAGGCGCACCTTCTGTCTAGACTGTTCCAGTAAACTAAAAAACCGCAATTACTCAATAATTACGAAATTTCGTTACCTAATTACCAAGGATAAATCGCTTCAAAGTTCGTGACATAAGTCGAGTGTTGTAGGTATTTCAAAGTGACCGAGATTTTCTCTAAATCTAATTGGAGTTGCTCGAAACGCGGAGAGTCTGGACATTTCACGAGACAAGTGTTGATGTCGCTCTGAAATCGACGATTATTTAGGAAAATCTACTAGGGGGAAAATGTTCGAAATACGTCTCTCCTCAATAGCTGTTTGAGATTTGAAGATGCCCTTTCGGCCTGTTCCTGCACGATCGCCAGGTCGATTTTTCTCGAATGCAGGTCTTTTTTGACCATCGCTTCCAGAGTGTCGTACTCCATACGTCGATCGTCCAAATATTCCGTGGCTAATTGACCCAGTTTAGTCGCATTTATCAGACACTTGCTTTGAGCCAGGCCGTCATTTTGAATCGTTATCAAAATTGCGTCGAAATAAAGAGAATCCTTGAAAATAACTCGGTCATTTTGAATCGTGTGAATGCGTCATTTCCGTACTCGTTTCATTATGTCTATGATCTGGGCGTAGGTTTGACGGATGGCCAGAGCGGCCTCCTTTTTTAGAATCGCGTCTTGGACTTTCCCTATAATTTACCGTAATTTTCAGTAATTTCTGGTAATTATTCGTGAAAAGTTCTCAATTTTTTTAATTACAACTTCACCTGTAATAATCTGAGCCTGTTTTTCCTCCGGTAATTGTCCAAAAGACTCATATTTAAGCCTATCCTCTAAAAGAGCTTGCTCCAACTACAAAATATTGCTTAACGATTTCTAAATCAATAATTCATTTTTGGACTCGTTAATCACTTTCAAATCTATGAGCCTTTGCGATTTCAGTTTCATCTCATATTCGAGTTTGTCCAATTCCTTGCGCTTATTAAAATTGGCTTGATGAATTTGCTCGATAACCGTCTAACACGAAGCAAAACAATATTTTATAATAATTAATAGTGATAGAAATACGCTTAATTATGGCGTACTTTGGGCGGTAGGTCTTGATATGCGAGTTGTAAAGGTCTGTGGTCAGCCAGCGTGTTCCGTAATTGTTGCTTATCGCCTCTGATCGCATTGTCTAGTTCTTGGCGATCGATTTCAATGGTTTTTTGTAGATTTTTCAATTCCTTATATTGTTTTTTCCTGGCCACGCTGTTATCCACTTCTATAATTTTCCTATCTCGCGCTTGAAATAAACAATTGTGTATGTAATAATGATCAAAATAAGCACTTGACGATAATAATTGATGCACTTACTGTAGAGATTTATCATGCCTTTATACTGGGTGATTTTATCTTTGGTTGTCCATTTTGAAGAGGTCATCCCATGGAGTTTGACTTTTTTAACAGACAACATGTTGGTCTGGGCGTTCGACATGGTTGAAATTAATAAATTATCGTTTTTAAAAAATTGGAAAAAACTTGAACCCTCCAAAAGGGCGTCAAAAATGACAACAAGCAAACGACGTTTTCACTTATGAAACGATACTACTCGATTTTTCCTTTATACATATATTTTTTATTCACTACAGACTTGTGAGACAGCCATCTTGGGTGATTTTGACAACTATTATGTCATCGTCTAAAATGGCCGCTTCGCACAGTCCTACAGATTTTCAATTACAGATGTAAATTCCAATAAATTTATCGACATCTTGAACAAGATCTAGTAAATCTTCAATAAATACACCTTTATTGGGTAAACTATCGAGAGTCGAATTTAAAATCTCTTTTGAAGAGTCCTTTTCTAAAATTTGGTGTAATTCCGCATCTTTCAAGCACATTCTAAAAATAAATTTGAAGAGTGTTTACTCGTTTTTACTTTGCTGAAATGGACTTACATTTTTATTAGGAGAATACTGAGAATGGGCCAAGCACTGGGCTTGAAAACAATGTTATCTGCTTTCAGACAGAAAGTTTTGACTAAACTTTGCACATCTGATATGATCGTGTTTTCTTCAATTTCCAAGTTGTCTAGCAAACGCTGCATTCTATAAAAAAATTATCTGTATTTTGCAGAGTGCATGATCTCACAATTGTCTGAACTTACGGTCTTTTGAGAGATGTGAGGAAAATCTTGCGCCTCAAAGCGTTTTGCGAATTCACATCCATCAGAGGTAGAACGGCAGGGGCTTCTTCGGTTTCCTCCTCGATCGTTTTCTTCAAATTACTCGACGAACCACTGTCGGTGCTCAACACACCACTATAAAAGGATTTCACTTTGAGATCTAAAAATTTGCCCTCCTCTTTGAGTTGCCGATAATCCGGTAGCGGTTTAAACTGATTGTCACTTCCGACCACAGATTTTTCAAATTTATCTTCGGCTAATTCCCTCAGATGTAATTTCCTGCATATTTCTAAATATCTCTTTTGTTGGTGCACTTCAAGCTCGCTAATCCGCAAAGACTCAAACATGTCGCCCAATTTCTCGTTATTCATAACGGCCTTGACTTTGTTCTCACCATAGATGTAGACAAAAGTCTCTAAAGTGATCCATTCTCTAAAACATTTCGAGATTTTATCTTCGATATCCTCCGATCCTTTATGAAGTTTGTTATTGCGATTCAAGCTAGTTTTAATGATCTTTGCTGGATTGACTTCTATCAATTTCAGTGATGGTTTTGGATTAGGACGTGCGGGTGGCTCTTGATTTTCGTCGACCTCTTCTGGAATCGTTTCGATTACTGGACTTTTATTTCTGGAGGAAACGGCCGAATCGATTTTGTCGTCCGGGACGTCCTCTTCATTTTCGTTGATGGTTTTCATCGACGATTTGTGATGATGATGTTTCGGAATGCGTTTGTATTTCTTCACTTCTATGTCACTGATTTCGGCTTCCTCCGGATTGAGTTCGTTCTCTTCGATTTCGTCTAAAGATATGTGGGTGAATGACGAGATCGAAGTGAAGGAAGAAATGTC
This sequence comes from Salpingus planirostris, assembly GCA_949788335.1. Lineage (NCBI taxonomy): Eukaryota > Metazoa > Arthropoda > Insecta > Coleoptera > Salpingidae > Salpingus > Salpingus planirostris. The sequence goes on along the minus strand of OX460918.1, from coordinate 5,551,097 downwards.
TGGGACCGCTCTGACGATCCCTTGGTCCACCTCGACCCCTGGAATGCCCCTTTCAGTTTTCTCCAATAAATTGAATCGGGGACTTTGGTCGCATTTTCTGTGCCACAGGGGCGTATCATCGATTTGTTTTTTGATATGTGAACTGGCCTTGTAGCAGAAATTGCTACAAAAGTTCTGAAAACATCAGCATTACAAATATTTGCATTATCTATAGGCTCCGGTAATTACTACCTTACGTTCGGTGATATCATATATTTTATTGTTTTTGGTCGAAATGTGGAACTGTTTTTTAGGCATGTCTGGAATCTTCTTACCACATATGGGATAACCACACAGTTTTGTAACAGCCCTTTCCTCTACGATATCTTGATAATGTTGCTGATTAATAAATGGCAACTAAAAAACCGAAAATTATTTGAGAATGAAAGTAGATAACACTGCGAGGAGGACCTACGCATTTGAGAAACACTTGAGACCGAAGTTTGCCCTCAATTGAGAATTCCACAATTTGCAATGCCTTTGTATCACATTCTTTCTTCACATGTGCCGCGACCAACACGTCCTTCCTATGAGTACTTTTAATTTATTTGTTATTAGTTGGGAGAATATCCTAATTTAAAGTGTTTTGATACCGCACGATAACGAGACAGAACCAGATTCACTTTGTTGCAAATAACTACTACTCAGTACTCACTTATTTACTTGTTTCGGCAATTCCTCGCTATTTTTTGTATTACGAACTATTCGTATATAGTCCTCTAATGAGTCCTGCATTTTTCTATTTAGAAATGATAAGAAAACAATCCAAAATATGCAAATAATCAGCAATTTCTTGAATTCCTAGCACTCTGCACTCTGACATTTCACTGTGCCTGTCATCAACGTCACAACATAACCTAACTTCTGTTATGTGTGAAGCTAGCGCGAGGCACACTAGTGCGTACAGAGCTTCAATATCAAGTACGTTTTACACAGGAGCATATTACGGAGACACTATACCCTGTGTTCAATCGGTTTTTCTGTCGAGTTGCCATGATTTGTATCTCTGTCACTGTTTATCTAATTGTTACCGTTTCTACACATGGTATATTTAAGAAAAGCACTGAGAAAACAATTTCTTTTTTACTGGAGTTACTCACCTTTGGTTTCCTGAAATTTTTTCTTCCCCCTTCTCTACATCGATTCCCCTTCACCGCAACCCAAACAGTGACAACACTAATTTTTGAGAAATATAATTGATTGTAACATGTATTTATATATCGACAACAACAAAAACGTTATAATAATTAATATAATAAGTGCGGTAACCAAAATGTAAGTGTAAATAGTATATTGTTCAACGAGTGAGAAAGTTGGCCATTTTACTACGAGGATAAAATATTGTGACACAAGCCGAAGGCGCATGGAGCAATTCATCCGAACGGAAATGGACAATTCTCACGAGTTGGACAGATACATTTTTCCAATCGTATTAAATAAAAATAATGAAATGGGAGATCCGAACACAGGTGTAGTGTGGAGAGAAAAAATAGCGGCTTCTCATTGGTCGAAAAGTGTTTAAAAAGACTTCTACACAACGTTGAAAAAAGTTGAATTTTCTAAATCGAAAACTATTGAGAAACGGTCAGTTTATTTAATATGATTGGGAAAACATTGTTATCCATTAATGACAGAATTTAACAAGTACTTTGGGGATCTCGTGTTGTGAGAAATACATATACTTTTATGTGTGAGTGATGCAATACAATAGGTACTTATAGGTATTAAAAAAGATCTGACCATTAATTTCTATTTTAAATTGTAACAACAATAATTATGATCCATCTCTTGATGTTATCTCCGCCTTAAAACAATGATACAAACGGTCATAGGTATCATAAGTAAGTGAATTGCTATTTGGAGTGAAGTGACTGAAGTGAACGGGAAGCTGTGGAGAGGTATCAACAGATGTCCCTCCGGCCGAATTTTCGTGTCTCTTGACTAACTTGGGGTTATTCGAGATGAATCCTTTTCAATAAACACTCGGTATACACATAATACAGATAATCATCACAAGAGCATAAGACGCTTATTTAATGATTCAGATATTTGCATGGAACTTATTGGAAATATTCAAATGATCGACGATGATAAGGGATATTTGTTGACACCATATGTTTTATAAACCCACTTTAACAATACCTGTAGTGTAATAGGTAATCGTTTTTCAACGATAATAAATTGGAAAACACTACACATACACCGTGTATCCACACCACAGACTGCACCGGTTGGCTACAGACACACGGTATTAAACATTTAAAGCCTAAGTTGAACTCTTATTAGTAAAACTGGATAATGATCTGAGCTTTTTGCGAATTTTAGGGGAGGTCCACTTGCTGGAGACTCCTGTTATCGGGTGATTCAAATCATGAGGAGATACGCCTTCGTCCACATCGTCAGCTTCTGTTTTTATTTCCATTTTCTAAAAATGGGGTTTATCAGTTGGATGTTATTTCAATGAGAGTGTTATTTACCTGGACAATTAATCTGAGAAATTGGTATTGGGTGTCAAGCGCTGCAGTTACTTCTCCAAGTTTACGTTTCGTTTTTTCTAATTCAATGAGAATGTAGTCCTCTCCGCTGTCCATAACAATATCCAATCCTTTGAAATTTCAAAAATAGACATTTAAATTTTCCTTTGTATCAAACTTGAATTGATAAATAAATTCTCTATTGCCAAAAATAATATCAGAGAGGTAAATTATAATCTTACCTTCATCAGAAAACGGATTACCAAACCACTTCCTTAAGAATGAATCGAAAAATCCCAATTTACATTTAATATCGTTAGGGTATTCAATTAGCTCATCTTTATCCACCCTTTCCAGCAGCATTTTAGGAAGTTTACGCTCAAGTTCTGTGTGTAACACGACCTTCAAAGAATCGAAATAATTGTCATTATCACAAATTGTACGATAAAAACTGAGTCGGTATGTATACCTGCATGGCCAACCGCTTAAGTTGTGCATTCCTTCTTACGCTCTCAATGTCACCCACAGCCAGACCAATGAGCAAATTCATGAGAAGAATGGGCATGAGCACCATAAACAGACCCAGAATGAAAAAAGCGGGGATCGGAAACGGCAAAAAGGATCGATCATCTTCGGTTGTTAAATAGTACGGCTTCACGTAAGTGCCCAAGAAATCAATTTCTCCCAACATCATCGAAAACGTACGGACCAGTGACATCGGAATGGTTTTGAAAGAAAGGTGATCACCCTTAAAATGTATAAAACACGGTATGTCCATGTCTCTACAACGTCCGCATGTGAACTTATTTACCCTTGATAATAGTATGTAGAACGCTAGTCCAAAAGCTATGATGAGAATGGAGAATACCATGAGTACTTTAATGAGAGTTTGCAAAATTTCCAAAAACATCACCACGTATATCCCAACCTGATCAAATCTTTGCAAAAGTAGTAAAAGGTTGAACCAGCTCAAAAAAACTGTAAGCGATGCACAAGAAAATTGCAACTCGTACATGGAACTCCAGAAGATGGGAGTAACCATAATAATTGCCGAAATATAGAGCACCCATGAGACCAAATTAATGGGATCCAAGAAATACATGAATTTCTGCTGATACATTTGGACGCATTCTCGAATAGAATTCAAAATTATGTAAGTGATAATCGCCAAAGCACTCATATACATCATCGGAGTAATTTTTACATTCAAGATATTGGTCCTACTGAAAAGCACGTATTCCTGCAAAAAGTATTTTGTTATTGTATTCAGAAAATATTGCTTTGTTGTGGGTCATACGTCGTGAGTTAAATTGATGGTGAGATTCGCGTTAACGGGTTCTTCGTGTTTCATAATCTCATAGGAAAAGCAAGTAACAAATGTCAAAAATATACTGTAGAAAAGAACATTAGCCAAATGAAAGTACTTTCCGTAAGAATTCCATTTCATTTGTAAATATTTCTGACTTAATGGATGAGCGAGCAGTTCAACCCTTCCATGAGAAACCATAGCCTAAAAAAATTAGAAAGGAAAAAATACTCTCTTAAGTTTTCTTGTATATTTGTCGCCATACATTTAAAGCGGGCAACGGAATAGGTCTCGATATGGTTACTGCATCTCCAGTTTTGCTATCAACATCAGCGTAAAATTGCGAACATTCCAAACAAGAGAAGTTGTATTTGATCTGAAATCGAAATAAAATATGTTGATATAACGAAACATTCTAGTGACTTCTCATCATCTCATTCTTACGTAAAACGATTTAGAATCTTTCTTGCAATTGGCCTTCGTTATACATTTATCCTGTACTGCCTCAAAAACACGCGGCATGGAAGCAATCAAAGCCAATGTAACGTATGGATGTTTGCTAGACTTCAAAGACATGACTTGATGCGCTCTACAAATAATATTCTTTGATTAAACAATTCCTGTATGCATACAGCGTGATTCAGTATTGATATGCGGTGGAGATAAAGGAATTCGATAATTTTTATGGACACATTGTAGATGAACGATTATGCGAGAAGAAATGGCTTCATCATGGCTAAATATAACATCATAATAATAATGTTGGTATAACTAGGTATCCTAATTTGAAGATCTCATGAGATATGATTATTACTTTTTTAGTTATGCAAATTGTGTATTGGGTTTCTAAGAATAAGTATCCAATTACTTGAGTTCTCAACCGATATCATTTCATTACACAACACTCACGACACTTTTTGGAACACTCACCTATCTTCATGAGTAACCATAGCAAGGGCTGCTTCAGGAAATTTATAATAAATTGCATAATCAATTGCACTCATTTCCATCTGATTATAGAGAAGTTTGCAATTCATCGTGAGAAGTAAAGCAATCGCATTCGGTTTATTCTCCATTGTGGCTAGATGAAGAGCCGTATTCTTAAAAAAACGAAGCAATTTTTTCATAACGCACATCAAATTTTAACAAATTTCGTATGTCATTACCCCATCTTTATCGGTTTGATCAAGGAGATGAGAATGTACAGACAGAAGAAGTTCTATAGTTTGCGTGTATCCGTTCATGGCTGCCAAATGTAGGGGATTTCTGCCGTTATGGTCTCTGTGCAAGAGCGCACCCCTGTTTAATAAAAGTTGCACCACTCGGGTATGGCCCTGTTTCGACGCAATATGCAAAGGAGTTAGTCCTTCCCCGTCACTTTCGTTTATTATGAATGTTCCTTTTTCAGAATCGAGCAGTTGCCGAACCGTATTGTAACGCCCATATCTAAAAATGGTCCATCATGTAACCGATATTTTTTCGGAGACGACCCTAAAGTCAGGTACTGAACGGAGGAGACGACGGAATGAGACGACAGGGGGTGGTTTCAGGCTAAAACGACCTAAATGGGGAGTGTCTCGATGGCTCTCGTAAGTGCAAGTCGCATTTGTGGTGTACGGCGTTAAATTAGGGGGAATTGATAATGTGTGATTGAATAGTACTTGATAGTACTGTGTGGGTAAAGCTAGCATGCTGCGGCATGATTGAGCCAACGAAGCTAGCGTGCTACGGCATGATTGAGCTTGATTGAGGTAAAGTGACCCAACGTTATGTGAACGCTCTAGGCAAATAGAGCTGTGGCGGAATAGCCTCTGTTAATGAAAACCCTTCTACGTTACCATGGTATGTACCTGAGACGCTATCTCACGAGGTGAGCATTGTATGTGATAATTGATAAAGGAAAAGCGTACTCTTGACACTGCCAGTATGTGCGCAAGCACATACGGTACCGCAGTTGCTCGGACGTGTCTCGGACAGTCTGGGGCTCGGAGAGAGCAATAACTCATAGATTCCTATGTCTTAGTGGTTAAAGGGTTAGCCGGTCAAACTAATGACATCTGACAGGACTGCGGTCCTTGGCTGAGACAATGCCTTCGCGGAAGGGTTGTAAAGCGGTCTGAGCTGGCTCAAGGTGCTCAAATGTCCTCGTTATGTACTGTAGATTGTACCGTAGATAGTACCGTAGACTAGACGATGTTTCGGGTTATGCGCTAATCACCTCTTCTAGCCAAATCTACGTAAAACGGATAATACAAACACAACCATAATAAACAAGGACACTAGAGGAACCTGACGAACCGATACGGCCGAGGCTAGGGGGATGAAGACCCCCGGGTGAGTGACCTATCTCTCTCTTACTCTTTGAGCTCCTCGGCATGTGAACTGTTTTACTTTCATGATCGGCGACCGTTGCACGAGAGGCCATGTGGCATCTTCCAGATAACTATAACGTGACGTCATCGGTACTCGGTCCTTTGGGTAAACAATAGTCGCAGGTATTTGGCATTAACGCCCTAGTAGGTGAACTCAGGTAAAATGTGGGTTTACATATCAGAAGTGGGATAAATATCACACTTGGAGAAGTGCAATTGCTAGGTGCTTTGCATTGTCTTTAGTGTTGTGGTAGGACCTGTATGCGACTCGTAATTTATTGTTACCAGAAAGGACCAGATGACGTTACACATGTGTTTAAAGTTTAGATTTCTTAGTGAACCGAGAACTATTAGTCTAAATCACCCCTAACGCCTGAACATGCTGTAATTCGATACATTCTCACAATTTCTAAAGGTCTGAACTGAAAGTTTGTCAGAAAAGTACTTGGCATTTGCGATTACAAAAGGCGTCCGTTGACAGACATGAAAGCAGGGTTCTCAGTTTTGGAAAGTCAAGTGTTTCACGGCCCAGGGGGTCTAGTGATGTAAAGTCGAAATAGTCGAACTGGGTGGCATATTGGGCGTAAACACGTTGTTACGGGGAGTTGGACACCAGTTCACGTTTGAACCTCGAACTGAAACTGTCGTCGCGAATTCAAAGCCCGATTAAAACCTTTGGAAACAAAATGTTACGGTCTACATTGAAACGTAAAGCCGCGGTGCGTACCCCAGTTGTGACGCGTCGCAAAGTGGTAAAACGGCGAACGAAAGCCCCGAGCGTTCGGTCGGACACATCGAGTGATAGCGCGATCAGCGAAGTGTCCTCACAATTATCGGCACTTACTGGAGTCGTGGCTAGCCTGGCCGAGACAACTCTAAGAGTACGTACACCTGTCACCAGCGTCAATCACTCTTCCCAGGGAGAGGCGGTACCGGAATTCGATCCGGAAGAAACAAAAACGGGCATCAACAAATGGTGTCGACTCGTGGACGAACTCGCGGAAATGTACGGGTGGTCAGAGCAAACCACAACATTTCACGCCATAAGCAAACTCCACGGGTACAGCCGGGAGTGGTACCAAAGTTTGCAATCCGTCAACCACACCTGGACCGAATGGAAAGCGCTCCTGGAGAAAGCCTTCCCGTCAGAAGAGGATTTTCATCAGATCCTGATGGAACTAGCCGCGCGGAAGAAGTTACGAAATGAGAGTTACGTGAAGTACTTTTACGAGATGCTCGCGTTGCTGAACCGGTGTGACATCGGCGGGAAGAAGGCGGTGTCTTGTCTTCTCGGTGGGGTCTCGGATTCCAACGTACAGATCGGCGCTCGAGCCGCGGACTTCGCAACCCCGGAAGATGTGCTTAAGTACTTAAAAACATTGCCGACGACCGTGACGATAGACCACGAAGATCGGTCAGACAAGCGCCCTGACGCCGAAACATCCGGACGCGCACAAGACTTCCGACGTATGTAAGGAGACAATCGGGAAACGCAAAGTCCTTCAGGAAACGGGAGGCTCCAGCAGTAGCATCATAATAATGAATCGAAACCCTTTACCACGAACAGACGATCATCTCAAAACCCCAACCAGACATAATTACTTTACGACCCTAGACATGACGTCAGGGTACCACCAGGTACCACCATTTGTAGAGGATTCCCGGAAATACACGGTCTTCGTCACCCCAGACTGTCACCTCCACTACAAAAGGGATGCCGTTGGGTCTAGTCAATGCACCAGCTGTGTCTAGACCGACGTCTGAAATCCAACCTCAGCACCGTAACATCTGATAGTGTTTCGTTTTCCGTTGATGACGATTTAACCCCGTCATGATTTAGTTGTTCCATCTCATTTCTGCTATTCCAGACATCCATAAAACCAAATGTATAATCGATTAGTGATTAGGAACCCATAATCATGTAATATTATACGCATATCGACGCTGAATAAAAATTACCATGAATGGAAATAATCACGTAATAGAATCTGAAATTCTTTGAACACCTGTCCGCATGATAACCCTTTCAATCTCGAGGGCGAGATTACTGTCAGTATGGCCGAATGTAACCGATATTTTTTCGGAGACGACCCTAAAGTCAGGTACTGAACGGAGGAGACGACGGAATGAGACGACAGGGGGTGGTTTCAGGCTAAAACGACCTAAATGGGGAGTGTCTCGATGGCTCTCGTAAGTGCAAGTCGCATTTGTGGTGTACGGCGTTAAATTAGGGGGAATTGATAATGTGTGATTGAATAGTACTTGATAGTACTGTGTGGGTAAAGCTAGCATGCTGCGGCATGATTGAGCCAACGAAGCTAGCGTGCTACGGCATGATTGAGCTTGATTGAGGTAAAGTGACCCAACGTTATGTGAACGCTCTAGGCAAATAGAGCTGTGGCGGAATAGCCTCTGTTAATGAAAACCCTTCTACGTTACCATGGTATGTACCTGAGACGCTATCTCACGAGGTGAGCATTGTATGTGATAATTGATAAAGGAAAAGCGTACTCTTGACACTGCCAGTATGTGCGCAAGCACATACGGTACCGCAGTTGCTCGGACGTGTCTCGGACAGTCTGGGGCTCGGAGAGAGCAATAACTCATAGATTCCTATGTCTTAGTGGTTAAAGGGTTAGCCGGTCAAACTAATGACATCTGACAGGACTGCGGTCCTTGGCTGAGACAATGCCTTCGCGGAAGGGTTGTAAAGCGGTCTGAGCTGGCTCAAGGTGCTCAAATGTCCTCGTTATGTACTGTAGATTGTACCGTAGATAGTACCGTAGACTAGACGATGTTTCGGGTTATGCGCTAATCACCTCTTCTAGCCAAATCTACGTAAAACGGATAATACAAACACAACCATAATAAACAAGGACACTAGAGGAACCTGACGAACCGATACGGCCGAGGCTAGGGGGATGAAGACCCCCGGGTGAGTGACCTATCTCTCTCTTACTCTTTGAGCTCCTCGGCATGTGAACTGTTTTACTTTCATGATCGGCGACCGTTGCACGAGAGGCCATGTGGCATCTTCCAGATAACTATAACGTGACGTCATCGGTACTCGGTCCTTTGGGTAAACAATAGTCGCAGGTATTTGGCATTAACGCCCTAGTAGGTGAACTCAGGTAAAATGTGGGTTTACAATCATTACAATACAAATAACTGAAATGAGTTGTTCAGGTATATTTAATTTGAGTCCGGTAAAATAAAATAGACAAAAAAGACTGGTCGGTAAACTAGCACTTTTGCAGACGTCAAATTTTCCTGTAATGTATAATTTTCCAGACGATGGGCATGCCACCTCGAGAGGGAAATTGTTTGAACATGTGTAGTACTCACCTAGCAGCGAAATGCAAGGGACTCTCGTTGTTGTTATTCTTTAGATTTATGCAAGCCCCCAACAGTATCAAATTTTCTAAGCTTCGTATGTGTCCTTCCCGACTAGCGTAATGTAATGGAGAGCATCCTGTGATGTCCTTTTCATTGAGCAGTTGAAGTAAATTCGTCTGTGATTTAGCCTAAATGACGAAAGAAATATCTTTATTTCGATATGGTGCTACTGTACATATTTGATGATCAATGATTGTGTTACTATTATTAATCGACCTGTATCTACTATTATACCATTGTATATCTTCAGAATATGCTTGTAAAAATAGTTTTGCTCATAAAAGTATAAAAAAGGTGAAAATGAAAGCGCTAACGACCTACCTTACTTACTTCAGCCGCGAACTGTTCTAGTCTTCCACCGTTCATTACCACTAAATGCAAAACATTTCTTCTGTTTAAATCAGTGATATAGATATCGGCTCCTAATCTTATGAGGACGTGTACAGTCCTCCAGCCTCCTCTTGAAGACGCCAACAGTAGCGGAGAGCGCCTCTCCTTATCCATTGGATTGATGTCTGCACCTTCGTTAATTAAGAACTCGACGATCTCCGGATGATCAAACATCGCGGCGCAATGTAGGGGTGTCATTTTTTGAACGTCGCACGAAGCCAAACAGGGCAGTTTCTCTTCCGGTTGCATCTTGAACATCAATTTCACAATTTCGGTGGCTCCTTGGGCACATGCCAAATGCACGGGCGTGGAGAGATCGTGCTGTTGCGTGGATATTTTGGCGCCGGAACGCAGACAAAGCTCCACCGCCTTTATGTCTCCCCCGTGGACGGCCGAGTGCAGCGGGACGTTTCCTTCCGAATCGTAAAACGATATCATCTCTTCCCGGGAACAGCCGCGAGATTCGCCCCACTGCAAAAAGATCTCCATGGTTTTTGACGAGGCGTTTTTCGCAGCCTCGTGAATGGGATAGTATCCGTTATTGCACGGCTTTCTGGGGCATGCGTCGAACTCGGAAATCTAACAAAATAATAAATGATCGAGTATCAAATTGTCCACCTGATGCGCCCTCGTGGAAAATTAATATTTCGGATTTGGTGAATGACTAGAAATTTCCCCCAACTCGAAGTCCATCACAAAATGCTACAAGTTCCCACAAGATTTCAACAAATTACTCCGAAGAATTTGGTACCAATGACAGGCATCAATATGACGAAATTTGTATAATGATTTGGGTAATTATTCAGCAACATTTATTATTCATAGAAGTGACTTACCAAGATTCTCGCGCATTCTTCGTGATCATAAATTGCGGCAATGTGTAGGGCTGTTCTCCCATGTTCTCCTCCCTGTTGGATGTCGATTTTTTCCTTGTGTCTCCCCATGACCTCCAGAACTGCCACTTTGTTGAGCTCGGTCACCAAATGAATTGCAGCTTGCTTTTTTTCGTTCAAAATGTTCGTTTCAACGCCCCTGGAATTGGAATATTATTTCGTTGTTTTGCTTTCGAAATGACCATGTTATAGACGGTAGCCCGAAAAATGGAACTTTTATTTTGCGAATACTTAATGATAATGCGTTTTTTGGATAAAAATAAAATCATGTCACTCACGCTTGCAGAAGAAATTCCACTGCTTCAAGCGATTCGTGTTCTACGGCAATATGTAGGGGTGTGTTACCGACGTTATCCTGATCATTTAAATCTGTAATGAAAGACGTATTATCTATTATCGTGCAGCGTGCAGCAAGATGAATTTCTTGAATTTAGGTACACTTTATATCATTCATGATTAGTTTGATAAACTCACCTCCTCCTTGCGATAAAATAAATTGTAAAATGTTTATTCGATTTCTCGCAGCTGCTTGATGAGCTGCTGTCCTTCCACGACTGTCTTTGATTGCGAGTCTTGAAGGTTCCGCGAAATAAAGTCGTTGAAACGTCTCCAAATTACCGACCTCAGCTACCTGAAATGCGCCCGTTAGCTACTGGACAACAAACTTAACACTCAAATTAAAATTTGCATTGAATTTTAAATGTGCGGCATCATCTTAAGTAATGTAAAAACACAATGTATAATATGGTTTTGTTATTGTACTAGATGTTTCGTGTAAAGCTGGAATGTCTTGTTACAGATAATTTACTTAGGTATAACTCGAATTAAAATGGTTCAAATTTTGTAAATTTTACCGTAAGAACTTGATTTATTTCTTGCGCGGACAGTTTCTTATTAAATCTCAGTACTCTGCTCCAATGTTTGACTGTTTTAACTGAACCATAAACAGCCATGATTTCGTTTTCCCGTTCAATCAATTTTGTTATCTTCATAAGCAAATTATATGAAGGGATATCATTCAGGATCCGTGGTCAACTTGAGAGGATAATTTACTGCAATATCTCAAAACTTGAAGTTGCCAACCCCCCAGTCAAATAATTATGAATCAGATTCACGAGGCCTCTTTGCCGTATACCTATCCCCACGAAACTCATGACTTTTGATACCGACACTGTATGTAGGAAGACTGCCAGTAGCTCCAATACGCAAGGGCAAGATCCACCCTTGCAGTTTGCTTCGTTCTCCCACTACTTACGCCGAATCTAAACATTTTCTTACATCATACTCGTATTATTTTTCTGCTGAACTCAGAGGCGCATTTGTCAGAAACAAGAGTCCAAAGGGATTTCTACAGCAATATCTCTAAACAGTTACACATTAAAAGTTTACACCGCATTAGGGAGTGTATGCAAATTGCCGTCGAGAATAAATAATAAAAAAATGAATGAATATAGGTCATTTCAACTCTTATGATCGTATGGAATATTTAGAAGATCTTTGAAGCACAATATTGATATTAATGTACTCATTCGAGTTATTCCATCACTTCCGTTAAATATTGAGGCATGAAATTATATTCCATACCCTTAAAATCCTAAAAGGGCTCTCCGTCATCAGGCATATTCCTCCGTTGTCTTCGGGCATTCCAGTGTTACTCAGTCTGTGCGTTTTTTCTCCAGGCGGCAGCATGTTTTGAAGTTCACCGTTTGTTGCTGAAGCGCTCTTCAATCCACCTCCTATGGCTTTGACGGCTATCGCCCTCAAAGACGACACAATCCAATTCTGAAACTTATTCCATGAATGTATTAAGATACCGGCTGTTCAAACAATTTTTCTCCCGAATTTCTATTTCCATCTCGCTCTGTCTCTATTTGAATTCGGAGTAGAACCTGAGTTATATCTATATACAACTGAATCTTGAAGAGATAGAGACAGAGAGATGACAGAAAAGCCCTTTGAAAACCTGGTAGTGTACATATTTTCTCGATATCGCTGATATTGGATTGGGACACGGCAATATGTATGTAAATACATATGATACATAGGTACTTAAATATACATGAGTAAAATAATACCATATATTTGGAAAAGTCGCATTTTAATCAGTTCGTTTTACTATCTCCACCTATTAGCCATATGGTTAATGAAAGGACAAACATTCGAAAACTATACGAGGAAATATAATTTTCCTAATCACAAGTGTTTTCCCTGTGGACATAAATGATAATAATCTTTAATCTATAATCTGCAAGGTATTTTTCGTTCACCGTCAATTAGTAAAATAATATTATGGAAAACAATAAAAAGCTAATCAAATTAAAAACTTATTCTACTTGCATACAGTGTGTCCCACCAACCTGGTACCTATATTATGTGTTTTAATACGACACGAATACAAAATAATATCAGACTTACGAATGTATTGGGTTGGTCCGAGTGTGATACAGAAGACGATGGTATTTCGATTTTCTCACAAGAGCTAATAACTTTTTCGGGTAATTCTATTGTGGGCAAAACTGCAATAATTGGCGTTGAAGGACTTGAACGCGATGCATTTTCTTCGGCATCAATGCGCCAAGATCTCATCCTCTGTACAAAATGTGTCAAGTTGGGCATGATGTGAAAACAAGATCCGCTACCTGAAATCAAGGAAATTAGAATTAACCGCGTTATGATGATTCGGACAAAAAAAAACGCTTCCAACAGACCATCACATGTATATTATGATCATCCTTTCCGTACTTTCATTCACCAAATGGTATTGAAGGAAGAATTTTGGGCAAATGTATTATAAATTGAATTAATTCGCTCATTTGATGAAGTGAATGATAAAAGTCGTAAGTATATTATCCGTGCGACTGTCTCTGGAGTTGTGAATTAACTACAATACGAAATATCTGAGGTACTTATAGAAGCTGATTAATTAATAAAGTATTATCAAAGGTATTCATACACGGTAGGATTCAATTAAAATGTGCTACTATTAAAGCGACGAGATCATGAAAACCCATGTACCTATATGAAATTATTTTGCTCTTAGGATAATTAAAAGAAAATTTTCACAAAACAGAATTTCCAATGTGATTGCTTTTTAATCAATCCCCAAACCGGTGTGTATTTTACTAGTTTAATAACAAAATGAGTTATTTTCTATACCAGAAATTTTCGGCGAATTCTAACGGATGACAATGCGATGTGGTGTCCCAAGAGTCGTCAGAGGAATTTGTCTTAGAATGAACCGGCCCCTTCGGTGATTCTGGGACACCCTGTATGTGATGTATGCATGTGAGGCAGAAAAGTTATACCGATGGCGAGTATGGATGAATAACTAAATTAGTAGCCAAATCAAGTCATTCGTTCTGATATACTCTATTAATACATTTATTTCCTTAGTATTTCCATAATATTAATAGCTCTTTGACTTTAGAGTTCTCCAAATATTATGGCCAAACTAAAAATAAGTCAGTTTTCCATAACTAAAAGGCTTGATGAATTCATATGAAATTTACTTTCGAGTAATGGTACACAAGTTACATTGGTCTAGATTCATACCAGTAACTATATTGTAACTAGTTCCTATTACACAGCTAGGATATATATCTCTTAATTGTAGAACTTATTAATTGTTATAGGTATACATATGAATAGGTATTATATTTCGCGGCAGTAATTATTGAACAAACTTCTGCAATATACCTCATCAAGAAATCTATAATGTTAATTACAGTTTGTCAAAGTGAAGCAGTATAAATTAAATAATTATAGAACTGAATGAAAACTTACCTTTGCGAGAGCACAAATTAAAATGAAATAATGATTCACTATTTATGACTTTTCTCTACGAACTTCTCCAAAAATGCACAAAAGTTGCGTTCTCCGCTCATCCCCGTGATAAAGTGACGGTTAAATAAACACATTGTCTATCCGTGTCCAAGAGTAATCTCGATAATGTAGGGGGGTATATGTTGGGTGTATAGATAGAAATGATGCGCATTACTTACTGGATCTCTAATAAAGAAACATACGGGAAATTGAAAATGTAAATTTACCACTTTGGCTAACACGATATTATTCATGACCACAGCCATGGGTCACAATATACCTATGAAGGGAATTGCTGAATTGCAATTGAAAGGATCAAACTTTTTACATGGGAACATAATATGTTATTCAGCGTAAATACATAAATACAATTATAATGAATTTCTTATTTGGCTATCTATAAAATAAATTAGTGATAAAATATAACGTTCATGCTGCCTCGGACTCAAGCACCCAGAATTTTTTTCACGCTGTATCCAGGAAAAGCGTATATGGCGATCCCTATAAGAACCACCGCTGCCAAAATTATCAACGCCTTTATAAATTTCCATTTGTGGAGCTTAAAAATGTACTTGATAGCTTTCCACGGATTCCTAAACCATGAAAATGAAGTATCCGGACGGCTGAAAATTAAATTGCCTATAAGTTTTAGGAGGTGCGTGACGAAACTTGAATAATGAATTTCTCATCATCTTAACTTATTTAGTGTGAAAATTAGCGACATATTTCAATTAGTATACGTGGAGGCGATCGATTTCAGACGATTCATCACAGAGGCGACCTGATCGCGATGTCAACATAATAACGTTTTAGTGGAGACAATTTATTGAAACCCTCCAAGAAGATGAACCGTAATGAAATCTTATAAAATGGCATCGATTTTTGGTAATGCTCATCGATTCATTTCAACTTTCGCAAAAAAAATTCAAACATAACTCGCTCTTTTCGACAGGACCCGCGTTCGTACTTTGGTTTTGGCAGTGCTTGGGGCTCATCTCGGCCAAGTCCGGCTGGACTTTTTTGTGCTTCCTCTAGTGGCAGAATCTCTAGCTCAAGCTCCACATTGCCCTGACAATAAAGTAGTTAAAAATTTTCAGGAACTTGAAGAATGACTTTTTCGGGAAAGTAAATATTTACTGAAAATTTTTCTTCACTGTTTGTGGGATCAATAGTTTTAAAAGGCCACCATCCTCTCATTCTTCTTAGTTTGAATAAGTTTGTGAGCGGGGCATTTTTTTCTAGAATTTTCAACGAGCATCGCTTCGACGATCTGGCCGGGCGAGGCATTCTGGATAATTCCAGAACGAGAACTCCTGAAACGCCATACACGTTTAATTCTGTACTTTTTTGCTTGTCATTCCTCATGCCTAGAAAGTCATCAGGTGAAAAGCTATCATTGTCCCATACTTGAAGAGTGAGCCTGCAGGGAATTTTAAATTCCGTCTCGTCCAGGGCGAATATCGATTCCTTTTCCCGTATAACGAGTTTATTTTCGGTAGAGAGATATTTGACGGGGAAAACGAATCTCCAATTAAAGTTACCCTCGCCAGATAATGACCTGTAATGTACATCAGTGTACTGAGCATTTTCTGGCCCGCTGAGCCACCTACAATTAGGATAAACAAATCGATACATAATACATGTTCATTAATTGTATCGTTTATAAACCCTTTAATGAAGATATCAGACTTTCTCTCCCCGGTAAAATAATCATCTTCATCCATTACAATATTATCCGCATTCCATACGATCACCCTCAACTCATAATCAACGGGTTTCCGGGGTTCGATATTGACCGGTTTCGGAGTGGGAAAATCGGTTATTGGAAAAATATCAATCCACAATTGGAGTTTTCCCTAATAGGATTAAAACGCGGTATGTGATTAAATGTCCTATTAATCATGTGCTTTTCCTTTTCCGGTCACATCATATACCTGTTCAATTCCTGGTTTGATGGGGTGAAAAAGTGACCTGGTCTCGACATGTTCCGGAACTAAATGGCAACCGACTACCGGAATTTCATGCCAACGCCTTAAAGCGGCCAATGCCAAAACCTGTTTATCGTACACCGGATTTTCTGTACCTGAAATAGCGAACGTATAAACCTTTCCGATAAGTAAATTCCGTACTTACTCTGAAAGTTATCTACCGGCTCGAATTCATTCGAGGCTATTCTCACAGATGTCTCTCCATACACCGGCGGTGAAAGATTGTATTTTTTACAAAGTCCCTCAAGAATAGAAGCCGGTTTTTGTTGGTCTCTCCATCGGCAGTAGCCGACCCTTTAAATTACGCAATTTTCATCATAAATTACCATAGAGGTCGACATCACTGAACTTACTCCTCGTAAGTTTCCGGGATGCCGCAATGAGCTCGATGTTTGGTATAGAACCGCTTTTCTAAATCGATTTTCGTTTCGCCTATGAGATCGTTTTTTGTCGTCATGTCCCAGTCGTAAATCGAGATCACCAGAGTGTGATCCTTTGGGAATATCGCGTTGAATTCGAAACACCTAATAGGATGAATTTGTAATAATATCTGAATATGTGATAATAACTAAATATGGATGTGGGCAAGAAGTTGAGCAGTACTCGCCTGCCGAATACGGGGTTGATTTGTCTCATTACTCGATGTTCTTTGTCGTCTACGATTTGGCCGTTCAAGTTGATGCGCAAGTAAGGATCGGATTTTCCGTTGAGATCTTTGGGTCTTAAGCCTATTGCTCTAACGCAATACAGCCGCAAGACAAACCGCAAAGGATTATTCGAAGGAAAGTCACTGAAGAAACCTTGGTCCAAAGGCGAACCGCTTGCGGTCACTAAATTCCCTTCCATTACGGGAGGCCAGCGATATACTCTCATCGATCCTTTGAAAACCGCCGTGGTGTTCTCCCTGTCGACAGTTTCGTCTCCGGTTCGCTTGCCTTTGTACATGGGAAATGACTGCAGCATGTCAGCGAATGCGCAAAATTCCGCTTGAGCTTCCAATTCGTTGGGATAAATTTTCAATTTATTTTTATACGCGCAAGACATTTTACCATCATAAATTTTATCCTACATAAAAATAATCTGTGTCTAATGTGAAACAGTATCCACTTATACCTGACTGTACTTCCAAAGAGGCATAAAATTTGGTCCACCAATCAAAATCGTCTTCTTCTACATATTCCAGATCGTCAAAAATTAATGCCGATTCTCTTTTCGCTAGAATCGACTTTCTTCGGCAACTTATACAGCACTTTTTTTTGTTGGACTCTATAGAATCAGTATCAGTTATTTTATTTTTCGAGTTGATCAGATTTCTGGACTCTTCTACATCCTTTTTATGAAATAGTGCTCTACAAAAACTAGAGAATTTTGAGTGTGATTCTTTCTCTGATTTCTTTGTACAAATCTTGCAAGTCCATTTACAAGATTTGTTATCAATCTTATCGTCTTGTAATAATTGTTCAGATTTTTTTACGGAATTTATCTCAGCGACTATATCAACCGATTCTACAACCAAATTAATTTATTTGACTTTAACAGTATGTGTTAAAACTTTTCAAGAAAATAAATACCTGTAGTCGAAGTAACTGTATCTAGCAAGGAATTGACTTCAAGTTCTGCAAATTTCGATTTTCTCTCATTCTCAGTCATGGGCTTATAGAAAAATCGAATTACTGGAACGACATGTGTTCCCGCGAATACATTGATTCCAAAATTTCTAGTATCAAAAATTTTGAGACACAAAGGGGGTGCATATTGAGGTTGTTCTGGAAATATCTACAAGCAAACATCATTTTGATCTTTTGTCTATACTTAATACTTTTCAGCTTACAATGTCGATACTTTTGATATGATTCGTGAAATTCAAACCTTTCTTCGCGTGAACTAAAGTATCAGAACTCAAAGTGTAATTTACGCATTCTACGACAATTTTGGGTCTATTTATTGGGCACAGTTCAACTTTTTTCAAGTCGCGGACACCCCAAAATACCACTTCCATCTTATAAGAGACTAAATTCGGTTTGATATCTGGGGGGATTTCTGTGATAATCCTTTGATCTTCTTCAATTTCATCAGAGTTTGGAAACGTTTCCAACAGTTCAATGGCTGCTAAAATTTCCGCACTTACATCATATTTGTTATAAACTGTGTGCCAGGATAATTCAGGAGGAACATATTCGTCCTCTAACATTTTTACAGTCGGTTTTATCACACATCGTCCTATAAGTTCATTTCTGCACTGAAATAGATTGAATGTTTTTTATTTATATACATAGAGATAACCAGGAATTATACAAACACATTCATCTCTGTCATATACTTCAACAAAAATCGTAGGAAGATTATCATGGATAAAACTTTTTGATCCATATAAAGTGATTTTTCTCAAGACTAGAGTTTGATTCCAAATCGGACTGAGTGTTTTTTTAATAATTTTAGTTTTCCTAAATTGATTCCCAACAATAACAAGGACAAAAGGATCGCAAAGTCCATTTTTATCAGATCCAGGCGTGAACCGTCCTTGAAAAATATGGGCCCTGCATTGGAAATTCTAAAAAAATATTGAAAACCATAAATTCAAATTTTTTCTTTCTCACGTAAGACTGAGTTGCAATTAAATTCGATGGGTTTTCTGTTGAGAAGTCGAAACCGTCCGGTATACTTTTTAGATAATATTCTTGATGTTTTGCCAATCCCATCCATAAAATTAAATCAGTTTTAGCAACCATTGCCATAAAATCCATTGTGTTAGATTTGGGAGTATTTGGGGTTTGAAAATAAACTGTTTGCACAATGCCACATTTCGGACCTTTTTCTTCTTCAATTAAAGAAAATGTGATATCTTTTGGCTCTACAATACTGTAGGCTACGCGTTTATGTCCGTGCAACATCCATAAGTAAATTTTAGGCCAATCTTCAATCTAAAAAGTATTTTCCCAATTCTACTGACGAGTATCTTGAAATATCTCCCAAGATTTGAATTTTATTTCGCATTTGGGAGTACCTACTTCAAATACATTTGGGATCGTCAATTCAATCTGAATGTATGGTATACCTATAATAAAGCTATAAAAAAACTTACGTTACGAATAAGATCTTCAATCCTATCCAACAAACTTTTAAGCTCTTGAAATTTCTTACGCCTGCTTTTAAGAGAATGAAGATTTTGTGAAATCTCATTAATTTCTCTCATTTCTCTCAAAGCGCATACAATTCGTTTCTGTTCCAGATTTGTATCTTTTGACGTATTGTATGTTGAAGCTATATCAATATATTTTCCGGATGACGTAATAAGGTAATCTGTTACCTCATCAAGAAATTTTCCAATTGAATCAGAATCAATTCTAAAATCATCATTGCAGCTGACTTTGAAATGGATTTCATCCAAAATCGATTTCTAAACAAAATTACGTTCATTAGAAAATTATAGATTTTTTGCTCTCAATTTTTATAGTACCGATTTTGTAGTAATTTTCCGTAACATGTTACAATTATAAATTCGTTTTCTAAAATCAGGTAGAGAGAGGGACAAAGTGAGACATGTCTTTTGCTCATCTAAAGGAAGATAGTGATAGTTTTTGTATGTCTGACTGGTTCTAATCGGTGGGGTCACATTGGTAATTGATTTGTCGGCGTAATCAACGACTTCATCATTTAAAGATCCACAAGCCATACGAAAAGAAATTGGTTTATCGTAGCATTTTTTGATAATAACAGGCACATCCATAATTATTCCATGTAAGACAACATCTTCATATCTTAGAAGGGTGTCCTTAATACAGATGATCATCAATTTCATTATAATCATACCACAGTCTAATTCGGTTGAAGAGTAGCAATTATTATAAATTTATAAATGAACTTACTTCGTGTGAAGGAGGACTTTCCCGAGAATAAATTTTATTATCCTTTTCTGAAATATTGCTTAGAATTAGAGTTTCTAGAGAAATTAATATCTGACCCATGTAGCCCTCTAAATGATTTCTGGAATAAAAATAGAGAAAAGTTGGCCCAAAAGTAGGTAAGAATCCTTCCTCTCTTTCATTTGAGATTGAAGGAAGGTTTAAATATCGGATTGCTCTAGGATTCTTTTTATGGGACTCGACATGATGGAGTTCTATTTTAATCCTTTGACATAAAGGCGGAAAAAGTCCTCCGAAAATTAAACGTTCGTTCCAAGTTGGTTTACTGGTATTCTTTTGTATGGAAGTTTTCAGCTTATAAAAATATTTTAAAGGTATAAAATCCGAGTTTTACAGACATGAATTAGTGCATACTTTTTTTCCGCGGAAAGATATTTTGATGTAAGAACTTGGATTCAACTCAGTTAGCTTTTCATTTTCGGTTGTGTGAACTTTTTTAGCAAACTTTTCGCCACGATAAATATCAATAATGAAATTCACCCTCTGTCGTTCTGTAGAAACTCCTTCAGGCAACAGCAGATTCCTGGATATTTGACAAAACATTAACTATAACTAATACACCTGGTGTCCAACGACTGTTTTTATAACCCTTCAATTTCGTCCGTATTCGTGAATTTTTTAATTTTAGGAGAATCGCCTTTAGATAAAATAGTAATGTTGATTTTTAGATATCCTCTAGGACCATCAATTTCTTTTTTTGGCGGCGCGGCTAATATAGCCCATTTCTCGTAAAACTGATGGTCTGAATAAAAAATTATTTCAATATTTATGTTCTCTGATCATTTTTCATATCGATACCCGGTTGATACCAAACTGTGGCTACATCCAAGTCTACATAGCCCAAGATTTTCCGCTTCCGTATTAAACTTCCTGGTTTGATAACCTAAAGACGGTGTTCGTACCACGCATTTGATGAAAAAAACAACACTTACCGTTATTGTTATAATTTTATCAATTAGCGTTTCAATGGTACAGAAAAATTCAAATACGAAGTACTAGAAATATAAGTACGGTAATATAAGTTTGGGTAAGTATAATAGTGTACCTAGTAAAAATAAAAACACTCTGGTAGATACTTAGGTACTTAGATGGTTTCATATACGACTTACCTCATTGTAATATGGGCAATCTGTGTTCCGTTTTACTTTTGTGTATTTTTTATTGTTATCAATTTTGATTGCCACTACTGAATTCATATTAGGCCACACGTAGTGGCGTCCTTCTATTATTGAAATTGCGATCAGGAAAGTTTGTGCCTTTTCTGTCATTTTGATATGATTCAATATTGACAAAACATACCAAGTAAAGACTAGTAAAGACAATTGTTGATTGACGTATACTAATTTAAAAATAAAGGTTCAAGAATAATATTAATTTTATTATGTGTTGTAGGTATGTCCATCTATTTATTTTTTGGAAAATCCGTGCGTGGTACATACATACATCGATAATGACTATTAAGAACAAAGATACAAAATTATAAATATATATTGCTAGCTCCCCTATATGTATGTACATGAAATAATCTCACCATTAATTTTCCCAAGTTTGTACAAACTGTTGTACAACTTGTTTGTTCAAACTATACATTATACCTTAGGCGTTCAAACATTTTTTTTAATTCTAGAGGACCATGACAGAAAGCATTTCATTCAATCAGGCCACAATAAAATAAATTTCAACACCTAGTATGGTTACACCAAATTATGTACAAAAATGCCACTACAATATTTAGAGATATTTTTTTCTATAATTATATGAGAAAGAGTCACTTATTATTAAGTACCGCTAAGTTTCCTCCAGCGTGCATACCAATCTAACAAATTTATTATTCACACCTATTTCTCTAAATCAACAGTGATCTTCCTAAGAGGTGGATTAAAGTAATTTTGACATATTGTGAGCTCATGTGCCGTGATACAAATGTGTTTCCGCCTTAAGGGGTCAATTTTCATAGTATCAATCTTTTAAAACCTCATGAAATCTCGAAAGGATTAATGCTTTCATTAGCCTTATACTTCAAGCGGACGGTGGCATCGATTAATTACTTTTTGTGAGATATAAAACCACATTTCTATCGCACATCTATGTGCTCTCACAGTCCAGGCAGATACCTACGTAATATTATAGGAAAATGAACTAGATCACTATCGGAGAGGAGCATTTTTAGGACCCCCATAAAATCTCAAACCGCCCGACTTTCTTTAAAAACCACCCTTGTGCAACTTCATAAAAAAACTGTAAGCATTTGACCAGGCAATTCAGAAATTTCTCATTTGAAAATAGTTGTAAACCGAAGAGTTGGAGTTAGGCGATTTGTAGAGAAAATCCGACGAAATATTTCTATTATGGATTGTATACCTACCTACTTTAGTAAATATCACTGAAAGTGAGAGTCTGCGAGTTTTGCGAATGTAAATGATGATGAAGGTCGTCTAAAGATTGATGCGAAATACTATTAGTTTCACCCATTATTCCCGAGCCGACAGATGAAGGCCCATTAGGACCTTGATTTTGGCTGCCACTCCCGGGGTTGCCCTCTTGTCGCATAATATTCCGTCTCCATTTAGCTCGAGCATTCTGGAACCACACCTGAATATTCCAGATGTTTTATGAATAAATTAATCTTTACGATGATGCAATATTACTTAAGTAGTAGTATACATTACACATTAGATATACATGATGTATGTATGGTACTTACTTGTAGTACTCTCTTCGAAAGTCCGGTTTTCTGAGCTAATTGTTTCAAATCTTTAGCATCCGGATTTTGATTGATGGCGAAATATGTTTTCATAGTCCTGAGTTGGTGGTGTTTGAAAGAGGTTCGCATCCTTTTAGTTCTTTGCGTTTGGTGACCATTACTGGAAGCCGGCGATGTGACCGACGAGTCGTAAGACAATGATTCCATCGACGAAGACAGTTCGCCTTGTTGCAGCATTTCTATAAAAGAGAGGAAACCGTTTTTGTAATAACGAGTTATACTCGTATGCATTACCTCGACGGCCTAGGTATAGGTAAAGCATACGATAATAATTATTATCAGACGTCTACTAAATCAATCAATATGATAGGTTCCGCGGACAGCGATCGAATTCATCTGCATTGTGATTTCCTCAACTACCGGTTTTAGCGACGATCCGTGTTTTTTCGTTTTGCAGAGAGGAATGCATCAGACGTTCAGATGTAATGGGGATAACTTGAGCTTTTTGGGTAAATGCGAGCGATTTGTTACCGATACAACTCTTCTTATTGTTCCCATCGAACCTGATGCATCGACGAATCAGGTGTTGAGCATCTCGAAGAAGAAAGTGAATTACCAATGCATTCGTGGACGAGCATGCATATTCATCAGATCGGACTGGACAGACTGTATGAGTGCAATAAAAGCAACTTCCCCAGAACAAACCTATACATATAGGTACATACGAGCAAATATGGGGATAAAACAAAACAAACAAAGCTTTCCTAAATAATCCACCCTATACCTATAATTTAGGTATTGTATTTGTTCAGCATTAAAAACACAATACGCTTATGCGACGAGAAATTTTGCATTGTTGAATAATATTTGAAACCATGTCGCATTCAAGTGTTTAAGGGCCGGGTCTTTCACCTCTGTTTCAACAATAAAATTCACCAAAAATCTTACTCGGAAGATAAAAAGATTGAGCCTTATTTTTTATTGCATGATGAATCTACATGTGAATATCATGTTTACTAACTTGAATTTGAAAATATAATAATATTTTTTTTCCTTCCCAAAAGTATCGTAAAAATTTATCCCAAATTATCTCGAAATTTCACAGCAGAGAGATCACTTTGAATTTTGAAACGTCTATGACCGTTATGTGCCCACGTCATCGATTGTGGAGCGCTGTTTATACATGTACTGCAGGTCCTCGAGCACGTCTCTGAGTGCTGATGCCCTAGCCCTTTACCCCATACTAGTTGCAGAGACTCGAACCATGCCCACCCTCAAATTGGAGAGCGCTTTGCCCCGCAACATACGTGTACAACATTGAATGGATATAATTAACATTCATAGTTCGCGTTCATGTACATTTACTCACATTATGATACTAATATCGTTGTTTGATTAGTTTGTGAATCTCACGTGATTAGTATCCGCGTATTGTGATCAAATAATTATTGACTTCTCTTTTGATTTCAAGGAATTCCATTGGATGTCATGGCTCTGCTTGCCTCTGTAATTTTCTTTCTTTCCAAAAGATGGCGTTCAGTTTTAAAAGAATTTAAACCGTGGTTATTCAACAATTTAAGCCGCCGATTATGGGTTTTTAGTAGAGTTTATTGAGTCCACTGCAAAACATATTCTGCTGCTCTTGAAAGCACAAAATTGAATTCATTGGTGATTGATTTGTAAAAATTTGATCGAAATTGGTTTGTAAATAGGATGAAAATTTCGCCACTTTCCGATAGAGGGCACCACGGAAAGTAACTTTAGGTGCACGTAGGCTAACTAGATCTAATCAAACAACGGTAAATCACTTCCATAGAATTATTCTATTTTTTGAACGTGTTAGATGCACAACAGGGTAATTTTACAAAAATTCGTTACGGTAAATGGATTGCAATGGCAGTCCTATTTTGAGAAAATCAATGATGACGAAAGACAAGTTTAGTTGTTGGGCGCGACTATTCGTGATGAAAAAAGTAGAAAAAAACCCACTGAACGGCATTACAGTTTTGTTTTATTCCCGAAAACGAGAGAGCCGCACGGTCCGTGGTCGGATCGGCGGCGACCGGCATATCGAATCGGTATCGGCGCGTAATTTATAGGTTTGCTTTGACGGTGGGTGGCCGGGCTCGAACCTGTTGACAGATGAAAAGTATCCTCAGATGGAGGATTGGATAACTAGAATCCGGTAGCCAATTGGGCCGACGCTATGGCCGCTTTAATATGTGTGCATTCCGCTCATCGGGCACCTTAAGCGACCCGTAAGACTAAGTATGAGGTATGCAGGCGATCCGGGACCCCGGACCCGATCCAACTTACACCGACTCTAAATTAACACTTTCCCTAAATTTATCCTAGAATGAATACCGATCGATCGATAACCATATTGGTCATGCATCATGAAATCAAAATTTTGTGGTTTTTCTATGGGTGGACTAATTATTCTTGAAACTGTCCACTAAATGTGCAAAAAAGTGGCTCCAGAGTATGATATCTATATGCACTGTTATTTACGGGCACAATACTACAGGGAGTCCCACAAATTAACACTGACTGCGAAAATCATGCATCTGATGGCTGTCTAATCCCCGTTTTCAAATACAAGAGTTGATTTTTCACTTTCTCATAAGCGAGACATCCCGGCTCCCGTGTTTTATCTTAGGACACCCTGTATTCAAAAGTACGACTTGTGAATGTTCGATAGTATAGGCGAGCGTAAAATGCACCTGCCCCTTATTTGTGTTGTAAGGACACATCGGGCCCACATCGATTCATTCTAGATTCTCTAACGACCGCTATATCACCACCGACTGCCGCTGCCGACGCTACGTACAGGTGAAAAGTGAAACAATCTCCAATTAGATCTAAAAGACTCGAATGATGCATAAGAACGTGCCAGTTGCATAACTATCATATAAAGCCAAGCGGTGTATTGCGCCAGAATCCCAGGGCTTAGGGAGAATCCTCCAAAACACCATAAAAACTCTGTACCTACAAACATTTTGAGGATTCATAAAAAAAAAGAAATATAGAATTTTTTCCACCGGGGCCTTTTGCCACCTAGCGTTATGATCTTTTTATGATCATTTTTCAATTAGGAATTTTATGAATAAATTTTGAACTTTATGAAAACGTATCGCAAATTTTGATAATCGTTTTGAAAAGGGTTCTGCACATTCGATTTTGCTTTTTGGAAGGATAAATTGCCCGAAAATTATCACTCTTTTGCCTTGGTCACTACCTGTAACCGCGATCGGGCGCGTTTCTGTCTACCCGCTGTTAATTAGATGTTCCCTCGTTGTTTTATGGTCTTTTGAACTCCACTAAATTCCAAGAAATGCCATCGCAATCGCCAGGATCACTCCCATATACTTTTAGAAGTAGGACAACGAATCTCGAACGAACGAAACTCGAAAATTTTACTTTTTACGATCATAATAAACTCATGAACAACTTATGGTCAATAAGTAAGCCAATAAGGAAGTAATTTAGAAATTTAACATTTGCGGTCACTTACTTTTCAATAAGTCTAAATAAGGAAAAAAATCTTACCCAAAGTCGTAGCAGCCATTCTCATAGTCACGGGAATTTCGCCACAAGCCGTCCGATTATCATCCAAAGGAAGTTTTCTTTTCCTGGGTCGTCCTTTGTGGTGTTGAGGTGGTGCATTGGAATAATAACCGGACGGAGATTCACTTCCACGGAAGATCATCTCCATAGGATCGGTTGAATCACAGAAATCTAAAAGTTCGTAGTGAGGCCTGCAATGAAATCGATTTTTTCTTCAATAACTGCAAAATTACTTTCGCAACATGCTGTACGGTAAACACATACCTGCAGTAAATGACACCATCCCTCATTCCGAAATGATCTCCTTTCGACAGGGAAATGCCGCAGGAAGTGCATGAAAAACAATGGAGATGATACACCAAGTCTCTGGCTCTCATTACTAGTTCGTTTGCTGAAATCCCCGCTTGGCACCTTCCGCATCGCGTTACGGCAAACATCCTGAAATGAAATTACGAAAAAAATCAGAGAATTTCTCCTAATAGTCACTTAATCCATATATGTAACAAAGGTGAAATATTAGATACAGTCAATTTGTTATATTAAGACGGAAACAATAATATGATGTGGATTTTCTCTTATTATGGAGTCAACACCGGATATACAGGGCGTTTTAGAATGAAAACGAGCACAGAGCACAAGGCCAGAGGGCGGTACAAAAGGATGGGCATTTAAAAGTCAATATTCGGAACGGGCAGAAAAATGCTTTAGGTAACAATGTTACGCTGTTAGTTTTGGGCGTCTT
Source organism: Salpingus planirostris (assembly GCA_949788335.1). Lineage (NCBI taxonomy): Eukaryota > Metazoa > Arthropoda > Insecta > Coleoptera > Salpingidae > Salpingus > Salpingus planirostris. The sequence goes on along the minus strand of OX460918.1, from coordinate 5,523,481 downwards.
TGTATAAAAAAAGAATTCCATTGGAAAAATGCCAATTAAGGATAATAGAATACTCTGATAAATTATTGATGGTCTTTGTTCGTCCCTCTTTATAAGATTCCTGGAATACTGGATCGGCCGAGATCCGTCCATTGATGGATAGTAGACGATCCATTCAGAATTCAGAGGTTAGGAATTATGCAAAACGACCCTGTTACGCAACGAAATAATGACCATAAACATTCTTTTAGTGGGTTCATTAAAATTCTTATGATACTTATACCTATATGAAATAGGGGAAACCTGACCCCGTAGGTAACTCTCCAATTTTGACGATCCCTTCTACCTATGTGTTGAAAGACGGACGGTGATGATGATAACAATTGATGAGGGATAAATAGAGATGAAATTTGTCGACCTTATAAAGAAGGTGTAAACTTAACGTGGCATAATTACAATTAAATGGCGATATTAGACCTATTGTTGAATTCTGAAATTACCTTCCACATTAATATCAAAAAACAAAGATTGTTTGTAAATGTACATACAACGTATATGTATAATGTGAACGAAGCATATGGTTATGACGCGAACTTTCATTGTTCGATCTAAATGCCATACCAGAATTTCGTCGACTTCATATAATGTGGTTATCGGCGCGTGTTATCACAACTTTCCTAGTTTATTATGATAACATTGCTGGTAACTCATTAGGGTGGGTGTCAAAACGATCACATACTCGTTATACATATAAGAACACCCACAATGTATATGGAGGTACATATTGTATGAATATCTGTATAAAGTACATAAATGTTTGCACCCCAAATTTTATGAACAAGCAATACTTTCAATGATGAATGCTCGTACATAATAATTTCGAAATAAATAATCGACGAGTGCATTAGGTAGGTATTTAGTTTCTGATTCTGATGCACACTATGCACAGATGACAGACAAAATCATTATCAGTATTATTTAAAAACGATATGAATTTAACTTTGGCAACAATTTCAATAGTTGCGTAATTTACACCAATAATGATCATTTTACCCTATGTATTATTACATGCATACTTAATTATCGTAACGGACATAATTTTTTCATTCCCTATGGAAAAGATCGATAATATGTTTTGTACCTGAAATCACACAACATGTCACGAATCATTCTGTTCCACTTGTTATGAAACTTGCATACAGATAAGTTATTTTAATAGTGACACGTTATCGTTGGAACAATCACAGACCCACCCGCCGCTTAAGTTCGACCCTATTTAATTCTTACTCAAGTACCGAGAAGAGGAATTCCCAAATCCTCGAAAACTCGAGCTTTTATATTTTTTTATTCGTCCGTTTATTAATTCAAAATGACAGAAAATCGAAAGAAGCAGTTCTTGTGCATCATTTATTTCCAACTAAACGCTATGTTTTACTGGCGGGAGTGTGCGTGCATATGTTTTCATATTCTTTTTCAAAACAAGTTTGGGAGAGAAATCTGGAATGGGAAATTCGAGAATGAACATTCTGTAATTAGGTATATCGAAAAAAGAATGCTTGACTTTATATGGATGAAGCTTCCATTTTTGAACAGTCAAGTTCATGGAAATGATACATTTCGATATACAGGGTGAGTTTATCTACACAACTACATACAACTCAATTCCATCTGAAAAATTTTACAGATGCACGTCGTCAAAGAAGATCTTCAGCTCTGAAATCTTAGAAACTCCCGAACTCAATTTTCCGGGGAAACCTCATACAAATACTAAGAAATAATTGCCAAGCAGTAAATAAGTTGCTTATGCACTGTGTTGAGAGGGAACCAGAAAGAGTTTGCATTACAATTTTATTTACAATCTATGAGACTTACCGATAGTAATCTTCCTTGCAGTATATGTTGCCATCTCTGGCGAAGCAAGTCAGCTCGGTATCGAGAGGTAGCTTGCACTCGCAGCATTTTAAGCAAGACGCATGCCATTGTCTGTCCACGGCCAGAAGGTAATACCGGTCGTGTATCCTGCCTCCGCACCCTGCACAGGTCGTGCCCTCTGCCGAAGAGGGCCCTCCCAAGCTGGAACAAGGCGACGATATCGCTCGTTCGATGGATTCTCGCTCCTTCAACATATTTCTATCGTATCATCCATCCGATATCACAAAAGTCGGCTAGTCGACTAAACTGATGTCCGCACTGAGCGACTCACTTTGCAAAGTGACGGCACTCAGTCAGCCTATTCGGTTACCTAAAAAAAGATATCCAGGTAAGCTAAATTAATAGTAGTAGTAATCGTAGTAGAAAGAGGAAGACGGCATCTTATCACTCCCACTATGCAACCGGTAGGTAAATCGACGCCGTGAAATTTAATTTGACTTATTGAACGGTGCATAATAACGGAAAAGACTGTAATGATAATTATGATGATAGTAATTCCGGTCAGACTTGTCTCCTTCTTCGGCGAACTTAGAAATAACCGCAATGAGGCGCCCGAATGACGGTCTCATGTATATACCGTGTGTACAAACGGATATTCTGTCGAGTTAGCCATGACCATCAGTCTGTTTCATATAATAACCATAAGATAAACAGTGACAGAGACACAAATCAGGGCAACTCGACAGAAAAAACGATTGTATACAGAGTAGGTATGCATGCTCACCCCCATTTTGTTACATACGTACAATACATACGGGGTGTTGAAAAAACCCCGGTACCCCGGAATAACTCCTTTTCACTGCATTGCACCGGAAAATGTCTAGGGGAAAAGTTGTTCGTCTTCCAGGGGACAATCGATTCCACACAAAAATTTCTCTCACACCTCACCCCCTAAGCAGGGGTGGGGGGTAAGATGAGATTTTTAAATGACAACCCCCATTTTTTATTGACTATTTGAGTTCCTCGATTGGAAGACGACATCTTTTGTCTGAAACATTTTTTTGTTCGGGCCCATTCTTCGCGAGGCATGGAAGGGAAAAACTTGATATCGAGACGGAAAAACTCACCTATCATCTCCGGATTAGCGCTTTTTCTCTGAATTGCACCAGAAAACGTCTGAAGAAACAATGGTTTGTCCCCAGAAATTTTCTGGTGAGATGCAGAGATGAAAAGTTATTCCGGGGTACCGGGGTTTTTTCAACACCTTGTATACCAACAGTTCAACCATGAAGAGAATTCAAGTGCAGGTTGGGGAAAAGACCCTTTCTGATCGGAAAATGTCATTTTAATAATTAGCAACAGAAACCATAATCATTTTGATAAAAGTTTGCATCCGCAGCCTATATCGATTCTCTTCATTGTTGAACGCTCTGTATATAGATACCTATACCGCATTTTGCTTATGCGGATGAAATTCATTAAAAACGATGCCATTAACCCATTAGCAAATAAAAATAGGATCAATTAAATCTCTTGCAACCGAGTACGATTTTTACTCCCACACTCGTTAATTTTTCAACAGATCTTTGAATGCAAATTAACAACCAACTATAGATAAGTCTGTATAGCAAAACTTGGACTATACACCGTGTCCCAAAACTCGCGCGCAAAAAAAGTTTTGGTTACCATACCATGATGATACACACATTAATTTTACGTAGGTACTGTTAATAATGAGTTTTCATGGATGATGCACTAAAAATCAGCATACCTATTTTCGGCAATAATTTCAGTGAAAAAAAAACAGTTGTACAGAGCGATCCAATAAATCCTTCAAAAAGGGAGACTATGATAATCGTTCTATCTCTATCCTTTTCCTTCTAGTGGTTTTCAAATGAGACAGATTGATATACCCAGCATTCCCTTATGAAGAATTTATTCGATCGCTCCGTATACATTATTAGGGGGGATACGTGTTCTCATAAAGAATCACATGATTTCATCAAAATCAAAAAATGTGACTGGTTGTAAATTATGTTTCCGTCCGGCGACTGATGAAAACATGAATGGATTATCTGATGATAATCAGCAGGTTCATATCATCATACTATGTTCGTACTACATAATAGGAAATTTATCTAAAACTAATTATGCCATGCATCCCCTATCTAAAAACAGAACTTAAGGAGGAAACAAACCTTGAGCAGCCCGCCATCCATAATAGTCCTCGAATATTTGAATGTACATATAGGCACTGTAGGCATTTATAATTGTATAGGCTTTCTAATGACACCTACATAACGTATTCATTTGATAATGTGAAAATGTTCATAATCTAATCACTCGTAAAACCACAGAACCAACAAACGTGAAATTATCGCGCCCGGCACCGAATTATTGTTACAGTTCCCTAATTAACCGGCAGGGTCCTTGATGGGAAACCGTACATCACTTTACCGTCGGTATAGTGCTGCATCTAAAAGCTCTCTCTGTGTGTGCGCCGCGTCGTCTCTGCGTCAGGGATGCTGGAAAAGCTCCGCCTAAAGGTTGGCTCACATTCAGACGGACGCCCACTAGATGCGCCGTCGTCTCCAATCAAGCACAACGTTTATCCCCACCAATTTACTGCTACACAAAACACTCGTTCGGCAGGCCGTTACATTGATTTCTTCTGTAGATGGTATTGCAGCTTTCTCGTCTTTGGTACGCGAATTACACTCGCTGCAAATTATTCGGAATAAATGAAGTTTGGAAATGAATTCCCGTTAAGGGCGACATAAGTATGATATGTCTGTAATTTCTACTTAGATACGAATCGTCCATGTTGGATTATGTATGTTTGTATTAATAAGGTATGTACTCCTGGCGGTACCACATATCGTTGCCTACATACTTATGTGTACACAGTTCTTTTGTATTGGTCGTGAGAGAACAGCATATGTATATCGAGATGTTTCACTCCCCTTCAATTTTTATTATTAAGTAGTGCTTAATTATATTTGAATCCGTGAGATCGAGAAATATTCTACAGAACTTTGTAGTCACAGACATAACTTATACTTACAACCTGTATAGCTACTTACCGTTATGTATGAGGTGTAAAAATTGAACTCAGATGAGAAAATACATTAAAGTTGATTGTGTTCTTTTTACAGATAAGAACATGAAACGGAAGAGCTGCGATTCTGGTTCATGATACCATTGTATTGCGTTTAACCTGATTATACAATCGGTGGATGCCCCATAAATCACCATCTGGACGTGATGATTACCACCAGCTGCTTGGGGGCCCAGCCGAAAAAACATAAAAAATACAATGACCACAAAGCTTACCTAATCTTATATGATACCTGAACTTGACTCTTCATCAAATACCGGATTTTTACATTTTTTATTTTTTTCCCATTTTTTTCCCCAAATTTTGTGTTGTCATAAATGCAATAAACCCCCTCTAAAATGTGACGACTTTTCTACTTCTTTTTAATGTAATATCTACATATTGCTTTTCAACTTTCTATTCCAATACTGATGGATTACATACATACCTTACTCTGTTTTTGTACTTTCCAGTTTTTATAATAGGTATTGGTTTCGTCAAAATTCACATGCCCCCAACACCACTTTCCCTTATGAGATTTTCAGAGATGAGTGATGATGTGTCATTATTATTCCACTTGTGTCCTGAAGTCGTTTATTCAAATTTGTGACAAGACGGATACTGTGTTGCGGTCTTTTTGTGTAATAGATCTCGATCCCAGTCTGCAACAACACTCACAAAAAACAGTTCCGCATGTCATCTCCATCGTGCGCATCCGTAGAAAAGTATACGCGACCGGGTTGTATCTATCTGATTTCGCTGATTTTTTTCCATATATCACTTTACAATGTACTCAAACCAGAAACCAGAAATATGAAGTTTCAAAATTGAGAATCATACTTATTTTTATTAATTCTATCGTTTCTGCTCGTTGTCAATATTGCTATAATAGAATATAAAGAGCGACGAATTAAAACATATTCGGTATGTTACGTATGTCCTCAATATGATTTACATTTGGAAATTATACTTCTCAGCAGGGTGTTAGTGACAATGAATGACTGACAGCAAGACCCATAAAAGTAACCAACGAGCACCGCTTTTTGTCAGATTTTAGCCTAGGACACGTTAGCATACAAAAAGTATGGTCCTTCCATATACTTGGTAATCTACAAGAAGAAATCTTCATCTCTCCACGTTTTACCGTATGAATTATGTTTATGATAAATTGTCGCCGGTGTTAAATACCATTGTCAGATTTCAATAAGATAACCAAAATTAAATAATATTTTTTCTACACCGTGTTTGAATAAAAATAAACGAAAATATTTTCTCGGGATTCTTGAAATCTTGTCCTGATAAATTTCGAAATTTTACCGCACACCATCATTCGCACATCACAAAGACATAAGCGAGCACATAATAACAGAGAGCTATTTTGGACATTCAAATTTTTAATTACACTTACTTATACTTTTTATTAACATACTCAAACTCAATTACTTCATTATCATATCTGAATATTGTATGTACCATACATACGTATGTATGTAATAATGACTATGTCCTAGTATTTTCTGGGTTAGTATGAAGGGCGTTCCGTACTATTAAGGCACACACTGGTTATGTTTATTTAATAACAGAACGCGCCTTTACGACGACGGGACCGGGCCGTAATAAAATAAACAAACAGAATAAAACAAAATCACCGCCATCGCCGATATACTACTAAATAAAAATAGAGGTGGAATTCGTATTATAAATATACGACGAGAGATAATAAGTTTCTAAAGCTACGAAGCCTTTTTTTATGGTGCCCTCAACAAATGAGTTCACAAATTGAATCTACGTTAGTTAAACATCAATTTATGGGTTTGTTCGAGCCTTAGGGTGGTATCGACGTGGAGTCCTCCATCATTTTCTTATCTTTTGTACGCACTCAATATCATTAATACTATTGTACTTATTTATTACACTTTGGCTTAAGACATCGACAATTTACAATTTTAGAAAAGTGAGAGAGTTTGGAGTGAAATTTATTCTAAATACAAAAATCATATGTAACAAATTTATCTTTTTGAGCATAATATTTTCCAAAGTGGCTGGGTGAGAAAGACGGAGTGAGATGACGGCAGTCGCGTCTTTGAGTTATAGTGGCTGAAAATTGTCAAAGCTCGCGACGTTTCTATTATTTGTGACTTTTATATTTAACATACGCACGGAAAATTATGAGTTAACCACGGTTCGGTCCCGTCTTGAAAGCATATTTATATCTTTATGAGAAAGAACCCCGGGTTGACGTCTTCTGCGGAGAGTAAACATCTCTACTACATTTTACATCGGCCACTACCAACATCAAGCTTAAAAGCCACATATAAAGCATTTCTGAAGAATGACGGACCTCGATGATGCTCTCTGACAGGAAGAATGCCATTACGTGTGTCCCCTTGATCTGATAAGGACCCCTCTGGGTCACAGGTCGCGCACTCACGCTGTCGACCTAGCCACTCGCTGCACCTTCTCTCCTGACTAAATCTCGACGATTTCTCAAAAATAAAAAAAAACAAACATGAAAAGTTCTTACGTGTGCATATACCAGGTGGACCAAAACAGAGAAATAAATTTTTTTCTTATAGTTACAGTTGTCATGGCCCACTAGAATACAAAACCATTTCAACATATGGAATATCTATTTAATGAATATGTATGTAAGTATGTACTATCTAGGTGTAAGTACTTTGAAAAAGAAAATTATATTAGAGCTGAGTATAACCAGTTGATGGAAGAATCAGGTTAGTTTAGTTAGTTATTAGACTTTGAAGTGAACCAATGAGGTAGTATTTAATACTGGTAATTATTTTACAATTTTCAGAGTTGCTATATTTGAAAAAAATGTATTGAATTAATTAAATTAAAAATGGATTAATTCATGAAACCGCATCGATTCACTCGGGACGTATTAGGTGGGGGACGACTTGCTAATACTGGGACACCCTGTATTTGCAGGAAAATGTAGGATAAAAGCACTGACCTCTGGAACTTTACAAATAGGTGAATTTGCAAATGAGCCGGCCAAAGAGTATTGGTCGGATATTTGATATGTTTGACCATTTCCATTGCCGACTTTAGATTTTGTTGAATGGCTATTAAGTTAGGACCGCTGGCGCCTTCTGAAATTTCACCATTTGTCACCTAACACCTCATTACAAACTTACAAGTCAACTTGTTAATTTTGTATTAACTGTGGTGCAGAGTAGGTTACCCTGTGTACATACAAACGCTTTTTCAGTCGAGTTGCCAAAATGTATGTAGGTATGTATGTATCTCTCTAGTTAATTACATGAAATAGGGAGATGGTAATGTCTAACTAGACAAAAAAAAGCGTTCGTCCACACGATATGTATGTTTTTTCTTTCTCGGTTAGGATGATAATGATCGGTGTAGTTAAATATCCGAAAATATAATAAGTATTGTTTAATGCGCCCCTGATGTCTTAGAATATGACAAAACATCAAGAAAATTACCTACCGGGGGTCTTAGTCTTGATCGTAGACCAATTTCACAACTCTACCACGATCGACCCAAACATTTCCGTTTTATATGTCTCCCGGCATCAGCCAGATTTGTCCCGTTGGCGTTGTCTCTTGTTCCATTCAAAAATTAAAAAATGTACGCTCTTAATGGATGGTCGCCTTATTCCTTCAGGGGGCTTTGATAAGTTGTCACGCAACCGTACACCTGTTGTTGGTATACAGCAATTTGGCTTTTCGTAACCCGCCATCAACGAAACTTTAGTATATTTAAGTAAAGTCCATCCGTTGCCTATCATACTTGCATAGTAACGTCCAGAAATGATATCATTTCAATACGTGAATATATAAAATGATTTTCGCGACCATTTTATCACATCAATATACAATGTGCGGCAGTCTTTCAGTCTCGATGGAACTTTAGCGGAGGCTTTAGTAAAAAAGCTGAAAGGTGTTCGCGGTCGTTGGCGGCATCTCCTGTGACTTTCCTTAAGAGAGGTGCTCGCCTACCATCACACACGATGCGTCACAAGTTAATTGCCGCAGTCATTTTCTAATCACGCGAACGTCATTGGTGATTCTGTCTTTCCTCGTTAATTGCGACTTTTCGACATTAGCGCACGCATAATTATACGACTTTTTGTGTAATCACCTTCTCTCCTCTATGGAGAGAGGCAAAAAAAAGCCGCCGATAGATCGCGGTGCAAGAGCCGGTCGTCGCGCCGCGCGTTGCACCTGAAACGCGGTTGCGGACCGCTGTTGCCGATGTCGTGAATTAGCTGCAATTAGTCACGTGTGTGCGATGGCCCTAATGAGTTGACACAGATAAAGTATTCCTTATTGATCCTTGATCGGGCGAATGGGACCGCGTTACATTGCGGAATGCGGTCCTCCGACAAAGGACTAGCCGCCGGGCATGAACCAGAAGAAACAACTCATACGCCCGGGTTTGCCAAATGCCCCCAGATCCACTATTTAACTATACATACACCCATATGCTATATAATTCACCAATCAATAAGTACTATAATTTCTTCTGGCTCGATTCGATCGTATATTATCAAGTAAGAACCAGAGGTGGGATTTTTACGAATCGATAGAAAATTTTTTGGTGGATCTGTAATTTTTTCCGATTTTTTCAGCCGAGAGGATCAGACGAGCGATTACGTTATATTCATTAAATCCGCCATCCCTCTGACTCGGGCTTAATCCGTTAAGTCGGTGAGGAAGGGATGTGATTCTATTTTTTCGAATTGTTTTTATACAATGGATTTCTGACAAAGAACCTATCCTTAATTGTACCGTTCGTATTTAAAATATTTGAATAAGTTTTCTATTCATACCGGACTTCTCGAGGCAAAAATAATTCATCACATTAGAATCCAATTTACTTGAGCAAATAAATAAAATTTATGCCGCGATGAAAACGATTATGTATGCATTAAAATTATAATTCGTTCATAATATTTGTTTAGTTTGTTATTTATTAATAGCGTAGATTACTGTTTAAAAAGCAATCAACCCGAAAGCACCTCGCTCTTCCAGGACGGCGCACACGGTGTGATATATGTGTAAAATATGAAAACGAAAAAGTTCTATATGCTTTAATGTCTTAAGGGTGCTTTTGCTACGAACCAACTTTATGGCGCGAGTATAGATATGGGTATAGTATAATATGGAACTTTGGGCTCCACTGAATGACTGAAACCGAAATGTGTTTTTATGGAAGCGAGGCACGCCTTCAACATAAATCAAGAACGCGGACTTGTAGATACATATGTAAGTACATAAGACTATAGACGAGACCAAATCCATTTAAAGAAATTTTTCACCTGCACACACTAAATTTATTATCGATTGTATGCATAAATAGCCAAGTATATGAAGGTTTGTACACTTGAGTAAAGTTGGTTATACTCGCACCCTTTAACGACGTGCGTTAGCGTTAGTTTGGATGGATTCGCTCATGACGCGTATAATATTTCTCATTTCCTTATTACGACACATCCCGACCGCAACCTAACCAAAAACACGTGCTACTTTTATTTTCCATCTCATTTCAGACCTTATAACGATGGGCAAATTCTCGTCCAAGATGGAGAGAGAACGATGCGCGGTTCCGTTTAGAAACACGAGATTTGCGTTGAGGGCGGTCCACACGGGCCATTTAGACTGGAAACTTCCAACTGCGACACAGGATGATTTAAATCCCGAATCCCATATCCCGGAACTCTGAAAATCCCCGTCGACTTCATTTCTCTCACTTCCCGCATACGTCACCAAGAAGAGGTTCGTATAGGGAAGAACGAGACGACGCGATGGCTCATACGTGGTGGCGATCGCTTTTCGAACTCTTTCTTCAGGGGAGATTCTGCTCCGGATGTGGAGAAGAGAAGAGGAAGGCCGAGGTGGTGGCGCCACTTTGGCTACACGCTGAATTAGATGCACCGACGTTCTAATTTTTTCCGCTTATGATATACGGCTTGCAGACACGCATGCTCGTATTTCTCTCGGTTTAATTTCGCCGAATATAATGAGTGCTTGTTTATATGGTCTTTGCGGTATAATTAATCTGCGCAAGGGAAGACGCGTATGCAGAAAATGCGCGAGCGTTAATTACATCCGCGTCATTGTGGACATCTCCGGCGCAAATCATCTTTAACTTGGGACCTCAAAAGCTGCACATGATGACAATTGCAAACTGTATTCATAATGGAATACTAGGTGGTAGATTTTTGAAGTAAGTACTTGTATAGGATTCCTATTGCAAATTGATTGATATGAAGACGATATAATCATAAAATGAAAATAATTGATAATATAAAATTTAAAACAGAGTTGTAGAGGTATGTATGTAGGTACGTAAAAGGTGATGGAGGTCGTCGTTTTCCGACCGGGCATCTCCACGCGATAAAATATGAATTTACAGTCGCGTCACTAAATAACGCTCGGAGAAATTAAACAGATAAATAATAATCAATTCAGGTCCGGGCGAGCAGCCTCCCAGACGGACCTGGCAGGGGCCCGTGTTTCGGGGCACCCGGCAAAGACCCTCAAAAGCACCCTCCGACTGTTTTATCGAGTCTGAATGATAATTACATGACAACACAGTGGTTTATGGGGCAGGTAATGTTGGTACCGATTACGTGCGAGGCCGCGCACCATATTACAATACGACGGGATTCAAATTCGACGAACTTAATTTATACATATCTTCCTAGAGTATAATTAAGAATTTCTCTACTACTAGGAGTATGGAAGAAACTAGATTCCGTTTCAATTTCGAGACGCCGATGTAGATTATGAGAGGGTTCGATAAACGGCATATCCATTTCACCCCCGATCGATTATCACGGGAACATTTTCCATAATGAATCTAATAAACTCCTGCAAACAAAAAAAAATGTAGGATAAAATCCCCGACTCGCCCTCCATTCGGATTCGGATCGGATATGATGGGGTGGCGTACAACGTGCGCATTGTTCGTTTCAGATTTTCGGTGTGGTTGCACTAATGAATGGGTTTACATATTACGCGTGTCAGACACGTGCGTACAGGCCACCGGTCTGAATATAAAACATTCAGAATCAAAAATAATACGGTCCACAAGTGCTTTCAATACGGCACGTCACATTACGGACCACTGGACGCGTTACTGCTTGCCTTATTCCCCGTTCTTCCTTCGCCAATTCCCAGCGCATTTCCTTTTATGCTCGACAATGAAATAAAGGCACGATTCCGCCTATTCCCATGGTTTTTCCATATTTATCGTGTTTTTTACTTCTAACTAGCCATTATCGCCATTTAGTACTTACTCCTGCTTTTACATACAATAAAATGCTACAGATCTAATAGATGATTTACGTTTGTGGATATTACTCATCATTGAACATAGTAATGTCTCGAAAAATGAGCGGAAAATAATGCTTGAACCATGTCAAAGGCATATTTCCGTTATTATAAGAGATGGCCGCTGCCGCTGACTGTCAGCTTTGCTTCTATTATAACATAACTGTTTCCAAGTGTGGGGGGTACGAGTTTGATTGAATATTTACAAATGTCATTGTCGGCCTCATTGTCGGACGATGATGATGGGGACCGCAGGTGGGCATTTTCATGGTGAAATAAAAACCCGCCAAGGATCGGCGCCCACAAGTTGAAACTGCGGGAGCCAAGATTCTGTTCCTCGTACGAAACTCGGCAAAATCACTGCGATGTCATTTGAAAGTGATTACATTGGGATTTCTGTATTCTCCGGACGATTACCTTCCAATAATCACACGTGTATATCAAACCGGGATAGAGGAAAAAGGCTTCCGTTGATAATCTCCTTTTTAGTGAAGGGTCGATCATCCTGTGCACACCTGCAACCTGGATATCCAGTCTTCATTTTCTGATAAATAAAGAACTGTTGATAATCGTTCAACTGGTGGAAATAATAATAATAATAATATGAACATGAAAGTAGATCACGTGTACTTCAAATTCCAATTCATTTGATACACTAAACGGTTGTCTATCAAATGTTAAAGCTGTCAGAGGCTATAGATGATATCTACAGGTACTTTCAGAGCATAACTGAATATTGTAATGCGATCGAATAATATGTTACATGATCGTGTAATATGGTCAGCATAGACAGACCGACACCAAATGAGACATTATTGATTGTTGATTCTTATACCTCAGGACGATTATAATCATTGCAATAAGAAAGATCTATGCGGGTATACAGATGACTTTTAAAAATACACAATTTTTTACCTGATGGGTTTGCCTTCGTGTCGTGATTTTTGATAAATTACAGCGCTATACCCTGTGCCATAAGTTCAAATACCAACTGTCAACAAACTGTTGCACGGCAGCTATAGTGAAGGTATTCGAAATTATCTCCAAGAGTCGGGCACGACATTCGGCACCATCATCATCACCGGCTTGTCACATACCTCGAAAATGAAAATAAATGATGAGCCAATCGCTACCGCATTTTTCACCCGATAAGAAACGAACAAAATAGTTCAATCTTAACATTTCCTGTATCTATTGTTCCGTATTTACCTAGATAAGATATGATTGATTTTGAGATTCTGGATGCGTCAACTCCACCGATTATGACGAGGAAAAAAAGGAAGGCAGGTCTGCAATCACACAAGACTTGATTAGGTAGGTCGATGATGACTTGGGCGGTTTCGATGATTACTGGTGGACGTTAATTCAGTGTATAAACATATCGGAATCGGAATATGCGCATCAAGGTTGTGTGAACAGACCGGCATTACTGAACTTCATCATAGGATATGTACGTTGTATTTTTATTAATATTATTATTACTTATAATAAGTCTAGTCATGGCGGCTGTATCAATCAGGCGCCAGCGAGGAAGCCGATGACAACTGATGAAAAGGACCGAAAGCCAAAAGGACTAGAGGTAACACCTCAATTCAAGGCATCGCACAAAGACCCACGTTGACGATTCAATTGACCATCTCCGGATGCCTATGGGTTCTCTCGAACCGTCCGTCGATAGTATTAAGGGTTTCCGATTTGGATTCGGGCATCGGAAAAGTCCGTAAGCGCGATCACGTGCCCGGATCAAGTTGTGCCCCCTCCAGATCAACAAGCGTGCAAGTGCAATGTGACACATGCCGTCGTCATTATTCAGTCGGATAATGCAGTCCTGCGCTAATTGGCGAGGGTCGATGTGCCCCATCATGTTCGAGTTCGCTCTTCCGGCTAAAACACGACCGTGAAAACGATCCCCCGGGATATCATTATTGGGAATCAGAAAGCATATGGTAATAAGTCATATACGCAACTCGAAACCAGAGGACGCGCCGCCATCCCATAACCGGAAAGGGAATGAAATATCTTACCGTTTTTTTTTCAAATCAATGTTACTAGGTGTTATTTCGTTTCACGATCTGATCGTGATGATGGTTGTATGTAGGTAGTTATGGCAGTTTGGAAATGTAAAGTGCAAACTCATACCGAATTGTACCTACCTACGTCTAACCAGCATCAGAGTTGCGGAGAGTGTCGGGCGTGAGCCGAGCCTTTACCACAGTAAGAGGGTAACACTGGTAATTTATTACGCGGTTTTTATGGTGGGCTTGACATCTCAATCAGGCACTCTCTTGTTCGTGGTCGCTTTCATCCGCACACCCGTGAGAAATTAATTACGTCTGATTGAGATTTATCCCGCTGTTGGTTCATCATCACGTTCACGAATAAAGCCCATCATATAGTTACAATACCCATTCCCCAGGCACACCACAAAAATCCAAAATAATAACCATGCATACAAATAACGGTACTTTATAACATTAGTCACACTATGAACTGACAGACCTAATTGTGACCATTGGATCAAAATGGTTCACCAAGATTGCATTGATCGATATCAAAAACGCTGCAAGCTAAAGTAAGGGGAAACCTGGAAGAACAGGTATGTACCTTTTAAGGGTTATCCGTGATGGATGCCCAACGCCCATCGTCCCTATGCTGGAACTTTGGCCGGTGTATAAGACAATTGACACGTAAGCGGTGAATACAAGACTTAACCCGACTAGCATATGTCCGTCGGTCCCAGTTGGCTAATCTGGCTTACCTCAGGACGTGCGGAGCGATCCCTCTCCTCATTTTAATCCCTAAAGCTATGGCAACCCCCATAGCAGTAACATCGTCCTTTTCTAGAACCGTACCCCCATGCTCGTTCACGGCCCTTTACCATGACCGTGTGTGACACAGTCATATTAACTCGCATTGTATCCCCCAAATCAAGGACCGGTGCCGGTCACATCATGATCATCGCAGTCGTTACATGTGCAGAAGAGAGGGTTGATACGCATTATCAGATAACATCTCAATGCATACAAGAGCCAAAGTGATCCGATGAACGGCTTCTTGATTAACGCAATTGATGGTGATTCGTTTTCGTTCTCTTTCCTGACCCCGGGTGCTAATAAATTCTCCGAGTAAACCGAAGGGTTGGCTATTTTCAGGCCTCTCTTGTATCGGCAAATTAATGGCCTAATGGTAAGCAGATGTTAGATATTAACGATTGTGACAGCAATTATTTGGGAATTGTGTCGACAGGATTCATATACCACCCCATCGCATCACTGATTATCCTTATACCTTCACGTACAATAAGATTCAACCTTATAAATAAATTTGTACAAATTTGTATTTATGTGTTTGATTTTATGCTCTCTTTCAAGCATAATTCATTATTCGGTTGCGTCTGTGAATGTAACCTATTAACGGTGGTCATATTGACATAAAAATTCTAAAGTTAAATCTGAATGCAAATACGTCCCCTCTGTGTTTATTCAAATGATTTGCATTAATTTGAAACATATTATTCGAATTAAAAAATTCACTTTCGAGGAACGGAACGATTTTAATTCGTCTCACTTGTGACATGGGAAATGAAAACGCCTCAATTTTTGGGTCACATGCTACCCACATGTCTCTCGGCATATCACACATATGTGTTTCTCGGATGAATCTTTGATTGATGACGTCACTGACCCATGGCTAACTGGAAGCAACCAACCAGTAATTAATCGTTACCTGTCAATGTTAATAGGTGGGACATGAATGAGAGTCCCCGAAATTATCCCAAATACTTTCCTTAAAAATAAATCTTAATAGAGCCTATACTACAGATGTTTCAAGGCAGCAAGAATAATTGACACTAAGTTTTTTGTGAATTTCGTGTAGAGGTGGAAAAAATTGGTAGGCGTTTTAGTTGGGGGAGCTTTAATGTTCAACATCTTCTTAGTTGGATCTTGTTCCTGCAATTAACTCGATGATCGCAACGCTTTCCAGATGAACCATTCATATTACGGTATATCTACCTATATTAATCTTGATTAGTGTATTTGTAAATGTTTTTACCTTTTTTACGTGATGTGAATAAGAGATTATTTAAATTAGTGGACTTTTTTTAAGTTTTCGGCAGGTGGTCTTGAGGAACATTCGTCATAGAAGTTAATATACTGATAAAACATCTGATTTTAATT
The DNA here is from genome assembly GCA_949788335.1 of Salpingus planirostris. NCBI lineage: Eukaryota > Metazoa > Arthropoda > Insecta > Coleoptera > Salpingidae > Salpingus > Salpingus planirostris. The sequence goes on along the minus strand of OX460918.1, from coordinate 5,507,036 downwards.
TATGAGGCTTAGGTACTCGCTGAATCATAATGCAACAGTCCAGCCATTACAGTCGAAATTTTGATTTTTATGTCTATTTATTATTATTTACTTAGTTCATATGCTAGTACATTTCCTTAATAAATACTTGGCTTAACGGTGGGTACCTATGTACTTACTTGAATCTTACTTGTAGGTAAAGGCGACCTCGTTGATATTCCAGTCTTGATCCATGAATAAACCATTCTTACCCGTTCGCATTCGCTATTGATAAATTCTTATTTCTTCAGTAAACGAACCAATAAATAAGAAGAAGCTGAAACCGGACACGCCAGCATTGACCAGAACGTGCACACAGCCATTGTTCGTTTCATTTATATTAAAAAACGACAAAGTTATCTTGGACTTCAAGTATGGGAAACCGAAACGTATAAGGTACTTAAACACATACGTTGTGTCGAGTTCGGCCGAGTTGCGAGAGAAAAAAAGGTGAAAGAGCTATCGCCACCTTACTACCTCACCTGTCTAATTTGCAACTGTAACAAATTACAGACAATTAAGGAGGTCTGATACGCACGCAGTCTTTAATTTGCTTGAATTTTAATTGAATTAGATTGATGCACGAGATTTCTCCGAAGGATACGTGTGCATGTGTACATACCTACTGCTGGACTGGTGCAAGTAAAATTCAGAAAATTTTTTGCTTTTCGTTCGGTCGTTAACTATAAATGCATGAACGCAGGTTTCCTTTATCGACTGGCAATAAATCCACCGAAAACGTTTTACTTCATCTGAATGAAACACAATTTAAAATGATCAAATTTATTATTATTAATAGGAATATGCTACCACCTTTATATACAATATAATTTCGAGGTAGCGCTGACATCATTCACTAACCATACATTTCACATTTTCATGAGACTTACATAGGTATGCCCTATAGGTATACATAATTGGGTAATTAAATACACCATATGTTTTCTTTAGCTATTTGCAAAGAATTTATTCAAAAAATAAAACGAATAAATAATAACATTATTGTATACTTAAAATCATATTTAATAATAATAGTGATGAGATTACCGGAAAATTCTTTGCAAACTATCAAATGAACAAAGTTCTGAGGATTTTAATAATTGCGAAATAGTTTTCATAAATACAATGTCTTGTTTGTTTTGGTCTTGATGGTAATGAAATAGAAGTATGAGGGAAGACTGAGTATTCGTCACAAGTACATACATAACATACATTATGTAAATAGAAGGGAAGACCAATATTATGTACCAAGGTACTAGGGTAAATAGGCAGAAGAAACAGAAAAAGTTTTAGCATTGTATTTACAAGTGTCGCTTATAGGTTTTAATTTTTAATTCTTTCAATTTATATTACTCATTAATATTTTATTTATTTATAATTTATATTTATAGGAACAATGTGACGTGTCGATTAAAATAAATTATTATTATTATTGTTATGCATTGTTGCAAACAGGTGTCGCGTGGCGTTTATAATAAATATATCTAGGAAATTTATTGTCATATAGAGTTTTTCCAGCACACTGTTATTGGCTTTTCCGATTTGTACTACCTACATGAAAACAGAAGACCGTTTCGTCTTCGGCATTTTCTTCTTCTTCTCGACATAAGTGACATGTGCATATGCATGCACGTAAAATTAACTGATACTGGGACACGTGAATCATCTAATTTTACACCGATGGAAACATTTTATTGGTAATAAGTAATTGAAAAACGTGCCAGCGATTTATTTTTGTCAATTAGGTAATTAATTTCCGTTTATACTCTATGTGATTGTTTTCGAATAAAAATGCCAAATTACTTTTCATAACGAATGTTACCTGTAATAATGCGTGATGCATCCATCAGTCCGATCACATTTCAACGCAGTCACCAGAATATTAAAATCGTAGTACATCCTCTATTCCGCAATAGATTTTTCGCAAATTTCACGAACAGTCCAAGGAGGAAGGACTGCCCGAAGGAAGGATGAAGGGCGGACTGTGCGGCGCCATCGATTGTATACTGGAAGCCATGGATCCCGGCCCGTGCGGATACAAATCCAAATCGCTCATGCTTTCAGATCCGGAACATTTATCGCCAGATTTTCCCTCTTGCTTGAGCATCATCCGCCGCCATTTGGCTCTGGCGTTTTGGAACCACACCTGCAACAAAGAAATAACGCATCGATTTAATTCTCGTCCCGATGGCAACATCAGCAAAAACTTGCTCTTTATTTCAGTTCGATGCTATCTGAGAATGGGATCGATTTGTTGGCGATGTTGGGATTTATTGCGTGGAATGCGCCCACCGTTCGCTCGTGGGCCTTTCGCCTTTTCGATTCGCGACTTGTGTCTTCTGCTATGCGCGCATACTGCGGGCCGGGGTGGTTTTTGCCGGTCGGCCATGAAGAGGACGGCGACGGTACCGCGGATACAGAGAGCGCTAACAAATGATAATGGATAGTTTGGAATTCTTCCACGGCGGCGGATGCTGATGACAGGATCGACCTGCCATCCGGTTCTTGTTGTAATACTATTATCGCCACATTGAGTTTATTGTTATTAATAGTGCCGGCCTTATTTGGTGCAAAACAGCCGCTTCCATAGACGTTTCAGTCACCTGATTAGTACTCGCCGGCCGAGACAGTGTACGTATTACGGCGCACCGCTGCGCCACCGTCCCGACTCTCTCATGCAAGTTTCATTAAACCGCCGCGCTCGCCATCACTTTAAACCGTTCGTTGAATAATAAAATTTTACAATTCTGTTTTATGGTCGCGTTGACGTTTAATGTAATACCAACCGCTGCTGCCTGCCTAACGGGTACACTTGTTTCGTACTCTCACTTTGATGTTTGCTCGATGCGAATCGATTTCGGATTCCTTTGTCGATTCCCTTTTTGCGCTCTAACGATCCTATTATGTAAGGAACGAACCTACATCATTTTCTCTCTAGGTGTACTCATGTGCACACAGCCTGTCCTAAAAATGGTGACCCGACGTAAGAGACACGATTCCTGTCATCAAAATAAGAGAAAACGATCCTGTAACCTATGGGGCGCAAACGGTAGATGTTAATATACACAGGGAGTCACATCTAACATTTAATTTTTCAGCGATATGACAACCACATGAGGGAATATGTTTCGAGAAAGAAAACCTACCCTATAGCCTTTCAGACAAGCTTCTGACGATTTTTGTATCTGCATCAATTCTAGAGATATTGCGATTTTAGTACAAGAACTATAAGGTTAGCTAAAGTAGGTAGGGTTAGCCAAGGTTAAACAAAATACCCCGGATACAAATGACAGACCGAATCGAGAGCTTTTAGCGGTTTCTATACGTTTTTAGTTTAACGCCTATAATCGTTCCAAGATATTTTGGACAACACGTGGCCTAAGTGGCTAAGCAAAATTTAATTGAAAAACATTGTTAACCATTGACTAATGACAAGTATTTGCCAGGTACTTTGGGGGTCACGTGTTTGCCAAAATGTTGGGGCGGATATACCTACTGATTCAAAGTTATCGCGACTTGAAACTTTTTCCCGAATGTTGTTGTCATGCCTCACATTTTAAATGTGGAACCCTGTAAGCATTTACGGATCATAGTTTATGGAACTTTTTCGGTTATATTGACGAGAGACATCAGCCCTTATACCTCTGGAGTGCGATTTTTAGGACACCCTGTACATAAAGACTTCGCTAGCACCCACTGATCGTAAACCTCCATTGGCATAGGTAAATATCGTACCTACCAATGTAAGTACAACTTCTTTTCAACTTCTCTTTACTTTTTTATTAAGCGACTGCCATGCACGACCTTGTTATTATTGTATTAAATCCATCTATACGTAAGTACCTAAAATATAACGAGATACGAGTTCAGATCGTCTTCTTATTTCGTTTCGTTCGGTGTCTGGATGTAACTTAATATTTTCCCCCGATGATGATGATCGAGCGTCTCTCCTATTGTTACGATTCATCTTGGGGGAACAAAGACAACGACGATACTCCGTTTCTATAGTACGATGGAAAATGGCGTCGTCTTCCCGGTTGGCATAGTGCGCCCCGTTGGATGATGCCGTTCGCCTCGAGTTCCCCAGGGAGCTTTGAGAGGGTTCGAAATCTGAAGGCAGCAGAGGCAGAACGACGCAGTAATTGGAGCCGTCGCATCCCGGAGGGGAAACATCGCGTCCGCTGCTTCAGTGATTTATTTTATTTCCAGTCGTGGGTGGTTGAATTTAAAAAGGCGTGTGCTAGCGGCGTATTGATTTTAAACGACCCAAGAACATAACCGACCCGCTCGCATACATATTCATTTAAATCCCCGTTCACATAACATGAAAATTTTCAAACTGAGCAACCACCACCAAGACTTCTAGAATATCTACCCAGTACATGTGTATTGATACAAGTAGGTATGGGACTTATTAAGGTACGATTATCCGCCATAGGCACTATTTAGAAAATGCAACGTTCATATAAGATGGATGTGCTTCAAAAACAACCATCTCTGCTCGGAAATAATATATCAAGCGAGATGTGGCCAAACGGTACATTTATTTAGACAAACGGAACATTTATCAAGAGAGGTTTATTTCGAGCACGCTAATCTGTGTTCTTTGCTTCACATATTTGATTAATTCCCGTGTGCCGGCGATTTACTACTGCCGGTGAGCAGCTGGGGACTTTCAGGATTACACTCTACACTACTCTAATGCATACCAGTACAACACTGTGGGTGAATAATTTGTCGTAAATTAATAAATGGGAACACATCAACCGGCACGTTTTTCCACTTGCATGCATCATAAGCGGCGCGGGCTTTGAAGAAACTCATGTATAACAGACATCAGAATTTGCAGGAGTGACGGCAAAGCTTATTTATCAAACGAGTCGGGACTTTTCCCATAAACTGCTACGAAATTTTCGAAAATTTGCTGAGAATTGATGGATAAACGGGCACCGCCATGTTGTTCTCGGGGATCGATAGGAACGGCGGAACAACCATTGCCAAGATTAAGTGAGCGGCGGCGGCGGCGGTTTCCATGGCAATCACTCAGCCGACAGTCATTTCTCATCGCGAACATTCCGACACAGCCGCCTTCGGCAATTAGCAGAAATAGAAATGGTCGCTAGACTCAAACGTTCCTTATAGCACAGTTGGCCATGCGTTCAGTCACTGCAAGCTCGCTTCAGATCCGAGCGTCATGATAAACATGAATAATGAGCGAACAGACATTTTCCTCCGAAAAAGACACGCAGAGGGAGAAGAGAAAAGCGACAAACTTTCTCCACGTGATACGGAGAGAGCGAATAAAGTTTGCATAAGGGGTGGCTATGATAATCGCTCTGTCTCAATTGGCAAACCAATGAAGAACAGAGACAGAACTAGGCTCATGGCCACCCCTTATGCAGTTCTGTAGTCCTTCTAGTTCTGTCTCTGTTCTTCATTGGGTTTCCAATTGAGACAGAGCTATTATCATAGCTACCCCCTTTGTAAAAGGTGTAAAAAACTGATTTACTCGCTCTGTATAAGTGAACCTCAATACCTATACCATATACTATCATTGCAGGTACTTTTAGGTAATGCCTATCTAGCAGAAAAGCAAAAGAGGTAATCAACAGTCTTTGATAGTACTGGTGGATGCGCCGGGAAAGTTCATTCTGCTCGCCGTACGACTCGTACTTGAATAGGTGGTTCCAAACTGCAAATTGTGTAAAATCTGCAGTAGGTGTTCTTTTTTTTTGGTGATAAACTTAATAATTACTCGAGGTGGGTGTGATCTTTTACTGGTATAAGCAGGGACGGTCCTGATGACAAACCACACACTATACCGCAGGTCCCACCGGAAGTATGTGTACTCGAATCAGCGTTATTTACTCAGGACTGAACCGAACGCGTGCGTTTATTTTATTTTCTCAACAGTCCGGTGGGACGCCAAGCCCTCCGAGCAGAACCGGAGGGATGAAAATCGTACCGCCTACACCCTTTTTCCACGAAATTTCCACAAATTGATAAGCGATCATCATGATCACGATCGGTACGGGGGAAACTGAAGAGGAGCGGGTATAAATCCCGACTGTGCGAGAACCGAGCCGACAGCGTTAAAAACTGGGCCTATTAAAATCTTTCACTCGAGTGAGGTTGTTTGTCTTGGAGTCCCTCGTTAAGGACCGCGATCGACCCCGGGCACCACCACCGATATTTCAACGAGATGAACGTTCGGGTGATTTGTTGCGCCACATAAACTCCCTTATAAATAACGCTAATGGCGATGCGTAGATTGAATTACCTGCAGAACTCTCTTTGGCAGGCCAGTCTTTTGCGAGAGTTGTTTCAAATCCTTGGCGTCCGGATTGTGGTTTATTGCGAAATACGATTTCATTGTTCTCAACTGATGGTGCTTGAAAGACGTCCTCATACGTTTCGTCCTCTGGTTCGATCCGTGCATCCCTGGGGTACTTGGCGACCGGCCAAACGTCATATCCAAGTAGTCCGAGTTTAAATCTTGAAAAAAAATCATTCATTACGAAAAGCATTCATAATCTTTCTTTGAAAATAACAGACACTCGGAAGGCAAATCAGTTCAATGAGAATATCCCTCATGCCTCGTAGCAACAGCAGTAATATGACTAGACACGAAAATTTGCGAGTAAAAACTGAGATTACAATTTGGCGATATTAATAAAATATTGTATAAAGTGTAAAGGAGTTCCTACAAACTGCTTCATCAAAGATAAGATCTTGGCACGACAAATACACGCTTTACGGTTGATAGTACCGGAATTAGCATTCACCTACTTCAGCTCATTTATGTTGTCTGGTACGCATAATTGTGATATGATGTTTTCCGCAACCAACAATTGATGAAGAAAAGATATTGTGTATACGAGAATTATAATGCGTGTATGTACACAAATTATTGTGCTGTTATATCATCAACAACAAATTTCCATTTTCGCAAGGTCCTAATTAGGCATTCGAATTTGAAGGCGTAGATCCATGTATACTAGGAGAGTTTTAGTCTGTGCGTGCATGGCACAGTGACATAAACACGGATTAGCTGTTTGAACAAAGCTTTGATCGGATTGACGGCAAATTAATTGTGCCACATGACAGTGGAGTGGCTTGTGCGAGGTCCCGCTGCAAATCCTCTTTCGTTTCGTTAAGCCGACTGGCGCTCCGCCATGCCGAGACCAATGAGATTGAGCCTCCGCGCCGCCCCCGAAAGCGCCGCCATATAGACCTCAAGCCTAAACGGAAAACAAGAATTTTTCGTTCAAACACCCAAAATGTGTTTTTGATACAATTTTGGTTAGCGACGAACCGTGCTAATCGAAAAAAATATCTTGGGACGACACTATAGTGATTTATTGGAGTTTTGTGAAATCTCACATGCTGGTGCAATCTACAATTCACTCATAGACACACATATAGGGACGTCAAATTGCTTGATTGTAGTGTTTATGAGGTATGTATAATCCCTAAGAAAAGAGTTTTACACCTTTTCGTACCTCGTAAAAACTCACGGTTGAGTTCCGAGAAGAAACAATAATGATGTACCTATATCTTGTACATTTTACGGTTATAGACCAATCTAAAGAGTGGCGGCTCAATCAAAAGTGACTGTGAAATTTTTACAACTAGGTATATGAAAGGGGTAAAAAAAAGGTTTTCCAATAAAGCGCGCGCGGTGCAAAGTCGTTCAAGTGGGTATGCAGTTTATAACGTCAATAACTTGTAGTGGCAATAATCTTTAAACAAATACATAGTTTTCAAAATCGAGGGTCGCCGACAGAGATGAGACTCCACAGCCTAATATCCCCCTATTAAAAGTTATATGGGTAGAATCGGATATGGTAGTGAGTATTAAGGGGTTCCCACCACGCGTGGCCTGTTTTTTTTTATGCACAATAAAGGGTGCAGATTAGGGCCGACAACAGAAGGGATCGAGCGTGAAAATTATCAACAGCATCCCTATCACTAAAAATTATTAACCATAATAATAATAATTGAAATTTTCTAGTGGGTGTACTTATTCGGGCATCTCACGTTTACTTACGTGTAATTTACGTATAAAAACGCGACATATGGATAATGTAGAAGAAACAAAGAACTGAATTAAATTATAAAGGTATAAGGCCATCGCCATCGAATGGGGTATATTTTATTTGGCAAACGACATTTCGAGTGCCTAGAAAGAATGCGACCGAGATGTCGTTATAGTATCTAACCTAATTAAAAACCGACTTGTGTTTTAGTTTTTTTCTATCGAAATCGTAGGGACGCTCTAAATCAAGATCTAATGACGATTAAGCATACCTTAAAGCTACGGAAGATAGAACGGTTCTGGCGATGACATGAAATTCCAGTAGCGCCATCTTGGCGTTTTATGACTTTATCCATAGATCGATAGGACTTGGAAATTTTGTGAGGGAATCAGAAATCCGCCCTTGTAAACTGCCCGCCATCATTATATGCCGCAATGATCTTTGCCTAAGGATTCGGACAAATAATGACCGTACCGAGACCGCAAACCTAACATCTGTGAAATTAATAACCGATAAATCATTGGCGCGGAATGCAAATATCTGGCAGGTAGAAACACCACTTTGTAACGTAGAAAGATTAATAACCTTGCTCTGCTATAAACGAGCCGCGCATAAATATTATGAAACTCATTTTTCGTATACTCATAGAGTACTCACCTAAATTTGCAGTCATCCCTTCGAGGTCCTTGGGTTTTCTTTTTCTCGGCCTGCCTTTTTGTCGGGGCGTCGTAGGCGCGCCATTGAAGAAAGGAACTTTACCTACGGGTTCGACGGGATTCTGTGGAGGTATTTGCGTGATGTGATGGAAATCGGGACTGGGAAAGGGTGGAGTGTAGTGATGCATCCCCGGCGGAAACATGCCGGGAGGCATGGGAGCTTCGTTCAGAGGTAACTCGAAATGCAACCGGCACAGTACCGCGCCGTCCCTCATCCCGAAGTGGTCACCTTTGGTCAACGGTGAATTGCAAACAGCACAGGAAAAGCATCGCACGTGGAAAACTAAGTCTCTTGCTCGCATTACTAGTTCCGATGAAATTATCGTCACTTGACATCGAGCACACCTTTTCATCCCGAATAATCTGCAACAAGAAAACAAAAAGTCATATAAGCACTAAGTTACCCTTAAAAACGTTACGGTACATGACATGATTTGGTTGGGCGAAAAGTGAAAAGTCCAAAATTGGAATTACTTAGTCCACATTTCAAAAAAAAATAAGTTAATATCGGAAATGTACTTTTTCGCCAATTTGCAAAATAATAAGTCACGAAAAGTCAGGTGGTGTATAGCGCTCAATATCGTCGGATTATTATGGGATTTCCTTTATTGTTTGGGGATCATCTACAAAGAGAAAAGACCGTTGCTTGTTGCTCTGCGGGACCATTTATCCTCCACCATCAGGCAGGAGATTTAATTTCGATTGACATCGACCTACAGATATGCAGTCAACAGGCAAACTTATGTGCGTTATGTAAATTTGTAGTGAGCAGAATATTTCAGTATACAGAAATTCACACTAAATTACCGACAAAATCACCGACCTATCGCAATGGAATTCCCAGGGGCGGACTAGAAACCCACAGAAACGTTTGCACGCATACTATATCACATGTAAGCATTATGTATGTAAATACATGAATTGCTTGTAAGGGAAATATCATACACATAAAAATTGTTATCACGCGGGAATAATCATGCACAGTTCGTTTCAAAGATATCGCAGGAAAGTAACTAACCGTATAACGTTTTGATGACTGATTCATTTACATATTAATGTAAATTCTGAATTCTTCGTAGTTTATTGTGTACATATCAATTTTTGCCAAGTCTTTATGATATACATAGATATCCTGATGAAAAGTTGAAACCGAACCTGCTTTCTACGAATGGAACATTACAAACATGGACACCTCAGGAAGGACGAGGTATTTCTTGTTGCAACAACTTTACCTTTATCGCATGTAAATTGCAATGAAAAAAAAGGGAAAAAACTATTTAATATACATAGAAATATTCTTTATGACGCCAGGTTTGCACTCGAAAGGTTATTAAAACGCAAATCAGAACGGTTTCTTAAATCGACTGTCCATATAATATCTATATCCTCAATATTTAGGTACTTGGAGAGATTACCGACAATGGTATGCATATGACACACACGCAAGCGAGCACGCAAGTATGTCATTGTGTCTAAGAGGTTCTAAAATATTCAACCTTTATAGATTTTCTTAATTTTAATGCTTCTGATCGTAAATTTCAAGCGACCAGTTATGTTATTCTGAAACATGATAAAATTTTCACACTCCCCTTATCAACCGCTTATAGATGACATATTCAGAGTGCGTCTGCGTGATGGTGTATAAATGGCGTTTGATGTTTCAACAATAAGAAACATAGGTACCTAATTAATCTGCCGTAAAGCTTATGCATGAAAAATAACAATAACTTGAAATAACCGAGCCTGCTTCCGCCGGCGTAATCTGCGATAGTGATGATGATTATGATGGTCAGATAATGCTGTAGCGTTATTATAACAACAATCTTTTGTGAGAACTGTGCGTATAAAATTATGACGTAATAAAATTAATGAAGCGGGAGAGAAAGAGAAGAGCACCGACGCGAACCGTACCTACGGTATCCGTACTAATTCGTAATAAATTTCGCCTTTAATTAGATATTCCGGAAAAGAACAATGGCGTGTGGTCCGCAACCCATTCATAATCATATGTACGCGCTCTTGCTATTTTATGTTTCCTAAATTAAGTGCCAGATATCATCCGTCGTGACCAAACCCATGACAAAGGTCGCCCCTCTCATATGAATGATATAAAAGCTCAAATTATACCTTGGATTACAACAGGACTCGTTAATTTCTTACAGTACGCCCATAATTTTTCATTCGCTCTGTATCAACGCTACATCTTTCATTTGATAAATTTTAATTTCTCACGCAAATTCGAATAGCTTTTCTATTAAACCACGATCTCGATAATGACTATTAGTATGTAATAAGTGCATATATGCATAACTTCTTCCTAGAAATGCAAATGAGGAAATCCAGCCTAATATTATTAAACACGTCAATCAACTGTATCATATTGATTATTGTTTATTAGGTGTCAACAATATTGGACGTGTTTTTGCCGATTAGAATTTGTCGGCTTTCAGATTCGCAGCATAGGTATAAAAGGAGGTGCAGAAAAAACAGTTTCGAATTCTTGGCCATTTCCAAATTCGTTTAAAATTTCTTCAAATGATCTTGATAAATATGTGGATTTGTTCGAGATAATGCATACATATGTATCGTCAATATAAAATCCTTTTGTATATAGCTAATTACCGAAGACACTGATGAGAGAAATTTACGGCTAATTTATGTCGTTCTAAACAGGTTTGGATAAATTTCGAATTTTAGTCTGTCTAGCCCACACTATGATATCTACTGCTGGCTCTCATCAGAATAACTTATAGTATCTAGGTATCATCTACTGATGATGTGTTCAGTTTTCTCACGGTCGAGGACACTTCTTACGATACTTTTTGTTTATATTGGCAAACGCCCATCATCAACGTCGTCACCGTGAGGCCGAGTAATTAGTGCAAGTTACCGTACGTACAGGAAACCGCAAGTTATTTCTCATAAGAGCATCAGCTTTTGGACCGTTTGAGAGTCCGAAAATAGCGCCGCAACGCCGACGGCAACGTCGTCGGTACGCTCTCTTCTTGTGGCGGTACGACTTTGCCACATCTAATGATCCACTTCCTTGTGTATAACATCTCTCGACGGCACGGGGGTTTGTTTTCTTTTCGTCTACAATTCTGTCAACGTTATGCTAATCATCTACAATACGTCTTTCGTCACGGCTAATGGAAGGTATGGACACTTGTCTGGATTTTTTTTCGGGGGCATCAACATCTGTACCTATTTGAATTTCAAAAGGATCTAAGGTGGACTAACTTTCCACTAAAAATATATCCACTTTCCACCACCATAACTTGCCATGATTTACATTTACTGAAACCACCGCGTGCTGTAAGTAATGCAATTATAATTTTCACACCAATATGTCCCTACACAGAAACTGTGAAAAACCCGGAACAAACACCATAATTACCGCCACCACATCGACTGTTGGTTTTTCCACTCGAACCGCGACCCCTCTTCGGGGATAATCGCTACTATACTCAAAGATATTTTTATGAGACTATTTATAGTATTTCCTATGATGTATATGTATGTGTAACATTTTCCACGTGTTTCACACTCAATTTACGATTTGCTCCGTTGTTTAGACGGCGTATCTAGTGTTGTTGTTGTAGTTTCATAGGTATAAGAGAGAAGAGGATTATTCGGTTTTAGGCCAAGTGGTTGATAGATGCGGTGATTTGCGGCCTCTTTTAACATCATAACCGTATAAACCATATGAGCTGATCAGCTGAATGGGCTCACTGGGGCATATGTTACATATTATACTCGTGTTTGAGTCAACAGGGGGCCGGGTATTATTCCCTGTACGAATCAAACAGTGCTTTTATGGATTTATTCAGACAACGACGGAAAAAGAAAAAACAAACAATGTATTTACTCATATTTACTTACCTTATAGAGGTAGACATATCTACTAGATGGTATCACAATTAAGATTTGTTATTTTATTTTAAAGGTAAAAGCGCATTGATGCACTGGGTTGATGCATAAAGTTCATGTACTTGTAAGTAAGTAGATTGTTTTCATCCGTGTGAGTAGTTGTTCACACGGTCGAAAGGGGAAGCGGAAATTCCACCATTAGAATATTAAAAAAACAACATTCGTACAAACGGACGCCATACGATTGTTGGTCGCAAGGTAAAAAATAAGCTACAGTATTGTCGAGCGTTTGCTAACAGCGGGGGGTGTTCCAGGCACCCCGCAATGGCTTACAAACTAACAATACCCACAATGAATACCTCGGCGTGTATAATACGAATGCAGAGGCCAGATTTGCCAACCCTAAAGAAGTTTGTAATACAGATGTATGTATGTAGGTACCTAGGTTTTCGAAACGCATCGATCCCCAGTTCTCGAAAGCTGCCACATTTCACTCACTTACATTTGAACCAATAATAGCAATATTAACAAAGTAATAATTGTTGTTCGAACATCCTCAAGTTTCTTTAAATGAATCTCATAGGAAACTTTTATCTATTCGTTTCGTATGTAGGTATACATTCAACTGATGAAAATACTGCATAGAATGTTGCCACATATTTGAAAAATAATTGCAGAAAGTAGATCAATAACGATCAAATGCATGACTTCCATGTTAGGTTAGGACACGATATAAATAAAGTCTGTATGAATATTCAAGCGGTTTCACAGAGTGTAAATACTTGCAAGGTTTTCTTCCAGCAAAGCGGACTACATACTAAATAATAAGAAACCCACCAAGAACAGAAATTATGTAACAGCACAACCGCAACGTATTTATTAGCATAATTTATTTTATTCTTACACCCCTTACACCTAAAAAATACAATAGCTCAAGTCAGATAAACTCTGATGTTCAACTTACTTCCGACATCACGTGGTCTTCAAAGTATGTACCTAACAAACTCTACCGTTCATAAACAGAGTATTGTTCAATGACTAAGCATGCGCAGTTCTCATTCAAGATCCTGGCTACGAAAATACGTTCGGAAATTCGTATCTGTTTTGTGTAGCCAATCAACGTTCACTTCAGGACTCAACCCATTGGCTCATTAACTAGCTGTCTTAGGAGTTCGGTATTCACGAACGCATTATTTGTTGAGATTCTAGAGAACCTGAGAATTAAATTTACCAATGTCGTCAGCAGCCACCGTTCCTAATATTCGTTGAAATAGTCGAAACTCCGATAATAATTAGCTGACTTGGTAGCAAACAACTTTTCCAAGATAGTGAGCTGGGTGGGTAGTTACACGAAGATATCATGAATATCTAATATATTCGGAGATTTAGATGGAAATGGCTTTAAAAACAAACGTTCAACAGTTGTCCCGTCTCGTTGATTTACGATAAGCGTTTGCCAGAAACTATCGTACCTTCATACGTGGTAGCAGTGTGTGGCTGACGGTTTCGAAGTTTTCTGCGCCGCTCTCGTTTCTCTCGGTATATACCGGCAGCATGGAGAAAACCCACGTAAATTAGGCCGGTTGTAAAACAGCAGCAGCAGCATTTTATTTCTGGGTGCGACGAATGACTCCATTCATCACGTCGCGCACGTCAAAAAATGTAAGATAGGTTACAGGCAGTGCATCATCACAGGTCATCCCACGGTGATGAGGCTTTAACTTCCTAATGCGAGCCAAATATTGTGTAACCGCAAACACTCCGCATGTCGCGATTTGAATCACTCACCCGGATAATACCTATGAGATTAGGAGAGAGCGTAGTGCGCTGATAGGTGGAAGCGCCAGTTGATATGCAATACCAGAACCGTCATATTGGCCCCGTGATCAGATAGGGGAGTTACGTTGGCAGCAGTTAGTGAGTTCTGCACCTACAATTTGTTCCATATCAACTTACAACCTATCTCCATATCTTTACTGCCTCAACGGACACCCTACATGGCATCACGTGGGTGCAACGGGACGCTCTGGATCTGCCACTTGACTAACAACGACACCGCATAAAGTTTCGTGATATGTAAGTACGGCGAAGAGACGACGCTCTTGAAAATTGTTGGCCAGTGTGTCATCGCGAGATTCGCGGAGGGAGATTACCATATTTTTCGCGCAGCCCGAGCCCGTGAGAATCTATGGAGTGCGTGTGTGTACAGAAGACGACATTGGCCATTGTCGACAGGTCCAGCTGTAAATAATGTCCAAGAACAAAAGACGTGGCGTGGTGGCCAAGTTGCAAAAACCAGTCGTCTGTAACAATCGAGCCAATCGAACGGCGAACTTTTTGCAACACACAGACGGGCTGCTTCATGCAGGAATGCCGGCTGGGACCGTCCACCATTTCCTTATTGGACGCCATCAATGATGGCCAATTAAACCCAAAAAACACTATTCGGTCAGATTGGAATTAAACTGTGTCGAGGATCACCATCAATCCGACCTACATAATTTCCGAATCATCTTAATAATCCATCCATACCACCGAGTAGTAATAGTGAGCGTGAGTGGAAATCCTTTGGATTTCGCTCAAGGCGAAAAAATCCAATCTAGGTGCGTCTTTTACCTAATTAATAAAAACCGGGAAAGGCCGTTAATTAATATTCACAACCTGTTGAAACAAGAGCAAAAAGGCATCACGTTCATGAAATAAATAAAAATGAAATATGCTGGCTCAAGTGAACACCTGCTACTTTTTATGAATGAAACAAAGTGTACATATCCGCACGCATGTTGGGAAAGTCCAATTTAAAAAACTGAGTAATTAAATATCAGTCGGAAATAATACACTCTCTCGAAACACAAAATATCTGCAGCTGGATTCACGCATAAATAGGTGTCTGTTAAACCATAAATGTCACTCGTCTTTTAGGATAATCTAATCAGGCTAAGCGGTTGATTGACACCCGTCTCTTATAAAAACAAAAAGGTGAAACTTTTCAAGCTCAGAAATTGATTTTCCTCCATATTCATCGTATTGGTTATTATCGAAGTCACCCGATTCCAATTATACCGTATGCCTTCTCGGCAAAGGAAATTACTCTATTGTTCTATTTGTTCCTACTAAAAAGCAGGTAGGTAGGTTAATTGTTCTCATAACACAAGTGCGCGATCGTTATTAAGGTGTTACGGTGTATAACAGTAGACGAGACCGTCTCGAATGCAAACTGACAGTATCTCGTTTAATCTAATCCATATTAAGCAGGACATACTATCTAAATCATCTGTTAAGCTCATTATCTGCATTATAATTGCGCCTATGCCAGTGATTTCTGCGCGCATCTTCCACCTAAAGATTATTCATGGTAGATTTAGAATAACCAACTCCAACAAACGGTTACGGTTAGAGATTCTCCGGTTTTAATCGCTCAAGCTAAAAAGAAATTCGGAAATTCCTTATCTATAATAACAATATCATCTGATGATGATGATGATGATTGAGGTTTTTTCCTAATAGCTTATCGCTGGTGGTGTGGAGAGTGGCGATACCATCTAAGAAATGATCGGCAATAAAGGCACCGAGACAAACATGACATAAAAATTCCAGGTGGATTTAAGGAAAGTAAAAGAAAAAAAAGTCGATGACGGACGTAATAACAATTCGAGGCGAGAGGAGGCTGCGGGGACGAAACTCGATACGGCACGACCCCGCTGGTGGAATCGTCGTAAGTAATATCTCACGGTGCACAGTAGTAATTAGAAAAGCACATTAGGATTGTTTATGAGCAAGACGTAAAACTGGAATTTGTATTCCGTGGAGCGCCACGAGACAGCAGGGGACCCCTGCTAGCTGCGCACAGAAGTCCACGGACGTGACGACCCGGTTACTAAAAGACAGGAATTTTCATCAAGTCAAGTCAAGGACTGAATCACATTCGACCCCTATCATAATGGTGAGTAGTTTATACTTTCTCATGACGGTCGAATTGGGAGTGGGCGATCATAATATAGCGATGCACTGCTGGAGGGTCAATAATAAGAGTGCGCGGTTTAATGGCAACAATGCGTCCAGAAGCCGGCGCTGCTGCTGGTAGCTCTTTTGCGTGGTGGAAGGCCGATTCTTAGATACAAGTCCGGGCAATAAATATCGCTGAACTGGCAACGGTACATGGAAAGCGCACTTGATTATGCAGATTGAGCGCATATAGCATACAATGGGGCATTGTCTCGACGGATGCATGGCGATCGGCGAGAGGGGCCGGTAGAAGACCGCGGACTGGACCGAGAAACCGCAGAAAGACTGCCGGAGACAGCTGAATGTATCGCGCACGCAAGTGAAATGCCGATTGATTCTTTTATTTTAGTCCGATGAGGAGTACAATGGGGAAGCTCGAAAGAAAATGGCCACCACTGGAATACGTTCGCATGGGGAATTTCGATCGTCCGGAGCGACGCAAACAAAGCCAGTTTTCGAATCGCCGGCCGCACGGCTGAGGGATCGGAAACTCTCTCTTTGATCTCGAAGCGCGCTGCGTTTATACGGCTATCTATGAATGGATATGTTTCAGCTACTTACGGTGAGCGCGATATAATTTGAAGCGGTTTCCGTTCTTTCTTCACGCAATAATTATCTAGCCATGAAGATTCTGATTTTGTGCGAGCGAATTTCATGTGCGTACTGTACCTCACCTACGAACGGCGACAAAACTCGTTAAAAATTAAAAATCCGAATTAAGGATGTGAAGTTTACATTTTTAAATATTTATTGAGTCATAATAACTTGTCAAGATCATAAACTACATTGAATAATCTGGGAGCCATCCTCGCGGTGACGGTCAAGCAAACTCGTCTCGGCGGTATCCCGCGGTCATCCACACTGTGTCGTAAAAAAACTTTTATCAACACTGAAATCTTATCAAATATTTTACGTGTTGATACAACCTCGACCACATCTCTTCTTTGCTTATTTTCACTAAATATTATTTACCGTACATACTTATCTACATACCTATAACACAACATGATAATAATTACGTATGTAAAACATAAATTTACAAGTTCTGGTTAATACGGCACCGACAGGTAGTGACAATATCCAATTTCCTCACTTTTCATTTGCATAGACGTTGTCATATTGTGATTAGAATTAGTCACACTTTCGAACACATATAGGCAACACATTACAATTCTAATTATTATTATCACCGTAAGTACATAGGTTATGTATGTATCCAATTTCCTCCGTACAATTTTTTACCAAAATATCCAGTCTGTATAGGTACTTAATTTAAATGAAACCAGCTGCCTCGAGGACAAATACACTAATTGAGTTATTATTTATAACGAAACCATATTGTAGGCATCCATTTATTCCATTCTCACACGTACCAATTTACCTACATACGTTATTACCTCCGGAAAGAAAAACAAAAAGCCAATTTGTCATGATAGTGTGCACACATTGCTAAAAACCGAACAAATTAATGTGCGCGTAATAATGATAGAGTTGTATACCCACCTATCTAAGTTTAAAAAAAAAACTTGAACACAAATTCACAAATGAATTCGTCACAGGAAACTCACATAACTGATTATTAAGTGTATAGTGAAAAAATCGTATTATTAGTAAAACAAACGACATTTTATTATTAGTCGACCAACTGTTGTGTTGATAACTTAATTACATGAGTCCCGACTTGCGCGTATGCCAGAGTGTCATGGTGGTTTTTGTCGTGATTCGAAATTAAATTATGGCCATTAAAATCGTATCAGGGAAGCGTTTGAAGCGTCATGTGACCAGCGTTGATGTGTGAACAAGCCCAAAAAAATTTCTCGAGGCGGAGTCTCAAAATTACTTTTTAAATAACGAGGTGCCTTAATCTCGTTTGTTCTGTAATCGCCTACAACTATTTTAATTAAACCATTATCAAAGCAGAGTAGAGAAAAACCTAACTTCATTGGTATTTGATTTACACCACTACAAACTTTGTTTCAGAAATTTAACTGTTTCAGCGTTTATATCGTTATTTTTGGTGTGCATATTTCAGAAATTCCAGACTTCATTTAGGTATGTATTTTATAATTTCTTCAGAAATACATTCCCTCCCTCACCGGTGTTTGCAATTTTCACCTGCGAGAGGAAATTGTACATTTTCTTCCCTAGATAGATAATGTATGTATGTATGTATGGACAAAAACGGAAGCTTGTTATGATACTAATAAAATAACGATGCCGATTTTACGGGAGAATTTTCTGAGAATAAGAAATCTTCTGTCGTCCCATCGTTTACTCGAGTTATTTGTTGAGGAAACATGGCAATATTATTATAGAATATTAGGTGTACACGCATGTGCTATAAAAGAGACGACAAGTAAAGGCAACTTAATTTAAATATACATACATTCATAATTGTCTATGATTTAGAGGATTACAGTTTTAATTTTACGGGTTGTCTTAGTTAAAAGTATCTTCTGAATATTATTAGTTTTCTATTTATCATTCTACACTCACCACCTATAGACCCAACCGGTAGGATATCGTATAGGTTGGCACTTGGAAATGAATAAGTAGACAATCATATTCGAAGGAAAATTTACAACTTTCTTGGGCATAATTTTAAAAATATGTTGCTAATAAACGAATATTACACGCATTCTGGTCATGTTGTTGGTCATAATAAAAGTTTCGTATTCGCCGAGGCCCCCCGCCGACTCTGGAGTCGTTTCCACATGGTTTCATCTTACAATCTTGTTCAGAATCTTGAATAATTTACGATGAAAGTCGTCATGTATCTACACATTTCTCGTAATCACCAATTAAATAAAGAAATCTTATTCTTTATTCATTCGTAACAGTATTAAGTATTGTTCGGGCGCTCAAATAGGGCCGATGGTGATGATTATTATATATCACCTAAATACACCGAAATACTCGGGACTTGGGTAAATCATTGGGCCTAATAATGAATAGTAAGAAACCAAATTGGGTGCGATCCGGTGTCATGGCGGGTGCGAGAATAAGCCGGCGGAAATAATGCGGTGTCGCTCGTACACATCACGGTTTGTTCCGGTTGGTGCCGTTCGCACCGCCACTGATACTGTTGCTTCATTTGTCACGGTTATTTAACCCCAGGAGTGGCGGTGTCAAGTTCAGCGGTTTTATTAATGCTGGGGGATTGAGTAATGATAAGCATCAAAAGATCGACCGCAGATCATCTACATATCTATACAAAATTTTAAGAATAAACTTGAACATATTTTGGGAAAATCCTCGCACTAAATTCCCATCAATATGCATGGAAATGGATTTTACGGTGGTCGTGAATCAAGACTATGGACGAATTTTATAGGGGTTTGAGCGTTTAGCCACGGAGACCTTGTAGGAAGGCCCGACGGCGGCGCGCTTCTTGATAATGACGGTTCTGGAGTTTCAGGTCCGGAGGCCGGTAGCATGTGTACGTCAAATCAGCGTTTGTTACAGCGGGCAACTGTAATTTGTTCATCTACATGCAGACTTTTGCGGTCGCGAGCACGGCAGGGCGAAAGACATGCCACTGTAAAGTGTGTGTGCTCAGTAAGCAGGTGAGCTGCTCCACCATCGCCCAGACTGATGGACAACACGCGAGTTTCAGGTCGCCAACTACTGCAGCACGCTATAATAGGATGAGCTACCTCCGCAAGAAGAACGTTTTTTTTTCAACGGTCCCTAGTCGTAACTGGCGACGGAGACCCCGATGCCCAAATAAGACACGAACTGCATCTATACGTAATTATGTATTATTTCGAAGCGAGGACGTCCCGCGCTAATACGCGGGACCCTACTTTATTAATTATCATTGCCGAGTTTGATACTCGATTGAGGTCTTCGTCCAATGTGAGCATTTCTGTGAGTTTGGTATACACCATGGTAGATACGCCGTGAACGCATGCAGCAGACAGAAAGCATCAAAGAGAAACGCACGCATATTCAATGCCATGGGAAATCTTAATCTTGACTGCATTAAATTTGATCTTTAATGTTTTAATCGTACATGTAATATGCATTACCGGTACTATGTTACCTTCACCACACATAATGAGCTTAGGTTATAATACTAACGTCCGAGGATCCCGCAGCCTTTCCAACCCTGTATCCGATGAATATGCAAAGCTTATTGGCACCAGCCTTGGAACGCGACTAAATCTTATTTTATTAAAATTACTACCATTATAGTTCATGTATTATTTGTACATACTTGGTGTACCTACATACTACCATAATAAAAAGGAAATAAGGGATAATATTCCCGAAACAAAAGCT
Organism: Salpingus planirostris; assembly: GCA_949788335.1. Taxonomy (NCBI): domain Eukaryota; kingdom Metazoa; phylum Arthropoda; class Insecta; order Coleoptera; family Salpingidae; genus Salpingus; species Salpingus planirostris. Next base: position 5,486,104 of record OX460918.1, on the reverse strand, counting down.
TGTCTCGATTGAAAATGATAATGTTCTGTTGGGTTAATTACGTCTTGATAGGTATATCTTTAACATATTAATGAACCGTTCAGCGGAGGTATAATTTACGGAACTCTTTCTTTCGATTGCGTGGTCATAATTTGAATTTGCTTAGGCTAGGTCAGGACCAGAACGGGTTCATTAAATATTTTAATTGCCTTTTCAAATAATTATTACTTAATACAATATAATGCATGTGAATACCTACCAACGTATTTCCCGATACCCTGGTGTACAATCGCTTTTTCTGTCGAGTTGACATGAATTATCTCGCTGTCCCGTTTTTTCTAATGGTCTCTATATTAGACGGAAAAAGCGTTTGTACACACGGCACTTTATAACATTTATACTAGGTACATAGGTGCTTACATAAAAATGACGATTTATACGTTGCATACAATAATATGTACGACCAAGGACGACAATTGGCGATACTAAACTCCATAGTTGAAAGAAAAAATTATCAACTTGGCAGCTAGAGCCATATAATTTCACCCTTATCACTTTGCCTTTTAACCGCGTGCTGAGCCATTCTATGACAAGTTAGTTATCTACGGCGCACTTACAGCGGCTATCGCCTCGGTGTATTTTACGTATGTTTTCGCATTCGTGCTCCCTAAAAACATTGATATGCATTTGCCGCATGTGTGTCGATAAGTGAAGTCAAAAGTTTAAAATTTGCAATTACTACATCAAGAACTTGACAGATCAAAATTATCTCATCCGGCGAGAGAAAGATGAACAAAACGATAAGTTGAACGCCTTATAGGGACGGTCAATTTCCAAACTATTTTTTTACGATTAGGGTCATCAGGTGTAAAAGAGCGGCATCGAGAGAGCAACATGTTGCTGCCAACATCATAACTGTCTAATATCTTCATCCTGAAGCGAGGCGTTCATGAGCCGACGGCCTCACAATGTACCTACTCAAAATGATAGCTGTAAAGCCGACACATTAGCACGTATTAAAATGACAGTAAAATCGTGCATTTTTATCCCGTCAAAGTTAATAACGCCACAACTTGAGAGACCTAGTAAAAAGAATCCGAAATCAGTACGACGACCGTTGATCTAAGCGTACAAGAAAGTTCACTTGCATGTGATTAAAATTGAATTTACTCAAAAGCTTGATCCCTTGATCTAAAAAATATGATATTGTTTGAGCAAAACAAAACCATGAATTTGAAAATTTTAACGTCCTCCATGTTACAGATAAGATTTTGAGGAATTTTCGATTTGAAGTCGGGTTTTCGGGTCACATCCGCTGAAAATTACGCAAAGTCACTCGGATAGGCACCGACGTCAGCATATTCATGTCCTCATCATCACCATCATCATCATCACCACCATCATCATCATCATCATCATCATCATCATCATCATGAAAGGGCACATCGGCCAGAGCCTCGTGCATTACCCAACTCTTGGACTTGGGTCTCTCGGATCGGTATGGACTAATGGTCACGACTTAGCCATTTACCTCCGGCAGAGAGACTTATCGCCGGATAAATTGCCGCCGTTCGAATTTTCATGTCAGCACACAATAGATTCAAGATACACGTTGTCTGTGTGAGGTATATTGACAGTTTGTTGTTGTGAGCAGCAGGCGTCCCGATGCCTCCACTGCGACGCCCACAATAACGCATCACATAAGACCCGCCGCTATCATGTGATCTCTAGGTACTACAAACAAAACTTATAGACAAGTACCACACATAAGTAAAAACACAAAATTTCATATCTGGAGCACTTCAGCCTAGCGATTTAAGTGTATTCACGAATGCATTTTTATTAAAAAGTCGAGTTGAGAATCTGCGAAATCTCCCGTAAAGTCTCCCGGTACTCAGTCCCGCCTTTATTGCAGAGATTTTTCTGTAGCAAAGCGTTTTAAAGTACGGCGGCGGAATGCTACAGCCATAAACTGGTGCTAAAATTTATGATACGATGCGGATGTATCCTCGGATATATCTCGAGAGTTTATTTTTAAGACTCGGATCTTGGTCCGCTGGACTCCGGGGCACCATGATGATGGTACCTACTCTTATTCGAGCGAGCGCCGGGTTCTATCATTTCTTCGAACCGATTGCAGAACCAATCGAGCGCGGGAGTTGTCGTCAGCGTTGTCTTTTGCGAATCACGGCCACACACGCTGAATGCATGGCTGCCGTTTCATGAAACTTTCTTCCCGAGCCACCAATAAAGTTTATATTCTTTCCAGGGAAATTTCGCAAGTCGATGTTAATGAATTGTACGTAGACACCTACTCAAATCACAGGCACGGTCAAATCGAATAATTCATACGACGATGATGGTGGAATGGTTTATTATTTCGGTTTGGAAGGACGTCGTGTCCCTCTTTAAGTGTAACGGTAAACGTCTTGGATGTTGGCCGCAAGAAACCAACAAGCTGACTGACCATCGCTCAGACAGGTCTGCAGCTCAAAGATAACTGTCACGTCGAATTTTAAATATGCCAAGAAACGAAAGCATTGAACGAAAATCCCTGTATTCCGAAACAAGGCAAATTAGTTATTTATCTATATCTAGGGTATAGTACTCCATCTACTAGGGTAGAGATTACACTTATAGCCGAACGATAAGATAATATCACGTCACGAGCCGCGAGCGAGAGAACTTCTCTACCTTGGTGCCCGCTTCATCCGCTCATTAGTCATTGTCATTATGTTTAATATCTCGTATTATAACATAATTATTATCTCTTGAAGAATAACTTTATAGGTTTACTATACTAAAATTGAAATAATAATGGTTCAATACATATTTGGGATCGGTATCATAGGATGAAAAATGTTATAGTTCGTTCGTGGGGGACCAAATTCGTTCACGAATTCAAAAGTCGCATAATTCAAATGATACATGTAGTCAAAATCATCCATCATCAATTCCAACGACAACCTGTTGTTAGTTACATACACATAATATCCACCTTAAAAATAACTTGTGTGTAACCATTTATTATTGTAATTTCATAGATATACTATGTCAATTAATTGTCGTTCGCTACACGAAACTTTCTTTGTTATACAAGGATAATAGAGCAGTTTTTTGTAATGGTTTAGCGACAGCGCTTCGTCATTGTCAAGAACAATTCCAAAATAAAATTCGTAGATAGTGATTTTTTCAACAGACACCCAAATTCACACTGTCTTTCCACCTGTTATACATACATATTTGGTAAATTTTTTGAATACTGAATTAAAATTTTGTCGCATGGCAGTGACCTTATAATCGGAACCGGTTATTAAAATATTAATCTGATGTATAATAGCATAGGTAGGATGCAAAGCGATCGATCGTTTGGGTTTGGGAAAGTAGCAAGTGCAGACATAGGTGTTTTAATTTATAATACTACGCTGATGGCGGATTTTATTGAACGCCCTCGCTCAGGTGATGATTTTTTTTAATCGAAGCGGGTTTCAAAAGTCACGGATTAATATCAAAACCATAGCCGATAAATTATGGTTCGGGTCGAAGTCTACCGCATAAGAGAATTTGTCACCCTTCATATGAAAATTCGCACGCCATGGATCAACCAGGCCAAAAGTGAACATCTCTACAAGAAGAAAAAAAATCATACAACTGCAATTAGTGGATGTTGTTTTGCGTGTTGCAAATATGAAAGTTTCACTATAAATTATTTCGAATAAATGCGTGTACGGCCAGTCTCATACGCGGGTTTTTGTGTTATTGCTTTTATCCGTCGTTGACTCCTGGAAATGCTGCACCTGCAAAAGGATATTAACATGATCTATATAACCACTCCGTATTTGTTTTTTAGTCGTCTTTCTGAACGCATAGTTTGTGATTCAGGCCATATTTTCTAATAATTGCATCACATTACTTTTCTAAATAAGTGTCCTATACATACTTGATTCTAAAACTAAAAAGGAATTTTCAGAAACAGATTTTAAAATATTATCTGGGGAATAATCAAGAATCGAGATATATGCTTAAGCAACCGGATTTGTAAGCGTTTCCCAAGTTTCTGTTGCTGGTTAGGATGTGGTTAACTCCTAAACATGATAAAATAATAACCAAATGGCTGCTTGACGAGAGGGGATTATTTTTGGAGGTATCACTCGAATTGAGTTTTATCCAGAAAAGGCCCTTAGTGAAATTTGTAAAACTGTAAATGAACAGCCATGAGACGAATCAATTTCAATAAGTACATACACAATAAGTTGATAAATAGCTAAACAACTCAAAATTGATGTTAAGGTTTTTTATCGCATCCCATCATTTTATGGCCCCATTAAATTTAATGTTTTTTAATTACACTTCATAACAGTTTTCATGTACATTTAAATTACTAAAGTGATAAAAGTAATGATATTACGAGAAGTATTATTAAGTGTATTTAACGATTTATAAAAGCTGGATAAATCATCGTGTACCTCCTACTTTCGTATTCAATTGTTTTCATTACCCAGTCATTAATGTACTTGAATCGAACATATCCTCGCGTACACAAGATTGATGGAGAATTTTCATCATAAAAAAAACTAAATTTTAACCAAAAACGTGATTTTGATGGTCTTAACTAAGCAACAAAAATCGCAATTAGTCCACTGTTATTTTATAATCTATGTTGATTTTACTATGCCACCGTGGGATATACAACGATATAATAAAAACACCTCTCATTGTTTTCGAAAAGCAATTTACGTTTACAAAACATTGCAACCACCGTTGTGGTAATTTCCCAAACACACTAAACACGTTACACCTTCCGAAGTACGGTACGACATACCCAATACGCCAATACTGTTAAAGTCTAATAGAAATACAGTATCATCAACATCTGGCATTCGCGTGTATTAAAATTACCTTTTAACGTTGGTTGCCAGCAACATCAGCTAATTCATCAGTAAATTTCAATTAATAGATCTTTTTTCGCAAGTAGTACACAAAGGATTATAAAAGATGTTTGACTCGGCGAGCGCAATACTTAAGGAAAACCGCATACGATCCGAATTGGATACCATCAATTAAGTTAGAATAGATTTGAATAATTTTTTTGGGAAATTGTCGGGACGATTATCATCAAATTTGACGTTTTGAAAGTTTTGGTTTACTGACCTTCTTTTTCTTTTTTCTTTATTTCAAGTGCAGGATTACTATTCGTCCTATGATGATGTCCTTTACGGATTTATTAATTCAAATAACTACTGTTAAACTTTTCGAAACTCTTGGAGAAGTATTTGACTGCATACGACGGTATGCAAAGAGTGAAGGAATTTGCTGGATCCTGATGAATGCCAAGACGAAAGTGGAAAAAAGCCGTTTTGAAACAATCCGCTCGGGAGTACATACCGGCTATTCTGCGTTGAAATAACAGTGAGTCTGGGCATTCGAAGAATACGCGTCGCTACTGTTTAATATGACTCTGTGATTAATTGCATAACGAGGCATATTAATGCCTGTGCGCCAGCCTCTTTCACTACCGTTCACTGCCGCGCTCGTCGGTATGCTAAACATTTGACGGAATGATTTACGCTGGGAGAGAAGCTGCGGGTCAGGACCAGTTTCATTACGAGCGCATCGGCGCTCACGGTTCGAGTTTCGGTCAATTCGGTATCGAAAAATAGGATCGTTCAACTGAGATGCGTACCTGTAGTAGTCTTTTTTGCAGTAAATATTGCCGTCCCTCGAGAAGCAGGTGATTTCGCCGTCAAGGGTGTTCCTGCATTGGCAGCACTGCAGGCAGCTCGCGTGCCATCTCCTGTCCACCGCCTGCAGATAGAACCTGTCCGTTATCCTGATCCCGCAGCCCGCACATACGGCCGCACTGTCGTCGTTACAGCCGGAGGGCGGCGTCGGTGGCGTTCCGGGATTCTGCAGCGGTTCCAACTTGGGTATGTGGTGCTCGAAGGAGGAATGGGGTCGACAGAGATCTTCCGCCGACGTCGGCGGCTGGTGCAGCTGATGGCCCGACTGCGGGGGTGGCCGGCAGATGTCGGAACCGCAAGACTGGTGGTTGTTGTTGGATGGAGTGCTACAAGAACTGCCGCTGGAGACGCTGGGGTCGGCGTCCCCCATTGACGAGTCGCACGACGGCAGGTTCGGCGAGAGGTCGCGGGATGGGTCGTACGCCGGGCCAATGTACTGCTCGTGCTGCTGCTGGAACCGAAACATAATCATTACAACATGTCACGAGACGGCGGCACACAAATAAGAACCTCCATCCATCGACCATCAACAAAGCTCTCGATGACTGAAAAATATCACTGGTGATTCGACCAAAACGAATGTCATTTTCTCGTACTACAAGCATGAGAAGCAAATTAGTAATCGTAGTTCGACGTGATTTGTGTATGATGTAATATGAGGGATTTTCGGAACCTACCAAGTGATAATTGTACGAGTAGAGTCGCCATGATTTCCTGGCGTTGGTTGAAAGTGTAATCTAGGTCGACTCGTTTCTTAAAGGACAGATCAACTTTTCGCACGCCAGTCGAGTTACGACCGTTTTACGACTTAATAAACGATTTGATGTATGTTTTTTCGTTTAATCTGAAATTAAGTGGTGGCTGAGATAATGCGAGATATTCGTGCATTTCCAATCTGAAACACCTCAACCAGATGAGTCTGCGAGGCGAGCGACTAATGGTCGGACACAATTACGGTAAAGCTTGAGCACTTTGGCGGAAAAACGTCTCATGAGAAATGATCTGGAAAAGAGTACGCGGTGATTATTGAGCTATTACTCTAACGACATAAATGCATGTTGAGGACGTACCATCAAGATTTTAGATATGGTCAGCGCGTATTCGAGATTCTGCGAGAGATGGTCGGACAAGCATGAACCTTTTATTGCGACACAAATGTATAAACGAGGATGAAAGGCAAGGTGAGCTCTGCATGTGAAAGGCCGAGAAAGTGCCTTCTACAGCATGCATCTATGAGGTGACTGCCATCAGTACCTGCGATACGTCAACTAAGTAAGTACCAAGTACGTGATGGACGTGATCCACCAACCGAAGAGTTTCCAATTTTCATCTTACGTTCGAATAGAAATCCACAGAAAAATGGTGAAGAGGTGGATTTCTAATGTGATTCATACATATTGTAAGATGGTCATCCGGTAGCCTTTGCACAAGAACCCATCATCGGGATTCTTGCATGCGAGACAGTTATACGACCATGGCACCAGCGGCGACTAGCAGGTTTCACCATAGCCGCAGGAAGAAATAACTCAGGGGCGACATAGATGTACTTCCTTCATTTCGAAGAAACTGTATAAATCGCAGAGGCCGAATCGAAGAAAACTACAAGTCCGTGCGCTGATGGTATATAAATACAACCGGGCATTTCCATGTTAACATGGGAATACGATCGGTGAGGTACGCAGAGAAGTGCGTGAGAAATCGCTTATATGGCAGAAGAACCTGCTGATGGGTTGTAGGCACTGCGGGTGTGGTTAATAGCGATGTTCTTCGGCGGCAGGGCGGACCTGGAAGCACGACAACGGGAAATTACGGCCGAGACATTTTTCATCTCACGCAGACACGCAAGGTAAATAATCAACCTTATCGAAAACTCCTCCATAAAAACGATGATGATATTATGGACAAAACCGTACCAACGAATTTCAATACCGTCGACGAGACATCCGCAGGCGTTTGGAACTCGAAAGTTGACAGATCTTAAGCATCATCTCCTCTATCTAATACACGTGTAAAAAAAACTTGGACGAAAGGTATAAAACACACAAATTTACTACCTCAACAGGTAGGAGATTTATTACCTCCAATCTTGAGGTCAACATGTATATTTTATCTGTATGATTCAGATCGGAGCTGCGAACAACAATAATAATCATTATTCCTTCCAAAGTCTCCTTCCCTTTTGTGTGATGCGGTAAAAAATAAATAATTATGCAGGTACTTGGGTTTAATGTGTGATGAAAAACGAACATGAGAACGGCTCTAAGTCATGATTATGCTAATTTCTTACAATTTCATAGGTGCTTATTAATAAGTTATGAATATTAATATTCCAGCTACTGTCAAAGTCGCAAAAACCCCTGAAATCCGCTCGCCTTGGAACCAAAGTTCCCACACTATTTACAAACCAACAGACCAGCTATGTTGGCCCCAGCATTAGAGGGAGTAAATTGAATCGTTGCGTCGCATGTAATACAAGTCGATGAAGGCTATGTCTACATAATGTACAACTCGAATTATTATTCATTCGCTTCAGAGTGTTCGTTGTTGTGTAAAAAAATCCGCTACTTCTTTTGATAGAATGAAAATATTTTTCGGAGAATACTATACTTATTCGTGCCGGTTTTGTATTAGAATCCATAATGTGAAGACATATGACGTCGTAAACGTTTAATTAACAATTAGAATCTAAAAAATCCCGATAGGTCGCATAAAAATCTCGTGTTCAGCGAGTGAGAATTTATCTTTATTCGCGATCTCGCAATAATCGGTCTAGAGGATTTCTTGAAGCGTTTCAATTACAGTTAACTTGCATTACGTTCACTCGCTCACATACATAAACGTACACGTGCAAAGCATAGAGGCATAATAGCACACGCTTGACGCCAACCTCTAAATCGCCCAAGGAAGAACGTAATGTTCCACTAAACAGGGTTTAGTATCAAATTGGCGCCAGCTAATTGCCAAATGTGAAGCAAAAGACAACACCCCGTACGTCCGACGTCAGGAATTCATTCATAAAGAAAACCTGGGAATCCGACCGTGCCGCCCGTTAGACATGTGAAATGGTGGTCAAATTCGCATAAGAAGAATTTCCATTTCCGTTACGGTACAAAGCAAGTGAGATTAGTAAGAAGAATAAAAGAGTTGAACGTTATCGGCACGGTAACATACGTCTTATTTCTCTCTCATAAGGTCTATATAGGTACTATTATGTATATCTTATTGTGAAAGGGGCACACCATAGTAGTTTTCGTCTTTTTAGTTTCTTTCCACTTTACTAACCCACTACGAGAAATCGACGAGTACGAGTAATTAAAAATTCAATCACGTCCATTTTCGGATTTTTCAACATCCCGGTGGCAGCATCAAACTCATTCCTCATGTTGCCGAGGATTAGCGCGAGACTTTCGCGGTTGAATCTTTGATCATCGTCGTAATTTATTCATGATAATGAAGCGGTTCAGCCTTGTGCATTCATATTGAAATAAGCCACGAGCGTTTCCAGTTTTAACACATTAATTCCGCTGGACAAACACCGCGGGATAGTCGTCAAACCAAACTCGCTTCACTTTTTCGCTACCATTCACCTAGGTACTCGGTAGATAAAGCAAAACCAATTCATACTTCGAATCTCAATACAGAAACTTATACATTGTGAGGGGAAAAAGCCGACGAACTTTTGAAAGCACTTCGATCGTTTTTTTCTCTTTCTTTGTCAGTGGCCTGGATTCAACATGTCGTCAGGTTTTCGATGCCCGGCTGAGGCCCTTATAATTGTTGTGATTGACTCTCGTAGTTGGAACATGATGGCCCAAAGAGGAGTAGGTATTTTGATGTGCATGATGAGTGCATATGCCTTCCATTATCGTGTCGTACTACCTACATGGATGCAGTTGTCGGTTTCCTGCCTGGGGTCCTTTCGGTTCGGCCTCTCTCTCTCCCCGTTTGTATGTTATGTCGTGTATAAAGTGGTTGGTTGTGTTTATTTGGTTTAGCACGCGTGCCCACCGCAACACAACACACAACGAACGCATAGGAGGGCACAGTACGTACGATGATGAGTGAAGAGAGGAGATAACGTTTCGGGTCACGACCCTCCCTGATGGATGCGTCCTCCTCGGTCGACCCTTGTTCATCGAGAACGCCTCCGGCGCGAGTCCGCCGAGACTCTTCGTTTCTGACAGCTATCACTCTCACGACCCGGCCCAACAGGTCTGCACGAGCACGACTCCGCGGGCCCGAGACGATAGGGAGACCCATCGGACGGCACTCATTATTATATTACGAAACGGCACTCGTGTTTGTTTTGAGACGCGGCATCAATATAATTACCGGCCCGTGCATGATGCGCTTTCGCTCGCACCACAATCTGCAAATCATTCGGATGTGGGGTAATTGAAAAAATGACGCCCCGGATCGAAATTTCTATTGACTCGTTAAAGTTAAAATCGTCGAGAGTCGTGCGGGCATTACGCAACGCGGACTTTTAGTAGATTCGGATCTCTTTTCTCTTCCACTTGTGAGACTGGAAACGCCGACAGCTCCGCGAGCCGACCCAGCCAGGGGGCTCGACCACAGGTTTGTCCGGCTTTAAAAAATGTATCAACAGGTGCCCGCACGGTGCCCCCCATAACTTTCGACTGGCCGTCCGCTGACACAATATAAATATATGCATTCGTGTCATGTGCCCGACTACTTTATAACCGCCATAAATAAACAATAATAGTAATAATAATAATAAATGACGTAGCCTTGGTACAAAAAGGCCAAAAACTGGATCGGCCCGAGAGGCGCTAAAGTATGGGGTGGAAATCGGAATATGCTTGCTCGCTCTTTTATGGCTCGGCTCGGCCGCCTGTGTGCAAAAGCCAATAGATATTGGCCGACGATTGCGATAGATCCAGCTTCATTGCATATTCATAGACCTACAACGTTCTCACATGAACGTAATTAGAATTATTTGCACTCGAGACATAAATCCGCGACTCCGGGAGCTCCGGAGGCGACTCGGCGAATTGCCTACACGATCATAAAACGATGCCTCGACTCGAAATTCCTAATATTCTCGAATGAGGAGAAAATTGTCTCGAAAAAGTTGGAAATCTCGTGCCACGTCCAAGATGCAGAAGGTTATGGTGTCCATCATTGATATAGGAGATTCCGTCGGTTGTAAAGTTGGAAGGTGCCGGAATAGTCCGCCGTCGTGTCTCTATTTTATTTCTGGCATCCGAAAGTGTGAGCGCAGCATAATAAACGAGGAACGCCTTATTCATAAATTATTTCTGCAGTCATTTGTCTGAAGGCGCCTCGACAACAGCGACTCCCCGACACTTACGGCGGACCCGGTAATTAACGATCTTAAGAAGACGTTTTTCAAACTCGAACTACATAATATTTCACACAATAAATTCGGGGAGTGTCAAACTCGATAAACCGACGCCGATGCGCGCTTGGCTATTCTAAATTTACACAAAAGGGGAACCCTCCGTGATGCTGACTGAAACTTTTTGCTCCGTTTTTCGAGAAAACGTCTTCATTCTACCGGATGACGTCAATTTTCTCGTCAGGTAAAGGCGATTTCGACTCTAGAAGATGTCGTGGGTGGACGAGAATGACGTAGGGATCTCTCCTGTGTTTACTTGTTGTTTATTTTTGAACGACATCAATCATTCATTACAACTCGGCAGACTGTAAATCTATCGAAACGCGGAATTTTGCCAATTAGCGACATTTATGACCCTTATCCATCACTCATCATCGGTAAAGTATAAGGTCAGAAATCTACAGCCAGACATCATTTAGAAGTCAAATGCATGCATTACTTGTTGATATGAAGAATATTCCATCTTATCCTATCGCATAAACAAACACAAAGACCAATTTATACAATTAAGCTAAATTATGTACATTTTTTGCATACTGGTAAGTATTATTCTTCTAAATGTTCAAATTCTTACTTCTATACCTACATGTACACTTACAAGATGAACCACGAGATAATTAATTAAAATGGTATGTGTACATTATATCTAGTAAATTTGTCAATATTCGCGTGTTACGCTCGCATTCATTCGTCAAAATGAGTTCCAACCTCAATCTAATACCTAATAAATAAGTTCCAGCTCAAAATGACTTTTTCTTTCATCAGTTGATCTGCTTGCATATCTAATAGTATATTATATGCATTATGCATGTATTATACTATAACTCATACATAAAGAAAGGTTTTATTAGTAAGCCCATCTTCAGGACAGAGGGAGCTTGCGAGCATTTAAGGTAGTTAGGTATATTTCTTTCAGCTAACTCGAATTCGAGTGTTTATTAGTTTTCGATTGCGAAAGCAGGTAGCTTTATCTAAATAAAAATAGTCCATTATGACCGCATTTCATCGTAAAATGTCAAATAAATAGTTTGAATTATCTACGTTATCCAACGTTTCACTTGCGCTTGTGTCTTTCGTCTGCGGAGATTCCGTCTAGCAGAAGTGGAAAGTTTCTATCTCGTTTAGTCCCACGTAGTTTTTGGTACTTTTAACACCTGTCATTTGATTAAGAATAAATCAAGCAAGAATTAAGGTGTCAACAAATTAATACGCGTGTTACCATATTTTTGTATTAGTTATAAAAAATCAAACGAATCGCCATTTTATCTTATGAAATATGAAACAGGAAAGCGCATTTATATGGATAGAATATCGAACGCCATCGTGATCGGCTCGTCGAGATATTGGACGTAAAAGGAAATATTCGCATGTGGCTTCACCGAACAACAACCGAGAGTCGGTTCAGGAATATTTCATAAGTTTTTCTTTCGCAGGATCGATTACAATTGCTACGTGGGAAAGCTAATTCCTTACAAATTTAAAATTCTGTTCCAGTCCTCGGCGACTTTTTTCGAAACTGATGTAATCATAAACCTCTAGAGTCATCTTCGTTCGGAGTTCGGAATTCATTGGTCGTGTACTTGCGTTTGCCATTTTGATTCAGCTCTATCGTAATGCGTAAATCTTTTTTTATTCAACATTACAATTCCCGACTTCTTTGCCGCTGTGGCGGTACCTGCCCGCACGTTCAACAAGACGCCTATGGACGTCTCAATGGAGATAAAAATAACAAATTATTATATTATTATATTTATACACGCGTGTGTCAGTTCCATATTAAATTATACTTTTACATCTCTCCCACAACAATTCTATTTATTATGGAGGCATCCTCCATAATTTGGTGACCCCGACAAGCGAACAAGCAAATAACAATTTTGAAAATTTTTACGAAAAATGGCAGACTTTCAAAAAACTTCTTTTGGGCGCAACTCTTTGCAACTTTTGGAACTTCAGAGTGTTTATCCCGAGGTTAGTCAAATTGTCAAGCTGCAGAGCGGAGCAACTGGCCGTAATTTGCGCCGACCCCAAGCCGCCCAGCGTTAGGACACGACGTTTCCCGTTGGATTGGACTCGTCTTCAACGATTTTTGAGTTTCTGCATGTTCGAGATTGAGCTGAGACATGGTCGCACTTCGACTACTTCACGTCCCTCATATCTCCTGCAACTTTATCACAGAAGACGTCCCACTCAAGTCAAAAAGCAAGGGAACGACCGAGATTCGTTACTTGTTTGGAGTTTTCCAAAATTTTTCCCGAAAGAAGCAAGCTCAAGAATGTACCACGCCAAATTTTTACACTACTGCAATCTCCGAAATTACGCGCTCGTGCTAATCAGGATATTTGGACCGAAGAACCATCCGATCCGTCGCCTTAGCCGAGGGGTTCCGAACAACGGACTGTAAGAACGGTGAATGGGGATTCGCATGTTCCGCACCTGAAATTTTCGAGTTTCGAGACCGACGCAGTCTCTGATGGGGGAGTAGTGTGGCGGTACCTGCCCGCACGTTCAACAAGACGCCTATGGACGTCTCAATGGAGATAAAAATAACAAATTATTATATTATTATATTTATACACGCGTGTGTCAGTTCCATATTAAATTATACTTTTACATCTCTCCCACAACAATTCTATTTATTATGGAGGCATCCTCCATACCGCTCTGACTGACTGAAATCAGAAATCTCTGCCAACGATAACTTCTTATCTGTCAAATGTAAATACCCATAAAAGTAAACTCATGATGCGCATGTTATCTGTACACGTGACATTAAACATGCTCGAGTTCCTGTACCTGCTTAGACGAATTACTTCCTATAACAAACCGCTGGCCCGAGATTGTACAGTGCCATGTCAGTTTCCAAGCCGAAACCATGTCAAAATTATTAACGACTTTAACACTATTTTTCGTATTGACAATAAGTGTGCACCAGTGTTCTAAAATTTTAGTTGTGTACCCCTTTGCCGCCCACAGTCACTTTACATTAGGTTTTGGCCTGGTAAAAGGATTACTTGAGCGCGGACACCAAGTTACTTTCATCAGTTCCTACCCACAGCAAAAGCCGATCAAAAATTTGAGAGATGTATCCGTCGCCGACTCTGTAGTCCCATTCCTAGAGGGTAATTTTCACACGCATTATCAGATATACTCAACTAATCTTTTAAATTCGACTACTTTTTATTTTTCAGAACTGAAGAAGAGTTTATTCAAGTCTGACAATGGAATAATATCGAGATTGAAAAGTTACTACTCTATGCTCTACCATGTAACTAATCTAACTGTCGAGAACGAATCGGTTAAAAAACTTTTATCAGATAAAGAACACTTCGATTTGGTGATATTGGAGTATTTTGGAAATGAAATTTTCTTCGGTCTCGCCGACTATTTCAAAGCACCTCTCGTGATAGTGTCTCCTTTAAATTCGAATCTCGGCAACGGCCTGATTGCGAACCCGGCACCATCATCATATGTTCCTAACATATTTGGCGAGTTCACTGCTAACATGGACTTTTTTGAAAGAATGCAAAATTTTTTCGTAACACAATTGCACTCTCTTTACTATCACACTGTCAATTTACATCGACAAAGACAATTATTCAACAAGCACTTCCCAGAACTCGATTTTGATCAAGCTTTATACAACGTGAGTTTATTTCTCACGAATTCGCATCTTAGCATTAATGATCCTCTGCCAGCCCAAAAAAATCTTATCGAAGTTGGGGGCTTCCACATACAACCACTTAAACCATTACCTGAAGATTTGAAGACATTTTTAGACGATGCTGAAGAAGGTGTAGTCTTATTTTCAATGGGCTCCAATTTAAAAAGCAAAGATTTAAGACCAGAGGTGAGAGATGGAATTCTAAAAGCTTTCTCGAAAATTAAACAAAAAGTCTTGTGGAAATTCGAAACAGATCTCCCGGAAAAACCAAATAACGTCAAAATCATGAAATGGCTCCCACAAAATGATATTTTAGGTATTTATTTTATATTTATCTGAGTGAAACGCCACGAGGTTACAGTGACTGATAAGCGGACTTATTTTTAGCTCATCCTAACGTTAAAGCATTCATATCACATGGAGGATTATTGAGCACAATCGAAACAATTCATCATGGAGTCCCAGTCATAGGAATCCCTGTATTTGGAGACCAAATGGGAAACATTGCTGGAGCGGTCAAAAAAGGATACGCAATTTCAGTCCCTTTGTCAGAACTCACGGACGAAAATCTTTCAAATGCCTTGAACGAAATTTTGAATAATCCAAAGTAAGTCTATACTCATTTATAAACAACATAAAAAATATGCGTATACGTATGTACTTGATGTTATAATATTATAGATATTCCGAAAATGCCAAAATGCGGTCAAAGATAATGCACGATCAACCTCTGAAACCTCTGGAATCTGCAATGTTTTGGATCGAATACGTAATTCGTCATCGAGGAGCCCCACAATTGAGGTCGGTTGGATTAGAACTGGCATGGTATCAAAGGGAGATGCTGGACATCGCCGCTTTTGTCATATCAGTAGTGATTTTAACCATTTATCTATGCCATTTAATGTTAAGAAAGGTTTCGAAATTACTTTGCAAAAGGAAAAGCGATAAAGTGTTGAGAAAAAAAAAATTTAACTGAACGCTTGGGTTTTTTTTTAATAACTAATTTTCCTTGGTCTGATTTAACACTCTCTATCATGCCATCGATAACATCTACAGAAGTTCCAAGTACAATGAAATACCGCGTGCATAATAAGGTGATTGCGATTATAAATCGAGTTTCCTGCTCTTGTCCGTCCCACTTGAACGTAATGTGAGTAATATGAATACAAGTATCCCCTGCTTCTTAAATGCATTCGGTGTGCAATTTGTATAACACAACAGTTAAAATTCACCATTAAATTTAACGCAACGGCATTTAGATAAAATTTATATGATACGCTTATCGAACGCAATTCATTATTGTAATTTATAGTTCATTGTGTTACGTGTTTAGCGTTGGCAATGTTGCGAGCGGTGTTTGTAAATAATATCGATAGTTTTATGCCGTTGCACCGATTTCCTATCGAAATAACACGAGGATTATAAGCCCAACAATGATAAATAGCCAATAAAAAGACGAAACCGAGTTCAAACGCCGAGACAGACACAGTAAACGACCATAGACAATCATATCACCAGAGATGCGATAATTAAAGTATCTGTTTATGTCTCAATGCAAATCGGTAATACCTACTGTTGATGGCCACTCGCTCACTCCTACCACCACCTCCGAAAGAAAACGACCAAAGTTTTCACCAACAGTAATATAATTTTTATATGGCGACCGAATCAAGGAATTTTCAACCGCATGAGCTTTATGCTTATCTAACGTGTTTTAATACGGATGCTTGGGTTTATCAATTTGACCGAAGTTGTTTCCTGAACGTAAAGATATGGAGCCACTGGTGGGTGTCGAACTAAAAACTTTCGGTTATTTATTAAATCTTAACCGTTTCTTGTTTCTTCACATAAATAATAGATGAATTTGGGATCAAAATCTTAGGTGTATGCGAGGGGTCGCTCACTGGTTACAATACTTGTACAAATGTCTGTACAATACCTGACAATACGTGACGATACATGACAATACTTGAAAATATTGCATCAAAATATAGCTCACGATACATAACGGTACCTTACGATACCTTACAATACCTTACAATACCATATACAATACTCACAATACTTGTACAAAATTTGGCCAGTGAGCGACCCCTCGGGTGTATGCATATCCAACATTCAAGTTGTTTGATAGAACTTACTTCTCACACGATATCAACACGCGATTTTTTTTTTCGTGAATATCGCGTAACAACAGTTTGAAAATAATTAACAACTCTATTCTCCATTATCTGTTATGTGTGGTTATTTGTGGTAACAATTTTTATGAACTATACTTATTCGAATTGTGACTAGTCATACGTCATCAGACTATACTGAACAGACGGTATGTTTGCCACAAAATGAACATTATTCGATGCATACTTTCAGAATTGTGTTATGTGAGATTTTTTCTTTGTTTTTGACATTAACGACTCACTAAACTAAAAAAAAATATTTGTTTGCTCAACACACAAAAACATAAAGATGTTATCATCAATGACAGTAGTAAAATGGCCAGTAACTAACTTCTATAAAACAGGAACAACATTAAGTGAAAAATTCAGCATCGGACAAAATCTATAAAATAAAAAAATAAAACAAAAAAATAACCAATGATCATAAAATCAGTTAGAAATTTGAAAACAAATTAATCCAATTGTTTGTGAATTTTGCGTTTAGTGTCTTGGCAAATTACGCAGGTAATTTACAGTCTGCACCTGTGTTCTTTATTAATTATTTCCCAATTACATGTCCACCTGCTCAGTATCTCCGAAAGAAATATCGCGAGTTATAAACACAACCCCTTTGGTAAACGTGATCCGATTTCTAGGTACATACATGCATCAGAGATCATCTTGGAATATTCTAAATAAAGTCACAAATCTTTTCAGATGCACATGATCCCAAGAGGAAAATGTTGATGGAAAAAAGTGATGTAAATGGCATAAAATAGATGTTACTCCCATTTAAGATTGCGGTTGTAACCTGCGTTGCCTGCATGATACGTTTTTGGATGAAGCTCCTATAAGGTGAAAGTCACCTCGTCTGTATTCCATGATGTTGGTAAGAGTGTATAAGTCTTACAACTGTCAGACAAGAAATCGCATCCTCGAACCGAATTGCATGGGAAGGAGAATTCCAAATTGGGAAAAATCCTTATAGTCTAAAATAAAATGGTAATATGGAAGCGGCTGAATCATCGAGAAATACTTTTATCAAGCACTGTTAAATTTGGACTTTACTATAAATATATTTAATGAATCATTAATTCCAAGTCGAATTCACCAGTAGTTTTTCTTATTCATTTCAACTGCCGTTCTTGTTTTTCATTCGAAAAGTAAAATCTGGAATGATCACGAATTTTTCTTACAACACGTCAACTAACGGCGTTTTTGACTTGCACAAAAAGTGCGACTTTTCTTGGACTCCCTGTATCTTCATCCTTTATTATCATGTGTACTATGAACATGCACAAGTATAAAATTGCACTCAGTTTGCACTTTTTCTCCAGTTAAATAATGCATGTAAGGGAAAATGGCAAAATTCGACCGTTTAAGAATAATAGACAAAAAATCGATAGAAATGTGGTCCAACTCACCGACAAATCTGGTGATCCCAAGTATTTTAAACATCTCCATTTCTGTGGACCACCTAGAGTTCCAGTTACTTAGGCAGATGCATACCAGTGATAAGAAATATGTAGAAAAATATAGAGTGCCCTCACAATTGTCATAGCGTGAGGTCGTCTAATCCCCTTGCTACCTGGATGTGTCAAGTAGCGTGTGTCTATTGTCCCCAACACAAAAGTTCCAAGGGCCGCTGACACTGCTCCTCTACATCTTTCAAACCAAAATCCCGGCATTATTTAAATTCGCTTAAAGACCCACACAATACCCATATTTGCCAGTAAGTACACAATGACCGATGTTTATTCTTATTTTATCCCTTCCGATGACGATTATGATTGTACAGCGGAAAGAGTACGGTTTTTAATATCCAAACGACCCAAACGAAAGAAAAAATGCGCCCGAGATCTTTTTGTGCAATTACGGTGTCCAAAGCTTGTCAATCAACGAACGCTGTGAACTACGCGTAACAGCGGCGGCTCTACTTGAGATAATTCAGCCCGAGAACCGGGTTAAATAGGAATCTGTCATACCGCCGTCAGTGAAGCCAATGTCAAGAGTTTCCATAACGAAGCTGTTCTCATTGATTGCTCCAATTCCCTCATCCCCATCACATATCCCAATTACCTTTCCCAACCTTTAACAATTAACGAACATCTACCAAGGTAGTAACAATTAACGAAAAGTTGCTAGATATTCTATTTTCGACGACATTCGATACCAGAATTCTCTTAAATGTGTAGGGGTAGGTATTAAGTCGTCTATGGTATTAGGTGCCATGTGTACGAACGGATTTTCTGTCAAGTTAGCCATGACCATCTCTCTGTCTCATATACTAACCATTAGATAAACAGTGACAGAGATACATATCATGCCAACTCTACGAAAAACTGTTGGCACACACGGTGTAGTTGTTATCCATGCCTTCAAATGTAAAACCAATTGAAGTAAGATGTGGAAATGTCTGTATTCGACCGAAAAATGCTATTGCTGATAATTACAACAATTAATCTGAATCAAGTTCCGACGTCAGATTTTGCATTTACAGACTTCCCTTAATTTTTAACATTTTAAATTGAAATGAAAGGAAATGTTTAATCCATTCTTCCTGAACCACACTAAACAACAGCTAGATTGTTTTTCTAATCACTAAGATGTGGTCAACTTTCTGATTAGGTCCAGAAATAGTAAAATAAAGTAAGTATGTACCTAATGAAAATGAAAATAGCCCTAGGCGTGGAACCTAGGAAATCGGATAGTTTCCTCAATGATGAGTTCAATGGTAGAATGCAAGAAAAAACAGAGTAAGTCAGGCAGTCACGTGAAATAATTTTTAATTACAATATAAGCAGCACTAACGCATTATCTATCGTTTGATTCATTTAAGACCACAATTTAGTAGTTAAGAACGGCACCGCTGTTCCTTTTGTGTTCATCTAAGCTAATCTGCATTCACATCAATCATTCACAAAGGGAAAATTACATAGGATACGTACCATCTGAACAGATGCCTCCGCAGATAATCTTCATAAAATTCATGAGCTTCGTATTGTTATTAAAATATTACCTGTTGCGTTTCTAATAACAGTTAATTGCATAGTTGCCCGCTTTTTTCATCCTCCTGAACGTTGTTACTGTGGTAATTGCGAAATTGCAACAACTTATGTTATAGATCTCTATCGGTCGGAACCGAAACCCTTATCTGGATTTCGAATTATTATTAAAGAAATATTACAGAGACTCTAGATGCATCATGCTGTTGCGAGAAAATTGAAAGAGAATGGAAGAAGCCTAATAACCACGTAGAAGTTGCCACCTCAGATTGAGATCTCGGAACCGAGAGAGATCTGTTTGTTCATTTTAGAAAATTTGGTTCTTTTTTGCATGTGGCTGTTGGTTGTTCGGGGACTTTATTAAAATGGTTCGACTGTGGTGCGGCAAACGATATTATTATTATACATAATACGTGAAAATTGTGGGTACATGGATGGGAAAAGTTATTGACCTTTGGAGTATTGAAACAGATTAACAGGTAAACCGATTAAAGTCGAGCACTCTCTGATGGTCTTCTCTCTTGATGCCTGAGAACATGTCGGCATTTCACATGAGAGAATATGTGGATGTTTATGTGCATGTATATACCCACACACATACTTCTTGTCACTGACGTATAACGACACAAACGGAAACTGTTTTTTTCGAATTGATCAAATCTTCTTACTCCATCAAAAGTAGGTAGATATTACGTTTTTTCTAGAAACGAAATGAATAGTTCACTTCTATTACACTTTTTTCCGAAACGCATTTTCTCTAACCCCAAACTTTCGAGCTACTTGAGAACGTACAAAAATGATATCTGAAGGGATGAATCGAATTGTCTCACTTTCATTTTTGCCGAATTTCATATTATCGTTCGCATGACCTAAAAAAATCCCGTTCAACTTGCATAGTAACAATCGGCCTTATCACGACAAATGAGTTAATCATAGAGACAGGGTGTCCAGAAGAGTTGAAAAACTTGACCCCAAAAGAAAATATCTCTTTCAGACAGATCTCGCAACGATCCGAAACGAGTAAAACAAACATGGAATAACCGATACGAAAGACGCGCGATGTCGTGGCCTTTCGATGCTGATGTGATCCACCACCGCAAATATCAAAAAATTTATTACACATGATTCGACTGACGACTGAGTGCATACAAACTGGAAAGAGGAGCGTAATTAATTACTTTTTCGTATTGTTCTAAAATTGTCTAAACCCGACACACGGAAATATTCATCAACATGAAGGCCGGATGGATTTCATAATAATAATAATGTTTTTGTTTAGCCGAATTCATATTTTGTCATGGAGTGTAACATATTATTCTGAAATGGTATAGATTTACGAGATTTTCGTCTGCTCTGCTGATACGGTTTTATTGTCTAGTGTGGAATTTTCGACGGGATATCTTTCAAAGTATTTTCAAGCCGTCAAGCCGTTGGTCACACGTTTACCCAGGAGTAAAATGATGCCCACAATATTTATGTATTTAAGAAAACAACGGCATATTGACGGACTACTTGTGATGGTCATTATGGTCATTCAAAAACGAACAAAAAGCACCACCAACATCAGTAAGTCTATTTATTAAAGTGTTAATTAAGTATATGGAATTCTCTCAATTCATTCACATAACGGTTCTTGATGTCGTCCGGTTATCTTTCAATTCCTCGACTCTTATATTTTTGGAAAATATACAGGCACGTCAGAAATCAACAGCCTCTTAGTATTCACGCACCTCATTATACTTTTCAGCCATTATCTCACTAAATGCGAACATTTTATCACCTCTATAAAATTATAATAGATCGACTAATTTTGCCGCTTGTACGATGCAGGTGACACTATAATTAACGAGATTTCGCCAAAGTAGAACATTTTTAATTAGGCCTTGTTCCTGCTATTTGATGGTACTGAGGAAAATTCATTATAATTATTATTATCGCAGATATCTTGTTTTCGAAAATGTATGCGACGCGACGGTAGAACATTTATAACCTACACCATATACCAACGAAACCGCGAAATGATTATAAGACAACTAAAAGTATACTTATGCATATGCCTAATGTAGATTGTTTTGAAGATACTTGATGAAATTTAATTGTAATATGTGTATACGTGGCTAATGAATGAAATAGAATAACAATAATAGAATAAGAAACCTGGCCGACTTAGGCAGCAGAAATATTCAGATGAGCTTCGATAAACATATCCAAGTTTTGACAGCCCTTTGGTGGCAGGACTCGTATAAAAAACAATCTTCGAGGTGTTTGGAATTCCTCATTGTTATTTTCCAACATTGAGCCGCATTGTTTTAGCGAAAATGCCGTCGAAAACGTGCGATAATTATCCGTCGTCGATGAAATAACTCACCCAATGCATCCCGGGCGTGTGAGAAGGTCTTTCTTCAAACACTCCCATCTGCAGAGACGGCAGACAGCAGAGTCCCGGTGATTTGCAGTTTTCCGACACCTCCCGCGGATTCTCCGAACCCCACACTCTACCGGTCAACCCCAGGAGTACCGCTCACAAAGTAACCACAAGCGACGTCTTCCTTGCAGTACCTAATACACCGCCACATCAAAACCGGCATCAATCGAACCGCGTACGATACTCGAATCGGAGTCCGTCACCACTAGAGTCAAGTTTCGAGGAAAATCCGCCGACGCACTTTCGCAGTCTTCGTACAACGAAAAGGTACTCAATGCTCAATCAACATCACACGCGCCGGAAATTCTATCGTTCGTCGGAAATTGTGGACAACTTGGAGAAAATGCGCGAATATTCGACGACGGACGTCGCGCATGTCACGAATCCCGGGATCACTGTCGTTGCGTTGTCGCCGTCGTCGCGTCGGTCGCATATGCGTACAATTTCAATGTGTTTATTGTGGGCAAAAATGCGTCGATGCACTTGGGCTGTGTGCAGCGTCCGCGCACTCACACGGATAGCAGGCGGCTGCCCCGCCGACTTCACGGCGCATGTGAGGAGGCCAGCAAGAAAGGCTCCGCCCCTGGATTTCAGAGGGGGCACATGATGGGGGACACCGCACGACCAAAAGCCAGCGGCGCATCGGGGGTACCTGACCGAGTACGATAAATAAGTCCGTCACAATTGCGAAAAGAACGTTCGTTTCCCCAGTCCTCTCCGACTCTGAGTAGGTATCGTTTTTGCCAAAGGGGACAATAATTATAAGTACCTGAAGGTAACGACCGAAACGCCACCGAATTATGTTGCGAGTACCATTTGAAAATCGCGAGTCTCCTCGCTTTATTCAGACCACACTGATGCCCGTTCTTTGATTTGACGGTGCACATGCATAGCGGTCTTTATCAAAGAAATTTTGAAAGCTCCGAGCTTTTTGTCAACAAATCTCGAGTGGTACACTTGAATGATTGTCCCGTCTTTCCGCGATTCGAATCAATATTGACTCATATGTGATGATCACACGTAAAAATAAGTACGTAGGTATACACGAACAAGTAGGTATACATATGTGCCCGAGCAGTAGTTATTTATCCAATTACCTTTAAAAATTACATACCTGATGATAGTTATGTAAATTAGATGAGTACTAGGTAATATCGCCACCATTATTGCTCATCCATAACACGACAATAATGGCTGATGCCCGATGTTATGGTGTTAAACAGGACATAATGTAAATATTTTTGACGGTTGTTGAATGGAAACTGGATTTGTGGTCCCCGTTTACCGATTTAAATCCCAAAGATGGTCAAAACGTACCAACAACTAGCTACCTACCCATAGTGAATGACCATCGTCCGCTGAATAATATACCAAATGGACATCACGCCGACGCGGTTCCTCGTGGCATTGTAATCCCGTTGTAGTATTGAAGTTTTCAATTTCTATTATAAACGTCCAGTTAAAGGGCAGGTGATGTAAGGGAATAGGTAGAGAGGACTGGACACACGCGACCTAATCCATAACTACTGATAAAGCTGGGGCTTTGTTCGCCGGGCCGCTTCTGTCGCCAACATCACACAGCTACCGAGTCTACCTATACACCCCTAATTACCAGAACCAATCGCCGGCAAAGGATCTCAAGTTAAGGACTTATCTACAGATTTAAGTGACGAAAACCGTAAAATTTATAAAGGGCGGGAAACCACAAAGTTTTCAAAGGCATAAGAACGGCGACCGAATTGCCCACATAAATTATCCAGAGACGTTAACAGAAATGGGATCGGCTCTCAATCGTACTTCATCTTGACCTTATAAAGTACCGAAAATACGGACAACTCAATCAACAACCCGTGTTTTTGGATACATACCTACCTAGATCATATGAAGGACAAGAAAAAGTGAGGTAATCATCAAATCCACGTGCATGTGTTTGAAGTTGGGGTGCATTTGATCTCGCAGTAGTCTCTAATTAGGTGTCGGTCGGACCATTGAAATGGCGTTGAATGTAAACCTATAGCGCCGAACGTCCAGCCAGAAACGAGCACCATCTGTAACAAAGGATGGTTAGATTTTAACAAGCCAGCATCAGATATGACATCGTGTGTGTGATTTGGATTATTGGCCTCCTGAGCCCCAAACACACATAATGCCAAACAATACACGAACTCGGATTTTTTTAAGATGTCAAATATTTAACTATGATGGCCGTTACACGCACCACTTACAAAAACGACTCGCCAAAGACTATACCTATAAATGTTTGCCCTAACAAATGGCAAACTGTGATCACCGTTCTCCAACTGATGATTGTACTGTACATACATCTATGTTTGCGTTTGCGGAAACCGCAGTTTATAATGCCTAATAGAAATATGCCACTGCGAAAGATTTTTTATGAAATACAACCACCTTATGAAAAATGTCAAAACCGGAATAATAACTCATAAATTAACTAAATAGATTCATTATTTCATACATGATTAACTCCAAACGGGCGGTGACATATTTTGATATTGAAATATGTACTTTAAATTGAAACTTTCAGATATTGTATGGTGCTTATAAAACGTGAGAAAGGTTAGCATAGGGGCGAAATCAACGAGAGGAACAATTGCAAAAGAAGCGTTCTCAGCACGAACATCTGATAACAACAAAAGGCCCTTTGCCACAGATCGTGAGCCAACTAACCATAGGCGCACCCTACGTAAATGTATCCATTTTCTTGAAAGCACCATTGCAACCACCATCACCATCGGCCCACATGATTGTACGGCTATAAGGTAATAACGTCCAACTGTATTAAACGAGTGTTCAACTTATCTATTGATGCATCTATTATTGATAATTATCCAGATTCACTTACGATAGGATGGAGAAAATTTAACTTAAAGTTTTCCTTTGCTCTCTCGCCTCGTATAGGTATAGGGATTGGCCAATATGGACCAAACTATTCGAATGTTATCGATGGATATGCTTACGTAATTCTGTTGAATGTTGCTCAGGACGGGTAATTTTTTCATCTTTACCGAAATCCTGTTTTCCAGCAGAACCTTCATGCCCATCCCGTTCTATGTTACAGGTAGATATTCGAAGACGCATCAGAGCGAAACTTACAAAGTGACAGGTGTCAATTCCTCGAACATGTTTCAGGTCTGTTAGAAAGTCCTCGAAGGAGACAAGAGGTAGCTCTGAGGTTCATGCAAAACCCCAGCAGTGGCGTACCAGCCGACACAAGATACTGCACCACCTTAGTAAAATAGCAAATACTTTTCAGGCCAAGGCTTTAGAAATTTCCTTCATCATTTGGTTATTTTCACAAAAAAAGAATATACAGAATGTATGTTTTTATTGTTCTTAGAAATTATAAAATCCAAAAATTCTAATAATTTTGTTATCGATTGTGGACATGGTCTCTCCGTCACTGGATCTGCAGATGACGCTCGTGCGCCGCTTTGTCAGCTAGGTTTTTTTAAGCATCCCTTAGGTCCTATTGTTGACCGGCGTGATAGTATCGTCATTATTGTGGGTCTTTCACCGTTTCGGCCGATTAGCATTATATTGAGAAGACAAGTCAAGTTTGTGGGTTTAACGTTGTTAAAGTGTACTATACTAGGTTCAAGTACAACAAACTCGAAGTACATACTTACTGAGTTTTCGTCGTATATAATGTTTATTTCGAAACTTATTCGTTTATTAGACTCACGACAGCCATTTTCCATTCATGGCCCGTTTTTACAATCACAGTATAATGTATTCAGGGTTCAAATGATGTTAATAAAAAAAATAGAATATATAATGGATAATACTTATACAGATACGGAAGATTCAATAATAGCGAAAACCTTTACTTTTGATATCATTCGAGATACTTTCAAGTTTCAAGCCTTGAATGAGTTAGGGACAACGTGCAGTATGAACGCCACTTTAATAGCCAGTTTGTACAAACTCGTATATCACTATACGTTACAAGGGGCAATAAATCAAGCGTTGTTTCGTACTCCTTTATGTAAGAAGGTATACATACTGCCCATATATCTGAGACTCACTTTATATCGTTTCACAAACCCAACGAGTTTCTTTGTTTCAGGTTGATTTTCAGTTTCAGCGATTTCAATGTTCAATAGGGGCCGGACTACTCAAAAATCAGAAATCGATCGACTACTGGATTTCATTCAGTCATGATTCGCACCTGATGATAATGATGATGATGACGCCGGTTTAAGGTCTGCCCTGCCGACCCGACGGACGGCATTTATACCGCCACCCATTCATTTTCGTGGACGCCGGGCGTCAATCAACCGCCGCTGACTATTGACAGCGGATCCGCCCCCGGCAGACGTTTATTTCGCGAAACAATAGGAGGTGACATGACGTAAAGTGAAGATAATACGTGGTCGAGTTCACCCAGAGACCTTCGGAATTTTCAAGCAGACGAATCTAAAAAAATTCTGATGCGATGTGGCACACAAAACCACGTCTAATATCCACAACAGTGTTCAATGGTTCAATCATTTTCGTCGATTCTGTGAAAATTCTATAAGTAAATACTCGTAGTACTTAAGTACCATGTGTAAAAGCGCTTTCCATGTCTAGTTACCATGATTTGTATCTCTGTCACTGTTTATCTAACGGTTATTATGTGAGACAGAGAGATGATGGTCATGGCTAACTCGACCGCAAATCCGTTTGCACACACGGTATACTACGCACGAAAAGTATAGTTATAATATGTGTGAGTAGTATGTACTTGAGTACTCCTCATATAATTAACCACAGTTGGGAAAAAATATTAATTTTATCTTTTTCGGCCTAATGAGAGAAATTCTTGACAGAATTATAAATTGTTCAAGTTTTACATCGACAGGATTTCTGCGCAAAGTAGGTATATCCTTTTCCAGCGAAACCAGTAGCACATTTCTGAAATACCGCCAGATAACGCACACTATCACACCCGGTTGAAGTTAATCACTCTCATTTCAGCTCATTACTTTGATATATCACCTCAATCGAGTTAAATCGATATTTATTCTCGGTGCGCACTCTAACATTCTAATTATAGTCATTTAAATTAAAATCAAAAACCAGCCGACACGATTATCATTACTTTTTTTCCTATGCCGGCCTATGGCTGACTTCTCGGGATAATTGCGAACGAGTGTAGGTACTCAAGTATTTATGAGTAGGTATAATAGAGAAAATGAAGCACATCAGAAAAATGTGATGTTTAAAGTTTAAACCAACAGTCCTGAATCTACGTACGAATAATTATAAGCAAAATCTGCATCATCATCAAATATACGGATATTCGCATAAATCCCAGTATGTAGTTTTAATGTTTTCACATTAAATCCTGTGATAAGTAAAGTAAGCGTAATAACCCATTATTATACGAGTTACGTAGTGGAAAATATTTGAGCATAAGTACCATCATAATATCATATTATCGTACACATACTCGTACACTGGACTAGAATTAATTTAATTCATATTTCTAGTTATAATGTGATTAGCACTCGTCTGCTTATGAAAATTCATCGGATCTTTATCGTTTAAAAGTAACACCGTAAGGAAACGCCTCGTTATTTTCCACGTTACATCAGTTGGCCCTCGGGATCACTGTGCATACATGATGGAAGGAAAAATGCTGCAGGTGGTGAAATAACAACAGTGAAATATCGCACCGGATAATTGAGGAGTGATTCTTACTCCCCAATGATGAGAGCGGACGTCATACATGAAATAAACATGAATGAGTTTTCGAGTTGAATAAATTTTACACCGTTTTTTCAGATGTGTTTTGGTCGAGTTAGCCCCGACATGTCTCGTGCATAAATCCAAACACGAAACTTCCTCTGCCGACCCGATAGCGATGCGTTTTCTTTTTTAATGAATGAATGCAAACCGACCCGTTTACGTTAATAATTCACCGAATTCGTTATTGTATACCCAAGTAGGCAGGGAAGTATTTAATAATAATCAGACGTGCACTTCGAAAACCTACCCAAGACCCATAAAGGTGATGATGACCACAATGCCGTGACTTCATAGTCTTTATTATTATTCTGAGAGGGATTGCGAGCGGCGTCGAAGATGCGTGATTCACACGCCAAGGTCGCCTCTGTCAACGAGCGTGGAAACGCATTTGCATATAGTAAAATAACATTTCATTCATGCACTCTTCTACTCGCTTCCATATCGTGGGATATTCGGGTGGTGGCAAAGGACGCCCGCTTCCGGTGCAACCAAAGGTCACAAACAAGGTACGAATCGACCGAGAATTAAGAATTTCGATCCGTTTGGCAATAAACGTCCTCTCTCGGATATTGCGACTTCCAAATTCCCCGGATTGTTTCTACCGCTTTGTACTTGAAATCGGGTCCAATGTTTGATTTCTCACGTGGACTTCGTCATAAGATTATTCATTAATAAATTCTTATTTATATTCGGTACGTTTTAGCCACCGACAATCTTCTACCTGAATGCTTTTTATACTCAAGAACCGGACAGCGAAGAGACGATGCGAATATTCAAAAATCTTGTTCTCATACTTGCACCGTAATCGCTTCCTTTTCAATTAGCGGTTTCCTTATTTTGTGCGATTTCACTGATAAAATAAGACATCGGAAAAAATCTCTCACGCGAAGTCTATACATACGTCTATAACATCCACATTTTTAATATCTCTTCCGAAAATCGAAGGCTCAAATTGTAATTATCTTCATATGGTTGGAATAGAAAATCACTATAATTTTGACACAATCCGCCTGCCTGGATTATTCAAATTTGACCAGAGATAACGCATCGGATGAGTCTCATGGAGATTGCATTTTTATTTATGGCTTCCACTCAGTTAATTACGGAACACTAAACGTAAACAATCAAAGATCAAGCAATTCATCAATACATACCATCAGGAAACTTATGCAAATTCGTAGATCTAATTAAGTTATTGTAATGTCTACGTATAAGAAAGACGTACGCGAAAAGGGGCCGTGTCGGCTTTATCGTAGAAAATCTGTGATGACGGCGAATGGAGATATACACAACCGGAACTACATAGTTTTTAATTGACCCTTATTATTCAGTATGATAGGAATATAAGGTGTATATAAAATCTAGATCAAATGGAGTAGATACACCTAGGATCATTAAAAATCGCATCTGAATGATCCGGATCCGCTACCACGTACTTACTTATGATGGGCACATCACATTTATGCGATATATAGAGCACCTGGACAGTGTATCATGTAGTCTTCATCTAATTTTCGTTGTGGAAGTAAGTAATTTTTATAATTACAAGGCGCAAGTAAAGTTAATTTTCTCGGGGTGATGGCGGAACTGAGACCATTTTGTAATAAAATTTAATTAAACATTTACAGATTGAAGATTCGTATCAAAAAAGTTACGGATTAAACGGACATTACCACTGGTGATTCAGGGGTCTAAACAGCGTAATTACTTAATAATTATAAGGAACCGCCGCTCGATTCCACTTCAATTATGCAAATCACGCCATCGGTCGCGCAAATGAAACTTATCAGTTTTCTTCCCTTATTTCATTCGTTCCGGGTGAGCGGAGTGCACGGTGCTGGCGGGCCGCATGCGGCGATGTCCGGTTCGTAATTTTTCCAATTAAAAGCCGGCCGCTTCATAATAGTTTTGACATTTCGAAAAATCCCATTGTTATCTCTTCCGTATCTACCGGAGAGACAGTCGTTTCAGTTGCCGGCACGGCAGGTGCAGATCGACTGTACCTTATATACCTATAGTTTAAACTGGGGCATTTGTGCATTTATCTGACCGAGTACCTACCTGTACTATGCATGATCGGTCAGCCAAGAGTGTTCACCCTTTTTTACACGCCGTCATTTCCGGTTTGTATTTTGTTTTGCGATATGTAACAGACATCAGCCGGTTGATAAGCGCCGATCGGCAGAAAAAGGGACCCTATTTGTTATTGTTAGACACCAACCCCTCTCCCAAACACCCGCCAACGTCTGTCCACCTCATATAACCGATAAGCATCCGGCGTTTAGTGAAAGTTTAGCTTTTTTAATCTTATAGGTGTCCCTATAACTTCCTGTTGCAACAGTTTTTTTTTTTTCGTAATAACCGTACTCAGTGCCTGTTGAAGTAAATAATTCAGCGACTTCGTTTTGTAGATATTGTTTCCTTTAGAGGATATGAAGAATGGGACATTCTAAAAATAACATTTTGGTTTCCGAGTTATGTAGAGCTCCGGTTCTCCTTTACTATAGGTCAAAAGAATTGAATGATCACCAAAAAGTTAGTTACCAACCCTATTGAACATAAAATTTTCGCAGAACTAAGTACCCAAATATGACTGGGAAACTTTTCATCATGAATTTCTTGCTTCTTTGGATGTTGTATTATGAATGATGTCTGTGCAGAAGTTTACAGTTTGACGATGGATATCGCACTTATTTTACCATCACACATTTGCCTAGTTTTACATGTTTCAATGTAATTTAAAGTTTGTGCTTATGAAATACCCGGAAATAAACAACGTGGAACTATCTTAGCTACGAATCCGGCAAAATCTACTATACTGGTTCAAGTGTATTAATACATAAATAAAGTTCTTCAGAATATGAACATAACATCTGCTTTTACAGTTTAACGAAAATGTCATGTATAAAATCTTTACCTATCTATAATCTCTAATCGGGTTCTTTGACTTTATATGTGTAAGCCACATAGTCCTACTCTGTGGTCCTACTAACTATTTTTTCTTTTTCTTGTTTGATATTTTTTATTTATAAAAGGTTGCGTAGCGACAGACCGTGCGTTGTCTTTTTATCATTTCTCTTATGCAGAAACCCCCGAGCACCGAGCGGAGAGCACAATGGAACTGTGTGTGTCGCAAATGAAGCGAGGGACGGCGCGTATAAAAATAAGCGGCACTAGGTATTTGTACGACGTCGGGTGACGGCCGACGGCTTTTTATGACACATTTCAAACGACGCCTTTCGGAATTCACTAATGAGCAGTTGGCTTGGCGTCGGAACATGTATCCATGGATACGGCGCTTATACTCCCTGACACCCCCACACCATCGTCACCATGCGTGCATCTACCGTGTGTACAAACGGATTTTCTGGTCGAGTTACCCATGACAATCTCTCTGTCTCGTTCAATAACCACTAGATGAACAGTGACAGAGATACAAATCATGCCAACTAGACGGAAAAAGCGATCGTACACAGGGTACAACACCGACAAGAGACGGCGGCGTCGGGACGGCTCCCACCAATGCATGCGACTTTTCATGCGACTGGAAATCAGTCGAAACCAAATCATCAGCAAACGATTTCGCGTTTTCTAACCCATCGTTACTGAAAAAAAAGAATTTACCGGCCGAGGGTATTAATCCCTATCTTCGTTATAATTATTTATAACAGGAGATATTGAAAATTAGCCAATTACCTGTGAAGGGGAACTATTTTAGCGCGACTGGGTATAGCCGCGGCATCTACCCGTGTTTATGATCTTCCCGGCAGCTGTATAGCTCTTAACTTGTCATCCACGAAGAATTAATGCAGTAATGTGGGATTTTAATTCAGCTTTCTGCCCATTATTATGGTGTGTCTATAAAGGCATCCACGCCGGACACAGGAAGTATAAGAGATAGTTTATTTCTTCTAGGCATTTGCGGAATTCATCCCGATCTTTTAATAATTATCTATAAAGTCGCATCAGTTTTCCCACCATCACTCCAGTTGATTACCTTATGACGACATGAAGCAACTGATGGGTAGCTTCCATCTTGGACGTGTGTATCATCAATGCATACAGGTAGGTACCCACATTATCATTAAAGCTCAAACAGTCGAGAAATATGTATAAGATGCAACCTCCATAAAAGGAAATTCACTTGATCATCGAATAAACTTCCTCCATTATTTATGGGGGGCATATGTAAGGTAAATAGCATCAATTATAGTATGTATATGCACTTATAATATAATATAAGGCATGATTTTTCCGGAGGTGTAGATTGTAGCCAGAAGACGAAGCCTGAAGGTAAAAGGTTTACCCAATATTTGATCAAAAGTTGCAATTTGGAATACCCATGTCTATCAGATACCTCGGTAACAACAATAAAAATCAACTTTAACTGCTAGAGATGAAAAGATCGTACCTAAGTATAATATAAGATACTTTCGATTTTTCCAGATGAGCGACCGAAGATTGTCGATGTGGTTGAATACCCGTAGGAGTCGTAGAGGTATAAGCTCAGCGACAACTTTTCAAGATCGAGAGTGGATCGGCGATCTCTCCCTTGTGCTTATTATAATAAAATATTAATTTGTTGTGTCAGCTGGTTGCCCACGTAATTTCAATCTTGACAGTAGGTTAGACACGGCCACAAACAAGAGTGTGACACGATAGAGAGTCTCTGGAGGAAATCAATTCTACCAAACGTCGTGTGATGGGTGTGAGAGCACACCATAAGGCAGAGGGTGAAACCGCTACGTATAGTTATATTAACGAAAAGTGAAGCGAGTCGGGTGGTTGACAGCGCTTTCGTGACCAAGATGGATGAGGATGGTCAAACGGTCTTTCTGATAACACTCCATATACTCGTGCATGGACACACTGTATCTTTGAACTCAATCCCATAATAATATTACATACATATAGGCATGTCTATGATCCAATGTTCTCGATCACATGATATTAAAGCGTGTATTATTTGCTGCAGGATCATGAGAGGAATCTTTTTCTCTCGTAGCAGTTACTTATCTAAGTAGACTTACCTCTTCATCGTGAGATTTTTATCGGCGATATATTTTTGTTAAATTCTAATTGCATTGGATGAAACCATCTGTCTTGATGCAATTGTGGGGCACCTGTGAACGTGCCTATACCATCACGGACTCTGACAGGTGGCTTTTCAATCTATCTTGCAGAAAAGTGAATACAACTCGAAACGGTATTAGGTACCTCTCTCCATAATAGAACATTTTTAGCGCTACTTATCCAGAACGTTACCTCAGTTAACCTCAAGCTGCAGATGTGATGTTTTTCCTGAAATCTCAACAAGTGTACGCAAAGTAGACTTAGCTCAGTACCGGGTGCTGCAAATTATCGTGTCGTCATTGTTGTGAGTTGCTGGGCGACCAAACCAAAAGGGCCATGAAATTTACTCTCCGCCGATATTTCACTTTGCTCGAAAGGGTAACGAAAACGAGAACGCCGAGTAATTGAATCTAATAACAGTAATAAAACCACGCTACGATCGGTTCCTATTCTAACATCATATTAGCACAGCTCTATGGTAGAAAAATTGTCGTAAATTTCGAGGAGCCCTCAAAAAGCTATCTTGCGCCAATGGGATTATAGTAATTTGCGTCGGGCCATAATAAAGTGACCCATGTTCAATTGATAATAGCTGTGTTTAGCGCGCACATTCACGTCATATTATTAACCTCGTACTTGAAAACTAAAATCCGTGCGTCGTCTTGTGCGATTCAATAGATTTACAGTCATTGAACATCGCGGACTAACTAATCAGCGAAATCTCATCGAGACGCAAATTGACAGTAGAGTATGTCTACGTAGGTACAACCTAAATTGATAAACTTTAATGAAAGTATGCATTTCGATATGGTTGTAATAATGAGAAGCGGATTAAAGTTTTCCGCCTCAGGCCCTTTTTCCGATAATGGATTTCGAACGGGACCCCCGCAAAGCTCAGCCCTTATAAAATTGAGAGCTCCATCGGACGCAAGAGGGTCGAAAAGTATACGCGCAAACTTTTGATTTGGCTAATATTACATCCGCTTTCTCATACAGCCACGCTCCCGTGTCCCGTGTCTTTCAATACTCCATGGGGAAGTGAAGGGCAGGTCCACCCTGGGTTTTAGTGCGTACGTCTCCCGCCAAGAGGGCGGCACGTGTTTCCTCTATACCTTTGGGGGTCGCGGTCGCACTATTGTATTTCCTATACCACCCTTTGACTAGGTATGGGAAAATTCGAATCGAATCGCACAAAAGTGTTTATTATGGAAATGATATGCCCATAAAGTACCCTGTGTACAAACGCTTTTTCGGTCGAGTTGCCATGACTTATCTTTCCGTCTCTGTTTCTCTAATGGTTACAATATGAGACAGAGAGATTGTCATGGCTATCTACACTGAAAAACTCTTTGTGCGCACGATACTTGTGTTTGTGCAAAACAGAATAACGGATTTTTGACCACCGTCATCAGAAAACGAAAAGACTTCGTTATACATAAGGTTCTACGCAGGTGACATACCACATATTACGGGTATCCCCTTTTCTTAATGAAGACTTTATTTACGGCCTAGTCGAACGTTTTGTTAAAATATCACCTCTGTAATTTTCTGGCTCATTGCGAAACAATGATATACATTAGGGACGTGTGACGGCTGACATGGGACCCAAGTTGGCTCCTCTTGTAACTTTGTAGGAGATAAACACGAGGAAGATTTTTTACGGTGGGAATGCGAAACGATATCTTATTTCGTTCCCATCAAGTCACTTTTATAATAATGGGACTTGTGAATGAACACCATCCAGGCGTCCAAGAAATTACGTTCGCGCCGAGTTTAAACAATGCCCTGTTCCACATTTTACATTTCCATCACAAGGTCAGGGCGTGATAATCTTGAAAATAATTGCCAAGTCTCTAGAAAGGTCTTTCTTCAGTCTCCGGTGTAGTTATACTTGAGTATGATGTTTGCATATACCATCAGAGACGTCGCCTCTCTTTCAGAGAAGAGAACTGGTTCCACATCCACATGATACAGTCCGGGTCCGTAGTTTTTATCGTTCCGTTAGTCCCGAAGCCGGTGACTGATGACGACACATAATTTTATCACCTGTTGTAAAAGATTCAATTTCTAAAAGTGTCCAAAGCGACCGGGGTTTTATTTTTAGTGTCTTCATATTATCTAGAGAGAGGTGATAAATAAGAGTCGGTATTGTTTTCAATTGACAGAGGTCTTCAACTGCTGTGTGACAACACCATTTGACGAATCCATTAAGGACCGGAGACACCCGAGCACTGAAATTTTGAGGAATTCCTGCTCGGATTTTTTGCACGTAGGCACACGGTTAAAGAATTCCCCGACTTGATAGAATTGCGAAATTCCTCGCCGATATTCTCGTTTAGGCCAATTATTGCGAACACTCGGACGAGTCCGCGTCTTCCTTTGATTCCGACGATGGTGGATGTGTGTGAGAGAAGAAACTCGAAGACATTCAAAGAAATAATAATCGGTGCGGCCGCGCCGTCAAGTTGCGGTGAGAAAAGCGCCGGGCGCGCTGCGTTATCATTATTATTATTAATATTATTATTATTATATTGAAAGAATCGTCAAGTCACGGTGATGTCGTCGACGGCTGACGGTAGCCCTGAGAAGGAAGGCCTCTTCTCCCGACCGTCCCGTTAATGCCAACCTATAACTACTGTCAGATAACCATCGACCATCACAACTCGGAGTTTTTGCTCAATTATTCCGACACTCTCTCTCCAATCGGTCGGTGTTATTTCTTAAACGCACAAAACCACCGTAGATAACATCGTCTGCTGCGGGGCCGAAGAAAACCACCCGAACCGAAAATGTATCGATTTCCGTTTGTGTCGATGCACCACCAACCCAAGAACAAACACCTTCCACCTCACCACCAGTAAGCCACATCGTTATAATGGCTACACGCGTATAGTCTTGCATAAAAATGCTTATTACTCTCGCCTGCTGCACTGCAGTAAATTAGCCGAGTTAACTGTTTAATGCAATTACTGTTCCATTTGTAATTGTCGGCTTTTATTGCTCGGTGCAGTATAATAGGTAAGTAACTAAGTAATAATCGTAACGGCCTTCATTATTTTCCAATTATTCCGACAACAATCGGCGGGTGGTGCATGATGTCGGCGAGCAGACGGAATTAAGCTTATAGGTGTGAGGAACTCATCCGTACCACGTACGATTATGAATATGTTTATTCATGTAGTTGGGCATAGTGACAGGTGCGCTCTGTATAAGAGATTGCTTATTTGAGACCATTTGCATGCGTGTTAGGCCGGCACTCGGTTATGCATCAACAACACAACAACGCGTATTACAGTAACTTATGTGTGCACTGTGCAGGGTTAGGGGAATAAATTAAAACGGTCCGTGTTGAAAAAATTGCGAAACTTGACCGAAAGCGCGCCGATTGGAAATGCCAAACACGTCAACCAATAACACTAAAGCCGGTAGCTGATCCGACATCAATTTTTACGATTAAGACATGTAAGATAAATCACTCAACACTTATTATCATCTGGGTAACGTTATCGACATAGACGAACATTTAATTCCAATTTGATTCTCCAAATTCCTACAACCACGACCACCAAACCACCATCACTAGCATCATTCGTTCTGTAATTTCGTCAACCAATTGACGTATTTATGGATTATGGGAAACACTCGCTGCCTGAAATGAAATTTTACGGGTACGTTGTTCACCAACATGCACACAACAAATAGTTATTTTTATTATGTTATTTCATTTAGATGCGATTTACACAAGAAACGTCTACATAATTACAAAAGTACTTAATGATTATTTGAATTGTGAAATTTAACAAGATTAACGTGCTGATTACTTATTGTGAGCCGTCAAGAGATGAGTTTTTGTCAGCGAACAAGATTTGTAGTAATATGGATAGTGAACGGGAATAGAAAAAATTCCTCTTTATATGACAAAAGGTTACGGGATGCTTATAAAACCGCAAAGGCTATTAATTATCAATTAAAGGTTACAGGTAACAATATGTTTCGGTCATGGCTAAATTAAACGTGTGAATTGGTTCTAAACTCGTCTAATCGTTATTAATAGATAAACTAAAGGATAATTTTAAAACGACCACAAAGAGAAGGAAACTGATATGATTATAAATTACATTCGCCACGGTAATATAAGTCATCGATTATGAAGGAAGCAATCAATAAAATTTTAAAACCTTAATGTCGCTAGATATACGAACATGCACAGTGGCGAGAATCATTCGGAATGTTATTAATTATACTTTATTTCAAATGTACTTACTGTAGGGGGATAGGTGAAAGTACGTGTACGGTACGAGAATGAATTGATTACTCAATCAGTTGATAATAATAATATGTATTAATAATAATGCCAGTGGCTTCCGTTCTCATAGTAAACAACAAGATTTATGCCACTCATCAGGCCGGCAATTCATGAATTTTAGGCATTCGGTGATGTTAAAAGTGTGGAGAAGATGCCAACGAACTTGGAATTTTTTATTATCTGAATAAATTATTGTACATGAGGTATTCGGTAGCGCATTAGTGGATTTTTCGGATTGTACCTCGCTCGTTTATTTAATGCCCTCAAAAAGTTTTAACGGCGAATCGTAGAAGATCCATTAATTTTTGAATTAAAAGAAACACACCGCCCAAATCGAGACCGAAATCAACAATTTTAATCACTCGCCATAAATGAGACAATATTAGTTAATTTTCAGTGATCTTTGATATCAATTTCATCACAAAAATCTCAAACCTGTGTGTGAAATACAGATTTAAGATTTTTACACCGGAAAACTAGAAGAACGACTAATCCAAAATATTCGGAGCGTATATGATGCTGATCTCTTTAGATGTCGTAACGGTTTCCGTTAAAGGATGTATTAATATTAAATGTAAATTAGAATACTTCTTCCAAAGTATCCCAAAAAGTAGGTAACTATATTGAGGAGGAAAAGTATTTACAAACATGAGCAACTTTGTGATGGTCGTAATCCGAATTATTATGATTAACAACATCATCAGCAACGGAAGTGCCAAGTCCGAGTCCTGTCTGAGCCATAAGAAGCAATCCGAAAAGGAAGTGACCGAGTTTTCCCCGGTATTTGTTTTTTTGCGATTCTTGCAGTATACTTGGTGAGAGCCGAATCCGTCAGTTACCATCATACAACAAGAAAACGTCTGTATGTAGTACATACATATGTAATAAACCTACCCAAGCCCAAGACATCTTTCTCGTTCACTCTCATTGATCCGTATTTTTATTCGGCCGTTCCCACGATCTCCCGCTCCCGCTACTCACTTAATTCGTTCTTTTTCCGAGAGGACCGAACTGAACTGGTGAACTGGTCATCGTTATCGGTGGTGTGGACGGTAGTCGACGGTTCTGTTGACGTCATGATCCAGAAAGAACGATATCCGTCACCTATAGGCCGCTGCATTACATTAAGTTTTACGGTATTCACACCTATAAATCACGAGATACCATATTTTACTGCCTAGAGAGTCTTGTGACCGTAATGGATAAAAATCCCACTCATGAATAAATACCGAAAGTGTGTATACGCTCCTCATCTGGATCTGTAATTGAAAATAGATGGATGGTCCACATAAATGTTGCTGTAGCTATGGGAATGCCGATTTCGATACGAAAAAAAAACTATATCAGAAACTTGAATCTTTTCTCCCATAAAGCCATTTTTGGTGCACGTCTAAGATTGGTACACATTCTTTTTAATGCGCTACTGTTGTCACTCGTATTTTTATGGCTCCGGACCGGTTTTTTTTCTTTTTAGATACTTATACCTGAAAAAAAGATGTGAATTTCAGTATCGGACCGAATGTGTTTGATGATTGTGTATCGGACTATGGTCGTCCAGTCAGGACTCTCAATAGACCAATAGACATCGGTGACACTTTACGAAAGCGACGCCGTTTTCCTAGAGCGGCTTTTAGTTTAGTCGAAAAGATCTGCGATAAACGAAAAGTGCATGACGGTTTGGTTTTGAAATTATCCGGTTTCGAAATTAAACTGACCGAGCGCGGATTGTAAAAATGCCCGGCACCGGTCACCGCTTTCCCACAAGTCATTGAGTACGAGATCGACCATATAAAAGAGAGAACTGGATCTTCCCGTGAGTAAAAGCTCCGGCCGGACCGAGAGCCCGCTGTAATTAATTGTCGTCACAAAAAAGACAAACGGTGGACCCCTAAATTCAGATGGACGATATTTGGAAACGTCCAATATAAAAATTCTTCAAAACAGATAAAACAGTCCGTATCCCTTTCTCAGTGGATCGGTTTCAGATGTTCATTCATGTCAATACCGTTGATAACATCTCAAGTATTTGGGATGGGCTCTCCGGGTTATCTTATTCGTATGTACAACTTTATACGGACCAAAAGCCACAGGTAGAGGTGAAAATACGGTTGCGTCCGATGCAAAAGATCTTCATTAATTTTCCCTCCGATTTTTATTTTTTCTTCTCTCGGACGAAATTCTACCAGAGACGAAAATTTTTTGAGCCTGAGCGCGCCCACTCAATTAAACCAGCAATTCTAGAGGAAAACATTTCCCATTAAAGCGTAACCAACCGTGCACGGGTGGCTCTTCTAGATTAGGTATGAGTACTCATATTAGAATTTATTATTAAATGCTCA
This sequence comes from Salpingus planirostris, assembly GCA_949788335.1. Taxonomy (NCBI): domain Eukaryota; kingdom Metazoa; phylum Arthropoda; class Insecta; order Coleoptera; family Salpingidae; genus Salpingus; species Salpingus planirostris. Next base: position 5,446,279 of record OX460918.1, on the reverse strand, counting down.
AAATGATATATAAATGCACTCTTCTTCGAAACGCATTATTTTTAATAAGTATAAATAGTCCTTTCTCGTTTAATAATTATACACAGGACTGGAGCTAACAACTTTTTGGACGATTCTGAGAAGGTCAGACGTAAAATTTAGTGCTTCATGCTTGCGTTGTCGTAATATTAACATAAATGTATATAGTTAATTAATTATAACTTCCTATGAATCCTTAATATTGTATTAAGTTATAGTTCACTTGCTGCAACAAACAGCCAACAGGTTATAATCATCATCGAGCTGATGACGTGCACGATGCATCACGCTAAGCCATATCATAATCATCATCCTCCAACACCCATCATCAATGTGAGGGAACTGCAAGAAAATACGAAATGACGAAAGGTGCAAATAGGACAAAATGATAATTTCGCGCATTTTGAACTCGACTCAACCTAATTCGCTAGAAATCGCCTTCTACCTATATCCTGATCTTAATAAGGAAAATCTACATTCCATACTGGGGTTATTTGCGTCGATTCACATACAGAAAATTTTCTTCAACGCATGTGACGGCTTCTGCATCTATAATTATGACACCTCTCTCATCTAAAAGCGTTATAAAACATTAATATATTCGAAAATATTATAGTTAAGCATGTAGAGTATGTATAGTTCCTACTAGTAATTTTCTACACGACTACTTATGCCTAAGTGAAGTAATAGAAAAATGTATTGGTATTTCTAAGCGGAAACTGTCGATTGTCACGAAAGGTCTGACGATTATTATTACTTTTCTTAGTGATGCAAGTTATAAAGTCCACTTTATTGATAGTCATCCGGGGGTATATTTTCTGACGCATTTTATCAACTCTCTACGTTATTATTCATTAATTTTTAATGAATCAGTCGCATGTAAATGTAGAAGTCAGGTATGGATGCACAGGGCAACATCGTTAGTCTCGTTTAACAAGGTGTAAAATTAATCACTCTTCTTACCTGAGGATTTTCGAATATATATACGAGAGACAAAAAATTAATAAAAGATAAATCTTGATTAGAGAATCGAACTCATGTTTGCTCGTCCACCTCCTCACACAGAATACAAATTCGTGTTGCCATCAATATTTATGTATCGTTCTGTTGTAGATAATTTCACAACAATAATGAGATGAATCGAATTTATACTTGTTAGAAATGAAATAGAAATAATAATTATAGGTTAATTTATGTTCTAATTTGTGTCTGTTGATTTCAGAATTTTAGGAACATAATGTGTTAAACGAATCTGAAACATGTTACATCCGCCAGCCGCAGTCATTCTGAAATAAGTATATTTTGAATCTCGACGTGTTTGTTCATAAATGAATTCATTAATTAATTTTATTCTGTTCCGTTTCTTAATTAATTTTGATATATTATTAATTTTTGGATAATGTCTACCAATAAAGATCTTCATTCATGAAATTTCTACATCAGAGCGTAAACATTTTTAGTAAATTATATTCTTCAATATTTTAAGTACCTTTCGGCATGAGGAAACGATTACCTATTTGCCTATTTCTCAATTTATGTTATTTCTCATCGATTTCGTGTACTGGCTCTTGGGAACACTTTGTCGCCCTCAATCAGCATAGGTATAATTAACATCAAGTTTTGAAAATTTGACAAAAATAATGTAATAATATACCTCCATAATACATATCTATTTGAAACATTGAAATTTCTTTGGTCTCTTCATAGGCTTTAATTGTTGAATGTATGTTTGGAGAGGTCTTACTACAGACATCTATACGGTATGACTGGAACCAAAAGTTATAATGGTTGAAACTGTTAAATCGGTTGGAAAGCACCTCCAACGTTATGTACGCTTGTATATTTCGCTAACAGATGGTGCTCTTTCAGTTTCTACAAAATATTTTTTTTTATTTCAACAGTTTTTTATTTATTTTTCTTTTGTTTTTTTCATGTATCTCTTCGCCGGGAAAAATCAAAAACAGTTGGAACGGATCCTGTGCCGATCCGTACATCTTCTATTTTCTCTGCTCAATCTTTTATTGTGAAATGTTAAAAGCATAGCCTTTTATTTTAAAGTTAGAAACCGTTAAATAAATTATTCTAATAATAATGTAAAACTATTACGTTTTGTTTTATTATATTTCCGCCACATGCTTTATGCTTTCGGTCCACATATTCAGAACAATTTTAGATTTATATTTACCAAACCAGAAAATTAATGTTTTGGGTCCAAGCGAAAGTGAGATGAAATTTAACAATCAAAAAGCGAATAAAAAAAGTTCCTGATTGTTTGGAAAATGTAACATAAAATCCACCAGCGATAAAATTAATTTTTGATTACACTTCTCTCCTATTTCCAAAGTAATAAAAAAGTTGAGGTGAAATATTTTAATGACAAACGCAAAAGTTAACATTATTAATGTCTCTGGAAAGCCGCACGCGCGTCCTGCAAGCCACCACATACAGGAGTCTGAAAATATCAATTTTGCCAAGATTTTGCCTGTCTCTACGGTTCACATTAGGTCCTTCAATACCAACATTGCCAACTCAAATATTAATTGAAACGAACAAAGTCGAGTTAATTGCCTCATTTTTATGAATTCCCGTAACAAAGAAAAGATCCACACCACAATGGAAACCATCATATTTTATGACTGATGGCGATGGTAACAAATTGCATGCGTGCATGATTTACTCACTTCTACGACATACCATTTAACGATTATAATGATGCAGAGTTGACATAATAATGTGCTCTAATATGTTCATGGTGTGCCTATTGTTAATTCACTTATTGTTTTCGTAATTCACTTTCTCCGCTGCCTAAAGCACGCTTATTGCGAATGGGACACTTAGGGCGTTCATCCGACTAACGCTCCATTATGAGCAGTTTCTTGTGCGGTCATGTATGATGCGAATACGTTTGTTTGTTCGTTGACAATATCAAAAATACCAGCGGCGGCACCAGCAGGCCTAAGAAACATTTCAGCTCTTCCTATATCTGGAGCAGTGTACATCATCTGGCTCATCCATACACTTAACCAGTAGATATGTAGGTGCTTTTAACCATTGCCTTTTTAGGCTTACTAAAAATAATTTTCTTACATGTGAAATATAAGTTCATTTACTTAATGATTTAGGTATAAAAGATCCTTCGCCGCCACTGGTTCTCATTTGTTTCGCTTCTTGACTTCAAAATAACACATCTCCGCACCGTCACCATCAAAAGTTATAAAAGGCGGTTCTTCCATATGCAGTCACTTTAAATCTTTTCACATCACCCCGAGAGTTTCATGTATATCAGTGATTCTTCGACGACGAAGTAAAAAAGCTCAATCAAGTCTAAAAATGTATCGGGTTAACGCAACAACGGTCGTTGCTTTATTCTCGGTGTTGGCTTTAATTAACTGTGAAATACTACCGAGAAGCCAGGAAGCCAGGCAACGAGACCTATCTCGGGAAAACAGAAAGCGTCAAGCTTTCAATCCTTTTTATCTAAGTCCTAGACAAAGCCGCTGTGAGTGCTTCAAGTTGTAATCTTCACTCAATCAAGTAATTGGCAACGTGATATTTTGATTTCAGTTCTTTCGCTTTTCACGTACGTCCAGTTTAGTAACCAGGAATGCATGGGAGCGACTGGGGATAACGGCACCTGCCTTACCGCACCGGAATGTGCCCAGAAGGGAGGAACTTCAAATGGACCCTGTGCGGGAGGATTCGGGACATGCTGCATGTGTGAGTTTTCAACCTTATTGTCCCCAAAGGGCCCGCAGCGTACAAACATTCATTAATAATGTCTCCTCTTCTATGTTTGCCGTTTGAACAGTTTTAGCAAGTTGCGGAACGACCATTCGAGAAAACGGAACGTATTTCGTGCACAGCGGTTACCCGAATCAGTTCGACGGAACGGGATCCTGCCAAGTTACCCTCATGAAGTCCACGCCTGATGTATGCCAATATAGGTGATGACCCTGGACTCTCTTAATCCTCATAAAAATGTAACGCAAGTGAAAAAAGTAACTTATTCTGTGTACTTCAACAGAGTCGATTTTGATCAATTCACCATCATGGGTCCAGACACCCAGAGCCACGTATGTAATAATGATCAATTTATGGTATCGGGAGGAAAAGCAATTCCTCCAATTTGTGGCACAAATATTGGAAACCACAGTAAGTGTAATAAAGTATGAATTATCATTTTCCGGAGCAGTGTATATGCCTTATCTATAAAGATTGCATGTTTCAGTCATATAGGCTGGTATATTACCTGAAATGCATTCAAGTCTCTATCCGTTTTTGTCCCTTGAGAGAATGAGAATGCGGGCCGCATTGCTACAAGATTCATTATCCCTTCTATCTCATGATTTGAAATTCGAAATGTTTGTTTTCTATGTCATATACATCGATCAATCTCCATCTATTTTCCAGTGTACATCGATGCAGGATCTGGAGTGACAAATCCCGTAACGCTTTCAGTGATAACAAGCGGGCCTTCATACCCTCGCAACTGGAAAATCAGGATATCTCAAATTCCCTGCAGTTCGATATACAGAGGTAGGTTTTTATGTTCAATTACTAAATCCATTATCGCAACTCGGGTCAAAATGTCGACATCAGATAAGCAAATGATGAAGTAATTCACTAATATTCAGACTGATGAATTGCGGTTTCACGCATTAGAGCAACAAAATAACGTAGGTACCGATTTTGGGGTTTCCAGCCGAAGAGGGGTGTTTACAGTATTACGTCGGGGTGGCGGGTCAAATTCGATCGTTCAACTATGACCCCAACACCGGCCTGCAACTCTCCAATCAAGACTACAGCGTCTGCATACGGAACGAACGAAACTTTTGCGGCATACAATACATGCAATGCATCGATCCGGGTAATTATTGCCAAGCTCGTCTCTATTCGTGAAGGAATGCCTTGAATTGTTGTTCAAAGTGAGGAACATCAGCCAGAGTTTTACCCTGACCGGAAATTCCAACACACAAGTCCAATCACAGACAGGAAATAATTGTCAGACTGATTATTTGATAATTCCGATGTCGGTGAGCGCTTTGCAAGCGACTTCGGGGACGACTCAGCCGGCAACGACTTTCGATAGAATTTGCGGAGGCACTTTCGCAGGGGGTAGTCCTACGATAATCGCATCTCCGGTCCGTAGTAAGTATGATCGAAATTAGGTACTGAACTTGTTTAAAAAAAATCAACTGGCTCTCTGCATGATAATAGTAGTATAGAGGGTTCTTCGTATTTGAATTCTGAATAGTCTTTATCTAAACTAAACTATTCAATTGAAATTTGATCATTACAGGCAATGTGAAGCCATTCCGACTGTGGTTTCATACTGACAACGTCGAATTCCCAGCAGACGTAGAAAATAGAGGATTCTGTCTAAACTACGTGCAACAACCCTGCACTTGAACAATTCGGAGAAACTCATCCTTAATTAAGTGAATAATGCTGTATCAGCATCTTATTCGCAGCTGAAACTCAATTTCAGTCCTATTTCATTGTAATTCTAATAATGGGTACAAAGTAGATCATAACGTTTTTTAATACACACATAAACTTTCCTCATTATCACTTTATTTGCAATAAATGCATCGTTCATCGTTATATTTCTTTCCATACTGGCAAGAAAAAACAAGATCGTATTATGTTGGTATTAAATCGAACATTTATTGAAGTCTTTTTACAACATCATTTATTATAATAATTTACTAAATAATTAATACGTACTCTTATAAACATCAAATACATTTTTAGAGTTCAACGCATTTTGATAAATGGATGAGAATGGTGCTTTTAAAACGTGATGAATTTTATTTGGTGTAGTTATCGTTAAATTTGTTGAACGAGGGCGCTCGTTCAATTTCTAGGAGTGGTCATTTCATTGCAAGATTTTTAATAAAAGTCGCCGCCACTTTGGAAAAATCGTTATTCTTTTACGATGACGACGATGATGATTGCACAGCTTCTTTTGCTTTCATGAAGTATGTTAGAATATCAATCGGCAGCGGGAACACTATAGTAGAGTTCTTCTCGGCCGAGATCGTGTTTAGGGTCTGCATAATAATTAAAAACATCAAATCTTGTATCACTATGACGAATGAGATATAGAAGAAAATAATAAGAGGAAGGCAAAATTTTGTTAATAGATTGAAAGAAAGAAGCAAAACTGTAAGTATACTGGTTAGTAAAATTAGAGTATAATGTAATAATAAAAATCGTGAAACTATAAACAATAGAGAGATATTGAAAAAGTGATTAGTATTTACAAACAACCCAAACAACACAGATGACAATAATTATTATTTGGACACAACCAGTGAGGAACAACGGTTTATTTTTGACGATCTTAATAAACTACTTATTAATAAGTGCGGAAAGTTAATAAATCAACTTTCACCAATCTCTGAAAACACCATTATTTTTTGTGAAGATTTTATTAAACCCAATAATAATATATATCTACCTATAAGTGGATAACAATTATGTATTGTGATTAACTACATTATACAGTTTTGTTTTAAGTCAGTTAATTTTACTTATCATACACACAGTTTCTCTAATGGAGGTTTTAGTACCTTCCATTTCTTAAGTTATAACACAGAAATACTTGATGGCCTTATCCACAGCCTATTCATTAATTATTATACATGTATAAGTTTGAGTTTCTTAAATTCTTTAGTGAGATGAAATTTTAACAAAAAATTAGTACAGTTCAAAAGATCCCGTTGAGAAATAAGCCATCTCATTTCAAATTCTTTCGATTTCATCATTTTTTATCGATATTTATCGATTTGGCACCTAAATGTAAAATATCGTAAGTAAATAAAAGATTTAAATCGAAAGTTTTCATTAAAAAGGAGTTTTAATCCTCATCACATGGATTTCCAAACATTTTCTTAAAATTTATAAATATTAAAATGGCCATTTTGATTGTTAATTAGGCATTATTATTACATGGCCCGATAAATCTATATATTTGATTGTGTGCCAATCTAATTCTGGTATGTTAATACCGTAGTTAATACTGAACGTGAAATTTCGCATACTTGCAGTAATATAGATATTTTGATTAGGACCTACATTACCCCAATAACATGCTCTCTGTATTATACGTATACATATACAATATGAAGCGCACATACAACCAATTTTATTGAAACATATTTAAGGATACACGTTTCCTATTTCTGACGACAACAATCAATGAAAATTAATAATGGATTATATTCAAGTCGACCTATTTTAGCTATATCATATGAATTATTTAATGATTTACTTCGTTGCTTCATAAATTGAATTGTTTTTTAATAAATGCTATCCTGGATCAAAATACCTTACTCTGCACCTATTAACTTTTCGATATGGTTCAAATATCTGGAATAAATAATGAAAAGATTCGTTCTTCCCATCATTATTATTTCCTGATACAAAAAAGTAGAATGTACACATTATAAGTATGTATGTACGTGTAATATACAAGGAAAAGACACTAATGGCGACAAAACCCCCATTGTGATTTATTGAAAACATCAATTTTTCGATATAGTCTTATTACAAGTCCTAATTTTAGTGTATGATGCTCTTCCTCTTCGGAATGGTCGACTAATCTGAATTCATATAATTCGTTTCGAGTAATAAGTGATAAAAAGAATATTTAAAAAAGACTCTATTTATCCATAGCTCCCTTACACTTCATGAAGTACGATATTATATCGATCGGCAGCGGAAACACGATGGTAGAATTCTTCTCAGTCGAAATTGTGTTCAAAGTCTGGCAGAAACATTTACGACATTACCCTCTTACATCATTCAAGTACATATAACAGGAGTAATTTTCCAGACAATTAACTAAACTATTCAGACTACCTACATCTAGACTAAGTAGGTACCTATAATATCCTATAGGATGCATATCAGGTCAACAAGCACGTAATGAACAATTAATCGAATTCGAAAATGCAAGTCCTATACTATAGCTTCATATGGTTATTGAATTCTATAAACTACGCAAGCTTCCACATCAATTTCGTCACGAATTTCCCCACTTTACTTGAAAAGCAGCAAGCGTCAGCATCGCCGGCGAGGAGATGCGGGTGCGAAAGCGAAAGATACGACAGGATTAGGTGGAAAAGTGAAAAAGCCGATTCTACGTCATCCACTAGATAAAGTGGCGTACAGGATATGAAATGTGTGAGAGGTGGCACACCGATTTCGCATCATCGTCATAAGGAAAGCGGGCGAAAAACGTACCTGAAGATAACGAAGTTGAAGGGCTGCCGGCGAATCGCCGATCACTTCGGACGCCTCCCTGAGAGCGCGAGATGCTTTCTGTTCACCCTCAGCTGCGATCACTTTGGCTCTGGCTTCACGGGCGGCCTCCGCTTCGGCGGCCATGGCCCTTTGCAGTTGGACCGGCAGCCTCACGTCCTTGCTGGACAGTGGCGGAACAAAAATTGAATTATTCAAATACACTCGCATAGGATCAAACGAAATCACAAAGAAATAAACACGCAGCCGATTTCCTAATTTCCGGATGAGTCCTGTAAAACTGTGTTGCGTAATGTACTATTTTCGGCATATTTGCAAGAGTATGCAAATTTTTACGAAATTCATCTTTGGACTAATTATATTATGAAGTATGGTAAGCTTACATTTCGACCCTCTCTACATTGATGCCCCAGGAATCGGTGGCCTCGTCCAGCAGGGCCTTCATGTGCTGCGAAATGCTCTCACGTTCACTGAGTATTTCGTGGAGAGGTCGCTGGCCCATGATGTTGCGCAGGGTCGTTTGGGCCAAAAGCCTCGTCGAATGGTGGGCATTTTCCACATTGGCGATGGACACCGTGGCGTTCGAAACGCGATAATACACCACGGCATCCACAGATACCGTCACGCTGTCCTTTGTTAAAACCTGCAAATTTACCGAAATTCCAACTTTACATCATCAAATCCTACCAGTTGAAAATTGAATTAAAAAATCCGAAAACTGATGCTTTAAAATATACACAAACCGGTTAATGATGGTTATAAGACAACATGGCACGTATTGATTAATAACAGTGCGCGTTTTCAGTATAAAAACGAAATCAATTTTTATCACGCAACTTTCCCGGTTTCACCCTTGATAGCGGTAAAAGGAAGCCGGAGACCAGGAAACGTGTCACTTAAATATTTGTCAGGGAAAATGTTCGTCATAAATTAGAGACACACGATCGAGCTAGGGCACATCACACAAAACAGAGTATATGAACGAAAATACATTAATTCGCGAGTGCATGATTTCTACATTTCAACACAAAATTGTGATATTCAGAAACGTTCATTAAATAATTTCGGAATGGTAACAAAAAACATAGAGGTAGATTTTGTTTACGGGGGACAATTAACTTTGAGACATGAATTCACTTTATTTTCGATGATTCGGTAGAAATTCGATTTCCTTTTCGCCAAGCCACTCTGTCAATCTGTTAAAAGAACGAGAGTAGATTTATAACCACCTCATCACGTTTTTATTTCCCTCGATGCAATTATTTATCATTACCAAAATCAGAAAAGTGTACTCAAAATGTTCACAACGAATCGTGTGTCAACTAGACCAAAAGGTAGGCCCCCAGTACTTATGGTCAATCTGATAGAAAGTGAAAAAAAAAATGCTTTACCTCTTGAGGTGGGATATCGTAGGTCCTTGTACGTAAATCGACTCTGGCATAGGCGTCTATGCAAGGCAATATGAAGAAGATTCCTAAAATTGACAAACATTTTCAAAATTAATCGCTTATATCCTCTCACTTCCAGTCCAAAAAGATTTGTGACTGTTTGACGTCTGCAAAGAAACCGTTTAGCTCCCGTCGAAAATGTATCGACGCGAAATGAGGTATTTTTACGACGAAATAAAAATCGCGCAAACGTCCGCGTCACAGTTATTGAACGTGGTATTTTAATGACGAGAGTGGTGTGGATAAATGGTGTCGGAAAATTTGATCCGAGTGAAAAGTTCGAACAATATTCCCTCGTAACCAGAGGGTTTGTGGGCCAACGAATGAAATTTTCTTCTTTTTTCATTACAGTTAGACACTTGAGGTCAACAACAACTAGGTAATTTTGTTAGAATTGAAATTCAGAAAAATTCAACTCACCCGGTCCTTTAGCGCCTCCTGAAAGCAAACGCCCCAGGCGGAAAATTACAGCTCTCTCGTATTCTTGAACAACCTGAAACATTCAAATTATCATGAGTTTAATGTCAGTAGCACCAAAAAATTTGATTTTCACCATTGTATGTATCTTAATTTGGGGATGAACTTCGTGCTTCCAACATTATACCGGAACCGTATTTGAAGCTACATTAGACTGATAACTTGAGTATATTTATTTAGTTGCATAAATTTTGCTTAATTTTAGTAATATGAGCGGCTCTACTTTCGGAAAACTTGTTATCTAATCGCTTCCGATGAAATGGATTGCCGAATTTCTTAACAAGAGACTAATTCACTTTCACTAAAAGTTTCGTAACGGGAACAAAGCTTCTATCTCCGGGTGTATCCGGTTATCTCGTATCCTTTACACACAGAAAGCCCTCAGGTCGATCCTGGGCGGAACCACACTTCATTTTCACTCCGGTATTAAAAAAATACAAATGTAGACATTTTCTAGCGTAATTAAGGTGTAGACCAAGAACGGTTGAATAATTAAAACGAGATCAACAGAATTGTTTGCTCAGGTACCTAAGTTGGTAATTATTGCTGACGTGGCGTTTGTGAAGTATAATTTATACGCAAATGAATCGATCGGATCAATCATCCCAACGCTACTCTGAAATCTTCTCAAGTCTTCATTAATAAACTGAGTCGGATGAAAAAAGAGGGGCGGCTTACACTGCGTTTATTAATGCCACCAATTATTTGTGGTATTTTTATTAGACATCAATTAATCTATTTAATTACACTACTAAGTTAGTCTAGGCAGTACGAAACTGACTTGGCTTGCCATAAATCTAGATTGAGTTACATCGGAAAACGCCCGTAAATCGACGCGAACTGTTTTAGTCCCTTGGATCCTCGATTCAATAGAAGAGAGAAAGGCCGATAAAGGAATAGGCAAATAATGAAAATTGGAAAATACCACTACATATTCACTTTTCACTAACTCCCAGACAATTTCCAACAGAGTAACAAACACAAAACTGGTTATAAGCCATAGGGTAGATCCTTGGATGACGGTGGGAAATGTTTTGAACATTGAATAATAGATGGACGCATTTGGGGAAATTAGACGTTATTATGTGGTCTCTGGAGTGCACCTTCACACTCGCATAACTAATAATTAAGGCACTAATTCACTATTTAATCTCGTCATTCACACCGAGTGCTGCTTATTCATGATGGTGGCTTGACATGCTAATTAATTGCAATCCCTTGATGTAGATTAAAATAGGTCATGCCTACCGACACACACCAAAGTACACTAACTTCAACCCTTATTAATTTCTCCGATGCAACGCACTTCAACTAGCAAGACCGTGAATAAAGTATTATTTGTTATTTTTGAACACATATCTTGTATGTACTTACATTTAAAATGTTGACCGTATTTTATTCACATCAGGATAGATATTGGATCGATATAGAATCTACACAGAACATGATGGTAAAGTCATCAGTCAGTGCTACCCTTTGATTAATTACAACGATTTATTTAAGGTTTTGACCGAATTCCCAAAATCAATTTGCCTGTACAAAGACATACTTTGTTCTGTGAAGCTTACGGATGGTGAAGCTCCAACAATTAATTCTGAACAAAAGAAACCTCGGAATCGCATTTCACGGTCGCTTAAAAATCCAATTTCGAAATTATTACAATTCAACAGGTAGAAATGATTGCGTGTGGGCAAAAGTCTGACCCGGCGCGGCCGCCTAAATTAAACGCCCGCAACTGACAACTCATCCGGAGTATTCGGAGATACTTGAAAATTAATTGTCGGCCTATGTAAAGTGCATGGGCAAGATGAGTATGTCAATGGCATTTTTCAATTACACATTCCAATAAATGGATAATTGGACGAGATCTGATTTTTAATGAGTTATGCTTATTTCTTACCTTGAAGCACACGAAAAGTGAGAAAGGCATGGTGAGGACAACGAGGACCCATGATAAGGCCGTTAGAATTTGGCCACACGTCTTTGTATTATCTTCTTCCACTAGTTCTGTTGAAAAAAATGTGTACAATATTAGTTTTTATAATTTCTGTAACGATGTTGAACGATTATAATCGACAAAGTAATACGTTTATGACGATTAGATGATAGGATTTCCATCAAAAACCCTGTTTCACTATCGGTTTTTCATCGTATACTATAATCATCAGGACCTGGCTGTCTCTCCCACGAAAAGCCATTAGCACTAATGTATAAGAATAATTTAGGATTCTGGTAGCCACCTATAATGTAACACCATCTAATTCTAACACTTCCCGAAACAAACTGCACATTATCGCTAACTACATCCATTTGCATAATACAAAATAATGTACCCCAACTTCTCAACTCTACTGTGTGCATATGGCTAACGATAATATAATGTACTAGGTAGTAGGAAGAATGATTTTTAAATGGAATTAATTAATTTGCCTTTGTAAACATTGCAAATTGATCAACTTTAAGCTTTTAATGGATGTCTATATGTACCATAAACTTATAATAATAATATTCAATTATCGAGTCAGGAGGAACGACTTAAAATAGATAAAAAAAGGAAATTCCTTACAGAAATTCCAAGCAGCAATGGAAAACATGCAATTAAAAATAAATCTGCGATTTTTTGTCAGATTCGACTTATTGGAGCTTTTGGGGAGTGACGTCACTCCTCTTGCAACGTCATCGCGTAGTAAAACATCGTCTTCTCATGGACAAACGAGAGCACCGAGCTTTTGACGAAAACGATCAGAATTAAGAAACTGATATTCTTATATGGATGGGCACGTCCAAGAGCACATTTACGGGGTCTAATTAAGATAAAAACATTGCCACCCTATTCTCTGTTATCTCATCGGACTCTAAATTGCATCAATGAAACAGATTTTCAAACAGACATTTATGGACCAAACCAGTAAGAAAATTACACCATTCATACGAACAGATATAAAGGAGACTGACCTTCTGTCATTTTCTAAGGAAATACGCAGAATTTTATGTTGTGAAGAGGATAAATCGGAGCGAGCACAGCATAACTCACCCCGTGAACACGTTTCAGGACTATCTGAAAACCTGAAAGCTCGAGCGAAGCTGCCGCCCATCTCCGCGAAAGGGCGAGTTTCAGCGATTAAAGCCGATTGGAACAATTGCGGGATGATTATCCTGTGGTCCAATTTTGGACGAAAAAGACGGGTAAATAACCGAAAAGTGATGTCATCATTCATACATGCAGAATAGCATGTATATGTATGTACTTACGTAATGCGTACTAAAGAGATATGCATGTTTTTCCCAAGGGACAAATTATCTATCCCGAAACTGTCACTTTTAATCCCTTTGGAGAAAAGATCAGAACGAGGGCACTACTGGAAACTCAAAAAAATTTCATGACAAACTTCGACGTATCGAAAGCTTATTATTGTTTTACTGAACTTCGGTAGATATTTTCACAAAGCATGAAATGATATTTTCAATACGCCCATATCACATACAAACAACACGAAACGGTTATTATGTACCTATTTATGAAATTTTTATTGACGAATTCTAGAATACGCTATGAATATTTCATTTTCCTAGGCGTGAAACATAATCGATTATTTAGGTTTTTTTATTTAGGTATTTGAATATTATCATCCAACTAAAATTTAATTTTTAGCTTTGCCGAAAAGGTTTAGCCGCTTAAGTATACATATAATGTACCTTGTGTACAAACGCGTTTTCTGTCGAGTACGTTGCCTTGATTTGTATCTCTGTCACTGTTTGTCTAATGGTTATTATATGAGACAGAGAGATGATGGTAATAGCTAAAGCGGCTTGCACACAGTGTAGGTAGTAGGTAAGTAGATATTAGGAGCACATATACCGTTTTGATACATGATGAGCAACGTTGAACTGCACGAAAGAGTTTTCTCACGTTGTATATTGTTGACACTGCAGTATACTAATAATAAAATCCCATATAAGGCTTTTTAACACTTTCATTAAAATTTCATGAATTATTTCCTATGAAAATCTAGATTTTTTGATGGAATCACTTTAGCACTTTAGCTAAATACTACTTTTATGTATATCTGACCCAGTGTTTATAGGAGGACTAATAATTGAGCATAGCCTAAACTAAATACAATATCCTGATGGACTAGGTAAGATATCCACTTGCGCCAAACGCTGTTTAGTTACAAAAATGTGTATCATTAGCATGGTATAATAGAAATAGAAATAGGTATACCGATAAATTCATAATTTGATTTGATGAAGGACATCTACTAAAGAAGTAATGTATGTACCGAGTTTTCATTAAAGGCTATTATACCACTTGACCATGAGTTATTCAACCCGATCAATTCAGAACTTCGTAAGTTCGGCGCATAGAAATAATAAAGTTCCATTTTACTCACCCTGTCCCCCTGCGTGCGCTATAAAAGAGAGATATAAATTTATTCATTTTTTAATAATAACACATTTAGTTAAATTATTCATCAATTTGAATATTTTAAATGAAACTCACCCCCAAAAACGTGTTTAGCAAAGTCCTCCGAACTTGTTTGGTGCCCATTTATGGCCGTAGTGGAAGTGGACATATCCGGGGATATTTTAACTTCAACGGCCGCCACCTAATTGATATCAAAAGTCAATATCTGAATTGTACAAGTTTTACTTACGCACAAAAAGATCGAAACGGAAATTAGGTTCTTATTAATACCATTATATGAATATCTGCGAACAGAACGAACTATAACAAACTAATGATTCTCTCGATGTAACACGGCACCCCCACCACTCAAATTATTATCATTCAATAATTCATAAGAATCGTATGTCTTCCAAATCACATACGTCGCATATAAGTGATTAAAAGTGGGTCTGAAGGAATTTTTTACCGAAATCGAGAGGTGATGGCGGACTCCTCGCCCCCTGGTCACCCACGCCACTGTTTTAAACTAAACGATAGAGCATATCGCGTGACCAGACTTTATTCTCCCTTGTACTATCGAGTGCAAAGTATTCCCCATCCTCTCGCTCCAGCACAACGGGTGCACCCGTTGTGCTGGAGCGAGAGGATGGGGAAAACGATTACACTCGATAGTATCTACATATACTATTGAATCAACTAGAGGACAGCGAGTAACGATTTTGTTATTAAATGTCTTGCTCGATTTTAATAAACTTTTATCATGTTGAAAATTATTGACCTCCACGAAAAATTTATTTCAAGTTTCATCATTCGGTTATCGTATACAATAATCAAAAACGTGGGCTAAATAAAGCAAAAGCTGATAACACTTATTATGCGCATTATTTTATTAAAATTGTGCTTATACTCGATGACGTGATTATTAATTACCTATGAAACTGTCTTATGATGTATCAGTATCACATTCAGATTTTCGGTTAAAAAATGTGACTTTTATACCTATCCATTTCGTATTTAGTTATATTTGAAGTGCTTGTTTATTGAAGTTCTAAAATTATTTGAAAGCTCTCTGCATCCATTGAGTCATGAGAAACATTCGCAAGACAGACATTTATAAATATACAGCTTAAAATTATTCCGCACGATCTAAAATAAACCGCTCCTCTTCTAAATCTAAAATGGTTTTATAATTTCATTAAATAAGCATTTATAAACATATTCAAGTATTTAAACAAATTAAATAACTGACGCTTATAAAAAAAGATTCGACTTTATGATTTTTTGATTTCCCTATACTTCAATAACATAAAATATTCTTGAAATGAAATGAGAGAAACTGAAGAGCTTCCTGATTTTAATATTTTATATACTCCTTATATTAAATATTTTGTACCCACTTATACTTATAGTAACTGTTATTACATACCTTGTTAGATAGATGCACTCTGCAGTTGGTTAAATTTCAACTTTAAAAAACTGTGAGAAAATATCAATAGTTTCGGTTGTTCATGAAGATGAAGAACCGATAAGCTTTTATAGATGGACATCCACAAAATTAGCGTTAGTGTTTACCAGAGCTTATGGATGTCAATATGACGAAGGTTGAACTCGTATTTTCCCACTTTCTTTCTTGGCATGCGCAGACAGAACCTATTCTGCTGAAAGATCATTTAAACGCTGGAAAAATCTCCAAATCCCTCCCAAAATTCCCTAACTGGCATACATCGGAACACCCACTACATAATCTATCAATCAATTCCAATCATAATTTGTATGTACCTATCGTCTGCTGAAACTTTATATCTGCGTATCTCCTTTATACTAGAAAAGTTAATCAGTTTTTAATAATTTTTGATCGATGATCTGATTCGCTCAGAACTCCACGTGTACTTTTCCCATTATGTTCGTTTTTTTTACATTTTATTAGTATTATCATGAGAACTCACAGATGTGTCTTGGCCCCGCCTTGATGACCGGACTCAACTTTATGCCGTAATTTTACAAGAAATTACTTATGTCATGGTAACGTCTGATACAATCAAACCGCAATAATTATGGGCATCTAGCTCGACCAGATATAATTTTCATAAGTACACGTAGGTGCAGCCTTTTACAGGATAGATAATAGATTTGATACAAAAAATTATAAATACCTACGTTTGATTGGTTTCAGATATCTAAAATGAATCTATAATTTCTTTAGATTAAAGTAAACTTCTAGAAGGTGTTGTACTTATTTCTATCCATTTTGTCCTTAACGACAATGGAAGGTTGGATATTTCTGGACATCGAATGTCGATAATCACCGGCCAACAAAAAACACTTATCATTCATAATTTCCACATCACTCTTTTTTAATATTCTTATTAGAACAATTGTAGCAGACGATATTAATTGAGAAATCGCAAAAAAAAAACAGGAAACCTAAAATTCATATGGTATAAAGAAAAAGCATAGAATGTGATTCGAATATTTTTTTTATATAAATTTGAACTTATTGGCACATTTTAACTTTTGCGAAGTAGATATACATGTTAATTTAGCAACAAATTGAAATGTACTTAAATTTGAACAATTTTCACAAGAGAAGTTATTTAAATTTCCTATTCAAGTATTTATTTATGTACAATATGTATGCCCATAATACGTTCATAATAAGTAGTAGCTAGTAGTAGCTACAAACTATATGTATAAAGATCTATAAGGATATAAATAATAACGGATTAAAATTTATAGTTTTACAGCATCCACAAAGTCATAATACCACTACTTATTTACTATCTTAAGGATTAAAAAAATAACAAATTCAATTCACTAAGTATTTTGTACATAAATTTGGCACTCACTGGTATTATCATACATCCAGAAATTCATGAAATCATTCAAACTGAAATATGTAGCCAATAAGGTATCAATTTGTGGATGATGGTTTTACCAAGAGAAACATCTACTTTAGGTACTAATAATTTGCTTTCGGACCAATTCGACAATAATAAATAATCTTACAGACTATTTATGAGCTCCACAATACATGAATTCACAATATCTCTAATATCACTTCCTCAAACCCTTACTTTCGTATATTGTGTTCGCTCATAACTATATACTTAATGTACTTTCAAACATAATAAACCGAGCCTGTATTGCACACATGAAACGGAATTCATAAAGTAAACGGCTGTTATAGGCACTTGCTAGTTTTATAATTTAGAAATCGTCTATGACTTTCTATTATATTATGACAATGAAAAACTTGGCCGTTTAATTTGCAGTCTTAAAAGTCTAATTTGGTAGTAATATTGTATTATATTAATAATCTGTATGAATCTGTAAAAAAAAAGAATTCCCACGTCTGTTCATATTAATCGTGATTGCAATTAACGTTATGATCATGATCATCAAAAATGAAGGTCCAACTCTCTGATTAAAGTTTTGGGAGGCTCATGAGTTGTAGCAAACTTCCACAAAGATCTAATTTGACCATCATCGAGATTCGGTCGACCGAATAAGAAACGTTTCCTGCCTACATCTTCATTCTTGACAATTTTCCGTTGATCTACATTCGACAATACTAAATTTTCTATATCTGCATGAACAACATGTATCTTCTCTGCCAAAGTACCTGTTACGTGCACATCATCGATCCAAAAATACGGAGCCTTCTGACCTTCTCTGTACAATTTGAAAACCACATCTGGCGAATACAACAAAATCCATCCGGGACAATAAGTGGGGTAGCTTTTCAGGGGGTATTCTTTGAAAGACACCCTCCACTTCGATCGATACGTTCGCAAAGGCATTGTGTTCCTCCTGGGCGTGCAGAAAAGCATTCTGGAGGCTCCGTACGGCGACAAATCTAGTCGCAGGAAATTTAACATTGCCGGCAAGTGAACGAACACGTCATCATCAGTCTTCAGAATGTATTTGGCTTGTGGACAATGGTAAACGGTGTATTTGAGAAACATGACATGTTTATACGTAATATTTCGGTATGTGTCCAAAAAACTTCCTTGGACTAAATCTCTGTACATATCGTTTTCAGCTACCAGGAGCTTTTGAATTTTTGAATCTCGAACGGCACCCAGCATGAAAACCATCCGCACCTGGGCAGTGTTCCGACCCCACGTTTCTCGGATCGTCGTCCTTTTGGCAACATTTTTCCAGGCCGAGTGTACGACAATTAAAAGGAGAGGTGACGATGTCTCGTTACAGACTAAACTCAGAATGTTGAAGGTGAAATTCAGGTCGATCAGGCGGTGGTAATCGGAAATTGGTAACGTTTGTATGGGGTGTATGTTTGGGGTGGTGTTGAAGCCGTGTAAGGTGTAATACCGGTTGGCACCGTCGGAATTTTTCGGAAATTGGTGGATTGGATTCGTAGTTATTTGCCATATCGTCATACACGTGAGGAACAAAAGCAGAATGCATGCCAAATTTGACCATGTTCGTTTATCCAACATTTTCATACGGATGACGTCTTATTAGACATACTCTCCTCCTGAAAAAATAGAGCAAAACTATTATACTCTTATAGATATCATGACTTATTATTATGTATTTCTAGATAACATTCACACTGATAGTTTTACGTGCCTGTTCCAACTCATCTGTTTGAATGGTGAATTAAGTTAATATGTTAAAAATAAATAGCATAGATATACTATACTCATACCGGAACGAGCGATAAGAACCTAATACTGAATCGACATCAAATTAAATACCGTATTCTTGATCACTCGCTTTACCCTATTGATTAATTGATGTTTTAATTGAAGGTAATATAAGAAAGTAGGTAAGTATAAGCAATAGGTACAAAACAAAGTGGATCAAAAATGCAGGTATTCCCATACTTAGCTGTTCGCGACCAATGCCGTGAAATTATTCATGAGTATTTATGACGTTGTTAACTTTACATCCTAATGCAGTATTAGGTATAAATGAGTGAAACAATAAGCTCGATAATAAGACATTTTTACGCACGTACTTTAAAGCATTTGGTGAATGTAACAAAAGCAAACGTCTAGCCTTTTTGGAAAAAGACATACATTTTGTTCTCACATAAATTACTTAATATTGATATTCTTGTAAGGCGTTTGTAGTCAGATCAAATATATTTCACACAATTACTATTTGTTTATGAAATTAAATTTGATTAACAATGACAACATAAAGTAACACTACACCGGCATATTTTTTTCTATCCTATCATCCTACATTTTTATGTGCTAGAAATAAACTATCCGGTCGCATATTTAATCTCAGTCAATTTAACCAATATAAGTACATAGCAATAGAAAATATTTTGGTCAAGCATGGATCGGATGATATCGCATATATTTTACATACATACTTAAGTAATTACATTTTTATCGCGGTAACCCGCGACAATTCCTATTGCTATAAATAGTGTTTAGAGGTAGACGTACTTTAGATTTAGGTCCGATATAATATTACCAAGCTGATATGGCATAGAGCTGATGGTCAATCTTCAACATACACATATATTTTATACCCGCATAATATAATTAAATAACTTTTTTTTGAGTAACTTATAAAATATCCAACACTACAGAATCATGTTTAAATTAAAAATAGTCTCTTCTCCTGTTGTCCCTGAGTCATAATTCATCCAGATTTAGGATTAATTACGATTATTTGTTATTCAAACAGCACTTTCACTTATAAGACATAAGCATATACATAATTCAGCGATCAATAATGCACTCTCACGCGAAACATGTAAAGTCGGCGTAGGACTAGGATCTACGTATGAACGGACATCTATGGTATAACAGTATACAATAAATAAAATGACTTGTTGCTCACCTGTTCGACCATGGTCAAGTAATATCATCAGAGGATCTCCCGATAATTGGTTTACATTTTGATTGCATCCAATATTGCAACGGTTATATTATAGTAAAGTTGATTGGTTATGCACTCTACTTATACAACCCGTTGTAGGCAAACTAGAAGCAATGAATAAGGAACCATGTTTTTACCTCCACCATCTGATGCCGAGAACGCCATCGGACTGATGACGGAGGACGGAGGGCAAGAGACAGAACCTCGCCTCGTTTCTCGGTCCGTTTATTGCGAACTTGACAGATCCCAAGCCCACAAGCTGCACATTCAAGCATACTCACCTCACTCACAGTGAACGTTAGCAGACGAGATGCTGGAAATTATCGATTAGTCGTGTAAAATACACACGGTCAGGCACACCGGCTGGAAATGTACTGATGAAAATGGAATGCCGGTCTTATAAAACACATGGCAAAAATATCTACTCCTACGACGTAAAAAAACATTTACTTAACGCGGATAAGTTTTACCAATTTACCATTATAATTATTCGCAAACATGTAGGTGTTCCCTCTAATAGATAATTCAGTGATAATAATTCTTAAAATAGGTCTGTATGTACAACAGAGATCATACTTAGAATAAATAAAAATATAACAGTAATAAAATGATGTCGCAAAAGTATACAGCGGCGACCAAATTATCTAGGTGTCACCTAGAACAAAATAAGTCTGATACCTACTACCAGAACGGGGGTCTACAGGTTTTAACAACATAGCATTTGGAACCGAAATTTCCGCATTTTAATCCATAAAAAATTCGTAGTTTTTCATTAGACTTGTTGGATTAATTTGCTGTAGATTATGCAGCCCTCTTTCTCAAAAATACATCACTCATGGATTAAGGTGTCAGTTTCAATGTGCGGAAACTGATAAAGACCAAGTAAATTTTTTTCCACAAGCTCCAA
This sequence comes from Salpingus planirostris, assembly GCA_949788335.1. Classification (NCBI taxonomy): domain Eukaryota; kingdom Metazoa; phylum Arthropoda; class Insecta; order Coleoptera; family Salpingidae; genus Salpingus; species Salpingus planirostris. Next base: position 5,424,885 of record OX460918.1, on the reverse strand, counting down.
GACACTTCAACATTTTATTCTCATTATATGATGTCGTTTTTGTGGGAAACATATACTTATGTATGATGAATGTAATTAAAAAAGTAAAATGTGACTAAATATACTTAGAAAATTTATTTTTGTATGTCATAATTTTCATATTAACATTTTACTTTTTCTTGGGCGCCGCCTTTTTTTCTTTCTTGGGTGCGGCCGGTTTTTTCGCGTCTTTCTTAGAAGGTTTCGGTCTATCTCCACCTTTGGCCATCTTCTTCTTACCAAACAAAGTACCGTTCCTGGATGAAGCTTTCTTCAAGTTTCTGAAGGTGATTGTGCGGACTCTGTTTCTGTGAGAACGCGCATTGCGCAATTTGAAACGATCGAAATCGGTCAACTCGGCCCTCTGTAATTAAAACCAAATAATCTTCATCTAGTTTAACATTACAACATGGCTTGGAAATGATCAGTATAGTTAAAAGCTCAGTTTGAAGTGAAGCCTCATTTATGTATCAGACGGCAATTCCTATCTTGAACACATTTGGATCATCATGATTATTATCATTTTCACTGAAATTCTTCTCCTGGCAAATTGTATAAGTAATACCTTTTGTTTTGCTGCAACCTTTTGAGACCAAGCAGACTTTGCCCATTGCTCATCGATCTTCGCATCTTTCCAGGCTTTCCGGACTACTCTTGTGGAACCGCTGAAAGGAAACTTGAGACGGAACTTGGTTAAATGCAGCTGGTTCAAACGAATTTGTCCTCTGGGAACTTTGCTTTCAGGGCCGTCAATTAGAACCTGGAATGGACAGAAAATTATGTATCTACTTCTTGCAAAAATCCTACATAATATCAACGTCTCGAAAGGTTCAGCATTAAGACAAAATAATCTTCATATATGTATCAGTCGGCAATTCCTATCGACTTTAGGCTCATCATTAAAAATAATGGAAATTTTATTATTAAAACATAACCTCACTTACCCTAGTTTGATCAATAACGTCAACGATGCTGACCAATTTGCCTTTGTTGGCTCCATCGGCCACTACGGCCACACGACCGGTTTCAACAAACCTTTGGAAAGGCTAAAACAGAGGTAAAAGGGGAAATTAATGAGGTGCCATGTGGATACTTGCAGAAATCTCAACAGTTTTCAGTCATTATCTGAACAAATACAAAATTACGTCAACGCAAACAGGCCGAAAATAGCTGAGCAATATTTTTTACACATAATTTCCAAATATTTCACCCCGTAACTTTAATTTTCATGGAAAAAAATAGAAACTGGCACCTACCATGCTTCACTCTGTCACGAAAAGAAAGATGGCCGGACCGGATCATAAAACCGGATGTCAAAAGTCGTGAACTGAAAAGTCAAGAGCACTACTATGAGAAAAACGGTATTCAAACAAATAAACGGGATGAAAATAAACCAATTAATAAATAATAGTTAAAATGCATTTTGAAGAAATCAGGAGGCCATTTCCTGTTTATGATACATGATAATCAGTTATGAAAGAAAAACATTTGACTATAAATCCGCTCTCAGTTTCGCTCGCGTTTCGCTTTCTTTTTCAATGGGTTGGGTTCTAGTCTAGTATGTTCTGTGTTTATTGTCATCTGCATCTGTCATTTTGTTGCGTTGCGTTTGTCGTACGGGGTGTGAGGTGTGCCTTTATTACCAATTAACAGATCTCAGAAGAAGACATTTGTAAAAAGGAAGAAATATCTGCATCGTCCCAAGATTTGAAGGCCTGAAATATCACCAACATGAGTTATTATCATCACCAATATTGTAAGGTTAAAATCCACCTTGAACCTTCATCAATTTATGTGAAAAATCTCATTTCAGGTCCGGATAACCATCCCAATTTAACTGTGATCACAAATCCTAGTCATTCCGATTTCTATAACGACAATAATTTAAATCAGGCACCCCTGAACAGGTTCATATATGTGAAACAAAGTTTTGACCCAAGTCCACCTGTAATCTCTAACAGTACAAAAGTACTAGTAAATCCCCATTTCAAGAAGAAGGTCTACGTGAATCCACAATTCAATTTACAACAGAACCCTCTATCTGCTCAACCTCCCAAAATTCATGTAAACCCTAATGTGCTGATTCGTCTTAAAACGACAAAACAATTCCAGCCTGAGCCAAATAAACCAATAGCTGAAGAAAAGAAGACCACTGTGATTTCGACACGCAACAAACTACTTCGTGTTCCTGTCACTTGTGGTGATATCAATCCCATTCAGAATAGACCAACAAGGAAGAGACAAAACTCTATTCATACAAAATATAAGATAATTCGGTCTTCTAATACAAGCACGTTGATGTCACCAGGGATTAATAGGAATAAATTCAAATTGGACAAGAGACCGCGAACTAAACAGGAAATAATTAAAACGGCAAATATCGGAAAACATAATATCAAGAAACGATATGTTTACATCAACCGATTCTTAAGTATCAGCATAATGGCGAAGAACGTTTTATTGAAGCAGAATTGTAATTTGAAAAAGCCAGGGTTCGTTAACATCAATGGAATTTTATACAAGAAATCACCAAATTCATTGAAGAAAGCGACGGACTTCAAAAAGGTGCATCAAGCATCCATCATCAAATCAATATCGTCTTCCAGTAAATACAAAGTTGATAAGAAAAAAGTTGTTGTAAAACAACCATACGAAGGTCGTAAATCAATAGTGAAGAGATTTAAAGTCATTAGATCGAAGAAACCAACTAATTCTAATAGATTGAGGAAATGCAATATTCCCTGTCCGGTCTATAGGAGGTATGGAAAATGTAAAGGAAAGAAGGATGGCACCTGCATAAAAGTCCACAATCCGGATCAAGTAGTTTTGTGTACAAGGTGAAAGAAAATCTTGGAATACCTCCAAATAATATTATACAATCATTTTGTTGGTTTTGTATCTATGTAGGTTTTTGCAAGGAGCTTGTCTGGACCAACACTGTTTGCTGTCACATAAAGTTTCCCTGGAAAAAATGCCGACTTGCAAATATTTCCTTGATGGTTTGTGTTCCAGAGATGATTGTCCATATCTTCATGTGAAAATCAACTCTAAAGCCGATATCTGCAAGAACTTCCTGGAAGGTTATTGCAAGGAAGGATCTTTGGTAGCTTATTTATTTTTATTTATTATCCTCACTATCTGTGAGTTCCAAACTCTACAAATGTGTTTTACAGTGTGACAAACGCCATCAATTCCTGTGTCCAGATTTTGAGAAAAATAATTCGTGTCCAAGGAAGAGGTGTCCCTATCCGCATGGTGGTAACTTGGTAAGAAAACGCAAAGTTTCCAATTCAGTTGCCAAGAAACATTCTATAAAGAGAAACAGTAAGAAAGCGAAAACTTCCAAGGTAATTATTGCTACTGAAGATGATGAAAATTCAAAAGTTCCGGTATCAAATCGATATTATGGCGAATGTGATTCGGATAAAAAGGGTCTTGATAAGTTAATAGAAACTCGTCGTCCGAAATTAGGAGACCTACCTTCGTTCATTCCTTTTGAGAATATTTGACGAATATTTCTTGGCAATTTTCAACTAATTTTATCGGTGTAGATAGTTTTGATTTGGTGTTTAAAAAAATTATTAACGAATAAAGTATTTGTTTTATTCACCTGTTTTATTTTACAAAATAAATCAATTATCACATCAACTTCGAAGGTAATTTATGTCACAGATATAATTAGTTACTAATCTGGTTTATTAGCATTATAAATTAAATTTGTCGTTTTTGTGGGTAAATCAATACCCAATTCGAGGGTTCATTGTACGCTAAAAGTATAGGACCGTGAAGGAGCAACGATAAATTCTCTTTATCCACAGCATTAGATATTTTCATCCACCCGTTCAGCCAAGTGATCATATCTTCATTTCTCATGTTGGCTGGATTCAATCCTGAACAACAAAAATTGGTAAATTTAATCACAAAGTGCAAGAAAGGACAATAAGAACCTCGGATGAAGCAGCAATTTCTTAAGGCATCTACTGGTAGATTGTGTACGCCTCCTTCCCTGACTATGGCTTTATCCATTTCTTTCAGAATCCTCGCCCTTTCACTTAATCTAGTTCGTCTAAACCACCCTGTGTGAAGATCGTGAATCTTCAACAAGTGTTTCTGAAATATAAAAGTTTTCACAGTTTCTAATTGAGTAAATCAGGGCATACCCTATTTTATTACTCACAATGTGTTTCCGTTTCAAATAAAAAATGTGATAAGGTTCGCTCATAAATAATTCCTTACATTCTAAAATTTGGTCTACCCCGGGTTGCACGCCGCTCCCTATCATCCCCAATATTTCGGCCCACTTTTCACAGTATTTCGTCCCCTTGAGATTATCCAATCGTTCTTGAACGCATCGAAAAACTGGTCGATTGTGCAGCAATCGGTCTTTCAAGTTGGCAACGCTGAATTCGGATTTCTGTTGCAAGGTCCAAAAATGCGACGACAGCAGATGTCTAGGCCACATGTAAGCCAATGGGAAAATGACGTAATTTGCGAACGGTAGCGCTGAAATCAGCAGCACTGGAGCCACTTTCCTCATGTCTTTCGGCATCTGATGGTAGAGTTCGATTTCCCGTCTCGTGAGTTTCTCGAATTTATTCCGCTCGACGGCGTTGATGAGACGCACTATCTTGACGAAATCTTTCACGTCGCTTACGAAATCTTTAATGCCGACTGTGAACACTCGGTAAACTCTCATCGCCCCAGGAAAGCTGCGCTCCAAGACTTTGTCATAATTCTTCAAGTATTCGACGTAGCGATGTAGGAGATAAAATCGAATTTTCTTGGCCTCCTCAGTTTTATAGATTGATTTACTTTTTGGAATCGGTTGGGTAGGTGGTGTGGGTGGTGACTCCTGCTGCTGCTGCATGTATCTGGTAAATGATTTCAATAGAAAAATTTACTGGCCATTTTAGGATCATTAATTTACCTCTTTATCGAGAAATGACTGGGTTTCATAAATTGGTTGCAGCCACATCTTTGGGACTTGCAAACAGTTTTAAGCAAAGACGACAGGGCCATAGTGAAGGCTGTTGTTTCGGTAATAACGGATCACTTTACGGTATTTACTAACTCATACCGAATATTTTCTTGTATTAATTATATTAATTATTAAAAGTACGATTTAGGAATGCTATTTTTACTCCTTACAAAACTACTCACTTTAACGTTTTATTCTAGGTTAAGTGATATGTTTTGACTTTTGACACACGTCAAATCTGTCAAAATGTGACGTAAATTCTGGCACACAGAGATATACACTTATTCAGAAATAGATGGATATTCATATAGCTCTCACACATGGGAGGAGTGTACTTTGCATGGGAGATTCTTACAGTCTACATTGTAGCAGGCCGTGTTACCCCTGTTTGACGTAATACTCGTTGAACGAAGTACCTAACGTTCCTCATGTGCTCGGAATTTCTCTCATTTCTCTTTTTTTCCATGATTCGAAAGTTACTTTCATTTAAATTGTTTGGGGACCACTGAAAATTCCGCCGAACGGGGAAACCGCATATGGGATATTCCGCCGAACGTAGTTGACACTAGAGTTGACACTTGACAGTTACCCGATCCATCACTCATCTACATCTTGCTGATCCTGTCAGATCCTGTTTTCATTTTGGTTTCAGGATATCTGTTTTTATTTCCATTTCGTTTTATTTCAAAAATCACAAATCTTCAGAATGAATGTAATGGAAGAGAAGAAATTCGAAATCACCAGCAAATTAGAAAAGGTGAAGAAAATTTATCCAATCAAACTAAGCTCAATTTCCGCCTCTTTCAGGAACAAGCCAACTTGTTGCTTTTGAAAGAGAGACTCAACAAAAGTGCCCAAATAACCAAAGGAATCGATTCAATCCTAAACACCTTTGAAGAAAGATTATCAAGATTAGAGGATACAATTTTGCCAGTTTATAACGAAACCGAAAACTTGCAAAAATCACAACAAAGTAAAAAGACTTCAAAATATTTCCCATCATCATAGGCCCAATATTCAATTTGATTCCTAGATATTGATCGAACTTTGCAATTACTGGACAACGTTATTAGTTACTATAATGTCTCAAGTGATGTCGAAAGTGTTATCGAAAAAGGGACAGGGGAAAATGGAGTCGAACTCGAAGAATATCTGCAGAGCTTGAACCGGCTATCGAGAGCACAGAATTATTTCGAAAAGCACATCCCTCAAAGCGTCGAACTGGAAAATGTTGTAAGAGCAAGATTTTATTACTTCATCATAGGATACCATCATTGAGTTATGAATCTGATTTTTAGACAACTTTATTCCACAAGGGAAGTGACAAACTTAACGCAGAATTCAAAACGATACTAGACAAATACAACACAGCGATGCTCCCAGTAGTCCTCTTGGATCTTATCGATGGTAATATTAACTTATAAGGTATAACTACTTGAATAATTGATTTTTCACGGAAGACTCTTTAAATAAAGAACCGAAATCGACTCCCCCTCAAATCCCGGACCACAGTAAAGCCACTCTGATAAAAATCGCGAATTGGCTCATAGACAACGGTCGAGACGAATACCTCACAGTATACGGTAAGGTCCGAGGAGGAGTCCTACAGAGATCTCTGACGATGTTACGGAACCACCAAAAGTCGGTAAGCGGTGGGAGCGTCCACGGCACCACCAGCTCGCCGATGTTGAGGCCCAAATTCCAAAACAGACACGAAACCACCAGAAAACCGTCGACGCGAAGACACGCCTTCGAGAGGAAAGCCAACCGGATGTTCTTAAGAGCGTCCCAAACATTGGAGCAGTCAACTGGGTTGAATTTGGGAACTAGACGAGCCTCGTCCCATTTAGACACTTCGTATAATGGAGAGGATTTCGACAACGAACAAGAGATGGAGAATTATCTGATTTGCGTCATCGCCCTGCACAAGTTGATGCAAATCGAGCAGTCGCTCATCAAAGGGATCATCGCGTCCGCGCACCAGCCGAGGGTCTTCGAGCTGATCGTGCGAGAAGCCATGGATACCATAGTGCAAGACGGGGAGAACATCGTCACTAAGGCGAAAAAGTGCATAAGCAGGCACGATTTCGGGACGGTTCTGGTCGTTTTCCCGATTTTGAAGCAGCTGCGCATTTTGAAGCCGGAATTCGAGCGGACGGTGGAAGAGTGCGATTTGAACGTGAAAGCGAAGTTTGATACGATTTTGGGGATGTTGCATTCGACCGGTTCGAAAGCGCTGGAGGATTTTATAGAGAGTTTGCGGTCCGATTCGGTCACGCAACTTCCCAGTGACGGAACTGTACACGAGTTGACTAGTAACGTGATCATGTTCCTTGAGCAATTGCTGGATTACACCGATATCGTAGGGACGGTTTGGGAACAAGATCTGAGTTATACGAGGCAACTGGATAAGCTCAAGGTGGCTGACACCAATAAAGCTCTACTTGGATTGTACATAAGTAATATCTTGAGAAAAGTGGTTTGAATGATTTTGATCAATTTCTCCCAAATTTGTAGAAAAGGTCTTGGTTCAATTGAATCACACTTTGCTCAGTAAAAGTGAGCAATACAACGATCCAGCGCTGAAAGCCATTTTCAGATTGAACAACAACAATTACGTGTTGAAATCGTTACAGAGGAGTACTTTACTAGAGTTGTATCTCATTTCCGAACCGAAATGCGAAGAGTATTATAATAATTCCATCCAGGAACATAAGAAAGCGTATTCCCAAAGGTTGGGAGAATTAGTTATTTGTTTAATTAAAAGACTTCTTCGATTTATTTTTGTTCGTTTAGTTGGAGTAAATTGCTGAATTACATTTGGAGTGACGACTCTCCTATAAACTTGTTGCATGGTGATAAGCTTCGGGATAGAGATCGGGCTGTGATTAAGGAGAAATTCGCCGGTTTCAATCGAGAAATTGAAGACATTTCCAAAGTTCAACGGGGTTACTCTATCCCGGATGTAGAATTGAGGGAAAGTATCAAGAGGGATAACAAAGAATTGATCATACCAAAGTACAACGCTTTTTACAACATGTGAGTATTCTTTTTTTATCAAATAAGTATCTATTATAGCTCATGATAAGATGAAGTGAGGTGAAATTCCTTTTTTTTCCTTTAGGTATGCTAATGTTCAGTTTACTAAAAATCCAGAAAAGTACATCAAACACAAGCCGGACGAAGTATCGGCAATAATTGATAGATTTTTCGATGTAGCTGCTTAAAATTAGATATACAGTTATAAATTAAATAATTATCATTTACTCACAAAATTATTTCATGAATATCGTTAGTATTAAGCCGTAATGTTTTATCTTAATCGTATTTATTGCATGATATTTCGCTTTTTTTATCTAATCAGTTAATTAAAATCTCGCTCAAAAAGGAATCTTCATTTTCATAGCTTTCAAGAGATCGCGAATTCATGTACTACAATGAAATTTATAGTTTTTACATTGTTTTTCATAGAATTCCATGCAATTGTAAGTGCTCATCATACCTAATCACCTAGTATTTAAAATTATTAAGAAAATTTGTAGCTTTGTGAAGACGATTCAGTGTTTGTAAAACTGAGCAATGGAGAAATCAAAGGAAGAGTTGGTGTCACTCCTAAAAAAGAAACCACTTTTTATGCCTTCCAACAAATTCCTTACGCCGCACCTCCAATAGGAAATCTAAGATTTCAAGTAAAAATGATTTTTCCATCAATTTTCGTAACATCGTAAAAAAATTATTTTTGCAGCCCCCTCAATCTGTTTCTGATTGGGGAGGAATTCTAGACACCTCAAAAAATAACTCTAAAATTTGTTATCAAATGTATGATGACTATGGATTAGAAGATGAGGATTGTCTCTACTTGAACGTGTACACACCGAGAGTAAAGTATCAAAATTACGAACAGAGTAATCTAATGATAATTATTTTCAATTTTCAGCTGCCAATTAAAAATGGATGTAATTCTTCTTTACCTGTCATGTTTTTCATTCACGGGGGCGGTTTTGTGGGGGGTAGCGGCCTTCATGCAATATTCGGACCCGAGTTTTTATTGGACTACGATGTGGTCATCGTCACGATAAATTATCGACTCGGACCATTTGGTAAAAATAATGTTATTTACGATAAGTTAAACTTATAAGTTTGTAAGTAGGGAATAAGACCGAGATTTGTAACGATTGCGTTTTCAGGATTCCTTCACACCGAGGATAATGTAATAATAGGGAATAACGGACTGCGGGATCAACAGTTCGCGTTATTATGGGTGCAAAAGAATATTCAGCATTTCGGAGGTGATCCCGATAAAGTGACAATATTCGGTCAAAGTGCCGGCGGAGCTTCGGTCGGTTATCAGCTTTTGAACGAAAAATCGCGCGGATTGTTCCGAGGGGCGATAATGGAAAGCGGCTCACCCATCAGTCCTTGGGCGTATCAAAGAAATTCGCGAAAATACGCTTTCAAAACCGCCGGTTACATAAACGACACATTCAACTCCAAGGATAATTCCACGGAATTGTTGCAGTTTTTACTAAACGTGCCGGCTTCTGATATAGATCGGGCTTCCAAATCTGTCTCTGATGAAGTAATTATTATTATATTAATTAATTAATTCATTAATTGATTATAAAATGGCGGAAATTGATTTTCAGGAGTATGTCAATGATATCCAAATTATCCAAGGGTATTTCTATGCGCCAGTAGTCGAGGAGGATAAGGAAAACGGGTTCATCACTGAGAAAATGTTCGAAACTCTCGCAAGCGGAAAAGCTAACAGGGTTCCCATAATTATCGGTATAAATTCAGAAGAAGGAATAAGTCAGTCTACCGGTAAAATATAAAAATTAAAAATTTTAACTTTTAAAAACTAAATTATTATTCGTAGATTTGGACTTCTTGACATCATTAATGGGGGCTTATGACTCGCATACTCAGTTGTTAGTTCCAAATGACATGAACGCAGCAGAAAGTAGAAAACCTAAAATTGGCGAAGAAATTAGGAACATTTACTGTGAAAGAGGTGAAAAATTAGCAGATAATCCAATGGGTGGCATTAAGGTCCGTGAACCCTTGTAATTTTCATCCAAAATTTATATACAAATGTTTGTTTTCAGTTTTTGAGCGATACCTCATTTTCGCGTTCGGTATTGAAGCACGCCGCAATTCAATCATTTTATTCTACGGTCTACGCATACCAGTTTTCTTACGATGGAGAATTGGGAAATGTTACTGTAGATATCCCAGGTAATGAAAAATATCTTCACATGATCTTCACTAAGTTTTATCAAATGTAAAATTTATTCATACTTTTCAGGATTCGTTAGAGGAGTGGGCCACAGTGAGGAAAACGCTTATTTATGGAGGAGCCGAATTGGACAGGTCTACAACTACGATTTGAGTATCTTTCCAAAAGAGGACCTTGTAATTCAAGATCGTCTCTTGGCGTTGTGGACTAATTTCGCCAAGTATCTGTAAATATCTCTTCGAATAATCATGAATGAGTAACTGACTTTTCCTAACTTGGTTCTAGAAATCCCACACCGAAAAGAGAAGAACTCTTGAATCACACGCTTTGGCCGAACGTTTCTCCCGGAGGATTACTCAGTTTTCGCTATCTGGACATAGACGAGAATCTTACGATTAAGAATCGCCCGAAATCTGTGAGTTACACAAATTGGCAAATCGTTTATGCGAAATACGGAAACCGACCATATGATACTTATTAAAGAAAATAATAAGTAAAATGTTGCATATGCCATAAAACGATTATTGCTAAGAAAAGTCTCTTTTTTCATTAAGATCATGCAAAGTATGCGTTTTTATTGCATCCAATTGCAATAATTTCAATAAAACTAATAGTTTTAATTTAAATGAGTATTCAATTATTGGGAGATTTCAAAATGTTATATTATACAGTCGTCTATAAAAACACAAAATTTCTTTACAAACTTTGGGCACATCCAACTTATTCACAATGGACAAATACTGTTGACATTTCGAAATTCGAAATCGCTCTATTAGGAGTTTCCTGCATGCATTTCGTGCCCACTCCACCAGCGATGGCACATCGGGAGATCCACCAAAATCCACCGGAATTTCGCACTCCAAAGCCCGTCTTTTCACTTCGGGCAGAACGCTGAAGTTCAAAAGGTAGTGGACGAGCGAATCCGGAAATGTCGTCCTAGGCAACGTTAGAAACTTCTCGATCGATAAACACGGATCGAAAATCAACGCCGGCACCACAGACTCTATGTAGTAAGAAGGCTCAAAATCGAAACCGAAATTATTCAAATCCTTGATATCCATGTGTAGCATCAATTTGAATAGGCTGTTTTTGGATGAGGGTTCGTACCGGTAGACCAAGAACAAGTCCGCGGTGGAGATTTCTAATCCGTAAGAGAGGAAAATCGAGCCGAATTCTTCTATATCGTCCTCGGATAATCGGCTCAAAAATTCGAAAACTGATTGCTCACTTTCGTAACTCTGAACGAACTCTGGCGCGAATTCGCTCTCGAGGACCAGGCGCAGTTTGCGGATCGGCGCCGAATTATCGGCCCAAATTTCCGCGAGAAACGGCCGCAGAACGTCACGGGTCGATACGAGGTCCTCGAAAACGTAATCGAATTTGTGCAGGAACACTTTCAAAACGTCTTCGTGATTCCTGGAAAGGGCCAAACCGAACGGCCCCAACTCGTCGAAATCGTAAACTATCGAACCGATCACTTCCAAAATTTCGAGAACCATTTCCGGTTCGCAAAAATCCATGATTTTCGTGACCAATTCCAGATCGACGCTTTCCAAATTATCGAAAGCGTAGGGGAGGAGCGATTTCTGTACGCCGGATTGCAGCGAAATCACCGCGGCTTCGAAAGGGCTGTAAACGTTCGGACTCAGGACGTCCACTCCGTAGTAGAGCAGCATTTCGACTATCTCGGGGCATTCGTTATCTATCGCTTCTAGTAGGACCGAGGAGCGAGATTTTAGGTCGGCACAGGCGTCGATATCTGCCCCATGTCTTATCAAAAGGCTGGTGATTTCCGAGTTTTCTCTGCAGCCGACGGCCCAATGCAGGGGCGTCTCGTTGGTGAGGGCGCCCAAGTTGGCGTTGGCCCCTTTTTCTAATAATTTTCGGGCGTAATAAGGATCGCCCTCGGTGAAAATCGAAGCGACGTGGAGAGGAGTGGTCCCGTCTTTATCTCGGACGTTTAAATCCACTTCATCTATCGTGAGGAGAAAATCGAAAATTTCCTTGCTGAAATTCACAAATAAAGTTATCTTTGAAAGGTTCCTGTTATTGCAGAGATTGAACTGACCTTCTGAATTCTATGCTGTGATGTAGAACGCTTTGTCCGATGGAGTCCCGTTCTGATAATAATTTGGGGATGTCTTTGGTGAATGTTAGGAATATTTCGACATTTTTGTCCCTAATTGAACGGAATAATGCGTTGTTTTCGGTCATTTTTGTGCCATTAAGACAGAGAGGTTAACTCTTTGGATTTTCTAATTTTATAACACACCACATGTCAGGATGCATGTATTCTGGGATACTGAAAAAGTTGGCAGTATCTCTTATTTGCCGTTTGCCTTTATTATAGTGAAAATCTATCCTTTTTGAGATAAAGAAATTCGCAAAGACTACTTTTCTGGTGGCTATTCTCTGGTACAATTTTTTTTTGTGTATTTTGCTATTAAACCATGCATAATATCATCAAGAGATGAAGCTTTATGGGAATGCGATTTTTTAATAAATGAGATGAATATGTTCAAATTTGGATAGTTGTTTCATGGAGAAAATATTTTGACCCAAAGTGGGACAGGCAGAATTTGAAAAAATAATCAATTATCGACAGATTCCAATTCGTGAAGTGTTCTAGTTCTTCCGATGTGTGAATTTAGATAGATAAATATGGAAAATCCGTTTTTGGAATACTGAATAAACCACTTTAGATATCCGTTGAATGATAAGCACTCCCTTTGCACCCGGCTCTGCCTATTTTGTTGTATACGAGCATATATAACCATTGTTAATGTTCTATACTCGCATATATTTGAGGCGGAACCGTTATTAAAATAATTTGCTTGCTTGCTTACACCTTGCTTGCACGCGTTCTGTGTCTCAATAAATCCGACACTCTCGCGACTAAATTTATATATGAAAAATATTATAATAAAACCTTAAACAAAAAGTGGTTAACTTAATGGTGAACTTGCAGAATATTTCATAGGACTGTTATTTACGATTCACAATGAAGATTTTATTCATTGTATGCTGTTTCTGCTTGGCTGGATTAATACACGCCGAAAAATGGTAAGAAAACTCCAACAACAATTCGAACCCATGCATAAATTATTTTAGATAAATGTTTGGATCATTGTCACGTTAAGAAACGATTAATCTTTGTTTCTAATAGTATTCATAATTAGTAATTTGAATTTTTTTTAGGTGGGTGTGGAAATGCAATGACGGTGGATTATGCAAAAGGTTATCGAAAACTGAGTCGTCTTTAGCCGAACCAATGTATCCAACTTTAGAACTGTGTCGTTTGGTTTGCGGAAATAACGGAGCTCTTTGGCCCAGTCCCACGATTGCCTCGAAAATCGGAACCGAATTAGTAAAATTCTCCCCTAAAAGACTATCATTATCCATAACGACATCATTAACCGATGGAAGTGACGCCGACGAATATTTGAGAGAAACCACAAAATACTTCAACGAAATTATATCAATCCGTAACACCGACAATTGCCCCGATCAGAATAATGCAACCGTCAACATCGATATCGTCGTCAAATCTGGCGACGTGTCTTTGCTTTGGACCACCGACGAGAGTTTCACACTGGAAATCATAAAGGACGAAAATCGGGTCAAAGTGAAAATTTTCGCCGAGAACGTTTTCGGGGCCCGACACGGCGTCGAAACTCTAACGCAATTAATCGAGTATTATCCGGACGAAAACGACGCGGCCAAAACGTGTTTGGCCATCGTCAGCGAGGCCGCGATCGCCGATAAGCCCCAGTACCCCCACAGGGGACTCCTCATAGATACAGCGAGGAATTTCCAATCTGTGGCCACCATCAAAAAGCATTTGAATGCGATGGCCTCCTCCAAGTTCAACGTTCTTCATTGGCACATCACCGACAGCCAGAGCTTCCCACTTCAGTTGCCCAAACTGCCAAATATGACAACGTATACCATCGTAATCTAATCGAAGCCATCGATCTTTGGATTTACACTTTGATTTTTATTAGGTTCGGTGCTTACTCGGACGATAAAATCTACACTCCAGATCAAGTGGCCGACATTGTAAAGTTTGCGAAATACAGAGGGATCCGCGTTTTGCTGGAGTTTGATGCCCCGTCTCATGCCGGAAACGGCTGGCAATGGGGTCCGGATGCCGGTTTGGGCAATTTGGCCGTCTGCATAAATCGGCCGCCATACAGGGACTTTTGTATTCAACCCCCATGCGGACAACTCAATCCCATCAATTCCAACGTTTACGCCGTTTTGGAGAAACTGTTCGCCGATATGATAGCAATGGCTCCGAATTCCGGCTTTTTCCATATGGGAGGAGACGAGGTTTGAAATATTTTGCAAAAATTAAAACGCATCGTTTTTATATTTGACAATATGAAGGTGTATATTCCGTGTTGGAATCAAACTGAAGAGATTGTGTCTTATATGAACGGCGATACATCCATGGAGGCTTTTTTGAAGTTGTGGTCCGAATTCCAAGAGAAAGCCTCGCAAGCCTATTTCAAAGCTGCCGGAATTATGGACGATCCCTTGATTTTATGGACCAGTCACCTTACCGATCCTGGCGTGATCCAAAAATACCTTTCGAAAGACAAGTATACTCACCTTCTCACCTAACAAAAAACATGAGGCGTTATGTAAAATATGTTGATATATTTCCAGGTATGTGATTCAAACGTGGGTTCCAAAAGCGGACTCTTTGCCAACCGATCTAATCAAATTAGGATACAGGGTCATAATTTCCACCAAGGATGCTTGGTACTTGGATCACGGATTTTGGGGAACTACCGATTACCACGACTGGAGGACGGTTTACAATAACGTTCTTCCGGAATCCACCGCTGCGTTGGGCGGAGAGGTAATGATACAGTTTTGAAATATCGTTGCTGTTCTTGAATTTCGCGTTTTCAGGTTTGCATGTGGGGAGAACTGGTCGACGATTCTTGCGTGGAATCGAGAGTTTGGCCAAGAGCTGCAGCGGCAGCGGAACGCCTCTGGTCTAACCCAACCACTAATTCTAATAAAGCGCAATTCCGTTTTCTTAGGCACAGAGAACGTTTAGTTTCCAGGGGAATCCACGCGGAAGCTTTAGCGCCTCAATGGTGTTATCAAAACGAAGGAGACTGCTGAACAATATGATTGCAAAGATGCCTTCATCATTCTTAGAGTTATAGTCTTGCAAAAACCATCCAATTTCTACTTTCCTTCTTGATTACAGGTACTTAATTGTAAACCATGATCTAAGGTGAGTTATTTGCCTTGTTCATTACCATTTTAGTAATAAAGTTTTTATTCAATAATGATTAGATTATTTGATTCAGCGCATGTTCGATTATTTTGACAGTGAAATCCGCATCTTCTTTGGTCACACACATCGGAGGTTTGATCCTCAACACCTAAAACATCAAACGTTTGAATTCGATAAGGAGAAATATTGTCTTACATTTCCGTGAATGCCTCCTTTGCCAATAATAAGACCCAAATCCAGAGTAGCCTCCCAAAATTTCATGAATTTTTCACCCTGTAGCGGAGATTTCGCCTCATCCCCATCCACCAATTCGACTCCTATCATCAACCCTTTTCCGCGGACATCACCAACCACCGGGAATTTCGCCTTCAGTTTCTCCAATTCCAACAAAAGATAGGTTCCGACTTCTTTGCTGTTCTTCTGAAGTTGCTCATCCTCGATTATCTTAATCACATTTATTAGACTTTACTATATTTGCTGAAACTTCATGAATGGGATTTTTACGTCTAGTACTGTAATCCCGACAGCGCAAGAAAGAGGATTTCCGCCGTAAGTGTTGAAATGGCTCGCGTGCGATAAAGCAGAGGCAATTTCGGGAGTTGTGACAACAGCGGCTAGGGGAAAACCGTTTCCTATTCCTTTCGCCATCGTCACGATGTCCGGTCGAATTCCGTGCATCTCGAATCCCCAAAAATGATCGCCGGTGCGGCCGAACCCAGTTTGAACCTTTTTTCAAAACGCAAAACATTTCATTCGAGAGATTTTAATATTACATTCTACCTCGTCCGAAATGAATAATCCCCCGGCTTCTTTGACT
The DNA here is from genome assembly GCA_949788335.1 of Salpingus planirostris. Lineage (NCBI taxonomy): Eukaryota > Metazoa > Arthropoda > Insecta > Coleoptera > Salpingidae > Salpingus > Salpingus planirostris. The sequence goes on along the minus strand of OX460918.1, from coordinate 5,408,576 downwards.
CTCGAATGCGCCTCTTTCAGAAAGTTTTTAGGGAACTGGACCGTACCCCCGACCCCTTGGATGGATTCGGCGAAAAAGGCCGCCAATTGCCCGGATTTCCGCATATTGAATTTGAAGATATCATCGAATTGATCTATGTACAAGTCTTTGGCTTTACAAGATGAGGGGTCTTCGGGAGGACAGTCGCATTTACGAGCCGTTTGAACTGGGCTGTCCCTGCAGAAAGATCCGCCCCATGGACCTTTATACACATCTGGGTTCATTGTCTTGAAAATGCAAACATTATTCTTACGCTGTAATCGGGCGCAAACAGATTCTAAATACCGTATGAACACCACTCATTTGCGGTACTGGATATTTGTAATTGACGTTAGAACACAATCCCATGGTCTGGTAGGTCATACCGTGATAGCTGTTTTTCAAGGCAATTAATTCGAAATTTTTCGTGTACGCTCTTGCCATTAACACGGCCAAATCGTTGGCTTCGGAGCCGCTATTCACCAAATACACAACCTAACACGATAGAAATTTTTATATAAAGTCGCATTTTCATTCAGTTTTCTGTGTTTTAGTACCTTCAGGTCGCCGGGGAATTTATCGGTCAGCCTCACCGCGTATTCGTGGATTTTCTGATTCAAATAGAGATTAGAAACGTGACCGAGTCTACCGATTTGATCGGTTACAGCTTCCGTAATCCTCCTGTGATCGTAAAATAAGAAAATGGTTTTATGAAAGTGGATAAGTACTCACGGGTGCGAATGTCCTACTGATACAGTACAAATCCCTCCGAACATGTCTAAATATCGTTTTCCGTTCAAATCGAAAAGCCATTGCTTATGGCCTTCATGGAAAGCTATGGGTTTGCTATAATAAGTGGTCAAAACGGGATTCAGTCTGGTTTTTCTAATGTTTCTCAACTCCTCGTAGTTCGGACCCTTTAATTTGTTCGCAATGATAAGCAGTATGTAAAACAAAGTCAAATACGTATGAATTTTACCGTGTACTGTGAGGGTTTGAAGTCACATTTTGGTAAATCTGGTAGTTTTGATGAACTTTGATTGAGGAATCTTTTAAAATTTCGTAACATCGTCAAGACGTTTATAAAAGAGAACTGTAAGAAATTCACTGGTGGAAAAGTTACTGAGACTTATTATATTTATGATTCAAATCGGAATCATCATACAATGCCTTCAAAATAGATATGTAATCAGACAAAACGGAATTACCATATCCAAAGTCATGAATATTGACCAAAGCGAATTTATATTTTGAATTATCCACATATGTCCATATTTCCTACAGAATGCAACGAAATCATGATAGCAAAGTTTCATTACCTAATATTTATTGAAGAAAAATAACAACCATAAGTACTACAAGAGACTACAATGCAACGGCAACGTTTTTAGGACCTCTAAAATCGAACATTTCAATGTTAGGATGTTCTTCACAGATAACTTTATAGGCATAACAAATCCTCGCAAATTCTTCATTGCTGATCTCGAATGGTCTCACGCGATAGTCAACATCGGCCAAAGTGAACAGTTTCTGAACTAAAATAAAAATAACTTTCAATAAACTGACCCTATATTAATAAGATGATAATCATTGACAAGAGTGTGACTATAACCGATAGGTGGCGCTGTCTTCTTCCATTAGTTCACAGCGATCACAGCGCCACCCAACAACCATGGTCAGTTCTACTTGAACTACACCTAAAGACTGGCGCTTATTTCCTCTTTTACCTCAAAATTCTATCTTATCATTGACCAAAAACTCTGGTGCCCATTTTAAGGGTAATGACTAAGATTTTTGCCAAAAGGAAAGCGGCCATGTTTTCATACCGTCTTACCCAAGAAATCACGGGCGTCTTCCGGAAACAACCTCTGGGCGCCCTTGATGCAGAGCTTCTGCCTCATATTGAAAACGGTCCTCAGGACCTTCTCGACCATCTTGAACGGCAACTTGACCAGCGGATATTTCCGCGGAACCAGCGTGACGACCCCCACGTCCACTTCGGGCTTCGGCACGAAAGCCGTCCCCGGGATCGTGAACTTGTGCTCGACCTCGCACCAAAACTGACACATGACGGACAGGCGGCACCGCTGCTCGTGCGCCACCGGCGCCACGATCCGCTCGGCCACCTCCTTCTGAAAGGTCAGCGTCATCGGGGCCCTGCCGAAGCTCCACGCCGAAGTCCTCTCGGAGATCGCGTGCAGCCAGCGGATGATCAGGTTCGTGGAGACGTTGAAGGGCAGGTTGCCGATCAGGTGGAGGGGCGCGGGGCCCTCGAACCAGTCACGCGTTGGGGCGTCGGCGAAATTGGCCTCGAAATTGAACGCTCTTATGTCTCCGAGCTCGATCGACATCGGCAGGTGGTCTTTTGTGGCGTCCTGGAGCATCTCGAGGGTCGGTAGAAACCGCGGGTCTTTTTCGACGACTATGAGCTTTTTCGGGTAGCGTTTGATTATCGATCGGGTGATGCTGCCAGGTCCAGGGCCGACTTCGCAGACGTGATGTCCGTGGATTCGGCCAGCCGCTTTGACGATTTTATCCGTGATTCGTTCGTCTAATAAGAAGTTCTGCGATAATTGCCTCAGCGCCCTCAACTTGTAGAGTTTGATCAGGTCTCGGACTGTGGGGAGAGGCGGTAGACGGATGTGCGTTGCCATTTTTACCTTATCGACTATGATTTTGTCTTCCGATTTGGTTTGTTATTGGGTGGTCTTTTGGGGTTCTTCGAAATCGTCTAAGAAATTCTCCTGTCTCACCGCGTACATGGAATACGAGTAGATGCCCAGAATTCCGGCTCCCAGGATGCCCAATGTTATCAAGTTCCTTCTTCGTAAGGATTTCAACTTTTGAACTCTTTCGACGTTTTGTTTTTCCACTAATTTGATGAAATCGATATCCGACTGTCTGAGTTTCGTTAAATCAATCTTGGGCATGCGATCACCTTCAGACATCGTTTTTATTACGGTGAAACTTTGGGATATTTTGGATTTTACTTCTAGAAAATCTCTCTAACCTCACTTTTCATCGGCATGTCATCCGTATGTCAACAACAAACAGAGGTGAATAGAGGTCGTGTGAGTCCGTAGGGTTCACTGACTTGAATATAAAAATAGATAGCCTATCTGTCCGGAAAAATTATATCAAGCGTTCCTATTCAGTAATCTATGCTTCCTACTATACTATAATAGTTACTTATGTAATAATAAGTATGGTACAATAAGAATAATAAGTAAAATTGGAACGAGCATTGTAAAAACTGGCTTGGACTATTCATACCATCGTTTGGGGACTACTGGAAATTTCGCTAAACGTCTTTTCTGTCCTATGGGTATTCCGCCGAACAGGGGTGATCCGTTGTGGCTCGTGTTCTATTTTTAGTCATTTTGGCAGATCAAGTGCTAGGCTTAGTACCTGTCATGAGTGCCATGTGTCAATTTTAAATGTCGGCTGTAGGCTAATCGCCCCCGCAAACAAAGATGTAGTATTTTTCAAAAAGCCCAGTTTAGCAACAAGTTTTCCACATTTAAAGGTACAGCACATCTCTGAAAATGGATTACCAAAGCGGACACGTAATGACGTTAGCGAACAGCATAATCGGCGTCAGCATTCTGGCTATGCCGTATTGTTTTAAACAGGTAGCGCAGTTTTCCGCAATAGTGCAATTTTAGATTAATTAAAAACCCATTTCGGCTTTTCAGTGTGGCGTGGTTCTATCGATTGTCATTCTTCTGGTAAGCAGTGTCATATCAAGATTGGCATGCCACTTCCTGCTGAAGTCTGCCATAATCGCGAGGCGAAAGACCTTCGAATACTTGGCGTTTCACATATTCGGAGCCCTGGGAAAGTTCGCGATCGAAATAGGAATCATCGGATTTCTGCTGGGGACCTGCATCGCGTTTTTCGTCGTCATGGGTGACCTGGGACCCGAAATTGTATCAGAGATCACCGGTTTCCGAACCAGCAATGCCACCAGAAGTGGCATTTTAATAGCGCTCGCGGTATTTTGCGTCCTTCCTCTGGGACTGTTAAAAAACGTGGACAGTCTCAACGGAGTTTCGAAAGCCACAATCGGGTTCTATTGCTGCCTGGTTTTAAAAGTGAGCTTTTACCTGATTTTTGGCACCAAAGTAAAATTTCCAAATTTCAGATCATCATCGAGGCCTTACCCCATTTCTTCAGCGGCGATTGGTTCAATAACGTCGTTCTGTGGCGTCCGAAAGGCATTTTGCAATGCCTCCCGATATTTTCAATGGCGTTGTTTTGCCAAACGTATGTATTATTTAGATAAGGTTGTTCTCTAATCTATTGTAAACGCATTTCCAGGCAATTATTTGAAATCTATCAAGCGCTCCCTAATGCCTCTTTGGAAAAAATGAACAGCCTGATCAGAATCGCCGTAAATATTTGCACTTGGGTTTACATATTTGTTGGTGCATTCGGATACATAGCTTTCTTCCAAAAAGATTTCGCCGGAAATATTCTACTGAGCTTTCGACCTTCGATCATGAGTGACGTAATGAAAATCGGATTCGTCATGTCCCTAGCTTTCAGTTTCCCTCTAGTGATTTTCCCATGCAGAGCCAGCCTCTATTCTTTATTATACAAAGGGGTACGATAATAATTTCAGAATTGATAACTCTAAAACTAAAATTGTTCTTTCTCAGCCTTCATATACTTCATTACATGAGGGCGCCACCAACAATTACATTCCAGAAGGAAAATTCAAAGCGCTAACTTTCATAATCGTGTTGATTTCACTGTCACTGGGAATCGTCATTCCGAATATCGAACTAGTGTTGGGGTTGGTCGGCTCTACCATAGGTGTGATGATTTGCGTCCTTTTTCCTGTGACTTGTTTCATTTGCATTTCGCCTAAAAATACGAACGAGAGAATTCTGGCTCAGATCATGTTGTTTGTCGGAATCGTCGTTATGGTTCTGGGGACTTATGCTAATCTGTATGCTTTCGAGGAGGCCCATCATCAACTTGACGCTATGACTGAAAAAGCTCTACCGAAAGATCCAGTATTCGTCAAGCCCCAGGAGTCTATTCAGGATCCGGTGCCAGAAATTCTGGTTCAACCCCCGAAATTGGCGCAGGAGAAACTTAATGTGATTGACATTCCCACAACAGGTAGACTTTAAACTTTGTTCAACCATAGTTTTGATTTTTGAATCAAATTAGGCAATTTAAATTCAGAAAACGACAGCTTTTTCGTTTTTCTACAATACCCTCACTAATTTTGTCGTTTTCCTGTTGAATAACGTTGGTATATTTTCAGAAAAACCAGTGAAAAAACCGGAGGAGAAAAAGGAAGACTTACTTCCGTTGCCTGACGGTTTGGGGAAAAAGAACTCTGAAGATAATCTGAAAGAAGTTAGACACGAACCTCCTCAGCCAGTGGAGCCTGTCGAAAACCACGTATCTGTCGAGCCCAAAAAAGAAGGGAAAAAGCCACCACCGGCAGAAGATATTCCTTTGAAAGTGGAAGCTTTACAAGAAAAAGTCGATTTGCATAAAAATGAAGAAAAAGCAGTGGAAATACCTCAAGTCATCTCGAATGAGAAACAAGGCCCCGTCGTCGAGCCCGTCTTTCCAAACGAACCAGATCAGCCGAAAGAATCGGAAATAAACAGACCCCATAATAAACCGGAAAGCTTGAAAGAAACGGGCGAAAACGTAAAAAAACCCGCAGAAAAGAAGAACGACGAAGTCGACATTGAAGCCATCAAGAAGGAGGACAAGGAAGTGAACGAGCAGGAGAAGGAGAAAAAGAAAGAGCTCGATTTCCAAAACCAACAGTTACTGGAATCGATCCAGCAACAGCACAAAGTCCAGAAAGAACTGGTGGAACAACAGAAGAAGCTGATCAAAGTCATTCAGGATCAGCAGGCGAACGTGCGATTCGACCCCAAAGACAATTCGGACTTTATCAATAAAGTGAACGAGGAGAAACTGAAAGCCGTCAAACAGATTGAGAGCGTGGCCAGGAAAGCCATAGAGAGCATAAGCGCCCAAGACCATAAAAAACCGGACGATGAGGTCGCTGAAAATCAGAAGAATAAAGGTGAATCGTTATCAAAGAACAAAGTGAATCCTGCTCCTTTATCTTACCAGCTGGGTTTGAATAATCACAGTAATATCGCGGCCTTGGCGCAACAAAGTCTGAATAATACCGGAAAGGTGCCATTACTTCCTCTTCCTATGGCACTGGCCAAAGCGGTCAATGGAGTTGAGAATAAAACTGTTTTAAACAACTCGACAAACGAAAGGAAAATTGCCGAAAATGTCGAGAAACTTGATGTTCCAAAGGAAACTCCCAAATTGAAGGCGGACGCTTCGATCGGTAGAGACATTTTGGGAAATCGAGATGAAGAAAAACGAGTGAAAAGGGATGTCGATGAAGTCGATAAAGTCGTGAGCGACCTTAATAAAGTCTGTGCGGAAATTGAAAAGTCGACCAGTACTGAAAAACCGATAATTAAAATGTTATGCAAATTATCAGACCCTGGTTTGGTTAATGTCGGGCTGGAAAATCTTAATAATCTTGAGAATACAGCCGACGTAAAACCGCAGACTAGAGATTTGAAATCTTACAAAAACGGCGATGAATGAATCTACTGTTTAGGGAAATGTTTTGACTGTGATTCCTTGATGATCTACAAGTTTTTCCTATGCTCCTGGTGCTAATTTAGTTATTTATTATTATCAAGTGTACTCCGTATCCTATCGGTCACTTGCAAGGCGGCCATTTTGGGAATTTTGACAAGCCTCCTTGTATTTTTTTGACATTTTCGTGTCATAAACAGATACTGAAAATTAATTAACTGACAAAGTCAAAGTCACCAAAGAATCCAAAGATGGTCGGCTTGCAAGTAACCAATTGGAGTGTCTCAAAGCCGTCATATTGAATGTTGCAACATATTAGCTGTCATAAACGGTCTATTTCGATTATGGCTTTGAATACCAAAAAAAAATCCCTTTTTGAAAAACTTGGAAATGTTATTTTAATAAAAAAATAAGTTGATTTGTGACAGACGATGCGATTTTCTTGCGAAAAGAAACTGTGTTGCATGTCCATTAGTGCCGTTCCGATAATAATGTTCCATTGGAAGTGCAGAGTGCAGTGCAGATGTTGAACGCGCCGCTAACGTCCATAAATACCCGTCTTGTGTCCCACATTTGAATGCCAATAATTATCGTGTTCAGCAGAAGCGAGCGTCGTCGAAGTGGCTGGCTGAGCCCAGGCAGCCGGCGGCGTCGCGATGCCAAGCCGAAATACTGTTAGTGTTGTGTACAACTGTGCGGCGCCGGTCGTGCCTTTTCATCTCTCGCGACTTCCTCCACGAGTTCTCTTCGGAATAACGCGGAAAATCCGCGATTCGATTATTCGCACCCGCACCGAATTTATGGGGAAAACGCAAAAAGTGTCCGAAACCCCTAGAACGTGTCAAGTTGGTGGTTAATTACCAGTGTTTTTCATTATGTGATTGCGTAAATGACTCTAGTAGGTGAGTAAAAATCTAAAATCTAAAATTTATAAGTCGAAATATGAGTCAGCCACTTGACATGATATTTCTGAAAGCTTTTTGATTCATGATACGAATTGGCATCTAATTTTGTCTTTCTATTCGGTATTTTCTACAGATGGGTCGCCGGGTTTATTCCCAGTTCGGAAATATTCCGAATTTGGGAATAAACCCGGGAGGAATGATTGGGCCGAAGAATCATTAATCGGAATCATTCGAAACATTCCGGAAATATTCCCAAATTCCCGGGAATTTTCATAAATTGCCGGGAATATTCACAAACGTCATTATAAAACTGTGTGTGAACTTGTATTTTCTTGTAAATATCAGTGGAAACAACTGTTCCTATTGTACTTATGTGCGTTATGGTCTCAAGTTTTGACTGGAAACAGGATAATTACTGAAAATAATGAAAATATGTATGAGACCAAGTACGAGCTTGACCGTAGGACCGATTACGAACTCAAATATGAGACCGAGTACGAGACCTATTTTAGGGAAAAGGGGCTTAAAGTCATAGTAGCTACTCAAAATCAAAAACGTAATTAACAAAAAAAAAATTAAGTCAATTTGCTCTTTTTTCCCTTCATTTAAGTGGTTTTCAACAAAGTTTTCTTTTAACCGAAGAAATGATCATTAAATTATTGAATTGGTGTGCTTATAGTTTAACATTTTGAGATATACAGACTCAAATTTGTACTATTTCGAATTTTCCGCGATTTTATATATTTTTCATTTCTAGTGCCCCCGATTCTATATTTGTATAGGGTGTTTGGTATTAAATTGAAGCTCTTGATCCGACGGATCGAAATATCACAAAAAACAGTTTTCAAAATTTGAGAATTCAAAATTCCGGAAATATTTCCGAATCATTCCGGGAAGGAACGGAACAAATGAAACGTTCCGGGCCAAAACCCATCTCTAGTATTTTCATATATATTTTCTAAATGGTTCTAGGAGGATAAAGTACTATTAGCACAACACCTGTTGCATTTTACCGAATGCTAAGCACTAAGCTAAACGACGAAAGTCGATAATATTTATATCGCAACACGTTTTTTTCATTTTATTGTTCGTGCAAACTGACCCATTATCCTCTATTATTAAAATAAACCCAACAGCTATTTAAAATGCCGACATGAATTAACTGTCCCATCAATCAATCAATATCTATCAAGCCATGTGTGATGTTCTTTACAATTCTTAAATGGTTCGAAGATTTTACAACAATAGAATAATTGGTCGTCAAAAATGTGGTGGAAGAAGAGGATTTTGGGACACTATAGTATTATTATTATATGAATTGGATGTATTTTTTTGCATACGAGAACTCAGGTGTGAATATTGTTATACATAAAAATATGCCAGCACAATTGAATAAATGTAAACATTTTGTTGTTGCTTTTTCCAGATTGATTCGAGATGGGAAGTTTGATGAAAAAATCTATCGGTGGCAGCATCCATCGTATTCGGGAATTTGAACTTGAAAAAGTAAGAATCAGTCTATTTTTTATTTATTCATACATTTTCTAAATACCTATATCTTGGAGCTGATTGAATAGAGTTAATCATAATAGGAATTACTAATCTTTCTTCCCCGGAAACGCATGTGTAAGCGTCTACACCGAAAACTTAGACTTTTGGGCGTTTTTCCAACATTCTTTCAAGAAAAAGTCTTACGTTTATTAGGTTTTAAGACTGTTAATTTTTCCGTCATTAATTTTGGACCGTATAACTTAATGAGCACTGTACCTGCCACCCGATTGGAACCTATTTTGAGACAACACTCAATTTCTTAAATTTCATTGGTATTTCAATATTTTTGAAAAATAGAGTTTTAAGCGTTGCTTTTCTTGAAACTCGTGAAATATTAAGTTTTGTATTCAAAGAGTCTAAGTATAAAAAAGAAATTATTAAGAAATGATTTCTATTCAAGTTGATCCCATTCCTGTTTTAGATCTGGAAATTTTCCACCAATTAATAAGTTAAGTCTTATTCTTTGATGCTGTGTATTTTAGACGTAAATCCAAGAATTGGGAAAACTTGAAAACGGTTACTTATTTCAAATATTCGGAGACATGGAATTCGAAATATTTGAGAATTTGTATTTCGACCGTGGAGTGTCACCTGCTTGCATATTTTAACGTTGCAGATCACTAAAAACTTCCGCATTTTCTATAAAATGAAAATATTTGCTGTTTCGCAATTTTCACATTATTTATAGTCATTTTATAGTCAATAAATAGCAAGCGAAAAGAAAAATATTTAAAATAATCGCGTAGTAATGATTTTACTTTAATAATCCCCAGAACTTTTTTGGTTAAAAAAAGGATAAAAAATTCTGCACGTCTACCCACATTACTTTGCCGATGATAATGCAAATATTTCCAAATCAATTGATGATCTCACTCAATTTAAATGAAGTAAATCAAATCAAAATACAAAATTGATCTAAACATTTAGGCCCCCGTCATCGCAATATTCTCAAGTATTTCCATTACGACTACATACAATCGTTCATTGGGTACGTTGGTCCGTCCTATCGCATGCATTGTCATGCCAAAAGCCCGTTTCGAAAATAGACGAAATGCTTGGCTCGCGCTTCATTTTCAGGGTTACGATATAAACTTTCCAAACAATCACAATCAAGACCGACGACGCGTCTTTCGACATCGCCAACAGGGGAATCCACCGAAAAATTCTCAAAACGAAAAATTTCCAGGTCAATTTAGGGGACGAGTTCGACATCCTGCAGATAGTGGGCGAAGGATGGTTCGGAAAAATCCTCCTGGTCGAACACAAGGCCACCGACACCGAGATGGTGCTGAAAGCCCTACCCAAACCGTACACGGCGCTGAAAGACTTCTACAGGGAATTCCACTACGGCCTCCACTTGGGGGCGCACAAGAACGTGATCACCACGTACGACGTCGCCTTCGAGACCGCCGGCTTTTACGTCTTCTCCCAAGAATACGCGCCGCTAGGCAAGTATTAATTTCGGAATGAAAAGAGTTCGAACGCTCGGTATATTGATTTCAAAACTGGCTCATTATCGTGTGATCTATTATCGTCCATCTAAAATTAAATGCGGCGAGTAATAACCTTACTGTTTATAAGTACTTGATCTCGTCTTGGAATTACTCCGGTCTCCGATTTAATCTGATTAACGTGTTTTAGGGGATTTGACGTCGAACGTGTCGGAAACGGGGATAGGTGAACTGCATTCGAAGAGGGTGGCCAAGCAATTGTCGGCCGCTTTGGAGCACCTGCACACCAGAGACTTAGTGCATCGCGACATCAAACTGGACAACATTCTAGTGTTCAAATCGGACTTTTCGCGAATAAAATTGTGCGATTTCGGGGAGACGCGCAGGGCCGGATCGGTGGTGATGCGCCGCAACGAGTGGCTCCCGTACGCCCCGCCGGAAGTGCTCCAAGTGACCACCGATGGCGGCTACATGTAAGCATTCCGGAGTTTCCTATAAAAATCAGGGTGGAAAGAGTCATGACTTTTTAGAAAAAAAATCAAGAGTAAACTTTTTGTATTTAAATCAAAAATTCAGAAGTTCATTAAAAATGGCTAAATGTTTGGAAATTTAAATTTTCTCGGTAAAAAATACACAACAAATACACAAGTGTCGAGAAAGTGCGAATGGGATTTTTCTATACAGAGACATCATTTAAATTCTTCATAAACGGGGGGCTACGACAATCGCTCTGTCTCTATCCTTCTAGTAGTTTTCAGGTAAGACAGAACGATTATCATAGCCTCGCTTTATGAAGAATTTAAATGATGTCTCTGTACACAAGAATCATATTCGCACGAAATATTGCACTTTCCCGACACGTTTGTGTAATGTACTGTTTGGTTTTTTCGAGGGTTTTTTATTGAGAAAATTTAAATTTCCAAATTTTTCCGACGACCACACCAATGGAACTTGCAAAAACTCATAAACACAAAAGAAAACAAACAAAATTAACAACTGTCATAAATAATTTTGAAGTTTTTAATTGTCAACTTAAATTTTTATGAAGAGAAAAATCCCCAAATTGCTAAAAATGCTAAATCATACCATATATTCATCGACTTGAGCTAACTAAATAAATTAACAATAAAAATGATAACTGGAACAATTTGAAATCGCTTCTCATGCTTAGATTCAGTGAAATTATGGACCCGTGCGATAATGAAATTACCAAGTTGCATAATGAAATCACCAGATACATTATATAGTTTGAAAAGGTGATAAATAATATAGAAATGTTATAAAAAGTAACACTTTACCAATGTGGGCGTCGGAAAAAAAAATTCTACCCAATCTATTGCAGTTCTCAATTGCAACTTCTGCCCAATTAATAAATTTTGATTGAAATCATGACTTTTCCAAGTGACTTAAACCTCGTTTAAACCGATATGATTCAATCATTTTGATTTAAACCATATCCACCCTGAAAAAAACCGTTGAATGATGCAGGACCAACACGTCCCACGACGTTTGGCAGTTCGGAATCGTGATATTCGTCTGCCTGACCGGATGCCTGCCTTGGCAGAAGGCCGCACCCGACGATCCCCGATATTCCCGTTACGCCTCCTGGCAGAGCAGCACGATCCCGATCAAGAGACAACCGAAACTGTTCAAACTGGTCTCGTCCAAAGCACAGAAGCTCTTCAAAAAGTACCTAGAACCGCGCCCGGACAAACGACCGGCCGGCCTGGCGGAAGTGCACCGGTTCCTCGAGGACCGCTGGATGTCCAAGGGCGGCATGGAGAAGAACGCCGAAATCGCCGACCAGGAGGAGGAAGGCTTATGCCCGTCCATGTACAGCTTCCACAGCAGCCCCGAGGAAAAGAACAAACTCCTTTTCAGTCTGACCCAATACGGCCTCGAGACGACAGTTGACAGGAGCGCGAAGAAAGACCGGATACGCCAATGGATCCAGGCCAGCGTGATCGAAGAGGAAGACGAAGCCGCCCTCCTCGTAGAAGACCCAGACGAAGACGACATCGGGATCCGCGATAACAGGACCGGACCAATGGGAGAACGGATGGAATCGCGCGGACCAATCATGGCGGAGAACCGGAAGACCAACGGAATCCGGGTGACGTTCGACGAATCGCACAAGCTGCTGGCCAATAGAAAGGACCGGAACAGCCTCGTGAGGAAACCGCCCGATTACTACATCCCGCCGATCGACCCGCGGATCCCGCTCGAGCAGCAGAAGGAGGCGAACGCGTCGAGGAAGAAGCAGGCGGCGTTGAGCGGGATCCTGAAGAACGGCGGCTCGAGGAGCAACGATAACATAACGAAGATGATCACCTACAACAACGACGTCGATGCCTCCAGGCGGGAGGGTACGCCTCCCAAGCCGTTTTCGATCAAGAGCGCTCTACCATTCCAGAATCTGCAAGAGCTGGTCAACAACTATTCGGCCTCGTCGTTGGAGAGCGCGCACAGCAGTGACAGCAGCGGCACGGTTAAACATAGAATCAACGTGCAAGTGCCTCAATCCGAAAAATACGTCTATTCGCCGACGGCCAGTCCTAAAATTAGTCATAGACTTGTGGAGAATAATGGAGTTTCGAACGGTGCCATTACCAGAAATAACACTAATAATAACAATATTAGTAACGCGCGGCAGAAATCGCCGCCTGTTGCTAAAAGGGAAGTACCGCCAATGATAAACGGGAAACATTACAATAACAGAGGTTATTCCAATGGATACGGCAATGGAAATGTTTGATGTTTGTGATGGATTTTACAAGATTATCAGATACGTACTTACTTTATACATATGACTGACTGTTTTAATTAATTTACGTGTTAGTCTATCGGATCTATTTTATCTTGTGTAAATGTTTATATGATTTCGGTCTGGACAAACTTGTTTATTTTATTTATTAAGGACTGGAACAATATTTTTGCGAATTTCGAGATATCCTTTTACTATTTAGTATTTATTTTTATTTATGGTGTATAAATAGAAATTATGAATATTTATTTGTAACATGGAGTGATTTTGGTTTGATTAGTATGATTAATTTTTATAAATGGATAATTTAGGTTTGTACCTTGACAGTGTTTTTCTACGATTTACTTCAGAGATATATTTTCTTTTCAGCATGCATACAATATGTAAATAAAAACAATATGCATAAATATTAATATCATAGTTAGGCCTAAATTATATCAAATACTTTTAGATTTGTGTATAAAATTATTCTACTTTAGTCTTATAAGAAACAGTCTAACGATATACCTACACTAACCGACAAAAGTAGAGAAACTTTTTAGTTTAGTACACATTTTTTCAATATGAGGAATTTTCCCAAATTCGAGAACATTTTCATACTCAGCAAACCAAAAGAGATAAGTGTGTAAAAATAGAGGCATTTAAATTCGCCGTGTGGTTATTTATAGTAGTTTTTTATTTTTGAGCAGGACAAAAATGGAGAAACTTACAGAAATTTTTGTAATTAACGATAAAAAATAAGGAAAACTATTAATAATGAGTTGCAAAACCATTGTTCTTGATGACTTCCTGACAACGAGTTGGCATGGAACTTATCAATTTCATTATTGTCTCACTGTCAATGTCTTTCCACGTTTGTTGTAAATTCGTTCGCAAATCGGTTTGATTGTGGATTGTTGTCTTTCGCAAGCGGCGATCTAATTGCTCCCAAAGATTCTCGATGGGATTTAAGTCGGGGCTTTGCGCGGGAAAGTCGAGGACCGCAATTTTTTCGGAGTTAAGCCATGCGGTGACCACCTTGGATTTGTGCTTAGGATCGTTATCATGCTGAAACTGGAAGCGTAAAGGCATATTGTCGTCCACATATGGCACCAAGTGACTCTTCAGAATGTCCAAATATACAAATCGATCCATTATGCCTTCTATAATATGCAACGGTCCCATGCCGAACCCCGAAAAACACCCCCACACCATGCATGATCCTCCGCTGTGTTTCACCGTCGGTTTTGTGAATTTTGGGTTGAATCTTTCACATTTTGGCCGATGTACCCAAGCTATACCGTCCGATCCGAACATTTTGAACTTGCTTTCGTCCGAAAAAACCACTTTTTTCCAATTGCTGACACCCCAGTGCAAATATTTTTGAGCGAAAGCAAGTCGGGCCTTGCGGTTCTTTTCTGAAATAAAAGGTTTTTTGGCGGCTCTTCTACTAAATATCCCGAACTCTCTCAAGCGTCGTTGCACAGTTTTCGAACTGACATTAAGGCCGGGGATCTCATTCAAAAGTTGAGTTGAAGTCATTTCGGGATTTTTCTGGGCCAACCTTTTCAGTCTTTGGTCCAAGTGTCTTCTTGTTTTTCTTGGCCGGCCACTTTTTTTAGGACTGTTCAACGTGCCGCGATTCTTAAATCGCGAAATTATTTTACTTATCACCGATTTATGCACATGAAAGGCTTTCGCGAGATCAATTTGTCGTGTGCCACTATTATATGATTCCACAATTTTTTTACGGAAATCTACCGAATACTTAACGCCTCTCGGCATTTCGTAAATTCAAGCACTTTAAATCGTACAGGAAACAATTGTTCTCGGCAGATATTTATAATAAACTAACAGTTTCTCTACTTTTGTCCACTCAAAAAACTTTGCCTTCCAAAAAAATTTTGATAAGCCATTTCTCCATGACCATTTATCTACAGATAGTTGGGTACCACTCCCAGTCATATGTAAATAGTGTAGCATATTGAAAAATTAGACTAGTAAAGAAATATGTGCGATCTTCAAAAGTTTCTCTACTTTTGTCGGTTAGTGTATGTAGAGCCAGATTGTAAATTTGAAATTATGAAGCGCTATGGAGAAACAGGCTTAAAATTCTTCTTTGGAAAAAAAATGTGTTGAACATGAGGGACGGAAATTGTAAAAATAGATGATAGCTGAACCAGACTGAATAGATTCAAATAAAATGTCATGCATGATTATTGGGACACCAAGGTTTTTCCACTTTGTAGACAGGAAAATGTAAATAATATCCTGAATATGAAAATATTAGAATAATGTTGATTAATCCTACCCTATAAAATTGTCATGCAACCTTCCTAGGAATTAATATCTCAAATATTCCAAACTAATTGGAATGTTCACGGGTGACACGTGTTTTAGAATGAGTTTCAAAAATCCTCCAGTGATAATGGCACACCCTGTATAAATGTGTTCCCGGGGCCGTACATTTGATGATTCTAGGTTTGTTCGGGCACCTCAAATGTGGACCGGTTTGCAACCTGTCACTCTTTCCGGATATTTCAGTGCGCAGAATCGACCTCGGATAAGTTTCGGATCGGTCAGAAAGTGGTCATAGTTGCAAAAACGCGTTGTGAAAGCTAGAGCAGGTCACAAACCACTAATCCACGCCGAAAAGTTCTGACCACTCTGACGATTTACAAACAGTCAGAAACTAATCCGAAGGTTCCTGCAAGAACACCGGACTATCAGTCAGAAACTGGTTAGAAAACCCAAGATGGCCGCTTCTCTAATCTGTCAAATTAATCCAATATGGCCGCCAAAGCAAGCACCGAGTACCAACCTAACGGTGAGTAAATCCCTAACGCTGGCCCGAACAAACCTTCTAGATGATAAAAATATAAACTAAACTTACCGATATAATATCATACGAGACTCACGCATATTCGCTATATAGTATAAATCAGATCTTTGGTATCGTAATCACTTCAAGTCGTAGCAAAAATGATAATCGGCCGGATCGGGCGGAATCGGCGGCGGATCTTGCGGAATCGTCACCCCCTCCGCGTCCAGAAGCCTCAACTTGATCTCCATCGAGAGCAGCGTGTCCAAATCCTTGTCCGTCTCTTTGCTCCCCATCCTCTGCCCCAACAGAGCATTAATCCCGTCCGTCCAATACGCGAACGTCATTTCGTCCGGAGCGACGCAATCGAGAGACTGCAGATCGACCCCTTCGAGCGCCAATGAAAAAGCCAACTGATGCGCCGCCTTCCTCCCGCGCATGTGCGGACAGTCCCGCCCGACCAGCAGCGCCCTCACGTCCGCCACCGCCAACTTCGACGGCAACTCGTCGGTAGAGGGCGCGCTCTTCTCGTCGCAATCCCCGTAATGCAACACTTTGAGGTTAGGATTCAACCGAATGAACCAGAACTTATCCTTAATCCTCTGCCCCCGTTGCGAGTATTTAGTCAACCTCGTCCCTTCGACTAAAAACGCGAAACGCTGCTGCTTTATCAAGTCTAGGACGTCGGGCGTTATCTGCTCACGGAGCTCTACAATAGGGCGAGCGTGCGATTCCCACTCTTCTCGAGAAGTGCGCTCGAGTTGCCAAAGTTGGGTGATTTCGCCATACGTCAAAGTTTGCAGTTTACTCTTGAGCTGTTCTAAAGAAGCGGGCGAAACGTCAAGCGCCCGGACGATTTGCTCCCGGACGACGCTCGCGACTTTACCGAAATCCTCCGAGGTGGCGCGCATCTCCTTCCACGTCTTGTTGAGGAGGGCGATGCAGATGCAGAAGCACTCCTCGAAGGGGTGGTCGTGCGTGAAGAACAGGGGGCGGAAGGTGGCGCCCTGCTCGGAGGGCGGCTCGCCGATCTTGAGGATGTCGCACAGGATGCGGACCAGTTCGACGCTGGCGCGGCCGAAAGGGCACTCGTGCTCGTCCGCGCGGCAGCTGTTCTCGAGGACGACTTTGGTGTAGCTGTCCGGGTGGTTGCGGGCGAAGTAGACCATGCAGTCGAGGGCCAGCAGGCCGGGAGGGGTTTCGGTGAAGTCGAGGGCCGGGTTGATGTCGTTCTTGAAGCCGAGCTTTTTGTAGTCGCGCGTGAAGCCGCCCGGGCCGCGGACGCCGCCAGCGCCTTCGCCGTCGAACGCTATGCGGCGCAGCTCTTTGATTTTGTCGTGCCCGTCTTGGTCCTGAGAATCGTTCGAATGGTACAATCAGTTTTCGGTTTTCGGGCGAATGATTCAACTCAGCGCCTCCGTGCGACCGTTTTTGTAAGTTTTTCGCAGGAATTTTGACATTTTTTGTATTTCCATAGTTTGAATTGTCATTTGTGGGTGCTGTGCTTATTCCAGTGAAAAGAATTTCTAACAAAACTTACTGAAAAGTGGCGCTAGTGGCGCATTTGCACGGTGCCTTTGCGTCACTGCAACACTGAATTACAAGGTGTCCCGTAATAACGTGGACAACTTTACAACACAAGTTGCTGAGGTCAAAATACAACGATTTTATTGGAATGGCCTCTGTGTCAAACTTTATAATAGAAAAATTACAGGGTGTCAAAATGAAAATTTTAATTCTTTCAAATAATTTGTTAATTTTTGGGAAGATCGATTCAAAAATTGGTGCATGTTTTTTTTTTGTATGAGGAATACGGTCTCAGTTCTCAGTCTTACTATGATTCCTAGAGGGCGCCACATACACTACAAGAAAGTGCAAATGACCGTCTTAACTTTTTCAATCTTCGAATAACCGAAGTTCCAATAAATGCCATCGATTGGCTGATGATTTTACTCAAAAAAAGATCACCTGTATGATTTCGCTACGATGGACCGTTTAGGAACTATTTCCTCTTGAAAGTTCAATTCCACCCAAAAACCGCAATTATTTTAGACGTAATTTTCGATTTAGTGCGATTTTTCAGTGGAATCGACTTTTCACAAGTAAATACATAGTTCCAAAATGGTCCATTGTAGCAATATTAAACAAGTTAGCTTCTTTTGAGTGAAATTATCGATCAGAGGATTTGAAGGGTTAAGGGCTAGTCTTTTCACCACTGGTTATCCTCCTGTTAACTAACTGGAACCTTAGACTGTGACAATTCTACTTAAAATGATAGACAAAGGGTCACATTCAAAGTTCCCGTTAGCTAGCCGGAGGTTTAACCAGAGGTGAAAAGACCGGGGCTAAGATGGTTATTTGACTAAGGGCCAAAAACACCGCTCTCACTTGAAATTTAAGTGGAAACCTTAGCAACAATTGTTGTCAAATGTCAACAATCGTAGTCAAGGCTTAAGCTCCGCGTAACTTTTAAGCGAAAGCGGTGCAGTTGGCCCTAATTTGCTAATTCTTGTAGCGTATGTGGCGGCCTCTAGAAAAGACAGTAAAATTGAGCCCGGATTAATATTTCTCATACCAAAAAAAAAACATTTACCATATTTTCGATATTCCCAAAAATTTACAAATTATTTGGAAAATTATACAGGGTGATTCAAAATTGTTGGACCAACGCTTCAGGGCAGATTCCTCTCGTCAAAATAGTAATAAAAGTTCTTATAAAGGGGGGTCCGCAAGTGGTCAATAAGGGAGTTATTAGGCCTCAAAGTCTGCTGGTGTCCAATTTATTTTCGCTTATAATTCGCTTAATTTATGGTTTAGAACTTTCAGATTTGGTATATGAGGAAAACAATTGGAAAACTAAACGTTGAATACTTTGGTGATCCATGAATACCGTGGTAAGTGATTAAACGAACCAAAATAGAGGTCATCGGCTAATAAAAATCAGGATTATTTTGTGGCGGAAAGTATTTTGACTGTTTTTAGTGATTTTTCAGCATCAGTGTACTTTTTGAATTTTAAAAATGTAGGGGTACCTCAGTGCAAACGTGAGTAGTTTTCGAGATATTCGTTATTTTATGAGCATTTGCATGTAGGGTGTCGGTAGCCGGAGCGGCCGACAAGAATGAGACCAACAATCGTTTCTAAATAAACAGAAATATTAAAAATTTTGTACATTCGTCGTCAAAAAAAATTACTTTTGATTTCGGAAAGTTAGAAAATAACAGAGGGCCTTTCATGTAATCAGTATTTGTTTTGATGGAAAAACTCAACGTGGGCCTAATTTTCAAATTTAAAATTACCTCCGATTTTCAGTTCTGTGGCATTTTTCTCCGACCGGTCGTTTAATAATTTGAACTTTTTACGATGAATGTACAAAATTTGAATAAGGTTTGTTTATTTAGAAACGATTGTTGGTCTCATTCTTGTCGGCCGCTCCGGCTACCGACACCCTACATGCAAAAGCTCATAAAATAACGAATATCTCGGAAACTACTCACATTTGCACTGAGGTACCCCTACATTTTTAAAATTCAAAAAGTACA
This sequence comes from Salpingus planirostris, assembly GCA_949788335.1. Lineage (NCBI taxonomy): Eukaryota > Metazoa > Arthropoda > Insecta > Coleoptera > Salpingidae > Salpingus > Salpingus planirostris. Next base: position 5,388,939 of record OX460918.1, on the reverse strand, counting down.
CTGATCCTGAAAAATCACTAAAAACAGTCAAAATACTTTCCGCCACAAAATAATCCTGATTTTAATTAGCCGATGACCTCTTTTTTGATTCGTTCAATCACTTATCACGGTATTCATGGATCATCAAAAGATTCAACGTTTAGTTTTCCAATTGTTTTCCTCATATAACAAATCTGAAAGTCCTAAACCATAAATTAAGGGAGTTATAAGCGAAAATAAATTGGCCACCAGCAGACTTTGAGGCCTAATAACTTCCTTATTGACCACTTGCGGACCCCTCTTTATAGGAACTTTTATCACTATTTTGACGAGAGGAATCTACCCTGAAGCGTTGGTCCAACAATTTTGAATCACCCTGTATGTAAATGTAACCAAACTAAAAGCTTCAATTTCATCGCTCTGTAACTTTTTTCATCATCAACTTTTGGACTGAGGCAAGAGGTCATTTCGGTTGGAGCGTTGTACACGCTGTTACGGGACACTCTGTCGGTATTCGGAAAAAGAAACAAATTTACTTGTGGGTCCATTTTGGTGTTCATTCTCTGTTCCAAAAGTCCCAACATCAGCGTCTGGATGACGTAAAGTTGGTGGGCCATTTCGGCCCCTTTGGCCGCCCCGGTTTGCAAAATGTTGCTCTGAATTACGGATCTCGCCTGCTTCGACGTCAAAGTGCCGGCCAGAATTCGCCTCTTGACCGGATCGGCCCTCGAAAGTAACGCATTGATAAGAGCCACCGCATTCTGTTGAACCACCGGAGCTGCCTGCAAGTGTCCCACCAGAGACCCGATCGGAACTTCCCTCTCTGCCTATGACATTCATCAAATTTCATTATTTCCAATAAGTAAAGAAACTTTTCGAAGTGCAGGCCATGAAAACGAAAAAGCACGTCTAGAATTGTGGCGCGCCATTTTGGTTCCGTGACATGTTTTTTAACGTGTATACCTGTCCATAACCCACGGTGCTATTGACGACGATATTCTCCAAAATCGAGAGAGCCGCTTGCGTGACTTCATCCTCTTGATTTGAGTTAACGAAGCTCGCAATCCGGCTGATAAACTCTCCGGTTAAAATATCCCAAGAGACGATTCCGTGCTCCATCAGTTCCACGAAAGACAGTAGCGTGTGGGCCAGGACCGTCCCCTTGCATTTGCCGCCCTCGATCTGTTTGATGATGAGCGTAAGGCCCTGCTTGTTGATGAAGTCGAGGGCGAACGTCATATCGGCGCTCAAATTGGATAGCAGACCGACCGCCGCCGATTTGTCTTCCGCACTTCCGGCGTGCAATTTCTGCAGAATGTCTTGGGCGGTCTTCGATGGTGAATGCAGCAGGCGGAGGACGGACCCGTTTTTGATTTCGTTGCGGTTCTTCTCGGTTATGTAGTTGCGATTATTGCTGTCGTTGAATTGCAGGGCGTATTGCTCGGGATCGGATAGGTTCCAGCCGTTGCACAGTTCTTGGATTATGCCGGCGAGGGGCTGTTTCTGGTTGAACTCGATCAGTTGGGGCACTTGGTCGGTCATTTCGACCGCAATCTTCACAATGTACGAGTCCTTCATGGTTGGCATTTCGAGATTCTATTTCCAATTCGATAAATATCAGTCATACATCTTCACAGCTTCGACTTGTTTAGCAAGATCACATTTTTTTTAAATAAACATTTTTATCTCGAGTTTTATCCGAGGTTTTATCTAGATTTTTATAAAATCACAGATTGCAAGTTTGACACATGACACATGACGCAAATGACACTCCCATCCGGTGCTACCAACAACTCCACCACGCTAAAAAAAATACAGGTCTCCACCAATCAAAATATATACCTCTCCTAAGTAGCCAATCCGAATTGAACTGTCCATCTCCATCAACTCTTTACTTTATCTATGAACTGAACTAAGACGTCAACTAACAACTGTCAAATTACTTAATTAATTCCGTTTGTTTACGTAATTTTCCAAAAATGTTGAATACATTCAGGACAGTCGGAAATTCCTTGGTAATTATAACCCAATATATACTTGATAAATCTAAAACAAACCGTATGTAACTTTATGGACGATTTACTGACATAACCTCAACGTGATTACAGAGGATGACTTTGGGGGCTCGTTCCCTCCAGACGTCTTCAGCCCTCCAACATGATGCTCTATTCAATCACAGAGATACTCCCGAAGATAATGCCGATACCCCATTTGATTTTACTCCGGATAACAAAAAGGTAAGTTCGACTGTGAATTTCGAAGAAAGTATGAGTAACATTTCCAGATATTTTAATTTCAGAGAGTTGAAGCTATTATGGCTATTTACCCCGAAGGGCACAAAAGATCTGCAATGATCCCTTTACTTGATTTAGCCCAAAGACAGAATGGAGGTTGGCTGCCCATTTCTGGAATGCATAAGGTTGCTGAAATTCTAGAATTACCCAGAATGAGGGTGTACGAAGTTGCCACTTTTTACACCATGTTTATGAGGTAATAAGGATTTCGTTCCTAATAACCATATAATAATCAAATAACTTTAATAGGAAACCAACTGGAAAATATCATCTTCAAGTTTGCACAACAACCCCTTGCTGGTTGAGAGGTTCTAATGAAATTTTAGAAGCTTGCAAGAAAAAACTCAATTTGGAAGTGGGTCAACTCTCTAGTGACGGTTTATTCACAATTTCTGAAGTTGAATGTTTGGGAGCCTGTGTGAATGCTCCAATGATTCAAATCAATGATGATTACTATGTAAGTTTCAATTCATAATTGGATTATCAGTGCATTAATAATGTGGCAATTTTAGGAGGATTTGACTGTAAAAGACACCGAAGAAATACTAGATGACCTTAAAGCTGGATGTAAACCAAGAGCAGGGCCTAGGTAACTAATTTAATTCTTGTTTTGCACAATAAAGAAGTTTTTTTTATTTAGAAATGGGCGATTTGCTTCTGAACCTCAAGGAGAGCCAACTTGTTTGATTGGAGACCCTCCAGGTCCTGGATTTGGTGTTCGTTCTGATTTGTAAATAAAGTATCCTCAAATTATGAAATAAATAAATTATCACATTTACTTCTTGTGGCTTTGAAATTTACCACTAGTTTCTGATCTATTCATTCTATTCACACTTTTCAATGGACGGTTCAATGTTGCCAATCGTATAATATTTAATTTCAGTATTTTCTTTCAAATAGATTCCTAGTGTTGGCAACACTGAATAAACAATCCTCCTGACATCCTGTCAAAAGTGTCAAATTTTTAGGTTAGAGTAAACAGTAAACAGTCGCACGTTATTTTTTTTTCAACAATTAAGCTGAAAATGTCTTTGAAAAGTGCGCTAGATTTGTTAGCCGATTACGGAGGCGACAGTTCAGATGAAGAAGTACCAGGTAGTAGAGCTTCTACAAAAAGACTACGGAAAGACGATGATGATGAACCACACACCAAAAGACATGAAAGGTAATAAACCGTACATTACAGATTTTAAATACATATTCCTAACTTACCAAGCTATTCAATAGATTACCAGTGCCAAATTTCACACGTATAAACAATTTAGAGGAAGTACATGAAGAAGATGCCTCTTTACATGAAGGTCGTGTTCGAAGTTTTCCTCATGAACGAGGAAATTGGGCTACTTATGTTTACATACCTTGTGAGTCTGCCTAATTGATGGAGTCTTCTTCATGATCATGTTTGTATGATATTTGTTATTGTAGTTGATGGAAATGAGGATCTATGTAAATTACTTGAGGCAATATTGGAATCAGTTCCAGAGGAGATTAATTTGAATCAAATTGATCATTTTCATATTAGCTTAACCAAAACTGTGATATTAAAGTACCACTGGATAGAATCTTTTGTATCTACTTTGAGGGAAAATTTATGTACTTTTCCAAAGTAAGTTTTACATTCTGTGGTTTTACCTACACTTGCCTACACTTTAACAGTCCAATCAATTAATTTTTATATAATGTTTCAGATTCATTCTCATGTTTAATTCACTAAACATTTATTGTAATGAAGAAAGAACAAGAACTTTCATAGGATTAGAAGTCGTGACAGGATTGGATTCTCTCTTAGGAATTATTCACAGTCTTGATGATTGTTTAAAAGATTTCAGACTCCCTGTTTTTTATAAGGTATGAAAAAAAACCTTTAGCAGTGAAATAAGTTTCATTTTTGAGGATTTCAGGACCCTTCCTTCCATATGAGTATTGCATGGTGCCTTGGAGATTACGAAGACAAATTGAAATCGAATCTCGCCAACCTGAATCAGATACTACAACAGATCGTGGCAGGTAGTCCTCAAGAAAATTGGTACATTCATGTCGATAAATTATTAATGAAGACTGGAAATAAATTCTTCCAGTTCAATCTCTGTTAGAATTGTTAGAAGAAAAAATTGTTTTCATTTATTTTATTTACCACACAAACCTTATACATGCGAAATTTCAATGACTTTATTAACAATTATTCATAAAGGTCGTAATGTACTGCACTTTGTGTCCAGAGTGCAGGGTGAGGTAATGCTTTACCATGCTGGATTTATGTTTCGCCTTGTAGGGACAGGCTGCGCATCTGAAACTGGGCTCCTTTTCGCATTCGAACTTTTGGTGGCGCCATAGCGACCTTGCCACTTTATAATTTCGACCGCACACTGTACAAGGGAATACTGGGACCGAGCGCTCTGAAAAAAAAATAAAAATCATTCAAAATATCAATGATGATGATACTTTCTTTATTTTATAATTGATAAATACATCCTTATAAGTAATTAATCAAGTATTAAAAAAGTTCGAGTACCAAACGATTAAGTGAATTTTCGCATCAGGTATGAGCATATGCATTGGAAAATTTAATTTATCGCAGGTAAGATTTTATACGCACAATGATTCTTTATTATTGTAAATAATTTGAATGTATTTTCTTGGTGTGTTTTACCACACTAGCTCGATAATGTGCTTTGTACTGGCAGTACTGGCAAACGTATAAGGGGTCTTTTTGGCACTCGTAGTTCATGTGTCTTGTCAGACTGCCCTTATTCGCATAACTTTTTGAGCAGATCCGACAATGATATGGGTGGTTAGGCGTTGTCCTTCCACCTGAAATTTCCCAAATTTAACTAGAACTTTTCAATTCACTAACGATAATAAAAGTCACAAGGGAAGCAATGAAATAGGCATACATAGAGGGTGTCAGATTTGTGACACCCTGTACTATACCGAAAGTGGTGGAAAAAGGCAGAATAACCGTTTATTGCATCTAGGTACATCATTTTGAATTCTTTATTGAGGTGATGAGTGATGTTTCGCCAGGTGTTTTTTCAAATTTCCTTTAATTTTCGATCTGTAATCGCAATTGATTTCCGGACACGAAAATTTCGGCTTTTTCTCGCATTCGAGACGAACATGATTCGATAAAGACGAGAGGTGTTTGTACGATTTCGAACAAACTTGACATACGTGCTTCTTAATTGCGAAACCTGTAAAGGAAATCTAATCAGAAAATATTGAGGTGTTTGCGGATTACCTACATTATTTTATAAAATAATTTATTAAAAATAACACCGTCCCTTACAAAATCAGTTTCAATGAGTGAATTCGATAATATAAAATGGGTGCGAAAATCACGATTCGGGATCGGTGATAACATTATTAATACTCATAAACTTTAATCCCTGTCCCGAATTGAAGAATAATAACATAACTTCATAACAATTATGATGAGGCGGATTTTCTACAATGATATTCCGGTATTTAATCACATGCAAGTAGGTACACGGTGTATCTGAACTGATAATTATACGTATAATTATTATATGTACAATTTTCTAAGAATATTCTGTAATAATTTATTTCTATGTAGGTATAAAAATATAGATTTTCTGATTATTCGAGTAATGGTACTAATTCAGGGTCGCCGATTGCGCACTTCCGTTTCCTTTTTGGTGCCGAAAAGGACGATGGCACTGACGATTTCCTCTTTCGAAACGATGTTGTGCCTCCTGGACAGGTGCCTTTCGACGTGAGTCTTCTGGTAGCCCCGGTACGGGCAAATCGAGCAACCGAACATGGGCAGCTTCCCGCACTCGTATTTCATGTGCCGGGCCATCGTTGACTTTTTGGCGTAGGTCTTGGAGCAATTCATGCACGAGTGCTGTTTCCTTTCGAATATAAAGTATCCTAAAACAAGCCGGAATTAATAATAAGCGCGCCAATGATGAGGGTGATGCGTAAAAATTTAACCCATCGTTATGTTTTTGGTTAATTTTATAGCGTTTGCGGAATAGGGCGGATCGTTTGTTTGTTTTCTGTACAGATAAGTATCACCTTCACCTCTATAAATAACAATAAATAAGGAGAAAGTGTTAATTTTATTCACAGCTTTTATACAAAATTTTCTTCGACCGAAATGATTCGTGGAATGTTAATTATGCGTTTGGAGATGTTTCTTAAGACTGTAATTGTAACTGAATCTCCTTCTGCAAATGTGGCACGAAAATTGCGGCTCTTTTCCGCATTCGTATTTAGTGTGGCGCAACAACGTGCGATCGTACTGATAGGATTTGTGGCAATTCTGGCATCTGTAGGGCTTATCGTAACCACCGAAATCTGAAAGTAGTCGATTTTAGTAACTGGGTGGAAAAATCAAATCGGAAAGCTCAAGCAGGAAATGAAGTGAACCATTCGTTTTCACGGAAAACTCTATTTATTATTAGTTGTATAAATGAAATGAACACATCAAACTAGTCACACGACATATTATTTGAATTGGAACCGCCGATGCACCGCTGCCAAGTGGTATTTGAGGGCGTACGCCCTTTTGAACTTTTTCGGACAGCAAGTGCAAGCGTATTTAGGTTCGATTCCGCATTCTAATCGCAAGTGACGTCCTAAACTGCCACGTTTCTTGTAAGTTCTCGAACATTTCTGGCATTTGTGCCTTCGGCCATGATAGGACGAAACTGAAAATCGAAACATTAAATGAATGGGAGACTCGATCAAGTTCGGAATTTTCTAAAGTAGAAATAAATACGAAAATAGAAGTCTAAAAGCATTCAAGCGTTATTCGCTACAACGATATAGAGAAAAATCTTTGTTATCATAGAATTTTCAGAATAGGTAATGAAGGCTAGATTTCGTATTGTTACCTCTTTACTTATATCCAATCATTCCGAGGAAGACTTTCCATCTGAAACTAATTACGCCCTGAAATAAAAGGGGTATGAAAAAAAATCCAATTTTCTTAAACATCCCTTTTAATATTCACAAATTCTATAATACGCTCGGGCATGAGACCGTGTTTGGTTTGCGTGTGCTTCTTCATGTTGAACTTGCGTTTGGACGAATATCCGCAAATGTTGCAAATGAAGTAAGCGCTCGGTCCGCAGTCGTACAAGTAATGATAACGGCAAGATTTTGCATTCTTGAAATATTTGCCGCATTTTGAACACTCGCATCTTCCGTTTCCGTTTCCTAAAATGTTGAGAGTTAGTTTCATTCAAGGAGTCGTCAAAACTAATAATAAGTTTATTTACATACAAAGAAACAAGAGGAGAATACTTTATCGGACCGGCTATTTTCATCCCCTTTTCGTAAATTAAATACAAGATGGAAATACCGGCCCCAAAGAGACGACGTGGGAAACAAATTAAAATATTACAAACAATAGGCACTTGAAATTATATTTAAAAATATACATGTTTTAGAGTAGAATTTCAATTTTCGATTGGGTTTTCCGTTATTTCTTCAACGATGTTGGTTTTTAATATGTACTGCAACTGTCCGCTTTTCGGTAAACTTTTTCTCGCAAATTCTACAAGCGAATTGCGGCTGTTTCCCGCAGCGAAATTTCAGGTGCCTCCATAAACTCGGGTAATGCTTATACGTTTTCTGGCAAACTTCGCATTTGAAACCAATTTCTGGAACAAAGTATCAATCAGCGATAATGATTTCTCCTTAATGATAAACTTTGGAAATAAATAATCGAAAATACAGAAATTAAACATTTATTAGCCATAACGAAACTATACAAAAATCAGTTAGTGCGCCATAGAATCGGCCTTATCCTTTGGTATATTATGGATTTTAATCAGGTGCCTCCTGAGGCTGTATTTGCGTTCGAAATCCGTTCCGCATAGAAAACACTGAGGTCGATAATTATTGTTACCGCACTTGTTGTAATAATGAACCCTCCAACTGTTCCGGTTCTTGAAGACTTTTTTGCAAATGTAGCACTCCACTCTGGCGATGTCTGAAATGAATCACAATAATTATATTAGACATTTATAATCGCGGAGGGAAAACTGGAAATTTGTACAAAAATTTGCGCCAAGTTGAGGGTAAAAGATTGACGAATTTCGAAATATTTATTATCAACGCATATTTAACATGGATTTGATTTGGTCCGGATCGATGTGATGTTTGGTGACGTAGTGATTTTTGAGAGAATATTTCCTCTTGAAAGCCACCGAACACAAATTGCAGCCGTAACGAGCCGGCTGGGCACAATCGAGATGATAGTGAACCCTCCAGCTGTTGTGATTTTTGAACGTTTTCCCGCACTTGGAACACTCAACTCGGCCACTAAGATCACCTGAAAATGAAACCAAAGTCAGATTTTCATCAACACAATGAAGGATCAAACGGCATCGATCAATCATACGGAACACAAAAAGGCCGATCGTTACGTAGACCAAAAATTTATTAAGTGATAAAGTAGAAAAGTATAAAAATAGAACTTAAAGTTAATTCCGCTAAGTAGGGTAGAATAATAAGGAATAATATTATCATAGAGTATAGACCTAAACCTACACACGACACCTCCTAAAATGTGTAACTATATTAATAATAAAAAATAATAATAATAACGATAAATTAAAAAGGAAATTCGCTTGAATGAGTAAAAAGTGGAGTTATTTATACAAGTCGAAAAACAAATCATATTAGGTACTAGAAATTAACTAATTTAAACGAGTATATGGATTAATATAGGAAAAAATCGATTCATATCAACAAACGTACGTATATCGATATAAATAAGGCACATAAAATTAGGATGAGTGGTCGTAGTAATGGGGGCGGTTATTCGACGATAACTTCCGGGGTGATGTGGGAAAAATCGATTTCCGTATGCATCCGTTCCACGTGCCGCTTCACGTGCATTTTCTGCTTGGCCCTGTAGGGGCAGTAAAGGCAATTGAACTGCGGCTCTTTGCCGCATTCCCACTTCTGGTGGTTGCGCAAAGAGCTGCGCAATTTGTAGGACCTGCCGCAGTCCTTGCACTGAAATTGGTGCTTTTCGTGGTCCAAACGACCGCCGCTACCGGCAACTATCATCGATTTTCTAGAGACATATTCGGGCGCCAGGGAAAATGTCGTTATGGGCGACGGGATGGTACGGCGACGCCTTTTGCCTGGAACAATAAGGTCCTCGTGGTTAGGAACTGGCCGGAAATCCCGCGAACGAATTAAATAAAGTAATTGAAAAACTACGATAACTAAATGGAAAATATAAGAACTCAAGTGCTACTCGAATGTGATATTTGTTCTACTCAATAAAATTAATAAAGGAACGGGGTGCAAAATTACTTGTCTTAAATACTTACCCCCATCAAAGTGAAATGATCACACTACCGCTAAAAGACCTCTACAATGAGAAACATTTTTTCGCAAGAAAACAACACGAATTTATTGAACAAAACTTATGTAATTCCGAGATACAAATCAAGAAATACAGGGTTGTCGAAAAAACATTGTACAAAACAAATGTTCCAAACTGTGCAAGTCATTAATAAGTAACTGATTATAATTTTAAACTCGTTCCTTTCATTTGTGCATACTGCATGCGGTCATTTGATGTCGCCGTAAATTTTTGTTTTGGTAGTAAGTTTTTCCGCATTCGCATTTGAATTTTCCTAAGCCTCTGGGTCTTCTTCCCGACATGCAGAAGCGTTCCCAATCTAAAATATCACTCAATTAGTTGAAGAAAAAATGGTTTGTTTTTCATTTGAAATGAAACTATAGTTCTTAAGTTAGTCACATGAAATTTAATGAGCACTCAATTATAATCGTACAAGCTTTCATAATCGGTGAAAATTTTATTGCAGATATTCGTTTGGGGCTTCTTCATTGTGGAATCTCACCATGTGTCTTTGCAGGTGATGTTTATAGAAGAATCCGGAGTTGCAGAAGTTGCAAAAGAAACTTTTCTGATTACCGCATGAGAATCGTCGGTGTGTTATCATAGATTTTTTGAACTTGTATAATCGCCCGCAACCATTGCAAGCATATTTTTCTTTAATGTTTAGATGTTCTGAAAATTATGAAATTGATTATTTTTAAGAAAAATCAATTAATTTCTACAACGGCAGGCAAACTAAAAAAAAATCTACGAACATAAATGCCTTTTGTGTCCTTCCTCCATATTTGAATGCCAGAAATTGCAGATTCTCCAATAAAAAAAAAACGGGTGATGCCATTTAACGAAAACACTTTATTTAAACACGAATGATTGACTACACAAATTATATACATTATTCACCCTCTTTCTTTCCGGTAAAACTTTTACCGTGTAAAGCTCGACAGTGCCTCTCCAGACTGGTAATATGTTTAGTTTTGTACGAGCAGTCCTTGCAAAAGAGTGCGGGTTCTTTGCCGCATTCCTTCTTGATGTGGCGATGTAAAGATGACTTCCATGCGTACACATTTGAACAATAAGGACATGGATATGTGGCCCCTTAAAAATAAACACGAATTAGATTCGGGAATGCTTCCGGTTTTAGAGATGATGTGTATGATTATGCACCTCGAAAAAATCACAACAATTTTATTCTGGTACAGTTTTATTAGATTTTACAAATTTATAAAATGTGAAAATAAAAGCGGTTTTTTATTCAAAATTTTATAGACTTATTTTTCTTCGGGTCGCAATGTCTTTTGTGTGATTTCAGTCTAGTGTCCTGGTGAAAGCGTCTATAACATTCCATGCATTGGTACTTTGGCTTTTGTCCGCAGTAGAATTTCATATGGATGATCAAGTCATGTCTGCGTCGATAGGACTTCTCACAGTTCGAACAGTAAAATCTCTCACCTAAAAAATACCAAAAAACCATAAAATTAGTGAAGGCACATATTTATAACTTTCAGCATTATCTGCATGATTGAGACAAACTAAAAATCTAAGCATGAAGTCTAAAAAATAATTATTCAGTGAAGATGTAACAGATAATACAAGTATGTAACTTCATTGGTAGTGTATAAAAATAATTTTATTTCCCAAGTATTGCACAATTGGTTTTAAGACAACATTCTAAAACCCTAATTCACGCTCGTGAGATAATATGAAACACTTGTACTGTGAATTTGAACTAGTTTTTGATAAAATATATAATATAATATAAAAGTGACCAGAAAAGGTTTGGAACAAATAAAATATTTAGTGCCTACATAATGTGAGTAGTTTCACATTTTGAGGGTACTTAATTGTATATAACTGATAACTGATACCCATACAAATATCAAACGTCCTTATTCTGACCTGGCCACTTTCCTATTAATAATACTGTTCTACAATTTCTAACAGTCTCTCTGTTTAAAATATACTTACATTAAGTTCATGACTTTTCTATTTCTACTTAAAACCATCGCTAGGTGCTCAAAAAATATATCATCTAGTTTAGGTACATGCATACCTAGGTTGAAGTAAAATAATACTGATTTGTTGGTACTTGAAATAATTGATTACCTACTCATTATCATACTCAAAATGTAAAGCACACAACCATGTATAAATGCGAGGAAATGAATTGTGCGTAATTATTATTCTTTTCTTAATGATAGCAATAACTTAAGTAAGTACTTTTTGATATAAATGGGCTATACATATACGTTCTGATCGTTAAGCAGTTTCGTGAAAATTCTTCACGTGAGTGTTCAACCTGTACTTTTGATAGAACTCCTTGGAACATTTTGTACATTTGAACAAAGGCAACTTTCCACACTCGTATTTTTTGTGACTCGTTAGATGATTCTTGTATTTGAACGATCTGTTGCAAGTATAACAGTTGAATCTCAAAACATCACATGGACCTAAAAGATTACGAACATTAATAACATGAATAGGAATACATTTGTTGTAGGGAATAAGAGAAATACGGATTTGCTGGAAGAAACAAGTCATTTTAATTGAGAATTTGTATAATTCATACATATTTAAAGATAACGACTATTTTTTTTAATTAATCCATAATGATGCAATCGAGTTTTAATTCTTGAAGGGTATCATAGGCACTTACTTATTTATTTATTGGATGTTATTCTAAATCATCACCTGAAGATTAGTACGAGTAGTAAAATAGACCAAAACCCACGGGAAAGTAATGTTGGTATTATGGGGTGAGTACTTAACAAAAGTAAGGACTTTCAGAATTAAAATTGGTTATGTGCTTATTATAAGTCATATTTATGAACAGTTTTCACGTGTTTGTTCAACCTAAATTTTTGAGAGAACTCCTTGAAGCATTTTACGCATTTGAACAAAGGCAACTTATTTCCACATTCGTATTTAAGGTGACTCGTTAGATGATTCTTGTACTTGAACGATCTGTTGCAAGTATAACAGTTGAACCTCAAGAACCCTAAAAGATTACGAAAATTAATAACACGAATACTACTGTATTACTGTAAAGAAACGAAAATAAAAGAGTTTTGAAATTCGAACATTAAAAAAATAAAACCAGTCATCTTGATTGAGAAATTTTAATCTTATACACTTTCAAATTATTATAATTTTTCATTACAAATCGTATTAATATATCATTACCTATGCTTAATTCAAGAAAAATCTTAGGCACTTGAATGATTTCCAACAGTTTCTAGATACACCCTATGAAAACTAAAGCCAGTATTATAAAAAAATAGACCACCACCAGCGAAAAATTCACTCGGGAAAGTGTATTGCTGGGAAATATTGAACTCCATTAATAAGGAGAGGTATTCAAAGTGAAAAGATTCGCATGCCTGTTGAACATGTGGGCATCTAAATGCGACTTCCTGCGTCCCCTGTACGAACAATGATTGCACTTGAACGTCGGAGGTTTTCCACACTCGAATTTTCTATGTTTATAAAGCGATTGGCGAAATTTGTAGGATTTTCCGCATACTTGACATTCGAATGCTTTCTTTTCGGGCACCACCTCACAGAACCAACCTGAAACTGTTTTTGAACAATGTAAACGAGGAAAAACTTCTAGTTAAATTACAAGATTAATCAGTTCACCGTGGACTGTAGAATTAGAAAATGTTTTGATTAGTAGACATTTTATATTGATACGGTGAAATACATTTTGGTATTTCTACGATTTTATTGTCAGTCTCATAAAATATAGGATACTCACCTTCATAAGAGTATACATATTAATGTATTAATAAAGCTCAAATAGTGTTACGTACCATTTTATTGAAACCTTTTTACTTAAAGAACCTAAGTATAATAAAAATAATACGCAAGAGATTGCGTAAATTTAGAAAACACAAACGAATTCGCACGAAAGTTTAGCTCAGAGGATCCTTATTGCCGGTATCTTCAAATCCATGTATTTTATCTAAGTGACGTTTCAGTGTAAGTTTCCTTTTGGCTTTGTAAATACAACTCGAAAACGGACACTCAAACGTGGGGTTCTTTCCACATTCGTATTTTACGTGTCTGTTTTGTGTAGCAAGATGCCTGTAGACTTTTGAACAATTCGGACAAGGGTAGGTCGTTCCTAAAATAATAAAAATTAATAAGTATTCATACTTTATTAGGTGAGAGTTCAAAAATCAGAGGTACAAATAAGAAAGCATTCAAAATAATGAATATTTTTCTTATGAATACAGAACAGAATATAATAATCCAACTTTCAAAATTTATTTTATGTTTTACGAACATTCGAACATTATTAATGTGTTTGACAATTTTTAATAATTTTTATAGATTAATCTTCAAAGGCTTAGCTTAGGGGGTCCTTCTCCAAATACTGAGAGCCATGCCTTTTGAGAACGTGACTTTTTAAAGTAAGACTCCTTTTGGCTTTGTAAAAACAATTCACAAGAGGGCACTCGAATGTGGGATTCTTTCCACATTCGTATTTTAGGTGCCTGTGTTGTGTAGCGAGATGCCTGTAGACCTTCGAACAATTCGGACAAGGGTAGGATATACCTAAAATAATAAAAATGAGTAAGTGGTCATACAACATACTTGAAGAATTAAATGACATAATTCAAGATTTCCCCTACAGACAAAAATACGGAAATTAGAAGATATGTAAAACATGGATGTGAATATTATTTTATTTTGCTATAATGTTTACGAACAACATGACTTTCAAGATTGCTTTTTCTTTTACAAACATATGGACAATAAGAGCATTTGAACCTAGGGGGCACGCCGCATTCTAGGCGAACATGTTGATCTCTAGAGTTTTTCCGAGTGTATTTTTTTGGACAATTTGGACATTTCCAGAAACCCGAGCAGAGACCTGAAATCATACAAACCTTAGAAAAAGAATTACAATAAAAATAATCTAGCAAACTACAAAAAATTAAGAAAGAATATAGCACTTTTATGTAATTTATTCAAGACTGATTCTGAGAATGTAATCGAATTACTTTTATTGCACTGTTGAACCCTCAAATACAACTAAAATAATAATCTTTCAAAGCTTAGCTTAAGGGGTCCTTCGCAAAATATTGTCCATGAATTTTAACTATGTGTTTTTTTAGAGTAAGTTTTCTTTTGGCTTTGTACGAGCAAGCAGAAACGGGACACCCAAACATGGGCTCCTTCCCACATTCGAATTTCGTATGCCTTTGTTGCGTGGCCGTATGCTTGTAGATTTTCGGACATGTTGGACAAGGGTACATTCGAGGGCACATTCCTAAAATAATCAAATGTAAAATAAACACCTATCACATATGTTCAGAAAATAATTATATTACTTCTTTAATTGACATCACATATGATGAAGATTAACGCCAACATCATACCCTTGAAGATAACACACGTTTGACGGTTTTTTTCGTTTGATTTTTACTAGCTCAAGTTATGAACAGCAAAATGTTACAACGGAAAAATCATCAAACGGTTGTCATCTTTGAGAAATTCAAGTGTCAGCGGCAATCTTTATTATATGTGATGTCAACTTACCAATGTATGGAAGGAACACACTTATTTTCTGGACACGTTGTAGGTTCTTATATTCGTAGCGTTAAAAACCATAGATATCGCTCAGATTAGTACCTAATAAAGTAATAAAAGTAGGATATCGAGAAGTTTTGAGAAAAGACAAAATTGATAGAAATGTGAAAACATTTAGAAACGGCTTATTTATTCATATGTATATGATTCAGGTGAGTTTGAAGGGTGCTTTTTCTTTTAGCAACATAGACACAACAGGGACATTGGAAACTAGGATCTTTACCACATTCGAATTGAACATGTCGATTTCTAGAGGACTTTTGCGTGTAAACTTTTGGGCAATTCGGACACCGCCATAAGCCTAAAATCATACAAAATGTATTAAAAAATAATCATTCAGTCACAGAGAGACAGAGACATCCAATGATGAACAGGATGCAGCGAACATGAAATAAAAACATATCAAACTCTGATTATATCACGTATTATTAAAAATTTATTTCAAATTCGTAATGGCAGAATGTTCACAATGCTTGGCCATGTGGGTTCTCAACGTGCTTCTCCTTTTGGCCTTATATCCACAATCGCCAATATCGCACGAAAACATGGGCGCTTTTCCGCATTCGTATTTCAAATGCGTATTCAGGGATTGACGATGTTTGTAGATTTTCTGGCATTGAGAGCATTGAAATCCGCCATCTAAAAACACACACCGTGAATTACATAATATTGCGATGGTGGAAAAACATGAACAACACCAAGGAAACTCGATAGCTAAATATCTACATGAAAAAAAGGTCTGGATGCGAAATTTTATTTCTCAATTTCTGCCGATACAAACGATGATATATCTGGAATGATTTCGACATCGACATTGTTGCCACGATGAAAATCCGGCATGTGAGCGAGACCCAAATTGTGTCGTCTGTTCATGTGGATTTTCAAATGGCCTTTCCTCTTGGCCACGTAATTGCAGTGATCGACGGCGCAGCGGAAAGTCGGACTTTTGCCGCATTCGTACTTCAGATGCCTGGCTCTCGAGGTGTAGTGACTGTAGGTTTTCGGACATTGCGGACACTGGAATGGCCCTAAAATTATTTTCTATTAGTTTGAAAGACGATCGTTTCAAGTGGCACGTATTTCGGGGAACACACCGAAAGTAAGCTTTCGCACAACTAGGGAACAATCTACCACACATAATAAATTCAACATTACATTACATTGCTACGATACACAGCCCATTGAAATTTCATCATTGTGATTTTGCTTTATTCAATTATAATGATTGCTTTTAATCCAAATAGTACAATTTTTTATGATGTCTTCGAGTGATGTGCTTCTCCATCTCATTTTCCTTTCTGAAGGCATGATTGCAATATGAGCAAATGAAATTTTTCGGTTTACCGCAGTAAGCGGAACGATGGGCTCTCATACTTCCAAGATTCTTGAACAAGTTACCGCATTTCGTACAAGGAATCTTACCTGAAAAAAAACAACATTTAGCCATAATGAATTACATATTTCACATGAATCAAATAATTATCAGAGTGTTTGGAAAGAACGTATTTTTATTTCGAACTAAATTACAATGTAGGAGCACATAATATATTTTAAATGTTACCGATGTCCTTTTAGGGGGCAGAATATTTTTGAACTAAAGTAAGCATCTAGAGAAAAAATATGGTTTGTAAACGAACAATAACATTTAAGCAATACAACAAAAAGTTTACTTTCACGAAACATAAAATAATACCAATGACATCTTAAAATACTAAGTCGGTCTGGAAGGATGGAAAATACCAGTGGTATTTATCAATTGCTTAGTCGAAGATTCTTTAATCAGTAAACGGGTTTTAGCGTGAGCCAAAAACTGTGAAACCGACTTTCTGATTTCGTCATCGGCTGCATCGGGATGCCTTTTCCTAATGGCGCAAGCCACCACCGTGAAAAGTTTCAAAGGGCAGAAAGGTTTCTTCTTCTGTTTTCCTAGGCCAGAATACCCTAAGGCCAGCTCGTCGGTTATGACCCTTTTCATGATGGCGTAGGCCGTTTTGTGCGAGGTTTCTCCACCGATCATATAAAGCGTGTTCACCATTTCATAGAAAAAATTATCGATATTGAGTTCGAAAAACAATATGTCGTCTTCGTTTCTGCAAGGAAGTCTGTGCAAATACGGCATGTCCAAATGTATCGCTTCGATTTCTGCTGGTCTCATTCTGCCAGTCATCAGAGTATCGATCTGCTTCAACATGTACTTTTGTTCGGTCATGTGCTTCAAAATGGTGTTCAGCATGCCCTTGTTGAGGTAATCGTGTCTCGTGGATGTCGTTGCAGAAATGGTCGGCATACCTATAAACGAAAAGAAACCTAACATTACATTAACATTTTAACTACCGTAATGAATGCCAATGAAATTTTGCCCTAGACAGGAATATATTAATTTTATGGTGTAAAAATGGAAAAAAATGGGTTCAATGATCATAATTAAATGTACTGTATTTCGGTGATAGAATTTATTTCATAACAAAACGCGAGACAGTTGATTCATGTATTCGCGAAATGTGTGTCTTCAACACGAATCTTCGTTTGAAGCCTCGATTACAATGCGGACAAATGAATTTCTTCGGTTTACCACAATCGGTGGAGCGATGCGAATTCATACTTCCGACGTTTTTGAAAAATTTACCACAGTTATTCGTACAAGGAATTCTATCTGAAAACAAGATCATTGAGGAATTACCATCACATAATGTAGAACCTTTAATAATAAGTTTATGATGAACATATCAATCAGCTGTTTCATTAATAATTTTTATTGAGATGAAGAAAAATACACTGTCCAGGACAATATTTTAATCTATTTATAAGAAAAATGGAAATGTTTTCACGGTATCATGATGATACCGTGTTTATGTTTCATGTGTTTTTTCACGTTAATCTTTTGGTATCCTTCATACGGACAAAGATGGCATCTGAACGACGGCGTTTTCATACAATAAAACTGAAGATGACGTCTTCGGGCTGACCTCGACTGATATTTCTTTTCGCAGTTAGGGCAAAAGAACGAACCTGAAAATGGCGAAAATAGAATTTATTCTTGAAAAATGCAGCAAAGAAAATAACTACGATTACTCCAAAATCGTTATACAAGAAACGAAAAAAGCAAAGGCTACAAATTCAAAATATTTATTGAGTGACCATGTCTTTATAGCATACTATATCATAATGCGTATTTAAAGGAACACTTGTATGTAGAATATTTTTTAAATATAGTTTTCCGCCAGTTTATCTCAAGAATTCTGAAAAAATAAGACATGTAAAGTCGAATGAAAGAATCGAAAAATTCGAGTGCTTTACCCATTCAAGGAAATTATGTTTTTTAGCGAGATGCGTTCGAAGGTGTATTTTCTGATACGCCTTGTAATGACAAAAACTGCATTGGAACAGTGGCTCTTTTCCACAGTCGTACCGGACATGCCTGTATAAAGCCGTTCTTGATTTGTAACCTCTCGGGCAATTACCACATCGGAAAGCTGCAAATATGGAATGTCAGTGTTTTTTTTTCAAAAATTTGTTAATCAATAAGGAACACACAAACGCACACATTATATCAGCATCTATCGACTAGAAGAAAAATCACCACCGACAGTGAAACACCTTTATTCATAGAAAGAATAATTATATGAGTGAACCAAGTGACTGCTCTAAAATACTCAAGTATAATTATTTAGTTAATTTTTCAGAATGAAGCAACATGTGTCTCTTGAGGTTGTAAGCTCTCTTCGATCTGTGCTCACAAAAAGTGCACTGATAAAGCCCTATCGTTTCGTGTTGTTCCCTAATGTGCCTTTGGAGTTCGTAGGCGCGCTTGAATTGTCTTTTGCAAATTTCGCAGACCGGACCTGAAAGAATAGTTTTTATTAAAAAAAAAGAATTCGCAACAGATACAGTGGAATAATAAAAACCTTAAATAGAAATTATACTTTGGGTGACTTATACTTGGTTGGGGATATGTTCAAGTAGTTGAGATGCGCGATGACTTATCCCTAAGCAAGAGTAACTCCCCAGCAGTTGAGGTAAATAATTGAGAAATATTTTATTAGTCCAAACCCCATAAAATAATAAAAATACAATAAAATTATATGTAACTAGATAATCCACTAACTGAACAAAATATATTAATTTTGATTTTTGGGTAATAAGAAAATTCTCTCCCTTAGTAATAATACAATAATTAATGTGCTTATATGACAAAAGGCTAATATTGTACTTACGAAAACAAATAATTGAAAGAAAAATAATCGTATTTACCCAGTGCTCCATTCCACGACAATTTCGAAAAGACGAGGAAAAACCAAAATAAATTAAAATAACCAACGGAATTTGTCGCGAAATGTTTGCAACCGTATAAAACAAAACTAAATAACAAAAAACAGAAAAATATAATTCGTATAATGACGACAACATTTGAATAAATGCCCTGAACGGACGGTATAATTATTATAAACATGAACAATACCATTTAAAAATATCCCATATTCTAAACTGATTTATTAAATACTATAAAATATTATTTCATATCCTCTCTTTTGTAATAGAAAAAATCTAATTTATTGCGAATATTTAGGCACTTTAATAGAAGCTCCGTGTGTTTTTAATTCCAACATTTTTGTTAGTTAGACTATATTATTATTGCATTTCGATATAGGTACCGATTATTGCACTTTTTCCAAATCGATACAATATTTTGATATAGTTTTGTGATTGCTTATAAAATTGCACTTGATGGCTCCAATGAGAACAATAACTGTTGCAGACCGTATAGTTTTTTAGAAAAACAGTCAAAATTTAAAGCTATAATTCTTAGCTACGATAATATTATTAGGTACGACTTATACATTTTTTAGTACTAAACTTGCAATGAAGCTTGTGGGTGCATAAAAACGCCGATTTGGAGAAAATCAGAGGGAAACCTGCCCTAATGGTGTGATTGTCTTTGCTGTAACAATACTGTGCCGGTACTGACCATTGTTATGTCGCGATTTGAGGGAATAGGTGAATCGGCGTGTATTTTCCGAAAAAGTAAATAATTTAGCACCGTCCGTATACATACGAGTGACCCCGAGAAAACCCCGCCGCGCACGATCCGTTCTGCGCGGATCCCGCGGCAAAATACCATCAATAAGTAAACGAAATTGTACTATTCATAAAAATCGGTCGGAAGTGAACACTTTGTCCGGGTCAGTCGTCGGAGACTTGTTCCGGTTTGGAATCAGACTTTAGGGCGACGGCGTCGTTCAGCATCATCAGGTGGGGGTGGTGCTTGCGGATGTGCACCCCCAGGTTGCCCTTCTGCTTGGCCCTGTACGGGCACTGGGGGCACTGGAACATCGGCTCCTTGCCCCCGCACTCGACCTGCTCGTGTCTTCGCATTGTCGACTTCCAGCGGTAGCGCTTGCCGCAATGCCGACACGCGAACTGCGACTCGTTACTGTACCCGGGACGCACCAATTGGTCGGACAGTACCTTAAACTTGCGCATCGAGTGCCCGTTCTCGCCGTGTTTCCGCACCTTTTTCGAGGGATTCCTCAGAAGGCTTTGCAAGTGAGCCGGTATCAAAATATTATCAAATTCGAGATATTCTGAAACGAGAAGCAAGAATTAGTCGAGCGGTACACGGGGAGGGGTCGCTTAAATCGCTACAAAAACCAAAAGAGAAATAATAAGCGTATGTACAGAGATAAAAATAAAATCAAAACCAAAAGTCATCAACGAAATTTATTGAAATTAGAAAACTCAATTCGAAAATATCTAAAAAAAATAAGCAAAACTGAAGAAATCTGAAACATAAAGAAATACAACAAAAATACAACAGGGAACATACTTACCTGCAAAAAACACTGACACTATTAGGAGGGGTCTCTTGGTCGGTTATAAGTTACCATGTGATATTAATATGAAAATAATTCAATCAATACTTGACATAATAAATCGACATTTAGGAAATTCTAAATCAAATTACAAAACATTTAGAAATTTGCAGACACAACTAAAATTTTGAAAATATTTGTGAGCTCTTTGATTTTCTTTGAATGATTTGCCGTGATAACACATTTCTAACCAAGTATACCCGTTATGAAAAATTACGTCAAATTCTCAAAATGCGTTCATTTGGTCAAGTTTTTGGAGTTCATTATTATCTAATTTTTCATAGCCTGCTCCAAAAATATGACTAAGGGCCAACTGCACCGCTTTCACTTAAAATTTAAAGCGGTGCTTAAGCCTTGACTACGATTATTAACAACAATTGTTGCTAAGGTTTAAGTTCCACTTAAATTTTAAGTGAAAGCGGTGCAGTTGGCCCTAAATGGACGTGCGGTACAAAATTCAAACAGTATATTTACTTAATAATCTTTTCTAAACATTCTCCATCAACCATGTTTTTGTTTGTGCTTCTTCATATTTCCAGGGTTGAATCTCGTTCTAAATTTGGGAGGAAAATTCATACATTTAATCTTGATTCTCTTCCACATGCAAACTTTCGATGTTGTTGCAAGTTTCGGTTGTGTCTGTGTACTCTAAAAAACGAAGAAGTTAGTCAGTATCAAAACACTATTCCACCCTTCCCAGCAAAAACAGGACTTTTCATTTGAAAAATTGATCAAACAAGAAATTTTTATTCGGCTTGAAACAAAATGTGGTCATTAACATCTTCGCGATTTGTTATTGAATGTATTGATGCTGTATGTCGTTGCAGGGCGTATTTCGAAGTGTACTTTTTATCGCAGGAATTACAATGAAATGGTTTATTATCTCCACCGCAAAGTTTCACATGTGCGTTCAAGTTGAACTTGTATTTGTATCTTCTTTCACAAATACTGCACACGAATGGATACAGGGGACCTGAAACAAAATGTTTGTTAGTTTTTGCTACCTTCAGAAAAATTAAGAAGCTCTCTTTGGCGTAAAAGATATAAAACGTTTTCATTTTTTAAAGTTTCTTTAAATATAAAGGTAAATATTTGAACCAATAAACCGTAGATATTTACAATATAAATTATGTCTGATAACAGCAATATACATACATAAATATGATCTACCACCTTACATTAATAACTTTCAGAGTTATAACAGTCATTTTTTCCTATATTACTCTATTACTCATTTGTTGTAGGCAGACCCGAGAACTTCGTATTTGTGCTCCTTGTGTTTGGCCATGACGTGCATGACGAAATGGATCTTCTGTTTTCCTTTGTACGGACAATATGAGCATTTGAACTGAGGTTCCTTACCGCACTCCCAGCGTTTGTGATTGTACAAGGAACTTTTCCGTTTGTAATTCCGTCCGCAAACGCCACAAATGAACGGACCGGGATCAGATTCAGATCCGAGTTCTGAAAATTATTCAAATTCAGTTAAACAATCGGACATTGACCCACAATAAGTTTTCGACTCGTCAAGGGAGAAAACTTTTCAGAATCATATTTACACGAGATTTATTCAATAAAATATTTACAAGACCTCCTCCAATAGGTAATTATGTTATAGATAACGCCTACAAATCAACCGAAAAATAGAGAAGAAAGCTGGAATCACTTCAAAAAGGACTGTGAGTGTTCAAGTTTCATTTTGAGGGACAACTGTTTGCGACGTTGGTGAACGATGGACATTTTGTGTCTTTGTAGAATGTGATGGAATTTGCAGTGGAAATCGCAGAGGGTGCAGTGATATTTCGGAACTTTCCCGCAATCATTTTTTAGGTGCACATAAACTGAAGACTTGAATTTGTAAGGTTTTTTGCAACTGGGACACAAAAATTGACCGTTTTCGTCTTCCTGTATGTTCCTCCACGTCCAACGTTCTTCGAACCG
This sequence comes from Salpingus planirostris, assembly GCA_949788335.1. Lineage (NCBI taxonomy): Eukaryota > Metazoa > Arthropoda > Insecta > Coleoptera > Salpingidae > Salpingus > Salpingus planirostris. Next base: position 5,365,909 of record OX460918.1, on the reverse strand, counting down.
TACTGAAAACAAATCATTGAAAATTTCTCACAATGTATGAAAATCAACACAACAAATTACAGCATTACTAAACCACCAAATAGGAAATTCGAGTCTTTTGATCACTTTACTTTATTAAGAAGACGTGTGGTTATAAATATTTAACTGTATTACATGAATTTTTTATACAAGATCAATTCGGAGGGTTTAAAGTGAACCCGTAAATGTTGTTTCAAATTCCATTTGGTTTTGGATTTGTGCGGGCAGATTCGGCACGGGAAAGCCGGCTCTTTTTGGCAGTAGAATTTCTTGTGATGCTGTAAAGCACCTTTTCTCTTATACACTTTTCCACATTGTTCACACGCAAAATGACCTAAAAAATCACGAATTAACATTTTTAATAACACTAATGTTTTGCGTACAGCTAGTGACTGAACAAAGAACAACTCACTGATGATTAACAACATTGATGTTGAATCTATGCTCTAAATCTACCAGGCACATATTTCTAGACATTAGTTTTAGTGAATAAGGAATCATATCTAGGAAATAACCTTTAATATTACACAAATAATTAACACAAGTATCGAAATACAAACCAATTTAAAATTTATCCACACAAAGAAAATTTTTATGCATTCAAATTCCAAAATAAGAAAAAACTTCATACATATGGGGTTTACAAAAATTGTCAATTTGCAATCATTATGTTTCCGAATCCTCAAATTTCTCTTTCTTCAATGATTTGATCTAAACGTGAGAACCGTGTTTCTTTTTTATATGTTGGAGAACACCGGATTTCTGTTTGGATTTGTAAGAGCAAAATTGGCACTGAAAACTCGCCTCTTTTTGACACTCGTATCGCACATGCCTCGTTAGAGACTTTTTCGCCTTGTACACTCTTCCACAAGTCCGACAAATGAAACAAAATTTATAGCCTGAAATAAAAAAAATCAATTTAGAAAAAATATGAGAATGCAATTTAAAAAAATCAGCTCGAAGATTTTTTTCATTCTTGATCGTGCTTTGATTTTAAATGCTTAATAAGGTTGGCTTTTTGTTTTGCTTTGTATGGGCAAATGGTACAATAAAATTTGGGCGCTTTTTGGCACTCGTAGCTAATATGACGGCGGAGCGATCTAAGAACAAGGTATTGTCGACCACAGACATCGCAAGCATGGATACCTGAAACAAATTTATTTAGAGTGTATAATTTACGTACTTATTGTGACATATGAAATGTGGATAATTCTATTACTCATATGAAAAACACTCGGACAAAATTTTATCTTTGGGAGACTACTTTGAACAATGGAACCATAGTACGTTTCTTATCAAATAACTTTATTCTTGATTGTAAGTACATAAAAATTTCATATGTCGTTGTCTAAGATGAGTCTGAAGCGCATTTCGATATTTCGCTTTATGCGGACAATGCGGACATTGAAACGTGGGATCCTTCTGGCATTCGTATCTTATATGCCTCAAAAGCGATTTCTTGTTTTTGTAACTTCTCAATGGACATTGATTACACGTAAAATTATAGGCACCTAAAATGCAATGAGTTAGTAAGCATTTTAACGGAATTCGAAGGGTGTCTTTTTATTATAAGCACTACTAATAGTGGTTCGTATTGTGAAAAAAAGAGCAACATATGGTCAGAGAAGAACTTTTATTTCAAGTCATTCGTCAGAAATTTAAGCATTCCAATTACATATGCAAGTGCAGTTGGTGTAATGAAGCGTAATGTCGCTTTAAACTGCGCGGCCACTTAGTTGCGAATGAGCAATTTCGTATTACGCAATGTAATTGAGGTGGACACTTAGGATCCACCTTGATACGACGAATTAAGTGTTTAGTTCTGTTGCATCCTGCAAACAAAATAAATTGAATATTATTTGAAAGATCAAAATGAACATTTGAATTTTTGTTCATTTGGTATAAACATTTTACAAGTATTGTATGATATATTTACGTACATATCTCCACATTTGATGGAATTCTGTATTATTCCATTTTAACGTACATACCTTTGTGAAATTTTGATTCTTTATGTCTCTTCATATGGTGTGGTCGCTTGGTTGTGAACTGGCAATTTTGTATTCCGCAACGTAATGGAGGAGCAGTTCCACACTGTGCATCGAACTTGGTATGACGCTTCAGCAGATTTTTATCACCAAATAACTTTGAACAGTTGCTGCACTGGAAATCATCTTCTCCTGTAACGAAACATATTATAGGTAATCTAAACATGCTTTGGATAGTATATAAAATTTGTGTTAAAATAAAATTAATGCTAAAAACTAAATAAGAGAAATGTTGGTAAAAAATACACATCAACAACTTTATTTCGACTGGTTTTTCTCATACAGTATTCTCGTCCATATTTGGTTAACATTTATCCAAAGTTAATTGATGTAATGAAATCCTATGTCTTTTCAAACTGTCAGTTCTCTTGGTAGCAAAAAGACAACTTCCTATCCCACAATATAAATCCGGAGCTCTTCCACACCGAATGTCAAACTTTATGTGACGAACTAACTGGGACTTTGTGTGATACGCCTTTTTACACCCATGACATTTGAAATTGCCTTCACCTGCAATGAAACATAAATAATTAGTTTAATTTTGTTTATACATGCATGAAGCAGTTTTGTTGATTATGAAAAACTCATTGGGATATCCGAGAAAATATCTAGATGTATCAAAGCTTTATTTCAAACGTTTCATTGAATACTAGGTATATTCAATGTTCAAATTTCAAATTTTCCGTCATTAGCTTAGCATGTGATGTTTTAAAATCCTATGTCGGTTCAAGTTGTCCCTTCGCTTGGTCGAAAATTGACAACCTCTTACTCCACAATGCAATGGAGGTGATGTTCCACATTCGAAGTCGAACTTAATGTGACGATTTAAGTGGTCCTTTCTTCCGTATGTCTTTTTACAGATGTGGCAGCAGAACTTGCCTTTTCCTGTAATGAAATATAGTCAAGTATTCATGTATTTTGAGTGAAAGTTCATTCGAGAAATCTAAATTTAAAAACCTGCATGATAAGAAAAACAGTTTTCTCAAAAGGTGATTTTTTAATGTAGTTCAATTAAAAATGTGTTTTGCAATCACATGTCAGTACGACCAGTAGTTGTTGTTCATAAATATGCTAAGACCAATTTTACTTTCCGCGAAATACAGACATGACACTGGAAGGTAACATATCAATTTTAGTAAGGAAACAAATCAATTTTCATTAAAAGTTTCAAGGTGGTTGGAATATAATAAGAAATGTTGATAACGATAACAACTTTATTGAACACAGCAGTAAGAACCTATATAGGTTTTATGTAAAATCGTAATGATGAACTGCACGCAAATGCCGTTTCATGCTTGACGGATGATGCGTGGCATATTTGCATCCGTCTTCTTGGCACGGTGTTCTTTCTTTTCCACATTCGTATCTTGTGTGCTGCCATATGCCACTTCGACCTCTATACGATTTGCCGCACACCGAGCATTTGAAAGGTTTCACTACAACGCAAAGAGAATTCAATTTCAACAGAGAACTTCGAAGTTTTTGCACAAGGCCTAAAAGCATAGCCCAAAATACGTATTTTTCTGCAGATAGACAAAATGTAGGCCTTCATTAAATTCGTTAGATGGGAAAAGGGTCGAAAAGAAAACGCGACGATTTCAGTTTTTGAGCTTTTATTCAAACGGCTTCATATGACCCAAGTGGATTCTTTTGATGTGAGATGTCAAGTTGGATCTTTGAAAAGCCCTGTAGTTACATCCGCTTGCAGAGCAAAAGAATTGAGGCTCTTTGCCACATTCTAATCTCATGTGTTGCCGCAAACCGCTTTTGCGTTTATAACGTTTGCCGCAAAAGCACAGAAATCCGCCTAAAATGAAAAAAAATATATTAGTGACATGAAAACACATCTAATGGATACGTTTTAGTTTCAATAAGAATTTAATAGGTTCCTACTAGGCGTAAGTAATTTAATTTTAATGAACGATATTGTATTTTGTCACATATATTTTTATTGGAATACAAGTGGTACAGGAATCAATATTCTATGGCACGAAAAGAAAGAGAGCAATATTGACGATTATTTCAAGGGTGGCTTGTTTTTACAAGATGACTTTTCAAATTCTCTTTTCGATATGCCCTGAATGTGCAACCGTTAATGGGGCAAACAAATCCTGGTAATTTTCCGCATTCGAAACGTAAATGTTGTGTCAATCCTCCTTTATATTTGTAACTTCTGCGGCATCCATTACACATAAAACGGTTACCTAGAAGAAAATCATCAAGTTAAAACTTTTCTCGAAAAATATCGCAGGTAGGTAACATCGTAGTGACAACTCATCAGGCTCAAGAATTATTTCTGCGTGTGATTGATGCACAAGTTGTAGAAAAATGACAAGGTAACTTTGAAAAGTATATTGCAACATTTCATAGAGAAGACTTGGGAGTAACAATATTATGTTTCTTGTTAAGATGTGATTTCAAATTTCCTTTAATTTTGGTTTTGTAGAAGCAGTCCTCCAAAGGACATTCAAAGCCACATTCTTTTCCACATTCATATTTTTGATGCGATTTCAAACTTTTCATCCATTTATATGCCTTTTTGCATCTATTGCAGATGTGGCGACTGGACAAAATGTCGATCCCTAAAATTAAAGTGAAATTAAACCATGGTAAATATAGGTTACTAAGAAACTGAGAGAATATCATCATGGATTATTTAGACAAAAGCTGGATATTAAAAACTGAAGAAACTCATGGCAAATGGTTGTTTATTAAGAATACTACAAAGGAAAAAGTTATTTGATGCCGTTTTTCAAGCACATAATACAAGATGTCCATGAAAACACTCAATGTGCTTGTTGAAAACAAATCTATCGTCAGTTCGAAAAGAGCACCCGCGTTCTATACATTGTAACATGCCATGATGGACGTGGTGAAGTTTTTGGTGTTGTTTCAAATTTCTTTTATACTTGAAAGATTTCCCGCAAACATCACAATGGACTTCCTTTCTGTGGCCACACTCATGATTCGTATGTCTTTGCAATAAAGACTTCCTCTTGTAAGATTTACAACAAACAGAGCAAACCCAACGACATTCTGAAAAAAGTTAATAATATTATAAATTATCTTGGCCAATACATATTCTATTAAATTTACGAATTAAGTCATTCTAAATACTCATTCATACAGTATGAGAATAGAGTACAATGAAAAACTAGTTGTAACATTTATTTTTGAAGAAAATTCACAAACAGATCTTTTCGATGTCGGTTGAGTACATGCAGTTCCAAGTATCGTTTTATTTTCGTTTTATAAGTGCATCCGTCGAAATCACACACAAACTTCGGTTCTTTTCCGCATTCCAATTTCAAATGAGATTTCAAATTCCGCTCGTATTTATAAGTTCGCTGACAATTTGGGCACTTGAATTGGTTACATCTCCTCGAGTTATCTCGTGTTCTGTTTTCAAATCCGTGATCTAAAAATGAAGAAGTGAGTATACATGTTTATAAATGGCAAAAATAACGACTAGTCATTATTTAAATTACAAATCCTAATTATTATGATCAAGAAAAGGAAACTAAAGGAAATAATGGGAAGCAGTAAGTTTATTAGTTACATTATGTCTACACCATGTCTATTGAAAATATGCTGTTTCAGGTTGCCCTTTTTCTTCGTCTTAAAAGTGCACTCTTCATACGTGCAAGCAAATTGTGGATCTTTACCACATTCGTATTTTTGATGGGACCGCAAATTGTGGAGATATTTGTACCAACGGTTGCACATGGTACAACGAAATCTCTTCTGTTCGCCGTCATCTTCTTCGACAAAAGCGTTCGTAACTGTCCCGTAAACTGCTGAAACACAAATTTACTCACTCAATGACAGTAAAGTAATAACATAAATACGACGGAAATATGACGATCATTTCATATTGATAACCAAAGTGATCTATCAAAAAGGAAGGACAATAAAAACATTAATCAATATTTTTTACTTTTTTTTAAATTCGAACTCAAGTAATAATACACCATGATGACCATTTTCAAAGTGGTGGTAGACCAGTGATGGCGCTGTATCCATGTCTATTAACAAGATGACTTTTCAAGTTACATTTGTAGTTGCAAGAATGTGAGCAATGAGGACATTGGAATTTTGGCAAAACTCTTCCACACTGGTATTTTCGGTGTCTTTTGAAAGTCACTTCATACATGTAACTTCTGTCACAAACGTTGCAGTGATATAGTTTCTGTCCGGCGTTTTCGGCACCTAAAATCAGGCATTTGTCAATGTAAAGCTCTCTGAAACATGTATATCGAGGAAAATGTTATCAGAGATATTCGTTCGAGATATTAGTTGAAGAATTGAGAGTGTATTAGGTTTTCTAACAGATATCAAGAATCTTTAAAACATAAAATCGAGTTCGAGCATTTTTAAATGAAAAATTCCCAATACAGAAAATCTAACTACAATAGGTATGTTTGACCGACTGTCCGTTCTCAATTAAGTTTTGAATTTTTGAAATGTACAGCTCCAAAGTGAGCTTTAAGATTATCTTTTCTTCTGGACTTGAATGGGCATCCGGGGTAACTACACTTAAATTGTCGCAGTTTATTTCCACATTCGTAGTTTCGATGTCTACTCAAAGAATGTGAATATTTATATTGTTTCCCGCAATCGTAACAACAATATGGCCAACGACCTGAAACAAATCATTAAGTCAAAAATGAATAAAATTCGCAATTATGAAAACATTCATGCTAAACAGTAACCTATGCTCGTCACAACTTATTTTGATCAACATGTAGCCCCCAAAGAAGCTAACAAATTCTGTAATTGATCAATGGTTAACAATGTTTCTGAATTGAATTTTGATTAGAACGTGTTAATCAAAATAACAATGTACTCATTGAATCAGTAAATTTTTCACACTTCCAAGAATTTATTGATCACACAATTATACATAGAATATAAGTTAGTACCTACAGGAAGGAACTTATGAACATACGAGCTAATTAAAAAATAAACACAGAAAAGTTATTTTGATGCGAAAATGTTGCATTATGAGGTTATCCTGCATCTTCTTTGGTGGGACCTCAAGTTAGAGTTTTGATGGAAAGCTTTGGAGCAGAACGGACAAAGAAAAGTCGGTGCTTTTCCACATTCGTAACGTTGATGACTTCTTAAATGGTTTTTGTGGATATAACGTCTTCCACATTTAGAACAGGCAAATCTCTTCTCCTTGTAACCTAAAAATTAACTATGTTAAGCAGTGATCAAATTTTTGTAAATCATAATGGTCATTTCATAACGTCAATAAAATCAAATCCCAATACACCTTTCTCTCGAGATGAACAAGAATTTGGAACATTTGATTTTTATCGAAAAACTTTATTTCAACATAGAACATAATATTATAAGAGAACACATAGAAATTAACAGTATTAGATAATAGGTACCACGTCTATATCATGAATTTGCCTCATGTGAGCGTTGAGTGTGTATTTATGATAGAATTTCTTTTCGCAGTGGCTACATTGGAAGCTGCGCTCTTTACCACATTCGTACCTCTGATGGCTTGAAAGATGTCGTTTGTGTTTGTAGCTTTTGTTGCAATTTGCACAGAAGAAACGATCTCGTAAAATGTAACCTGGAATGTAACACAGCGTGAAAACTCGAAAATGATAACCGTTAACCGAGAGTTAGTAAACATTACGACAAAACAAAACACGAGGATTAGAAAAATTGTTGAAAATTTCTTGGTGGGTGATTTTGTACAGATTTATTAGAATTTTCATACAAGTCATTGTGAAACCTTATGCCAGTCTTTGACGTGCGACTTTACACCGTCTGTCCTTTTGAAACGTTTGCCGCAAATTGGACAGGGAAACTTTGGTGCTATTCCACATTCGTGGTTTTTATGGCGACTAAGACTGGACTGATTTTTGTAACATTTCCCACATCGCTTGCACTGGTGCATATTAATTGGACGATCTAAAATGAAAAAAACAGTTAATAAAATCTGACGACTTTACATTAATCTAAAATGTACCTTAAAATAGTGAAATTCTCTTCAAATTACATGCAAATTTAATGAGTTCGCTTTGTGGACTTATTTATTTGGAATCAAAAATCTTATAAAATGTTAATACAGAATATTAAAATGATAACGTCGAAGAATAACTTCTTAAATACTAGGTGATTGGTTCGGTGATGGTAACGTGCGGTTCTAATGTGTTGATCTCTTGTTTCATTTCGATTTTGATATACGGTGCATCCGGTCTCTTCCCACACAGATTCAAATGGCGTTTCAAGTGATATTTTCGCTTGAAAAGTCTCGAACAGAATATGCAAGAGTAGTTCCTCGGTTCGTGCACTTCGTGCTGTTCTATGTAATGACGTCTCAAGTGGTCTTTGCGGTTAAACGACGCCGGGCAACAAGGGCACGAATGTTTGCGAATCACTGAAAAATATGTCGTATAAATATCCACAAAAGAAATTCTAGGCGCCAATTAACTAAGGAAAGTTAGTAGAACTAAGAAGACCAAAAGGTAAAAGATCAAAAACTTAAAACCTTCACCTGTATGGTAGATAGCATACAATGTCAACATTTACCAATATAGAAAAATTTATTTTGAGGTAGATATTTAACAATAATCATGTTAAAATGTCAAAACGTAAATAACGTACATAATGTAGGTGTTTAAAACTAATAATGATAAGTATTAAGCAGAGTATAAAATAGGTAGGTATGTAATGAGTAACATGTTTAAGCGCATTGAGTTTTTTTGCAGGCTATTTGGTGTATTTTGAACGCGGCTTCACGTTTGTACGTTCTTGGACAAAATTGGCACTTGAACGATTTCTTCTGTCCCATATGTTGATTAATGTAATGTTGCTGTAAGTATCTCTTATTCATCTTTTTCTTGCACACACTACATTGATATATTTGATTATGTATAGTTCCAAACTTCAACAACAGAGCCGCATCGGATAAACCTGAAACAATATAAATGAAAAACACGAAATGGCATTGACCCAATAATTTTAAAATAAAGCCCCATTCAAAATGTAAAAAAAATTAAAATATTGTTAGGTCCACTTCAAAATTACTTTATTAATATAAAAATAAGTGCGATAACTACTGTAATACAAGAAAATTATTAAAAAAGTGTGATCATTCCCTAAAACTCAAAGCTCCATCTTGCACGCTGGCATTATGTATACGTTTCATGTGTTTAATGAGAGTTGGTTTGTTGGTGAAAGAAATGTGACAAATTTGGCACTTGTGCGATCCCGTGCAACTCCTCATGTGATTATCTAAGATGTATCTTCGTTTGAACAATTTGTTGCAAAAGATGCAAGGATAGCCAAGATTTTCCATTTTGAAAACGTGCAATTCGAGATAATGACGTTGGACGTGATCTTTGCGTTTGAACATTTTCGAACACACTGGACACGTGTTGTTAACGAACGTTACGCTTTTCAAAGCTTTATGACGAGTTGCTGGAAAATAAATGTTGGGATCGTTAGCAAATGAATTTCATTGTGATAATATTTCAATAATCACGAATCACTACTAATATTATTGTGTTAAAATTATAAAAGGATTTCTAAAAAGCCAAAAACTATTTACAAATTGTTACTTTAAAATAAAGGAAAATACGAAATACGGGCGACTAGAATGTTTATTCACAAAATAAAAACACACAGTTGTGAAGACTACGAGCAACGACAAAAACTACTAACCGTTGGAGGTGCTGTTCTATGTAATGACGTCTCAAGTGGTCTTTGCGGTTAAACGACGCCGGGCAACAAGGGCACGAATGTTTGCGAATCACTGAAAAATATGTCGTATAAATATCCACAAAAGAAATTCTAGGCGCCAATTAACTAAGGAAAGTTAGTAGAACTAAGAAGACCAAAAGGTAAAAGATCAAAAACTTAAAACCTTCACCTGTATGGTAGATAGCATACAATGTCAACATTTACCAATATAGAAAAATTTATTTTGAGGTAGATATTTAACAATAATCATGTTAAAATGTCAAAACGTAAATAACGTACATAATGTAGGTGTTTAAAACTAATAATGATAAGTATTAAGCAGAGTATAAAATAGGTAGGTATGTAATGAGTAACATGTTTAAGCGCATTGAGTTTTTTTGCAGGCTATTTGGTGTATTTTGAACGCGGCTTCACGTTTGTACGTTCTTGGACAAAATTGGCACTTGAACGATTTCTTCTGTCCCATATGTTGATTAATGTAATGTTGCTGTAAGTATCTCTTATTCATCTTTTTCTTGCACACAATACATTGATATATTTGATTATGTATAGTTCCAAACTTCAACAACAGAGCCGCATCGGATAAACCTGAAACAATATAAATGAAAAACACGAAATGGCATTGACCCAATAATTTTAAAATAAAGCCCCATTCAAAATGTAAAAAAAATTAAAATATTGTTAGGTCCACTTCAAAATTACTTTATTAATATAAAAATAAGTGCGATAACTACTGTAATACAAGAAAATTATTAAAAAAGTGTGATCATTCCCTAAAACTCAAAGCTCCATCTTGCACGCTGGCATTATGTATACGTTTCATGTGTTTAATGAGAGTTGGTTTGTTGGTGAAAGAAATGTGACAAATTTGGCACTTGTGCGATCCCGTGCAACTCCTCATGTGATTATCTAAGATGTATCTTCGTTTGAACAATTTGTTGCAAAAGATGCAAGGATAGCCAAGATTTTCCATTTTGAAAACGTGCAATTCGAGATAATGACGTTGGACGTGATCTTTGCGTTTGAACATTTTCGAACACACTGGACACGTGTTGTTAACGAACGTTACGCTTTTCAAAGCTTTATGACGAGTTGCTGGAAAATAAATGTTGGGATCGTTAGCAAATGAATTTCATTGTGATAATATTTCAATAATCACGAATCACTACTAATATTATTGTGTTAAAATTATAAAAGGATTTCTAAAAAGCCAAAAATTATTATTTACAAATTGTTACTTTAAAATAAAGGAAAATACGAAATACGGGCGACTAGAATGTTTATTCACAAAATAAAAACACACAGTTGTGAAGACTACGAGCAACGACAAAAACTACTAACCGTTGGATGTGTCTTCGAATTCGGACGTAGAAACGGAAATATCAAAAATGTGGGACAAATTTATTCGTCAAACTTTCACAAATTAATGGGTAATTGAGGTTTCAGCTTAGGATATATCAGCATAAAACCTCTTTTCTGGCTAAAAAATGTCAAATGTCAAGATCGAAAATGTGATGCGGCTAGTCTTGAATAAGAGGGAGGAGTTCTCATGAAAGCACTTTATTCGAAAGCTGGTTTTTCTTGGTAACTTTGTACTAACATTTTTAATGAATGTACCGTGGCCATGTGCCGTTTCAAATTGCCTTTTCTTGTGGTTCTGTAGGAACAAGCTTCCACTTCACAGGAGAAACGTGATTCCACTCCACAATCATACTGTTGATGACCATTACGCGTGCTATAGTTCGCGAACATTTTTCCACACTTTTTACATGGAAAAGACGTACCATCTAAAAGAACAATATCACAAAATTAGACATGTTTCGAGCGATATTTTATGTCATATACTACTCATAAAACATCAAGTATAACCCTGAAAAATACAAATATGAATAACGTCAAAGAACAGAATACTTTATAAGTCATTAGAGCTTTATTTGAGGATATTAATTTGTTGATGAGCTTTATAATAATGTGTTATTAGTTACTTGCTAATATATTCCCTAAGACTACTACTGAATGCACCGTGCACATGTGTCGATTTAAATTGCCTTTCCTTTTCGACTTGTAGGAACAAGCTCCTATTTCACAAGAGAAACTTGCTTGATCTCCGCAATCGTACTTTTGATGACAGTTGCGTGTGCTACGGTTCGAAAAGATTTTGCCACATTTTCGGCATTGGTAATTATCTACAAGAAAATACCACAAAATTAGAAAATCAGATAATTCGTCCAATTGTGCAAGATGTGAATGTGTAAGTGGTTACATCAAAAACACCTTAAAGCACGAAACTATAAATTTAAAATTATTCAATAGTTAAGGATGCGGGAGAAGTTGAGAATACTTTTACAATCATAGGGGTTTTATTTGATTATGATAATTCCAGATAAAGTTCAATTGTCAGTTCGGCAATATTAAAGAATGTATAGCGCACATGTGGCGTCTTAGATTGCTTTTTCGCTTCGTCTTGTAGGTACAGAATTCCACTTCACAAGCGAAGCGTGACGGAGTTCCGCAATCGTACTTTTGGTGAACATAAAGCGAGTTACGTTTAGAAAACGCTTTGCCACATTGACTGCATAGATAAGTCTCACCATCTACAAGAACATATCATAAAATTAGAAACGTTTTTTCCAACACATGTATGTACACTGCAGCTATTATCACAACTCATCAAAGCCATAACACCGATAAATGTCAGAAAATGACCGAAAATTGAGGAAAACCGAAAAAATATGGTGGCGCTTTATTCAAGATAGTTTCCAATAGGTATACAATCCCTAAGTAATATTTAAGTATGTATTCTTGAAAATGTGTAATGTTTGCCATTTTATTGCAGGAAGTAGGTTTTGCAAACATTTTGCCGCATTTTTTTGCAGTGATAATGACCAATGGAACCATCTAAAAGAACAAAACATTAATACCATTCAAAAAATATTCCAGATATTAAACATTCCCTCCACCGTCATAAATCACATTGTAATCATTTATATTATTCTTTATTTAACACTTGATTTCCAAATTTACTTAATTCTATGTATTACATCGATGTGAAATGTTTTATGAACATGTGTTTTTTGAAGTGGCTTATTCTTGTGGTCTTGAATGTGCAGCATTTCACTTTGCAGACAAATCGTGGCTCCACTCCGCAATCGTACTTTTGATGAACGTAACAGGAATTACGTTTCGTGAACATTCGGCCACATTTGGTGCATTGATAGATACGAGCAGCTATAAAAAAGTATACATTAGAGACAATTGTTTCAACACCAAAATTCTAATTGATTAAGGAGTAGTTTAATAATGGAAAGTAGTCAATTCACAAGGACGTTTTATTCAAGGAAAATTTTCAACAATTTTGCTTTTAATATCTTGAATGCATTTTAGCCATGTGTTTTTTCATAGTACTTTCCCGGTGTGCTCTGAAAAAACACGATTTCCGTATACAAGCGAAACGTGGCTTCATGCCGCAATAGTACGTTTGGTGAACATAGCGCGAGTTACGTTTCGAGAACGGTTTGTCACATTTCGAACAATTATAGATAACGCCTGCAAAAAAAATATGTATAAGGAAAAATTTAAGCTCAAATCAAAATCAGATACAAAAACATCAATTATCTCGAAAATAAAATTCAGTTATTCTGAATGATTCACGAGTAAATAACGGAAACGTTGTCAATTTCATCAGTATTTTATTTTTTCAATGATTTCAATGAGATATAATCATTCATAATTTTTATCCTTGATTATTGCTGTCGTTTGTTCATATTAATGCGGAATGTACCGTGGCCATGTGTCGTTTGAAGCTGCCTTTTCTGTTTGTCCTGTAGAAACACCATCCCATTTCACAGGCGAATCGGTATTGCAATCCGCAGTCGTACCTTTGATGAACATTGCGCGTATTACGTTTTGAAAATACTTTGCCACATTTTACGCAGTGAAAAGAATCTACAAGAACAATATCACAGAATTAGAAACATTTTTATCTACTGAATATGGCGTTCATCATCACCAAATGAAAAAGAAGAATTGCAAAACAGAATAAATATTTATTAAATATGTACAGTATTTCCTTAAACATTTTCGAATCCACGGAATACGTCAATTAAGGTAGGAGTGTTGAAAAATGAAAGAGTTACAATTGACTACTTTGTGTAAGTCGATTATATGTTTCTTGACGTTTTCTTTCCTTTTCGACTTGTAATTGCAGCTGTAGTAACCGCAATAAAACTTTTTAAAATCGCCACAGTCGTACTTCCTATGCTTGTATAACGAATTCCTTTTATCGTAACCTTTATTGCAATCGGTACAGGTAAAGGCAGCTCCACTACCTAAAAAGTCAACATATTATATATTTCGGAAAATGCCGCTAGATATACAAAACATGAAGCTAACATGGAACGTAACCTGACAAACAAAAATGGGATGAATTCGCAAAAGGTGAATACTGAGTTTTTCAATACTATTTATTTATTGTTATTTGCTACAATCATTATTCTGTTATATTATATTTAAGTCCAACTCTTTGTGTTTGCTCGAGACGTGCCTTTTAAGGTCAAATTTCCTCTTCGTTGTGTAATTGCAAGACAGCAAAGGGCACCCGTAGTTGGTTACTAAATTTCCACAGTCGTACCTGATGTGGAAGTTGTACGAATGCTTAAAGCCATACTTTTTGCCGCAGTTTCGGCATACGTATTGGCCTACAATGAAGAAAGTATTAGATATTTCATCGAGTGTTTGGCAAAAGTGCCACTAAACAAAGACCGGCATTTTTTCAACGGAAGGTTTCCGAAATAAAAGTAAACATTCTCAAATCGTCCAAGCGTTTTTATTATTGGTGCATTTTTACATGGGAAGCGAGGTGGTATTTATGTTTCGTTACATACTCGCAATTGGGGCACCTGTAAGTGGGAAGTTTTTGACACTCGTATTTCGTGTGCCTCCACAACGATCTTTGATACTTGTACATTCTTTTACAAGTCGGGCAGATGAATTCTCCTGCAAAACAGAAAAAAGTAAGTGCAATCATCCCCAAAATCTCACTTTCTTACTAGACTACTCCTTTGTAGTTCCGTTCATACCAGCTGATGGACGCTGACTTTACCTGTCGGATCATCAAAAATCTTAGCAATAGTAATAAGAAAGTGCACGAGAAATAACGCTGGGATCAATAACTTTATTAACAAAAGCCTAAGCTCAATAAAAATACACAAAATAAGTCCTACTTCTACAGAATTTTGAACAGTTAAGACCTTGTGGAAACAGCCTCATCACATCATCAGAGGTAATTTATGCACCATTCGAACGTGTGCGCTCATTCTGTCTTTGAGTTTGGCTTTGTAACGGCAGCCCAAAATCGGACAGGCGAAATTGTAAGGCTTTCCGCACTCGTACACCAAATGTCTCTTCATCGAACTTTTGTTCTTGTACCTCTTGTGACACTTCTCACATAAAAATTCATTTTTCATCACCACGTAACCGGTGAGAGGGGGGCTCCTGCGTCCGCACATATACGTTCGATGCCTTTTCAGGGAACCCGCCGATTTGTAAGACTTATCACAACCGGGACAAGGGAAGTTATCATCATAATCTGAAAATATTGACAATTATAAAAGGCCCCAACATTTTGCACCTAGAAGAAGAGAAGAAGACCGTGATCCAATTAGAATGAAATTAAAGTAGACAAACAATACTAGGAATTGCTTATTGGCGTATTTATTTTTTAAATGAATACAAGTACGTTTTCAGAGATCCGCAAAGAGGCAATCGTAGCCGGGATGTCTTTTCATGACGTGCCGCTTCATGCTCGAACGATGTTTGGTTTGAATCCCGCACAGGGGACAACTGATGCCCGGTTCCTTCCCGCATTCATAGTTCAAATGTCTTTGCAAATTTCCACGCGTTTTGTACACCTACAACATGAAAGCATGGAGCTAAATTGAGGAAACTGCGCAAGAAATGGTCGAGAAACCTTTCCGCAATTGCTGCACTGACACAAGGAAATCTCGTCCAAACTCAAAGGGTTTCCATCAGAGTCCAACACTTCCCGTTCACTACTTTTACCAGACGATACGAATTGAATCAGAATTTGTTCCTTATTGTCTGAAATCATAATCCGAATTAGGAAACTATACTTAATCAATGAGGTAATTCATACGATCGGGCACATTATCAATGAATTATAGTGATGAAGAAGAATATAATTCGATACTACTGTTTATTCATTAACAGCTACAATTAAACGTTTTGTTGAATCTATATGTTGTCAAAGTTTATTTCTGAATGGGCCTTCCACTCATGATGTTGAAGTGAAGTTTTCTGCGTGTACTTTTTACCGCATATTTGGCAAATGAAACGGGATATCCCGTCACATTGGTACTTCAGATGACGATTCAAGTTAAATTTATGTTTGTAACTGCGTCCACATTTCTGGCAGACGTGGTATTTCCCTAAAACATGTGAATATTGTATTGTCAACGTCGGAAACTCGAACGCAAGTCAAGAGAATGGGGGATTTATTACAAAACGAAACTAGTTTATTAAGTTTTACATGAATAATGCATGTTTCAAGCACATGTGTCTTTTCAAGTTGCCTTTTCTTGTTGTCTTGTAGGAACACGTTCCCACGTTACAAACGAAACGTGACTGAATCCCGCAATCGTAAGTCTGATGAACGTTGCGCGAACCACGCCTCGAAAACGTTTTGCCACATTTTTTGCATTGAAACGCATCTATAATGAGAACAATATTGCAAATTAGAAACATTCCGGCCAATATGATACTGCGACAATCAACTAATCATCATAATTATTATCGCTAAAATCAATCTTTATTGAATTGTTCAACTCGGTCGTTGGTATTGGAAAATGAAATAAATGTGAGTTGTTTTGAGAGGTTTTATTTCATTCTGCTTATGTTGAAGTATTGAACTTATGAACTGTACGTAAATGTTTCACTACGCTCGATTTCTGTGTGAAATTCCGATTACAGACGCTACAAGAGAACGGCTTCATCTGGCTACATTCAAACTTGATGTGCCTATTTAGGGTGCATTTGCGCTTGTATTGCCGACCACAAACCACGCACTGGAAGGGGCCTGAAAAGATTATCAATTAAAATGTGACAAAGTTTCAAGGATCACGTGGAAATAAAATAGTTAGACTTAACCAACAGGATTTATTAAAAAAGTCATTACTTAAAAGAAATAAATCTGGAAATTCTTAACAGAAATCGTCGTTCTCCGTGTGAAACTGTTGTAGGTAAAACTGCAAAAAGAGCTTCCCTTTAATATTTACAGGAGATACAAAATACGATTTACTTTATTAACGTTTATTCAGTTTTCAATTTTTTAGAGAATCTTACAAGGTTAATATTGTATCTGATGTACAGCTAAAATGTGCTGCTTCAAAGAGACGTTCTGTGTGTACGCTTTGGCACAATACTGGCAGACAAAGTGTGCAATACCATCACATTCGTATTTGGCATGTCTGTACAAGTTCGGTTTATGTCTGTAGGATTTTCCACATTTTTTACACCGATGCCCCTCACCTAGAAAATCGTATAAGAAATGTATCAATCAAAACGCAAGAAAATACCTCAACAAGCATAAGTTATTGTAAGTATGATATTGAAACGAATCTAAAAATGACAACACATTTAGCAAGTAATTTCGTTTATTGAAATAGGTTTAATGTTTTGTCTTCATGTGAATGAGCAACGAACATTTGCGCTTGAACAGTTTGCCGCACAATTCACACCACAATCGGCGTACGTCACATTCATAACGTAAATGTCGGTTCAAATTGAACTTGTATCTGTAAGATTTTCCACATTTGTTGCAAACGAACGGATTTGGATCTGAAAAGAGAAATTATCAATTTCACGTTATTAAAATAGCACCGTGGATGAAAAGCAATTACCTACTACTAAATAAAAGTTAGTCATCATAAAGTAAACATTTATTTATTCATAAGCCAATGGTCTTTTAAAAATACAGAAGTAATATTCTGACTGCAGTAGTTTACGTTGATTCACGCAGACCTATATAGGAAGTTTGCCATGAACCAGTAAAATATGCGATTTCAAGCTGCTCCTTTGCGTGAAATATTTCAGGCAATACCTGCATTTAAACTGCGGTGTTTTTCCGCACTCCCACAGCAGATGACGCCTGAGACTACTCTTATACCTGTACGTCTTGGAGCAATTCTGGCATGACAGTATAACTGAAATATGAAAAGATAATGTAAATTAGAAAAGGTACTGGTGAACATCTTTATAGTGGTGGTCGATAAAGCTTCAATATTTTGAATGGAAAGATGTAACCAATAAATTCAAAATTAAGTATATTTCTAACGTTGTACACAATTACAATACATTTCTGCGTCAAGGCTTTTAATCCAAATCTGCAGATAAATGAGTATCTGGCTCCTGTTCACTGCATGTGTACCATGCGTGCCTTATAAGATATCTTGTACTGATTCCAGCTGGAAAAAAATCATGATTTTACGTCTTGTTCAATAAAAACACGAAAAGTTGCGGTTCTGTAGAACCTGAATATCATAACATGAAAAGCTTTATTAGGATACAGGTTACTTATTCACATTTATGTTGAAGGATGACATAAACGATGGGACTTCAGCGCACTTTTATGCTTAAATCTTCTCGAACAGACGTGACATGTAAATTTAGGTTCAACTCCACATTCGTAGTTAAGGTGTCGGACCAAATGGTTTCTATTCTTGTATGACGATCTGCTACATTGAGGACATACGTATCGACCATTTTCGTCTTGGAAAAACTTCATCGACCTGAAATCTGCATTACAAAAATCAGAACAAATAGTTTTATCATTTGGGCTAATAATGCTTTGGAAATTCAATGATTAATTCAAAGACTAGGAAGCAAAAGACGGATTCCTAAATTTGAAAGGTATTTTTATTCAAGAGAAATGTTTCCAGAGGTGGAACATTTGAAGTTTTTGTATCACAAACGTAGCGATTTTTGTGTAAAAAATAATCCTTCGCTGAAAAAGAACATGTTTACAGTAACTAAGTAATAGGAACGGTTAGATAGTAACTAAAGGTTTAAGACTTTTATTAGGAATCTAGGTTTTTACAAAATTTCATAATTATCAAGTTAAATCTATAAGTATAGGATATAGGTACTAAAATCTATAGTAACTGGTAAAACTTATTGTTTGATGGAACGTACAGTCTATTATAATCATTATTAAATAGTACCACTTAAAAATAAATATACCTACACGACGTTTGTGATTTGGCAAGACATGATAAGCGATTTTGGTTTCTATATTGAACATCTTAGGTACAATTTGGGTACCTAAAGTTACTCTTGAACAAAGTTCTTGGAGATTTTAAATATTTACACTAGTCAGTCCAAGTGGCACAATCATTCTACGTATTATATCAGAAACTAGTCCATAGTGGAGGCCTTGAAAATGACCTCATGGAAGGAATGTCTGCTCTTCATATGCATTGTCAGTACGTATTTGTGTTTAGTGGCATATGAACAAAGCTGGCATTTGAACTGCGGTTCTACGCCGCAAATGAACTTGATATGTCTCCTCAGATTGTCCATTCTGGTGAAAACGTTGCCACATTTGAAGCACGGGTGACCCTCTTTAATCCGAAATTTAGTCTGAGGTTTAGAACCTAAAAAAGATTAAGAATTATAACTGTGAAATCATTTAAAATTTCTGAAAATCAATCTTCAATCAAATCATTTCATATCTAGAGAAATGTTTACTAAACAGGAGGAATAAAAGCATACAAAAGTACTAGGGAAATTCCTTTCTTACCCTTACCTCAAGCACACACAAAATTGCATATAACGGCGATGACAAAAAGAATACGAAACACGACAATATTAGAAAAAAATCAGTTGAATTTATTGAATATGGTTTATCAGAGTTACATTAAAATGTTGTGTTTTCGTTGATTATGTATTTTAAAATTGTCTATTCTGTGAGAGGAGTACGAACAATATTCGCAAAAGTAACAGGGTCCGTTGTTACATCCTCTCAAATGCCGTGCGAGATTATGCGATTTCGTGAATTTACGTCCGCAATTTAAACACTGGAAATTTCTTGAACCATCATCATCCCCTGTAACAATTCAACTTTAGACACTTTTAATTGACAAGACGGGAATCATATTATCTACTTAGTCGCAGACAATTTGGGAAAATAAATAAGTGATGAGAGAAAATGAACAAAAAGTTTATTCTTAGAACAAATAAGTATTTGATTGACCGAATTGTATGTCAATTTTGGGGGTGCAGATTTATTATGTGTCGTTTGAGATTATCTTTCCTGTGACTTCTATGGGGACAGTGAGGGCAATGATATTGGATGTCAGACGCACACTCTGCTTGGTGTCGCGAAAAAGTTCGCCTGCTTTTGTAAATTTTTCCACATCGGCACAAAAATTGAAGAGATAATCCTGAAAATACAAAGGTTAATACAGGTTTAATGAAACGAAAATTGGGTCTTTCCAAAATAAAAGAACAAAACATGTCCAAACATGGAGAGTTCTTTATTGATAAAAATTTAAAATATTGGTTTTGTTAGTGACTAATCGATAAATAAATCTATAATTTTGTACTAGATAAATAGGTGATGATAAATTTCAGTTAATTTTGTGAATCTTTTTCAGGTGAAATCTGAGTATGTCGTTGCGTTTGCATTTCCTCGGACACAAAGGACACTGGAAAAGTGGTTGCTTTCCACATTCATATTGTATGTGCCTGGATAAATGTTGTTTTCTGCTGTATTTTCTGTTGCAACGTATGCAGGAGAATCTAAACTCCCCTAAAACACAAGAACAGTAAGACAATTTATTCAATCAAAATATCAAAGCATTATTGGTAAAGCGCTATCAAGCAGGGGAGTACACGAACTAGTATAAAAATTTCATCACATATAGGTAGAGGATTTGGTCCTATAGAAAATAAATGAATAAAAACATTCAAATGGTTTTATTTGTTTTCTTCACCACGGCAATAATGCAAACAATGTGTTTTCAAAGCATTTTTATGCTTGAACTTTTTGGAACATTTGTGACAAACAAACTTAGGCTGAACTCCACATTCGTAGTTGAGGTGACGAACTAAGTTGCCTTTATTTATGTAAGACGATCTATGACATTGGGGGCATATGTATCGTCCGTTTTCATCTTGAGAAAACCTTGTCGATCTGAAAGCTGAATTTCGTAAATTAGAATAGAAATACCGTACTGTGACATGATGTGATAAGACGACATTCACGGGGAAAGCAGCAAAAATAAAATGCAACACTAATAATATTGTACAGTCACATTGAAACATTCATTTTTGCAAAAAAAAATCTTTTTGTACGGGCCGCGCAGGACACGCGAAAGTTCTCAAATGTCTTTCGAGACTAGATTTCTGCGTAAATCTTCGACCACACATTATGCAAAGAAATTTCGGCAAAGTCCGGCATTCATTTGTCATGTGCCTTCGTAGAGTGGTTTTATATTTATAAGATAATCCACAATTCGTGCACCGGTGAGGGCCCACTAAAATAAAAAATTAAATTAACAAAAATTCTAAAATATTATGCTGAATATTTCTTAAATGCCAAATGAAATTTATTATTATTCGCATTGGGTGAGAATGACAACGATATTGGTTGTGATAAAGAAAATATAATGTGGATGCTGAAATAAAAGGGTCATCAAGGCAGTCAGAATAAACCAAGAAATGAAACAAATTTCTATTTTAAAAAAGTGTATCTGTTTCAAGACACAACATTGAAATACATAAATTTTTCCTTTCGTGCCAAATTAGTTTGATGCGTAACAGTGTTGAGTCATGTGCCTTCGTAGATGTCCTTGGAATTTATATGTTAATCCACATTTCGAGCAACGAAAAGGGCGTCTAAAATAAAAAAACCCGTAGGTAATTACCGAAAATCTCACATCCATTTTTGAATTTTGAAAGAATGTATTAAGAGACGTTTGATGTAAGATCTTTTCGGAATGTAACGCCCGCAAAATCAGATGTTCATCCGAGATCAAAATGCAAATGGTCAAGTGGAAGAAACACATACAAATAGTGATAAATTGATTGAAGAAGTTTATTCAGATTAATTACGGCAATAATGTAAACAGTGAGCCTTTAGAGTGCTTTTATGCTTGAATTTTTTTGAACATATGTGGCAGGAAAATTTTGGTTCAACTCCACACTCGTACTTAAGATGCCGAACTAAATTTCCTCTGCTTATGTAAGATGATCTGTCACATTGAGGGCATACGTAACGTCCAAGATGATCCTGAAGGAATGTCGGCCACCTGAAACCTGTTTTTCGAAATCAGAATAAAAATTTAGCCGAAGCATCATACTATATTTTTTATGGTTTGAACATTTAAAAAAACCAAAGCAAAAAGCATAAATCAAGTATTATATTCCACAGATTTCTTTATTTCAGGAAAAAAATTAAGAAGGCAATTTCGTTACAGGGTCATCGATTGACAAATTTTCAAATGTCTGACCATATTACTATGCTGTTTAAATCTTCGACCACAACATATGCATGAATATTTTGGGCAAGTTATTCCGCATTCGTCTCTAACGTGTCTCGTAAGGTGTTGCTTATTCTTATAAGATAATCCACATTTGCAATAAAAACGTCCATTGAAATGTTGAACTAAAATAAAAACAATTTAATAAATTTTCAGTCTTACCAAGTTGATTAATATTAATAATTACTTTATGATTTCTTGGGAGGAAACTACCAACATGTGTTTCAATATACAAATAAGATACATGTTAATTTATTCAAAATGTAATAACATTGTAATTAAATGGGGTACCAGACCCTTTGTCTGAAAGATGAAACATAGACGAATGAAGTGAATGAAATTTTTTAATGAGATTAAATATGGCAATAATTCAAACAATGAGACTTTAGTGTACTTTTGTGCTTGAATGTTTTCCCACATTTTTTACATATAAACTTTGGTGCAACTCCACATTCGTAGGTGAGATGGCGAACTAAACTGCCTTTGTTTTTGTAAGACGATCTGTTACACTGAGGACATACGAACCGACTCGTTTGGTCTTGAGAGTTTTCCGCCGACCTGAAATCTGTATTTTCAAAATTAGAAACGAAACTTCTCAATGCAGGATAGATACTTAAAAAACATCCATAATTTATACAGAAGAATGTTAAAATGGATTTGTGATATTCTGGAACGATCTTTTTATTCAAGTAGGTAACACGGAAACAGAAGATTTTTTCGTAAGCAATTTTGCTACAGGACATGCATTACTTCTTAGATGTCTACCCAAACTACTTTTTTGTTTAAATCTTCGGCCACAATTTTTGCAAGGATATTTTGGAAAAGTTCCGCATTCATCTCTCGTGTGCATGTTGAGATGTCGTTCATGTTTATAGGATAATCCACATTCGCAATAGTATCGATCTTGGATAGTGATAACTAAAATAAAAAGTTTAATTACCACAAATGCCAGATACAATTTAGGTGGGTATTATGAGTTAGGATAAAATTTGATAGCTCGACCAGTTTCTTCGCGCAATGATATGGAATGTACCCAAAAAATTTGTTGAATGACATGTGATATAACATTTATTGATACAGCAGTTACATGGTGACATTCATCTATACTATAGTTTCAGGTTTTACATGTTTAGGTTTTAGATTTTCGATAACGGCAATTATGTTCCTTTCTGCGATTATAAGTTTTGAATTTTACCAAGCAATATTGACATTGAAATTTGGGCGCAACTGTGCAACTCTCGCGGATATGGCGTCTTAAGCCGCCCATATTCTTTCGTGAACCTGCCCAACAGTGTGGACAGATGAGCCATCCGTCTTTATCTTTTGTGATTTCAAATTCTTCCAACTTTGTAGGTTCTACAAAAAAGGAGCGATGTAATAGAATCACGCTAAAGTCTACGTAAAAGTACACCGAATAACTAAGGAAACATTTTTCGGGCATTGTGTAAATTGTCTCATCACTGGTGCTAAATGGGTACCTTAAAAAAAACAATAAAACACCAAAAACCTAGTAAATAAAATTTTATTCCAATGCCAACTCAACGGTGATTAAAAACAATATTCTATAAAGATGAAAAATAAAGCGTGTTCTATTCTAAAAAATAATAATATAATATTGCAAATTAATAATTTCTTTGATGGATCGTGTAATGCGCCATCATATTGCACCTGCGCTTAAACTTTTTAAGGCACACGTCGCATTCGAATTGCGGTTCTATTCCGCATTCGTATTTGACATGTCGAATTAAATGCGCTTTGTTCTTGTAATTTGCAATGCATTGCGAACATTGGTAACGACCGTCCGAGTTAACATGGTACTTTGACTTTCCATGAAATCTGCGTCTTTGTCCTACAATAAATGAAAATAAAAAAATACAAAAAAAAAATAACGAAAACCGAAAAAATGTTAGTAACAATGAAATAACGGAAAATTCTGATGTAGGTGTTAGCCACTTCAAACACCTAGAAGAACTGACTCGTTATATTATAAATGAAAATTATATGGTTGAAAGGATATTTTTATTCCAGCGTGATAATACATACCTAGGTCTATCTAATTAATTAATACGTAATGAAACATAAAACATTAATTCTTCAATTAAGTGTGTGAACTGAAAAAGTGGGTTTTCAGCGAATATTTATGTTTGAATTTTTTCTTGCAGAATCCGCATTGAAATTTGGGATCCACACCGCATTCGTAGTTCAGATGTCTACTTAAATGGCGCGATTGTTTGTAGGATGCGATGCATTTAGGGCAATGAAAACGTCCGTCTTTCCTTTGAAAGGATTTCACGTCCCAAAAACCTAGAAAAAAAAATACAATTATGGTATGCACTAAGAGGTAACAAGCATAAATTGAAGCAGTGGAAATTAATCTAGAAGTGGCTGATGTATGTACATAGTGTTCATGTCTACTTTAAAGTGGTCGAAACTACATCTACCTAAGGTTTTTGAACCAAGGGTGATTTCAATTTGGGGCAAGATTGGGCGCAGTGCTTTGCCAATTTGTTTCTCAGCGCGAACCTTTTGCCGCAACTGTGGCATTCGAATTTAGGTTCACGCCCACATATATATTTCAAATGTTCGCGAAGGCCCTTTTTCCATTTGTAACTATGCGGACAGTTCGGACAATTAAAACGTCCGTCTTGTCCTCGGTATAATTTCTCGATGTTCTCAACTACAAAAAAGAAAATATACACACTTAGGTGGGTAAATATGGCTGAAAGTCATGTACATAAATCATGAACAGTAGAGAATCTAAAAATTGTGCCAGGTTCACGAACGAGTCTTATGAAATTAAGGATAATAACTATTACCCCAATTAAGGGACAAGAAATAACAATTTCAATTTCGTAGAACAGTTATTATTTATCCAAAGATACATATTCAAAAACAATGTAGCTTGTGTTCTACAATATGTGAATTTGAAGTGGCTACTGAACACAACTGAAGTAAAAACGTAAGTTTTCATCAGAGAGAGAAAAATCTTTGCTGTGTTTCCAATTCTTTATTGAAATATGAAGATACATAAGTAGATAAATTGAAAGTAGAATATTTGTATAAGTTACGGCTCGATGATTTTGCAATGTTCTTGCGTTATTCTTTTGCCGTAATCGGTAGTTCACTTATGTCGACAGTGAAATTTGATGTGTTCTATAATCCATTTTTTGAATCTGAATGAATGTGTACAGTGAGGACAAATGTAACTACCGTCGCGTTCTCGAAAAAATTGCAAGCCATTCTCCGCTACAAAAAAAAAATTAATATAAGCTATGAACTTGGTAAATTTTGATAAGACGAAAATATACTTAGTAAGTAGTACCTAATAATAGTGGGAAGACTGCACGTTTCCTGTCGTCTTTCACAGGACAATTGATGCAGTGTTTGTTCAAGTCGCACTTTCGGGCATATTTTTGGTCGCAATCGTCGCATTCGAATTCAGGTGATGATGCACGGATCTTCAAGTGTTGGAGAAGAAGACATTTCTCTTTGTAACTATGGTCACATTCTGGGCAAATGAAATGTCCGTCTTCATTTTGTCTGAAAACTATGGAGGTGTGAGCAAATCATTCCAACAAATGAATGATGAAAAATAATGATGAATACTATACAACCTCATTGGAAAAGAATAAACGAACAATAATGGTCATGAAAGCAATTTATTTTAGTTTATGAACATAAATGCAATGGCTATGTAGATGGTGTTTGCGTCTGAATCTCTTCCCGCAATGTGGACATTTGAATTGAGGTTCAACACCACATTCATATCTCAAATGACCCCCAAGAGGCGAGGAATTACTGTACGATGAGGAACATCTAGGACAATAGTAACGGCCGTCTTCTTTCAAAAACGACTTCAAATTCCTGAAAACTGTGATCTCGTTAGATACAATTTACATTAACATGCTTCAATCAAGTAAAAGAACATTTTGTATAATATCATAACAATAAAAGTATTCTAATAATCGAAAACATCGTCCTTGCAAAACGTTTTTATTCAACCACGTATTTGTGTCTGCTTATGACAGAAACGATGTAACAAAATATTTTTCAATTTCTTTCACTGAACTGTGAGTGATTTTCAACTTCGGGCTACTAGAGGCGCAGTGGCTTGCCATGTGACACCTCAACTGGAACATTTTCCCACAAATTTTATGTGCTGTAACAGACCCGATTTCCATTGGTAACTTCGTATACAACTGGGACAAATAAAAGGTCCGTCTGGTACTTGGTCAAATTTCCCGTTCCCCTGATAAACAGTTTATTACAGTGAATAAATTCCACTAGAAATAAAAATGTATGGAGTTCCTAGTTTCGGAAAGACTGCAGATTAAAATATTGTAGGTTTACAGATGAGCTTAAAGTGTTTGCCATTTCATTGGTTAAACTTCGCGTCCTCACCTACAAGAAAATTATTGTGAGGTAGATGAATTACGCTTAGAAACCGATATTAGAAAGAATATTTACCTAATACACATGATACAACGGGTTTGAGATCCAGTTTGAAATGTTTCGTGAGAGTAAATCTAAGTTAGGCAGATATAGCTTTCAAGGGACAACTGATTATACACTGTCTTCTCAAACTACACTTTCGGGAGTACACCTTTCGCTACAATCGTAGCACTCGAATTTAGATGTCGACCCACATACCTTATGTGCCGTCCGAGCAAACCTCTCTGTGTAAGAACGGCTACATTTCGGGCAAATAAATCGTTCATCTTGAGATTGCATATAACCTATAAATGAAAATTGTGAAATAAAATAATGAAAAACACTTTTATTCTATGTTTATTTGCGAAAATTTTGTGGGAAGGCAAAGGAATAATGTAATGAATCAAATTATTTCTTCATATGGATAGCCATAAAATGAGCATGTAAATTGTGTTTGTGTTTGAACTCTTTCCCGCAAGAAGAGCATTTGAACTGAGGTTCGACACCACATTCGTACTTCAAATGGCGACCCAACGGTGAGGAGCGAGAGTATGATGACGCGCAGTTCGGACAATGATATCGGCCGTCCTCTCTCAAAAACGACTTCAAATTCCTGAAAACTGTAATCTAATTAGAAATCAAAGGTTCTTCACTTGATCAAGTTCAAGGATTTTTGATCGAACAAAAATATTTCCTTTTTAAACATGTATTGAACTACAAAATATACTACTTAATATAGAAAATGAAGATAAGCACAGAGTACATAATATTAATATGATTCCAAAAACATAATCGTCCAATATAAATGAAGAATTTTGTCATTGGCCTATTCATTTGTTTCAGGAGAAAGGTGGCACTTGAGAAGATGGCTTTTATAGTTGCTTTTCTGTTTGAACTTTCTAGCGCAGATGATGCATTCAAACTGGGGTTCAACTCCGCATTCGTATTTCAGATGACGCCTGAGGACGTAACTCTGTTTATACGAGGATGGACACTTTGGACAAAGGTACCGTCCATCTTCAGTTTGCAGAAATTTCATACCCCTGTAAACTGTTTCCAAATCTCTTAGAAATCACGATTAACATTAAAGAATATCAATAAATTTGTCAAACATTGTGGGTTATTACTTAATACGACGATGGAAGAAATTGGAGGCTTTTTGATACATTTAGTACGAATTTATTGACTGGTACAAAATCTTCACACGAATTTAAATGCACATCCGATGTAGACATTTTAGATGCGTTTTGTAGTTACTTTTCTGTTTGAATTTTCGTCCACAGAAGCATATGAATTTCGGTTCCACACCGCATTCAAAATTCAAATGTCTAATTAAATGAGTCTTTTGCTTGTACGAATTGCCACATTTCAGGCAAGGAAATCGGCCGTTTTCGTCCATTAAATATTTGCTGGGACGGCCACTCCGCCAAAAATCTAAAAATTCAGAAAAATTAATTTCTATCATCTACTTGTTCGAGCTCAGGGACACTCACAAGACGACAACAAGTTTAGCTAGCACTCAAATCTCAAACGGGTATGAAATATACGAGTTAATCCACAGTATTTGCAAAATGTTTATTTAGAAATACAGGATGGACCGAGATTTACAAATGTTTGGCTATGACGTGTCGCTTGAGATGGTGCTTCCTTTTTGCTTGATAGGGACACAAATTGCAGTTGAAACTTGGATCCTTGCCACATTCATATTTCACATGTGTTCCTAACGATGCTGATTGCCTGTACACTTTACCGCATTTTCCACAGGCAAATCCTGCAAAACATATTGAGTTAGCGCAAAAAAATCTGCGCGCAAGGATTTTAGAATGTAGATGTTATTACAAGACAATGAAAATCTAGATTGTGAGTTCTTTGTAAGTGCCAGACCCGCAAAAATCTTCTGCCAATAGGAAAATTCCAAAATAATTTTCGCAGGATTCAAGGAAGTAAAACAGTAGTTACGTTTACTATCTCTACTCAACTACATAAAGAAGTAATTTTATTTGCAAACACTATAACTCTTATTGAGATTACTTATTATAATACATAATAAAGATTCGTAAACCTAGAAAATAGAAGTTGAGAATACATGTATCATCTACAGCTTATGTATGATGAGAATGTGCGATTTGAGACTGCCCTTGCGTTTAGTACGGTAAGTGCATCCCATCATTGGACAAACGAATGCTTTCTCCTTGCCACATTCGAACCTTTGATGATTGTACAGTGACGCTTTGTGTTTGTATTTCCTCCTACAAGCGATGCAATTGAACATTCCTGGAAAAAATAACAATGTGAGACAATGCGACGAAATTAGTAACGAAAACAGTCAATTGGTTAAAACTTTCATTACCTGCTACTACATCAAGAATTATTGAAGAACGAATAACAAATACAGCAAATACGCAGGCTACGAAGACGTTTATTTTTGCACAGATTTCACAAAAACAATCAAATTTTAAAATTAACTTACAGGATATAATTATGCGATAGGTAAGACAGTCTTTTAATTATTCTATAGCTACGACAAAAATAGGAAGGAGGTTACAAAGAACAGGAATCAACGCCAACGGTATGCGATGCCCCTACGGGTCATATTCCTCGTATAGAATTGATGTTTCAAATGCAAATGACCCATCAGTTCCTGTTTGTAATAAAATTTGTAATGACATAAGTGACATTTCATTTGCTTTTCTTTTCCACATTCCACTCTTTGATGACGTCTTAAGTTGTTTTTCATCGTGTAGGACTTCGCACAGCGGTTGCAATAGAAGCGTTTTGTATCTACTAAAAGAAAATATCGTGTGAACATCAGAACACAAATATTTTTAATGGTAATACTCGGTTTAATATAATAAACTGGACCATCGGCATTAAAAAAAATTACAATGTAGCTTTCGTATTTTGTACGTTTATTTTTTCAGATAAGCAGATAAGCAACCAAATTTTTAATAATTTCAAAGTGTGCTGATGATTCCATGTTTGTTGAAAATATGTAATCTCATATCGCTTTTGTAATAAGTCCTATGCGAACAAATATCACATACAAAAGATTTTTCTTTTTGGCATTCAACTTTCTCATGCCGTTGCAAATTTCTCCTCAATGTATAGGCTTTGCCACATCGGTTGCATTGGAAGTTTCGATCTAAAAGAAAAACTGTTAAATAATATCGGAATGACGCAAGAGTAAAGTGTATCGACAAAGAAATTATTCCAACTCTACTTTGATCGTGAAGAAACCGATATAAAAAGCGTATGTTAGAGAATCGTTTAAACTTTATTTATTAATTTTAGACTGAATTTTCAGTAAATCTTGGAATACAGTGGAATGTTTACGCAAAGTGTGGGACCTCAAATGTTCCCTTCTTTTGCCTCCGTAATCGCAAAGACGGCAAAAAAATTGCTTGCCCTTTCCGCACTCGTATTTCAAATGTCTTCTCACGTGATCGACGCGCGTATAAGATTTTTCACCGCATTTTCGGCAAACGTAACGCTTGCCATTGCCATCGTTAGAAATGAAGTAACCTAGAAAACAAACGAAAAAATAAACGAAAAGAAAAAAATTTCACGGCCCTACTTCAAACTACTTTCGATAATTCAACTTCATTAAAACCGATCACAAAAAGATACCAACTTACTACAACCTAGGATAAGGAGTAAATAAAATTTTGAAGTAAATTAAAATTTATTGATAGAATTCAGCAAACTCAGTGTAGCTTGTGTTTAGTGGATTTCATGTGGAATCTGAGATAATCCATGCGCTTACATTTAAATGAACAGAAATCGCATTTAAAAGCAGCTACTTTTCCACATTCGTATTTTAAATGTCTTCTAATGTTTCCCTTATGTTTGTAGACCTTTGAACAGCGTCGACAAATAAAAAGACCGTCAAAAACCATATAATCTGAAAAAATTTAACAATGGTAGAATTCAATAGGTCCTAACACATTTCCGTCACCAAGCTTCCCCGGTCGCAATAGTTATGATGTGATTACAAAAGTATGTTGCACGAAATATTTCATCATGTCGTTGTTAGTTACGAATGCATGATTTCCATGGAAAATAAAACAATACAGTTGAAAAATTTATTGGAATGTAATTATTATTCATCTACTTATCAATACAATACTAGAGTGATACGTAAGAGAAAAGATTTCATATTATAATATTATGCTTTTTCGATCTCATGTGTGTGTAAAGATGATCATATCTCTTACATCTGAAAGGACATAAGGAACACTTGTATTTCTTCTCTTTGCCACATTCGTATTTCAAATGTCTTAGGATACTTGCTCTATGTTTGTACTTTTTTCTGCATTTGACACATGTGTAATGACTTCCATGTTGCGTGAATTCTGGAAGAAATAAAAAAAGTCAGAAAACGTTTTAAGAACTTGAAAACCAAAACTCCTAGAGTTTATTTTACTTACCATGGAGATGATAGATACCTTTTGAAGCCTTAAGAAATAATTAGGTTCAAGAGTGAGGATTTATTCAGTCATATTCATTACAGATTTTGAGAAATGTGTATGGAAAGAAACCCTTTAATAAGTACAACCAGCAGCTTATTCCTAGTGATCTTGGAGTAACTGTTCGTGTCTGCTATGCATGTGAACTTTGAGGTTGTGCTTTCGTTTAGTTTTGAAAGGGCAAAAGAAGCAAACGAATTTTCGTTCTTTTTGGCAGTCTTGATGGAGGTGTGTAGTTACCGTTTCCGCATTCTTGTATAATTTTCCACAATTTGGACAAGCGTGTTTTTTGGGTTCTGCAAATACACACAGTGGTTGATTGGTACGTCGGTACTAATTAATTTAGATAAAACTGTTTGGTGACAAATTAATAAGGAGATCAATAAGTACTTAGACAAAGAAAAAACGCCAAACTTAATTTTAAATGTTGAAATGTTTATTATAAATCAGACTGATAATTTTGATACAAAATCAGACGAATTTGTGTCTATTTCTTACATGTAACTTGAGTGAGTGCTTGCGTTTCGTCTTGAAGGGGCAGACTGCACATCGATAATTCAGAGCTTTTAGGCAATCTTGACCTAAATGAGCAGACAAGCTGTTCAAATTTTTGTAAACTTTGCCACAATTTGGACAAATTATTTTCCCACGAAGTCCACCTGGAAAATCGTCTAGTAAGATAGAACAGCTCAAAATATTCCGGAGTTTCTTAGCATAACACGACGAAGGGTGTACACATAATATGAGGAAAATCGAATGCTCACTGTTTGGTGCAACGCATTTATTCAAAGAAAGACAATAATAATTATGAACCCAGTAGGACCTTTTTGCGGATAAATTCATCTGGTTCGCAGCCTTGCAGAATGTGACACCTCAATGTTTCTATGCTTTTGTAACATTTCGAACAATACGGACAACGTACTCGATAATCTGAAGACATTTCTCGAAAATCAATAGCAATATTCGAAATTATTTAAAATTTTACCTTTGTGGATGCGTTCTATGTGAATCCGCAAGTCATATTTCCGTTTGAAACTGATCAAGCAAATTGAACATTGATATTGTATTCCATGCTTACATTTCATACGATGAGATGCCAATGATCTCAAGCTTTTAAAATGTTTACCACAACATGTCCGGTCGTCCTGGCCTAAAACATATTCGGGATTAGTTTTCAAGCACATAAATAAAAGATACATAGAGGATATTCAGTTCAGGAAAAAAATTTCCTTGGAGGATAACGTGGAACATTTATTTTTAATTCAACATGATATTGTGTTTATTGTGAATGTGCACTTTTAAATTGTAACTTCTTGTGAAAGTTACGAAGCAGGTAGAACACTGATATTTTCTCAATTTGCCACAATCCTGGGACCGATGGGATGCCAAACTTTGGTAGTTCTTGTAAAATTTACCACACTGGGGGCACTTTATCGGGACTGCAGTAACTGCAACAGAAGGAGCAATGATCAATTGACCATACCTAACCATTGAATAACTACCTCGGTTTAATATTATGTGAAAATAAAAAACTGACGAATCGGAAGAATTGGATCTTCATTACCTAAGCTTTGAGATGATTAACGAAATGTTTCTTTAGTAGACAACAAAACTGGAATTTTGGAATGTTTCGGTCATATTTTATTCCTTTTTGCAACTAGAACACTATGAATCGAATAAAAATAAAACTGGAATACGAAAAAAAAATGTATAAAATGTTTTATTTCAGAAAATAGATTATTAGTCAGCTTATTTCTAACAAAGTCTAACAGATCTAAGTATGTTGGGTCAACATATGTTTTTTAATATAAGATTTACGTTTAAATTTCTTACAACAAATGTAACATTCAAATTTCTTGCCATGCCCACAAGCAGTTCGAAGGTGTTCGTAGAGTGATCTGTAGTTTTTGTAGTATTTTTTGCATTTAGGACAAACCCGTCCAACTAAAACAATTAAAAAGATCTGAATCAGAAACTGAGACGAAAGTGACGCCTTACATTTTTTGCTGGGAAAGTTTGAAGAAAAAAAATGCAAAATACAAAAATATTTATTCAAAAATGAATGTCTGCTGATCATGGTTGTAGTAAATATCGCCGTGACGACTCATCAAATGTTCTTTCAAATGAGATTTGCGTTTAAACTTCTTTTCGCATATTTCACATACAAAGTTTTTTTCTTTTCCGCAGTCAATATTCAGATGGGTGTGAAGGGAGTTGGTGTTTTTATATGTCTTGTTGCATTTAGGACAAACGAGTTTATCTACAACAATAGGATACTCATATTAGAACTCCACACGTTTGATGAAGAAACACAAATTTTTTTGGGAAAATAGACAGAACAAAAGTCCCATTTCAAAATTTTTTATATCAAAAATAATCCCAAACATTGAAGGGCGTGGAAAAACCGGTATTGTGAATAATTCTGGACTATTATTTTACATTAAGAAAAGCGATCGGCATGTTGGGTGATCAAATGCTCTTTGACATGTGATTTACGTTTGAATCGTTTCAGGCAAAGGTAGCATTCAAACTTTTTGCCTGTCCCACAATCCTTTTGCATATGCGAGCACAAAGATTTTTTATTCGTGTATTTTTTACAGCAGTTTGGACAGACCATTGGACTAGCTGAAACAATAAAACTTATATAAGCGGGACAGCACGGCGATACGGAAATATATCGTAGCACTTTCTCGCGGTTGTAAACAATGTAATTGTCTTTAAATTTACTGATCGAGAAATGATACTCATATGCGATTTTCGTTTCAATATTTTCTCGTAAATCTGCCATTCAAATTGTCTTTCTTTCCTACAATCCTTGTATAAGTGAGATTCCAAAAATCGTTTATTTCTGTACCCTTTAGAGCAATTAGGACAAACTGCTCCACCAGTTATGGCTAAAACAACAGGGACAGGATTTGAAAATAATTTTCCAGCTGTTCCCAAGTTGGAAGTTATTTTTAGGAATGTCATTTATTTATGGACAGCATTTGATTAACAGTGAACCATTATGGGGAGAGAATAAAAAAAACTTAATTTTAGCCGTGTTTGCGAAACAAATGTTCACTCAAATGGGATTTACGTTTGAACTTTGTTTGCCAAATATAGCATTCGAACGTTTTCGCTCTTCCACAATCCAGAGCAAGGTATGACTTATGTACCTACACTTTTAAGCATTTTGGGCAACGTATAGCATCCGAACTGTTGGCTGAAACACAGTGTATATCACAAAGAGAAGTATTCATTTTCAAATTAGGGATGATACTGAGAAAAATTGACAAACTATGTTCTGGGGAAATTAATTTATTTATGTAAAACAGTGCGAAAAACATCATAATTGTGGAATATGCATAACGAGAAATGAACGAGACGATTAATTCAAGGGAATAAATTCCATAACGTTGGATATACTTTCTGACTTTTTGCGACCATGTGTGCTCAACATATGTCCATGTAATTGTGTTTTCCGTTTGAACTTCTTTTGGCAAAGATGACATTCGAACGTTTTCTCTTTTCCACAGTCCTTGTTCAGATGAGATGACAATGTTCGTTTGTTTTTATACACTTTAGAGCAATTGGGACAAATCGCACATCCAGCTTTAACTAAAACAATATGAACACTATCATAAAAGTTATATCGCAGGAAGTGAACTAAAATATTAGAAATGGTAGACAAGGGGAGAAGAATTTACACAATAATAAAAAAAAGCGAGCAGTCTACCTAATTTGATAAAATCAACACTTTATAACATCGCATGTGGTTTCTTTCTCAAATGACCCAAAAGGTGAGTTTTCAAATGTTGCTTCCGTTTGAATTGTAGCCGACAATGTGCGCATTGAAATCGCTTGCTTTTCCCACAATCTTGTGACAAGTGAGATTTGAGGCAATTTTTATTTTTGTAGACTTTCCGACATTTTGGACAAAGGACGGACCCTAAAACCATTAAATTATTACATTTCAAGAGGGAGTAAGGGTGTAACAAAAACTAACTAACAGAGTAATACGTATCTATTTCAACAGAGAAAATCCATAAAGCCTTTTAATTATTCAATCAACTTATGCAAAACCATTTCATGTATTATTTTTACTTATTATTATTGTTTGAAAATATGTTTTAGTCATGACTTGGAAACAACGGATCATCGTGAACATTTTTATGTACTTTGCTGCGCAGGTGACATTTCAATTGAAACTTGCGTTTGAATACACGCGGACAGTACACACACAAGAAGGACCCTTCTTTACCGCAATCTTGTACTTTGTGCACAATCAATGTAGCTTTGTTCTTGTATGACTTGGAGCATATATCGCAATAAACCCGTTCTTCCGAACCTAGAATCAAAGAAAAAAGGGTAGTCTTCAGTATACACCAATGATTAGAAATTAACACTGTGAACGAACAAAATGCAGTTCTTCTTACAACATATTGCTTAAGTAATGTTGCAGCTTCGGCACCAACCTTTACACTCGAATGGGGATTTGAATACCTACTACAAGTGAAAAATCCATGCATTAGTGCCGATTACTGACATTAATAAAGCGGCACATTTTGGAAACGCTCCGGGAAATTTATTTTCAAAAACAGAACCATACATAATTATGTATTACAATGATTTTTATAGCCTCATCTGGTTTCTTCTTCCATTATATGCTTCTTCGAATGGCTCGTCATCGTAAATCTATGCTTGAATTTTCTGTTGCAGATGGGACAGGGCCATTTTGCTGTTTTATTGCATTCAATCCGTAAATGTCGATGTAAAGAATCGAGCCTTCGATAAGATTTAGAACACTGAGGACAGGGATGATACCCTACAATAAAAATAATGAGCTAATTTCCTTAATGACATTTTATACGGTGAGATCATAATTTTGAGGCATCAATACTTGTGTTTTGTTCAATGGTTAAAAACTTTTATTAAGTCGAAAACATCGTCAAATTAAAATCTAGCAAAATATCAGGAATTCTAAAATATCAATGATCAGTCTCAAAAGTAAAAAATAAAAAAATGGCTCGAAAAGGTAACAAAAGTCTAAAATAAGTCTTATACATATTCATGGTAACTTAAACTAAACGTGAAAAAATATATTGAACGTAACGTAAAAATTGTCAATTCAAACAATGGGGAAGTTGGCGATGGCCGCGCTAACATCCGGAGTTACAGAAACGGCCTTGTTCTTCCTCTTTTTCACCTCCCCATTCAAATGTTTCGATTTCACGTGGACGTTGAGATCGTATTTGTGCTTAAATTTGCGAGGACAAAAGACGCAGTGATATTGAGGCTCTTTCCCGCACTCGAATTTCATGTGCCTGGTTAATGAATGTTTGAGGCGATAAGTTTTTGTGCATTTGTTGCACATAAAAATTTCGCTCAAAGCGGGAAGACCGAGGCCGGCCATGAAGTCACCGAAATCTTTCTTCCCCCCCGATTTGCGACCCTTCTTGTTCTCTTGATCAGAATAATAACCATCTGTAAAGCCAATAACAATTTTTAATCAAACAGAATTCTCCAATCATCCCATGACGCAACGACCCCTACGAATCAAAAATACGTCGGCATGCAAAACTAAATAAAATTCTTCCAAAAAATAATCAAATCTAAAAAAAACCTATAACAGTAATGTAGAACAGATGAAAAAATCGTTTTATTCTCGATCAAAACCTTACATTACTTACGACTAACTATTCTATAACATTACTTCTACTAATCATTAAAGTTTTACATTAGAATTGGAGTAACCGGTATGAGTGAAACTCCATAGGGGCAGGTCTAATCCCTTCCCATGTAGTTCTCCCGTGCCATTCACTCTACATCAAATATTACATTGTGCCATTTCATTTTCTGTGAAGGGTTTTAATGTGATTTTCGAGTTCTTTGATATCGTGATCAGTATAATTACAACTTGTGCAACCATACTTGGTTCTCCGCGCCTTTATCTTGCAGGTTTTCAAATGTTGAACGAATACTGCCCTGTCAAACAGCACTTTACATTTGATACAACGTAAAGTATCAACTGGTTTCTTCAATTCGGTTAGCGCCTTCTCACACGCGAAAACTTTTTTCGCAGGTTTTTGAACATCTTGCGGAGTCATGTCCAGAAATAGTTTCAACCTCTCCTTACTGACCGATTTCGTAGGTGCCGTGAAGATTTTTTTCTCGCCGGTTTCTTCTGCTTTCTTATTGTAATCGTGAGCTTCCTGCGTTTCTTGCTTGACGACGTAACTGGCCGACGGACTTGCATCGTCTTTAACTTTCGGCTTCTTCCAGAAAGTCACATGCGGGCTCAATTCTTTTTGAATATCGGAAACGTCTTTCCTCAAATCTTCGATGGCGAGAATTTTTATGATCGGTTTGTGGTAAGCCGGTTTGCTACTAGTACCTGAAAAAAGACCAGTTAGTAAAATGAAAAAACACTTGTTTCAAATGCATTCAATAGGAACTGATGAAATACTTTGAATAATGAAGAAAACTTGACACTCAGATAGTATATTTATAATTGTTAAATCATTCGAATGTGATGTCTGTGAGCTACATGTGAACGAAGATGAGTCTTTTGAAATGCGGTATAAGAACAGTATGGGCATTTGAAAGATTTTTCTTTTCTGCAATAATAGCGTCGATGTCGAAAGAGATTGGATCGATGCAAGTACGATTTTCCACAGGAGTCGCACCGGAACTGAATCCTCAAACCTAAAACAAATTTGAAATTAAATTCTGAAATATTTTCATATCAGTGCATAAAAAGCAACAGATATCACAAAAATGTTAAAAATCACACAGGGGCAAGCGAGAGTTGAATTATTTATTTATATGACTTTAACATCCCTATTGACAAAGTTCTTTGTGTTTTCTAGAAATGTGGTGATTGACGTGCACTTTCTGATACGCACTGTAGTCACAGTAAGAGCAAAAGAAATTCTTGCTTTTCCCACACTCGTATCGTATGTGACGCAAAAGACTCTTTTGGTAGCGGTACAATTTTCCACACTTGGTGCAGGTGAATTCGCTACAACCTGAAAATGAAATCGTTATCAAAAATATGCAAATTCGGAATACCACAAAACACTGAAAACGCCATAAAAATATTCAAAATAAAAAATGAAAAATCAAAGTGTTTTAATTTTTTATTCTACCGCTACCTAAAAGCAATAATATAAAATAAAATCATCAAGCATCGTAGTGATTAGGAAATTTCTGGTTGTAAGACGAAAAAAAATTGATATGTGATAGTATAAAGGAACTATAAACTATTACAATATAATGGTAAAAAAATCACATTTTTCTGTTGAGTATTATATGTAAAACTTGGCTTGGGCATATTTCGTATAGTATCTTCTGGAAAAATATATCCCGTCACCTTTATAAAATTAAACACAATTTACTTACGTCCTAAGGTTCTTAAATCTACAATAAAGCATGTTTTTTTTTCAATAATCAAAATATACACATAAATTTATCCAATCGCCATCATTTTTCTTTCAAAATGATATAAAGCTGCCTTAACTGAATATGTATAAGCGATGAATACGTATTCAATTCAATTTTATAATGAATACACTTTCACCTAAAATATTATATATTTTGCTTGGTTATTACTTAAATAATAGTTTTCCGATCATGTGGGAATTTAAAAGGGAATTTTTAATTGGGATAGGTAACGCACCTTGCGATCCAGGACAAAAAGCATCTAAACACTAACAATAACCTTAAAGCAAAAAAAAGTAACAACTCGATTAATATAAAAATATGTTTTTTTTTGTTCACAATCTGTGTCAAAGGATAAAAGGTAACTTATTCTAGAGATACATTTCAAAAGGAACATTTAACTATGTGAGGCACTTCGTTAGGTAAACTATTCACATAAAAATATCGTATATAAAGAGCAATTTTATCACAAATTACGAAATATTCTAAATTTTTACAAGGATAATAAATTGTTCGCGTAAAAATACTATATCTTAATAGGAGTGTGTATGCAAAAAAAAACTGTTTATTGAGGAACGTATAGTTACTACGAAATCGAACTAAACCGGTTGCTGTAATAAACGGCAGTCTTGAATATTGTCGGAGTTTTCAGTGAATATCACAACCTTTATCACAAAATTGGTCATGTGAAAAGGGCTCAAAGGCAGCATAGTGAGTGAGATATGTTACGTTGTAATGATAGAACGAAAGTTACGCGCTTATACTTATCTTATAAGTATATAAAATATATGTATGTAGATAGCATTCATAATGTGTCTTTTATTACGGTTCTCTGTCGATAGTAAAAAAAAAAAAATAATTACTGTTGCTATTGTAGGAACGTGTTAGGAGTATTCTGGTTATATCTGGGTCAAAAAATCATAAAAAAATAAATGGCGGAAAATCGGTGTCGGCGATCAGTCGGCGTCGCCGCTTTCGCTCTTCACCGAAAGCTCGGCCTTTACGCTGGAATAGTCGATCTCCCTATGCATGCGCTCCATGTGCCTGGCCATGTGCATTTTCTGCTTGGCCTTGTAGACGCAATAGGGACATTTGAACTGGGGCTCCTTGCCGCACTCCCATTTCTGGTGGTTGCGCAGGGAGCTCTTCAGCTTATAGATCCGGCCGCAAACCGAGCAATCGAACCCGGTGCCGTCCGAGCTGGTTCGATTCCTCGATTTGGGCGTCGTCGACAGATCCAGCGAGGACCTGCCGCTGTTCACCGACTGGATCATCGACTTCTTCATGCTTTCGCGCATCAGCATCATGGGCAGCGCCAGGTGAGACGGCCAACGCTCCCACGGACGGGTAACGCGCAAGTCTTGCGCTGGAAAAGAAAACAATGTTAGTACAAAAAAAAAAATCATAACAAGCGTCTGTACAACGAAACGAAATGAAAAGAAGATGAGGGAAAACGAAAATATTATATAACTTAAAGAAACAAGACTTATAAACGTAAAACATTATATTTCAAAGCAACCGCCACCGTGTACAAGGCTTTACAAAAAAATAATAATACTATACGGGTGTGATGTGTAAAAAATGTTAGACTAGCGCTCAAAACATATATTTACATACAGAAGAACTCTGACAGTTTCGTTGGAAAGTGTGTTTTATAGTGTTGGCTGAAACGAAAAATATAGAAACATCGAATGATAGTTATGTAGGTAATTAAATCGATAAAAATAATAATCTCTAGGCTTAAAAAGAGGTGGTGTAACTTTCGTATACAACGCGAGAACGTTTCCTAAATCGTAATAAGGCGCTGCTTATTTCGTAATCCTAAAAAGCTACATCGTTATGCTGGGTGATGCGTCAAGTACCGCCACATGCGCGCATTTTAATAATATACAACGAAAGTTTGAGTAAAAAAAATCACTATAACTAAACATAATAAGTTACAATGATAAGATCGCGTTTTACAGGATAAGCGGGTTTTTCATGATGACTCGTCATAATAATAAATTGTACAACGTTAGAAAAATACATGGTTATTGGTTGGTTATGTTATGCGGATTGTGTTAATCTTATCGTTTTTGGCAGTGGTTAAGATCGGTCGGTGGTTCTGATCATCTCGGCCTTTAACGAGATCTTCAGGTCGGGGTTGTTCTCCTCGAGGATGCCGATCTTGTCTTTGTGCTGTCTGGTGATGTGCCTGATCCGGTGCGCCTTCCGCTTGCACTTCTGCGGACAGAAGGGGCACTGAAACTGCGGCTCTTTGCCGCACTCGTACGTCAAGTGTCTCTGTAACGAGTCTTTGCGGATGTAACTGCGGCCGCACTGGGGGCACGCAAAGTGGCCCCTGATCCGGTTACTCGACGGGGTCGATTTGCGTTTCGGCTTTTTGTCGTCGTCGGACCACATCAGCCACGGGTTCAACACGCTCGAGCCACTGTCACCGTCACCGTCCTCTTTCAGTTCAATGCTGACGGGCAGACCTGTAAAACGTCAGCGTTAGAAGTGGAAATGCGAGTGCCGGACAAACCAAAATTATGTTAGTTCATAGATTAAAACTGCGTTAATACCCTACGACAAAACTAAATGGACACAAATGAAAGACCACATACAAAACGTAACATATTTATTTCCCCTATACATCCACCGACAACGGCTCTACTGACGATGTTTACGCAGAGTATCTTGATAGCTCACGATGAGATTGTGTTGCCTTTTAAGATGTTTCCTCAGCGAGCCGACGTATTTCGTGACATAACTGCACACGCCGCAAATCAAATTCGGGTTTTTGCCGCAAGCGAATTTCGTATGATTGTACAGCGATCCTTCGCATCTGTGTGCTGGAATAAGTACGTTTCTTCATCAGATTAGGATCGAATACCGTGCTATAGAGGCTATGAACACTTAGATCTAAGGAAAAATGTCGAGAGAACAGAGACTCGAACACTTGTTGGATTTATTTATTTTTCCCGTAAACATAGTTGTGTTTAGCAGACAGATGTCTGGTCAAGACGTGTTTATACTTGAACTGACTGCTGCATATGGGACAGACAAACATCGGGCGTTTTCCGCATTCCACTTTGAGATGCCTTAGTAAGTTCGTCCGGCGGGTGTAACGGCGGCCACATTTCGGACAGATGTGGTGGTTTTCTACAACGAAAACCCCGTATTAAAATAAAGAAAAACGAAAACCTCCCTAAATACTTACAGATTTCAAGAATTAAAAAAAGCGATTCAACGTTAAAGCAAACGATTAAAAATTAGACTTTATTTGTACAATTTTACAGCGTTCAACTACTATTCTAGGGTCATAGGCACTTCAACTTGAGGGATTCCGTGGATGGTTTTTACATGTCTCACTAAATTGCACTTAAGGTGCCACCTTTTACCACAAAAGGGACAAACATATTGAGGGTCCTTTTGGCACTCGTAAACAATGTGCCTTTTCAGGGTACCCTTTGTGAGGTAGGTCCTTCCGCATTGACCACACTCTAACCGACGTCGACGCCACTCTATAACAGACATTGGTATTACTTTCAACTGTTGGGGCGTAATGCAGATTTCATGAGAGAAAAAGCATGTAGAAAATTAAAGCAGAAAAGCTTCACCACCAAAAACGGACATTTTTCTCATGACACTTTTATTTTATTGTATCACAAATTTCCACTAACAGTACAATTTTGTACAATCAAGTATACTTGCACATTACAGATATTTAGCGTATTCTAGAAGTCTACAAAAATAGTGGGTAAAAATCGTTTAGAAAAATAGTCTACACAGTCATCGTCTCTAAGTTAAAGCTTTTCAATTCGCAGCTGAAATGACAACAGGATTGTACAGATATAGATACATCATCGTCTAACATTTTTGTAGGTCTATAGATAGGTACGCATTCAAGTGAAAATCAAGTGATGTTTATTTCTGGCATGTTTCTTAATTTCGTTCCGCCGATAATTGCGATAATCGCAGTATGGACATGAATATTGCGGTTCTTTGCCGCATTCTGAGTTGATATGGCGAGCCAAATTTTTTCTCGCGTTGTAAATTTTCGTACAATTCGGACAAGTGTAACCTTCAGGTGTCCAACAATTGGCGAAAGGTAATTCACCTTTAGCGCCTCTTTTGGGCATACTACTCATAGAAGTGGATGAATTTTCTGCTTGCGCATCGGCTTCACTAGGTATTTTAGAAATAATCTCAGATTCTTCTTCGGGTTCAGTATCTATCGTAATTACATTTTCAGATTCCGTTTCATCGACTAATATAGGGTCTACATTTCGGTCGCCTGGATAAATGACTTGGATGGTCCAGTTGGTACCGTCCTCACCCACGAGAGTTTCTTGAAGATCTAAAGTGTTTTGCATGAGTGAGGTTTCCTCTATGATCCCTGAAATTTTGCAGTGTTAATTGAAATTTCGGCTAACAGCGACCAACACTAATTGCAACTTGAACAACACAGAAACACCCTACAGAAGAAATGAGAAGTAATCAAATGACGTAGCACTTTATCGGATAATCGAATAGGATCATAATGAATACTCACATTTAATAGATATTGTATTGAATAATAAATAATGCCTTTAATAAACCTTATATACATCGAAATATCTCAGCTGGAATATTTGTGACTAGTTCTAATTACATTTTTGGTACGAAAAGATTAATGCTCAACATAATAGCATAACAGTCTATAAAAAATCATTTGAAGCGGAAAATTTATGCGGCCTGATAGACGAATCCGTGATTTTTGACATGCGAAGCCAACACGTAAGCTCTTCGCGCTTTATACGGACAGTGAGGGCACTTCAGCACCGGTTCCAATCCGCATTCTTG
The DNA here is from genome assembly GCA_949788335.1 of Salpingus planirostris. NCBI lineage: Eukaryota > Metazoa > Arthropoda > Insecta > Coleoptera > Salpingidae > Salpingus > Salpingus planirostris. Next base: position 5,322,412 of record OX460918.1, on the reverse strand, counting down.
TCTCAAATGTCTGTTCAATGTCTTTTTATGATGGTACGTCTTGCAGCATCTAGGGCATTCAAACGTTGAATAACAAAAGGGAGGATGTTTCATATTTCTAGCCCACTTAAGACGACCTAAAACATTTGCATAATATCAACCCAGACGATAAACGGCCCGAAAAAGGGGTGAACAAACACACACAAGGACAAAAGCTCAAGCAATAGCAGACGCCTAATCTCCGAAATGTTCGAAATCAAAGTTGAATTTTTCATATTGTGAAGACTTTTATTATATGTGACTAGAACGAGTAGGTACAAATCAATAACGATAGACTAGTTGTTTAGGTGGTACGGGCTAAGGGTGCGAACACGTTCGAATGTATGGATTTTATGTGGCTGACGAGGCGATGTTTGTGCGTGAAAAGCTGACCGCAGACTTGACACTTGTTCGTGGGGATTTTGCCGCATTCCAGTCGCAAATGTCTAGTCAATGTGTATTTCCCCCTGTAAACCTTGGGGCAGTTCGGGCAGGGGTGGAATAGCTTGCTATCGATCGTCAAGTCAAAGTTTTGTTTGAGCTCCTCGCAGTGACCTGCGGTCAAATATCTTTGCAGGTGGTAAATAGTTGGCGCACCTGGAAGCATTTTTAGTCAATGTCTTACTAAAGCCATGAATTTTACTTAAAACACACAGCTGGGCTTGATTGTGGCGACGACAAAAGAAAAACTTATTCATTTGAATAAATAATTTTAATAACTACAGTATGAGACCTTATAGCTAAGACTACATTTTCGTATATCCACTGAGACAAGACTACCCTAATACTAAATTAATTTGTCCAAAGCTTCTTTGCCGTGGCAGCGCTCCGGATCTCCCAAACGTTCGTGGATTATCCGTAATTTTTGGTGTGTCGTAGCGGTGACTCGGTGATTTTTGTATTATTTTCCGAACCCGGAAATATCGGAAGCATGTCAATGAACTAGAAAGTTTGTAATCGTCTAGACTAGATTGGTACAACGAAAGGGTACCTACGATATTTTTGATGCATAATACACAGATTCAGCCTGCTCAAAGCTTAATTATTTGTTAATAAGTTAGTAGAAGGTTATGGCACTAGAATTATGGTGACCTGTGTATAATAAATATGACTAGACTTTTAAGTAACGTCAAAAATGAGAAAAAAAACGGGAAATGGCACTCAAACTTAAACCTAAGTAAATAAATAAGTAACGAGAAAACGAAAAAAAAAGAAGATAAACTAGAATCCGACATGGGAATGTACTTGAATAGGGACTAGAATTATTCGATTTTAATCTTCTGCCTTTTTCTCAGCTTCTGGATGTAAATCTCATGGGTGAGACGCATGTGCTTTAACAGGATATATCCATGTTTGAACTTTTTCGAGCACAATTGACAAGTAAACGATGGACTTTGCCCACAATCGAAGCGCAAATGTCGGCCGAGAGTTTTCTTTTGCAAGTAAGTCTTACGGCAACGAGCGCAACCATACCTAACACCATGGTTGTACACTTTCAAACTTCTGTAGTCATCGAAAGACGAAGCGTAAAATACTACGCCTGCAACACAAAACAAGGACGTTACTCGAAACCAAATTATCACACATAGTACAACCACAACAATGACTAGATTTTAAAGTTGACCAGAAAACACTACGAAAGCCGCAAACTAGAACAAACCAAAACAAAAACACACGCATAACAACCTATAACAAAAAAAAAAACAACGAAAACAACTAATTTTACGAAACTAGAAAACAAGCCTTTGGATGGAGAATTAATGGAAAATTGTGTATCGTGATATTATATTGAATAGAATCGAAAAATACAATCCATTTAAATGAAAAAATAACGTAACATATCACTGGAATATTTTTCCTTGAAGAAATTAGACAAGGTAGATAATCAAGATTTTCGCAGCCAGATGAAACTTGAAGGATGACGGTCCTTCCATCGGAAGTACAAACCCAAAGAACCGTCTCTCAGTCGGAATGTTAGTAGTTTTAGTTTAACGAGGGGTTGGTTATTAATATCTTAGGGTTAACATCCGTCTTATCCTAATTACAAATTGTATACGAATAGGTCTCGAATCATTGTCAATTTCATTTGTATTTGACCAATTCCTTTTTCGCAAACCAACGCGCTGAAAATGAAAATAATTAATTTGGGCCAAAAATTCAAATTTCTGAACTTTGTCTCTAAGAACGCTCGAAAATCATCCAATTACGAAAAAATCGATTTAAATAAACACTTCAATCAATGTAAACTAACCTAAAACATTCAGACCAAGATTGAAAATATTGCCAACAACTCACGACATAATCGGAAAATGTCTAATCAATGAAATATTCATACATCTTACAGAAATGCTCATGAACCGTAAACTAAAGATTTTCCTGTGCATTGAAGAATAGAAAAGTTAAGGGTTTCCTACTAAAAAGTGAGATCATTTATCCGTCGTACAATCAGAAACCGCTTTGGCCTTTACTGGTTTTCAAAGCGAACTAGTAATTGACTGAAATCGATACAGCTCTCCAAAATAACCTTTCCACCAAGGTCGTTTGGAATAATCAAATTATGCTGGGTCCGGGCATGTCTTCTCAGATTGAATCTCCTACGGCACCTATAAGGGCAATTTGGAGTAGGGCATCGCAATTGAGGCTCTTTGCCGCAATCCTTTAAATGTATTTTCATCCCCTGTCGGTGTTTTAGTTTTGTGCCACATTTTTTGCAAACGTTTTCCCCTACAACAAACAGAATGGTGTGATAGCTACTGTTCACATCTCTCGGTTTTGACAAATGGAAAGTAAATTTCAATTAACAGGGTCATCGTAGGTCTGAATAGGAATTTTCTGAAATTCAACTCCATGCAACACTACTTAATTTCATAAGTTTTAGTAACTTGTAAGTACTTAAAAGCTTTTGATCGACATTCAGAAACCCTCTTATATTCCTTCTTACAAAACCTTGCGTTGTAATAAATCTGTTATTTCCATTCAATTTTTATTCGTTACTCATACATCGACTAGATTAACACTACGTAGCTTCTAAGTAATAATTAGATGAAGATCTTAGGTATTTACAGACTTGATGAACAACTAGGAGTTTTTACAAAGATAGAGTAGTATGGCACGACATCTCTTACTGAATATAGGTACGATTAGGTATTAGATAAGTGCTTAATCTCCCTCAACTTCCTTAGTAATAAAAAATGCAAGTTGACTAGATTTAAGTTTTTTTTTCTAATATGGCAGTAAAAATGTATTCAAGTCATTACCGAAAACTATTATTGGTAACGTTAAGAAATAGCGACTTCAATTACTATTATGCTTTTTGTAGAACTAAAATTATCAAGCAAATCGATAAACAAACGAGACTCCCATGATTATGAATAAACTTTGGCGCAAAGAGTATTAATCCTTCTTGATTAATCTAGTTCTGTATATTGTAATGCTTTTGTTGAATTTCGGCAAACAATGTCTGTTCGCGAAATGTCTCTTTAGATTGCTTTGTTGATGGAATTTGCGATTACAGAAAGAGCACTGGAACCGCGCCTGCTTTCCACATTCGTAAACCATATGTCTGCGCATGTTGCCTCGGTGCTTGTAGACTTTACCACAGTTGTCACATGGGAACCCACCTGTCGAATGCGGATCAATATGCTGCAGGTACCAGGACCTTCCTGGAAATAAATACTGCTGTACTAGCGATTTCTATTCACACCGATGACGACGCCTAATTTCGTAACGTTGGCCCAAAAATTTCAAAAATAACGGACTAATTTCGAATGGGGTGATTACGAACGAAATAAACCCAACACAAGTTAGTTTAATGCTGTTTTATTCAAACCTTAATTACATAAGATTTTTTTTATTGAATCCTTTATATTGAGCGACGGGGAGGACCAGGAACAGCGGATACAGAGCCAGATGCAATTACTGTAACAAAAGAGACAAAAACATGAACCCTTCCGCCTTGAGATAACAAATCGGATTTTTCTTTTGCAATTAGAAAAACTATTGAAAATCAAAATGGTTTGAATTTAAACTAATTAAATATGAAACTCACTTTTACGAATAGTGCGATTCCTCCTACTTCTCCATAGCTGATTCATCATTTGTAAAAGTGGGTAAATGAAATGATTACAGTACTGTAATTAAGCGCATGCATTATAGGTTATGGAGTTAAGGAGATAGGATTTCAAAGGATATCCGGAATCTTCGAACGGCGTTGGTGACCGACTCCATTCCTCCGTCAATGAATTCTTCAACTGACGACGGAAAGTTTGTCCAGTCCAGGATGATGAGACGATGTACATACTTTTGCTTAGCTTACTTATAGAATCCCAATCCCACAGCCCCCCTCAAAGCTTATACAGTTTCCCAGTTTCTCCAAATTAATTCAAACCTAATTATAGAAACAAAAAGCGCTGCAGACACTTGAATTTCTATAATTCTGTTGAATTTCGAGAATTGTGAATGTTTTCCTATGAACACATTTTTATTTTTTGTACGACTAGAACAAGACCTCTATCTTTTTTTTTAAATTACATCGTGTTTAAATTTTTTTTCGTGACTTCTCAATATATCCCTTCTCGAGAACTTTCTCAAACAAACCCCACAAGTAAATTGTTTTGCTACACCACATTCGTACTTCAAATGTCGCTCAAGTGTGTACTGAACTGCGTAAGATCGACCACAGCGTTGACAATTGTAAGGAGACATCAATGCTGCAACAAACCACCCATTCATTCTCATGAACAACAAAGTAACCAGAATTCATAGAAATTACAGAAACCTCCAGAACATCTTTCAATGCTGGTTACATTGCTTTATTTAGACCACACTTGGTAATAATCACGAGAATCTCGTTTTTGTTGTGCAATTATACAAATTCATATTATTACACAACAAAAACCAACAGTCCACCAAACATAAAAACATATGCAAGAGGGAATTGAAAGATTCTCACGGATATTACGAAAACAAGCGTTGGCCCTCTATTTCACACATTCATTCTCAATCATTCTTGACAAATAAATACAATGGAAAAATGTTTATACCCACCAGTTTATTTTGTAGAATCAATCAATTGAAATAAATATCCAAATTACCTCGTTCAATAAATTTATCGATAGAACTGAAATCATTCCCCTAATCAACAAAAATTCGTCAAAATAGATGAAAATCGGTTAATTAATGTAAATGACTCCATTCAAAGATAAATTTTCAAACTACATTACGGATAAGTCTTGCTAGCTGAAAGAAATTGAATAACATGTACATATTAATTCACTTATATCCCGAAATGAATACAATAGGGAAACAAAAAATCTTCTAATATTTGCGCGTCAAAGTTGACCAACAAATTTTAGAAAATGTACTTCATCAATTGAAAGAGTTGAAAGCAAAAAACTCCAAACGCGTTTACTGGGCACTTCGACTTTTTCGCTTTAAATTCTTTAAATTGAAAGAAAAAAATTTTAATCGCTAGAACCGGAAAAAAAACAACACGACACAAAATTCTCAAATTATAGAAATATACCCACTCTGTTAACCAAGGGCAACAAGGAGACGACATCACCAAGGCAACTTACCCATTCAATTATTCAAATAAACCTGTTGGATTTACTTCAATACGAATAAAATAATCAATGGTTCAGCGTATAAACTACCAAAAATCTTCATTGATTGATGTGCACTAAAATCGAATAAATTTGACATAAGGGGAAGCTATGACGATCATTCTCTCTCTACCCTTTTAGTAGTTTTCAGATGAGACACAATGATAGTTATAGCCTCCCTTTATGTCAAATTTATTCGATGGCACTGTAGTTACAATGATTCCTGTAAAACCACGAAAGTTTATAAATAGCAGTATTCCTGAAATGAAAATCACAACAATGTTCTCTTGGAGATAATTATCTCCAAGAGGAAATGATAAAAATAATTCCAGAGCTTTCTGTTTGAACTCTGAATTAAACATAACTTCGCCCGGTTTTTCATACATTATAAAAAATAAGGTATCAAAAATCGCGCAAACAAGTTGAGTTTAACCCAAGTTACGAAAACATTCGCTCCTGTTACCCAAGACATACATTCACATTTCACTGCTTTTGGAATAAAATTTACTAAAACTTGTTTTCATTATCTATCAAAAAAGTAAATAATGAAAACGTATACATATTTCCTTGTTCCCCCTTGAAATTTAACGCAACTTTGTCTATATTTGGTACCTTATCAAAATAATACTGTACCAAAAACACGTCAAAGTTGAATTTAATACCAAGTTACGCAAAAACCTTTCACTGTACCTAAACGAAATCAATTACATTTCACCAACAGCTGGCTTGTAATTAAATCAAACTTGGACCCAGTTTGAATACGCTATAATAAATAACGCATCCAAAATTTGTATTCAAGTCGAATTTAAATCCAAGCCACGTAATAAGCTTCCACAAGTGAGTAATAAATTAATCATCTATTACTCACATAACATACTTACTGTCTCAAATAAATTTTGTATACCTCGTTACACACAATTGTATGCAGCTACAAAAACTTTGAAAATAATACCTCGTTGAAAATTCAACTACACGGTCAGAAATCCGTAAATCACAAAAAAAAAACTTCTTTCAAACTACGAAACAGTAGATTGACTAAAGAAAAACACTGCTTTTAACCAGGAAATCATCATCCACCCACATTGAAAATCAATGTTGGCAATTGTAACGATTAAATTTATGTTGTTGAAATTTGAAAACAAACAATTTCAACGAAAAGCACTTGTTAACACAGAATGAACCATGTGACACTACTAAAATTAGCGTGTCACTAAATAAAACTGTACAAGTATATCATTATGGAAGCATGCACATGATAAAAATACAAGTATAATGTTAGACCGATAGTTTGAGAAAGATACATGAGATAGAAGGCCAACAATTTAAAACTGCAACCAAAAATACATCTTCGAATTTGTCAAATATATTCGACAAAATATATACAATGTATTGTTAGTTCCAATCGATTACTTCACAAAACCCAACAAAATTGTACTCGCAATTGCTTAGCAAAACTTTTGGAGGAAAATAAAATAAAAAATTGATTGAATAAAAAAAGCATAGGAACTCTGATCTAATGTTGAAGACACCGAGATATCTCAGTCTCCAATCGACATAAGAACCAAAATGCTTCCTGAAAATCTGAGAATGAATTGAAAACTTTTCGAGTTGAAATGTGAATTTCCAAAGGCAACATTTTGATTCTCCACTCCTCCCCCTCTGCTTACCTTGATGAATTTAATGACGACATTTTACGGTCGACTCCATATATCTCGTAGACCGATAACCGTTTTGAATTTGTATTAATTTGAAGAAACTTGATTCGTATTATTCCGCAAAAGTTGAAATTTGGGCGTTCGGAATTTCAAAAAATTTCATGATAAAATGATCTCGAAAATAATCTTCTTCGTAAAGAGGGGGTAGAAGCGCAAAAATTACAAAAAAAAACTAATAGGGCACTACTATAAACAAAAGCTAGGAATAGGATAAGCAACAAAATCAATAATAAAATCACTACATAAAAAATAAAAATCAGAGACTGGAATTCAAGGTGTTAGTTTTGCCTTACAAATTGCGAGCATTTAAACGTCTCATCCTAATCGCACCCAACAACCTGAACGTCCGAACACGGCAAAAAATTATTCTTTGAAATCGTTCGGACGGAAATGGATGTTGGGACAAAACGGTAGAGAGGTCGTAATAATTGAATCGTAAATCTTACCTTGTGAATCACGATGCGCACCAACGGCCTCTTGAGCGGCCAGAAATACTTCATCTTGACTTTGGTTACCCATGTGCCAACCGCCGAAACCTGCAACAATCCCAACCAAATCGTGACGAAACAAAATCAAAAAAGAAACAGAAGCCCCAATTTAAAATCATTATCCGAATTATTATTGATAAAAAAATATCGAGAATAAAATCAACGAGAAGCGCGGCAATGTTTGATTTTAATGTTGAGTCTTTTGAGGTAGTGCTGCAAGCTGGTGCGCTTGATGCCGTAATTGAGCGACGCTTCGGTGACAGTCTTGCCGCGATTCAAGATGGCATCGAGCGCCAACTGCACCGACTGTTTAGTATATTTGCGAACGTGACCCTCGAGTCTGTTAGTGAGAGGCTCTATTTCGAATTCGGTCCAATTCGTGACATTGTGCGATGGTCGTGGTTTGGCTGCTTTGATGGAGCGACGTCTCACATCTAAAACAACCAACCCACGTCATTGGTCACCAAACAACATCCCGCGAAACCTGAGGAATCCCAACGCAGAAGAGACGAACGGTCGGTACAAAATGGCATTTGGCAAGTCGGTGGAATTCCTCGAGTGTGGCCGTGGAATTATTCAGAGGACGGATAGTTACCTTGACTGGATCCTTCACCCGCATTGCCGTGACTAGGCCCAGCTCCGTCGTCCATCGATTCCATATTGCTAATATCATCATCGTCCAATGTCAAATCCTCAATACTGTCCTCGTTCATTTCGTCAACATACTCAGACTTTGGTTCAAGCATCAGTTCTGTATGTGTCTCTAACTTTTCTTTTATAGGAACATGGGAAGAAGAAGAATCGTCGCACTGTTGTTTATGCCTTGTCAGTATTTCGGATTTGGTTTCTATGGGTTCAGGCACGTCGGCATTTTTCGAGGCAGGTAACATCAGGGGAATGTTTTGGGCGGGTAGGGCTTGATTACTGTGAGATTCTGATGAGTTCGAAGCGTCGTGGTGGTTGTCGAGGTCCTCGCTCTTGCGCCTCATGCGCTTTTTCTTGCGCGGACCGGGCGACTGCGAACCCTCCCTGCTGTCGTCTCTGCTGCTTCGCTGCTCTATCGTCAGGCCTTGTACTTTCGGTAGGGTGGCCGGCTGCGGGCTCTTGGCCTGGGCCGGCTGCTGGGCGACCGGCTTGCGGTCCGTCTCGCCCCCCTTTCTGTTGTCAGACAGCCCCTTGATCTGGAGCGATTCGGCCGCCTTCAGCAGCGCGCCCAGTTGGTCCTGGGATATGTTCACTTCCCCGCGATACATGTAGTCCATCATCGCCTTCAACTCTTGGAATTTCACATCTTTCAATATGAGAACTGGATACTTATCGAAGTGCCTCGACAATAGCGACTGTAAACGACAAAATATTAGTACATTGTAGACAATAAATTGAGAAAAAATCAAAAAAAAAATCAACACGAACCTCGAAGAACGGACTGCAGGCGGATAATACAACTTTGTGTGCGTTGAGACATTTGCCTTCAGCTGCTAGCGTGCAGTCGACGAGCGTGCCATTTTCCAATAACGTATCGAAAACAGCGACTAAAGTGGATTGGTGATTGTTCCACCTCAAACAGAACTGTTGATCATCGTCCATGGTTCTGTAAAGAAATTATGAAATTAGGTTAGGAAATATTTTTCTATGTCTAAAACGCGATAAAGAAAAAAGAATACAGTTCACGAAATGATAAACCGCATTTATAAAAAGCTTTCCGATAGCGATATTGATTTACAGAGCGTCGGCCATTTTGAAAGTAGTACCGCACCCTATCAGAATATGGGGCTTTCGAGAACTTTCGGTTCGATGAAAAAATATCGACGATAAAAAAATCGAAAATGAATTACAATAAAGTGCCAAGGGTTCGTAATTACACGCAGGTGTCGATGGCGATAATTTCTGAAAAGCGAAAATAAATTCGAACTTGGCGTCGTCAAGCTCAACGGAAGCCACGTCACCGGAGAGTGGGGGAAGGGAAAGCGAAGCGTTGGCTTCGGAAGAGGCGACCAACAATGGCCGCTTTTCCGAACTCGGTTGGAAAAATGGCGAGTCGAAATGGAAAAAATCGAAATAAAATCGCCCGCTCGTCCGATCGGCCCGGAAATATCGCGAAAAAGCTCCCCCGTCGGGGATGCACCTAAACGGGGAGCTTTGAGCTTTCGGAAAACATCGCCGAGTGCGAAAAGCTTGGGCCGTGACGAAACAAAGCTTCCCAGCCGCGGACGCTATCGGCCTAAAACGCGTTAAAACCGCTCGAATTTCGCGACGGGCGCACTCGAAGTGATAACGGGGGGCTCGTTTACCTGATTTTGGCACACTAACACTAAATATCACAATAATTTCCACTTCTGTAAATTATTTCACAGAGACGACATGAAAACGTGCTTTCTCTTGTAATGGCTTCTTCTGACTAAAAGCGAACGGCGGGGCTGGCGCACTTCGGGCCTCGGCTGCACGGCCGAACGCGTCCGGGCGCAAGAGCGATGACGTCGATCGGCTGCGTTCCCGCGCTCGGCGCAGGGACGCCACCGCCGCGGCCAATCAGAGCGCGAGCTTTCGCGGCCGGTCGAGCGGTGGGGGGCGCGTTCCGCAACTTTTGCGTAGCGGGTCGTTCGGCCGGCGCGCCGGCGACGCCGAAACCGGCGACGAGAGAGAGGACGGTGAAAACTTGCTAGAGAGAGCGAAGAGACGAGGCAGAGGAGCGAATTTGATCCACAACAAAATAGTGAGCCTGTCTCCTCTAATCGCACAGTCCGTTTTCCACCGCGGTCTCGATTCTCTCTCCGCTCCTTCGCCGCATCGCGCGCTCGGTCCCGCGCCCGTTTCGCATGCATGTTCGTTTGTGTCGGCTGGGTATTTCCGCGGCTGAACAGGTAAGGACCCGGTCGCGGCCCGAATCCGCCGCTCCGTTCCCGGGCGAAAGTCCGGGCGCTTTTTTCGGTCCTCGGATCGCTCGACGTTTTCGAGAATTCGAGTGCGGTCGCCGCGTGCGGATTTCGAATTTGAATCTGGTGCATTGTGGCGCGACCTATCCGATCCCCACGCAAATCTACGCATGCATGCGTCGCACGAGTGTGCGTAATCGGCCCTTCGCAGGTCGCGGCAGAAAAGGCGGTACCGATTCCGTTGTGGGTCGGTGGCGAAACTGAGAGGGGCTTTTTCGAATTTAATTTACCGCAACGGGAGAAAAATCGACGCCGGACGTCTCGTCGTAAAATCGTGTTAATCAATCAAAGCATGCCTCGCTTTTTATGACGTAACGCGGGCCACTTTCATTGCGCTTTGGCCAATACGAAAATATAAATGCGCCTTTTCATTTACGAGGATATGATCCGAAAGAAAATAAGACGAAGATTTTTTTCAAGAAAACGGTTATATTCTATCTCTTATCTCAATTTTCTTTCTTCTTATTTTCTTGAAGTGGAATAAGATATGAAAAAGATTCTGTTTGTGTATCTCGATTTAGTATTTGTTTCCACGTTGGTTACCCTTTTGTGGACGTGATAAGACATCACAGACTGTGGAATCTTGAGAAAACACCAATTTTTAGATAGATAACAGATACTTGAGTGGTATAATAATTATAAATCCTACTCTAGATGGATATTTGGTACTTTGTACTGATGCTATAGGCGCTCTACGGATTTTATACAGGGTGGCATGAAATTAATGTTCTTAGGAAATCTAAAAAAGTTGACCAGATAAGAAAAAAGCTAATAAGACATTACGAAGGATCAAAATAACTTCAATTGGGCCAATAATTCCACAATAATGAATAGTTAAAAATAAAAACATGTCTGCATGAAATCTACGGAGCGATCGGATAATAAATTCTTCATCAAGAGAGGTCATACTCATCGTCCTGTCTCTATTCCTCTAATAGTTGTAAAAAGAGACAAAATGATGATCACAGCCCTTATGAAAAATATATTCGATCGCTCCATACCATACAACCTCTAAAAATCTGTGGCGCCCTGTATGTTATCACCATAACGAACAATTGAACTCGCGATATAGACGATGCCTGATAATGATAATGTGCTAAGATTCCAAAAATTCCTTTATAATCATCATTATTCATAAATTTGTTCATTTGAAATATTGGAATGAAATTTTAACAATGAGAGAATCAATTTTTGTTGTGTCTGAAAATGTCGGGAACCACCATAGATAAGGAAATTTTTACGTGTCTGCTTCTTTCCGATGCTCCACAACAATATTTATCTCATTACAACATTACATTACAATAAACGAGTGATCGATGATCTCACAACTTTTACTCATTATCGAAAGTCAATTTACGTATTTACCCAAATTTCAGATATATTTCAGTTCAATGTTCTGACTGAAAACCTTAATGACAGTCCATTGGTCTGCTGAAATACTTGAAGTTGTTCAGTCCTGGTTTTGGTCCCTTATATTTTCACAGCAAAATAGTTTCAAATGTAAATCATGAAATAGCAAGCTCTTTCTGTCTTTTTTGGGCAAGAAAATAATTGGGCGGGTTCGGACGGACATATGCAGGAAAGTTTTTGAGTGGCGGTAAAGGGGGTTCATATTTCAACTATTCAACAGAGGATTATGAGCCTTAACCAGCACTCGATTCGAGAAATTTCCTTTTCCACCCCTATTCGCTTTTATTAACATCTGCTCGCCCCGTTGTTGAGGATGAGGCATCATGAGGGCTCGAAAATAGAGGGTTCGCAGGTATAAAGGGAAACTTTTAGGTTTCGGTGGGTTCGCTGTGTGTGCCGTAAAACCGGAAGGCTGTCGTTGGGAACTCGGGTGCACACGGGGGGGCCTTCAAAGCGAAAACGCACAAACGATTCAGTTTTCAGGGGCGCACCGTAAATTCTGCGTCATCGCAGGAGCTTATAGAAATTATAAAGCCCCCGACTCCGGCGACTCCCAGAAAATTTTCAAATCTGTACCAATTATAAATGCATTGTTCGAACATTGAAAAAATTATAAGAAAATAAGTAATCCTGCATTGTTCTCCGTTTACCTTTCGTTGGTGTTTTACGTCTCGTTTATTTCCCATTGTGTTTCGGTAATATAATTATTCAAAGGCAGATAATAAATGTAAAATAATCGTTGATGGTAATTCGAGCCTGGAGACGGTCACAATAGACCCTTAAATAACGAAAAACGGGGGGTGACCCACCCCCTAATACGCAACACCCTTCTTTTCATGTTGTGGTTTGTTACAATTATGTCTGCTTATAAGCTGTATTTATGATTTTTTTATTTATTTCGGATCGATGCGAATCGCCTGTAACGAAGTATGGCAACTTATAAAATGAAGTCATCGTGTTTCTTGAATGCTCACCTCGAGTCACCTAATTTGAATTTTAGAAATGGTTTACAATCTTGAATAAATTAATATAACGAAAATATTAAAATCATGATCCTTTTCTCCTTTCTCGTGTTGCGAATTTTCGTTTCGCCGGTTCGTAATTATTACCAGCCAAAACTGTACATCGCGGTGATTAACATCCTTATATTTCCACTTTCGTATATCTATTTATACTGCGAAATGGACGCTTACCTAAGAAGCTCCTACTTTTACTTTGAGAAAATAACGGTTCTGGGGAATCAAATACGCGACTACCTACTCGTAACGTCAGAGGAGTAATTTATTTGTTGATAATCACGGAAAATCAGGTTTTCCCCTCTTTTTCTCTTCATGTTTAGCGAGAGTAGGTCGCGTTTTTGCCGAATTGCATATGAAGACGAAATCAATTAACACAACTTTTTATTTTACAGTAAAACTTCATATGTGTTGACATTTCAGAGCCGTGACCGTTAATTTCCGTATATAGGTCGTTCACTAGTTTCTAGAATCATTTGCGAGATTCCCGCATTTTGGCGGTTTTTCCTATGATGACGGTTCGCTCGGGCCATACGATTATCGACATGAAGGGGGTCTTTGTTGGCCGCCCCCCGACACGACTGCAGGTAGAAACGTCCGCGTCGTCATCGAGTCGAGAGAGAAACCAGGTATAAAAGAAAACCGTTGAAAACTCTCTGCTTGAAGCTCGAACCGTTAAAACCCGGCTCAGACGGTCGTGAAGGATACGACGACGGCATGAAAGCGCCGCTGCTGGGTTGGGTCGGGATATAGCGCCTAGCCCAAGGAACAGACAGCAAAAGGACTAAAATCAATAGAGAAAGGGAAATAAAAATAACCGGGTCTTGCCAGCACGAATGGGGAATAAGACGGAGTGTGTAAGAGAGCGATCGCTCGCCAGATTCTTCGGGGCCTGACAATAAACGTTTTGCGAAGTCGAATCGATGATGAGATGTTGAATATTATCTGCGTATCAGGGGCGCCCGGTTTTTCTCGTATTCTTTCCCCTTCGTCATCGCGATAATCTCAGTCTTAATCCTCGACTAGTTATTATATTCCTTTCCTTATTCGTTTTTCTGATGGTTTATTCGTTTCAGAAAGCATGTCTGGCCAACATTACTGCCTACGGTGGAACAATTACCAAAGTAATATGACTTCCGTTTTTCACCAGCTGCTCCAAAACGAGGCTTTCGTCGATGTTACACTGGCATGCAATGATCTGTCGCTAAAGGCGCATAAAGTAAGTTTGAATACTATCGTTTTTGTAACTGAATACGAACATTTGCCCATTTCCTACCACTCTGCAGTAATTATCGACTTATATCAATCAGGTCTTCCGACTTCCGTTATAAGAATTGTTAATTTTCAAAGTTTTCAAATCTTGGCCTGAATTCAAATTCTTGCCAATAGCTGCCTAAACTGTAAACTCAGGAGCGATACCTCAGTCACTCAGGTAAAGAAATTCTAGACCTTTTTGCCTTGGTGTAGATAAATACGAAACCCACCGCTCCCAATCTCTCTATTCGAAAGCAAAGAAAACGATTGATGGCAGAATGTCACGAAATTTCCCAAGACGAAATAAGTCGAGACTCTTTTTTTATACGGTTATATGTCTTCGTCAAAGTGGAATGCTGTGGCTGATTCGAAACGAGACAGTTATACGAACTTTTCCCCGATCTATTTTTATAAAGAAACTTTCTCTTTGCAGGTAGTACTTTCGGCTTGTTCGTCGTACTTCCAAAAGCTCCTTTTAGAAAACCCCTGCAAACATCCCACGATTATAATGCCACAAGACGTATGTTACGCCGACCTGAAGTTCATCATCGAGTTCGTTTACAAAGGAGAAATCGACGTTTCGCAGGCAGAACTGCAGGTATGTGGAGTACACCATTGCATAGATAAATTTATATCGTATACCGAAAGAACAGTGGTCAAAAGAATGATGGAAGAAAAAAACTCGCATCTTTCCATCATTCCGAAACGAAACGTTTTACTTTTCTCTTGTGTGTGCGATTTTCGTTGCGTCGCAGCAGAGAAGACATCGCGTCCATTGTTCATTCTTTCCTTTGTGAAAAAATAGAAAGGAAATTGTACGTGCTCGACTTGTAGAATGAGAAAACTCCGTTCCGATGAGTACCGGGACATGTTGCTAGTCACACACATCCGATGGTGGGTTCCGTTGCACGACCATAAACGCCCATAAATAACAATATCTCATTGTTTACCAAGTATCTGAAGATTCCTTCAATTTCTATCGAAACCTCTCGACTATAAAGCTTCCTGCAAGAGGGCGCCAGTGCCCTCTCGTGGCGACGACTCGAAGGGTGCGAGCTTTCGGACCCGAAAGCTCCCCCAAGTCGGTTCGAAAATCCGCTAAGGTGGAAGGAATCTGTAAGACGGTTCGTGTTTTTTTCGGCACCATCAAAATGTGATTTCGTTTTTTATTACTCTTTTAGGTACTACATCGAATCACTTGACGGGTTTTTACAGTTTTCTCTCGTCTTTTCTACCGATCATTTTGATTTTTGATAACGGAACACTTTGATGATTTGTAACGAAAATGCATTAATTTATTTCGTAATTTCTGGGTCGTTTGGGGTGTAGGTGGGTAAGAACTGGGAATTTTCTTCGGATGTGGGGAATGGCGGGGTCTTTTTCCAATTAATTCTGGAATTCTGGGGAACTGGGTGGTGCTCCTGGAATTTTTCGCATTGTTTTGCGAAAGACAATAGAGTGATTAACGCAGTGGGGCGAAGTGCACGTGTGCCTCCCTCGGCTCCCTTGGAGGAGACGCCGCCGCCGCTGCCGGTTTTGGAGGGGCGGCATTTCCACCCCGTGCCCGCTACGACGACAATAAAAATCAATCGCGAGCCCGCTCCGCAGACTGATGTTTTCAGGAACGGGAATAGGCCGGTTCGCACCCCGTCGTTGCCTGCAGGAAACCGTTCCTTCCCGACCCCGACCGGCCTCTCCGGTCCTCCGACTTGAAAATGCGATTTTTCCGAACGCGAATCGAATCGCATCAGCGGGCACAAGTTCCGAATCGTCAAAAATTCGACCCCGATAATCGCATCCCCGATTTCGACTCGAACCCAATAACGGGGCCGGCAGCGACCAAGATGTCGGCAATAATAAAAATCGCGAGGGTTGGCCGAAGTGAACGTGAAATACCTAGGAAATGTACACAGATTTGTGGATGTAGGTCAAGACTTGGCGAATACCATCAAAGAGAAATTAGAAAAGTTTCACTCTGATCTCTTTCGTTTATATCGCACATAAAGTCCGCCATAACATACATCGGCGCTCCGATATCTTCACTCTCCTCTCTCGGGTTGAGTCTTAATTCCGATGCCATTTCCAATCGCAATATCGACAGCCCGAGGGAGATTAATAGCGAATTTGAAATTTCCCTTTTTTCCCCCATCTTCTTGTCGGAACGATGTCGACATCCTTTTTGTCGCATTTATAACACAGCCCAGAAATAATGCTAAAGGATTCGGTAAAACCCGCGTTTTTGTTTTACAACCAGTCGTATAGTGCCTAAGTAGTAATTCCATAAAAATGAGGTATAAAGTAAGTTCACCGAATGTTCACACTATCAGTACGTTTTTTCTTTTATCTGTTTTAGAAACGTTGAACTCGCACTCCATCGTTTTGATTGAATGGTGGAATATTATCTTTTGATAAGATTCTACCATCTGGGCGTCATCAGCGTGAGATTTCCACTAATGGTGTTTCCATTCTTACTATTTTATGTTATCGCTCTCTTTCTTAAATCATTAGTCGCATTGAGAGAAAGTATAAGTAAAACCTGGCCGAGCCACGGCGCTGAATTGTCGTTCGGTTTTCAGTCTCTGAATGAACATTTTCACTTTTAAAAACTGGAAAACACGACGTTTCTATCAGTTTCGAACACATTCCCCGATGATTTACGACTGAATTTATATTTATATTGTAACTATTCATTAAGAAAATTCTGTTAATTCGCGAGATGATGTGGAAAAAGAGAGAGGGGGACGATGATGCGAAATCGATTTTAAATCGGTTTAGAGCGAACGTCTTCCCTATTAATTTCCCTTGAACTTGTTCCTTGATCGAATTAGGGTACTTAAGAATTAATTTGCGATCCTTTTTTAGGTTGAGGAGACAGATCGCCCGATTTTTCCCCACCCGAAAATGCGATGTTTTCTCAGATAGCGCTTAGAGTTTAATTAATAAAGGTTTGACGAGCGGAGACGGCCAATTAATTCTATCAAATCGAGATTACAACAATCCAGGCGATTATGACGATTATTATTCTGAAGCCATCGGCCATCAAATGAGCGCAATTCGAAAATTTGAACATACATTCTGTTCATTCTAGAAATTATGACAAAATCGTCCTTCTTGAGGTCTACAAGCTCTGAAAATTTGATATCGTGAAGCGAATGTCGCGTTTAATTAAAAAATCGGTGGGTGATTTTGAGTTTTTCCGAAACGTCTGCAGGATTTTAGGGAGAATGCGTTGTTCGGGGATCCGGGTGGGCGATTCCGGCGCCTGTTTCGTTTTCAATTTTCCGTTATTGTCGTCGATGAGGCGGCATTTTCCCATTTCCTGTCCCCCGTCGACGGCGTTGTCGTCACCGTCGAAGGGAAATGGTCCGGGGCGAGGGCAGCGGCAGGAAAAAAAATGGAAGTCCTCGTCTGCAAAAAGCCCCAATTAAAACCGAAGTTGTAGTAGTGCGTGCGCCGAGCATTTCTCCCGATCTATCACGGGGCCGCAGCATCCCCCCGGTAGGCTCGCTCTGGCCAGTCTTAGTTTGCGCTTTCCCCGGAATTCAGTGCTGAAGGTCGCCGAGGTCATTCGATCAGTAAGTACACAAAGTGCATGTGCACTTGCATGCATGCGGCTTGCACTTTCGTCCGGATCCCGAACCGGAAACCGGAAATCGCCGGAGTCGCGGCCGGGCCCGCTCCAGGTGCATTAGCGTCTCTGTTTTGGTCCTTATATCCATCCGTTCTCCTCCTCCTCTGTCTATCCTTCAACTTTGCCTTCAACCACTCAAACTTTTACATTCGCTCCCGTCCTCCCTAATGAAGACCTACGCTTTATCGCCGGCTGTACACGCTCGCCGATCTTACCGCCGTCTCGTAAAATCCGACCCGCGACTTTACGGCACTCCAACCCTTCGGCCGCGGGGTCATTATCGATTGCTCCAAGACCAAGACAAGGGATTAAAACACCCAACAATCCCTGATACCCCTATAAATTTAAAAACGAAAAGACAACTCTTCTTTTGTTGTATTATGTATTTTACAAGTACCAGAAGTAACCGCAAGCATGAGGAAATTCAGTATTGTGAATGTACTCTGTTCGCAATAGAAAAACGTTATTATTTCCTTCTTCCCGACTCTCTGTATTCCTGAGAATAGTAGGAATCCCAATAAAAGCGCCTCTTTATACAACCAACGATCGAAAGTGAATATTTATTTGATAAAGACGTGATATTTACGGACTCGATGGATACGTTCGTAACGGGGGTTAAAGGTTTTATCACCGAGAGCTTTGTGAACAATTACCGCGGTTTTAATAAAGCTCTACCTCTCTCGGATAAAAGTGCATCACAGCAGTTACTTTATGGAAAGACACTACATATGGAATTCATTTTTTCCAGCAAGAGTACAATTTTTCATACGTTTTTGTATTGCGAATGTCATCATGAAAAAGTTACTGAAATGGTTGATTTATTATTGCATTTTTTCACAAATTGAAGTTGCGATGAGAAAATCCATCAAACGACTTGGTGAATCTCTTGCAAATTCGGCCAATGCTCGCAATGATCATTCTGCATTTTTTTTTTTATCATAGATACAAAATTTGAGTTTTCCGCAGTAATTTAACCGCCCCAAATCGGCGAAAACCCTATCGCTCATCCCATTTCGACGTTCGGAATTCGTGTCCCCACTTTCCGTTCGACTAGAGCTTTCGGTCCGTACCGTCCTTAATTTCTTTTGTCCTCTCGATCGGTCGCGGCTTAGGGGTGTTCCGATCGTGTGCGGCGTCTTCCCGTTCGTGCGGACGACGGCGACGACGGCGACGCCGTCGATCCCCGGACTAATCCGCAGGGTTGCCTGGCGAGAGCGGCACTCGGCTCCGGCGCTCCGGGGCACGCATCGGGGGAAAGTGATGCGGTGTCTGGACCAATCAATACGGGGGTTCAAGGACGGCTCCTATCCCGTATTATACGTGCACACGTATGGCTTCCTCCTTCGCGAAACGCGCCACCACCCGGAGCAACGCCTTCCCGGAACATACAGGCTGTTTGATAAAAACTCCAGAACGCCATAGTTTCTTTGGTTGTGATCCGATTTCAAAAACCTATTAACAAAAAATGATTTATTTTTCATGCACTACGAATAGAGCTTGTTATCAAATTTTTTCCATCAACTTCTTTTTTCAACATTGGTAAATTTAATTTTTTAAGAGTAAAGTACGATTACTTCTAATTTAAAATTGAAGTATGTATTTTTTTCTTTACTATGGTATGTAGAAAGTGATCATTTTTTCAATGTTTATCCAAGAAAACGCATAAAAAGTTTCGCCCGATTTGAATTAATTTTAAAAATGTCAGTTTCAGGAGTGCTTTGGATTCCAAAGCAAACGTGAAAATGACGTTTTTTGTTTAATCCGACCAAATCTGGCGAATCATTTTTTGCGTTTTTCTGATGATTATCAAGAAAAATTTACTTTTTTATTGACCGATGGTATAGAAGAAAATATCTACTTCAACTTTGAATTGGAAATAATCGCGTTTTATCATTACAAAAGTTAAATTTATCAATGTTGAAAAAAGAAGTTGAGGGAAAAAATTTGGTAACAAGTCCTATTCGTAGAGCATGAAAAATAAATCATTTTTTGTTAATGGGTTTTTGAAATCTGATCACAACCAAAGAAACTGTGGCGTTCTGGAGTTTTTATCAAACAGCCTGTATACAAACTGTTTTTTTTTTTTCGATGAAAAGTAGTACCGCCTGCTCTAATCACGCTCTAGTGAGGATGCTGAGGATTTTTTCGGTTCTGATTCCAGTCGCTGCTGCGCACGGCGGACCAGCTCAAGATCAAGGGTCTGTGCGAGCCGCCCGACGAGAAGGAGAACTCGCCGGCGTCGCCCCGTCGCCATCACCAGATCCTCTCGCCGGCAAAGGGCCGGAAGTGCGCGGCGTCGTCGTCGCCGAAGCGGCTCAGGCCGATACACGACAATAACGGCAGCGTCGGCGGCTGCATCAGGCGAAGCGATATCGATATCGATAACCGGAGGCACAAGAGGAGGAGACATCTGAACGGCGGCTCCGAGAATAACAACAACAAGGAGGAGGATGGGAGCGTAGAAGAGGTATCGTCGGACGAAGAAGAACATGATATGCCAGTTGCTTTGCTAAATGACCGCAAAAGGAAAAGGGCGGAGCCGGAACAAGTAAAACCACTCAACATGAGCAGCCATGGCATAATGACGGGGCAGGTACGGCTCAACTTGTTCCTTTATCTCCTTCTTCTTGCGGTTCTTTCGTCTCGTGATATACGCAGGACGGCCCTAGATTCTTGTCTCTTGACTTGAATTTAAACTTATTGGTATTATGCAATACGAGTAAAAAATTAGGCAATAGAGGGAAAATGCTTGGGCAATACTGGAAATATTTGGTAAAAATAGGAAATATTAGTCAATTTTAGGCGATACGAGGCAATAACAGGGATTTTCGGCAATAAGTTGGGCAAAAACCGGTAATAGTAGGTAAACTAGATTCCTGTATACTACCGTTAACCTTAGGCACTTAGGCAATCCTAACAATAATTGGGCATTTTCCGGCGATAACGCAACACGAGTATAAATATTCACGGAGTGGTTTAGACAATAGAGAAAAATACTGGAGCAATACTGGAAATATTGGGCAATATTGGGCAGTATTAGTCCATTTTGAGCAATACGAGAAAAAAAAACAGGCAATTTCCAATAAGTTGGGGAGTAACGTGGAAGTAACTGACAATACTCGGTAAACTAGATTTCTGTTTTATTCTTAGGCAATACTGGTAATAAATGGCCATTTTTCGGCAATAACGCAATACGAGTAAAAATGTTCACGGAATCTTTCACCCCTCGATTATACCGAGGAGTAAACCACTCTCTGCAATACGAGTACAAAAGTTGGGCAATAGAGAAAAATACTGGGGCAGTACTGGAAATATTAGGAAATAATGGAAATAATTAGTAAATTTTGAGCAATAAATCGGCATTTTCCGGCAATAACGAAATACGAGTACAAATTTTCACGGGGTAGTGCCTATACCGAGAAGTAAACCACTCTTGGTAATAGAGTACAAAAGTTAGAGAATGGAGGAAAATACTTGGGCAGTGCTGGAAATATTGGGCAATAATAGGAATAAGTAGGCAATTCTTCCGCAATACTAGGCAATTAACAGGAATTTTCGGAAATAAGTTGGGCAATAACCGGTAATAGTCGTTAAACTAGATTCCTGTTTCATCCTTAACCTTAGGCAATACTGGCAATAAATCGGCATGAAGTGATTTACCCCTTGCTTATAGCGAGGAGTAAACCACTCTAGGCTATACTTAGGCAACACTGGATATTGGGCAGTAATATGAAATATTAGTCAATTTTGGGCACTACGAGGCAATAACAGACATTTTAAGCAATACTGTCAATATATCAGCATTTTTTGGCAATAACGCAATACGAGTAAGTACCACAAATTTTCATGGAGTGGTTTACCCCTCGGTATTATGTTAACTTATGGTAGGTTTATGTTCATGCATTAAATGCATTATGCAATACGCATGATTCAGTCAGAGCTTTCCTAATTGATAAATTTTGCCCTAATTTTCTTTCCATGCGAATTCGCTTTGCGGATATGGCAGACAATCTTCTCGCAGTTCGGGGTGGAAGCGGACGACTTTCCGCCGGAGCCGCCCGCGCCCTCGGCCATCCCCGTGGGCCACGTCGACATGCGGGACCACTCGCCCAGTCGCACCCTCCTCACGAACACGATCCACCGGACGGACCTGTCCGACTCGAACATCAAGTACTGCGACATCAAAAAAGAGTCGGTCGACGTCAAATTCGAAACGCTGCGCTCGTCCTACGACCAGGACTCGCTGCTCGAGATGGACTCGCACCACTCGATGGACAGCCACGACGACGACCAGAGCATGCACACGATGATGGTCACGCCCGAGCTCATGGGGATGATGCCCGGCGTCTCGAACCGTCTAGTAGACTTAAGTAGTAGCAACGAAGTACCTGCAACGATGAAGATGAACAACGGCCATCCGGACGGCGCGCACCCGCACAACAACGCCGCCCGCGCCCACGCGGGCACCGGCGGAGGCGGCGGCCCGAAAACGTGGACTCAGGAAGACATGGACATGGCCTTAGACGCGTTACGCAACCACAACATGAGTCTAACCAAAGTAATAAACAGCGCGCCGATTCAAATCGGTACTAATACAATCCCTAACGCGACTGATTGTCGTCTGCTTCAGGCTTCTGCGACTTACGGCATTCCCTCCACTACTTTATGGCAAAGAGCTCACAGATTAGGCATAGATACACCAAAGAAAGAAGGACCCACCAAATCGTGGACCGAAGAGAACCTCAACAGCGCCCTGGAGGCGCTCAGGACCGGAACCATTTCCGCCAACAAGGCCAGCAAAGCGTACGGTAAGCTTCTTCTTCTCTAAATTATTCGAATGATAACTATGTAATGATGGGTCGGTGGAAAAGTGCCCTGTTCGAGAATATTTCAATACTTTTGGGAATTAAGCCGGGAATTTATAATCGGGGAAGAAAACATTCAGCGGAAACTTTTGGGAAATTCCGGGAATATTCCGATATTTCCCAATTTTGAACTTTCCGCTAAACCAACAACTAATCACAAAGCTCAAAATGTTGAAGTTTTCATCTCAGAATGAGCTAAGGAATCCACCACTGCCCGCGGACATCCCGTGATTTTGGGACACCCTGTGTTTGATTTTTTTTCTGTTAAATTCAATTAAACGAACTAAAAAGCTTAGTGGTTGGTATGCAATTAGAGCTCTGATTGGATGCAAACTGAATATGGCAGAAAAAATGATGAATTTTGGATTTTTCCCCCAAAATTTCAATGATAACTGAATAAAGGAAGTGTGTGATTTCAGGCATCCCTAGTAGCACTTTATACAAGATCGCTCGGAGGGAGGGTATACGATTGGCGGCGCCCTTCAACGCCGCCCCGACGACGTGGACGCCCGAAGACTTGGAGAAGGCGCTGGAGTCGATCCGCTCGGGGCAAACTTCCGTTCAAAAGGCGTCGACCGAGTTCGGCATCCCCACCGGCACCCTCTATGGCCGATGCAAGCGCGAGGGGATCGAGCTTTCGCGTTCGAATCCGACGCCCTGGTCGGAGGACGCCATGGGCGAGGCCCTGGAGGCCGTCAGGTGAGATTTCGGCGCTCCGCTTCTCCCGATTGGGGTTAACGGGTTTCGGGGGTTGCAGGTTGGGCCACATGTCGATAAATCAGGCGGCGATCCACTACAACTTGCCGTACTCGTCGCTGTACGGGCGGTTCAAGCGCGGCATCAAGTACGAGTCGGACAATATCGAACCGAACTCGGACAGCCAGTCGCAATTAGATAGCCACAGTTTCGGAATGGATTACGCCAATTCCCATCAGATCCAATACCAGAACCAGGCGAACAGCTGAGATATAGTTTTCAATTTCGACAGTTTTTAGCCTACGCTGTCGAAATGCTCACGTCTTAGAGAGAATCTTGAAATTTAATTAAATTTAAAAATAAAATTGTAAGAGTGTGCCACTTTATGCTATGATTTCGGATTTTCGAGGTTTAGGCTGTTGTGCTGTTTACAGGTATAATATCTTTTGGTTTTAATACAAAATTCGTTACTATTATTATTATATGATACTTAGGAGATAAGTTGCCGCCCTGTACACCTAAAGAATCGGGGCTGTATTACAAAGTGCAATATTATACCATTTAATACCGTCTAGGGTTAGTGTACAAAAAGTCTTGTATTATATATTCTTCTAGCTAATTATTTATTTCGAATTGTTGTTGTTATTAATTAATTATAATTATGGGTTCTACTTGTATATAGTTTTTATAGCTATTAATATACCAGTTATTATTGTTACCAGTACCTCGAATACCTATGTACTTATCTCGAGATTGCCGCTTATGATATGCCTATCATTATTTTTTGATTTGATGATAAACCCCTGATTATTTTGTTGATTTTGTTTTGTTCTCTTTTTTTGTTAATAAAAACTTAATAAAACCACAAAGTAAAATAAAAATTATTTATTCAAAACCTTCAGTAATAGAATGATATAATTTCAAAATTTTAACATTTATTAGCAATATTGTAATTATCTTACTTGACAGGGCCATGTACAAACTCCATTTTACGATTTAGCCTATTGCAACTGAGACATCAAATTATGGCGTTGTAAGTGGCCCTCGAAAATATATTTTCAAATATGCTGAATGTACAGGTAGATGAAAGTACACTATACGACGTTTAAACAGATTGTCGGGGTCGCCTAAACACGATAACGTTACGTCGAGAGGCTACTTCCCCACGAAGCGTATAACGAGTCATTAGAAATTCTTGAAAAAAACGAAGTGGAAGAATTCTATTGTGCACTGTTCAACGCGCTATAGACTTCATGGTGAAGAATAACCATAATGAGAGCCAGAGTCAGACAAGATTTCAGAATTGGTACACCAAACACTTTATGTTACTTAACACATTTTGATACCTTTGGTGTCACTTATGTCAAACTATATGAATCTATGTACAACAAAGCCTTTTATTAGTTTTATTCCTTCCAACACTTGAACTATTTACAGTCATCATCATATCACCATTTCATCAAAACACGTTGATATTGGGATTTTCAAAAATACAATACTTGTCTCCATAGTGCCGTTACGAAATTATTCGGTTCATCGCATGTTAATAACATTATTAGGAACTGAAAAATTGAATAATATCAGAGCGCGGACATCCCATAATCGATTCCCTTAAATCAGTCTCATAAAGGCGATATTTAGGTGTTTCCCTTTTTTAATAATTTAAGCATCACAACCATTATATCAGATCCGTAATCCAGAAACCTACTTATCGTCGAAAGGGGTCTTGACGAAGTACGTCGTCAAATTGCCTTTTCCTTTCACGTAGGTGACTCCGCGGCATTCGCACGAATACCCGGCGTTCATCAGGATTTTGGCCGTGTCTTCGGTTACTTGAATTCGCCCCATTATTCCGCACGAATCCATACGGGACGCCACGTTGACAGTGTTGCCCCAAATGTCGTATTGAGGCTTTTGAGCACCCACGACCCCCGCGATTACCGCGCCGTGGTTGAGTCCTAAGAAGGCGAAATGTTAATTGAAAGTTACGCCAAGGGGACTTGAAACCCACCAACTCTCAGTTTGAAACGTTGGAAAGCGTCTCTATTGATTTGGTCTAAACTGGTCATCAGGCAGACGGCAAAGTCCACCAGGGCGATGATTATGTGCTCCTCTTTTCGACTCGCCTCCTAATAACAATAATCATCATATTTTATTGGATTGAAATCTATGAATTGTTAGTGTCGATCACGTTTTATGAGTTTATGAATGTGAGGTAGTTTTCGAAATTCGGTTAGTTACCTTGAGGATGTCCTGTTAAAATTAGCAGATTTTGAAACAAGAATAACATTATACTCATTTATTTGCGTTAAACTCGAGTCAAAAGCGTAATAATTAAACTGAAAGTGGCTTTGAGCGATTATAAAGCGATGAGAGAAAGGCACACTACGTCATCTAAAAGCTGCTAACTTTCCAAGCGTGAATGAAAAAGTGCAATTTCCTACCCAGAGAGCGCAGAGAGCTACTGTGGCTCTCTCTGCCACTTACCCTGCTATCCTCCTCTTTGCCGGGCCTCAGACCCGAAGCCAGCATGTAAGTACTCCCTATCGTTTTTATCTTCTCTATGCAGCTGAATTTCGGCTTGTTCAGCAACTGGAAACCGCAATTACCGAATGAGTCTCTGAATAATGCATACCCACAACCGGAAACGCACTTTATCGAATTCGCATATGATCTCGTTGAGCAACCGCAAGCATTCCAATCCTTGCTTGTTGACATCGCTCTCGTCGTAAAACTCTTTATAATTGGGAATGGATGCGAACATCACCGCGATGCAAGAGTACCGTTCGTGGTACAAATCCTGGGTGTGCCGCGACGCCAAAAAGTGCTCGGCCACATGAGCCGGCAGGATATTCTCCAACAAAATCTACAAAAATCATATAGAATTTATCGAAAGCACAAACGATGAACGAGGGCGGACCTTGTTTATGCCTCTCATGGTTTCCACCTCTTCCTGCTCGACTTTCAGTTTGGCCTTCCAGAGATAATCCGTCCTGGAGGTGAACTCGATTTGTCTATCGAGGATATGGAAGAGGACGACCACGATTGCGAGGACCAGAGCCTCTTTGACTTCGAACGGGAAACCCGGGAACCTGTTACAGGGATCCGGATTAAGGGCGGCTCGTTTATATCGGAGGCCACTAACCGATCGAACGGAAACCGGTAGTAATCGTAGAAGAATTCCATGTGGCTGAATATCACCGTGTGGATCACCACGGAGGCCACCATCAGCGTCAATTTCAATATGAAACCCATGCGGAGAAACACGGAGATGCCGGCCAGGGACAGGGCCGCGCTGTAGAAATACGTCTGCGAAACGATCCAAATTATTCCCCTATAATAACTTGAGAAATTTCAAGAAGATAATGCCTTCTTATTTACGAAAGCCTCTTTGACAATTCGAATTCCCCACGTAGAGGGAAGAAGCTCTCTATTCCAGCTTCGCGTTCAAGTCGCCAGAGTGAGCTCGGTTTCAGTTTCGCACTGCGCGGATTATAATTCAAACTCACCGGAACCGATTGGAGTCGAGGCTCGTCTTCCAAAAGTCGAACTTTCAGCGGGTTTTCCGTCGTTGAGGTTTTATTCACCGAATCCGAGTAATTATAGGGGGCAAGATCGATTTCCACCGGAATAGGAATAGGGTTGTAATCCACCTGAAACGTTAGTTTGAATTATATACACGAGAAAGAGAGTAGAAAAAGCACAATTTCCCGCCTCAAAGACAAAGAGAGGTGCGAATTGAAGGAAAATACGTTTCGCGAGGGTGTTTTTCGTTTTATTTCCGAACGGGTGCTATAAATTCCGCACTCACCAAAGTGACAACCGCGCAGGCCGATATGAGTGTGACCGATACGAGAAATATGGCCAATCTGAGACACCTGCTGTTCGAGACGATTTCTCCGGGGGGCGAACAGGCTCCGGGCTCATCCGTGGGGGTGTCGGAGGGTGGCCGAGGTCCACAACATCCGTCCAGCCAGCACAGATACACGAAGACTATCAGCACGACCAGCGTGGGCGCCAGAGTACCGTAAAGCACTATGCTCCTGCAGAGGCGAAATAATTCAAATCAAGCAAAATGAGACTTCAAGTTCAAAGTTTGCACAAAAAATATTACTAATTAAATTAACACACACGGACCTCGTTATTTGCATAACATAATCAAATGAGTTGTGGCATTTCCGTGTTTAATTACGAGGTCCTTATTATTGCGGTCGGATTAGGCCATTTTGGAGGCCTCTCCCAGGACACAAAGAGATATGTAGTTTAGATCGTAAAATAATCCACGGAAACTGCGAGAAGGTGGTATAAAGTGGAGTGTGTGTTTGCAACTCACTTGGGAAGGGTTGATATCTGCATTACACACATCGCTATGAAAATGGAGAGGGCACACGCGATGTAGTAGCGAAATTCCGAGTCGCCTTGACTCCGGTACTCGTTCTCCTGTTTCCTGCTGCGAAACCAAAGTAAAACCGGATGGAGGTCCTCGCTGTTCCACCACTTTCTACAAGAATACACAAAATTATCAAATGTGTTCATAAATTTATAGCTATCGCTAATAGTGACTTTCTTCTTTGGACACCTGGTATGCATACACGTTTGGTTCTTGGAACGACAGTGTTTACCTTTTTGCGGTATAGAATTAACCGGAGAGCGGGGCTAAATTTCCGGGCATGCCTTTATGAAATTTTCGCCAGGCTTTTCGCCCCGGCGTAATATAATTATTATTATTACAGAGGCGTGAAATTGGGGACTTACTTGCATTCCAAGCACGTGCTTCTGTCAGGCAGCAGGTTCGATTCTATCATCGCCAGAGTCTGCCAACAAAATAAATCGAATATTATAGCAATCGGCATCATCAGTGGAGAATGTCTGAAACGGGCACACTTCTCGTAATAAAGCTCCAAACCATAGCCTAGCATGGTAATGCTCCTCGGCGGTATATAATACAATCAGTGTTACACTGATACAAATTCATCCGGTTAGCAAAAAGGGTCGAAATAAAACAATGCATTCAGTGTTAAGTATTAGCTCGCCAAAAAAAATCAAAATAAGGGTATGAGTATAGAGGATGCGGTTTTTAGGTGGAGAAAAACAAGACTGACCTGGAGGTAAGATGCGGACTGAAAATAAACAGAAAACATTTAGATACGAGGTAGGAAAATACGAAAATAAAATGAGGAGGTTGTGAGGCTAAAATGAAGAGAGAATCAGGATGAAATAAATCCGTGTAAAAATTTCACGAGTTCGATCTGCTCAAACGACGTTGCGAACAAAAAACGGCCGCAAATGAGCTTTTTCCGCTCGCGGCTGTAATTCGATGCAACAAGAAAGGAAGTAATTTTCGTCTTATACCGCTCTCGATATAACGTCAGTTGTATCACAATTTATTACGATGAAAAGAAATCGCTACTTACAGTCAACTCGATATTCTTCGCCAGTGTCGATTCGGCGATATTGGCGAACGGTTTATCCGCCCCCCAGCACTCGACATACTTGGTCATTTTGCTGGAAGGCCTCGACCTGGTGGGTGGACCTCCCGGAGTGGCCATTCCGGGACCGCCGACTTCTCCGGCCCCCACGCTGCTGTTTCTCTCCGACACCGTCGACAGACGAGCTTTGGCATTGCCGTTTTGGGCCTCGCGTTCCCGGTTCTGCAAAAACAAACCGCCGGTTTCTGCAATGAACACCTCCAAAATTCTCCCCAAGAGATAAATTCTTATCAGGACTCAATGCTCCCTTTGTTCAAGAGAAACCAACATATTTGAGCAAAACAATAAAAATTAATTCACACGATGAAATTTCTAGCGATAAGGTATACCATTAATGCCCACTGACCTGATTCTAATTCAAGGATGCCGGACGACGTCATCTTTCAGCTATGATCTTTCAGATTATTAAATAGAGCCCATCAGACAGAGTTATACAAACATAACGAATGAGCACGAATGAATAGATCTGACAAAAAAAACATCGATTTTCCACACTAACTCATCATGGAGCGGAGCCTCTATACTTACCTCGAGAGGCAGAATAAAGAGCCATAATGGACTCGGTTGCCAGTCTACTTTCATCTGAATGAGCCGAAAAAGAACTCCGTATTTTTATAAACTCTCATGCCCCATAGCATTTATTTACCTAAAAAGAGCAATCCGAGGAGCAATCGAGTTTTTACCAAGGTTTTTACACGTGACTTTTCTCTTCACCAACCCATTTCGGGTTTAATTATGATTATTACGCGAGTGAAAACAGAATCCTATTGTGGAAAATTAGAAAATTACCTGTATGTTCGACGATGGAAACCCTTAATACCTAGATTTCCATTATGGAGCGGCGGCATGTTTGGTAAGCGTTTACCGTTTAATTGAAATTAATTACATTTCAAGAGATGCAAAATCCCCTTCAGGCGCGTTTTCGTTACCAGATACGTAGTTTCGTGTAAATAACCATTTAACGCGTAGAATAACAGCATTTCAAGCATCACGAGATAACATATTACGAAGATCTGATAGCTTCAATGACGCCACTCGGGCCGGCATTAATCTTAGTGACACTTCCATTTTCGTTCCCTTACAACGTTTCAATATCGGGCAGAATGAGGAAGAGACATCGCGCCCGATCCGGCCAAATAATGTGACAGGGGGAGGATTGTTAAAATATAATTGAGCTGATAGGAAGAGACGTTTGGGGTTGGGTTATTCGGTCGGTTTAGTTACAGCCATCAAGTTCGATTGACACAAAAGGGTGAGATACTTTTATAATGGATAATTAACCAAACTAGCGCCTCCATTCATTTTCAGTCCAACCATCCGTCTGAAAGTCAAAGATAATGTGCTTCACAGTTGTAATCTAATTCGCATTGAATATCAACGACCGAAATAAATGGGACAAATTATTTTAACCTCTTCTGAGGAATTTTTACGTTTGTGAAACAAGGGGGAACGCAGTAATTACTTTTCGTCCGATGGCCGGGCGGAAATTGGGAACCGCCGTAATCACCACGTTTGATCCCAGAGACAGAAGGCATCAGCTCCGGGTGGGAATTATGATTATTCCGGTCTTGTCGGCGAACGTTTCTGCGACGAAGTCGCGATTTGTTGACAAGGTAAACAGAAATGAAATACACCCCCGAGTCGGACAAATGTTGACGCAGTTGGTAACTCGAAGCTTACCGCCTGAATTATTAAACCCAAAAGACTGACGGTGGTGACTTCTCACCCCATTCTTATCTACCTCGTCAAATGGCATCCTCCTATTATTGGATGGACGGAAATAATATTGAAAGAGGCAATAACAAATCGCCATTATAAAAGCGCAACCCTCGTCAACTTGACGACATCGCTTGGCTCATTTCAGCCTGAAAACTTGCACCAATATTGAAAACTCATACATTGCGACTTCAAAAGCAACTCTCAAAGGACACAATAGAATTCATTTCGCACAAATGTAGTTCGCATCGTTAGACGTTCGAATTCTATTTCAGAATAATTATAATTCTATCTCCAGTAGACTATTCTGTGCAGGTAGGTATACTTGTTGTGAAATCGAAGGAAACGTACCTTTGGGGGAATAATAAGAAAAGTTTCTATTTTATGGTCCGCTAGATACGCCTCTCGACTCATGCCATCTCCCGGTTCAACTTCGAATCGGTCCCCTAACTGATGCAAAGTGGATCTGGTGATATGCACTCGACTGAAACAGTACAAAAATAACTAATATTAGACGGCGAATGAAAATAAAGCGGGACGTCCACCCAGTTCGCTCAAACTCCCGAATTACAACGGGATCGGGTTGATGGATCAACTGTGAAGATTGCCTCGCGATACAGTCATCTATTTCCCTTGAGCTTTCTATCTGGAATTGGGGCGAGAGGTGTTCCGTTTATTCCAGTTATCATCATTAAACACAACCCCCGATCCCTTTTAGTGCCGGAGCCGCAATAGTGTAGTGTAATAAGAGAAGTTTCAACTTTTGTGTCTTGCTAAACCAACTACTGAACTTCTTATCTCATATTTGGCGACGCAGAACTTATTCAAAGTTATATCAGGGGTGAAATTATTGTTTCAAATATGGGGTGGAAGAAAATTCAACTGCGAAGAGGATAACTAACTAATAATGGAAATAATTAAAGATTCAAAATCGATGGCGCTGCTCTTATTATACGTCTCGCAATAATTTTAATTGGCGTAATTAGAGTGTTCTCTATTAAATGAGGTTTATAATTGCTTTTCCGTGTTTTTCCGAATGAATTCAATTCTGAATTATAGTGTATCAGAGTAATTGGAAAAGTTACACGAATAATAAAAGCGGGGACCCAATGTCGAGAAAAGGAAGAAGATCCTACTTTATAAAGTGCTTAGCTTTGAACGTTGTGTTGCTTTGTAGTGAATAAGTGAAGTAACAATTCAGTTCATTGTGCATCGCATAATTAAGTTAGGTACCTACAATGCGAGCGCGAATTTTATCAATTCGCATCCCCCATCTGCGCTTTTAACCTTGACCTCTCCGTGAGTGTAGGAGATCGAGGGTTTCATTCTGAAAAAGCCGATGGTATTATTCCGGGATGATTCAATCACTGTGGCCAGCGGCTTTGATATCGGAAATCATTCAGGAAGTCTATTAAAAAGTGGAGCGCCCGCATTAATGAAGGCTTTTATGCGTAATAATTAAATCTGTGCGAGGGTCGCACGTATCATTTCCTAGATCGAATCGCCACCAGCGATACCGCATACGCAAACTTCACAGAGATCTAAATTATCGAAACTTTGCAGTTTCCAGAAACTATTCAATTCGGATAATAATGGAGTTCATCATGTCACTTTCAATTTCCGACATACATATCTCTAATGGGGAGGAAAGACCATAACTTTGTACCCTTCAGATATTGACGTCATTTATCTGGATAACGGTTCCGTTTGCTCCATTTCGTTTCAGTGGCATATTTGAGGGCTGTTAAATCCGTTCAGTAGCCGGTTTCATTACTCGAAGAACGATTTTTACGAGTCCCCATTAGCAGACGAGTGAAGTAATCCGACCATTTTAGAAAGACAAACTGATGGCTTCGCCGTAATTGAGACGATGCAAGATTCAGATTCCAAACTAATTGCGCTTGCAGTTACAGTCTTGCAATTTTCTACGACGCTAATTCAAATAACGAAGCCAGATTTTTAACGGCGTTCGGTACGAAGCTAATTAAATTAGCTACGTTGTACGAATACCTCATTCAAACTTGCACTACGTTGAAAAGCTTGAAAAGCTCCGGGCAAAATAAGAATAATATGTAATAATGGACGGTCAGTGAATATCAAAGCCACGTTATCCAGAATGAATTTCCTGTGTGGATACAATAATAACGCATCCGCATATGCAACAGCAAACAGGCATTAATTATCATTATCACCTGCAGGCAGTACTTGCAACCAAGCTATCCATCAATCCTATCCTTTGTCTTGTATCAATGTTTGAATGTTCATTAATCTACACGTGTAAACTGCGCTGGTTATGATGTGTGGGCGGGTGGTAAACAGAAAGCTGCCGAGAATTATTACTGACCCGGCTATTCCTCCGGATTCCATGTGGTTGGCCAAAGTAACGTCGTCGCTCCACACGTCAAATTGCCACTTTCTCAGGCCCAAAACGCCGCAAAGAACGTTTCCCGTGTGGATTCCTATGCGCATATCCACGTTGAATCCGGTGGCCTCTCTCACGAACCTGCGGAAAAAAGAGCGGCCGTAATTAAAATTCGCTCGCCGTGGGCCATTCGCTGGTGCGCTTTGAAAAGTGAGAAAATTTAATCCGACATGAAACCGTCATCGCAGATATGTTTACGAAAGAAAGCGAAATCTGCTGCCGATATGCTTATATTTATCCCGAAAATCGGTTTGTCTGCGTCTGGATGATGGATTCAATTAGGATTAAGCACTTTTTTGTGGGGTCGTTTTCGAGGGCGCGGAGCGGAGATGAAAAATTGATGACTTACCGGATGGCTTCGATCATTTGAAGTCCCATGTTGACGCAGTTGTAGGCATGGTTGGGCCGCGACACCGGCAATCCGGAGACGCAGTAGTAGCAGTCGCCTAAAATCTTGATCCTCATGCACTGGTTGTCCTGAGACGACAATAAACACACTAATTAACTAATTAAAGCAGACCGTAGACGAGCATCCGATGTTCCAACACGCTGATTTCCTCGTCTAAATGTAAACCTAAAGCTGAAGATATTCGACCTAATCACTGATGTAATTTTGCGATTGCAAGATGTATTACCTACCTACATATGCAGATGCTTTTTAGCTCCTCGTTTAATCATAATTTTTATTTATGATAACACAGAATATCTTCATTTATCTCATCAAGAGGGAAAGAAACTCAATATTGATCACTTCAATGCAAATTAATGTTTGGACACAAGCATTTTGTTATCTTAGGCACTAAATTTAAGGACCAAACCGTACGTGTTTTTACATAAGCATTCTAATATTCATAATCAATCCGAACCATCTCATTTGAAAAACGAAAAACTGCTAGAACGTAGGTATAAAATAAGAGTTTTTTGGCCGAGGATTCTACTTTTTATATACATATAGACATCGAGCCTCAAAGCATTTCAATACATTACAAATTTCGATTACATTTCCAATTATTAAATTATACATAAACTAAATTCCACAATGACATTATGAAGGGTCGTTGTTAATTTATTGGATAATTTATGTTATTATTCTCATTTGCGTTGTCACGCTGATTCTGTTATAGTTCCGCAGGTAAAATAATGGAAACCAACGAGATTTAAATTTTACGAGATTACAAAATTATTGGCAACAGCGCTCGTAACCGAATTAACGTCGGGATATTGCATTATATTACACACGGATTGTAATGAACGTGTAATAGGCATCCATATATAGCCAACCGGACGAAGTTACTTTTCGAACTGTTGAAAACTTTATTATGGTCTTGATAATTGACAGCAAATAAAAAGTTTGTTCTTGACCCTGGCATTTACGATCCAATCCGGTTAAAAAAAAATTCATTAGATAAAGCTTCCACAGAAAAGGACGCGGGTGTGCCCGGACTAGCCGGTAATAAAACTACTGAGTAATTTACCGAATAGGTTAGGTACCCAGTCCCGGTAAGGAAACTCGTACATCCCTCGACTAATTGAACATAAAGCTCACAAGGGTGGGTGCGGGAATTTAATCATTCGAGTTAGGTGTCCCACGTTAGGTAGTAAAAAATGTTTAATTTTTGCGACACACAAATTTAATAACGGGCTTAATGCGCGCTCCTAACTCAGTCGGAAGCCCCAAGAATTAAATCGCAATTTTATATAACAGACAAATCTCTTCGGTCGGTGAGTTTTTCTAATGGAAAATGAGAGCAGAAAAAGAAACGGCGACTGCACGGTGAGAGAAAACTCTCAGCGAGTTGTTTCGTCGACGAGGCACTATTTAAGAGGCTTTTGTCGAGTTTTCCCATTAAATGAGAACAAAGGGGTAGTATCGCGATTAAAATACGAGTCTAAAAGCTTATTTACACGGCTTGAAGCCGTGTTATGTGAAAATTACCGGTGGCGAGGTCGGGGTCGCGGTCAGAACCTCTTCATTTGCCACCCCCCGGTTTTATTTACGATAGCGAACCCCAAATTGTAAAGCTAAACAACGATTGCGTCAGAATAGCATAGTATTTGTTCGCTTTTATCACGCACAGAAAGCTCCATTACAAAACCGCTCTACCAGGTGTCTCAGAAAAAAAACTTATAGAGCATATAAACATTGGTTTGAATATTTTGCTAAAAATCTATTCTGAGTCACCCGGTACGGTTAGTTGAGAGACTCACAATTCATTCGACTTATAAATATTTTACGGCCGCAATTAGTGTTTGAGAAGTGCTAAAACTGGCGATCGAAGTATTATGGCGTTTTATACGGACGATGGCGATAAATCGAGAAAGATGACGGTTATGTGGAAATAAATCACCGCGTCGGCTTAAATACGGATTTCGTTTTATACTCGTAAAAGTCTCAGATAAAATCCTCACCTGGGCGATCTGATCGAACCTCCCGAAAAGCTCGTTCAAAGTCTTGACGAGGTCGGAGGCGGACAGTTGCTCCGACAGAGGTGTGAAATTGACGATGTCGGCGTAGAGGACCGAAACGTTGTTGTGGCGTTGCACGTACATCTCGTGGAAGGTCCTGTTCGAGTGCTCGTTGCAGGCGTCCGCCATTTTCAACATGATGCTCCGTTTCACCTGCAAATTCGACACCAAAATCAAACGCCAAGTCGCCGAATGGAAATCCTATTTGTCGCAGTGGCGAAACCCAGATAATCGAAAGTAAACACCTCCACCTTTATACTCGCGTCTTAGATCAGAAAATTAGATCGAAGCGACGGATCTGGAACTCTCCCATTTAATTTAACTTCACCAGAGAGGCGACCCGTAATAGATAATGCTTTATAACACGGTTAAAACTGGTAGTTCATAAGCGAATTTCGGAAACTGTACTGAAAGTGGAGAGAATTGGAGCATCTGAAAGCCACTCTGGATTTTCAGCATTTCAGGAAGCTACCATAACATCCACATGCATAAGTACCGAGATGAGTAGCTTTTCGATAGTGAAAATACACTTCAGCAAATGAGATTTGAAAGATTTATGTTAAGGACGCGCGATGTGTGTGTATTATATTAACCCGAAGGGCCTTAAAGAAAACGCAATTTATTTATCCTCCGGGTCTCGGCCTGAAACGTGCACACGTATGTTCCTCGACCACGAGCGAAAACGGTGAATTATTTAAAACGAATAATCTTCCAGTCAGGAGCGATCCACTTTACGCATATCCACCCCATTTAAAAACTAAAGTGGATACCGTCCGAAGTCGATAATCAGGTACGATATCTGTTTTATATCCGGCCGAACGATCACGAATTCCCTTTCACCACGTACGGCCCATAAAAAAAACGTCATTTCGACGGGGGATTTCGCGTCCATAAACCGCGCGGCAAAAAGCGGAGCCGACCAATTTGTAACGTTACTCCGGGATGATGGTTCGTGGATTTATATGCGACGGAGCGCCCATACCCGATCGCTCTGATTTCGATCGCCTAATTTCAAACTCTAACGATACAATAAAAAAAGGGTTGTAAAAAGTATTGGAAGTGGAGCGCCTGAGCCAATCGAACGTATATGCACCTACCGGATTTTCCCGGCGAATAAAGAAATCGTTTCACACGTATACCGGAGACCCTTATTCAAGTTAAAGGCTGTCAAAAGCACCGACAGATTTTCGTAGTTAGTTAGAGTAGTATGCATGTTACCGTCAAAGCCAGAAACTAGATTACTGTATCTAGGTTTTACAAATCTACCTTTAACTGATGGTGTATTCTATGTATAGTTATAGCTATAGACTGGAAAATATATACGAAAAAAGAATCATCAAAACAAATCATGTGAATCATGTACGAAAAATACAAAAATGTGCACGAAATAATGCGAAAATTACCAAAATATGCACGAAAATAGACGAAAATATCGTGTGTACTGCCCTTTTTCTGTCGAGTTAGTGGTGACCATCTCTCTGTCTCATATTATAAGCATTTGAAAAACAGAGACAGAGAGATAACTTTTGCCGCTTTTGCTGAGCTCTTATCTTCGCATCTTTTTGCGTTTTTTTGTGTGTAATTTTCGTCACTTTATAATCGAAAATGTCATTCAACTTCAGTTCTGTGTTTTCACATGCCCGCACAGTTTTCGAATGAATTGAAAACTTCCTTCATGCATAGCATCATAGCTCAAATCATTACAAAAATGAGTAAGTGACGGTTGACAACGCCATATGCATTTTCAAAAAATTCCTGAAATATTCGAAATATGATGCACAAATATGCAAAATGCACATTTTCCAGTCTCTAGTTCATAACTATGTTCATAACTATGCTTGAAACCATTTCAAAATGATTTGGAGACTTATAGGAAATGGTTACGAACCTCGGCGGCTATGTATGCCGGGATGACGCTAAGCAGAAGTTGCTCCTGCTGCTCCTTCTCGCATTCGAGCTTCACCCTGGACTCGATGCAGGTCCTCGTCCCGACGAAAGTGCGCCTATGTGCCCCCTCGGTCATGTGCCTATAGTAAAGCCCCGTCCAGCTGGCGCTTATCAAAAGCACCGCCTCCGGCAAAAGCTGCAGGATTCGGAAAAGACGATTCCACATTCGAGAAATTGAGAAATTGGTCGACTCACCTGCAGATAAAACGCGTGATCGGTGTCGTTGACCCTGTCGGCTATCGATAGCCCCAGATGCGCCGCCGTCACGACGGCCGCCACCGCCAGCGCCACGGCCCTCGAGAGCGGCAGCATCGTGTGCACCGCCAGCAGGAGGGCGAACAGCGGCAGCGGGGCGTGCCTGCCCCCCAGGACCAGCATGGAGGCGGCGGCGATCCCCGTTATCAGCAGGGACGAGATCAGCGCCCAGGCCTCCGACTCCAGGATCACCGGGAACTGGGACGCCATCAGGACGGACAGCAGCGTGAACGTCAGGACCGACATGACGATTATCGGCAGCAGGCTCGATTGCAGGTCCTGCAAATCACCGGAATAATCGCGGATTAATGCTCCGGACGATCGTCTTTGCGCATAAAGCGACGAGATTATTCCCGTCTGGCTGATGCATATTTTATGTCGCACCGTATCGGTTTAGCTTGATTTCATTTGTGTGTACAAGCACTGCCTATTTGTTTATTCATAACTACAAAAATGTGGTACTCCCGTGTCCTGTAGCACTAGGAAAATTAAAATATGACCCAAATATTATATTAGAGGAATTTTCCCACTCCTGAAGACTCATTTGGAAGCCCTTTCAAATTTTTCGTCGATATCTTGACTAATAAGAAAGTTACAGCACTTTGAAAATTTTGTCAAAAATTTCATAAAATTTCTCGACTAAATCGATATCTGGACACTTTTTCTGATAGATTTTGAGCAAACTAAGCGATTCCCGCCTCGCTCGACTCGATGGCTCCACTGATAAAGAAGTTACGGCACTTTTACTACCTATGTAGCAATTTTACTACATGCGTAGCAATTTTACTACTAATTTCACTAAATGTTATCTGGATTCTTTTCCTGATAGATTTTGAGCAAACTAAGCGATTCTTGCCTCACTCGAGTCGATAGCTCCACTAATAAGGAAGTTACAACACAATTTCGGAATTTTCTTTTCTACTTTTTTTCTGCGGTTGATCACGTGATACGCTTTTCCATTTAATTGATGCCTTTACGTATACCCTTCATCCCGAGTGATACAGTCATCACGTCAGGGAAAAAATTACTGCAAGTTTTCCGTATTTTCGTCATTATTGAGCGATTTGAATGGACCTATTCCACATTCTCCGATCGAAAGTTTGACGAATCTCGATTTCTGGTAGTTTTCGCAAATTTTGGGCCAAACATTTGAGGTAAAAAAAGTTGGTCCGCCAGTGAGTTAGTATAGTTAATTAATGTTCTGAAAAAGTGAACGATCGGGTGCGATATTCGAAATAAATAAATCGGTGTAAATGGAGGGATCACCAGTAATATGGAAATTTGTATTAAGACCGACTGATTTTGCCCTATCCAAATCAATGTGAATTTTAATCAATTTTCTAACCCAATCAGTAGACTAATTTACATTTTTTAAAAACGTGCCTTTCGGTATTGTTCTGAAGAGGTGTACCTGAAAAATGTTAAAGAAAATTTGT
The DNA here is from genome assembly GCA_949788335.1 of Salpingus planirostris. Taxonomy (NCBI): domain Eukaryota; kingdom Metazoa; phylum Arthropoda; class Insecta; order Coleoptera; family Salpingidae; genus Salpingus; species Salpingus planirostris. Next base: position 5,283,052 of record OX460918.1, on the reverse strand, counting down.
CCCTCAATTTTCTGACGTTTTATCCAAAAGGTATACGAGGATTCTTAAAGCTGCGTAATGGCACGTAGCAGAAGTTTGTTCATTATTTATTTAATTCCAACCGAAACTTCAAAGAAAACCATGCATGCACAGAAAAGTGTAGCAGTAAGTAAAAGCCGTGCCGCACGTTTCAACTCTGAGGTCGTAAAGCTTTTTGGAAAATTAATAGTTCTCGAAAGTGCCCGCGTCTGGGAATTCCAGTTTACAGCTACACACAAAAGTTTTCACTCGGGGGATGTGTTATTGGTAATTTTTGTCTGGCGAATTTGATGTTGTGAAAATTCTCCAAACTTCGCAACGTCTGATTCTAAAATGGCCAGCGCTTTTGTGCGTCAAAAGATCACAAGCCATCCAGAGCCTAGATGCAATATATCCCGATAAAAATGTCGGGATGACTACATAGCTATCGAATCAATGGGACGTTTTCAACACAATAGATTGCACTGCCCGCTGTACCGGAGACGACTCTCCACCTATAACCCAGATAACATTTTACAATTTAGTCCAATTTACCCCCTCACCGTGCGACCCGATTCGAGAAATCGATCATCGCAACTCGAGTCAAATAGAGAAAAAGACTTTAAATCGAGTCAATCACCGGTGCATGTCGCTGTGATAATAACCCGTCGCCCATATTATCGTGATTGAACGTTAAGTAAATGCGAAGCGAATTAATATTTCATACCGAGCACCCGAGGCACACGTATACCTACGTGAGATTGCACGATAATAACGTTAGTGTCCGTAACGTCTCAAAACGGGAGAGGAGCTCGCGATGAAATCGCCTCTCGGGGCCCAATCACGTTTAAAGGACTTAATTCAGTTGAGCACATAAGTCGGACAACCCTCGGGATTTAATTCGTTGTAATCGCCCACGTTTCTTCAATTTCTGACGGACCTCCGATGCCGCCGAAAAGTCTCACGGAAGAGGAGAACACATTGCCCGCTGAGAGAACAAATCAGGTTCGTTCCGACGAAAGATCTCGGGGGCTCTCCCCGGCGTAAGCGGATTATAGGCCCGTCAAACAGTCGTTTTTCGCCAAATAAAGCACAGAAAAGGCAAAGTACTTGCGGTGGTGGGATGAGTAGATTGCCGGAATTCGTTAAACCGCCTGTTATTGCCGGATTTCAAAAGAGATTTGCAGACTTTACGCCCCAATTCCGTCTATACGCAGAGATTTTCTAATCATCAGCGCGTTCGTACGGCTCATTTGTCGAAATCATTTCAGATTTAACTTTCAACAAAAATTATGTGACAGTTTTACTATCGCAATTTGCACCATAATATTTTGGTTCAACGTATATTAGGGCGAATTTCCATTACCTATCATTACCATTACCTACCATTACCAGCCAAAGTTTCGGGAGTAATAATCAAAAGTTGTTTTAGGGGTGTCCCCAAGTCCCAATTCCGTTGCGACACTAACCAACTCGCCCTGTCGGTTGTATTACCCAAAACCCGATCATTAGTTCGGCTAAGCAGTAAAGTTCCTGGTAAATTCCAAGCGTCAAATGCAAATACAAATAGAGTCAGGGATTTGGGAAGTTGGCGGATGTTACATTAAACTGATTTAGAAGAAATTACCGGAAAATTAATTAATGAGGAAGTCCCACTTGCCCACAATTTCATTTCGCCCACATAATTATAATCCGATTAGGACCTCGAAAAGTATCAAGCTGATCGGGTTATTTTTGGATGTATATTCGCCAATTACCCAGTTTTTTAACGAGGCGTGTTTTCAATTAATTAACAACTTTTGATTCTCAATTGGCTTGACCTGATGTGGAATTCCTCTCCCCAACAGAACATTCGTAATAAATTCATAAATGGTAATTTCGGGGTTTCGGCCTATTGTGACTAATTGACACTGGGGATTCTAGCAAATTATGAAAGACCGAGGCCAGAAAACCGGCCCGTATTGTTCAATACAAACGATCACAAAGTCACGTATACTTCAAATGCACCGCGAAACCGACGGAAGAATAATTCAATTAATAATGTAGGTTACCTCGAGAATCTACGCGAGGAAGATTGTTTGAATAAATTTGCATTTCGGGAAGACCGTCCCACTCTTTCGGTATTTGTTTCCGATGCATAAATTTCCGGAAATTGCGAAAACGGCCTTTGTTATTTTGGCCGAAAAATTAAATACGCATCTCGATCACGTAAACTCTCCCCCCGACCTAATTAAAACTTGTGCCGAATAGGCCGTAATTCTTCCTATTGCCTAATTAAATTTGTGACTTCTTGAAGTACACATAGACAACATTAGCCGCCACGTTAATCAGACAAGCGCTTTATGTGTATAAGAAGGTCAGCTTAAACTCTCTGAAAGCCAAACCCTTTATAACATAATCGCCTAAAGCGTCCCTTAACAATTTAATTAATTAATTATACATACCCAAATGGGTACATGAATTAATGAAATCTTTATTATTAGATAAAGCTCAACTTTAGATTCCGCTAAAGATTCGTATAAGAGATTGAAAAGCGGGGTGAATTTTTCGGTGGGTGAATATGCGGGATGGTGCATTTCCGGCCGGATCTCGGTGGGAATTATCTGCGGAATCCTGCGGGATTCGTTTACCTGGACAATGCAGGTGGCAATCAGCAGTCCCGCACAGGTCACCAGGGCCAGCGACAGGCATGACAGGAAGAGGGCGTGCTTCAGACGAATGCAGTACCGCTGGTACAGGGTCTCCAGCTCCATCCCGTCCACTGAAAAAGGGAAAAATCATTGAAAATGCGCACGGAAAGAGTTCCAACCGCACAATCTGAATTTTAATCATCTCTACAATTTGCGGCCGACACCCACGAACTTAAAAGTCGGACGAAGAATCTAAAGTTTTCCCCTTTTTCTCCGGTGCAATAATATTATTTCCTCCAAGGGTCGCAATCCTAATTCCGATCTTTTTCGAGCGTACGGCGTATGCCCTCATGAGTATTTTATTGAACTCCTGTTCACATCGAATTTCTAGAGCTTTTAAAGCGCGATAATTGAATTAGACCGAGGTTTATTTCTCCTTAATCTTACATCGGGATTTCGACACGACTGAATTAGATTCTTTCGCTTTTTTCGAGGTATGTGGAAGATACTTTATAATGGTGGGATCGAGATACGTGGCACAAAGCTGAAAGCACCCTCGTTTTTTTCGGCAACGATGAGCCGAGAATAAAACTCTCGACGAGGGTCTTTGAAGTGGTATATCCGAAAATCCGCGTGTTGTCGGAGACTTTATCAAGATTCGACACGGACTTTTCAAAAAGTTCGAGTGTGTATATTCATGTACACCCAGACGATTTAGGTAACGACGAAATTCGCTCGAACTGATTAATTATCTCCAATAAAAGTAGTTAATCACTTCGAGTTGTTTGTTCCATGTTATGGGAATTTCCGAGACTCGTCTCGACTCTCACAAAAAATCGCTTTGCATAATCAGCCGTGCAGATTGAGTTAGAGCGTCGAGAAGTCCTTGACAGATAATACGAGGGATGCAAAAATGTCGCCAGCACTAATTCCGTTTGAATTTCCATCGAACGAGGAAACCAGTAAATAAAATATTTTGTATTTCCGGACGCGGTAAAAGCAGAGTTTCTAAATTATACAACTTATTCCCATCAAGATCCGCCGATATAAGCCAATTTATCGCACTCCCACTGGAGTTTCGTCCTGAAGAGCCGAACCGAAAAGGTTCATGTTTATTTTTAACGTCATGGGAAAACCTTTTGTGGGGGTAATTAGGAAGACAGGTGACAGAGGTGGTGTCGCCCCTGGAGGACCGTTCCGCAAATAGACCGCACCCTTGAGCCCTAAAACCGACCGGGCTGGCCAAAGGGTCAACCCGGTACTTCGCGTATTTATCAACACCGGCATTTCCAGATTAGCTTCCCGGCGCCCGCAATTTTTCACCGACCAATACGCAAACTCTACGTGAGGTCAAGGGGTGCAACCGGGACAGACCCGGCACCTCGAGAACGACTCCCACGGGAGACGTGTCGGATTTTTACGTCTGCATTTACAACAGTTGCAGGCGATCCGCCAACGGCGCATCAAGTAATTGGATTATTTATTCTGAATCAGGCTCCGATTTTACAGCCAAATTAAACGGATGTAAATTGGACGAAAAAAAACTCGTTAGCTAAGCCTCGACAATAAATAATTCTGCAAGCGACATCCGGATTTCTGCTTAAAGGGCACGTTTCGTGGTTTAGGACCGCTGAAAATCCGCCACATTAGAAAATTAAAAAATCCGATTTTATTTAAATCATCAACGTTACGTTATCGCAAAGACAACACGTTAGTAGAAGAGGGGTCCCTAACCCCACTCCTACCCCCACTCCTCTGACGTCATTAAGCCCCGCCCCTTGACCAATCAGAGCTGACCTGTCCTACGTCACAGAAAATGGCGGCCTAACCCGGGGTTTTACAGAATTGGATTTGTGTTCTGAAAGATTTTTTTCTTAATTTTTTGATGAAAATTGGAAATTTGCATAATTAATCTGATACGGAATTGTATTTTTGTATTTATAGTGATTTTGGGTGGATTTGTTGTAGGTAGAGTGAAATTCAGATGTTTATACTATGATTTATACATTTATTAACAAAAATTTACATAATTAAGAGTCATAAACATCCAGAAGCTCTAGTAATTCACGATCGACATCGCGAAAAGCTTGCAGGGAAGCAGAATTGAAATAAAGGTACCCCGGAATGGTTCCAAAGCGTAGATTTTCCAACCGAAATTTATTGGGACCTATTCGGCTGACACATGCGTCATCCAACATCCATCTGATGCCGGGTTTTGGGGAAAAAATTACGGCCGGAATATATTTTATGAAGCTCCGATACTGTACAGAAGACATCTCTACCACATTAGACTTGCGTCTTTTGGTGGTTGTGATGAGAACTGTGGCCCTGTAGCTCCTATCAGGGTCCATCCCCACAGTTGCCAGATAATGTTGTCCGACCGGGAAGATTTTCTCAGCGATCAGTTTTCTGTACTCCATATCTAGTAAAATATTAAAAATAATATTAAAATTAATTCCGAAAAGTATTGTGGTAGTGTACTTACTTCAGATATAAAAGATAATACTTCGGGTGTTTGCTATTTGAGGTGGTACTTTTTCACTGGAGGAAGAAGACTGACTAAACGGGGAGAAAGATGGTACCTTTTTTCGAGAGCTTGGACCCCCACCATATTTTGATTTTTACATTGGAAGCATTGGGGTCCCTAACCCCTCTCCTCCTGGTCACCACACTACGTCATACCGATTTTCGATCGAGAGCTTGGACCCCCACCATATTTTGATTTTTACATTGGAAGCATTGGGGTCCCTAACCCCTCTCCTCCTGGTCACCACACTACGTCATAAACATTTCCAAGGAAGATGCTGCCTACCGCGAAAAGAGGATTTATTTATACCTCATCTCAAAAGTGTACGAAAGTACCTTTTTTCAAAAAATATCGTAAACCTTCCTTTTTAAAAAGGGGGGGTGCCAGTCAAATGACTAGCAGAGCATAAAATTAACGACGGGCACTTGTAAACTTTGTTCAGGCGTCGGGTCTGAGATTGTCATGAAATTTCAAAAAGTCCTGTGAAGATTATCTCCATTGTTATGAAAGTCAACGAGTTCAAAGACCGTTCTTTAGATAATAGACCTGTCGAATGTGTCATTACTGACATGTAACGACAAGTTCTGAACAAAGATAGAGAGCCCCAAAAATAGGAAACATATTGAAGCTTTACCCTTAACGGTGGGGTTGAGTAACATTAGTTTTGAAATAATTTTCAGTTTAGCATTTTCGCTACACGAGTCAACATTGCCAATTTCGAAATGTCTGGAAAAAATCAATTCTGCCGTCTAACAACTAATGAGTTATATTCTATAATAAATAATTATATAAGTTGTTTAAGTGACGGTGAAAAATCGAAAATTCTCCAAGTTTTATGCGACAGAGGAGTTTTCCTCCAATTGGATGTAAGTTTGCATGGAATAATTAAATTATAAGCGTATACTTAAGTGAATTTTTTCTTTACTCAGAACACCAATGGACCCTCGCGAAACCCACCGACTGATGAACCTCCTGTGGATAACGAGTCAGCAGGCCCCTCAAATGATAAGGTATTTATTTATTGTGTAACAGGGACCAGAAATTTTAAATAAACTTCTTATTAAAAATTTTTATTAGATACAAACCGGAAACGGAGCACCTAGAGGCTTTAAAAGAAGTCGCTCGCCACAACCGTCTACTTCTAGAGCCAGATCTACTTCGCCTGAGATAGTTAATCAAAAAGTAAGCGTGGTTTTTCTTGTTTTTGGAAATTTAATTTTTATTTTCATTATAAATTATATAATATACGTTATTAAAATTCTCCCAGAATGAAAAAGAGGCTGAGAAACCCCGAAACATACATCTACACGGAGAAACGGAAAAACATTACGCTCGCTTCAACATGAAGGGTCGAAGAATGACATTCACGTTCAATGATGCCCCCAGCGATGAAACGCCTCTGAGATGGATTGAGGTAAGCACGTACTTTTTATTTCGTTTACAAATTTTTCTACGTTTCCATTATTTATAGAATGGTATAACAGAATTGTTAGAGCACGGTTTGCGGGGTGTCAGCGATGATGCATATGTAGGCATAGTTATTGAGAACGAAAATTTACCGGGGAGACCGGTGGCGATTTCGTTCAGAAAGAAAAGCCAACTGACGGCTGATGTAATTATGAGCGTGCTTGCGAAAATTTTGCAAAGTAACGAGTCCTTTTTCTCGAAAGATAAAATGCACATGCAATTGGACATCATCGAACCCCCTAATGGTAAAAAACCGAATTATAAAAAGCGTCATTTAGGATATAATGATTTTAGAAAAAACTGCCAAAAAAGTCTAATCCTGATCAACAACTCGGACAACGCGTGTTTAGCGTACGCTCTGGCCATGGCGATTCAGTTGAGGTTGGATAAAAATTGCTCCGATTTCGAACAGATGCGAAAAGGCGCTCCTTTACTAAAACAGCGCGCCATGAAACTTTGTCAAGATGCAGGGGTTGACCTGAGCGACGGGGCCTCTTTACGTCATGTGGAGGCGTTCCAAAAGTACCTAACCGAGTATACGATTGTAATATATAATAGTAGGAATGGCCGTTCAAGATTATTCCTGGGGCCGGTATCTCAGAATCGATCAAAATTGAATATTTATTTCGAAAATGAACATTATGACGTCATTTCAAGCTTAACCGGGGTTTTCGCTTTTGTATATTTTTGCGAAGATTGTGCCGAAGGTTACAATACACCCACCCGTCATAAGAAATGCCCATTTATATGTCCATGCTGTCATTCGGCTCCAAAATGCCCTGAGGTCGCTGATACGTCATGTAATAACTGTCTGCGTGATTTTAGAGGACAGGTCTGTTTCGATTCCCATTTGAAATCGGGTTTGTGTGCTAAATTAAAGAGATGTACCGAATGTCTTTTATCTTATTGGATAAATAAAAAAGAAAAGCACATTTGCGGATTGACCTATTGTAACATATGCGAACAGAAGCAGCCCTACGGTCACCTCTGCTACATGCAGAAGTTGAAAGTCTCCAAGAAAAGAGCTGAAAGTTTAAAGTCCGACTTTTTATTTGTCTTTTATGATTTCGAGGCAACTCAAGACACGAAGATGAACGAAAAAGGTGATTTATTACACAAACCGAATTTATGCGTTGCCCAACACCTATGTGCCTCGTGTATCCTAAACGAGGACATTTCTAAAGAATGCAATAAATGTGGAACGCGACAGTTTATATTTCAAACCGACCCCGTCAAAGAATTATTAGATTATGTCTACAAAATGCAGGAGAAATTTACCGTGATTGCAATAGCTCATAATATGAAAAGTTATGATGGCTGTTTTATTCTTGATCGTATAATGAGCGAAAAGAGCCGTTGGGCTCCTCAAGTGATTAGAGCCGGATGTAAATTGATGTCAATCAAATGTGGGCCAAAATTAACTTTTCTGGACAGTATAAACTATATACCTGTTGCCTTGGCTAGATTACCGGGCACATTCAAATTCCCCGAGGCGAAGGGGTACTTTCCGCATTTTTTCAATACGGCTGAAAATGCGAATTATGTCGGCGCCCTCCCATCGAAAGATCATTATGGCTATAATCAAATGAAAACTGCCGATAGACAAGCTTTCGAGAAGTGGTACGACAATGAAGTTTCGAAAAATACGCAATTTGATATGAAACGAGACTTGACAAGTTATTGCGTAAAAGACGTTGATATTCTGAGAATTGCTTGCGTGAAATTTCGGACCTTATTCATCGACAGTAATAATATCGACCCTTTCCAACAGGCGACCACAATCGCTTCGGCTTGCAACGCGGTTTTCAGGCAGAATTTTTTAAAACCCAAATCTATAGGAATTATGCCTAGAGGTGGTTATAGATTAGCTGAAAATCAGTCGGTGATTGCCTTGAAATGGCTCTTCTGGGTACAACATAGTACCGGCGTTAACATGGAGCACGCTGGCAACGCCCGAGAAGTGCGGCTGAAGGAAAATATCTTGGTAGACGGATTTTGTCGCGAAACTAATACCGTTTATCAATTTCACGGATGCTGGTTCCATGGTTGCTCGGCCTGCTTCCCTAACCAAACTGAAAGAGTTGGCGATATCGACAAAGTAAATGATCTAGTATTGCGTAAAGAACGAACCATATACCAGGAGAAGAGAATTCGGCACGGGTATAATCTCATTGTTAAGTGGGAGTGTGAGTTCCGCCGCGAAATGAAAACTAATAAAGAGTTGGAAAACTTTTTACAAAATAACGAGGACTTGTTCAAAAAAGAGCCACTGAACCCTCGCGAAGCATTTTTCGGCGGGCGCACAAATGCCGTAAAACTATATCACAAATGTACCGATGATGAAAAGATACACTATTTCGACTTTTGCTCTTTGTATCCGTCCGTAAATAAATATGCAAAATACCCTGTGGGGCATCCTAAAGTCACGGTAGGCGTCGAAGACTGTAAAAAGGTCCCCTTGAATGAAATTGAGGGATTGATTAAATGCAGTGTCCTACCACCCCGAAATCTATATCATCCCGTTTTACCGTATAGATTCAATAAACGGTTAACGTTTCCTCTCTGTCGTACCTGTTTGGAAACAAGCGAGCAAGATAACTGTACTCATAATCGAGACGAACGGAAGATTTCAGGTACCTGGGTGTCGGACGAGGTGAAAAAAGCCGTTGAAAAGGGATACCGGATACTTGAAATAACTGAAATATGGCAATATAAAACTGAGATATATAACAGGGAGACAAAGTCGGGCGGTTTGTTCGCCACTTATATAGATCAATTTTTAAAGATTAAACAAAGTAGTAGCGGCTGGCCGGCCTGGGTGAATACGGCCGAAGATAAAAGGACATACATTTCGCAGTACATGGAAAAGGAGGGTGTCGAGCTCAAAGAGAAAGATATTTCGAAAAATCCGGGGTTGCGTTACATTTCGAAATTGATGCTCAACTCTTTTTGGGGTAAATTTGGCCAGAGAGAAAATATGACGCAGACTACTATTATACAAGATACTCGAGAAATATACAGGCTTTTGAACGATCCCAACGTGGAGGTCGATAATATAATGGGGATAAATGACGAAACCTTATTGGCTACATGGCATAATATTGATGAAGCATCTGAACCACTTCGTACCGTCAACTTGGCCATCGCTTGCTACACGACGACGTCAGCTCGTCTGATGCTTTACGAGTACCTGGATAAGTTGGGGCGAAGGGTACTCTATTACGATACGGATTCCATCATTTTTACATCTAAGCAGGGCGAATACATGCCACCCACGGGCGATTTTCTGGGGGATTTTACGGACGAATTGGAAGGGTACGGGCCAGGAGCGTACATAATTGAATATGTTTCAGGTGGACCAAAAAATTACAGTTTTGTAGTTTATTCGCCAAGTAATGATACCAGATCAACTGTTTGTAAGGTGAAGGGAATCACGCTTAATTATGCGAATGAGCAGGTAATCAACTTTGATTCCATGAAGCGGATCGTATGCGAAAATTCACCGAGCGTTTACGTTTATAACGACCGGAAAATTGCCCGTACGTCTGAATACAAAATATTCACAACTAAGGAGAAGAAAATCTATAGGCTTAACTATGTTAAAAGACGTCGTATTGAGGAATCGTATGATACGTTACCATTCGGCTTTGTATTGTAAATATTATTATTATTATTATTTTTATTATGTATATTATTATTATTATTATTATTTTTATTATGTGTATTATCATTATCATTATTATCTGTGTGTGAGTGTACAAATAGAAATAAAAAACCATTTATACCAACTTTTAATTTTTTATTATTTAAAATATTTTTTGAATAATTCAATACAAATTTTGTCATTCTTTAAATAATTATTCGAGAACAGTTTTAAAAAATCATCTAAATTGAATTTTACGCCTAAATATAATAAAAATAAAGAGCAATATTGACCGCAACATTTTGACGAAACGTCTTGAATCTTCCGTGGGTTGTAAAACCAGATCTTGGAATTGCGAGCTATGAATTTTCTAATTTTCTGTTGGGGCTGTCTACCAAAACTGTCAAAAAAGCACCCCACACCATTCGCATCGAGGTACACGGCAATCCAATGACTCCCAGGCATATAATCGGGATCGTTGTTGATAACAAGTAATGCCGGTCTACTTATGATCTTCGGCAATCGATTAGAAGCAAAAACATGAACATGACATTTCACCTTCAGCTTCGCATTTATCTTGTTCAGACATTGAGCTAGCTTCACAGTATTCATGATACCAAAACTTCAAATTTTTAACGTTCTGGAGGGAACAGACAGGCTCGTTGCACTGGTGTAGATCGCACGGTTCTGTGGAATTTATTCGCCTGAGGTGATTCATTGAAGGGCAGTTGTATTCCTCAAGAGCAATCAACTCTTTATTAGGGAGAACTTTCGATAAGGCCCTTTTCTTTAATTCACTGTATACGAATATAATTTGAGCTGATTCTGTTAAATTCGTCAACTTTTCAGTCAAGTCGTTATAGTCCAATTCACCGGAATCCCAAGAAAGACCGTGATAGTTTTCGGTCACCCATTTTCGTTGGTACTCATCGCAGACAAGCTCATTAGACGTCACAGGAGGTGGTTTAAAATGGAGGTTATGTTCCACCCATCCGTCGTCCGATAAAAGAGAAATCTCTTTGAATATCGTTTTCTTATAGGTACTTGTGAACCCCTGGTAATCCAGGTAAAAGATAACGTCAGGCATACTCGATGTTCACCCGCCCACTTATTATTACAAAATGGCCTCTTTAACTAGCGCCCTCTTATAGTTATATCGTATTCGTGAATTTGGCTAATAAATAAATACAAGTTATATTACCGGTATGTTATTTTATTTTATTTTATAGGTATTGGTTACGTCATACAAAAATTTAATTTAACTATTATAATCTACAACTATATTCCTATTCTTATCGATTTCAATTATATTATCAAACTCGGCATAAATTAAACAGTTTACAGTTTCGGGAAGGGCCTCATTAAATCTTACTTCTAAACGAACACTACCATTCTTAACTAGATTCCAGTGAGTCCTCGAACAGGCCGCCAGATCGGGAGTCAAATCAAAGACGCTTAGGCAGTACCCCTCAGCAAATTGATCACGACTAATATCGTTTCCTTCATTGTGAAAATGTATTCCGGTACCGGAAAATAGCGTGTGGTACATGTTAACATATAGTTTATTGGCACCCGAGAATGACGGTTGTAGAGCTTTAGAGGGGAATTGACGACCATCAACATACAGAGATAAGAAGTTCATGTTGTAGTTTTTGAAATTGAACGGATTTTGTGTAAGATCGCCGTTGAAGCTCTGATTCGACACAAAGCCAATAACAACTCGTTTAGGTAACTGGCCCAGGAAAATGTTATCAAGCGATTTGCCCTGCACTCCAGCAGGAATGGTTAATACTTTAATTTCAGACCTAGTAATCGGATATTTGGCTGTAGTGAGTTCTAGAGCTTTCGCATGAGCCAGTAAAACGCTAGGGTTAATTTTTACGCGGCGGACCAACAAGGAAGCGTCTAGAATCTGAATTTTTCCGCTCACACCGTTGGCAGCCATTAGAGCGAAGCTGTTTCGGGCCCTTACAAGCTTAATACGAATCTCAACTCCATTGATGAGAAATTTCTCCTGGTTGAATATATCGCAGTGCAGGTGTCCGATCAAATCGATTTGTTTACTTGGCATGGTGAGTGCTTTTCTCTTGTTGAAACCCTGATTAGTGGCATCGAGGGCATTCATCCTTCCCTCCGTGTCCGCATACCACAAACCGCATGTCAAATGTGACTTTTTAGCTGATCCACCGTAGTTTAGGAGTGTTTCCAGGTACGTCTTGTACATGTAGGTATTGTTCGGGGGGCTTATCAGTTTGTTGTTCAAATACACGTCCACTTGATTGTACATAGAGTGCAGGATATTATTAATTGGTCCAATGTTTTCGTCAGCATCAAAATTAGTTCCATCGTCTTTTATTAATTTTATAGTCGTCTGAAGGAGAGTTTGCGATAGATCGATGTATTCACCGCCTCCGGCCGGGATCACAAATTCAAGAGGTGACTCATCAGTAATTGTCGAGAGCGGTTTGTAGTGGATCCAATCGCCACTTTCGATGCTGGTTTGAGTTGACGGCAATGCAAAGAGGTCTAATTCGGATTTGGCGCAAACGCACGAGCTTGCATGTAAGAATGACATAATGACTTAATCAAAAATATCTTTCACACGAACAGTCTTGGATTTTTTATTTTTGGACGTATTCACACCACCAGATCTAGACTGTTTATGAGCTTTAGTTACTAGTCGCTTCCTTTTTATAAGTCCAGATCCCATCAATTGGTCTATTTTCGAATCGGCTTTACGTTTCAAAGTAGTGGCTGTCTCGTTAAGTCGCGTCTTGAATGACTCTTTAACTGGTTTATCGTTTGCCAGATCCTCCAAAAAATAAGATCCTGACCTGAAAGCTTCACTCCCGATTGTTTTCACCCCTTTTTTAATTAGAGGGAATACACTTCTAAACAGTCCCTTGAAAAAACTCCCCAAGCCATGCCCCCGTTGATACACGGCACCTTTGTATATAGTACCCACTCCGGTACCGGCCTGACACATGTAATAATTATGAAATGGACAGTTGGGCCCCATCTGTATTTCTTTTCAAATGAAGTTTCACACACAAAGTTCCAAATTGAAATGGCACGCGCATGCCGGTGCTCGTATATAAATTGATTTCTATGTTTTCAAATGCCCGTTTCTGTAGAGGCACGTAATGAGGTTCAGAAAACCTAATGATTTGATAAGCCCCATATGTATATTTGGCGCTGTCTATATTCACGATCCTTAAAACACGAGCATACACATCACCGATAACCTGTGATTCTATAACATCTGTATACACGAATAGGTGCGACGGTATTCCTAGATTTATATTCGGCTGATGTGTTGAGACTTTATTGAGAACATCGGCTCCAGGGTCAAACCCTAATTGAATGGCCAGAGTCGGTGAGAAAGTCACTTTAAGCATGCCCGGAAATGTAGATTTAACGTGTATTAAACCCGATATGGAGTCTTGTTCTAATTTTAGGTCGAAAGTCATCATGCCAGAGTCTTTGTTCATCATTAGTAGAAGCTCCTCTATATTTCGATAATTACCAGCTGCCACACTATACTTGAATTTTATTTTATATTCTTTCAAATGCATGATTTTTAGTAGGCTCTCGCTACTACAATTCTGCGGTTCATGCATGCGTAACATTTTTTTAAATTCCTCAAATTTTTGTGTATTGGCTCGAAGTTCGGGGATGTTATAATATAGGGTGCATCGTACAAAGTTTTCACCTTTACGAACTGTAGGTATAGAACACGGTATTTGAATCTCGCTCAACCCCATAGACCATTCACCATCCAGCCTCACAGATTTCGGGAGCTGTGTTGTGAAACTGGTGGTTGTGTTGTTTGGGAAATACCCCATCGAACTATTACTTAGTAATGTCAGATAAAACTCGCTATTCATATTTCAGTCGCAGACTCTGCAGGTATCCACGAGTTAAACTTTGAGGGATAACCGCGCCACTGAACAAATAATTCGCATTTTCCCTTTTTATATCTTTTTTTCAATACTTTCTCAATTTTGAACTCGCCGTCTTCAGAAAAACTCACTCGTTGTAATTCGGGTTGATAAAAAACGCCATCTATTACCTCCCCCAATAAATCCGCTATCTCGAACACCACCGGCTCCCTCTTAATAACTCTGACCACTTTAAATATTTCCTCTGACCAGCTACCTGTATAACCCTTGGCAAATATATCTTTGTACTTTGAAATGCGGACGTAATCACCCACCTTGAGATGGATTTTACCGGTCGTTGACTTGATGGGGTCGTTACCGTAAGTATTTCTATAAACGGTCAATATATTATCGTCGTTTACGGTATTTGGCGCCATCTTAATAGTTCTATGGATCGATGAATTGTATGATTGTAAAAAATCTCTCAGCGCATCAATGTAACGATGGGTATTTTTATAAGTGAAATATTTGAACATCTTGTTTTTCAGAGTTTTATTGAATCTTTCTACTACACATGCCTTTACATCGGGATTTCGGGCTACGTAAAAATTAACATCAAAATTTCTAAATAATTGTTGTACAGGCCTGGCTAAAAATTCACCACCTTTATCACTCTGTAAGTTGACAGGAACACGCCCATCACTGTCGAAGATATCCTTAAAGGCTGATGCAACTTCGGGCCCCTTTTTTGATTTCAAAGTCCGTACCCACGCAAACTTACTAAAAACGTCGATTACCGTCAGTAAATAGTTCCAACCGTCATTATATTTGCTCAAGCTTTTCAAATCAATTAAATCGGCTTGGAATAAATCATTGATATTTGTGACGTGGTATCTGTTTCGTTTAAACGACTTTCTTCCCTGTTTATGGATTGTATATGCATTTTGAGCTTCTAACCAGCTTTGTACCTGGGCACGAGTAAATTTAGGTCTGGCTAATGGAGAAATCTTGTTCAAACTTGAAAAACTAGTGGGGTTCTTAACGTTATAATACAAATTTTCCAAGTATTTCATTTTCAAAGAGAGAATGTCTGCCAGTTAAGAGCCATTGTAGGTGTTCGCAGCAGTTTTCTTGACCCCCGATTCGATTGTATTTTGGGGGTACTGTGGATGCTTTGATTGAGAGAAGCAGGCGGTGATGTACTGGAAATATTCTGAGATCCGAGGTTTAAATCCGTATATGATAGTGATGCTGCTTGTCCCGAAATTAGAAGGTTTTTATACTGGTCGTTTCCAATCAATTCCAAAGGCACATTAGTATCCCTCAACACATCCAACAACGGTTCCCATCCAACTGGCTCACTTATATTTTTGCGTTTCCTTATTAGATCGTTCATCAAATCTGTAATATTCGAACCAGCTATTTCACGACCGTTCAGTGTAACGGTACCGTTATCGGACCATGTCACAGTGCCCGCCCTTTTCAGATGTTTCAGCAGTAATCCGCATTTAGCCTTCAAAGTTTTAGGTACCGTCTCTAAAATGTCTTCATCTAATGACCTCGACTCGGCTTCCGATATAGGCGCCTCTGTGACGACTTGTCCGGGACCTGCTTTCTCTTGTAGAATCGGTATTGTCATAGGCTTTCGGTTGTCGTTCACCAAATTCAAATATCTTTGCAGAATTTGCTCGTAGAGTACCCATTTATCACGATCGCTGATATTTTTATTGAGGAGGGCATCTTGCATTTCTTGATCCAATACAGACATTGTTGTGGGGCGTGTCGTCTTAACCTGGTGTGCCCTCTCCAAGATCACTGGGTCGACCAAAATCATTTTTTTCGTGTGTTGCATTTTAAAACGATCGTTATTATTTAGAAAATAAACGTCCGATAACACCACTTATCAGAGGGGCTAGTAGCAGGGGTAGAAATGCGCCTCCTTTTTGAACAATTATTTGCTTCTTCTTTCCAATACTTTCCTTCTTTTTTATCAGCCGACGTAATGTTATTTTATGCTTTAACAATTTTTGTTTTTGAACTCTGGTTAATGGAACCCGACCTTCCAATGTATTGTAGGCGCACTCACAAATGCAGTGGACGAGATTTTTATCGGCTTCTTTTAAAATGGCTTTCAAATAATTCGGTTTTGCCTTATGTAGAAACTTAAGTACATGAGAGTTCTTTTGAATGGAACAAGACTTCATTATTGAATGACGCTGATTTCATTAGCACTAGCGTATTTATATCCTTTTTTGGGTACATAAACAACACAGGGGGCTTCTTCAGGTAAGACGTTGGTACGTATACGTAATTGCTCCGGAGTATTTTGTTTCAAGTCGAAAAGTAGGTAACCGTGGGGTTTGGAGGTTGCATCATTATATGCCTCTTGAATAAATTTTGAGTCTTCGGGTAAAATTTGTCGTGCGAAATGACTAATCTGAGCTCTGTCTCGGGGGTTTTTGAACGTTATAATATAGCTTGCATTTAACGAAATATCTCTCTGGCCTTTTCCCTGATGGAATAGATTTTGCGTGATGTAGAAAATACTCAGATTTCTGTGATGGCTACCCTTGGTAAACAAATCAACCACCGCGCCACCACTTTCGCGCATCAGATCGTCTAAAATAACCAATGTCGGTTTGGACCCGTCAAAAGAACTCATATCCGGAATTCCCTGTTTAAATTGTATCTCATTCAGATCTTCATCTTGATACATGGGCTGCCACTCGTCGTAATACCACACGGTTTTATCAAAGTCTACATCGCACATGACCTTTATAGATTTAAGGAAACTTCTGGTGAAATAGGTTTTCCCGCTAGAGGACGGGCCCGCTATGATGCAGGTAAACGGGTGCCTGAATTGAAAATCCATCAATAGGTACTTTTTTACCTGCTTTCGTTACAACTACAAGTAAGACACTGACATTCCATTTCAAAGGATTATTATTATATTTCATACGTATTGTTTACATTTTTTATAAGAGAAAGTATATGTACAAAATTATTGATCTAGCAAGACATCAGCGGCGATTGTATGGTAGAAACTGTTGATAATCTCCGTCTCATCTATTAAAGTCGGATTATCATTCAAGTAGCGTTGTATGGCTAAATTCACGTTTCTATTTTCGCGGTAGAGTTTTCTGATCGGTGTGGTTATGTTTAAAAATATCGGACATCCTCTTTGACGAATTTCCTCCATAGCTCTAATTAGAACATTTTGCAATAATGTGAGTGTTGTAAGAGTTTCTTTCGCTAGTAATAGAGTGAAGGCACCTTGTGTAGGGTGACATCCGCCGACAATTTGGATAAGTCGATGATTGAACTGGAGTACCGTATAACCCGACATTTCCATGATTATGTTTTGTTCCTTTTTGTAGACATTTCCGTATTTTCCCGTCTCGTCATGTCCTTCTTCTTGTTTGCCTTCATGTACAGCCGGTTTGTCTTGCATGGTCGGTAGCAGTTTTCTTAATTCGTTGATAAAATCGAGAAGTTCATCCCTTGATAGCGTGACGGTCCTCTGAGTCCCATACGATCGTTTGGTTATGTTGCAGGTAATAACACCATAAACTGGCTCGAATCCCACACTGATTACGTTACATCCCGATGGCGATAAGGGAAAGCTCCTCTCGCTAAATAGACGTGTGTTCTCATACAACTTCGCTTTATTATCGTGGAACAAGTGGCTACCCTCTTTAGGTTTTCCTGTTGCGCCATATTTCGGCTTATCATCGTTGCTCAAAATCGACGTCGGTTGCGGGTTATAAAAGTCGTTGGCGAATAAATTCATTTTAAACCCACCGGCGGCGGAGGGCTTAAATCTTTTGGTATCTTGATGTGCGTAGGCCATCTGAACATGTGGAAAATGTGCAAATAGGGTGATGTAAAATAATTTTAAAAAAGTGCTTACGGTGGTTGGTAACGGTTTGAAGTATTTTGCTTCTGGAGGAATATCGATCACTTCACAACCCTTACAGGACACAGACTGTTACGTCCCAAAAAAATCCACCCGCTCTTATACTAAAGTAGATTAACTTGTTTCAGCTTGCAAAAATTCTTATGTATCCACCCTCTACTAGCAGTGACGTCACACCAAGAAATCGGGTTTAGACTTGAGTTCACATGATAAAATGAAATACAAATATTTTCGACGGGCTTCATTTATTTATTATTTATGTGTAGAATATTATAAAGTACGTCCGTATAAATAATTCAATAAAAACTGCCTTGATGCGATTTCAAAATTTTTCGTCGTCGTTTAATAGCCCAAGTATTTTCCTGTAGTTGCACCGGTTTTGCAGATTTTCTGGCGTGTCGTGTGTATTTTTCTCCAGGACTGAATTTTCTCTTCTTTTCTTCACTGTAGTAATGTTTATTGTTATTATCATGGTAATTCGTCTTTGCATTTTTTCGGCCCCGTCGACTGTGATTTCTTCCGTAATTAAAATTTCTTCTTCTTCTTTTCTTTTTATTGTCGTCAACTTTAACGTCAGGAATATTATTATTAGTATGAGACCAGCCATGTGACGCACCATTTTCTTGAATACCCAGTTTATTAATTTGATCTTCCAAGTCAGTCACGTCCGTATCAGGGAAATAAAGCGGTTGCTGGACGAATGCCATGAGCACTTCACTGCCGTAAACTAATAACATCTCAACAAAATTCTGCCCTATATACACCGAATCGTAACAAGTTCAGACATGAGAAAGGTAGCTCTCAAAATAACTTGTATAGACGAAGTGATTAGATCTCGTTATAGAAGTAGTTGCGACTTGCAGGACTCGTAACCTTTTCGAAAAGATCTAAGAAGCTTAAAAATATTTCTTAATCCTAAAAGTGCTTCAGGTGACATATTCTCTCATCCAAAACCGTTGTTTTGCTAAAACTTGTCTTGAAATATAATAACGCAAATAATAAAGTTATAGAGAATATTTTATTGTATGATATAGTGTAAATAATAAAATGTAAATGATAAAATGATATAAATAAAAAATGATATAAATAAATTAAATGCCCCCTGGCCGTGGTCCTGGTACTGTAGCTCTCTGAAATCATTAAACGTCTAAATAGAAGAAAAATTCAAAACGTATTTCCTTTACATACCTCACAAGTCCACCGTGAAGCATGTCAGCCACAATGGCTCCGGAGAATTCTCCCAAATCACCCAAATATTTAGATCGGTCTCTACAGGATTCACGACTAGGACCTCGACTCGGACGACCGCCCTGTTCCCGCACCCATCCTCGAGCCGGCCGAGGAACCCCGGAAGTCTCTCGGCATCTACCACAGCCTCCTGCTGCCATCTGATGAGGACCCTCCGGGGCCCCCAAACGTCGGGGTAGCGGGCACCTACCCACCGGCGCACTTTTCGGGCACACGAATATTCAAATTTCTCCGATGCCCTTATTATTTCGTTGGAGCGCCGCTTCCTCCACACATGCGTCATTTCATGCTCGATGACTTCGTCCCACCAGGAAACCTGACCACAGGTGAAACACTTTGTCGAAGACTGGCTGGCGATCAAACTTGAGAAAAACATTTTTGGAAGTGAGGAAAATTTCAGCCGTTGCTCGAAATTTATAAACTTTTTTCTCTCGCTCAAAATTTCAAGAGTGGGTGTACTCAGTAATCGAAAATCGATATGACGTAGTGTGGTGACCAGGAGGAGAGGGGTTAGGGACCCCAATGCTTCCAATGTAAAAATCAAAATATGGTGGGGGCTCAAGCTCTCGAAAGCTCTAACTTTTCTCCCCACTTGAACGTTTTCTACTCCGGCCGATATCTAACGCCACCGAGTCATTTTCCATTTAGTTTTCAAACTGAACAGACACCCCTAAATTCGGCAAAATAACCAAACAAGTATGAATTTTGAAGATTATATGGAGGGTAAGTTCTAAAATAAATAAGTCAAATATCTGTATTTTTGCTAAAACGAATTTTTTAGAATTCGTTACGTGCCCCTTCAACCCTAGCCACCGGGTGCTGAGAAAACGGCTAAACACTCATAAGATGAAGTGTCGGCGAAACCAACCGGGGTATGTCGCTCCTCAGCGCCCTATTAATGTAAGTACAACATTTAAGCTGAAAACCTTTAAGTTAAAACATAATTTCGGAAGAGCACTTTTACACCTTCCAAGACGACATATGAAATACAACCGAGACTAATTTGATCCATATTCCAGAATCGACCTATTTCGCCCCCATTATGGGAGGAAGAGTACACGGTGCAGCCCTTGCCACCGAATCTGCCCCCAAGCCAGCGAGGAACCGAATCGGGGTACCAGCCGCCTCAGCGACCTATCAATGTAAGTACAACATTTAAGCTGAAAACCTTTAAGTTAAAACATAATTTCGGAAGAGCACTTTTACACCTTCCAAGACGACATATGAAATACAACCTAGACTAATTTGATTCATATTCCAGAATCGACCTATTTCGCCCCCATTATGGGAGGAAGAGTACACGGTGCAGCCCTTGCCACCGAATCTGCCCCCAAGCCAGCGAGGAGCCGCATACGTGGCAAAATATATCACGAATAAATTACCTTAAAAATTAAATAAAATAATAATTGTATAAACATCTGAATTTCACTCTACCTACAACAAATCCACCCAAAATCACTATAAATACAAAAATACAATTCCGTATCAGATTAATTATGCAAATTTCCAATTTTCATCAAAAAATTAAGAAAAAAATCTTTCAGAACACAAATCCAATTCTGTAAAACCCCGGGTTAGGCGGCCATTTTCTGTGACGTAGGACAGGTCAGCTCTGATTGGTCAAGGGGCGGGGCTTAATGACGTCAGAGGAGTGGGGGTAGGAGTGGGGTTAGGGACCCCTCTTCTACTCACGTTGTTGTAAATCTCGTTTGTATGAATGCAGTATGCAAGAGTTCGGTGTGATAATGTCATGATGAAATAGAGCCGCACCATGTATGTACGCGTTCATTGTTTCCAGATACAACATAAACGTAATTATGTAGCGCCATCGTCAGTAAATCAAATAAAATTATACGAGCGCAGTAGTCCTGTCGCCAGGAATTTATTATCAGGACTGGGCGGGTTTATATGGTCCATCCGGCACCAAAATTCATAAATTGTGGGATTATCACTGAATTTGTATCACCCAGATGTTGCTGAGACGTCTGATTGGTTTATTTTCAAAAATCGTCAAATCATAGCAATATCAAATTAGTCAACGCAATAAATTTGCCGTTTTGGATGGAGGTTAGAGGGGATTCGGTAAATTTCACATCGACGTCATTAAAATCGCCGCCCGGATAGGTAAATTTCAGCATTAATGTGCTCATTTATTAGCTTTGTACGCGACATTAGGTTTGTATTGTAACGTAATGTTCTATTTATTATTCGACGCCGATCTGAAATGAACACATTTCAATTAGTAAAGTCATTTCGGAGGATAATGAACACCTGGCGTTCGATAAATTCCATATTCTAATGATATTTTAGCCGGCGCAGAAATGGCGAAGGCGCCGGGACAATTCCAATTTCCATAACCCAAAACCCAACTCAAATGGCACATTTTTCAATTAATCTCGGTGGATATTTTCCAATTATATCTGTTGGATATTGCGAACTACCTACCTACAATGGCAGATTAAAAATTACCCCTTCCGGAATCAACCAGCCCCGGATTTAATATCGAGATCTGAATCAAGAAATCGAGTTTTAATGCATCATGATACAATTACGAATTCAAATTTGTCGTTCACATGAATTGCTATATTGCTTTTTTAGTAACAATATGTATATTATCCAAAGCAATCTCTGTTTTCATCCATTCTACTTCTCAAGAGTTTTTATCAAAACTTTTTAGAAATCAACAAAAAGCTCAAAAAATAGCGAAATAGATCGGGGAATAGACTTTTTCGTTGCAATTTTGGTATGCTCGGGTAAAGCAATTAAGCAATTTCGCAATGCCAGACCTGAAATTCAATAATACGAAATTCTGAGCGTACTACAGGCATTTATTGCCTTGTCATCGGATTTCATATGTAGAAAATGCATATAATTTCGCCCTTCAGGACAACTTTTCAATGCTTGGAAGATTCTGAAAAGCGTTCCTGCTCAAGTGACCCTCGACACTCCGGAATCTCGCCGTTTCATATTCAAATTTGAAATTTAAAATGCAATTGAATAATATTTTATTGAAAGGAATTAATGAACTTCTGAATGGGACTGTGACTGATGTGACGTGGGAGGAATTTCGCAATTTTATCAGCGTTAAGTAACTTATGGTATCATGCCGACGACCGATATTAATGAATCACAATTTCTTCAATTCTCTTCATGGCATATCGGATGATTTAGTGAAAGATATATTGTGCGGTCATTCGGAACGTATTAAATTCATCAGAACCAGATTACGAGACCCGATACAATGGTTCCAGGACGAAATAACGGCAATGTCAAAAGCACACACATCTTCCGTATCCCGCGTCAAAGCGAGAATGTAATTTCTTTCACCCTGATGATACTCCAAGCACAACAGTGTCCTTTTCCTTCCTTTTGGCGTGTGTATTTCGTCATGAAATCAATTATCGTGTGCGAATCCGATTCTGGAACTGTGGCGGTGCAGACATCTTTTTTCGGGCAAGATAGTAGCACAAAAGGAGCGTCTACTGATTGAAACGTTTGTATTTCCTCCCCCAAGTCTTTGATGCCCGTTATTAGGCCACTCGTCGCGGCAAAAGAATCGTTTCTGAGACAAAATATCCGACCGAAAAACTCACCGCTAATTATACCAGATGAAACCACACAAAATTTGTAAATTTCGCACATTTCAAAGAGTTTTGAGCTTTTGGGAGACTGATGAATATGGGGAGGACAGTGAGCCTATAACTTTTGCAAAACCAAACCAAACTATATTATGGACTGAGCGTACTAGGTCGCTTTGTGTATTCAGCTTTAGCTTAATACGAAACGTAAAGTTTGATTCAATCCATTTTCCCGGGCAGCGCATTATAGTAGTTGGTAAATTTGTTAAAAGTCGTTATCCGCATTTCCATTTGCGCGTTACGCCAGACGAATCAGTTCGATGACATCTTCAGTCGATTCGAGTGACGAGACCATCACCCCCTAAAACGCCTCCCCCATAATATTCCGTTCGGAGTAATTTCGTTTGTTGCAACCCCGACGTGCGATGTTCACGTCTTCCCCGGAGTCAATTCCGCGACCCGTTATTCTCCCCGAAATATTTGTCAATAGGAATAGCGACAACGAACGCAGGGGGCATTCGCGAGGGCGCTAAATGAAGCCCGAACGAATAAAGCTCGCGTTTTAATCAGGAAGAACGGCCCTCATCATCGCGAGTTCGATTACGGAAATCGACGTAAACGTCTTATCGATATCGTTCCTCGTTTAACGTGTCTGGCGGAATAGGCGACGAGGAATTACATGATTAGGTCAGTTTTGACACGGCCACTAATTCGTTTCGAAGCGGATTAGCCGTTTGTTATTGGATGAGACGAGGTTAAAATAGCAACCGCCTACCTCATCATGTTTCCGTAGAGGATCCCTCATTTGTAACAAATTATCCGTTGAAGATGTTATGACATGCACCGCGGTAGTGCGACTTTTTTTAATACGAAATTCATTAATAACAATCATCCGACTCGCGAGACTCAAAGTCCCGAAAACAAACAAACCATTATAATTTTTTAGAGGTGTACCGAAGTGAGAATTTCTAGCAGGTTTTCCTCGGACTTTGGCACGATTTTAACGGGATACGCGGTTTCTAATTGACGCGGCCATCACCTGTTGAGTTTCCGAGAGCATGGCAAATCCGAGTTCGGCCATTCTCAAGTAACCGGCGTAATAATTAGTCGAGTCCGATTCCAACACCAATAAACGTAATTGGCGAGAACTATTAATTATTACGAGGCATTAATCGCCTGTTACGAAGCAGCAATCGTAAAAGATTTCATTGAAAATTTCGTTCGGAATTGTTTCGCGTTATTATACTCGTAATAATAAGCGATAACGGTGATGGTAGCTGCATTACCGGCGTTTACGTTCGTCGTTTCTGGAAATAAATATTTAATGAAACTACATAATGTACGCAAAACGATCGTGTTACTGTTACAAAACGCAGTCGTTACAGTCGCGTGCTGCTCGCTATACCTGTTTCGCTGTTATTGCCGGTTTGTAGTTCGTTCGGCGGTACTAACGATCGGCATTTTCTGCGACGCTTTTCTTCGTCCTTGCACTCGCAACATCCTGCAACTGCTTATCGCCAATGTCCGTTAAAACTGTGTCGTCACCTCATAAACGCCGTAAAATCGAACCAATCGCTAATCCTGCGACGTTTCACTGGCCTTTTGACGATGGCGTGATGCATTTCATTAAAGTTTCCGATTAAAATTAGATCGCCCACGTCCAGTGATACGAACTAGGAGCCGCCCTTGAATTAGTGATGCCGTAGGTAGTTGATGCATACCCTTCGGCGAGATGTTATTTTTTCGAAAATTCGGAGTCGTCCTTTGAACGTTTCGATATTTTCCACCTGATCGAGTTCGCTGTTCGCTACCTTTTCTGAAAGATCTTTCGGCGCTTAATCAATCAAAGGTTTTCTTCTTTTCGTGCAATATGCGTGAGTTTTTCTCTGCAGATATTTCCATGAGACATCCACGCGAATTTGGTCTGGTTCACGGTTCGCACAATACGTAAAACGCATATTTGCTTTCAATTTGGTTTATTTACTTCGTCCGCCACTATGAGGCGAGGACGCACACGAAAATAAATCTGTTTATTGTGGTGCTGGCGTCTGGACGAAAATTCGGTTCAATGAACATAACAGAAGAAGAATCATCTACAAAAGTTCAAAAGTATCTAAGTTACTCGAAAGCATTGCAGGAGTTTTCCGGTACGGCGTATTATGGAGGTAAGTATACCTATGTTACTCTCATGGATTTGAAATAATATTTTGTGGATTGGCCAAATTATTCTGCCGATGCTAGAGAACATTATTGTGAGGGAGGGAATAAAAATGAGTTTATTTCGCATTTTTCATATAAAAATACACTGAAACAAAAATGTTTGTGCAGCTGGGAAAATTCCAGTTGTTTATCGATACCAATGATTTCATCATAAATTAGTTTTTTATAGGATTTCGGTTGAATATCTAGATATGTAAATTTTAACTCCCTTGTAGTCGTAATCAAAAGTTTAAACTTATGAATTAGTGTTTGAGAGATAATTCCTCGTCAACTCAATTCCGCCATGTCTTTTATGTAGATGAAAATTAAATGTGCTTACATGCAGAGAGCTTTGCTGTAACTATATCTATACACCGACTAGAAATTAATTTAAGTCCCGTTTGGTCTCAAATTCAATTATCTAAGTCTAATATGTACTTGATGAATTCAAACCTGTAGTAGTAGGCACCTACTTAACTAATACTTAAATCATATAAAAGCATTACGCATAATAATAACGCCATTGTTTATTTATGATGTTTACGACCTAAATTCACCGACAACAGTGTAGGTATTAGAGATGATTCTCATTCTGATAACAATCGGATAAATTTCGGTCTGTTTGGTTGCCAAATTGGCACGCTTCCCCAAGTTTTGCGTTGAGGAGCTTAGTTCAGTTCAGTTATAAGACTCTCACACAGAAAGCGAGCACCAGAGTGGAGAGCTAAACTGAACGGTTTATTTCTAATACGAAAATCTCACCATTTCACATGTTTACATGAGATATGCAGCAACCAATAAACCTAATTAGTTGTTAAACGATTTACTGATAAACACTTGGTTTACGGCTGTCGAATCCGAGTAATAGCCTAGAGGATTACAAAATTTGGCCGAATGATGACCGTGGCCGACAGGTGGTGCTAGGATCCTTCTGGTCAACACATTTTGCACAGTCCTCGGCATGTCACTTTATCGGACGCATTTTTCCCATTCGCATCCACATCATCGCATATTCGCATAAAAATAGTATACTTAAATAAACGCGTGATATTATAAATATGAAAAAATGTAATTCATCATCTGGATCCTTTCAATATCGTACCTAATCTAAATATTTAATTTTTTGAAATATTGTTGGTGGTGTAATAATAAGCGGCGATTCGTGCCTTGACAATAATAATATCGGAGGGTCAACAGGTGCTTTGGCCGGCAGCCAACTTCCACTCTGGCTCACCCCGAAACCCTCGCAAAACACGCGCGACTCGTTGATTATTTCAAACTATCCGTACAATATCGAAACGGATTAAATATGTGACCTTTTCCTCGTAAATCGGTTTAAAATTCTGAAAATCCCCACGGCTGGACACGGGGGAGGGCAACAAAGGTGAACTCCGGAATTCGAAAAACCGATCGCATCAGAGACTGAATGGAATCTAATTAAGGCCTCCCTGCATTTTCCAATCACGACCCATTCAAGTGGCGAATCTCCGATAGCAGCGACGTTCCTACAAAACTGCGGATAGGTGCGACGGCATGTCGTGACGCGAAGTGGTGAAAACGTCGCGCAAATCGAATAAAGTCCAATACGCACGGCCTCATCATCAACACTCTGGAGCATTTCGCTTTTTCTAAACCTCATTCGGGGTGATGCCTGCCTGCACTCGGCGCGACTAAACCAAATCGGAAAAGTCTGAACGATTTCGCCCGAGAGAGTCATCATTTGGGAAATTGACAGGCGCCCGGGCACCGAAAATGTGACACATCGGGAAAACACGGATGCAGATGTAGAATCCACCGTTTCCCTCATAATCTCCATCCAGGGGAAGAGAAAACGGAATCTCCCGCACCTGTGCCGAATAAATTTGTCTCTCCGATATAAAAATTGTCACTAACAGAGAAGAGAACCACCCCGGGAGTTCCGAAATGACGATCGGATCGCCTCTTCTACCCAAACGCTCGCGTTATACGGCCGTTTGAATAATAAAAATGCGAAATATTTCATACCCTTTATTGACCGAGGGTTTTCTCTGAAAAGGCGCCGCAGATCGGAAAGCCAAAGAGCACGAGGCGATCAAAAAATTGATATCCAGTCGAGGGTGTAAAAAGGGCGGCGTAATGATAATAATTGGATTGCGGTGGATTTCGGGGTGTCTGGGGGCGTATCGCATATAAATCCGTTTACTACTAGACGCGAGGGGTGCGCGGCTTTCGGATTTTAAATGAAAATCTTTATCGGCGTACATACGCTCGGGTAACCTTCCAAAGGGAAATTCGTCCCATTTATGACGAATGGGGCGGTTTAATCCCGCGGATTTTTCGGCTTCCGCGGCCCCGGTAATACGTTCGGGAAATAATCCGACACTCCGGGAGGAAAAAGGAACAACGGCTTATTATGACGATAAGATACGACGCGGAAGCCGAAATCCGCAAAAATCCTTCAATAAACTCTCCCATAATTAGATTTGTTTATTCTGGATAGGCGCATATGCCATCGTAAGCCGCTATTCAATTTAAAGCTCTCTCAATAATAAGCCATTGATAAAAATACAGAAATAAGTAAGTAAATTGTGATTTTCAAATGTATGTGGAACTCACCCTTCCGAACTCGCATCACGATCGCCAGGACGCGATCCACCAGGTGGACGAAGAAATTCCGTGTCAACATTTTCGCGGGGCACTTTGGAGCGAAATCGACGATATGGTAATGAGGGGGATGTTCGGTTCGTTGTTTTGAACTGAATTCCGTGTTGATATTGTGTTCGTTTCACGCGCGGCTTTTGCACACTAAAATTAGCCGGAATGGGGCTCAAAGCGAAACTTTACGCATCGCGATCATCATCATCAATTTAATCGGACGCATCCTGATCATGAAACCGCAGGGTCTCTCCTCTCTACGAGCACACCGAAACTGCCCACA
This sequence comes from Salpingus planirostris, assembly GCA_949788335.1. NCBI lineage: Eukaryota > Metazoa > Arthropoda > Insecta > Coleoptera > Salpingidae > Salpingus > Salpingus planirostris. Next base: position 5,255,049 of record OX460918.1, on the reverse strand, counting down.
AAAGCGAAACTCTCCGCATTTATATCGTGTGCCATATCACTGCGGATTAACAACTTTTGATAAGATCGTCATTATTACTTTTGCGTACATACACACTTTAGTTGTTCAATGCGAATGTCCACAGACTTCTTCAATCTTCGAACTCTTGTTCCCCAAAATTCGTGCAGAACAGAACAGAACTAGAATAAAAGGGTTATAGATATCGTGTTTTTGATCGATTTTGCTGCAATAATTAATCGAATTCTCTCCATCTCATCTGATACACATAAAACTCGATCGAGTGGCTTCCACACAACTGATTTTTTTTTAATATAACATACTGTTGCTGTTCGGTTTATTATCGATTCGGCGGCGGATTACGGCTAATGGCTTTTTCACCTATCGATCTATCCAGAACAGGTCATCGGGAAAAACTTGACGATGACGGACAAAGTGAGCACCGAACCGGTCGCTCGATATAAAACTGCCGTCAACAACCACCCCCGTGATGGCATCGTGCGACACAATTACCATCAGCCGAACGACAGTGAATAAATTATGAACGGGGAGGATCTTATCACACGCACGGGACGTGCATGAGCTCGATGATGTCGAATTGGAAAATCCGAACGCGATTATGCCGATGATTCGACCAAATCCGATCGCGATAATTGGGTAACAAACGACGTGATGAGTCCGAATTCATCCCCACTGGCAATCGGTTTGATGCATTGCGCTGTGCGTACCTTGATTGATGCCGTCGAAAAGTGAGAATGAGTGTTGATTTCCCTGTGCATAATTCGGAAATATCGTGAACTACCTGTAGAGCGCTCCATTTGTTATTTTAATTCGCTTAAGTGGACGTGCAGAATGTTCGCGTGCGAAGAGGCCGCTGACGCAATGCAGAAACGAAACTTCCGTATAATCACATACACGGTGTCTACCTAAAGCAAATACGCCATCCAAGTAGCTAACTGACAGCTATCAATGAAAAATCATTAAGAGATCAAAGCCTTTGACCTGAGTTTTGACCTGCCCATTGAAGAACACTAAAATGGAAAAAAAGCTCAAGCGTTCCAATGATTGTTCAGTTTGTTCAAAATATGATATTCAATCCCCTGCCAAATCGCAAAAGTTTTCATTCCGTTTCTCTAACAAACCGCAGGATAATCTTGCTTCATCCTCATTACAGTTCAATATTGAGCATGTTCATTTCAGTGGTACAGAATGAGAGGTGGATTCCTTCAGACTCATCCCGATTAATGAATAATAATTTTCCCCGTTTAAATTTCGCCCGTCGGATCTAACCTCGTTAGGGGTTGCCGAAAAGGTAAGCCGGCCGAGAACGCCGTCGGAATTTTATCACGGGTTTTAAAAATTATCTCTATCCGGTGCGTAATAAACGTATTATGTACGGGTTGAGAAAAAGTGGGAAGGAAGCGGATTTGAGGAGTTCCCTCATTCCAGGCGGAAATTCGTCTTTGGCTGGTAACCACCCCTGAAATAATATTTCACGCTCGATTCCAATTTCCTCCCCGCTCGGATTTGTATTATTATTAGCATTAATGAGGTAAAGGCGGTGGACTAGTTTCAATTTTAAGGAGTGCCTTCGCCATGTTCTGGGCTCTGTGTAATAACCATCTCGCGATCGTATATTATAATAACGGTTTCAATTAACCGAGCGTTATGGGGGTTGATATTAACACGAATGCAGTTTGTAATTACGGGCGCGATCCCAAAGCGTACAATTAAATCCGGGCTATTACGGTGGTTGCACATCCGGGACGACGCTGTGCGCCCCTTTTTGTAATGATGAAATGCATTATTCGAAAATGATTTATTTTTCACCTTTTGCTCCTCCGTCTCTTGGGTTCGGTGGAGTGCGGCCTTGGCGCGTCGGAACGGTTTTGCATGCAAATATTGTCATTATGTCATCGCGTTTTGTCTTGTAAATTAACCGGCTAAAAATAGAACGGGTTCGAGGAAGACTTGATTGGATATCTAGTCCACCGATGTCGAGATAAGAAGTGAAAAATTCTGCAGCCTGATCGCATTCGAATGAGGTGCTCTCATCGACAAATACTCGATTCAGTAGTCTTGGAGGAACTTAAAGGAGCTTGAGAGCACGGATGGATAATATAAGATCTTATTATCCATCCGTGCTTAAGACGTTAAAGTTGTACAGTCAACCATTTATTTACAATAGAAGAATATGTAGATGGAATTTAAGATAACGACTACTTGACTAAAAAAAAAATTAAAAAGGATTCCTCAGATTTTGTAATATGTTTATAAAACGGTAACCAAATAACCAAAAATGTCTGGAGCAGTCGGTAAATCGCAGATATAAATAATTTTCTGTAGAAATTTACCATATCTATTTTTTTATCGAAAAGAAGAATTTTTACCATACCTACACATGAAATTTACATCAATATGAGATGAACTCTCACAGTTCGCGTTTCTTTTTAAGATCTATCCATATATGAATTTTAAGTAATGATACCTACTATACGTATACGTTACAAACAAAAATATGGAATTTTAATGAGTAGTGTTACGTGAAATTTTCTTCTACCTATACGACGACCTATCTACAAGATGAATTCCATAAGATCAAAGTTCTATTCATAATCAGGTCTAGACGTAGACCGTTCATCAACTTTCATACCGTAATTACAGACTGAACATTGAGAATTCTGTACAATAACTTCAATGATTTTACTTCATATAATTGAAAATGCTTGTGAATTAATAATTTATGAAGAATCTCTTGATATCATTTATAATTACTCGTTGATCTATTAGTTTTCAGGTGAAGCTTCAAGAATTTTGAATATTGCGAAAACTTCAGAGAAAAGCTCCCGAAACAGAGTACACTTTTGGAAATATTCGCTTCTCGAACGACGTGCGTATATTGGGTTTAGGAAGTGAAATTAACAAGACTTCTATTTATAATACCTACCTGATGATGTGCAAGAAATTTGACGTTGATTAATTGAATTTTAAATATCTAAAACTCTCATTTTAACCTGGGTATAAGCGAAGAGGTGTATAAGGTATTAAATAAGCGTTTAAAAGTTCTTGTATGTGTGTAGAAAAAGTTTATTTCCGCTAATAGCTAACCCGGAAAAAGGGCCGTATATAAAATTTAGAGAGGAGTTCAAAGTTGGTGTAGGTATTCTCTGGGTAATTTATAAGTAAGTAATCCTGCAGCATCTCGGGTCGGTGTATCCCCATGCCGTGTGCGCAACAGGATATGGGTAAGTACGCAAATTGGCCAAGTTTAACAATAAAGTGCCTTGAGGAAACAGACAATTTACCTTCTTGTATGGCACACACGCACCATACAGTAATGTAGATCATTTTGCACGGAATCATTAATCACGAATGATTGAGCGATTCACGACATTCTAGCGCATCGATGATGGTCATCAGTTTTATCTCTAATTATATTTTCTATGTCAATAATAACAAACAATAATGACGCGTCCAATTATTTAATCCATCTGTATTTTGTAAGCGTGTACTTCGGTATAGGTAGAGTTATGGACACGTGGAGGTGCACGAATAGGGCCGTAAAATTTTTATTTCCTCGCTACATCAATCGACTCTAAACTCTCCAGAACGGATATTAAACATGGAAGAGAGGAGAATTTTGGAAAATTGGTCGAAAAACTTCATAATCGATGCAATTTCGGTGTAATAATCGCCCCATTAGTTTGGAAAATCACGGAACGGGCGATAATGAGGCGATATCGCGACCGGACGGCGTGAACTGTTGTACAAATCCGATTCGAACCATAATAAAACATGCTGTAACTCATTAGGTATACTTTCAATTTCTTTCCATGGGTGGCCAACTACTTTTTATCCTTGGTCCTTTCGGTCCTCGTAGAAGTTGAAGTAGGGTGTCTGAAACTTTCCCGCCACTCGTCTGCTCGGCAAATCCGAGTAAAACTCGCTAAATTTTCTGGCGGAAGAAAATCTCACCGAAGTCGGAATTTTGAAATTTGGCCGCCGACTGCTTTATATAAATAAACGCGGGCATATAAGCCTATAAATTATATTATAGCCTAATAATAGTCAACGTATCTTTATACGGATTCATCCAATGACAACCGCGGCATGAGGACCCGAAATAAAACCGCGGAAAAATAAGACGCGTCGTCGAATAAAAATAATATCAAAAATCGAAAACGGGCGAAACTGTGGCTCACCTTGATCCTGCTGATCCATGATCGGCGTTACGAGGTCTCTGTTTGTGTCTCGCGTGGCGATTTTCGTGTGTCAAAGCACGAGGCGCGTCTCGACGCTCTCTCGTGCGTCCGTCTGCGAAAATGTGTAACGACGCCAACCGATAACGGCGCCGGCCCGCCAGCAACTGGTGGAGGAGTGAATAATTTCACTCTCGCGTACGGTCACAGCGCGTACGGTCGCGACCGCACACGTTGCGGGCTGCGGGCGTCGGCGGGCGGCCCGAGCGGGCGACGCCGGCGTCGCGAAAACGACGCCGGGCGCCTTGGGACGTCGCGTTCGCTCCCCTTTTTGGAGAGGGTGCCCACATGTTGCTAACGCGGAGGACACAGGAGATACGTCGCATTATCAGGAGTCATGCAGGATATCCGATATATTTCAGTTGCATATTATGCCAGAGACGCCGGATAGAATTTATGATCCTATGGGGAAATTTTTACATCCATAAATTTCAAAACCAGTGAATTTATTTCGACTTCTCCCCATTTTTTATTTGTTTGTGCGTCTTCGCATAAGTTTTTCGGTACATAGAAAAGGTCCATTTTCAATGAGAAGAGAAAAAACGGATCAAAAGTGACGAAAATTGACAATTTTGTTAATGTTTGGAAGTAACGTCGAAATAACGTCGATAGGACGTCGCATTTCATAAGAAAGTATCAGGAACGCATATCGACAAGAAGTGAACACCACAAATGCAGTATTTTTCTACATACACTAGTAGACTTAAACGCGCGCTACGCGCGCTTTATCCAATTTTGTTCTGATTACCTATTATCCTTTTATACATTCTAATATCTGCAACTTCTTATACACTCGCATTTGAAATAGACACACATTTTCGGAGAGTGAGATAACGTTCATTTTAATGCGCTTTAGAAAAGGATAAAGTGCACCCATTTCCGAAGATACCCGAACGTGACCCTGACCTTACCTAACTTAACATTCGGGTAGTTTAACAAAACCGATTCATCTCTTTTCTATAATAGGATTCTGTGTTTTCTTGCCATAATACATACATAGGTATTTGTTTGTTGTTTACAACGAAATTTTTGAAAAAAATACAAAGGAAATAGGAAATGCGTCTTAAAATAATGAGTGTATGATAGAACCTGCCAAAAGGGCTGGAAAGAGGTGCGAAAAACCCTCGAAAAACGCATTTTTTCCAGCTGAAACATCTGTGTCTCACATACTTGGGGGTTGTTTTATGTTTTATGCTTTATGATTCCTATATGAAGATGCCCGGAAAATAGAAATGAAAAAATAACGAGGATCGTCAATCTTGAGCTGAAATGCTGAAAAAGTCGCATTTTATGTAGTACCATAACAATTTAAGGGTTGCAGATGGATGAAAAACTGCCATTTTCCAATGGAAACCAACTCTCCGTTTTCTCCATCACACAAGGGTTGGTTCTATGTATGATAATATGATGACATGTGGTGAGGAAAAACGTAACGGGAAAAAGACATTGGGAATGTCCATAGAATGTCCACAGAATGTCCGCATATTGTGAATTAGGATCAGGAGAACATGTTACAACAGAGAACTTGGATTAAGTACACAATTTTTTTACTTTGGAAAGTAGATGCCCGCCATTGCCATACTCTTAATTGAAAGGAAAGGCCAAAATGACGAATAAACATCGCAATTTTTTTAAACCAGTGGTAGAAACTAGAAAGAATGAATTTCAATTGAAATGTCTTGTTTCCTTTCCATGAATGAGGAATGTCAAGCGCATTCACTCCCATACTTAGGATTTATTATCCATATATTTTTTACCATAAACAAACTATTAATAACAAAGACTTGCGAAACCATTTACACAATAAATATTTAGATTTCAGAACAGAGAGCCTCATTACTCAAAACTGGAACATTTTATAAAGTTACAGAGTACTTGATAGTGAATGGAAAACTTCAATCGAAAACCAGTTTGACCGTTAAAAAATTCGATTTATTTCATTATTTAATAGATGAGAAGATAATAACATAAAAAAGAAGTATAATAAACGTGTACAATCAAGCTTACATTGTAAAACTACAAAAATTCCATTTCACGTTCGATTCCAACAAATTTCAGTTGCTCAGTCGGTCCGTATCTGTAATCGAAGAAAAGTTCCTCGCCAGGTTGAATCGCCCGTTTAGCGAAAATCCCGATCCTGTGATCCCCATTAACCATCATGACCTTCGCATAACAATTCGGGTTAATCGAGTGATTGGCAAATCGGATTTTATTCCCTTTCCTCGTTGCATCAACCACAAAATCTACAGAAAAATAGAAAGATCAATGAAACGATAGGAAAATTATTACAAAACCGTTCATTACCATTGTTTAAATTGAAGAGGAAACTGCACATGTACTTATCGTACACTTTACCCCTCCGATCGGCCTCATCCTGCGAAATGATCTCCCCGCAGTACTCCGAAATGAACTCGTTCTTTTGCGCGCTATCCTTGAGGAAAATCCCCCAACCGGCAACGTCGGAAGGCGCCATCAACAGATGCTTATCTACGGAAAATCGACTTGACACTACATTCACGACGGTAATAACAATCCGCCCCCTAAAAAGAACTCACGTAGACCGCGCTGCACGCTGACGTTCTTGCAGGTGATCTTGGTGATGTCGAACTGATCCGCCCCGCAGGTCTGGCACAGGTCCGGGTCGCATTCGCGCACCGCCAAATAGCAGGGGCACTGCTTGGTGTTGCACTGCGCCTTGCACCGGCACCCGGGGAACCGATTCTGGCCTGAAACCGCAAATCGCGCGTCAAAAACCGCTCGCGATAATCCCGCGCGGCGACTCACAATCCGAGCTGCACTGGCAGAACTTCTCGCAGAAGTTCTGCGCCCCGATGCAGGGGCAGTTGGCGTCGCAGCCCTGGCCGGGGTGGTCGCAGGGCGTGAAGTTGTACACGTGGTTGCTGTTCGACTCCTTCTTCAGCTGGATCTTCCGACAGTGGACCGACCAGAGACGGTGCTTCTTCTTCTTCTTGCGGGGTGGAGTGTAGTCGCGCATCGCCTCTTCCGCCGGGATGTCCGCGTCCTCCTTTTGGGCAAACTCGTACACCTGCAAAGAAAACCGTTGTAAAAGTACCAAATATGTACAAAAAATACGAAAATATGCACAAAAAGGCGAAAATTGCACGGAAAAATTCGTACCAAAATATGCACAAAAGAAGATGAAAATACCGTGTGTTCTACCATATTACTGTCGAATTAGCGGTCTCATATTACAAGAATTTGTGTTGTGTTTTGAGTTTCAAGAAAAACTGTTTGAAATTGTAACGACGCTCCCCGAGCGCCGTTACTAGAACTCCGATCTTGTCGTGTATTTCCCCCGGTTTCCGTTATCACCTCTGTCGTCACCGTTTTGTTCTAGAACATTCTTCCCTTTCTCCGGACCCGAGTCCATAAAAGGCCGCTCCCGCTAGTTTTCCGGCAGTCTATGTTATGCCGGAGAAATAGCACGGTCATAGACGTTTGAGATAACCGCCTACCAGTTTTTCCGCTGTCGGATACTTCCCAGCAATCCCTAACGTACCCGTTAACCGACCGTCGGCTGTCCCGGTCAACTCCTGTCAACAACCCCCTCAGTTAATCGACCGTCGGCGTTTTCCCGGTCAAAACCCTTCGACTAACAAACAACCTGCGTTCCGTCCGTCGGCTTTTTCCCGGACTTCCCACACCGAATCGCCGCCACCTCCGGGTGGTTCCCAAAAGCCTGTAACAGGGTTCCCCATGACACCGCCCCGGCATTCCTGCCCGGTGTTCTAGTTCACCTCCGGTGAACATCCCTCTTTCTGTTACGTTTCGTTACTAGTCTAAGCCTAGCTTAAGCCGGTCAGGGTAGAATAAGACATTACCGTTATTTGTGTACCGTTTGTGTTCGTCCATTTATTTGCCGTTTGCGAAATAAAACTTCGTTCACAGACCCCTGGGTTTATTTATTCTTCGACTTTGAGAAACCCCGGCAAACGAGTGCTTCCTCGTTAAACGAAGCTGGCGCCCGAGCAACCCCGACCGACCGAGGCGCGTCACAAATTGGCGCCCGAGCAGGGACCCTGAAGGAAGTTCTACTCCAACCAATCCAGCCCAGAGGTCCGCACTCCAGTCGGTCATCACCGAGAGGGACTATTGTGGACTTTGGCTTTCCAGGATGTCAAAGCCCACGAAGATCGGTACCGACCTGGCTGAAGAGTGTCCGTTCCTGACTCCAGTAACCCAGGACCGTTCCACCCCCGTTACGGTGGGACTCGAGGTGGCCGACCAGCGCGTGGGCTATGTCTACGGGCTCAAAAAGGACGAGCTCATGACCGAGGCGGAAAAGTTCGGTCTGCCGTCCGCGGGCACCGTCGAGGATCTCCGTCGTCGCGTGGTGCGGTTCCTGAGGGACGGGTCGGCCGCGATGGGAGCCGTTCCCAAGGGCGAGGGCCAGCCGGCTGCAAACGCGCCGTCCGCGGAGCACGCCGACGCTCGGCAAGCCGCCGTCATCCAGGCTGCCGTCGCCCAAGCCCTCGCCGCCCAGTCGTCCGGTCGACCGACGGCTGCATTCGAATCCGCCCGGTTAAACGTACAATTTGACGGGACGTCGGACCCGCTCGCGTTTCTGGAACGAATCGACGACGTCCAGACCCGGTACCGCGTCGCCGACGACCGGCTGCTCTCCATCCTGCCGGAAGTACTCACGGGCTCCGCTCTGCAGTGGTACCGGAACAACGTCGGCCATTGGGAGACGTGGGCCGAATTCGTGGACGAATTCCGAGGATTTTACCTGCCGGCCGATTTTGAAATCTTCCTGCGGGAGCAGGTGACGACCCGCAAACAGCGTCCCCACGAAGCCGGTACCGACTACGTCACCGCCGTCCAGACCCTGACTCGTCGCCTAGGGGGCCTTTCGACCCAGGACGAGCTCTTTTGGCTGTACCGCAACTTGCGGCCAGAATATCGGCTTTACATTCGCCGATCCGATATTCACAGCGTGAGCGACCTGATAACGCGTATAAAAGAATACGAGGTCATCGCCGCGGAAGTACCGCAAAAAGAGCCCCGACCGATAAGCAGCGAGAACGCGAACCGCCGCCCGGCGGCTACCGCGCCGTCACGGACCGCGTCCCCACCGCCGCGGGGCGCCGAGACGACGCCACGGCCGGCCGCCGCGAATACCGGGCCACCGATCGAGAACCCGAGGCGAGCGTGCTGGAGATGCGGCAGCGCGACGCACAGCCGCTCCAACTGCACCGGGACCCCGATCCTGTTTTGTTCCCGGTGCGGGACAAGGGGAGTGTTTTCGCGGGACTGCCCTTGTGCCCGGTCGGAAAACTAGTACCGAGTCCGGCCCTTGGGGGATCCACCGGACTCGCCCACCAGACCGCCACCGTTTCCAAACCCCCGAAAGAAACCCGACCGGAAATGAAGATCCGGGTGAACGGCCGCGTGTTTACTGCCCTTCTGGACACCGGAGCCACCCGATCGTACGTCAATGCGGACGTGATGCTGTGGTGCAAAGAGCACGGGGTGGGTACTGTTTTCCACCCTAAAGAGACCACCGTCACCCTCGCTGACGGTCAGACCCGGAAAATTTACTCCGGGATTCGTCTCGCATGCACCGTAACCGAGGGCACCGTGGCGTTTGCATTCCACCACCTCCCGGGCTTGTCACAGGAATTCTTGTTGGGGGCCGATTACATGGCCTACACGGGGTGCGTCATCGACTTCGTGAAGAAAAAGATCCTCCATCAGAAAATACCGCCCACGGCACGCAAACCCGCCACGTCGACGCTTGCCCCGGAGATTTCCAGCATTTCCGCTCCGGTTAACGAGGAAAAGTGCCCGCCTTTGGCAAATACCGACCTCACCGACACCGAACAGCGAGCGTTGCGACGGTTCTTGGATCGCGAGTTGCCGACCTTCACCGCGATCTCCGGTCTGACCGACCGGGCGCAGCACGAAATTCGCTTGCGGCAGCCCGAGCCGATAAAACAGCGCTATCGGCCCCAAAATCCGAAGATGCAGGAGATCGTCGACCGAGAGGTGGATCAGATGCTCGCCGAGGGAGTCATCGAGCGCTCCCAGAGCCCGTGGAGCTCTCCCATCGTCATCGTCCGGAAAAAAGATGGGAGATACCGTTTTTGCATCGATTTCCGGAAGGTCAACGAGGTTTCCGTGAAAGACGCCTACCCACTTCCGCAAATAAACGGAATTTTGGCAAAATTGCGAGAGGCAAAATATATCTCTACCCTCGACCTTCGCGCGGGTTACTGGCAAGTGCCGCTCACCGACGCGAGCAAACCGATCACCGCCTTTACCGTACCCGGAAGAGGGTTGTACCAGTTCCGAGTGATGGCCTTCGGGTTGCACTCCGCCCCCGCGACGTTCCAGCGCCTGTTGGATACCGTCATCGGCCCCGAAATGGACCCCCACGCTTTTGTTTATCTTGATGACATCATCGTGATCGGCCGGACGTTGGAAGAACACCTCAGGAATCTTGGGGAGGTGTTCCGGCGATTACGTGATGCGAATCTCAAGATAAACCCGGAAAAGTGCCATTTCTGTCGCCGGTCCATGACGTATTTGGGCCACGTCGTCACACCGGAGGGAATAGCCACCGACCCCGGGAAAGTCGCCGCGATTAACCAGCTCGAGACGCCGAAGAATATCCGCGGCCTCCGACGAGTGCTCGGTATGGCCTCCTGGTACCGTCGCTTCGTGCCGGGGTTCGCGGAAATCGTCACACCGCTCACGAAACTCCTCCACAAGGACGTCCGCTGGCTGTGGGGCCCCGCGCAAGACGCCGCGTTCGCCCAAATCAAGAAAAATCTCACGGAGGCGCCCGTCCTGGCGTGCCCGGATTTCTCCAAACCGTTCTCGCTGCAAACCGACGCCTCTGATTACGGTATCGGCGCCGCCCTCACCCAGGAAACCGATGGCCGCGAACACGTCATCGAGTTCGCCAGCCGTACTCTTAATCCGGCGGAAAAGAATTATTCCGCCACCGAAAAGGAGTGCCTCGCCATCGTCTGGGGCATCGATAAGATGCGCCCCTATCTGGAGGGCTACCGATTCACCGTGATAACCGACCATCAGTCTCTCAAGTTCTTGCACAGTATAAAAAGCCCGGCCGGACGACTCGCGCGATGGAGTATGCTGTTGCAATCTTACGATTTCGAGGTGAAATACCGAAAAGGTACTCAAAATCACGTTGCCGACGCACTCTCGCGAGATCCGCTGCCCGCTTCTGGGGAGGAACCCGACTTCGCTTACGTCGTCGCCGAGGACCGCACCTGGTACGCCCGAAAACTCGCCGACGTGGAGGAGAAGCCAACCGACAATCCCGATTATGCCGTCCGGGATGGAAAATTGTACCGCCATTTCTGGGATAATCGAGATCTCACCGAACCGGAAATGTCCGATCCGTGGAAGCTGTGCATCCCGGAACTGCAGCGCGAGCGCGTTTTACGTGAAAACCACGACGCGCCGACCGCTGGGCATCTCGGCATCGCGAAAACGGCCGCCCGGGTCGCCAACCGTTATTATTGGCCCGGAATGTTTCGCGATATCGGCCGCTACGTGCGGAATTGCGACACCTGCCAACGCTTCAAGTCTCAACAGCAGCAGCCAGCAGGGAAAATGCAACCCACCCCGAACCGGCACCCGTGGGAAACGGTCAGTACCGACCTCGTCGGGCCGCTCCCGCGCTCGACGAAGGGAAACAATTTCATCGTCGTTTTCCAAGATCGTTTCACTAAGTACGTCGCCTGTCGCGCCGTCCGTCGGGCCACCGCTCAGGCCGTCTCGAAGGCGCTGTACGAGGAGATAATCGCACGTTTTGGCACCCCGAAAACGGTGATTTCCGATAACGGGACGCAATTCGAGAGTCGCTGTTTCGCGGAATTACTGACCGAATTCGGGATCGAACACCGCCACACGCCCCCGTACACCCCGCAGGCAAATCCGGTCGAGCGGGCCAACCGGACGTTAAAGATGATAATCGCCCAGTACACCGAGGGAAATCATCGTCACTGGGATCAGGACTTATCCGCCGTGACGCTCGCCTTAAACAGCGCCCGTCACGATTCCACCGGATTCTCACCCGCCTTCTTAAATTTCGGACGGGAACTGAATTTACCGCGGAGTCTTCACCAGGAAGCTGTACCGGCCACCGAACCGGAAGCGACCGATAACGACGTTCCCGAGGAGCACCTGTCCCGGCTGCGGAAACTCTCCGAGGTTTTCGCGCTCGTCCGGACGCAATTGGCGCACGCCTTCGCCCGCCAAAGCCATCATTACAACCTGAGGCGCCGCGACTGGAAGTGTTTCCCGGGCGACGTGGTGATGAGGAGAGAACATCCCTTATCGTCGGCCGACAAGGGTTTCGCCGCGAAACTCGCCCCGAAATTCTCCGGGCCGTACACCGTTTCGCGCGTCCTCTCACCGGTCGTGTACGACCTGAAAGATGCGTCTGGAAAAACATTGCGCCGGATCCACATCAAAGACCTGAAGCCGTATCGGCAGGACGAACCTGACGAGTAGTGTGATCGTCCGGTGCTTCTCCGGGGAAAGTGCGATTTTTTCTCGGGAATCGCGCGCGAGTTCGCTCGGTTGTCGGTCCGAGAGTACCGGTCCGTTCGCGTTCGGTAAAAACTCCCGTGTTGTTGTTCGCGTTAAGACTCGAGTGATTGTGCCGTCCTTGTCGACTCGCCGGCCGTCCTCGTTCAACAGACAGACTGTATTCCCGTCGCGTCCTGCGACCCAGCGTCCGTTGACAGACCACCTTCCGCATGGAGTTTTTGCAGCCCAGTCCCGTCCATCTACCGGTCCGGACTCCGGCCTTGACCGTGAGATACGCCAACGGCCGTCGAATTTACTTTCGGTTTTCCTACATTTGTTTTCGAGTTGTTTATTTGATTTTTGTTTGAACTTGCTTGCTTTTTGTAATTCTGAGTTAATTTCTTGTTGGTGAATTACTTATTTCGCTTTATTTTTTTTTTTTTTTTTAAGTTAGCTCCGGGTTGTTAGTGTTGGTCCGGTTACTCCGGGATCCGAATGGTCAGTTTAGGGCGAATATTTCTGTGATGTTTCATGTGATAATCCGTTCTCTTCCAGAAAATTTTTGTAAACAAAAATTTTTCGTAACGAAGGAGGGGTGTGTAACGACGCTCCCCGAGCGCCGTTACTAGAACTCCGATCTTGTCGTGTATTTCCCCCGGTTTCCGTTATCACCTCTGTCGTCACCGTTTTGTTCTAGAACATTCTTCCCTTTCTCCGGACCCGAGTCCATAAAAGGCCGCTCCCGCTAGTTTTCCGGCAGTCTATGTTATGCCGGAGAAATAGCACGGTCATAAAATATGCACATAAGATGCAAGAAGTATTCAGTGTTTTCCAAAATATGCACAGTGCATAAATGGATATGCATTTTCAGGAAACATCCGAAATATGCAAAATGCATATTTTCCAGCCTCTAGACAACAAATTACGCACTAAATAATAATTATTAGTACCTGTTGGCATGTTTTGGTCAGCATGATTTGAGCAATGGCGCAGTAATTATTGAGGAAGATTTTGTGCAACCCTCTGAAAAGGCTCTCGTCAGAGCCGGTCCACTCTTTGTGGTCGTTGGCGCCCATCAAACCCAAAAGACTGAAATTTGTCGTAGTGGACACTTGATCTGCCCCATCATTGGCATCTAAAAATCAACCATCAACAACGAACTAAAGGAAAGTAAAGGGAAGACCTTTATATTTATTGCTGTCGTTGGAATCTTCAGAACTTGCTTCATTTCCGGAATCCACCGACTGTTGTTTGCAAATTTTCCGTGGATTGGTACCACTGCTGCCTCCCCCGTTCGCCTTCGATTCACCGGAAGGTCCAGCTTCCTTGTTGGCGGATTTACCTTTGGCTTCCTTTTCGAACTCTTCTTCCTGTTTCGCCTTTGCGGCCATCTTTTCTTTAACCGAATCCTGGAAGACGTTATTAACAATAAAAGAAATTTTAGATGGCTCGTTCAGATATGTTACCAGAAGCATGTAACAGTCTGGACTGCAAGACTCGGTGAACGGTTTCAAATCCGGACCTCTTCGTTTCTGAAGATTCGGTCCAGGGTGGCAAGCCTGAAGGCCTAGAAACTCACGAATTACTCGAAAAATCTCACCAAAAAAACCTATTATGAAATGAAAATGATTATGAGTTTATGGGATGATGAATGAGTTATGATTTAGAAATGAGAATGGTAAAAGGTCTGAAGACCTTACCTTGCTGTCCTGAATGCAGCACAACAGAAACAACAACCTGAAGACATCAGGCTCAAAACCGCGACTAATACTCTTTCTTTCTAGTCTGACTCTCTAACATATCACAAATAATCGTAAAAAACTATTCGTCATTGCTTTTAAAATACTCACGGTGGAGAAAGCAATCGTATTTAAAGCACCTCCTGCAGAAAAGCGTGTGGAAAGAGTGCATCGTTTGTTCCCTCGGTACCGAAGCGGCATTGGGTCCATCGATATTTGGAGTGCATTCAGGTGGAGCATTTGGATCAGTTCTTTCAGTCAATTCAATGTATCTGCATGATTAGGAAAATTTAATGAATTTCAACGATCTGGAATCATCAACAGGGAAGTACGAACTTTTCTCTTAATTCTTCTGGGTCTCCTTTATCGGGGAATTGTGATGAAATCGCTTGAAAAATCACGACGTTGGGAAAATCAAGATCCTTCTTCTTTTTGTCATCTTTCACTTCTGCTTGCGCTGGCTCTTCTTCTTTTGGTTTTTCAGCCTTATCTTTTTTGGCTTCATTTTTATCACTCTCTTGGTACTGCATCAAGGCGTGAACTAGTTCCACGAAAAGTTCATCGTCAATAAAACCGGATTCACGGTCTCCATGAACTTTCCCATCGTAATTTTTGATCAACTCTTCGATAAAGTTGCAGTCTTGCTCTAGGACGTCGTCTCCCATGTAAGGGATGTTGTGTAAGACTGTCTCATCTTCGACCATGAAGTTTTGCTGAATGGGGGCCCAAGTGTACATAGTCGGGATGGGAGTGACTGCATTGATGATACGAATCGGGGTCACCTGAATGTCGCCTGAAAATTGATGACAGATGAGAGTAATTACTGTGGAGCCCGTGGAGAGAATAAGGGCGCGGGGAATGTAAAGTACCTTCACTTCCAATAACTTCTGCCTTTTTCATGCAAGTTACATGTGATGGGCTGTCGGGCAGGGGCACCCAGTAAGCCTTACTGTCGGTCCATCGCTTTTGGTCTGTGATCAAAACCTCGGTCATGCGATTTCGGTTGGAATTCCAAGCCAATTTCACTTCGTCCGCCCTTTTGAAGCGTTTTTGTTGGCGCAATCGAATGTATTCTTGTTTCACACGACGCTTCCACTCGTTACTCACTTTGGCTTTGGCCATTTTATGAGGAATTTGTAGACACCACGGAGATGGTTACGTTCATTTAAATATCAGACCGCAATATGGGGTGAAAATACAAGAATTTGTAACAAAAACAGAAACAAAGCACCAAACATAACCTCATACAACGGCGCGAACATTTGACATATGTCAATTGTCAGACTTGTGTGAAGGTAGCTCCCCGTACCCACCTCCCAGCGGCAGCTCCCGCCAGCTCCCTGGCGCATTCAATCCCCATCCTCAAGACAGATTCACACCATCGAAATATGTCTATACCTTGTGCCGACGGTGCGGACACTGGAGCACCGAGCGAAGCGTATGGGGAAGAACATCAGTAAAGTCCTTATCAGTTTTGGCTATGGTTTTGTTCAATCAACCATCTCTCATTCCGAGGGATTAACTGGAAACTCTGAAGCGTTTGAAAAGAATGCATTTTCATTAATATCCCACGTCGTCCTACTAATTTCTACGTCCTACAGATGAATCTCCCAAATTTTAGGCAGTAGAAACGTCCTTCAAGTCACGACCAGGCGGGCGCTTAGAATGCGGAAAAATCACTAAAATGGGCATGAATATGTTGTCATATTCACGTCTTTAATTTATTTTGAAGGACTTCCCGAATTTGTAGCGACATGCCCTTCACCACACTATCGCAGACGGACCCGAAGAGTGCAGGGAAAAATCCACATCGTGCTACAAATTGGGGAACATCCCCAAACAAGGGGTGAAATGGGCATATTCACGGTTTTAATTTATATTGAAAGACTTCCCGTTCGGTGCTCCAGTGTCCGCACTGTCGGCATGAGGTACAGACATATTTCGATGGTGTGAATCTGTCTTGAGGGTGGGGATTGAATGCGCCAGGGAGCTGGCGGGAGCTGCCGCTGGGAGGTGGGTACAGAGAGCTACCTTCACACAAGTAATTGTCAGTGCTTCCAACGTGAGAATATGAATAGTTTTTGTTCTGGCTTTCAAAATTTTTCAGTTCATCGAATAAGGACTTTGTACTTATTAAAAAAAAAACAGATTGGTTATGACATTATGATTATTTTTCCGTTATTTAATTTTGTGAGAACAGGTTGATGGAAAAGGTCTTCGAACTAAAATAATCAATAATTTTGTGTTGGCAGCACTGCGCGCTTATCTTTTACTTCGGTAATTTCCGTGGGCGTTTTCTGGCATTTTCCAGTGCTTTCGTTCAATTCCGCTACCTCCTTGATGACGTCTAGATGACGTCATTTGACGTTTTGGTGCGGTTAGTCATCCAAGTTTTGCACATTGTGCATTGTCCGTTTTATCAACGTCGCTCTCTTGGACTCTTGACTCGACTCTCGACTCGAGTATTTCCACGGCAGTTACTGGCACAGTCATCTTTTGTCATTTTCGTGCAATTCGCAGATATTTTTGTTTCTCAGTATATTATTTGATTATCGTATGTCCATCCAGAATCTAAACACATTTGGTGAGTATCGTAAATTACCCGTATCGACGGAAATGCCGAAGTCTTGAAAAAAATCTGAAGACAAAATGGCTGACCGATTTGCCCCTAAAAAGCCCTACATTTACCGCTGTATTTCGCCCCCTTACGACCCTCCCAGTCGTAATCCGTAAAAACCTCTTCAATGTGAAGATTGCTGACGTGCCTCCATTATAGAAACCTCTGGTCGTTCGCGTTTTTACGAGGTGTGGTGCCTTTTTTCAGCGTGGTTTTCACATATTTCCCTCAATTTCAGACCCCTTTGCTGATGCAAGTAAGGGTGCAGACGATGATGTTCAAGACGGACTCGTTCATATAAGAATTCAGCAACGAAATGGTCGCAAGACTCTAACCACTGTCCAAGGACTCTCAAAGGATTATGACCTGAAGAAAATTGTCCGGGCATGTAAAAAGGTGAGCTAAAAGGATCGGTGACTGCAAAAAGATCAATAATGGACCATGTCGAGTTGATTTGTCTCTAATTTGTCTTTTTCCATTTTCAGGAATTCGCTTGCAATGGTACTGTCATAGAGCACCCCGAATACGGAGAAGTGCTTCAACTGCAGGGCGACCAACGCGAGAACATCTGCCAGTGGCTGACAAAGGCCGGTCTAGCCAAACCCGACCAGCTCAAGGTCCACGGCTTCTAATGCATCGCATTCACACCCGCTACCATTTACTACTACAACATCGGCAGTTTTAGTTGATCGTTTATACGTACAACATTCACATCTCACAAATAAATACAATTTTGAACAAAATCAAAAAGATCATACAACGATCGGCACAACTCAAAATCTTTGTTGATAACAATTCATGATACACCACTAGCGATGTTATCACCGTCATCACCAGTAAAACGCAGTTAATATGTATTTGGGAGCGTTCGACATATTCAGAGAGCTATAGCGCCCTTGCGTTTTTAGTGAATAATAATATGCGATATTGTTTGACGATGTTGGTTGTTTTTCTGTTTACTGATGAAATTTTATAATAGAAGCGTAACCGCCTGTAATACCCGAAACTCGAATAGTAATAATAATAATCACCATTTATAAAATAAATGCAGGAGTTTTAAATTGTGCCTTTCCGATCTGTTTTTCTTATAAACTATATGACACCCATCGTTTTCCAGCAGTTTTCAGATTTTTTTAGTTTGTATTTGTAACAATCAATAAATGAGTGTATCGTAATTACATAATGTAGCTTTTTAGTGTTATTATTATTATCTTATTCGTAATTATTCCCTTAACAAAAACTGGGATTGTGAACATGAATAGAAATAAAGACCACAACTGATATAAATAAATCTATTTAATATACTTTCCTATTAAATTAATCCTATAACACGTTTATAGAATCATTGAGAAACTTTTTTGGTTTCACCTTTATAATCATCAAATAAATGTAGAAATCTACTTTATCCATTACAAATCCAGATTTTACCAGCATCACAGCCATTCCCCGAAATAATCTCTGGCTTTATATTTTATAAACATCCTCATTATCTGACCGTAATATAAAATAAAAAATATCAATAAAAGTGAGTAATATATGAATGAGCCTATTCCCTATTCCAAAATCTTAATTAAGTTATATACACTATTAGCTACCATCTCTGTTCATTTCTATCCAAATCTAGTTCCACAATTGGAACACCTTTTCTCTTTTAGGAGAAGGCAACATAGAATTCCGGCCGGGAAGAACAGAATCGCACATAAAATGCCAAGACAGCTAAAGTCGTCCTCTAAAACTCCGATCCGACAGGCAGGGCAAGCTCCCACAATGATCACCTCAGTTTCCGGTACAATTATTGTAGTGGTGGTAGCAGTAGCCCCATACGAATTCGTGGGATATGGTGGAACGATAGGTGCCGTCGGACTGTAATTGTAGTGTTGATGGACCCCAACATGTACACCTGAAAAGAGAATTCATAATTGGATAATTAAAGTGAGAGAAACTATACGTCTTTTCTGAACTCACCTGGAATCGGATATTCTGTGTACGGAGGCGGGGGTTGACGAGGCTTATCACCCATTTTTTGTCGTTTCCCTTGCAATTATCAATTTTAATGAGTCACTGGAAATTTGGTAGTTCTAGCAATTTGTATTGTAAACATCAGCTGATCGTTTGACAGATCTGTCAAACAAAACTCGCTGTGCTTAGGGTTACAGCTCGGTTGTTCTCTTTTTTACTCACTCATGTCCATCTCATGTCAAAATAGAAGAAGAAAAGGTTTGTTGGCACTGTAACCACAAATGGTTTTTTGACAGACAGTTGAGGTCGTTTAGTTATTTGACTGGTTATTTGATGAAGACTGTGTCCTTAAAACGTAGAATGATGAATTCATGAATTTCCCCGGGGTTTACCGTAAATGTGGACTTGTAAAATAACATCGAAATGGCCAGTCTTGCTTAGGGACACTTAGGGAGTGAAGTTGTGTGAATGTGGGGTTGCGACCGGGGAGGTAGCACGTGACGGCTTCCTCACAACATAACATTGGAAAATTCAAGTTGCAGCTACAAAGCAAGACATTTTTTTAGCACTTTATGATGGATCCCGGTGACCTGAGGACGATTCCACCACCTCTGTTCCCCAAGGCGCTGACCAACTTTCTTGACGATTTAGACCATGAGTATCGGAAATGTCTTCGTGAGGCAGGCAAAGTGGTGATGAGAAACTTTTTTAACATTATTACGCGATTTTATGCGAATAATTCATAGGCTGACGAAAATATAGACACCCCGAATTCGCCCCCCAAGACTTCCACCACTCTGGCGGGTCCCTCAAAAGACATGAACACTCTGTCAGAAATCATGTCCTCGCCGGAAGGTCGTGAGATCGAAATCCAAAACGACTTACTACAACACTTCAACAAGAAACGTGCCTTGTCCAATTCCGACACGCTAGATCAAGATGCTGCTCACATTTCCAAGAGTTTCCCTGAAATTACTTTAGCAAGAATCACTGAATTACTGGCAATCTTTGTTGATTTCCCTAATCGTGTTGAAGTAGTTTTAAGACTTCTTGTGGATAAGAGTAATTGCAATGACACCCCCAATGAAAGAGTCTCAAGTTTGAAGCGGTTGAGTGAGGAAATCAGTGATGTTCCAAAGAAAATGATGAAATTGTCTGAACCGGCCGAGATCGAACAAAACAATGTGGAAACGTTGTTTCCGGACCTCACAGTGGACATGATCTACGTGCCCGGAGCACGTGAAACTCCGTCGAGTTCGGTAGAGACGGTTATTTTTGATGAACAAGATGTACAGTTGCTAGTCAGTGCCATAAATAGGATAAATAATGCAACGGAACCTGCGTCATCGGCTTCGGAAGCCCTCTCGGCGGCGCCTTCGTCTTCTACAACTACCTCAAATTGTGATAAAGTTGAAACAAAGAAAAGTGAAATTGAATCAAAGTCTGCCGTTATCAAGCCACCGATCTTTGACGTCGAAGTGATGGAAGCGCAACCTTCAACTTCTAAAGACATTTCAAAGGACTCCACAGGTTATTATGATTGATAATTTTTTGCAAAAACTGCGATTCTTTACCTATAATTTTTTCTAAATAGGAATGGATGATAATGGTGGAAGTTTTTCATTAATCGACTATCTCCACGAGATTACCAAATCACCAAAGAAGAGGATAGCAGAGTGCTGTCGGAACCTGAATTTGGCGATTGACGAGAAACCTTCAGATTTTCAGTTGGGCCTTATCATAGACTGCTTATTAAACGGCGACAGTAATATCGATGATGTGCAAGTGGTAGAAGACGTGAAAAAAATGGATAAAAACACCATAATTGACCTGTCCGAGTCAATTGAAGAGAATTTAAATGGAAACACACCAAAGACGTGAGTGAAAATTCAAAGTCTCTTTTTTCGTTCGTGACATTTTTCCAATGGAAAGCGCTACTAATAATACATACAGCCTGATTCAAAATTGTACCGACAACGCTCAAGGGCAAATTTCTTCAAAAGTTCTGACAAAAGTTCCCAGGACCTCTTTTTTGGTCCGTTTAATCATTTACCACGGTATCCACGGGTCACCAATGGATTCAACATTCCGTTTTTCAAGCGTTCTCCACATAATAAACAAGACCTGAAAGTTCTTAACCATAAAATAAGCGAAAATAACCAGCAAACTTTCGGGGCCTTATTGCCCTCTTTCAACCCCTACTTTATAGCATTTTCTTTTTAATTTTGTCGGTAAAATTTTTAATCAGAGTGTATTTCGATTTCTCAAGGTATGATTCGGACGTCATGGTGGTTCCTAGCTCGTCTACCTCTCGGATCCCATCTTTCAAAAAAGGCACAAATTTACCCTCGAATATCCCCGTCAATAGAAGTTGCAGTAACACCATCACTTCCACTGAGGCAACAATGAAACCGAAGAAGATGAAGAAGAGTCCCAATGAAGCACCATCAACCAGTACTTCAAGTCAGTCGGTAATATCGAGCACCGCTCCGGTGAAAGCCGATCCCGGTTCGATATTCAAAAGTGTCGAGTCTTTGGCCGAGTCCAGTACTGCGGTTGGCACCACTGAACCACCGGTCGCGCCCGTCCCAGAAAACAGCCAAGAAGTGGACGCCAAACTGCTCAAATCGCTGTGCCAGGTCTTTCCAGATGTCAGTAGCACTTACCTGAAAAAAATCTGCGCTGGAAAACCGTACACGGACGAGAGCCTCAACGATTTGGTGACTTTCATCATAGAACGTACGTCCGTTAGCGCGTATAATCGGACACCTGTCAAGCCGCCATTTTGTCTTCTCTTGCAGTCAACGGGAAGTACCCGAGGCGTCCCGCCCCGCAGCCCGAACCGGATAACATCGAGGTGCAATACGAGATAATCAAAGAGGTGCTTCCAGACGCCGACCCGGACTTTTTGCAAATGACTTGCGACAAGTACTCGGGCCGGCCGGACGACTTTCGGGCCGTCATCGACGGGTTAATGGAGAACCGGAACTATCCGACCCTGAAGGATTACCAAAGGCGGCAGCAGTTGTCGGCGCAGCAGCGCCAGTACACGTCCGAGTTCAGCGTCGAGAATTTCGTCAAGCTGTTTCCGGATCCGGAGAAGGTTTTCAACGACAAGTCGCGAAAAGTCCAGGTCGACAATTTGTCGACTCATTACGCCGTCCTGTTTTTGCGTAATCACTTCGAGAGAATGCACGTCAGGACGATTCAAGATGTCTACGGAAAATCGGCGTGCTCTTTGATCAATGCGGCCACTTGTCTGGAGAATCTTTCCAAGGATCCAAAGTTTTTAATGAAAAGTCGGCGGAAGGAAGCGCCTCTGCCTAATATCACCAATATCCCTCTATTGCAGGAAGTAAGTATTTTATTTCGGGTTACGAACTAATATCGGTTATAATATAACGAAGACATTTAGCATAGTTACCTACATTACCGGCAAATCTTGACAATGATTTTCAGATAGCGTACATTTCCCATAAAACGGAGATTCTTGGATACCTTAAAAAGAAAAAGGAAAACGAAGAAATCCTCCGTCTGGAAGTCAAGGAAGCTGGCCTTATGAAAACTTGCAATTGCTGTTATGATGATGAAGTGATGCCCAACGAAGTGTTCACTTGTACTGAAGGTTGTGAATTTTGTAAAAATTGTGTAATCAAAAGCGTCGAGGTGCTTTTCGGAGAGGGCAAACTGGAATATCCGTGTTTATCCAGTTGCAAAGCGAAGTTCTCCATTCAGACACTTCAGGTCGGTAAAGTAGAAACCTGGAGTTACGAATTAAACTAATTTTTCGTCTGTACAGTCCGTGTTGCCTCCAAAACTGTTCTCGAAAGTTGCCCAGAAGAAAGCGCTCGAGGAAGTGAAAGCGGCCGGTATCAGTGATTTGGAAATGTGTCCGTTCTGTGATTTCGCCACGATTTTATCGGAAACCGATAAAGTTTTCAAATGTTTCAATCCGGAATGCATGAAGGAATCTTGTCGCCTGTGCAAAGAGCCGTCCCATATCCCGTTGCGGTGCGACGAAATCGAGAAAGACCAAGACGTGCAAGCCAGAACTTTTATCGAGAACAAAATGACCGAGGCTTTGCTCAGGTCGGTATTACAGTCATCTCTTCCGAATATTGCGGTTATTTGAACATCTTACAGGAAATGTTGGAGTTGCGGGATCAAATTCTACAAAGTCGAGGGATGTAATAAAATGACTTGTTCGTGCGGTGCTCACATGTGTTACATTTGTAAACAACCGGTAAAAGACTATACTCATTTTAACGGCCAAGGTGGTGATAAACATCATTTGTGAGTACTTAGAAAGCACGGTAATCCATAATAATTGATGGTTTTATTTTAATATTTATTGCAGGTGTCCATTGTACAGTGATAGTGATGAACTGAACAGGAATAATGTTCTGAAAGGGGCTGCGGCTGCCAAAACTGAGATAGGGGTGAAAGAACTGAAAATCGACCCAACTTTGAACTTTCCACAGACATCGAAGCCTCCTCCTGCGACACCACATGCACATCAGCAATATGGCATCGCGGTGGTAAGTTTCTGTGCATTTCTGTAAGTATATCGCTTGAATTTTTAAAATGCAGTTGGGAGCTCCACTTCAACAAGTGTATCATGGAGGCTATCCTGTTGAAATTGTGGATAATAACGAGGGCGCCGCTCGTCAGAGGGCTGATAGGGAGCAACGTAACCATGGTCGCCACCCTCATCGCCATTACCATCACTATCATCACAATAGGTTTTAGATTTTAATTATTATTGCCATTACATACCGACGGTCTAATTGTAATAACCCGCGCATAAGTGGATAAGAAATGCTATACACTTACGTGTTATTACAATTAGGTCGTCGATACTTGAAATTACTTTATCTTTATTTATACGTTTAACTGTTTAAAATACTAAAATTTGTTACTATTCTTATGTCTTAATTTTTTCGTATACGTTACTTCTTTTCAAACTTTGAACTCGATGAATATATTTTTCAAAGAAAGTCGTAATTTTTATTTTTATATTTGTTACAATAATAGGCAATGATAATCAATTATGCACTTAAATGATCAATTAAAGCTTTAGAATCACCATCTCTCGCGTGTATAATACTAAGACCCTGTGTAATATGATGCCTAGAAATCCACCATTATTTCGAGACTTTCAAAGCGGCCATCTTGTCTAATTTTGACAGGTCCAAATCACCCGGTTCACAATTTTTGATAAAATTTTAATTTCGTATTATGATTGTTAGAATTTTTTAATTCTCTAGAGCAAAGACAGCACCGACATTGCTCAGAACAAAATGACATGTATGTTCAACATCTTTCCTGTCTACGTCGTTCAAGATGGCCGCATCGCAAGTCTGTAATACTCGATTGGTTCAGTTAGCCGACAACCTAAAGTGGCTATAGCGCGCTCTTGCCCGCCAATTCGGCCTCGATCTCCTGCAGGGTGCGCTTTTTGGTCTCCGGAACGCAAAGCGCGACGAAAATGACGGAAGCCAGAATGACGCAAGCGAAAAACGCGAAAATCGTGTAAACGCCGACCAGGTCCTCGAGCGACGGAAAGCTCTTCGTTATGATGAACGTGCAGGTCCAGTTCAACGCGGCACAAAAGGCGGCCGCCGGCCCTCTGACGGCGGCCGGCAGAATTTCGCCCATCATCAACCAAGGAACCGGACCCATCCCGAAGGAGAAACCGAGCACGTAAAGCACCAAAACCGCTAGAGGCACCCAGTGGAAACTTGAGAGATCGACGTAATCGCCCACCTCGAGATAGTAGAAATACAGCGAAAGGACTGTCAAAGCCAACGCCATCACCCCGCTGGAAACGTACATCAGTATCTTCCTGCCTAAATGGTCGACCAGCGCCGTCGCCAGAAAAGTCGACACGAAATTGACAGCGCCCACGATCGCGGTACTGACGTAAGCGTTAACGGCCGATTGAGACTCTTGGAAAATCTCGGTCGTGTAGAAAATCACCGCGTTCACCCCACTGAACTGCTGGAAAAACATCAAAGACGACACTATAGCGAGCGCTTTTAGGTGGCTCCTCGCGAAAAGTCTCTTTTTCTTAAGCACGACTTCATTGTCTGCTCCCAAAAGAGCCCGCATTTCTCTGTTGATATCGTAATGGGAGCCTCGTAAAAACTGTAGGGATTTCCTCGCCTTTTCCGGGTTTTTCCTGTGGATCAGCCAGTGAGGCGTTTCCGGTATGAACCAAACCCCCAGGAAGAACGGTAAAGTCAAGGCGACCGCGACAAAAGCCAGCCCGCGCCACTCCCAAAGGTTCCCCAACCCGAAACACAATAAAATCCCGAAATTCCCGAAAACAGTAGGTAAGAGCCCTAAGCGCCCCCTGATTTTGTGCTGCACGGTTTCCGCCAAGTAAATGGGCAGCGTGAAGGAGGCCAGGCCTACGCCGTAGCCGCACACCAGGCGACTCGCGTAGAGGCCCCAGAAGGTGCGCGCGAAGCAGTTGGCCGTCCAGCCGGTAAGGAAGATCGCGTCCGTGACGATGAGGGTCGTCTTGCGGCCCAGGTGCTCGATCACCGGGCTGCCGGTGAGGCTGCCGACGAGGGCGCCGACCGGGAGCAGGCTGCCGATCCACGACACCTCGGCGCGGGTCGCGTTCAGTTCGGCAATTATCGACATTTCCGACGGGGACGAGTAGGCCGAGGCGTAGCCGACTATCACCGAGAGCCAGGAGGCGACCGCGGCCGACAGGATTTGCGGGAGCAGGCGATTGGTCCGTTTTATTCGGTTCGGGAATGCGACCTCTTTGTCGTCGTCGCCGTTGGAGTCGATTCCGTCGTTCTCTTGATTCTTCGCCATGGCAATTTTTTACGGGGCTTACATTTTTCTGGAATTATTGTTAGAGTTATCGTTGAAAAATCGCAATATTTCAAGTACTCGCCTCATAAATTCAGCTCGTTTATTCAAGACCATTATACTTTCGTTCGAGCTTTTATCGGTATAGAAGAGCGGCCTCTGACTGGTTTAGTTGTGTTATTTATTTAGTAGAGGGGATAATAAAACTCGTTACGTAATACAGGAGGTGTTGCACATCTAGGATAAGTATGTACCTCGAAATATTTGGAGTGGCTATGGCCAAGGTTAACTTTTGTCCATGACTCAACTCGTCAGCCAGCCAATTATTTTTCTAAATAAAAATAATGGGTAAAAAAGTGAACGCGAAACTTTCAAGCTCGAAGTGATAAAACTGCAATGAGTGGGTAAAAAATCACTGAAATATTCGTTATCATGATCGAGATTTTAAATGCATGTAAAGTCTGGCAATGAATTCTGATTTCAAGGCCGAATAAAGCACTTGATTCTTTACACCATTCGGTAGACTGAAAATGAAAGCCCAAACAAAGCCGGATATCATATACCGTGTGCGCAAATCCGAGGGTGACCTGGTTTGAAATTGCGCCGACGATCGATAAAAAACGACGAGACCTTTGCAATTCCGCCATTTTGACCAACGCTTGCAGAGAAACAAATACATTTTGACGTTTCAATTGATCATGAGATACCTGCGAGTCGGCCATCTTTGAGTTCTCTATTCTGACAACCGCCTGTCAATTTCGACCAAGGCCGCTTAGCGCATGTTTCTGTAAATTCCCGACCTGCAATGTCGCGACATTGCATGTCTCAAATTAAAAAGAGTATTGTTGTACTTTAGCCTCTAGCATCATTTAATTATTTTCCTCATTGATAATTGATGAATTAGAGCTACAATTTTCGTTTTCAGAAACATCCTTATTCTTACAACTACTTTAATTTTATCACACTCACCACAATTTAGTCAAGGTTTCTATAAAACTGTTTCATTTCTTTTTATGTTTATGTTTCTTTTTGTGCTTTTTGTGGTGACTTTTCTTTTTCTTTTCTTTCTTCTTGTGACTCTTTTCTTCATTATTACCGACATGATCCTTTTCTACCCAATCTTCTTCACTACTACTGGATACAACACTAATCGATGAGGTCTTTTTATTTTTATTTTCATTGGCCGTTGTAGCAGGAGCCGGCAAAAATAATGGTCCATATAAATTTGGATCGAGTTCTTTTTGTCGATTTGCATTGAACACGATTTTTTCCTCATTTCCTTTCAACGGTTGCATCCCCAACATTTGTGGATTAACATTCGATAATATTCCCTCTCTAATTGGTTGAATTTTCGGTAATAAAACTTCAGATAGTACTTGAGCTTTCATCAATTCCTCTTTCGAATTGGCCAAAGTCTCCGTATTTTCTTCATTTTTATCGACTTCATTGTCGCTTTCTTCCGATTCATCGCTGCTTAAGAAAACCGCTTTGAATAGGTCCGTGTTTTTACTCAAGTCTATCCTTTCCGTGATATCTAAAGAAATCGGAAGTGGTGGTTGCACACCTTCTTTAGCTTCAGGAGTCGTATCTTTTGTAGAAGTGGTAGCACTGACATCAGTCTCGATAATCCCTTCCATTGATGCCTCTGGTGGATTTTCTTTAATGGTCGTCTCTTCAGTTTCAGTAGTTTTCGATAAACCCGGTTTCAAATCCCATGGTACTTCGCTGTGTTTTTGGTATTCGAAAATCAGATTTTTCGTCCGTTGTTTTTTCGCCCCTTTGGAAAGCCTGTTCAATGAAAATTGAAAATTAGATTTCAACACAGTCATTTTGTGGTACTTACTCCAAGGAAGGTTCGGGCACATTGAATCTCCTGCACAGAACGCTGCAGGGATGCCAATCACTCGAAATCCTCGTCAAAGGACCAAACATTTTCATCCGAACAGCACCCCTCATCTCTTCGGTACCATGTTCCGTATGTGACGGAACCACCTCTTCCAGAATGTTTGATTGATCTTGCTGACCAGCCGAAACGAACTTATCCAGCACCAAATTTTTGGACCAATCAGAAACAACCCCCGATTTTTGTCTGCTTGAATCGTCCTCGCCTTTCGTATTTTTCAATTCCGGTACTTTCGGCACCTCTTTTGCTTTTACAGATGGAGGTGGAGGTGGCGGCGGTTCCTCCCCCAATGCCCTAGCTCTGACTTCTGCATCAACGTCCTTTCGTTTAATCCCCGAAAGTGGTGGTTCGGTTTCTGTTGGCAGTGGTTCGAATCTCGATTTCTTCTTCTTGTGCTTCCCGGTGAAGCTGTGAGGAATCGTGGGTGGCGCGTATACTTCATTAAACGGTAAAATATTCTTGGCGCGTACGAAAATGTCGTAAATCACCTCTTCCTTTGATTTCTGCTTCTTCTTGATCTTTTCCGAAGTCAACTCGAAATCGTAACGAGTCATGTCCTCCTTAACGTAAATGTCTTCATCGTCGTCTTCAAAAGCACCCACCCCAAAAGCTTGCCCGCTAATGCTCAGCTTTTTCTTGTTTTTCTCATTCACCACCAACTTTGCTGGTGTGAATAAATTCAAGTGGCTTTTATCCAATCCCGAATAGCCCAAACCGAACGTATTACTTTTCGGATTTTTCAGGTACTCTCTATAAATATCGGCCATCGGGTACTGTTCGTAATCTTCGTGTCTGCTTATCTCGTAAGATTTCGGCATTTGGCACCCGTAAACTCGATCGGAACCCGGTTCTGGCTCATTATCAACCGGTTTCGATTTGGATTTTTCCTTGAGGCCGATATTTTTCAAAAGCATATAGCCGACAGTTTCATTCCCGCTTGTCAAAAGCGTGTGTAAAACCGGCTCACCTGGGATGGGGCCGTCGCTGAATACTTGTCTCTTTCGTTTCTTATTGGAGGTGTCGAAATCCTTTCCGGCTTTTACGGTTTGCGGGGCTATTCCGAACTGGCCGGTGTCTTCCTCGTCCATGAAGTCTTCGGGGCGTTGCGTGCGATTCGCCGCTTTGCTCTCCCTGGTGCTTTTGAACTCGGAGGGGGTCCATCCTTCGAGGGACCCGACTGTGTTGTAAAATCCGGCGGAAAAGCCTCCGGTGAAGGCCCCGTGAAAGCGCCGACGTCCTTGGGCATCTGTGGCCACTTGGTCTTCCACGGCAATCGGTTTTTTCTTAGGGAATGCATCTTAAAAATAATCGTTTGTTAAGTGAGGTTATAAAAATTATCCGTTCAAGATACCTTCGTCGTATGGTTCTAATGGTTTGCCGAAGTAGCAAAACGTTTCTTCTTCTTCATTATCAGACATTGTTCTCTATTTAAATCGAATTTATTGAGGTTTTCGATAAACCGTTAACAACATAACCTCAAAAATCTGCTTAGAACAGGGTCTTTATTGTTTGTTTTGTTGGCTACAAGGTGACACTAGAAATACCACAGAGCTTGTAAAAATATGAAAATGATAGAGGAATCAAAAGTAATCGAATGAATATCAACTACATCAAGTCATACTTTGCAGTATTTTATTATTTAGCATACATTTCTGTTCTATCCACCAGGAAACAGCTATTTTTCTGCTGTATTGTGTTATTCTACAAGAGTGGTAAAAACTCGGGTAAAAATATCAAAATCTTTCATGAAATAGGACTGCCATATTGGTTCCATTGGATCGAAAATTATGAAATAGTTCAAAAGGAAATCCCTTACTTATATCACAGACTCAAGTGCACATAGAGGTCAAAGGTGGAGTTTGTAATTATTTTATTTGAGATACACGTCGTGCGGTATCTTAATTTTGAATAATTATTACCGACTAAAATTCAAATTAACATTAGAAAAGAGCATCTACATATTTTCCTCTTTCATTCAAATACCTCTACTCTTTCAGTTCCTGGTCAAATTTTTCTGAGATCCATAACGCGATTTATTACTAGGTAAGAAAGCGAGATAACGGGAGTTCCCCGGTAAAACTGAAATGAAACACCGTTCTAATTCCAGAAAAAGTAAACATTTCGTACTGACTATCACTACCAATTAACGAACATAAAAAGGGGTTACGTGATCAGCATACACTGTTAAGTGCTAACCTTTTTGCTCTATAGCCCTTTTCGTTCCGTGCTCTTTCCCAGGCCACCCCACCACGATCCTCGCTACTTAGGCAAGCTGAATTAGGATCGTGATGGAGTTTTACATCGATCCCGTTTTTATAGAGCTTCTGTAGGATCCACCTGGATGATGTACTCTGACAACCTAATTAAACAATGCTTTAATGCTGATGCTAATGAAATCCCTAAACATGATAATAAAGTTCAACAACTTGATCATATTTTCCATTTGAAATTCTATTTTACCTTATATCCTAGATTCCCACAATATGTGTTATCAACATATGCACATTTCTATTTTTGAGGTATTGATAGAGGTATACGGAAATGAGAAAAATCTTGATGCAGCTGGTAATTCCTTATTTATAATCAGATAATTCACTTTTTCATGCACGTTTTCGTGACAGCACCCTTTCACATCAAGGCCGCGACGCAAAATTCTGAAATATGAAATATCTCATATCCTATTCAATATAACACAATTTCCAACGCGAAATATAGTCTGGCTGCAATCCATAGCACGTTATTTACTTGCCTCTTGTGCGTTATACAACATTCGCGGTTGACGTGTACAGGCGTACAAGGGTGAAATGAACAGAATGAAATGCGACTTGATAATAATCTTGCCTCTCTCAAGATAAATGATGTTGCGTATATGTAATTTAGTCTCCTATATCGCACCTATATGACTCGTTACGAACACGTTCGACAAAATTCCAGGGGAAACTCCCTTCATATTCGTCCTTTTTTTAATTTTCGCAGATGACTGTTTTTTTTAAAGGCTTCTGTTTTCACATTTTTCTTTGCTGATGGAATTCCCTCAAGTGAATGTGTACGCTGTGCCGTTTCTAAAAGATATTTCTATAGGTAATTCCACCCCTTTATCTTTTGACTTTTTCGCTCTCTCGTTGTTGAAATTCATATTTCTTTTTATAAAAATGTAAAGTGAACGCACACAAAGGAAATAAATCTTGAAAAATGACGGATAATAAATTATTACAAAGAGAAGTTTATTGGTCAGAAATAAGACAATATTTAATACAGATAAGATTAAAAGGAAATAAATGCGCTCGAGAAGCATATCAATCTGAAAACGGTGTGAGTTATTACGTTTCCCCCCAAACAATGCCCTAAGCGTTTCAGCACATTTTTACTACGGGAATATCAATTTCCTTCATTAAATATCATTACTTTTACAAAAGCCTAAATCTTCAAACATTTATCTTCCAGATAACGAAGTCCCCTTTCATTTTTATCGAAGTTATTAGATAAAACAGTCTTTTTTCAGCATTATGATTTTTTGCGGGCGAAATGACTATCTTGCTATAATAAGCTCGATATGGTCTTAAATCTCGGGCTAAGCCCCGTGGATGCCTTGGAATATATCACAAGACACCTTACCCTAACACCCTCAGATACATTGAGCATTTTTGACGTAATTTATGATAAGGCAAGTCACATAGAAAGTAATTTTCCGATAAATCTGAGACTAAATCAAATTCCGATGTAAAAATGAAAATATATAATCCGGGGCGGAGGTGTTCGCACTTTTGAATTTATGATGGCGCGCCGAAGAGTATACGAGCCCCAGAAATTGCAGAGGTCACTTCGTCATTTATCATTCCGGCGCTATCTATACGTCCATCTATCAATATATTACGAAGATAGAACAAAAGGTGGGGTGCGCCGCCCCCGCCGCACGGCCCCATCGCCACCCCCCGGAAACCCGAATCAAAAGTGATGAGTCGTTTAGCTGATGATGTCTTAAAGGTAACTCCCGGTTGACAACTCAGATAGCGATTTTACTTCTCGTCCTCGCCTTCGCCTTAGACGAAATTGTTATCTTTCGGATGACAAATTCAGCCGGAAAGATGGATTTCAAAGCCCCGCTCGTCGTCAAGAGAAAGAGCCCATTGCACCCGGATTACATTATCTATACGTCATTATGGGCATAGGTACACATCATAGATGTGTCGCGTAATTAAACCGAATTGATCCAGGAGAAGCCGTTTGAAACTAATAATTTACGGCCTGAAATCGACAGCGAAGTAATTCAATTTTAATTGATAATTAATTACTGGCCAGAGCACTACTCCATTACATCACAAGTGCATTAAATCAGTAATGGAGACCGGCCGGCAATATTATTATGTGCATTACCATTCACGAGACCCGCGGGCGATTCTGATATGCTAACTACCGAATTTAAGGTAAGTAGCAGAGAAGTGATTATTTTAAGGAGGAGAGTGGTCGGGGGTCGTTCGTTCATTCAAATCGCTTAAATAAAGCAATAAAAATGGGCGGGCATTTATAACTCAGTTCAGGGTGGGTAGATCGGCCCGTCCGGTTTCTTTCTGCCGGCGGAGGAGTAACGGGTTTTTAGCTCAAACAATTCCGAGCTTTCTTCGGAATTCTCGCAGTTCTCAAAGCATCAACTTGACAAATACCTCTCGCCGTGCAGAGAGTGCACAAGTCGAGCGGAGGGAAGTAATAATCCTGCGGAGAGCGAGCTTAAGTAGCGGCCACCGAAGGCGCTGTCATCGTATATCCTGCCGGCTGATTGGTCAAATCTGTCAAGGAGACCATCAGCACCACCTCGGCCGGTCCTGCGACGTTTCCCCCAGGACGCACAACTTTCGAAACGCGGTTAATAATTCGCCCGTTTTTGAAATACCGAAATTTCATCGAGATTGGGAAACACTGACGAGTTTCCTCACAATGTCATTCTCGCAAAATTACCGGCAGCAAACTGTTGCTCTGCTAATTTCCTTGCTAATGCACAACAGAAAATTAATGATCGACACTAACAACAAGAGCTTCGTCGTGCCAAATTAAGCCTTTGGCAATATTCAGGTGTTTTGTTTCGTTTTATCGTTCCATACAAAGGTAAACGATGGATAAAAAAATACTTTGAATCATTAAAAATTCTTATAGGTAGATATCATTTTGGCCACATAAAAGGAATCCGAAATTGTTCGGTTCAAACGGATTGGAGTTGTCAGAGATTTCAATGCCACATAAGCGCTCATTTCAACCGGTAAAGTATGCGAATTTTAATGTAAAGTTAATAATAACAATAAACGTTTCAATTAACAAATTCAATTGAAATCAAGTGTCATGTTTACACTCGGATAAATACTGGGTATTCAGTGCTGCATAATTGTCTAAATTGAAATATATTAACAATTAGCATTCACGTATATGCAAACCTGCTAGGTACTCCAACAATTTCTCATAATTGAAGGAGGTTGTTTATTTCCGTTTTGCGCTCTACGGGGACAGTATAAATTGGCGTGTTATGAGAAAATGCCATCGTCGAAATACGGCACAGGCGAAAATGAAAAATACTTCACAATTATTAAAAAATGAGACATCATATTGTCATATTATAGCTACTTTATCACTACGACATTCATTTTTAGAAAATGGTAATTTATTTATTATTAGTTATCCCCATTTTCAACAATTTGTATTATTCGGTATCATATCAGTTCAGGTGATTACAATAAACGAGTGTTAAGAGTATCTAAGCTTGTTCAGATGACGGATCGTTCCCATAATAATAATCCTGTAATAAGAAAACGTCTCTGGAGCAAATCTAGCATAGCATACCCCTTATGATATAAGTAAGTGTATATGCAGAATCGACAGCTTTCGGTTTGAATTTTCGGAAATTGTGTCTAGCTATAGAATACGAGTTGAGACAGTTTAGAGTTTATCCACGCTCCAATAACGAGTTGAAATCCCTGTGGAATGTCGCGGTATCTCCTAACAATTAAGGGATGCAGATCCTGTTAGTTTATCAGAATATCCGATTCGGTTGCTAACAACATGAACTAGTTCCATCAGCCGTGTAAATAGAATGATACCTTTTTTAAAATCGGTCCAATTGAATTTATAATTTTTGCGGTTAGGTAATAAGGGAGGTTTCGGTGCTGATGGCACCCCCAAGCAGGAAGCGAAATACACCTAAAGTGGGTATTCGCTCGATGCATAATTAAACGGTGTGGCATTTATACAAACAACCTTACACAGACCGAAACGCGAAAAAGCTTTCATGGGAATCAAGACATTAAGATAGGTAAACAAAGAAGCACATCGGATCCACCTGCGTGAATTTTCTGAGCTATATAATATTTATGCAATATTTACTGCTCGAAGCATGAAATTTACCATTCGCGAATAACGGATCAATAGTTTAGGGATGGTCTTCTCGGTCTTTTCAGAGCTTTCCGCTATTGTATCATATCAATATGCATTTTTGCAATTCGTACCTATTCGTATGGCTATAATAGTAGTTTTTTTTTGCATTTCTATTCTTTTCCTCTAGTGCATGATGCTTTATCCTGGTTCAACAGTAGCAAATTTTTCATTCTAGGATTCTAGGGCATCTTGTGTAAGATTGAAGGTTTAGTTTAGTATTACAAAACGCGTTCAGTCGCAGATCGCAGTTCTCGATTCAAAGGAGGAATATCGATCACGGCCAATCTCATTTTCAATTGAATATAAAATATTTATAAAACAAACATTCGCTCTGTGTGGGACAACCGAATTTACCCGAAACCCGATGCCGAGGGACTATTTTATTAAATTAGCCGAGTTTAAATCAAATAACCGGGTAAAATGAAGACAAAAAAGATATAGCGAAATGTGTATGGATTTATTTGAACATTATATTTCGAATTACAGCTCTCAGGTTGTTATCATTTTTATTCACTTTATATCGATACGAGTAACTAAAAAGATTGCTAAAAAGGCAACTCCACATCCAGAGTTCAGTCGTAATTTAACGAAAACTCTTGATGAAATAGCTCGTTTTTGTGAATTGTTTATTCACCATTGTTCTGAAATGTAGAAATAAAATAAAGTAGGTATCGTTTGATGTTTAAAATTCTAGCATGAGAGGGATTGTGTTCATTCAATTACCTACCCATAATATTGGATTGTTTTAGCCGCAATTTAAGCACCACAATGATTTCTCTCAGAGCCGAAAAGAGAGTTATAAATAAAATCTTAGAGGTGATAAAAATTTCCACCCTCTCTCAACGGGAAGGTGCCTAATTCGAGCTTCCAGAGTTCTTAGGGTATGCACGCAACGGAACCGTATAATTTATTTATTCTTCAAGCCTTTATTGTGCACCTCTTAGATGCGTAGAGACATAACTTCCGCTTATCGGGGACCGGCTTAAGATTCAATTTATTCAACCGGCCCCGCATAAGCCTCTAATGCAACTCTCCGGGTCGTCGGTATTCCCGCACTCCGGAGTTATTGTTTTCCCTTTTACCCTCACGATTTAATCTGATCGGCAGCCATGAAATTTGATTTTGCTCGAGAGGTGGACCTTATATACGCGTATACCAGACCAGGCTCGTATTGAATTTTATTACGGGAAACCGTGTTTATAATGGGAACTATTTCGGCCAAGAGTTTTCCGACCAATCAAAATCCTTCCAACGTGTTATTTCGCATGGGGCTTTACGCTCGGATACGTCCACCCGGATTTTCACAATTCCGAATTTGTGTAATATGAAGCGGGCCCAATTAATTACTACACCGATTTGATTAAGTGCGTACAACTCGCATAATACACCTATTGATATGGCCGGTATTCGGTAAATAACGGACGATGTTTGCCCCCTGTCCGGTTCAATTTCACCGATAGGTCACGTCCATCGGAAATCCGGCTCAATGGGCCTTATCAGTCCTACGCCTTATCGACCGTTTTCTCATTTTTCATACGCGCACGTGACGGAAAACCGACGACATTTCCAAAGTACGCCCAATAATTTGGCGACGTATTCCTCTTACCAGGGCATTATCGGAAGCGGCGCCGCAGTCGCGAACCCCGGGCAAAGCAAATTTGTTACAGCTATGACGGTCTCAATATTAATGCAGTATTCGATGCCTCACAAAGGAGTAGCTAATCTAGACAGACGCGGCGGTTACCATAATAATTAACCGTTACTTGATAAGTTGAAATACACGCCACGGTATTAAGTATTATGTACGCAAGACTCGATCGTAACCGCGAGAATAGCATAGTGTATAGGGCGAAGGGAGCTTCTTCGAGTAAGTCGACACCGACTCCGGAATCAGACGGAGGAGGACGAACCCGCACTTACGAATGACCGTCGAAAGTAAGACGGTCTCGACCCTCGAGCATTTATGCGGCAATTAGATTTGCTTC
This sequence comes from Salpingus planirostris, assembly GCA_949788335.1. Taxonomy (NCBI): domain Eukaryota; kingdom Metazoa; phylum Arthropoda; class Insecta; order Coleoptera; family Salpingidae; genus Salpingus; species Salpingus planirostris. The sequence continues at coordinate 5,218,819 of OX460918.1, read as the reverse complement.
CCGCTAAATCGAATAATTCCACTCCGGGGAATGCTCAGAGACCGACATTCCGGCGAGTTCCGGGCAAAGACGGACAGTGGATTCTGCGGCCTTTTCAAGGTTCCGCCGGCGAAAATTCGTCCACCTTTTTTCCATCTTTGCCGCGGTATTTGTCTCGCCCTTGAGAGCCGCTCGGTTTCTAGCGAGCTTTCGAGCTTTCTGCTTACGCACCTACCACTCTTCGGTTCTCGTCAATTTCGAAATCGGGTGCTATGAAAGGATTATTCCGTCTTTCGGTCCCCAGTCGAGGGTATTCAAGTCATTAAGTCGTCTAGCGTAACATGAAATGAATTATTAAGGTTCAGTTTAAGATCATGTCTTGAGGTCGCGTCACGTTCACGATACTCGAGTAAATAGCCTACGAGAGGGTAAACCGTTTAATAAGCACCGAAACCGAGCCGGCATAGGCCGTTGCCGCAATATTCGGTTCGTAGATGCAAAACATTGACAATAAGGGAGAGCTTCATGAATTTTCGGCAACCGCTATATCACAAATATGTTATTTGTGCGTATCACGATGATGTGGCCCCATTCGAGATTTGTTGATATCGGTATTGTTTGTTTTTTATGTTCGTTTGTGCTCGAAATTTATCTTCGGACCGTGAATTGTCCAGTTTTTTCCCGAGGTCGAATCGTGTGATATAGACTGCGAATACATAAGCCATTTCCGAAGATTAAATCATTTATGTCAAATATTTTATGGATTTCCATTCATGTACCGGTGAAATTTACGAGCAACGTGCGCAAAGCCCATGTAATTTATAGTGATTCCCCTGATGTAATTTTCATTTACCCTTGTTATATAGATTTTGTTTTATGGTCTTAACCGTTCCCCTTTCAATATCAACTGATATCATTAGGCGGACCATTTGTGAAAACCCGTAAACTGAGTTCTCCTCTTATTGTACCGAGGAATTTGATGTATATTTTACGGGAATTGTCCAGGATTGTCCAAATTTCTGCTCGCCTGCAGTCGCTTTGAAATTTCTGCTAGCACATATTTTCCATTGCATAATATGTCAGAGTGCGCTTTTGAGAGAAAAATGTGAAGGGTCTGCATCGCATATCCTAAATGCAATACAAAAGCTCATCGAAAAGTGGGTCGTGTTACATCCAAGACTCGTTGCACACTGTGAACGTTTGAACAGCATTTATTTGATTTCCAATATCACTCTACTAGTTCAGAACTGTGTCGAGAAACTCGGTGATGTCAAAGAGGTTGCACTGTAAATCAGTATCCGGATCGGGCGCGTTTTGTTCCATTTTGTTTACAATTAGGTACAAAATCGATACGTAAATTATCGAAAATCTCGTGCCCTTTCAATGATGAACTTTGTGATCCGATTGTAACCGGAGATTTTGTTCGGCAGAAAACAAAACGAACCGAGTTTTTGTCGCTTTTCATTAATGTCTCTGGGTATTCAAGTCAGATGCAGGCTCATTTTCTCAATTTTAATTATTTATCTTCCCGACTCATGAAATCACATAAAAACCACAGGCTAGAATTTAATATTATCAGTAAACCAACTTGATTCTCTAAACGAGCACGAGTGAAATTTGCATAAGGCCTCCCTCAATTTTAGATCCGAACCAATTACATGATGATTTATCAAATTTTCTGATAAATGTCGAATGTGGCAGCTTCTATATTCACTTATTATGAAACCTTATGAATATAGCCACGTTTATAACAGACCGAACATTCTTCAACGAAAACCATTTGTTGTTGTTTCGAATGAATATACAAATATGAACGACAGGAATTGAGGTAAAAGAATTTCGTGAAAATATTCTTGAGAAGAGAACATTTTCAATCTTATTATATTGATGAATCCCTGATGAATGTAATTAATACATCACCAGTCCTCACGGTCAAGGGTTTTACGTAAGAGTTTAGGATTTGCGAGACTGATGTTAGAGGGAATATTTAGGTAGCCCGAAACCGAAATTGGAAATCCCATCTAACTTTCTTGACACTTGTACGAACCACGGAACAAATAAAACAAATCCAATTAACCTCGGTGTTTGTAAAACTAATGCTAAACATGTCACACAATGGGGTATACGCCCTATTCATAAAAAGTCTGTAAAGGTCCTATTGCTAAATCGTATCATTATGAAGTTAGAAAAGTACCTACTTTCGAAAGCTAGAAGGATATTGCGCAAGGTAGAATTTGCGAGAAATATTTTATTCTGTCCTTTTCGCGGGATTAAAACCTGGAACATTCGTAAATTTGTTCACCTCTTGTATTTAAACACGTCTTTATCATATTTTTAGTCTACATTATGAAACGGATGAGATAATCGCCCTCTAGGCACTCAACTGAGACACCCATATATTTTAATGCGTTTTGTGCGTAGCTCGTGAAAACAGGGAGTGCGGATATAAATGGTGCGAATTTTATAATAAATAGAAGCTAAAACTTGAGGGCGAAAGAGACGTAATTTATTCCGGAGTTTATATTAAATTTTGATATTTTAAGAAAACTCGATTTGACTTTTGAATTAGAAAATTAAAGCTGGAAAGTGTTTCGTAACATTCAAAGTTTATATTCCATAACTTTTCTTTCCAATCCGCTTATAATACGTGGGCACACTTCTTTATGTATGTGCATATAGATAGATACGTATTTCGCCAGAGATGAATGCATGAAAGAATACGCATTGGAATATTTATTATTTCAGTTGATGGGAAAATAATTTTATCGCTGTTTTTCTTTCTTATCATTGCATTTTACAAATTGTTAGCGAAACCTATGAGATGTGATTTGTTGATCGATTCTCAAAACAAGATTTTCTAGCCGTTTCTTTATTTTATATTCCAGCTACTCGGATTCGGCGATCTTGTTACCTGGTCGATCGACTCGAATATTTATAAAATTTATAAGGTTCGGATTAGATTCCCGTTTCATCGAGGTACCAATTTGTCAGCCTGCACTATGTACACGTTCTCACCGACTAGGTGTTTGTTACATTTAACCATGAAAATTGGAAAGGAAACACCGTTCCAACAAAAATGTGAGCACTTCCAAAGCCTTATTATCAAGCGTACACATTTCATTTTTGAGACTGGAAATCTGTATGATCATAAAAATACTGCGAGCGACACAAGTACAAGGACTGTTCGTTAAATCAGATTCCCTGTGAAATAGAATCGAAATGCGACTGGAGTTTCAGGCTCTATAAATATCGCCAGATGCTGAAAATTTTTATCACTTGGGTATCTCACCATAGCCGGTAAATGACGTTTGGAAAAATGAAATGTTTATTCCTCAACTTTTTATATTCTTAATATTCTTGGCTACGACACTATAATAAGTATCCCCGTCTCGTTACCGTAGAGACCCATACCTTCGGCAGAAAGTTACTTCATTATGAAATGTAAAATTGTGTTTCTTTAGCTATAAAATACGCAAGATTTTAATATGAGCAGAGTTTTCCGACAGACAAAAGAGCTTATTTTCTTTACTTTGCCGCACATGGAAATATCCATTATCCGTGAATCATCAAATCATTATTTTGCATATTCAGTGAATTATTTCACTAATATTATCGTTATTATTAAAATTCCGCCATTCTGTATTGAAATATTCAATTATTCGATATCGATATGAAAATAAAACCAATAATTATTCCATCAAATCACTTGAAATATTTTCGAATTAGAAAAAAGGCACGACAGTTATGAAGTAAGTAGGTATTTTTCTGTTGAGAAATCAGTTCAATAAAGTCAAAAACAGGCCTAAAACCTATGCTTTCCATCAGGAGGTTGATGATTACCGCAATCTGCTGGATGTTCCAGAATTTATCATCTTTTTATCATTCATTTCTTTTCTTTATTTTCGAACTCGTGGAAAGCTCACATCTTGATCTTGCGCTTTATTATTTTCGGTTATCTTTAGACATCGTTATACCTTATACCTACACTAACGATTATCTTTTTATTGCAACTTTTTTCATTATCCCGGTAATAATCGGAGAAATGACCCAATATCGCAATATTACAGAGGATACAAATACAATAAGGCCTCGTTCAATTTGCGAGAGGGTACAACGTGATGTTTTGCGGAGCGAAGTAAATTAAATTGAGATAGTAACCGCGGCCGAAGAAAGTCGTGTACTTATACAGGGAGTAGATGTAAAAATTCCTCCAAAGATGGTAATTATTTTCCGGTGGAGGTAAAGTTCACATCCAGGAAAGATCAGATGCTGCGAAATAATGATATCCCCACCTAAGGGCATTCCTGCTCCCACCCTGTCCGCTCCGTCGCAGAATCGAGTAGCATTGCGCGAAATTCGGGTTCGCTCCCCAGTCCGGATTTCGAAAGCGTCCGATCGGTAGCGTTAGGGAGAGTCCGGCGAAGATTCGCATCCCCTCATATGAAAAACGTCACGTTCGGAGGAGAAGACGTCGCCTGATCGTGGACCGCCGAAAGTAAACCCATGCAGGTGCGGTCCGCTCGCAAGAACAAACCGCAAATCGACTGATCCCGATTTTCGACCCCTTCGCACACGGTCCGTGACCTCTGTGGACATCCGTTTATGTTTATAATAGCGCGCGCCCACCGACTGGTTATCATAAACTCAAGTGCGTTTCAAAAACTCGAATCTATCCATGTCCGACTTCTTCCCTTCTGTCCGCGAGAGTAACGGTCTGTTGATTTTTTGTGTAAATTTGTGAAGTTGCTCTTATGTGGATTACTTTGTCTTCGTTTGCTATAGGTATGCCACTTTATTTTGGATGTGACGTGCGTGCTTTCGTTTCATCTTGCGTTTTAGGAGACGTCGAGGCGCTTCCCTCTTTGCCAATTGGAAAGACGAGGTGTACCGTTTCGCTTTCTTTATACTTTCCGTGCTTTATTCTCTGTATCTTCGCATTCGCATCGATATCGGAGCGTTTTTAATCGTGTTTTTTTTTCATTCTCAATGCGACGGCTAACGCCCTTTTCAAAAATTCTATATCACCAAAGAATCAGCTGGCCGATATTTTGAAATAGAAACTGAACTGTATCTGATTAATTGGCTAGATCGGAATGAATGAACAGTAGAAAGATTTCTATAACTTACGTTTCGAATTGCAAAATTGAGCTTTATAATGCGAGCGAAGAATCTCCGGAGGTTGACAAATAATCCTGTGTGCCGCCTTCAAAGATCGGTATGATTGAATTTTCCTATGATGCCGAAAACGGTATCGATTTTGAACTAAGTAGTAAACGCATTCTGTTCTGATAATTTTGATGCCATTTTCCATCATCAACGGCGTAATTAATTCGTTCTAAGCTGTCTAGTTCAACGCACCGGAGCTTTCGAGGGCTTCAAAAGCCCGATAACAATACCGAAGTGTATAATTTGGCGGCACCGAAAAGAAGCTTAATCATGATTCCGGTGCCGTTTCTAGTTCGGCTCGTTGGTTTTTCGGAAAAAGTCGAGTGGACTTTGTGATGCAAATTTCGTCATAATGTTGTTTGTCGTTATTGGACGCGAACCGTTGCTGTCAGCCGGTAAAACTCCCCCGGTTTCATTGAAATAAAGGTCGAAACTACCGTCATTCACGGTCGGGTTGGTCCACAAGTAAGTTCAACACTAACGCAAACGTCCCTGCACTAACAGCCGAATGCAATTTTCCTTACGTCGTCCTTTCCGTCCACAACTTTTAAAGACATTTCCAAACTGAACGAATAATAATAGCGAAGCGGAAACACGCAAGCAGGCATAATACGCTCGCTTTCATAATATTATGTATAGGTAAGCCCAGTTCGTAGGCATTATAGTATTGAACAGGAAATAAAGCTCGGATCGTGAGCTTTCGACTGAAGGGTCGCGGACATCAATTGTAGGTGCTTCAGATCTCGAGATATGACATTTCCACACTAATACCTGATTCGTCTCGAGAGGACCTCCACTCGCAATCACTTCCTCTGATCTCGAGATGTCCAAAATAGATTGTTTTAAATTTGCGTACCAAGGAAGCCACCTGCAATAATTCAAAGCAATATTTTCGGTAATGTAAACTGTGATGCGGAACAAGCCACTTGTTCGCGAGAACTATCGAAACGGCAATGGGGCTTCAAGACCGTGAGCGAAAAAGGGACGAAATTTCTTTCATAACTGATAATGCTTTCATAATGATCAGCCTGTCGTGCAGACAAACTGTAAGCGCGTTCAACTACTTTACACCGATGATGGTAAGTAGTTCCAACACGGCTCAGACTCGCACAACCCATTGCAATTTCTCAAATTAATTACACGTAAAACAACACTTTTTTTTCGTTGTGATATTAAGCGTAGTAAGATGCAAACTAGCGAGTGGATGGTTTGTCTTGCTTATTACGATCACAATGCCGTCTCGAGTCGTCTGCCTCTTGTTCAAGTTCGAGTGTGTAGTTTCTCTCTATTAGCCACATTGAGATCACCCTATCCAGATTGCCTATTTTAACGAGAGTTGTCATTGTTCCCAACTTAGATAGTCTCGCTAGTTTACTGTCGTGTCGTTGCCTCGGCTTTGATTAGATTATGATGCAGGTGGCAGAAACGTGAAAAATGTTCCTCGCTGGCTAAATGTTGCCGGATGGGATTATGCCGGAAGTGGGTGCAAGTTTATTATTCTCAATATCCCGAATGTTGTAAATTCGGTTAGCATAGCAAAGACCGTCGGGTGTAGTTTAATTGTCCTCGTATATACGAAGTTTAGTTAAAACAAGAGAATCAAATTCGGAAGCTTTGAATCACGCGGCGTATTCTAATTACGTCTAAACTTCAGGATTCGCATCAATAACAGTGAAAAATAACACAAGGCGTTGGCATTACCTGTGCGCTCGTCGAGGTGCTCATCAACTCAAAGTAAATAATATTTCGGAATTGAATTACTTAAATTCTAATTGAGTCGCATAATTCATCGCAAAGTACAAAAGGCGGATGATGGCTTATTCGCGCGGGTTCATACTTCCGCTGAAATGATCAGGAGTGGCAACGTGCGAAAATCCGTCAAGATTAGGTCGAGTTTTATAGGTGGTTAGAATTCGTTATCAGATCGAATCAGGTTTTGCCAAGCTTGCACTTTTATCTGCCAATTTATGCTGTACTGCCGCGTGTTTGAAAGGTAATTGAGGAGCTGCATGATAAAGAGGATCAATGCATGCAACTCGATCACTGTCGCTTTATCCTGGAAATTGCCATTTTCATATTGATCACATTCGACAAGACTTTCACAACAAGTTTTTCATTTAAAATGAAACAGGGAAAAACAACATTGTTCACGTATTGTGTGCGGTTTCCTGGCGCTTGGTAGGTACGTTTGATGGCAAACAAAAACCGGATCATTCATGAGGTCCATTGGTCCATTACACGAGTGAAAAATTACAAAAAGCTTTTACTTACACGGCTTAGTTCCACGCTTCACCCCGGTTTTTCGTGATGCGTACCAGATTAAGGAATCGATATCAATTGCGATACAAGCTGATTGATATGTGCCGCTCGCGCACTGGATGATGGACACTTGACACCTCCTGATGAACGATGTGCTGCCATCATTCACTTTTCGTTTTCTCACCTCAAATAATTCTAGTAAATTAGTGGTTCTTCCATTATTTTCAATTCCAGCAATCGCTAGCTGAACATTGGGTGGAAAATATTGTTTCAATTAAAATATTCATCACTTAAAAGTGTTTTCTGTTATCGATTATGAGCACTTTCGGGAATCATATTATTTGCAGTCTTATTGAAAGTAATCACCAAAGAGCCGTACCGTTGTGAAAATGGAGTTATCTCGAGGGAAATTTCATTAAACAGTGTAATGTTGTTTGTAATGTTTGATGTAATACGGTCTTTGGCTCAGCTGAAGTCTAATTACCAAACAAATGCGTATTTCTACTCTATATTCGAGGTATATTCCCCGGGGTCCGAGGAAACCGTCAGCCCCGAGTTTAAATGTGGAACTCGGAATATTTATACGCATCTCCACAGAACTTAAATAATTAACGCAGTCTTCTTGTGCTTTTCCGACATCAGTAAATTCTGATGATTTAGTAGGAATTTCGTTCGTTTCTCACTTATTCATTTTGATACCATTGGCCGAGTGATTCGGTTGTGTGAAGTTCTACCTTGTAGTATGAAGAGAAATTGATATGATTGGTCAATGACCCGGGGCATCGTAATAGATCGATCAAGTAGAATTTATTTAAACGAATTGTATTGATGACAAAAGTTTGGGAAAACAGCAAACTTGGGAATGGGTCGACAAAACGCTTTCGACAGAGACGAATGACACAGGATGCAAACTTGAAATCTATAGACACAACATTTTTTCCGGTTGATGAATGCCATGATTTATGGTTTAATGCGAATGATTTAACAGTTTTTCGATTTCTGCTTTATTGGGTGAATTTTTGGGTCACTTGCGCAGAAAACTATAAAACTCCCATCGCGTTCGACGTAATTTATTTGGGGTGTAATTCGGTAAATAATAAATAAAATCTTCACTCATAAATTTTATGAGATATCACACATTTCTAATACGTCGAACCTACTGTAGTATAAATATTCAGTTTACGGAATTTATGCGCGGATTTCATACGGAAATTCAAATTGATGAGTTTCTACGTAAAAGAGAAAAAGCAAATAAAATAATACTTCAAACGATGTAGGATTTTTAAATCATTTTCTTTCGAAAATTCGGCTTTTTTGTGAAAATCCCCGGCGACAAATCCAGATTTATTAATTCCAAAATAATCACTAGCAATATTTAGTTGCCGACCATGGCTTTACACCACATCCCGAAATTTATATCGGAGCTTTCCACGGTTTTCTGCCCTAAAAGCATACATGAGTAATCCCTGAAACCTGCGACCAATGCCAATTTATTTTTTCCTCTCAACTGAACAGATATCCGCTGCAGGTACTACATTATAATTAGAGTGACTAAATAAAGGACGATTCCATCGAACATCTTTAACTTGTGCTGAAAAATGATGATTGTTGCGCTTCGTTACGTAACTATTGTTCGCGGCATATGCCAATGCCGAATTCCCAGAGTCAATAAAACGTGAACCGAATGCTGAAACGTTTATACCAATTGAACCGAAGTTGGGGCGATTTTCCCAATGCAATATTATGCCTGCAACGAACCATCGTCCTTTGGAGCACTGACTTTCGGAGGGGAAAAGTGAAAATAGATATACATATTTATCTACAATAGCAATACCATAGGAATATGAATAGAAAATTTTGTAAAATTGTTGAATGTTAAATATGTGAGAGTGTGCCAAAAAGCAAATGAGCACAATTCAACACCCCTCATATCTGCTTCAAAATAATAAGGGTGCGCTGGCCGATAACATTGTGTACCACATAATATACAAGATGCATTCTCCAGTAAAACTCAGGTCGCTAATTTCCCTTGTGTCAGTTAATCTGCGACCTGTTCGCGAAACTCCACGTAAACATCATTGATCAGGAACCGCCGGCCGGTATAATGAATATTGGGAACACATGTGGATAACACTACGCCCTGCCGTCCTTTTATTACACGCTTCATCCCCTGCGCTCCTAGTTTTCGACCTCTGGCACGGGGGAATTTTAATCGCACAAATTTGCATGTTTTCAACTCGGAATAGATGGATTGTACTCATTCGGAGGCAGTTTTATGATGGAGGGCAGCTCTCACCACTTTGTAATGAGCATAATCAAAGCGTTGGATGGCCGCTCAAATCACTTCAACTTGAGCACGCTTAGCCTACATGTGAAAAATTCGGCTTTATTAAATAATCAGTGTGGTCGCTACTTGGTTCCGCACGTTTTGTATATTTCACTGGATTTTGTGACCGTATGCCGGTAGTAAAATCCTGCACACACGAGCAAAGTTTATGGACGGAAGTTATGGCAACGTACAATTGTCGATGAAACATTTCATTACCTAACGCAATATTTTTTAACTGTTGAATAGGGGAATACCTGCCTGTAGTATTTTATCACTCTTATCCCCCCATACTATATCTTTACGTCTTAAAATAACATTAAATTCAGCAGGAGGATTACCACCTAAACTAGGCTTTAGTTTCGAGCTGTACTTTGGCGCTTTTATGAAGCCGGCAGCCTCAACCCATTAAAATTTGTGCGCCAATCTTGTTGCCGCCAACAATATTTCGTCTACTTCGATATGAACGTCGCGTGATTTCGCCTACCAGAATTTTACGAGCGGCAATGTTAGTAAACTCACGAGTTGTCATACAAGCAATTCCTGTTTCTGCGACACGAGCTAAACGACTATGTAACGAATTGTAGCACATGAAGTCAAACACACACTCATCATCATGTTTATTTTTATTGTGTCTGGAGTTTCACAATTAAAGTTCCATTAATTTCATAAATATGTTCAGATTGAATAACTTTCTGGAAATTTCATTTCAAATACATAGCACTTTATCAACATACATGTTCATCAATTTCTCGATCAATTTGGAAAGTTTGAAACTCAAGGATGTACAGATTGATAGTTTGCAACTTTTCGTAACTTGTCTGGTTTAAAACTGTCGCTACTTTAAAAATAGTCACTCTACTTGGTGAAGTAACTACGGCACATCATTATTCATTAAATATCTGAGATCTTCTTCGCACTTGAAAAGTAATTTCACGCATATTCTATTCCATGTCAGTCTGAAATGTCGGAATAAGGGAAAGCATGGGATGATATGGTCTATATCAGTATGATGTGGTCATCTCGTAAATAGAGATAATTGTTCAGTGACCTTTCCATCAAATGATTGAGTTGTTTGAACGGTTCACTGCTAACCCTTGATTGATGTTGACTATCAGAATGAATATTAGAAACTTTTGTGGTCTTCATACAAAACCTAATTTAATATCTGTAATTTCAAAATGATTTCAATCTCAAACATCAGCTATTTACATTCGCGCATCAATATACATATTTAATATATTTCATTGAGTTTGTTCGATGTATCAAAATAATTGCGTCAGTGGCACTTGAAATAAATCCAGATTTAATTTTCTGTTTCAGGTACGTCCATTAGAGCTGCAAATGGGAATTTCCCAGTAATGCTGTGAAAAGGTAGGATTAAGCTCACTTCAGTATTTCATTATTCCAAATTAGGTACACGCTTTTCCTAAATTCTTGTTTTGGCTAGGTAACCAAAACGTTTGTCCTACGCTAGGATCAAACGGGAAGTTCGTTCTTGCATACGCACAACGCAATTCGATGCCAATAAGGAGTTATTGGGCTCGAAAAAAAAACAGCGATCGAGGTTATTATATTTCGGCAATTATTACGGCCTTTGTTGTTGTTCTTTGTGTTTTCTTTGGGTTTTTTATTCCAAGTTGCTGGAAATAAACAATTTCGCGTTCTTCTTTGAACTTCCCCTCTTGTTGATCGCAATCTACATTATTTTCAGTTTGGTTTGGAGACGCACCACTATTATTTTCCAACTAGTATCCTTCTTTTTATGCGACCATCCCTCTTCCTTATAAGCGATTTGGTAAAGTTGTGCGCTTCTTTATGATCATATAGATTACGCAGTTTTTACATGAGAAAGGATTCAGGCCATATAAATTTTTACCAACGGATATTCACGTGTCCAATCGGGCAATTACAAGCGAGAATTTCTATTTTATACGAACGAAATGTTTTTTTATTGGTTTCTATCGACAATATTTCGAGATATTTTCGTCGGGTCCGATGCTGAAATCATATGAACTGTGACAGTTTCATTGAACTGTGAAAGACGTTCATCATGGACATTCATCTTCGATCGAATCAAATAAACCCTCATGAACGCGGGAATTTCCACGAGGATAAGTGGACACGCTGAAACATTAATTTTTAAATTGAACCTCTTCCCTTCACAATTGATGAAAATCTATCGATCGAACTTTGGAAACATTTGCCGAAATGAGAAATTCAGTTTCAGCTGGAATTTCAACGATCGCGAGATAGAAAACGCCGGACTGGATAGAAAAATTGCTTTTGCGAACTTTTAATAATGCAGCGTATGGCTGTTGTTATCGCACCATATATACTGCACTTATTATTTATGCAACTATTCCAATTTACTTCAACCAGCATTTCGACTCAAAGCTGCCATAATACATCATTCATTTCGCGTTAGAAATAAATCCCAACGGGGTTATACGGGGACGATAAAACTGTAGAAAATCAAAGTTTTCACGGTGGAAAGGTATCGTGAGGATTTATTTAGACGAACAACGAACGCTCAGGTGAGATTTTTTTGTCGGACTTTGTTCTCCGAGAAGAAGTGAGTACGGTAGCATCTATATTGAGAAAAAGTAATTACGGACAGAGCAATATATGGTTCGACTATCCAACTGTTTTCCATTTGACAAGATCGTAAAAGGTCGACTCCTTCAGAAGTCTGTGAAACGCGGACCAAGAGCACTAATATATTTCCCTTGACATTTTTTTTATCGCCTGAAGTCCTATACGAATGTGAAGTCTTTTCTCCTGTTCCATTTTGATATCATAACCTCGGGATTTCCTTTAAAATACTTAGATTTTGTCACGTTTCCTCCACATATGAAATTTTTTATCCGCCCACTTGTATTTTCCAATGTCGTTTTCGGTTGATGTGACACAATACGATCACCATAGGACACATCTTGAGCTAACCATTTCATTACAAAACATGGAAATTTTTCACGGTTTATTCCTCATGATTTTGTCGACGAAAAATATCGAATGTAAAGTTACAACTCGTAAAAGTCGCGTGGAAGATAAAACAAGTATTTTTCATCAAAACATAACATTTCGTTCTGAATAAAAACGTGAAAAGACACAAACTTTAATTAAAAACAATATCTCACATGGGTGTACGTGTTACTACATTAAATATTCCTTTTTCACCAATCCTTATTATTATGTGAACTCCTCTCTTGAAATTTGAAAATTTAATTGTTGGTCAGTATGCGTCAAGTGACCGGGTAATATCCCTCCCGAAAGCAATTTGTACGATCACAACCCTGAAATTTCCGTCATTACTGACTAAATTGGTAATCCTAAAATGAGTTCGTGTTAAATAGGGGGTAAACAACCCCCCTCTGACTGACTAATTACCTATAAGGAGCGCTTTGTGATTCCCTTAATGGCGGAACCATTTTTTATTTTAAATTTCGCCCAAAGATAATAAAGGCCTTTTCGCGTTTCATCCAATTTCATTTTTGCACGGTGAGTGAATGACGAAAACGCGAAAGCACGACCTCAGATTATCGATTCGAGGCGAGTAAGTATTAAACTGGCTGAATTTAATGTGAAGATGACTAAGACTCGGAAATGCGCTCGCCTTAAGTATCTACACTGGAGTTTCTAATTGTTCTTGTACTTTACTTAGATAATTCGCCAATCCTTCACGGAGATAAATTGGGAAGAGTAAATATATAATTCTGGTTTGTTCACAGTCTGCATAGACTATAGACGACTGTTTGCGCTGAGTATTGCGCAAAGTTGCCCAAATAAAAAAAAAACAGACGGTACCAGTTTTCGAGATATGCCGATCTTGTAAAAAATGCCGCCGTTTGTTCACTCGATGGAATCGAACTCGTCTCTCTTTTGAAAGATGTTTTAGTTTTTGCGGCCCGATTTGGCGGGAGAGAGCGGGTGGTGCAGGGCAAAGCTGATTGAGTTGGGGTGTACGGTATCGGCGTCCATTTTGGCGCGTTCAAATGAGCTGAAAGCAAACCATTGTAAATCTACCGGATCAATTCTCTCCTCGTGATGGCGTCGATCGCAATAATATCGACGTCGGTCCGGGGGCGGAGGACGGAGAAAAGATCGCCTCTTGAGCGACGACCAGCGCCGCCAGTTATCAAGCGTCTTCTTCGACTGATTGAAAAGAAGAATGCCAATAACAAAGCCCGATGTGCACACTCAACAAGCTCCAGTTTCCGGGCCAGAAATGATGACGCCGCTCCGTATGCGATACTGATTCCTTCCGGCAACCCGGAGCGCTTCTCGATTTCAAGGAGCCGCCACTAAGGCCGTGCCCATCATATCAAACATGATCGTATCGATCTCGATGGGAACAAATGCGAAATCATGCATCCGCCTAAACTGTTCCCATCAGTGATATAATTTCGAACGTCCTAGGATTTAATGCCGTTTCAATTACCCGGTGTAACTCGAGAATTTCGTGTCAACTGAAAATCGATATGCGCATTTTTTAATTCCGGCGTTCCCCGGAAGCGTTCTAATTGCAGTCGTGGGCGATCATAATAAGGATGCGGCCTATAAAGGGCGGATTTTGAGTATCGACCACATTACGCCCCGTTATCGGTCGCGCATCTCCTTCCCAGTACGGTCGGCCGCGTATTTTGAATAATGTCCTCTCTCTTCCATAATGAACCAGATAAGATTCTCAATTTCCGGCGATAATTGCAAACCGTATTACGGCCCCGGGTTGATAGCATTAGGGGTTTCACCGTCGCCTATTGAGTTATGCAGACTATGTTCGAGACGATGACTGTGTGTTGCCGAGGCACCCATCTCTGCTCCATCGAATAACTATTAGCTCCCTCCCCCGGTAGAGGGGTTTCACCGTTCCGCACCGAATAATTAATAACGCCGATGCTCGACCGGGCCTTTCTTCAAAGTTCCCGACTTTCGGGACAATCGTCCGATCCGTGTAAAGTTTTACGATCGCGAGTTTAATTGTGAGGCCCGGGTCGAGCGGGTGGTGGAAATCAATTTTAATAAGAAATAAAACATTCCGTTTCTGTGGCAGCCCGAAAGGGACCGTAGAACGTAAAGTAAAGTGAAGTGAGGAAGCGCATTTTCATTGGAAGGGCGAGACATCAAATAAATTTACATTCGGGTCGTCCTGGCTCCGTCCCGGGAAAACTAGGAAGGCACCTATATAAATGGGATTGAGTCGGTGAATTTATGTGGACAGGTAATGGGATGTGGTTTGATTACTCGTCAATGATGTGGGTCGGTTTGTTGACGTGGACCGGAGAGTTCATGCATTTTGTAATTGATCCGGCGTTGATGTTCCGAAATCGAAAACGCAAACGCGAGTTTGCGGCAAAAATGTATGCGCTTTTGTGTAGTCGTATAGCAGGTAGGCGGGCATAACCGCACGAGTTTTCATTAAAACATGTACGCAGTTTGGGGAGTTGATTGGAACAGCTAGAGGAGGCACCGAGGCGTGCTCCATATGGATGGAACACCGTTTGAAGTTTCCATCTGAGCGTGTGGAGTTTACAATTTGTACATAATAGCAAACGCGATGAGTAGGCACGGGTTAGGTGTCATAAAGTTGAGTGTGCCTATAGTATCAACCCCAGTCGATAAGGTATTCAGATACCCACCCCCACACCGGGGGTTAGAGAGCGAGTCGGTCCGCAGAGACTCTGGCTGTTCTGCATAAGGATTTCCTTTCGCTCCGAACTCGCATTCACTTGTTAATGAACAAAACCTCTTCAAACGGACGTTTTAATTACTGGAATTTATGCATCTAATCTAAACTATCTTCAACCTTTATACGTACCTACACCTATCCGATACTATGTATGTTGCTCGCGTTTATGAATGCTACCTAGACCTAACTTTTCGAAACTATAATTAAGACGAACATTTCAAACTTCAAGGCTCGCATTCTTCACATTCTTCACGTTACTCAGGTTTGGTTGATGTTTTTTTGGGGATGAGGACGCGTATGTATAAATGTATGCGTCCCCGTAAATGTCGGTCATAAACTGAAAGCGGAATTACTATTGATCCACTCGCGTCACATGTTTGTTCGCAAGCTCAATATAAAAATATTTCCCGTGTGCCGAAGCTCTCGTGGCAATCCGGAATTTTCCTTGTTTATACCTACTCGAAATCTGTAAAGTAATTTTGCGGAAGTTTCAGAGTGTGGGCTTAAACCTGGATATTTCTAAACGAGCCTTTGATGCAAATTTCAATAAACAGCGTTTAAACTTTTTTAATTTCTAACGAAGCGGGAAATTTTATACGTGAACAATTTAATTCCAAAAAATTAAATACCGGTTGGTGGGAATAAAAATCTCTCGCCTGGATGGATCTCTATTTTATTAAAGATGCGCCAAGGGTTTGCGAAAAGGACTCCTCATTGAACGTATCTCAGACGGAAGGAAATTAAATCGTAACGCGTCCACTGTTTCCCGATATTTTGCGTCGGAGATGTTCGACAACTTCATTTCGAAAGAACAAGTGATTGCCTTTGATTGCACCGAAAAATTCATCACACTTCGCGTCCCAGCAGCGATAATTTTTGTCCTCGAAGCTTTCATAAAACTCCAAAATGAGACAAGAATTCATTAATTGCAACTCCCGATATTAGGCAGTTTTATGTTTTTTGAGTCCAAGCGAGTGCCGATATAATCCCTTTGATTGCGAAATAAATAACGGATTTGGGGGAATGTGCGATGGACCTGGGCTAAATCACGCGTCTTTTCCAGGCGAACTTCTCGAATATGGGAAAAAGATCTTTCGCCGACAGCCGGAGAGAGGCTTTCAGGGCGACCCCGGCAATTCAATTAAACGCTGAAAAGAAATGCAGCACACATAGGCCCCTCTTAAAGGCCGCAGTTTGATCTCGGCTTATAAACATCCACTCATTGAAAACGCTCGGAAGCGAAATTAGATTAGCTTTTCCGCATTGCCGTACGGGCAATATAATTATTGTTGTTTAAAAACGCGGGTCGTCGGGCGGAACTAAGATGTGCCACCTGATGTCGACGCGTAATCAATCACATCGATGCCGTCATCCCCGAATAATAATAATGAGGAAAGGGGCGCGTTTGAGGTCGGCGAATTTTCTGCGAGTGAAATCGGTAAATGGGATGATGCATGCGTATTCGGTAATATTGCATATGTTGATAAGATCCTCGCTTTTGAGCGCAATATATTACGTCCGCATTCCGCTATAATGGCATAGAAAGTGGAAACAAGGGAGACCTCCCTCGGGGAATAAATTGTTCAAAGTCCCCCTTTTGCTTTAGTGATCGCCTGGGAGGGGTCTCGATACTGCGCGAGCTTAACTCGAAACAACAACAATCCCCCGCTCATCCGCCACTGTGTGCGGACATAACGGGGAGAATGTTCATACATGGGGATACGGTGCATCAATAGTTCACCATGTCTGCGGAAACGCTCCATGATTTAGTGCCAATTTATGTTAAAAATTCGCCATCATTATTCATGCCCCCGCATAATGAGTAAAGTATAGTGGAGGAGGAAACGTGTATCCGAAAATAAAGCGAGGGAGTTGGGGATCACACGGCAAATATCTCTCCTTCCTCGCTGCCAATTAATCATTTCAAACGACCATGACTGGCCACCGACTGTTTACTTCGCACACATGCGCAACGTCTCAATTAAAGATGAACGAAACTCAAACTCTCACCCGTTTTCCCTCGTCTTGAAAAGCACAACAAATTCGAACTACTGTTTTTCGTTATTCCGAATCACGTCCGTTGTTGGTAATTACCCGCAGCGAGGAGCAATTAGCGGATTTCGAATCAATTGCTCTGCAATTTAAATTCTGCATAATTGACATCAAACGTAATGCAAATAAATCGAATCCGTTGCGTTACAATCAATTAAGTGAACCCATTTTTAGAATTCAAAACATTTCGACTCATCGTGAAGGTTTCAAGTAATTCACCCGACCAAATGCGAAAACGGTCGTAGTTTGAATAATTGACGGCATTTAAAATGTGACCCAATACTAATTATACAAATTAATTTAATGGGTCACCGTAAAACTCCTTCGGCCCGAGTTCTTGGCGTAATGTCCCCCCTTCGCTCTCAGTTTAGACGATTGGCTCCGGGAAGTTCGTTCGTCGCATGCGAAAGTGAAACGTTTATAATGTTTATTAATGGTGGCGACTTTTGGTGTTACTGGTGATAATAATTTTTACTTGAAACCGTATTCTTCCCGTGGCATCCTTCTTTGTCATAAACTGGAGGGTATATATCAGAGTGTCCGCGTCTTCTCTCCCCCATTCTTTTTTATAAGCAGCTATTATCAGTGCATGCGTCACCCCGGATGGAAAAAGGGCATCAACGAGATTGCATATCGACATCCGATGCATCACGCTCACGTTGGAAACAGGATTCTTGAACATACCCATTTCCTTGTCATAAATCCTGAGGGGAGTGACTATGGAAACCCCATGGAGCTTGAGCCGTTCCTGGAATAAATGTAAGTCGAAGGGAAATTCTCGACGAAAGGGCACAATGGTGGTGAAGGTATAACCGGGCAAATTACCGATGATGACTAGCATCGTTAAGTATACATCAAAGCTCCAACAGTTGGGTTTCTTTCAAGGAACATAAAAGCCATGGTTCGGAAATACGCATCGATTAAATAATTACTCCACCCATCCCTTGCGTCTCTCGCTAATTATGTCAGTTTTTACCCCATTGTTTATCTCCGTGTCTATTGAATCCGCCAAGAACTAAGACCGAGGGTGCTGGAGCAGCGGTCGTATTTCGCTCAAGTTTATTTGCTCCGTTTTCGCTGTTTGATTACTTATACTTTACCGACCTCTGTTTATTGTGTATGGTTCTGTCTCTGATTTCAAAAGTTTCATTACAAATTGTAGCTTACCTGAAGACGAAACATTCGAACTATGTGGTGGTTACATTGCGAGGACCAATATTGGTTCGTTCGAGCATCGCCATTTCTGCTGCCGCGACGAGGCTCTTTCAACGTAAACGGCAAATGCATTTACGCTGCATTTGAAAAATGACATGTTCTCACCATTCAGCCTCGAAAAGATAAATACCATTTTCCCCACAGGTGCCGTAGAAACGTTCCAATTTTTTAGATGTTTATCCTCCCGAAGTTTCGGTGGTTATCAAAGTAGTCAAAGTGTTGTTCCTAAAGTCGGGCGGCATATATTAAGACGATCCTTTTCAAAATATATATCGTTCATTGTTCAGAAGTTCACCATTCCTATTAGCCTACCAGCGGAACTTTTAAGTGCGTCAAACATTCAGATTATTCGCAATATGTCAACGTAAGCTTCTTCGCGTTTTGTTCTCCTTCATCTTCTTTGCCAAAACCTCGACATAATCAACAGTTTTTTTACTAAACCCCTTTATGATATTCAAGAGAAATTAGGAGGTACTGATGTCAGACTAAAAATAAAACACAGTTTCAGCAAACTATCCAGACTAGGCATGGAGGAACCTATTCAACCGTAATTAAGTTATCAAACAATCTGAACAATGGTAATAGATCACCAACCACATGATACATCAGCCCGAACACGGAATAATAGGGCAATATCTTTTGCCTCATGAAACAATAAAACGCCTTAAGATGATGGACTAGTCTCTCCACGGTGATTAATTCACCGGTCCGTAAACATGTTTCGCAGTGTCGTACGTAGCTTTTTATTTTGCAAGCTCGATTTGAATAACATCAATGCTATTATCGTTAGGCTTTGCGTCCTCACATTTACGCAACTGGCGACTGCTGATTCGACAATCATTTGTGGTTCCGAACACAAGTGCCATAATAGGTGGGATAAAATGCGCCGACATAGCGTATCTCTCTGGTAATTTTCTATTACTTCAGCAGCTTTTAAAAATAAAACGGTGGAATTCGCACATGATGCCTAACAGGCTTTTGAACACTGCGGGCAGCTCGCATGCCTGGGTTATTTGGATGTATATGCGCTTTCAGGGTAATTGTTCTGGCACCTATTCATGTTATCACCTAAATTTTCCTCCTGCTCGAATGTGTGCAGTTACATCCACCATTCGCGTTCGAGAACTCGAGAGATCTGCCAAAGATAAACAAAAAGCATGGCTGCAGTTCAGCCTTAAACGAATGAGGGGAATTTCGTATCCGTTTGGTGCTAATTTGGGAAAATTGAGCGTTTTATGCCGGTGGTTTTTAATTTTCTCGAAGATTTCCGTGATTCATAATAATTAAAGCGAAGCGTGCCCCGAACATTCAGCGGTCATTCTCCGCCTGTCGTCGCATTGAAAACAGACGATGTTTCCAACTTGCAGAAGACCAGTTTGTCGGTGAGAACGGAAACGGTACTAATGCAACACTATTTCCGCTCCCAGAATTTCTATCTTTTGTTCAACAACAGTTCGGTTCCTACACACCGGAAATGTCTTAAAGCCTTTGTTTTCTAAAGACATTCTGCGCCCAACATTAAAGGATTTAAGCGGGAATCGTATTTTACACGGTATTCCATTTTGCGTGTCACCGACCGATAAATAAATCGCCGCATTGTTTTATTATTGTGAGAGAGTGGATAATAACACTTTGATGATTTACACTTGAAAAATCATTATCAATGTCCCATTGAAATCCAGTGATCCACTTCGGGAATCCCGTACCGCTCTCTCCTCTGCGGATAAACCTGAAATAATTTTGTAAACGTCCGTCCGACTGACGACGCTATTCCATTTCGATTTTCTATCAAACGTGTTTTCACATGACAGGTATGAGTTTGCGAAGGATGCGTCGATGGAAACGAAAAACTAAAGTGACTGAAATCCCGGATTAAAAACGGTCCCCGGTGAGCAGTAGTTTGTAGCTTTAAATCCGGAAATTTATACCCACAAACGCCATTGTTAGACTGATCCGGGAGTTTGCGTCGGACCCCCAATTTCCGATTAAACTAAGTACCTACTGCTAGTAGGTATGGCTTTTAAATTTCCTCTACCGTACACTAAAATGTTTGCTCTGCTTCGCATGTGTACGAGTAGGGACCTAGAAAAGCTGCTTTACCTTGATCTGCCAATTTGATTTTGAGAAATTACGGCGAGGTGGAGTTTGTACCTCTTTCAGCTTCCCTCTCAGTCGAACATATATTTTATTACGAATTTTATGTGGGTACACGTTACAAAGGATATGCGAATGTCACCTCACTTTTTACAATTCTTTTCACGTTGCAGCGAACATTTCAAAAAGGCGAAATACCGAAATATGCGAAATATCTCAGAGTGAGGGTTTTCCGTCACAAAATCCGCTTTTGTGTAATTACTGGATATTTTGATAATGGTATTCGCTATTGAAGAGTTTGCAATTCACTTTATTTTCAATTTTAATTAACCCATATTGCCAGCTCGTGTTTTATTACGAACATTTTTCAGTTCTCCGCGCTCTTGTTATTAGTTTTATTACAGTATCACGACCTCAGTAAAACCGATAAAAAGGCCGAATCCTAGCATGCATGGTTATAACGTTTCAGTTTCTCATTTTCTAAAATATCATTCCATATATTGATATTTCATTGACCTTTTCAGTACGATGTGATAATAAATGGAAGCAAAATGTAATTGGAAATATGTATTCTTGAATTCCGGGGAGAACATTCCGCTGTTAGGTATATCAATTAATTTTCAATTTGAATACTCCGATGGTTACTCGTATATGAAATCCTAACGACCCAAATTGGCAAAAACGTAACGATGGAATTCTAAAAGTTTTACTATGCTGGTGACGGTACGGTTTTAAAATAACGTTACGAATCTTGAAACTTTTGGCTACTTTTTGCCCCCCCCCCCCCCCCCTAATAATATAAATGAATACCTCATAAATATTTATAATGTAATTAGGTCTGTATTTTTATTAAATTTTCCAACTGTCTATACTTGACCAAGTATTGCAATTATTGCGCACAAATTCTAGCTCCATTGATTATTAGAGCAATCCCGGTCAGTTTGTTCTATACCTTTATGAAAAGGGAACGGCATGGTTACAAAACCGATTTGACACCTAGATGGAACAATCGTTGAGGCGTTAACTGTGCTACGGTCTTTGTATTGTATTACAATTCGCACCGTTTAGTAAATAGGTATTCCACAGTCTAGACAATATTATACCACTGTCGAGGAGGGGTAGGTGTGTAAGAAAGGATACAAAAGGAGAACAAAAGATTATGTCGAGGATTATGTCTCTTTTTCAGTTAAAATCGCTCGGCTTTCACATCGAGAACCAACATATTATTAAGCGACGTAAACACACATTTCCAAAATGAAAACGAAATAAGGGATGACGTAATTTTTACACGAATAAATAAAAGATATTCGTTCACATTTTCAATTTAATTCGAAATGGCGAGAGTAGAACTCGCAGTGAAGGTTTATGTGCCAACAAAACGGAAATAAGTCGAATTTCATGAAAATGTAACTACATTGCCTTCAAATGTGATCAAATTTCGCGTTTCGCCGTGTTCCGAAACCTTCTGTTTCAAATTCAAAACTGTTTCGCGCTCAAATCCTTCTTTCCTTTCCTCCATCCTTATTGGTGGATCTTTTCTGGCGCGTGGAGCCGAGCACGTGTAGTGCGCGGCAGTAGCTAAAAAATGGCTCGAGTGGACGGGTAGCGAGACTCAGCCCGTCTTAGAACCTAACTCTAACATCATTTAATTGTGTTGTGAAAACAAACATTCTACCATAATCTGAAAACGGTGACCGCATTTACCCGATTGGCGTGCGATTCCAACGACGTCAACTAAGGTAGGTCCACCAATTTTCCCCAAGTCGAAGATAAACCTGCAACTTTGAACCCCCTCAGAATTGCCCCACAAAACATTGGTCCTTCGAGCCGGATCAGTCCTCCGGTAAACAGAAAATTTGTAGTTTTCGTGTGAAAAAACACTCGTCTCATTAATTTAATCGGGAAATACATGTGATTGCTTGTGCCGACTTTGTTTTTGCATGGTAACCGTGAATTTCCGTTTCAGGTTTTGTTTTAATCCTTTAAAAAAACTCAAACAACAGAACGTCGAGTTGCTTGGGTTGGCCTTTTGACCCTCATTCGCGTTCGAAAAGTCTCAAAACCAAAGATTTGCGTTGATTTCGACTGGTCGTTGCAAGTTGTTGCACCTGCTTGGCCGTTTCTTTTGGCCGCTCCACCAAAATTTGTACCGCCGTCGTCGTCGCGTCGCCACGAGAGCCAGCGCGGGTAGCTATGCCGCATGCCCGTATGGGTGATTTCTACTAGTCGAACGGTTATTTCGTCTCGTTTTATTGCAAAACAACAAAATGCCGTACTCAATACACAGGGCGGTCTTGGAAATCAAATTGGCAAATTCCCGTCTCAATGCCATCTCTCTTTTGGCTGAACAGGCCAACATCGACGAAACCAAGCGTTCGGAATTTTCCGCGGCTTTTAGTTCAGCACAAGAAATCTGTCAGCGGGCCGAGTCAATTCAAAACGACACTGAATTGGATGACATCGACCCACAAATTTTGGAAACCTTTTTTGAACTCATACTTCAGCGTGATGCCACAATGCGGACCATCTCCGGGATACACTTGGAGTTGGGTTCAAGAAAATCAAGTCCGACGACATCATGTCGGCAATCGCCGGTCGAACCTTTCGTCGGCGAAAATCAATCATTGTCCTCGATGGAAACTGATCGGAATCCCCGATCCCCAATAAATCTACCGCAACCCCGTGTCGGTAGCCCTCTTCGCCATCGCCCGTTTGAGACAAAATCCTTCGATAGGAACGTCTTCGATCCCCAAATTTCTGGCAGATTTGTTCGCCCTCAAACACCCGAATTCAGTGGAGGCTTTGGTCCACCGATGACTTGCATTCCTGATGCCGCGGTGTCTCGTTTTCCTGCGCCACAACCCGGCAGCGGCTTCGCCCGCCCGCCGATGTTCGGCGCTGGCCCCCCGCGCCTTCCTGCGCTTTCGGCCTTCGACGATCGCTATGCTCAGCCCTCGGCTCGCGACGGTGACTTTCCTCGTCCCCTCGCATCGGGTTTTGGCCGTGATTTCGATCCCTCTCACGCGCCAGCGTTTGGCAATAATTTCGCGCGTCATGCTGCCCCAGGTTCCGACGGTGGTTTCCTCCGTCCGCCCCCCATCCAATCCTTGCACATCAGATTGCCACAAATTGGTCTGAAGCATTTCGACGGCAATCTCAAGGAATGGTCCACTTTCTTCGATTTTTTTCGAACAATCGTTCATGGAAACGATGCGCTTTCTCCAATCGAGAAATTCCAGTACCTGATTTCCTGCCTTTCAAAGGAACCTCTGACTTTGGTGCGACATCTCCCCTTGACGCATGATAACTACGAAATTGCTTGGAAATCATTGGTTGGGCGTTATCAAAACGATCGCGTACTGGCGTCTTTGTATTGGCAAAGCATCTGTAATTCTTCAAGGCTTTCTTCGGACTCTCCGCAAGCGCTCAGGGAGTTGTTGAACGTCTTTGGCGAAAATCTCACTGCCCTAAGTCAATTTCATCAATTGGATTTTTGGGACTTTACTCTGTTCAATTGGCTCTTGCAAAAATTGGACCCCTCAACGCGCAAACGTTTCGAATTGGAATTTTCTCATTCGCAATTTCCCACGTTCACCGATCTGATGCAATTCGCCGCAAATCAGTGCCGCGCCATGGAAAGCACCGCGTTGAGTAGAACCAGTTCGGTGCCCCCAACACAGACAAGGATTTCTCGAAATGCGCTTGTGACAAATACGGATGCTTCGAAGAAACAACAGTCTTGCTTCAAATGCAAAGGTGATCATGTGCTGTCACGATGTCCTTCGTTTTTGGAAATCACTCCACCGGCTAGATACCGAATAGTGAAAACACTTAAGCTGTGCACCAATTGTTTGAGTCCCGCTCATTCGGTGACCGCATGCGCATCCACCTTCACATGTCGTCATTGCGCCTCCAATCATCATTCCCTGCTCCACTTCAAGGAAAAGGAATCTCACCCACTTCGCCCTGGAATTCAGGATCCCTCAGCGGAACAGACTGAGACACCAGCAGCGTCGACGCCGGCAACGCTCACAACGGCGCGCGGAGTTTGCGCACCCTTTCTCGGAGATAATACCGTTTTGCTGGCTACCGCCTTGGTGAACATTCGCGATCACTGGGGAAATTTCCACAGTTATCGTGCGCTGCTTGACTCGGGCAGTCAATCCAGCTTCATTTCCGAGTCAGCACGCAAACGACTAGGATTAAATTGCGGTAAAAATACCGTTCCCATCACGGGCATTGGACAGACCAAGTTCACTGCCTCTCGCGGCACAACTGAGTGCCACATCCAAGCAATTGGTTCATGCGATTCGCCCTGGACTTTCTCGGCGATCGTCTTGACTACAATTTGTCAGCAGCAACCTTGCCGCCCCTTACCCCAATTGGATTCGTTCCGTAATCTGACATTAGCCGACCCCGGTTGGAATGTCCCCGGTCCCGTGGACCTACTGCTAGGTGCAGATGTTTTTGCGCTCGCCCTGATGGGTGGCCTAATTCCAGCGGATGACCAAAATCCTGCAGCAATCGAGACCAAGTTCGGTTGGGTTCTTATGGGAACCACTCCCTGCACTGCGTCACTCGAGCGCTATTCGTTCTTCGTGTCAACAGAACCAACACTTGATGCGACCGTCAAGCGATTTTGGGAGGTCGAGGAAGTTCCTTCGGTTACAGTGATGTCGCCATTGGATAATCAAGTGGAAGCCCTTTTCAAGTCCACTCATTTCCGCGATCAAACGGGACGTTTTGGAGTGCAACTGCCTTTCCAAGATCTCTCATCGTTGCCTGTTTTCAAGGGCTCACGCGCAATCGCTGATCGCCGCTTGGAGCTCATGGAGCGACGACTGCAAAAATCTTCAACTCTTCAATCCAAGTATGTCGACTTCATGAAGGACTACTTGGAATCTGGTCACATGACTTTGCTAAACAGCAACCCTTCAGAGGAAGAATCTTACTTCATTCCTCATCACTGCGTGTTCAAAAATGGGTCAGATAAACTGCGTGTAGTTTTCGACGCTTCTGCTCGTGACGCGAATGGAATCTCCCTGAACGATGCACTGTATGCGGGACCCAAATTACAACCAGACATCGGAGCAATACTTTCACGTTTTCGCTTTCATCGGTACGTCTTTACCTGTGATGTTCGACAAATGTTCCGACAGATCTTAATTGATCCTGTTCATCGGAACTTTCAACTCATTCGTTGGAGATTCTCTGTCAACGAACACATTTCAACTTACCGCCTCAATACGGTTACTTACGGGATGAAGTCATCGCCTTACCTCGCCATCCGCTGTCTCCTTCCGTTGGCCGAGGATGGGGATGGAAACTTTCCGTTGGCTGCCAAAGCCATCAACTCATCGTTGTATGTTGACGACTTCGCGTGTGGAGCGGACTCCCAAGAGGACGCCAACGTCTTGAAGTCTCAAATCATCGGTTTGCTGAAAACCTGCGGTCTTCAGCTTCGAAAATGGGCCAGCAATGATGCGACTCTGCTGAACGACATCCCACCGGAGCACTGCCAGCTGCAGCCCTCCACTTTCGATGGTGAAACCCGCGAATGCATCAAGATACTCGGCCTTCAATGGCAATCGTCTTCGGACTCCTTTTCGTTTAGCGTAGTTCCGGTAGATTCTCCGTGCAGTAAGCGAAACATTCTCTCGGAAGTCGCCAGAATCTACGACCCTTTGGGTTTCGTTTCTCCTCTCTCGTTTTTGGCAAAACGCCTCATCCAGCATTTGTGGACCCTCGGGATAGGTTGGGATGATCTACCCCCCGACGACGCTTGCGCGCAGTGGGAGCGGTTCAAGTCCTCTCTCGCTGCTCTTTCGTCTCTTACGATCCCTCGGTTTCTGAAACCGACCAGTGTCGTTTCTTGTCAACTCCACGCCTTTTGTGACGCTTCGGAGTTGGGGTACGCTGGAGTGGTCTATCTGCGATTCCTGGATACCTCAGCAAACGTGTCGATCTCTTTAGCCGTGGCTAAATCCAAGGTGGCCCCTTTGAAGAGACTGTCAATTCCTCGTCTCGAGCTCTCAGCCGCAGTTCTACTGTCGAGGCTTGTCGTCTTCGTTCAAGAAGTCTTTGCGGCGCTGATTGTGTTCGACGACGTTTTCGCTTGGAGCGATTCTACGGTGGCACTCACCTGGATCCGTTCGTCACCTCATCGATGGAAAACCTTCGTGGCAAATCGAGTGACGGCAATTCAAGATCGCATTCCTCCCTCATGTTGGCGTCATGTGCAATCAGCTGATAATCCCGCTGACCCGGCGTCGCGTGGATTACTTCCCATCGAGCTTCTAAACTGTGCTCTCTGGTGGGAGGGACCTCAATGGCTGCGGCAGCCTCCCGCCTTTTGGCCCGTAGACCCAGTGGGTGTCAATACTCCGGTCCGATGCGCCGGCGCTGAGTTGGAGGAAAAGTCAGTAGCCCTGACTGTCCAACGTCACGTTGACGCGCTCGATGTGGACACCCTGTTAACACGATTTTCGTCGTTACGAAAGATACAGGGCATAGTGGCATTCAGTCTGCGTTTCATCGATAACCTGCGCTTCAAGAAAAAACTTCAAGCGCCACTGACACACTTGGATCTTCATCGCGCTCTTCTCCACATGGTGAAGGTGGTCCAATCCACCCAATTCTATGGAGAGATCCACAAGATCCAAAATGGAGAACTTGCGCCGAGACACTTACAACGTCTGGCCCCGTTCATCGACTCCGAGGGCATTCTTCGGGTGGGCGGTCGTCTCAGGAACGCTGACTTGTCGTTTGACACCAAACACCCCGCTTTGTTACCTCGCGATCATCCGCTGACAACGATGATCATTCAACAAATTCACGACAATCATCTCCATCCAGGAATCAATACAACCGTGTATCTCCTGCAGGAAAACTTTTGGGTGTTGTCTGCTCACCAAGCAGTTCGCCGTTGCATTTCAAAATGCTACCGCTGCTTCAAAGCCAAACCCGCTTCTCCTCAGCCTCTGATGGGAAATCTACCTGCTGCGCGCGTTTCTCAAGTTAAACCATTCAGCATTGTGGGAGTGGACTACGGAGGTCCCTTTTCAATTTCGTTGGCCCGTCGTCGCGGTGCCAAGACTCACAAGGCATACTTGTGTCTGTTTGTATGCTTTGCAACCAAAGCGCTCCACTTGGAGGTGGCGTCCGATCTCTCAGCCGACACTTTCCTGGCTGCCTTGCGCCGTTTCATTGCGCGTCGTGGGAGGTGCTCACAAATCCACAGCGATTGTGGCACGAATTTCGTTGGCGCCAATCGTGTCATGAATGAAAATCTAAAGATTGCCGCTGATGCTGAAGCCATCAGTTGGCACTTCAATCCCCCATCTTCTCCACACTTCGGAGGTTTGTGGGAAAGTGGGATCAAATCAGTGAAGACCCACATCCATCGTGTTATCGGGAGCCAGATTCTAACTTACGAGGAATTGTCAACATTAGTGGTGCAAATTGAGGGTCTTCTGAATTCACGCCCCCTTTGCGGACTGAGCACAGATCCAAATGACCTCTCGGTCTTGACTCCGGGACATTTTCTCACTTTGGAACCATTGACGGCTCCCCCAAATCCAAACCTCTCGCATCTCGTACTGAATCGGTTGTCCCGTTGGCAGTTGGTGCAACGCTTGCAACAGGACTATTGGTCGCGTTGGCAAAACGAATACTTACACAATTTGTACCAGCTCAGTCGATGGTCCAAAGCTAAGCAACTCGAACCCATAGATGTGGGTACCTTAGTCCTTATCAAGGACGAACGCCTTCCGCCACTCCAGTGGCAATTAGGGCGAATACAAGCCTTGCACCCCGGCAATGACCACATTGCCAGGGTAGCAACGGTCCTGACCAAACAAGGTCAGTTCAAACGGCCCTTCGTGAAGCTGTGTCCCCTGCCGACTCAATAGGGTGCGCAAGCAATCACATGTACATACGTTCCATTTAATCGTTTTCTTTCCTTTGAAAACCCCCATTAAAACTGTGGCTTTTGGTGGGCGGTATGTTCCGAAACCTTCTGTTTCAAATTCAAAACTGTTTCGCGCTCAAATCCTTCTTTCCTTTCCTCCATCCTTATTGGTGGATCTTTTCTGGCGCGTGGAGCCGAGCACGTGTAGTGCGCGGCAGTAGCTAAAAAATGGCTCGAGTGGACGGGTAGCGAGACTCAGCCCGTCTTAGAACCTAACTCTAACATCATTTAATTGTGTTGTGAAAACAAACATTCTACCATAATCTGAAAACGGTGACCGCATTTACCCGATTGGCGTGCGATTCCAACGACGTCAACTAAGGTAGGTCCACCAATTTTCCCCAAGTCGAAGATAAACCTGCAACTTTGAACCCCCTCAGAATTGCCCCACAAAACACGCCGTATCTAATCAAGTGAAATTTTCATAGTAGACTATTTGCATCTTTGCTAAGAAGACGTGTAGTTCGTTTATCCCGTTGAACCACATTAATTTCAATTAAGTATTTTCTTATTACAAGATTTACGTAAACCACTGAACCGAATCAAATGGCGTTGGAGGTAATTCGAATTACATTAAACGCCTGGATGTTATTGATTCTGTCAACGGGGTTGTTGTTCCGCAATTTGGTCAACATTTCATTACCTACTGTGAAAACAAACACCTATCTAAAATCTTGGTTCATTGTTTATAGTAAAAGCGGATTTAATTATCCTAGTTCGAATGCAATTTCACAAAAACACATCCAATATTAATAATCTTCTATTGATGGAGAAATTATAACCAATTATAAATTACTATGGCATGTGGGTTATTATAATAAGTGCGATCGGGAATGGAATGCAGAAATGTCTATTAAAGTTATGAACCAGAGTGAGTAATAAGTTCCTAGCATTCTTAACAAAGGACAATTTTATTTTATGAATTCCCTATAAATTCTTGGATCACGTCGTATCCGTGGTTTCCTTTTTAAATTAAGGAATATTTAGTGCCCTCTTACTTCCATCAGATAAGCTCTATCAAGACGCGATAATCGATCTAGGGAAGCTCCCTCAGTCCAAGGACAAATAAAACTTTGAAATTAAAATCGATTGAATCGGGGATTTCCCAAAGCTGATGATGGGGATGAAAATCTTATTAGACTTCTTCGCTTATTCGACACGACTGGTGTTATCTGAATGAAGGTTATACACTTTAAAATATTGCTAATTTATTCTGTTTCTTTGTTTCAGGTTAGTCTCGACTATACACGATTCAGATGACGGTCATTGGTCTGAAGAATCACAACAAGGACATTTTACGGGTTCTGATAGATTTTAGATCTTCCCAAACGAAATCAATAATCCAAACGCGTGCCGAAACGCTTTTAGAACAATTCTGCGATATCTATTAAATGTGTATATTGGACGGTGTCTTGGAACGCCGCTAATCGATTTACATTTTCTATCTAGAAAGGCGGTATACTTTTACGACTTTACCGATAAACTTGTAAGTAGCACTTAAAACAGAGAAGTTTCCTTAATTCACAACGAACCATCAGGAAACAATGAACCGTTAGATTATTTAATAGATGAAAGAAGGATTCGAAAAATGTATGTCGCCATCTCACTAATCCGCCGTCAGAGGAAAAAAGCATTGGAATAAAAAGAATTTTAATGAACTGTTTTCAAAATCCCCCTGTCTTCATTTCGGTTGCAATAAACGCTACTGAATGCAAGATCTGTCCAGATGAGTAGAACACTTTCATTCAATTTATTTTTTCGACGGAGAACGCGTCCAAGAGAGGAGAATCAATTTGTTGTAGGGAACTAATACTGAGAAATTCTTATAATGAAATTTCTTTTATACAATGATTTTCCGCAGATCGTAAATTATGATTTAACGTCAGACTTGGGGTCGATTTGTCGATGAAACGTGTCACGATCCACCCCTCCCTATATATATTTTAGGTTGTAACCGTATAAATCATTCTGTAAAAGGGTCGCCAATAATGAGAGTATACTTTCTTAAAAACCAGTTTGTTTCAATTTTCATTCGCGCATAAAATTCTCATATCTAGGGATTTTTTAAAAGAAATATGCTCTCATTTTCGTGTATGACTCGGGAACTAGATCCATTCTACTTCATGTAGATGGAAACTGTCGGTGAAGCGTTTTGCTTTTTAGAGGCTTGCCTAATAACTTCAGTCACGTATATGTAGGAGAATTTAGAAGAAATGCTAGAGGTCACGGTTAAAAAATGCCATTTTCCTTTAATTTTAAACATCAGTTACAAGATAACGTCCCAAAAAACACCGGGCGTGAACAATGTTAGAAATTAAGTCGCACATATTTGGAAAGTTCTCGCATCGCATCGTCATTTTATGTTCATTATTACGACTCAAGTTGGAAGCCAAAAACTCATTTCGGATTGAGATTCAGAAAGTTCAGAGCAGAGGGATGAAATTATGAAATTGAATGGTAATGATCGGCATCAACTTATTCGATAGCCGAAATATGCTCATTAAAAAATAATTGTGTGTTATTCACTTGTTGAGAGTAATTGCCCAAAGAGTCTGGGTGAGAAATGGCTCTTTCGAATTTTCCTGCCGAATTTAAATTCAACTCGTGTCTGGGCGAATAAAATTAAATTAAATCGTCGGAGAGAGGGTTCAGATGGGCCGGAAATAATGGACATCGGTCGTTGTAAAGTACAGAGCGAGATCCGTACATACAGAAAAACACTTTACGAATTCAAATACTTTTGGATCTTTTTGGAACATGTTCAATCATAAAGATATGGCCGGATGAAAGAGGCCAAAAGCGGAGAGAGCGGAGCGATAGAGCCACTCGCTCGTAAAATGCGAAATAAGCTTTTTATACTAACATTCAACATCTAAATCTAATCGATTTTAATGATGTTACGGCGGAGGTTGTGCAGCCAAGATAATCCCGGATTAGGACAGATTGCACCTATTACAAGACACAAAATGCTCAAGGATTTGGCCCGGCGGTGCCCTCATTTGCGATTGAGATAAAGTCCGGGGCCCGTTCGCTTCTTCTAATTTCGCTTATTGAATCCACCGCTATATCGGCTTTATTATTGTCCTTCCATTCTCGAATGTGACTTGTTTTGTTTTCGTTTCGGGGGCCCTAAATAAATGCCGCCTTATTGCCTCCAGTTGAACATTCCCAAAGCGGTAAAACAACCGCGTCGTGATTTTGTAGGCCGTTAAATCCGCAACTGTGTGAAAACATTAGTCCATCGAACGTTAGTCGTGGGGATTTGCTGATAAGGAAATCTATTGTAACCAGCAAATCGTCACAAAATGGACCTCAGACATCTCTTAAAACAACAAAAATACCCCCTTTCAACAACCCTAGGATAATATTAAAAATTCCTCCATCAGATTCGGGATGAAATTCATTCGTTCCTATACACGTAGATCTCCAGTTACAACTACACAAAACTTTTTCATTTCAATTTAATATCGCTCCCGAGTCGGAACGAAAGTTCTTTCCAAGCGCGCTATGTAATTAAAATTAGTCGGGCATCCGAGGAAAAGGAATTAATATATAGTTTTTAAAATTTCACGATGAATTTCATCTGCGAATAGAATCTCAGTTATTCGAAAGTGTGATTTTGGTCCGAGGACCGCATGCAGAACGGAATTTGCATTATTGAGAGATATTGTGGCGAACGCTCGCCCATGTAGCGAAGTTTAATACGGCACGGAAGGTTTCAAGGCGAAATTGGATCGGACCTAAATCAAGTCCGCCGAAAGCTGTTGATAATAATGCCGATATGTCTCCAGATTGTGTGCGCGATAGAGCACTTTATAAATTGTTTCGCGAAACGAGACCGACACCTTAATAGGCCTCGATAACAGCCGAAACTTCGAAATGTTTAAAATTTACCAACAATCTTGTTCGATCTATTTATTTTTGAATCATTACACATGTTGATGGTTGGAATTTTGTAGGCATTGAAAATATTTATAAAACTCATTGTTATGTGGTTATTAATTTGCTGCTTTGATAGTTTTCATGGTGCAAAATAATTCCTGTTTTACTGAAATTAATTGTTTGAAATAAATATGTTACATTTTGAAAAGTATCTGCGTAAATACCTTCATTTGTTCATTAATCCGGGCGATGCGAATCGATAATATGTGGAATCCTGTTAAATTTGGGTTAGTTATTTATTTCAGCAACGTTAATGAATCCGGGGACACGAAATCGAGGGGCAACGTTGGTGTATTTACAAGTTCGGTAGCGTTTTTCTCCCAGTAGCGATCGAAGGTAGCGATCTAAATGATTATCCCCAAGTTACTAAAATTCAATTTTAAGTTAATTAATCCGATGAAATTAATCACCTTCATTAGGCAATCCATCGCCCCAAATTTTAAACTGTTTTCCAATATTTGAATTTGTCGACTAATTGTATTAGAAAGTTAATCCAATTTTTTACGTATACCCCCCAAAGTTTCAAAGAAAATCCCTTACTTTATTTAACCGGCGACCGGTTTTACGTACATTATAGATAATACGATTGCTCAGTTGGTGCTCGTTTTTTTACTTAATACATGCCAGGACAGAAAACAATTACAGAAGTAAAAAGTCGATTCGATTCGTGAACTTTTATTAAAGCCCACTGTCTTCGATAGTCTACATGGACTGACAACCGAAAGAAATTGTTCTTCTTTATTTTTTAATGTATTTATGTACTAAAGAGAAAAAGAAGTAGATATCGCTTTGTAATATGTAAAGTTTTCACGCTGTCACAATATTGCTTTTATGAAAAGTTCAAAACTGAGACATCAAAAGTAATAGCTGTTCCATGAAGAATTAAAAAAAACTTTGTATGACACTTTGCCTCTCGTATATGTGTCGCATGTCCGTACCGTCGCTCTCAAACGGCTTTAAAAATAACACATCGAGTCTTAAACTAATTAACTGAAGAAAGATCCGTGTTTCAGAGCCGGCCGTTTTGCGAAAGACAGGTTTGCATTTAATTAACTCCGTTGCGAATTAAACGTGCCTCCCTTGAAATAATTTCGCGGTTTTGATAACGAAATCGTATTTTATTAGGGGGCGAACGTGTAATAAAATCACCTGGGGTATCTGCGCCGCATTAGGCGCTCAAATTCGTCTATACAACGTACCGGCCTAATATTTTCCGAGCAGTTTGAGATCGAGCCCGTAAATTTTTTATATTGTGTTGTTGCCGAGGGCGTAATATCCGTTTATCGTGGAAATCAAAATCGGTTACGGCGGTGGATGCGTCCAGACGGTCCGAATTTTCCGGGCGAGGATATTCTGGGTCCCGGAGGCGTTTTGTCTTATGATGATACCGGAATTCAAACTATGCGCACTGCACGGTCTCGAGATCGGTTTGACAAAATAAATGAGCCATCCACTAGGGGAATTCTCCATAAACTCGCCAAAAATAAAGAAAAATACGGCGACCTTTCCGCTTATGCTGCGGTGCGGCCGAGGGCCAACAAAGTCTCCGGTCAAAATCTTGAGAAAATGTGAACACCCTTGCGTCAACATTAATCATAAACAACGACAGGGTGAGGCGAAGTGTCTTATTTTATGGTCTGGTCTTTTGAGTTCACCAATATTTTGCTGAAATTTATTTTTATTATTTGTTAAATATAAATGCGCGCTAGGAGTGATAATTGTAGAAAATGTCCTCCTTCCGCGTTGAACTTTTTTGTATGGCGGATTTGCCCGAATGGCACACACGCAAAATTTAATATTTACAAAGCGAATAAAATTTTCAAGTTAAACCTTCGCTTCCCTCGGCATAAAAATACATATTTTACCCAAGTAAACATTAGAATATATTTGGTCGAGGGATCTACCGTTGAAATCTCCCGATTGGATTTGCATTCTGGAGCGGCATTTTTCCCACAAGTGTTAGGATATTATCGACGGTAACTCGAATTAGTTTTTGCCGGCGGTAATTAGAGACCGTTTGCCGTGATATTTATTATATCCTTCCTGCGCGAGATTGCGTTATTCATAAGAAACTATAATTTATTAGAGGCAATGATTTCCAGCGCGTGCAATCAATCAACCCAGACCATCGTGAAATATAGAGGGCGGGCGTATATGAAAACTCGGAAGTGGATGTTCAGGAGGAAATAATTCATAACTCGGTTAGGAGGAAGCGAAAATATTATATTTGCTGACTCCGTCACGATGTATGCGAATTAATCACTATCGAAAAAGTAATTTCTGTTGTCTGATGGCCGTGCAGTTGCCAGCAGTGTATCTCCCCAGACGAGAGACGTATCGCGGGAAAAACGGCGAAAACTGAAACGTCGCCTCCACCAAAATTGAACCAAAAAGGAGTCGGAGAGTGCATGCGGCGGCAAAGTGGCGATGCAAGTCTTGGCCCATAAATATTTATGCGAATTTGCTAACCTATTAAATTTTTAGTCAAACTTGGGGTGAAACAACTGTAAAATTGAAAGGCCCAGTTGGCGGAAAGTTTCGGCATAAATAACGAGCGGGCCACATCCGAAATTCTGACGGAGGGGGGCGACAATAATCGGGGCTTTTAGTGTACTACGGCAGTTCGCATTGTTTCGGCCCGACTTTTAGGGAGTGTACCGTATATTGATCGGTCCAGAGCCGGCGCTCCCAGTGCTGCCGCAGCATCGTCAGCGGAGAGTCGACGAGTCTCGACGCCGAGCGCCGCGGCGCACCAGCGTCGCGACGCCGGCCCTCCGGAAAGGGCCGGACCGACCTTTTCGGCTACCCGGAATCGGCCCCCCACGAAGCGCCCTTTGCCTAATTCGCCGATTTAACGCGAACTGATGTCCAGGGCGCAGTATCAATCCGACCGCGTCCAATTTAGGTGAAGAAAAATTTTCAGTAATTTTTCAGACTTTTTCAGAGACGAGACAAAATAATGAAAAATCATAAAATATCGGAGCTTACTCTCATCCGATTTCTCCACGACACTAATAAGGGTAGTAATTACGGCTCGAGGCGTGGCTCGAACACTGGAGGTAATGACGAGGTAATAATTTTGATGATTAAAAACTGATTAAACAATTTCCTTCTTTTCTTTCACCAGATACCGTGTAATAAACTTTCGCAACTTTTTCCCTTTTCAAAATGAAAAGTTTCGTCCGGCTCCATTATGAAGTCGTTTGATTGCGACTTTTATTAGGTTTCGCATACATATGTGAAATGAATTTTCTGTCAGATAAAAGTGCAACCTTGTTTATTATTTCGCCGGAAAAGGCACCGATTGAACAGAGATATGTCGTGATTTATTCCGCATGAACTGGAACGTATGCCGTGCGCTCTTCGTCTCGAACAAAAATGACGATGTCTGTAGTAACCCTCAGTGGTAAGCGTTTTGCGGTTCCCCCACAATTTCATAGCTTATTCACGTTCACGATAGCGAATACCGCGCGCGAATGCGAGCGTCATTAAGTAGGATCAAACCGTTCGATATTCGAACTATTATGGTGTACATTTTTCGCAAAGAGCACCAATTGAAGCTTTTCGCTTTGATCGGAATTCACTTCGGAACGGTTTGATGCCCTCCGATGAAATTACGCCGATTTAATCGGGTGAAATATGAAAAGCGATCCGGGAAAGAAATGCGAAAACACGAATTCGCACGGGATTCCGTCATGCAGGATAACAAGTTCTTGGCTGCAGGGCGGAGAGACGTTGAAACGTTTCATTCTGGTTTACTAGTTTCGGGCGGATTCGTTCCGGCACGCCACCCAAAACGTATAACATTATTTAAATCACGTATTATAACATAATTTCGCATCGTGTCGCCTCCAAATATGTGCAATTTTTATAACGCGGCGGGTAGCTAGAGGTAATTTAGTTGCCGTCATACACGACTCGCAACCGCAATTTCCTTTGAATGTTGCTTTCAAAAAGAATGAATAAACGTTAAATAATTCTGAAAAGATTAACCGTCAACGTCAGTCCTCATCATCCTCATCGTCGTATTCAAAGATTCGAAATTAAATGCACCTCAAAAAGAGAGTGATCATCAGTGTGGCGGAATTTGCGCTCTCTGGCGGAAAGTATTGTTAAATTGCGACGTTACTTTAATAAAGCAGTTTGGAGGCAAGCATCCGGAGAACAGAGCATCTTTGCACAAAGAGACACTCGCCACAATATGTAAAATAACCATTGTACGGGACAAAACGATATTAGAAATACAGTGCGAAATTTTATAATGAAATGTTTCAATTATTCGCCGTATTTTCGACATGTTTCTGAATTGTTTCGTAATTCCGAAAGAATAAAGCTGATTTCAATTAACGTTCAAAGGATAACTCGATTGAAGGTGAAGCGGCCGCTATTTGGTGATAATGAAAATGTTAGCAAGGAGCCGGGTTCATAAATTTTCCTCTTGGTGCATGGTGGCAGGAATAACAACAGGTATCGTCGTAAACTAATAGTACCTGCCATCAAGAAATGTTAGTGTGACAAGGAAAATTATTTTCCTTGAAGAGCATTCAACTTCTTTCAACTTTCGTGACGGGAATTCCATGGGGACAATTTTAAAATGGAACATATTCAAAATAGAGCAAGTTAATTAAAGCGTAAGCCAATCAGTTCTTACAGAAAGTCGAACCGAATGAAATTTTCAATAAAACCAAACGTGGAATTGGGGATTTTCGCCATTTTGTTCTCGGAGGGACCATTTTTGTGAGCTATAAAAAATAGTCACTGTCTTTTATTGTTCCGGGAGCTGCTTCGCACATACTTTATAGGGATGAAAAATTTTCAAAGCAGAATTTTCAGTCTGCCTAAAGAGTTTTTTCTCATTGTTCCCAGTTTTCTTATCTTATCAGAATTCATTAGCCCGAAATAGAAACTGTTTAATTTTCATAATTCCGCGCGCTGAAAAAACTAACGGTTCCGACAGAATATCTTAACAGGCGTTAATGTGACTCCCAATTTTCGCAGATTTATGTTAGCTGATAGTCATGCGGCACGAGGATAAGGCCGCAGAAGGCCCGAATTTAATACAAAAAGTCAATTTAAAGTTTAAATACTTTGATATTAAATCTGTTGATTGATGACTCGCTACATAATTTATCATCCACGGCGACCGTACGTAACATCTATGGATAGACTTTTTAAGTTTGCCCAAGTCGCAATCGCTGCATTGTATTATACAGTTTTTCCGACGTGTAGTATGTTTACAAATTCCGACACCATAAAACTTGGGCCAGACACTCGAATTTTAAAATGAAATATGCGCGATAACATTGTCGAAGCTCCATTCTAGACAAACATAATTATGATAAAATATTTGTGCAAAAGTTTTATATCTCCCCACCAGCGCAGCCGAGCCGACAACAAAGGCACTTTCATGTGCCACCACCGTCGAGGGTTGGCATATTTCGACGAGGGGGCAGGAATATCCACCGTTCCTGCCTGCAAAGGTCGCACCGAAAGGCAACGACTTCTTTTTGGCAGCGCTCTGTGAGCTTTAAATCCGAAATGACGGCAAATCCGAACATGGGCAGCCGCCAGAATCTAAGGACGCCGCACTAAATCACTCGGAGATATCGTGCCATATTGTGATACATGTTTACATGGTCAGTAGTTTCAATTACATGCTCGTGGCGGTGTGAAATGTAACCCGATGTTCCCTCGACTATAACGCGACTGATAGGGCAAAACGTAATTGTCTTATCTGCGCGTATTTCGATTACGCATTTTAAATTGACGTTGATCCTGTGTAAAACCAAACACGGACCCGCGTTTAGCCGATCACCTTGTTTTCCCAAAGTCCTGCATCCAAATTTCGAATACATAATGTAATTAGTTTTCTGCTCGCCATTAATCATTATTAATTTGGGGAAACCCAACAAGGCATTATTCAAATTTGCCAAACTTAGCTTATGGTTCCACTTCAATTTCCACTGGGTTAGGGTGCGAATTTGTAATTCGTAAATGTGTTGAAAAGGCACAAATTAGCAAGAAGTTTCTCTCT
The DNA here is from genome assembly GCA_949788335.1 of Salpingus planirostris. NCBI lineage: Eukaryota > Metazoa > Arthropoda > Insecta > Coleoptera > Salpingidae > Salpingus > Salpingus planirostris. The sequence continues at coordinate 5,180,094 of OX460918.1, read as the reverse complement.
TATAATCCTAATTTTCAACAGATTAATCTCATCCCGCATTTCGATCAAATTTATTTCTTTCCACCACTTTTCTTCTAACGGAAATTGAGTCTGAACCGCATGAACTTGTGGTCAAACTCTATTTAATTTATTTCGAAATAAACTGGAATCGGTTCAGCAGAAAAATCCGTTAAATGGGTCACTCTGACGTATCGTGGGTTCCCGTTTTCATGTGGTCCATACTCATTTACCCTTTCAAGTGGCTCCAATTAAAAAATATATACCTTCCACCCAATTTGATCCAAATTGCATTAAATCGGCCATTGAGGGGTAATAGAGGGCCCATCCCCGACAAATTCACTAACACGCGGAGGCACAATCAAATTCACTTTTACGAGCGCTGTACGTCCGTTCGGTCCTGAAAGGGTCGGCCTTTTTAACTGCATATACTTCCAACGGGCACGTGTTTTTCAAATATGCCTCATTTTTCTTTATTTACCGAACCGAACACAATTTCCGCAAAGCAGAATTTTTCGTGCACACGTTCGGAATATTTTCCGCATCTCGTCGCTGCACTCAACCAAAAATGGTACTCAAAACAACGAACAATTTAATTATGTAGATGAATCTAAGCATTAAAAGTGGTCCGACGAAGGATTTGATCGATTCAATGAAATGTATTACATAAATCAATATAAACATTGATTGAAGAATGAAATCAGCGTTGTAATAACGAAAAGGTATTAATTGAATCGAAAACAACATTCGATGATTTTTAGGTTGTCCTAACGAACCAATTTTAATCGATTAATAATTGTTATACGTTGTTTTAATGGAAGTCAGTTGTCAACATCAAGTTCTTTTGGTTATGAGTGAAACGAATGAAAACATTAATACAATGAATTATGTTCATCGATATCACAATTACAATGACCCGATATTCTCAACCGGATGAATGTGTTTTGTTGAAATAACGAATTTGGTTTGTTGAAACAACGAATGTGTTTTGTTGAAATATCGAATTTTGTTTGTTGAAACAACGAATGTGTTTTGTTGAAATAACGAATTTTAGCGGATAGTATTAATGATTTTTATTGATAAATAATTAGTAAATGTCAGGTGTTCAAACGGCTTTTTATTCGGAGTAGGCTGTTTTCATAATTCTGACTCTGTTGACAACTTATTGACTAACAGAGACAGAAATGAGAAGAGCTTATACTCCAAATAGAAAACCGTTTTAACACCTGAATGAATACTGATATGACAACGAATTAAACACTATATTCTACACAAAACAGGTCCTACGTACACCTTTTATAAAAATAAACAAACATACAGGGTGGCGCGAGACGGGGCGGGGGTAAAAGAATATTACAACCATCACAAAAGATGCACGTTGTAAAACTGTGAGGGACGTGTCTGAGGATTTTGCTCCAAAATTCCCTGGGAGACTTTTATTTCGAGCGTTATTCCACAGTCGGCGATCACCCTGTATAATATAACTCTAACTTTGAACAAAATATGAGATGAAACGAAATAAAAACCAAATTCTATACAAACAAAACATTTTCTTATGATTAAGGTGTCTGTAAGTATTGCAAATACATCAGTCATAACAAACATAATATAACTCTAATCTTAAACAAAATATTATGAGGTAGTTTGAGAATTAGTCTACTGAGTTTAAATGTTCTGAGAGAATGAAAACTTTTGGGAATTTTTGACTGGATTTCATTTTGAAAAAATGGTGCTCAATAAAAGTATACATCATAGCAGATTCAAGCGGAAAATCTAGATTAAAGACAAAAAAAATTTTGAAACACAGATCTACTGCTCTCAAAAAGTTGAATATTTTGTATCTGATGCCATCGAAATAAATATAAATTTCTTTAATAGAAATGATATCGTCTCCTATGCAATATATGAACGGTTGAATGTATTTTTTCTGCTGCTTTAAATAAGTTAAATGATCTTCAACCTCTTGCGCGGTTTTTCCCACAAAAAGGAAAGCCTCTTGCGAGTCCTTGATGGTAGATGGTAGGTTTTCTGACCATAGTAATTCTGAATCGTGTAATACGGATTTAAGAATAATTAATAATTATATTCTTACCTTCAATTACAACTCAATCACTTCATTTAATGCACTTCGAAGCGTGCACCAACTTGCGTGTGGACGAATATTGGAATGAACACGACTAACGGACGCGGACCCCAACGTTGATGCAATGAAAATACGTACAATTTCGTTAATACAACGAAAGCGTTCCATCAACCAATGTATACCCAACATTATAATGACGATATCTCACAGTTACAATCCAATTGCATTCCTTCAATGAAAATGTTCGTTGATGCAAAGTACAACTAATAATTGAGCCAAGTTGTTCTTTATTGAATAAACCATTCAACAAACATTATATTAATGGACTGATTGTCATTTGATAAATACTTACATCGCCTTAAAGAAGATATTCAATAACATTTGCAGTTTTCATACATCAAAAAATTCATAAGATCAAAGGAATTATTCGCTGAATCTATGAAATTGTTGCTTTTAGAATGAATACTGCACATTGAGTAATGAAAATTTATGGTTTAAAGTGATGAAAATCAAATAATTGTAGTACTGAATGAGGTTATTACTCAATGAGTACTGTACATAGATTTTCTTCCTATTAATGTAAAAAATTGTTGTCTTAATGGAACTCCCACCTATAAACGTGGTTCATTGATTTTATGAACAATATTTGGTTGAGTGTGATGCAACATCGGGTCTTCGTCGAGGCCATTATGACGACGTCTTTAACAACCATCGAGTCTGTCGCATTCCTTTATTATCGGAGATTGTTTAATGTCCGAAATTAACCACCATAAGCGAATAAGGTAGTGCCGTTACGTTCATCCAGAACGAAACGCCGGGCGACTTTAATATCGTACGGGTCTCCGGCTCCCAGACCAATCAGTTTGCGGCGATTTACAAGCCCGGCGATAATAACGGATGTTTCCCATATTCAGTTAACTTGTAGCGCCACTAAAACGTCGCAAATGCGGGGCCCCGTGATGATGGAAGCTCGTTAAATTCGAAACTAATAAGTGTGTAAAGTGACGACGTAATTAGCCTTTTTCATGCAGTCGGTTTTTATTTGGTCCGTTAAGCGTAACCATCTGATTTTCCAAATTAACCGTCTTCGGTGCGAGCATAAACCACGTAATGGACGTGCCAACACCGATGCCCATTTTCCGCTTTTGCGACCAAGTCAACAAGTAACCCGTTCTATACGGCCGGACCCTTTCTGCGGATCCATATTTTACAAGTTAGTGGCTCGAAAAGATGTGAAATTGACCAATTTTCCGAACTGTTAATAATCCAACGCGAAAAATTCACCCCGCACTTTCTCTTTAGTAAAATGTTGCTCGTCTACCCTGAACCGTTTGAAGGGTAAGTTCAATGGAGGAGGTTCGGTTTCGTTTGCATAACGAGCAGTTTACAAGAGACATCCGATGGATATTTGCCAAATAAATGTTCCTTTTTACTGCCATTCGACTTTATTTCAATGGTTTACGTATAGTGCGCAGTTAAGGTTCCCCGAGAACTCCTACCTTCAAATAAAGCTGAGGAAATTTCTTACCTGAGGTATCATTGCCCATTAGGTATTTCCACTATTGTGGCCCCATTTGTTTCAAACAAGATAACGTAAATGTGGGTCCGTACGATAACCGCGACTGGTTTATGATTTCAATGCGGACATTAAATTAACTTGTACGGTTCCACTAATATGCATTATCAATCCCGGCGGTGGCACACTTTTCGAATTCTGAAAAGCGCGGATACGCTTTTACGGCTGCGGTCATTTTCCGCAAAGCCGGGTTTATTAACGTCATACGTGCGGTCACATTGCGGGAATATGCCGGATTTGAAAAAGGGCCCCTGCGTATGCGAAAGATTCCGATTATGGTCGAGGGCGTAATTTCCGAATTCCGGCGGCCCGTCGGACAATGAGCCCGGACCTCGCATCACGTGTGAAGAGCCATTTAGATCCACGGATCACTGCCGATAACACGGCCTAATGGGGCGAAGGCGAGGGTCACGCCGTCTCTCATCCACAAACATAAATTCGAAGATAATGGGCAGCTGCGTCCGTGCCGACTAATCGCCCTGCGCATTTTCCGATCCGTCACATAATTTTTCGTCGATATTTCACCTCCGGAAATTTCCTCTTTCTTATAGGAGCTCGCTTGAGGTTTCACTGTTAACTGGAACATGCAATTAGAAACCGCCACCGGAAATGTTTCGGCTGTACGCAGACTATACCGCAACGTTCCGAACTGAAATCTGTTAACTTGAGGATATCGATCGCGGCGAGGGGATCAGAGCTGGGCGTCTCATGCATTTTGATGCTGACCAGCAGCGAACTCGGAGATTTTTCATGCATGCATGTCGAAACACCTTAACGTCTCTGTTTCGGTGTTTCGGATGGCGGTGTCCGTCAGGTAGCAGGACCCGAAACTGCCCCAAGGCCTTTAGGCGGGCTCAAGAGGTTTGCATATCAAACAGAGGGATTTTTTGGCGATTTATAATAACCGGAATGTGGGCACTCAAAGTGGAACCAAGAAATTTCATTTACAGCGCCTATTATAAATATGTAAAGGATTTCTAACGAGATTTGGTTTTTAAAACATGCTGAAGTTGCATGATTAAAAGACATGAAATGCCCTGCTACACATACATTTTTTAGGTAATGATAGGGCCGCCCTGGCGTTTGTATAATTTTTGTAGTAATTAAATACTCCGACCAGTAGTTATTAAGAGAAAATTACAACCACTGCAATACAAATTCGCCCGGTTTTTAGAATTCCCCGATCTTAATTTCTACGTTTGCTCTGTCGTATTTCACATTTGCCCGAAATTTGAATATGATACATATTTAGATTTCGGAAAAAACGACGGTAAGTTTAATCTTCATCCATGTAAAGTTATAATAATGTTTTATAACTCTGAAAGAGTGACGGCTGTAACTCATAGTCTAACTGAATTATCTCTCGGAGGGGTTTATTAATGCGGTATTCATTATAAAGGTTATAAATTCCCTTATCTTCTTTGGAACATTTTTATGTATACTCGGGCCTGATTAAGATTAAAATGCGTTGTTCCCATAAAACAGACAATCATTATTGTACCTTTCGGATGAAGTTTATTGTCTGCTTACCGTAAATAATGGACTTTAGCAAAATGATTTTTCGATTTCCTAAAGCCTTCCCTAATACCTATCGTGGGTCTTTAAAAAATAAACCGGTATAAATCGTTTCTGGACGGTGTGCGGGGGTTGGCACCAAAGTTCGGATAAGAAAGTGTGCAATCCCCCGCCGGTGATAAAGATCTGGTGAGTTGGGAAGTGCAGAGACTAACCCGATTGATTGAAAGAAACCATATATTCATCCCGAATGAATGGACGATTGGCCCATGGCGATCGCCATCGAAATTCAACAGTGATAATATGTTTAATTCATAGTACAGGCCGCACTTGCAGTTTTCACACGCGAGAGTAACTGGCATGATAATAATGCTCGGTGTTCGGGAAGAGGTAAATGGAAAAGCGATTGCGGATGCCGCAGGTGCACACGGGAAATATTCACCCGGTACATAAAACCCCCGGTCGAAATTTGATTTAGAATCAGTTCTCAAACTCGACCATTTATTGTGTATTTAAGCTTTGTCCCCGCGCGGCTAATGACTTCGTCGACCTGACTCGCTTTTGCGGGATTACGCCCTCGACATTATTCATCGATAAGCCCGATAAGCCGAATTCATTCAAGGATGCCGGATCGATACTTGTTAAGTGCGTAATTTACTATCAAACGTTAATCGCGATATGACGCGCACCGGAGTCGAAACGCGTCTTTACCAATTAAAAACGGAATTAAAATTTATCACAACATTTTCCAGTCGGTTCCGCGAAAGCTAATCTCGCGAATTTATTTCGCAAGACACAAACGGCGCCTTTTTTCTCCTCCTAGACTGTGATAAAAAATTTAATTTATTTGATCAACCGCGACTTAATTTTCAAATTAAAACTTCTAAAGCGTTCTTTTACGAGCTTCGTTTTTCCACTGTTTTTGTTATTTCACCCCATGGGGTTAGAGCAATTTCTATCGCTTGCCGGATCGTATATGGTTTTGAGAATAATTTAAATCTATTTGGTCACTCCCCAGAGCGATTCGGGATAGAGATACAGGACCGAATGTAGTGCAACGCCGGGAAACAGGAACCTTAGCGTATGAGGATGCAGCCGAAGGGAAACCATTATGAAACGGAACCTTCAGAGATACTATTCGTGCGAGTTGGGGAATAAGCTCCCAGTTCCACGCTGAATCGGATATTATCTAAATTTTTTATATCCAATTACTTTACGGATACCATTTACGTTATAAGTCGCTTTGCCGCAACATATCGGCGTAATTCTATCTGATTACTGCCGATTGGAAAAGTGACACCTGGAAATGTAATCTCTTGAGAATGGTCTATTACAGATCTTCACAGGTCCGTATATTATAGGCGCGCTCGGTAGCAAAATATTTTCGTCGAAAACATCATGAAAGTGTTCACATTCGGAGACTATTTTACATAAGCTTCCAATTACTCGGGTTTTGGCATCAGTATTGTTATCCTTCAACACGCCCGACGTATATGTTTGGTTTTTGTTTGCTCTATGATACCGCAACCGCAACTCCCGGGGGGTGAGACGCAGCAGTGTCATCCTCAAACGTTTCCACTATCGTACACAGGCAGGTAATGCCTCGATGCGACAGTCGCATCCACACAAACATGAACGCAAACAGACCCGCGAGAAATACACAATTTCTCAATTTCATTTCGGAGAGAAAATCGTCCGAGCGATAATTGCGCACCGAACGCATAAAACTGCGTTTTCCCGTCTATTGTGCAGATGAGGAATTACCGGTCGTGGCACCTCTCGTTTATTTGCACACAATCGATTGCGACTTATCGTGTGAGAAACAGACGCGATTTTTTAACGAAAGTTCGTGTTTTCTCGCAAATTAATAAGAGCGCGAAGAATAGATACAAGCGCCACGAATCGCGACTTCCGATCTAAGCACTTGAGAAAAACGCAACCCAGTGTATCAGAATGTCTTCGGAATAATTACCGTCCGCACTGGTGCACTTTGCCGGGAAGAGAAAATTACGCCGCCCGCTTTTTGTGCGCAAGTCCATGTCGATGCAACGCTAATGGCGTTCGGATATTCCGTTTCGAATTTGAATACGTTTCACGCTTTCGTCCGGATTCCGTCGACACATTTAATATAAAGCTCTCCTGAAAAATAAGACGTGGGTTTCGGCCGTAAGGGATTAAACGAGAGTGTCGGAGAGAATGGAAGTTTTGTCCTTTCGTTGTGCATCTCGTTCGTGCCGAGAGCGCGAGCGAGACGGATACAGATGTGATTGACAGTTTTATGTCAAATCCTCGTTTTTATTTGAGGCAATCTATACGATATCCGGTCTTATACCGTACGCCCGTAAAGTTTTTTCGGCGCTTGTCCGAAAATCAAAAGGGCCAAGCTGCCGATTTCGTTTGCATACGGAAATTGCAGCGACACGAGGAAGATTGAATGATCCCATGAGCTTTTTCGTCAATTACCATAGGATCGCATAAGAAAAAGGCCGAAAAAACGATCGAGGGTGACCTAATTATTATAGAGCGTCATTTTTCATTTCTTGACCGGGGTGGTTTTTGACGCTACTTTTTGCGAATCGTCGAAAATTTTAGCGTTTTGTATACGATTTCCGTATAGGCATAATACGGGAAAGCGTGGAAATGCGGAAAGCGCACATATCAACTGGGCTTTTTTCCATGTCACGGCATAAATTGTTTTTACAATTTCATCTCGCGTTATCATCTTTGTCCCAATCGGAACCGCCACGCCTAGCGCACAAGGGATCGGAAGTAATAGGATCCTCCCGGTTATGGGCATAATAGTAAAACCTGTTTCAGTTTCGGAATCGCACGAATGCTAGAAATTCGATATTTACGCAAAGTTATATCGTACGATTGCGAGCCGAGGGAGGGAAACCCGAAAAGGATGAAGCGTGCCCCTTCCCCCATAACAATAATATGAATAATACCATCATTTATAAATCTGTCTTTATCAGGATTACCCCCATTCATGCATCATCAGTTCCTAATAAGTACTTCAAAAAAACTGATTCAATTCATAAAATGATCGATTTGCGAAATCGGAAGGGGAGTGTGAATCACCCAGTCTTCCCCGCCTTATACGTAATCGTTTCTGAATCCCGAAACGTATTTCTGAAGGATGACCGTTCGGATTAACATGAATCGACTTCGCCAACTTATTTTTTCCTTCAGTCAGTATCACATAGCCTGAATTTTCCGCTTACGTGTTTGTTGTGAATTTCGACATGATCTATTGAGAGCGGATGCTGCTATCCGTGAGCTTTCGAGAGGACTTCGTGTTTTGAAATTCCATGCAGGAGAGCGTAGAACAAATGAAACGTATGCGTGTGCAGCAGAGGCAAAAGATTACTCATGAAAAAGACTGTATCCTTCCTTATGAAATCAAAGAGTCGAGCGCACGAAGTGAATGCCGAATCGGGGTGGCGAATTCATTCTTCCTTATTTAAAGGGCTCTCGAAGATATATAACCGGGAATAAATCACGTACTTTATAGTGCATTCAATGTAAAAGTGAATCGCCAGCACTGAGGAGAAAAACGTTGATTTGTGATACTGTATAAATTTCGACAAACTAGAAAAGTTAAGTGGTTCTAAAATGTGATGCGCGTTTTAACCGAACAATGTTATGCTGTTGATTTTTCTATTAATGTCTGCCCAAAACGCTTTTATCGCACGGCTTTAATAACATCACTGAATTTTCGATGTCATCGGTTGAAATGATAGTTCGATTGTCGGATGATGCATTTCGGACTCGCCCGTTTTTATCCGCTTCGAATCCGGGACCCGGAGAGCCCATTTTCGCGGTCGAAGATCGTCACGCCAACGTTAATGATATCTGGCCGTGTCAGCTGATATTTGCATTTACGATCTGAACAAATAATCAGCTTTGAGCTTTATAATTACTTCCACAGAACTAATTTGATTTTAATGAGAGGCTTTTGTCTGCGCTTCTATGGATGTGTTTGAATTAAATGCGATGCATCTAATCAACCGCTCTGCAAATTCCGCTCTTATTATTCAAAGCATCAATTCGGATGCCCACGCTGGCCGTAAAAGCGCATTTTTATAAATAAATACCATTTCAGTTATGGAACACCATGGAGGAAACGTTCCCTAGTGCGATATTGCGAATGACAATAATGATACCCGTCTACCCTTATGCACGTTTGGCGAGCATGATGATGATTCCTTTGACTCGTGTCTGCATTTCCGAGGAAGCTCGAATGATACACACGTTCGATATGTGGCTTGCATCTCAGCCATACCCTCCTTGAATTTACATTGTAAATAAAGAAAACGAAAACCTCGGCGGGGTTGTGTGCGAAGGGATGACGCGCAGTATCTATCAAAATAAAAAATCTGGATGACATAAAGCCTGATGTTAAATATCTGGGAAATGATTGATGCCTTTGATACTCTGAGATCGAGCCGGTCATCTTCGGTCGCTTATCGATCTTTTCAGATCACAATATGCGGTGGAAATCGTCGGCACACGCACGGAAATATGCAGAACTAATCCATCAAATTACGCATTCAACATTATTACACGTTTATATCGGCGATAACTCCGATGTTGCGGATTTTAAACCGCGCGAATAAGCCGAAACCGTCAGTTATCATTACGAGCGTATTTTTAATGAGGGTTGAACCATCACATGGGGCTCATGTCAGTAGTTAGATGAGTAGTTACGAAGTACGGAGGTTCCGCCTCCTTAAATTCCCCACACACATGCTCTCTTTAAATCCAATTAGAAGTTTAGTGCTGCCATCGAAGGCTAGCTTCTTTCAATCTTTAATGAAGTAGAACTTCTTATAATAGTGTGCAGAACTTGATAGAAAATTTCTTGAGCGGTGTTTAACACAAATTATTAATAAACTCGTTAATTCACGCACACACTTTTTCCCCCAGAAAATTGCATATTGCCGTATCGCATGCTGCTGCTAACAGGTGTTTAGTTTCCACTTGGGTAACGGCAATTCGATCTTACACCGAGCAAATAAAAATACCATTTAACTTTAATAGAAGTTATCTAATTTCCCGGGTAACTTGCTTATAACATCAACGCCTTACGAGCGACTCTGGAGGACACGAGTAATTTATGAAAATTGGAAGAATCTACCTGGCGTACTTTTCTCTTTTCCGGCCTCATAACACGAGAGCGCGCCCGAAAGTGAGGGAACGGTACTCCATCCGGTTGGCCGGGTCAGAGTCTTCATTCAAGAGTTCGAGGAGAGACGACAGATGCGCGCCGCATTTCCGAGGAAAAAGGGTTGCATAATTTTCGGGTCCGCCGGTCAGATTGACGTCAAAACGGTGATTGGATTGAAGTCCGGCGTCGCGTGCAGGGCCGGCACGTAGGCGTCCCGGCAGGCCCTCCTCGCCGGCGGAACGTACGTGCCCGTGCCACCCTTTCCTGATTAATGAGCCCTGTATGCGGCCGAGATGACCTCACGTTGGCCGTGTACTCGTTCACCATCTTGCCTAATTAGATTACGGTTCAGACGGCCGACGGAGAGGCGTTTTAGGTCGCACTTAACAAACCTCCCAGAAGGGGCCGCTCTACCTCTTTGAAACGCTTTCACGATAGCCCCCACTGCACATTTCCCCCTTTTTCCGGGATAATCACGATTAAAAGTGAGGGAAATGAATTTTTCACCAGCTCTGACGAGGAAATGATGAGCCGAATTCTGGTCATTCCTCCCATCCACTCATTGACTTTCAAACTAGCTCTTCCTATGAATTGATAACGACATGATTTCCTCAATAACCATACGTCTTCGGTCTTTGAGTACTTTACTCCTAGGTATCGTCGGCGTGTATGCGCATTACTTATAAGATGTATGTTAAGTAATTTGGATGGAGCTCTAATTCGAGTAGAAAATAAGCTTTCACGGTGAAACTTTCTTCGTGTGTTTAATCTTTCGTCCGGTTGGAAACGGTTTCAGCTTTGTGATGTGTTTTAAATCTCGAGTGTCTTTTTGACGGTAACTGAAGGGTTGTCCAGATAAAAAGCGTGCATTACATTATTTCGCCCATGAGAGATGGTGTAATTTTTGGCCGTTTTAAAGAGCTCGCATGAAAGCGGTCTAGATTTCCACATTTTAGGTGACGTTAAATAATGATCTCGACTACCTACCACATCCTGTGCAAAGTGCAATTAGTCGTCGCCTCTGCGAGTAAATAAACACGAACTCAAAGTCCTCAACTGGTAATCCGGATTTTTTGTCGACATCCTTCCTTTTGTGAAATTTGTATTCCGCAAGTCCCTCGCAAGTGCTCGAACGCGATGCCGGTGCTCTCTCCGAAAACATAAATAATCTCATTAGACGGATGAAATTTTTCGTTTGTGTTTCGTAAGGGAATAACGCGAGTATGACCGGGGTGAAAGTTTGCGAAACGTACCAAATCTCATCTCGCCACCTTTATCAAACTTGATGACAAATATAAATATCTAGGTATATACATGCGAAATACAAACTCGCCGGAATATAAAAGTTCGCCATCTGTTTCACTCACTGTTTACGTCCCCCGGAATTCCATCCCTAATCCCCGAGTAGATTTAAAACACAACTTTTATTTCACCGTTTTTACGTATGCACGAAGTTTAGTTGAAAATCAATTTCAATTCACATCGCGGCATTTTCATTCACTTATACCTCCATAACATATGAAAAATTCCATATTTATGTACATATGTCAAAACTAAAAACCATTGAAATTGTCTCACTCTGCAAATACTGCATCACGGAAATCGTTTCAACCATTGGAATTGAATAAATCCGCACGGATTTTGCATGACGTCCGGCCAAGTCCTCATTTATTCATCAGACTAATGGCCTAATTGAAGTTTCGGATCTGTCCGAGAAATCCGTTAGTGATGGAAATAATCTCTCGTCCGTTTGCCTAGGTCAGACATTTACGTTAAGCGATTTCCTTAAGTTGTTGCGCAAACATTTTGAGAAAAGTTTTGACTATAGTTCGATAATTATTGTTTAATAGTCCCGTTAACTGTTCCTAATGCTTTAAAGCTTGCTTAATAAGTTTAGTACCGCTCTTAAAGCGGCAACTTCATCCTGTTGGATGGATTTTAAATCGCATTATCTGTCGTCGACCATTCTCACCAAGTCTGTATCGTTTTGAAGCTTTATACGCAAAGCTACCTGACGGTATACAAATGCCGACTGATTTTAACTTCGCATTGACGATTTCCTGAAATATTTGTTCATCTGAAATTTGCCAAGTTGCTTGTTTATCTTTCATGAAAAGTTTGAAAAATTGCGCGTGTATTTGCAAGTCTATACTTATACATCGGGGGCGGCAGCCAGGGGGGATATTTGCCTAAGTTGTTGGGAATTAATGCACGGAATTAAACTTCTGGCCGAATATTATGAATATAAACAGGCGTTACGGGTGAAGTTTTCCAATGTTGGAAGAGCACTAAATTAGGAAAGCGTACACAAATTGCGTTTCTTATATCTCTGCTTATATGCAAATAGGACCATTAAGTATGCGGAATACCTGACATGTTAAGACATCTTCAGAACTAATAGTCCTTTTGGGAAATCAAGAGGAGGATCCAAGGGACCGCAAAAACAAATCAATTTACGCTATATTTCATCCGAACAAACACGCAACGGCGCAGGCCAGAAAGTATACACCTCTCTATTGCCGAAGTGGAGCGGAGAGGTAAAAGGGTGGGTAATTAGTTTCTTAGGGTAATGAGTTACGTAGTGGGTCTCGAATATTTATCACGGTCTCCAGAGTCCCGACAATGAGGATAACTCTATAACGTTCAACCGGTCTCTTTATTCCTTCCTTCCTCATTTTCCATTGTGAAAACGTCGGTCGGACGAGGACGGATGAAAGCTCGGCACTTTTTGTGTTGCGGGGGGCGTAAATAAGTTTTCCAGAGCTTTATGAAGATTTTTAAATTTCCTCGTCGAACTTTTGACCAAGTTAAATAATTAGACTCCTCCCGGAGAACAATGCACCAGACCGAAAGAAAATCCCGAATATCATCAATTACGTACACAATGTTCGAAAAGTTATTCGGCCCTGCCGGCATCACAAGTTTCCTCACAATATCCACTTTTGCATAACGCATGCATGTTGGACAGACTCTGGAGGCGACCGAAACATTATTATGCGCTCACGTTGCTCTTTTACTGCCGTCTTGGCGATATCAAGCGCAATATTAAAATTAAAGATTTCCCGACAGACACAAGCAGTTTATGCGTACACTCGATTCCGAGATTTACTGCCGTCGATAGTTTCGTGTGCGCATTTCACGTTTAATTAGTTAAATTAACGGTAATTCGTTTAAAGCGCGAGCGGAATTGTTGATTTCCGTACGAGCTCTCTCGTAAAAAATAAAAAGGTTCGCGTTTTCGATATACAATGAAAAAGCGGAAATTCCTTTCTCATAAAGCGAGATTAATTTACACAATCGAATAACAAACACACCGGCTAAATGTTTTTTTTTTCTATATCTATCCGGGAAATTCGGCTTCCGACGAAACTCGTGACGCTTTCCAACATCGGCCGCCGTTTTTATCGGAAAACCTCTAATACGGAAATAATTATTTCCGTCGCGGAGAAAAAACGTTAATGTCCGTGATGAAGGCACGAAACAATGTGCATCATGATGCATGAGTTTTTCTCCTCGGCTTCACTTTTAATTCTACACTTCATTGTTAGGCGCAGATGAAATAGTGATCTTGAGACTAAACTATCACACAACCGAGTGCAAGATGTTTTAGGGTTTTAGATGGCCCATGTCGAAGGAATCCACTGGCGTATACCTGAGAGGGTTTCTAATTAAATTTCGGGTAGTATAGTAGTCGGTACTCGTAGTGGGGGTATATTTCTGGGGATATAAAACAATTAGGAGGATGCCTCGTTAGCCGAAATGAGCCGTTGCCAAAAGGGGTATACAAATCAAGTAAGTATAATAAATAAATCAACCAACTCCAAACAGTATAATCCGCAACAAATCCAACTCGCTGTTGAAATATATTAGCGAGGCAAACTTCCAGCTTATTTTAAATTCCGCACCGCTCTAGTGTACCATGCCCGGTTTCGAGTTTTCCTTTTTTCCCGTCCACATCCACAGTCATCAACATCGAACCGGCGAGAGGGAGCAAAGAAAACGGGGGCATCACAATCACCGCCATCCGCTGGATCCGGGGGCTCCGGAGAAGAGGGACCGGAAATATATGCAATTCTATTAAAATAATGGTCCACTGTAATTACAAGCACCGATCTATCACACGGAGACAGGGGCGGGCGGCGGCGTCCGGGGGCATGGGCGCATTGTCCGGGGAATCAGAGTTTGAGCCGAGATTTCCTAAGTTATGAGCCCATAAACTTGGACGGAGTGAAAACAGAGAGACGAATTTCCAACCCTTAAATATTGATGAGTCCCAACTTTGTGCATTTACCCCCGGTTCGCGTCGCCGCGCCGCCCCCGTTATATACCTGCGCCCCCGATTTTATTGCCTCGGAACCGTTGTGAAGAACCCATCAATTATTAATTTGTTTATCGCGACGAATTGGAATATTGATGATCGAATTTGCCATTCCCACTTCCTCCTTAATGGACGCGATACGATTTTCGGTATTTAATGCATAGACTCTGCAAACGGTTCCAAGCAGTGGCGTAGGTATCAACCGGAAACATTTTTCGGAAATTTTCTTTTCAGTACTTCTCCTCGACTCGGTTTTATGGAAAAGTCGAAAGGGATTTCAGTCTCTTTCTGCTTTCGAGATAATACGCCACTGGTTTTTAGTTGTGCACAAGTCTAATTTCCGCCCTCTCACTGATGGCGTAAACCGGTTTAAACGCCTATAACACTAACGACCGTGTCCTTAACGCGAACGCATCTTAATAATGTCAGAGTAACAGCGGGTGGACATATTACTGGCCCTACACTCGGCGGTTTACCCCACGGGCGAAAATATTTCCGATATTTTCATGCATTTATTCATACGGGTCCGAGATGATGAGTTTTACACGCGGAATTGCAAATTCGGCGTGATGGTGATGTTTGTGCATCGTGCGGTCGTATTATTTATTTCGAAAATTGGCAGCATTCACATTTCGCACATGCCCTAAAAACGTTATTGAACTCTAAAAATATTACGTCCGGCATTATGCATGTATGAATGGCGTCCACTAATGCGTCCGATTCGTACACATCGAAACGTGTCACGTAATTTCCACACACGCGGTTTTTATTAGGGAGCTTTCGCGTTATCATCAGACTCATCGGTCATAAACGGAATCGATTCAAAACTCGGATTGAAACACAAATGTGGAGACATTTGTAAGAATCGGTTCGCCGGGTGACATGCGTGTGGACGGTATTATGGGAATTTCCCAGATTACGCCGGGTGCTGCCGCCTGCCAGGGAGTCTGAAAAAAGCACAAAACCTGGGCATTCACGGTCATCCTTCGCTTCGATATCCATTTCTTTGCAGAGGGCTGACATAAAAGATACCGTTTTGTTGAACCTTTAAATCAAATTGTTGCGCCAAGATACGTTCAAGCTCCCTCTCTCGACGGCGCTTTCCTGAAACGTTGCGTTATTGGATTTTTCCTCGCAGACATTAACAAAATAAATACCGACCTCTGGGAGTATTAAAATATTTCGATTGCTTTCGACTGAAACAAATCAAAGCGATCGATTTAAAGTTTTGTAAACTATGATTTTAAAGCAGACCTCATATGTCGTTTTACAAGAAATTATAAACGAACCGCAATTCCAAAGTAATAAGATGAAATTAGTCTGTGATAAGTCTTCTTCATGAATTTCTTCACACGCAATAATAACGGCGTTAACGATAATTAACGAAATTTAAATATGTATAAGGAAGTGCGTTTTGCACCGTTAGGCGACTATTTAAAAAATGCTCCAGGCAAATTTCGGAAAACTTTTTCATTATTTACACGTAAACAGATACTTTATAAAATACCCTCTCGCCCCCCAAGTCACATTTCACAATTTCAATTTAGATATGTCAGAGGTGGAGGTTGGGTAAAAATATGAGTTATGAATGATTCCAGCGACTTTAGGTATTTTCCGCTTTCGAAAATAAATAGTTGTCGCCAATTGCGGAAAAGTCACGATCCGTACGCTATTATTACGATATGCTTTGTGGTATTTCATATCTCGAAGAGGATTCCTGTAGGTAGGTTTACACAATAATTACTTATAAGTAAACTGTTTACAAGCGCAGACGTTTCAGGAGGAGTTGAAGTTTTTCGAAAAGGCAATATCACTTTACGTGAATGGAAACGAATGTGGGAGTGGTGCCTTTACTTTCGGAATTATGCAGTAAAGTGGCTAAATAGAGACCCACGCCAATTGAATTTATTAGTTAGCCCACCAGGGAAAGCGTCTCCGCTCATTTATTGCATAAACATCAAATGGACACTCATAAACTGGAGAAATAAACCAATAATGCGACTTTTTTCTTGCCGAACCTTTTTGGCATCACCTCGACATCAATTTTCAAACCTAATTCAACGTTTTCAGTTCTTTACGTGCAGTTTTTCAGACTTCTGCAAGTTTCGACATAAAATCTAAATAACACGGAAGAACAGAGATGTTCTTCCTGTCGATCGGTATGGCCACTCGTGATTTTATCGGTGAGAATATCCCGAGAACTTGCGGTCATCCCACATGAAATATCATGTGTTCAAAAAGTTTGCGACCGTAAAAGTTGAAAGGGTGAACGCTGTAAGTATATGGCACACGTCGTAGCAAAATCGAATCTGCCATCGGAAATGTTGAAGTGACATTTTGCGAAACGTCCCCATCGTAATAACTTCTAAATCGAAGTGGAGCAAGAAACTGCCTGTAACGCATTCGTACGTAGGTGGCATACAAGTGAAATTAATAACGGAAACTTTTTCGCTACCGTAAATTGCATTCGCTTGTTGTAAATATGAAACGCATCAGCCTCTCGGTGATAGGAAAACTCTTGCGAAACGTATTTTATTCGGGTACCGACCTAACAACTCGCTGCATTATTACCTGGGAGACTTTTTGCCGTCTTATAAATCTTTCGGTTTAATTTCTTTTTTTCTCGTCAGGGGCAATATTTTGGGGCGACTCGGTTTCTTTTCCCTTGCGAAAATACGGAAATACGAAGGTAGAGAGGTATAACGTTTAGGGCTGGTGTACGAAAACGATTGGTTGCCAGGGAGCCCGAACATACTTTTTGTGGCTCGGTTGAAGTGGCGTTTCGACTTATTGTGCTCTTTAACAAACTTTTTAGGCGCAGGAAACAAGTCAAGAAGGAACTTTCACTTCATCGTGGGCGCACAGGAAAAAACTTTGGCTGAAAAATAAATACACTCACTATTAAAAGTCACCCGAGTTCCGAAACCTTTAAAGCTATTAACAAACAAGAGCCGCTAATCATTTATATTCGCGAGGCATATTTAGTTGTAAAGGGAAATTTCCGAAAATACGTCAACGTAAATTAGCCGGGTTTACAACTTTATTTAAGTAGAATGTGGTGGAAACCGACTATGTATAGTAAGCGAATTGTTGGAGACATTGTCTTGTGTATGCGAGCGACTTCCTCGCAAACTGCATTTGCATTTTATTGCATTCAAAGTACGAATATATGTTTCAGGAAATAATAGGCGGTTCAAAGCCATGAATACATCCAACAGTTTCCCTCTATCAAATATGAAACGATAGACTTCCACATATGGCATCCTAAAAATATTAATGCCAGGTGTCGGGAGCGACGAGATTTACATTTTTAATTATCAAAAGCAAAAGGTCAACTCATGCAATAACAATGAATTGATATTTCAAAATTCGCAACACTACCACGTGTAATCATTTATGTCACCAAGAAATATTAATCAAAAACAATTTAACATTGTGTCTTCTTCCAAATTCTGAAAATAATGAAATATTCAATCCCACACCTATCAGAAGTGATAGATTTCGAACTTGTTAGTAAATTAACCAGTTTTATTGTAAGCAGCACTCGATTTCAGGAAACTTTCGAGCTCGTTATAACTTTCGATCCGATACAATTTCAGCTTGAGGTTCGGTTTATGAAAATAGCGCAGTCGATTCGGCACACGAGTCATTACAACTGCGTACTTATTAATACTCGTAATCGAGATAGGTTTCTCGTATTAACCGACATCATACATATTCGTTAACGTGGGCGTACGCAGTTTGGGCATTATTATGTGAGTTATTGCACTCATAAAAGTTTCAGAGCAATCACAGCTCGAGTATTAAAGTTGTGGGTGCAATTTAATTTCGCATTAAAGTAAATTCGGAACTAGCGGCGCGTGTTCGTTCCCGGCATTACCGTTCCCGAACTTTTGAAATAATACATAACAATGGCAAATTTTAATGTACGAGTTTGAATGTGAAGCAGACACCACTTCAAGAGTAGAGAGAGGTTAATAGCTTCAGACGAGCTAGGATTACATAGCTGGCTTTTTCAGGTGTACTTGTGTAGGCCATGTATGGAGTACATAAACTCGAAACGTGTTGGTTCTTTTCCGGAAAAAAACTTTAAAAGCGCCGTCGGTCATATCAATTGCAGCGAAATTCAAGTAAATAAGAGACGGGATGCTTTTCGGCTAATACGACATTACAGCGTCACTGTTTCATAATAATTTAAAGATAGAGCTGGTTTGAACGGCACACAAAGGAGGTGTTGGCTTTCGCGAACCAACCATTTTTGCCCCGGATAAGTCCGCACTCGTAAAATTCCGGTCATAAAAGACGAGAGGTAGTCGGACCTGTCCTGCTTTTATTTTCTTTCGCTTTTTCTTAACTTTTCTAATTCGTTTCGGAGCAACCTCCATTTTCTATTCCGTCTTAGTGCGATGTTTTTGCGATGTTACTTATGACAAGTTGGTCCGTGCGACATGCGCTGAATAAAGCTCAGATTCCATCATCATGATGCCGTGTTCGAGCTCGTGTTTTGCCCGAACATAATAATGTTTGGAACTAAACCGTTGACGGTGATAATCATTTATTAAAATAAATAATCGGAATGATACTTAATGCGAGACCAAATCATAATGGATGTGATGCATAGTGGGTGTTACATTTCGAAATGGCCATTTATTAGCGGATCTGAAATTCCAGCGATATTTTCCTTTGAAAATTTCGCTTTAACGGTGGAGAGGAGAGTTTTTGTGAGAAATTTAGTTACAAACTGCTTTTGCCAATTTCGCTGAAACATTTGGATACGCTTTTAAAGAGTATATGTGAAATCGATACACGCTTCTTTGTCTTTTGTCGAGCTTTTGTACTCGCATTTCATTATGCATAACAGACTCGAGAGTTTTAACTAGCGCTTATTTTTGGCAATTTCGGAAATTTCGGCACGGAAAAAATTTCGCCTCCAGGGGACTTTGCGGCTTCCTTGGTGGCGGCACAGCTTGCCGCGTACGATATGGAGCACACACATAATTCATCACTGTCGGTGTTTTACGTCGCTCCAAATATACAAATGTGTTTTACGCGTTACGCCCCAGGTTGTTTATTGAAAGGGTACGGTTAAAGACCCCCCTAATTTTAAATAGCAAAACATGAACCGCGGTATATTGTTCGGTCTCTCTGCAGGGTTTATCTGCGGGCTATTTAAACTTATTCACAACCTTATCATAGTCCCTGATACCGACCGGCATTACAAGGAGCCCCGGATAAAATGGTAATTACATCCGTTTTATCTTAATTTGCGTACCTTAATTGGATTCGTAATAACACCCTCGGCCGCTGATACCTCCTTCGGTATTGTTAGTCGTTCGACCGGATTACGGCAAAAAGGCAATAATGACGGCAACTTTTAAGCCCCGATCGTTATGCAATACGCATCGATGTGTGCACACACGTCGACCCTGATTGCGCAAACCGTGTAGCCGACAGTGCAGATTCCTGAGATTAACAACAACGCGATGTAATTACTTGTCGGATCGCTGCGTTAGTACCGAAAATGATCGAAATCGGATTGCCGGTAATCCGAATCGCATGCGATTTCTCGAATATTTGCGCAGATCAGACGAAGACCCATCAATAAGGGTTTTAATTAGTCCGGTGTACGACACGCAAATAATCCGCAGGCAGCGATCGATGTGTACTCGTGTAATGCGACGTGTATAACGGCGAACGCATTTCGGATCCCGAATTCCATTACGCAATTGATGCCCGGCACATTATGTCCGCGTCGAGGCGTCCGTCATATCTATATCCAGTGGAAGGTTCTGGCCGGAAATCCCGATCGCGAACAATGCCCTTCGACCCATACGTCAAAGTGTGTCGTGACCGGATCCCGAGGATATCTCCGGAAACTGCACGGGCAGGGCCGGGCCTTTCGGGCGGAGGCGTCGTCGCGTAATCCGGGCCCGTTTTGTCTCACCTTAATTGATATACCGGCCGATGCGGCCCTGCGCCCTGTTTGTGTGCTCAACTAAAACTACCGGGGGGGCGGAGAGGATCCGGCGAAATTACGGTATCCCGAGCACAATGGGACCCCTGCTCTAATCTATCACGTCTTCGATTCCTCTCCAGCCACCTCAAAGTAGGTATGTCGGGGAGCGCTTATGAATTATTTATGGGCCGTACCGGTGATACAAATTTGTGTATTAAGAATTTGTATACCCCACAACTTCCTTCTCCCCTAGCTGTCATTTAGCGTTTTTTTTCATGAGTAAATCCAATGAGGTATTCTCATGTGTTTTTCGAAATACCTAAAAAATTAAGAAGGTGTTTTTTTTTTATTTGTTAGTAAAGTTTAAAAGGCTGAAATGAATTTTTAATTTTTCTTGTGATGACGTGAGCTTCTACGAGTTTTCTATGATCCAGTAGATGGCGCCACGCGTAGTTACAGTTACGGTGTTGATCCGTGCTGTGTGATCAGTGGATCAACGGGTGTTTCCCTCATTTTTGGAGGCATAATCACATAACACGGATGTCAGCAGGCACTTACATAACGTCAAAAGGTCGGTAATCGGTAATACAGCGACTATTATAAAAAAAAATTGAGCGCCATCTATAGACGAGCTGTGTCCACGATTTCTAATTGCTGACGTCACGAAAATTTTTTTGTAATTACAATAACTAATTGAATTTTTTTTAGCAACATTCTTGCGCCAATGTCTTTTTGCGCCATATGCGAATATGTATCATTCATAAAATTTCGTGAAAATACCTCATTGTGAAGCGCCTTGTAAAACTCTGCTATTTCGCGAAATAACGAGGTGAAACGTAAGAAATAATCCGCGAATTGAAACGTAACATAACTGGGTACAATCGGAGCGATTCGGCGAGCAACCTCGATGATTTCGCCATGTTATTAATGCCTTTGTTGGGTTGACATTTCCTTTTCTTCGGCG
The DNA here is from genome assembly GCA_949788335.1 of Salpingus planirostris. NCBI lineage: Eukaryota > Metazoa > Arthropoda > Insecta > Coleoptera > Salpingidae > Salpingus > Salpingus planirostris. Next base: position 5,158,515 of record OX460918.1, on the reverse strand, counting down.
ACCGACTGACTGGTCTTAATTAATGAAAGAAAAGTCCATTTAGGTATACTTAAAGACACGTCATTATTTGTCCGTTTCGCAATTAATCTTGCATCGTGATGGGAGGATAAAAACCGATTCCATATCGTCTCAAGGATAGAGGATCGCAAAAAGGATAATAATCATCGTTGAAGGTTCTCGATTACGTTTCGGCCGAATCGAAACCGTTTCCGTGCTCGCGGGCCCGCTTACACGAAAAGGGTTAAACCTCCTCACTTTTTTCCCCGATGTTAACTCGCGAACACTACTGTGAACCGTACGCGGGTCGCAATTAACGGCTTCCACTCTGCCCGGATTCGCCGGTTACGCGGATATAATAACACTAATCACCGATGTGAACACGAATTTGCGTTTACTTAAATAAAACTAACCGACCGTGGCCCGCCCTTTCCCATCGTATGAACGACGACTTCACTTAGGTCGCATGAAAGGCAGTTTTGAAAAACTGCGCCACTTCCCCAGGATGTTCACGGAACAGCATTATACCGGAAGTTTGAGTGAGTACCTTTTACAAAATCTCGGTAATAAATGCGCATATTGAATAACTTGTGATCCGAGATTTATTAATAACAGGGAGTGAACCGTAAATTACCGTCTTGTGTTTTGCACGATTTAACACATTTACGTGCATTATATTTAACATTGAGCGAAATAAGTAAATGCGAGGACTTTTATTTCGAAAGCGGGTACTCATAATAAGAGCTCGCTTATTATAAGGCAATTATTATCGAGTCGGATATTTATATAATGATTATTACTGGATGCACGTTACACATTCGTGCAGATATGCACCCATTGCCTTCGGGAAAATGTAAAATATAGAGCGGGCCGAAAAGTAACGTCAGTTGGTGACCACGACTTCCCGTCGAAACCCCCCAAGAGAAGCCACAAATAACAAAGTCGATATGTAGGTAGCACAGTCGCGGAATCTCGTTTTCCCCTTTTCGAAAACTTTTCTATATACACTTGAACATATTTATTTTGCCTCCCGTCCGAGATTTATATTCATTATTAAAAATATCGTATCCCATTCCTCGACCGAGAATACTAAACAGTTTCCCCATTATAAACGAAATATTTTCGGTCGTATCGTTTATTCGTTTCAGATCGTGACATAAATTGTTGCGGGTGTTTATAGGAGCGAATAGAATTGGAAAATTTGATCATAAATTCCGTTTGACTTATTATTAAGGGAGGGGGCTCTGTTTTATCCCGTCTAATTTCATAGTAGTCTTGTAAAATATTTACAGGCCCATCGGAGAGGAGTTTATCGCTGATGGAATTGCTTTATTCTCTGTTAAAATATTATGAAACGAGGAGGAGTCTTCGAGATGGAAATTATCTACATGTGTTCGTATAACGTAAGCACGAGACCATTCCGGCCAACTGCCCGGCTGCACCTGTTCGTCCTTCTTCACCAACTGTCTGCCTACCTTAAGTCTTTAACCCGCAACGTTGCCAAGTTTAGATGTCAATCGGATCGTTCTGTTAATATCGAGTGGTAAAATTCGGAATCGATCCGGGAGTTTGGGCGTGAGCTGTAACAAAAACTGGGAACCGTAACAAAGCCACCGCATTTATATTCAAAATATGTATTAACATAAAGTCGAACCAATTTCTCGGATCATCGGGACCGCATCATTCCGGAGAGGCCCCCCTTAAACGGAGTTTCGTAAATTGCAAATTATTCACCTCTACGCTTTGGTTTGTTTGCTGTACAAATACATCCGAGTCGAAATCGTGGTTCCTCCTATTCCCTCCCGTTAATGACGTACACCGTGAAGATGATGCGTTATTCGGAATCGGGATGAGATAAATACGGGAATTTATCGGCGTCAAGTGTTCAGGAAAGAACTTAAAAGTGCCGTAAAAATACGGGTAACTTATAAAATTGTATTTATCGCTTTACAACCGCCAACTTCCCCACAACGGACATGTCTTCTTATTATTTTTCGAGTTCCCATAAAAACTCGGGCCGTTCTACTTGATAAAAATTTGATTAAATATGAAAGTTTTTTGCATAAAGTGGCTGTTATTTTGGTGACGTTAATTCCCGCGACCGATAAAATTTCACTGTGATGTTATTATTTGTCCCGAAATGGAGCCGAAACCGTAAAATTTTTATTCGAAATTTGTGTCGGAGGTGAATCGCGCCCGGAATTTGGGCAATCTCGCCGCCAAATTGATTATAAGTTTCGAACCGGAGTACAGAGACGTCACGCGATGCCGATTCCCTTTCGGGCGAATAAGCGGCGGAGAGCTTTGCGTCTGCGGAGGAGACGGGCACAAAGGGCGCGACGGACCTTATTCAATTTTAATTTTCAATCTCCTCCTGGAGGGCACTCCGATTGGGTGCGGTTTTATGCGGCGAATTCGCATAAACACTTCGCTCGCCGCCCCGAAGATGGCGACGCCGCCGCCGCCACGCCACTTCATAACTAATGGATGAACCCCGCGCCACCCTTTAATTCCAACTTACTTCGGTGTCATTCCTGAAACGCGTAATCCCACAAGAAAACTCCAGTTAAAAGAGTGCTTCTGGCTCTCGCGCCGTCTTAAATGCACTCGTTCCCCGGGGAACTCGCCTCTCCTCCGGACTCTTGTTTACCTGCGAACCTGATGCGCCCCTCCGCGGGCCTTTCTTCGTCCCCTTTTTTGCGCCTGAAAGTTTCATCTGAAACAGCGTTTTAAAATCGCACCCAATTAATATTTCAGAATGTGATTGGGTATTAGCGACCCGCAATCCTGAAACCCCTACGCCGGATTTTTCGTCCTCAGGAGCCGTTAAACTTTCATCCCCCAGTCAAAATTCCCTTTGTTTGTGGCGTAAAATGAAGGGCCTTTATACCGGCCTAGAATAATTGAGGATCGTGTTTGATGTATATCAGTGAAACTTACATTTCAGCAGTACGCCCGTTTCTTCGACTCCGGGAGAATGCGCTCCCGTATTTAGGGTTTTCGCTTGATTGCGTTGAAAAATTTGCGGAATTCCTGTAAATTTGTAACGGGGATGACTTTTAAATAGGATCGGAGAAGTGGCGATAAATCGGTTTTATCTGGCACCCTCTCTCTCCTAGTTGTTGGGTGTAAACTATGGCTGCACCTTTAATCGAAACCAAAAACGTGGAGAATATTACAACACTTTATCTTTCAGCGGTAGTAGATCAAGCGGGCCGGCGGCAGGGGGCGGGGGTTAAAGGTCACCCCGTTCACCATAATTGATAGCGGCACGTGAGCATCTTTCAGGGTAATGTTCCTAAACGCGGGTGACAAGATAAACCTACGTCCAACAATAGCCATAAAGTGCGCCTCAGGATTAACGCATAAGTTCGGGAAGGCTGCACGGAGCGGGGAAACCGGTCCCCGGAGAGATGGTTTGCAATTTTTCAAGATCACTTTTTACCTAGTTACCTCACGTGAATAACAGCCCCTCTTTAGGCGCCGTGAGTTATTGCTCTTTTTAAATGTTCCACCTTGTTCAGACAACGGAAGCCGTGATTTGGCTTTACACGATTTCCGCGGGAATGAACGCCTCGGCATTATCGATGCATTCATTTTCGCTTTAATCACCCTCCCTCTGCCCCGACCCAATCCTAACCGAATGATATAATTCCAAATTCGAAAAGTTATTACCTCCCGTCCACTTTATTTTAAAAAACATGTATTGCATTCGGCTAAATGTGAAAACGTTGTTATATTTTTTGTTTGTTTATTCGAAAATAACTCGGTTTTATGTGGATTTCCACTCGTATTTAGGTAACTTGAGCTCTATAAATTTCATTTTTCCAGGCATTTCGTTACACAAAAATCTCACGTTAGGCTTTTTATTTATGAAGTGTTTATAATTAGACCGTCTTAAATAAATATATTTCCGTGCTTTCGAGTCGTTCGGTGTTCATATTGTGGAAGCCGGAATTAAATTTTCCTCCGACTCGATAAATTGTTTAAATGAATACATCAATACCTTTAATTAATTACCAGAGAGAGGGTAAGAGCGGCATCAAATAAGGTTTAATTTGTTCGTCCCTTGGCAGGGAAGTGACGTCCGGGGCTCAATCATTTGTAATTTTGTTCGTTAACGATGACACAGAATTCCCAGTTAGTTTCAGTTACTCATTAATAAACTTAACGAACACTTCTTTTGCTTTAATTAAACAGTTCATTTTTTCCCAGCCGGTTTTGTTTCGTCTCCTTTTATTTTCCCTTCAATTACTTCCGATGCTAATTAGTCGAATTCGTGATTAATCCGATATAATTATGTAACTATACTTAGATGTATAGTTAATTACGATATCATCAATGAAACCGGATTTCTGCACTTGTATTTCATTCAGAAATATTCCAATCCTGCAACATGCACGCCATTATTGCCCGGTTTGCTTGTGGATTTATTTTCATACATTATTTCATATTTCCGTTCTCGGATACGCGGGTAGGATTAATTAAGCGCCCACAAACATCTCTTGTGAGTCTGCAAATAATAATAATATTGCATTTTGTAAGCGAAAAAGAAGACAACTGCGTCCCCTACATGTGCATGATTAATAATAAAGTTCAATTAGTCGACGATGTCGCGCGTGCAAAAGTTGAAAACTTTCGTTTTCGTATAATCGTTTGTGGATGTTTTATCGAGTGGAAAAGTGGCTTCGAATTAACGCCGCTGTATTTTTTAGTGCCGCAAAGGTTTATCTAAGCCTTCGTGGGCTTTAATGGGGGGGCATAAACAGGCTTTACGTGTTTTTATTCGAAATGCCCGTATATTTGTCCTAGTTGGCCAATTTGAGAGTTACGCCTTTCAACTGGATTTATGCCGTCGTAAGCTCATATGTAGGGCCCAACGGTGGAAATGTGTGTGACCAACAGAAGCGAAATACAACTCGGTAGAGGCGACCGAAACCCCACAGATTCGGAATATACGATCGCAGTTACTTACATAGTAGTTTACCGTGGATTCCGAAAGCCGAAAAGTTTCCGTTCATCAAGACGAGGACGATACGCATCAGATGAAATTTTAAACTTTCCGTATGCCAACACGGAAAGAATGTCATATGAAACTGTAGGTATAGGTGGTTTACGTATACATATATGTGTACAATAAGTTTTCCAGTCGCAAGAGTGGATTTTATATATGAACTCCCGAGACACCCCAAAAGTACACTGATCTAGATTTTATGATAGCGCTGAGACGTGTTTACAGGCGCTGTGTGGAAGTTGGATGTTGACGTTTTCGTCCTCGTCTCAATTTAATCCTTTTGTTACATTCGTATTTGCAAGGGGATATAAAATTACTCCAGAAATGTTTAAACTCGCAATGTGATTGTCCACAGAGTATATCTAACGGTAGTGTCACAATGAAATGGTCCCCGGCTCTGAAAAACAGCGGACCGTGAAAAGGACCAAGGTAATTCTAAACGTGTCCCTAATATTGTTATATTACACGTTATTGGGATGTCTAGATTTGTTGTTTTGAAATTGGATGTAGGTACCGTCAGGGTCGCACCATCATTGTTTGCCCCGGAATATGATTGATTGTGCGCCTAGAACAATTAAATTGGTTAGGAAATTGAGGAAGTTCGGAAGGGGGTCTCGCAGGACCTTCGATAATTATTATGGCCGCAATCGATATAACTGTAAAGCGAAAGGGGTCCGACTTTATTTCGAGGCTCGGGGGAAAAGCGGCATGTTTATGAATGCGCCCGTTTCTGTATTTGAAAGTTGGTACGGTTTGTTACGAGCCGGATAAGCGTGACGAGCGATTTCATTAGACGACTTATATTATTGCGGAACCCTTCATCGGGGGACGTTCATAAAAGTTTCATGCACCTAAACCGAAAATAAAGCGAAACGCGTAGGCGTAACCGTATCTGCTTACGTTCCGGTAGCCCGAAACCACTGTAAAATTTTCCTCGGGGACGGCGCGGAACTTGGTTAAGCCAAAAATTATTACACGAGCTTACGAACACTTTGGAAGTTTTGTTTTCCTTCGCGTCGCCCTCCCCCATATAATACTCACTCTGGTATACTTTTCTCATCTCCTCTCTCTGCTCTGCAACAACTTGTCCAAGAAATCCCAAACTTTCGTCCAGAAGGCAATTAACTCCTTTATAAACGTCGGTGCAGTGACATCTTCAAAATGGTTATTTATCAAAAGAAAAGTGATGCATCCATTCGACAAATCAATAAATATTTGCACCAAGTTTCTTCCAGTTTCATCTAGGAACCCACCATTTCGATTAAAACTCTATTAGATGCAACATTTAACCTCTTAAATAGGTTTCTTAAAATGCAGTCGTCAAGACTATTGTCGGCTTTTAGCGGAAAGGAGTCTTGTGTAGTGATAAATGTCTTGTTTATCCTCTCAACTGCCTTATCTATTTCTTATACCCATTGCAGCTTTCGATAGCAATCTGCGACTGTTTCCGAAGAGCCGTTTGGCTCTCTTTTTCCTAGAGAAAAAAGACCATCATCGAGTGAATCTAACAACGCAGCCAATTCTAGTCCAATTTTGTATTATTCCAGTACACAGACGGAACTATTGATCAGATCAAAAGTTGTAGCGGCTCCTTCCCAAAGACCGTCTCGTCTGCGGCTCGCATACACGAATTATGCATCCCTTTTTTCGTGAATTCGAATTCGACTTAAAATAGAGAAAAAAGTATCTCGAGCCTTTGAATAATTTAGGGCCATACCGTATCAGGGAGAGGGCGGCCTGTTCTGCCGCGAAATTATTTCGAGGATTGCCGGCAATCCGAAGACGCCTAAGCGGACTCGAGCCTGGGCGTATAATAACATTGCGGAAATTATCGTAATTTCCCTAATTCCGCAATGAAAGTGAATGACACGCGCACGCATCCCGGCCTTGACGTACCTCGATACGCGAGGACTCGGAGGTAAGCCGAAGTGCGCGTCCTGACCCATGTAATCGTCCCCCATGATACGACGCGAAACACACGAGACGCCGGTGACGCATAAAGCATCCGAGGATTCGAGCCGGGAAGACAACGCAATAAAAACTTTCTTTGTTCCCCGGGAAATCGCGGGCGCGGTGGCTGCGCAGTTAAGGCCCACAGTCGCATACGTCTTCATTTACAACCGCGCTTTGCCTAGCCCTAATGACCGGGACTTTGAAACTAACGAATATAAAAGTGCGCTATCATTCAGCGGACAAATATACGGCCGTCTCGGGACCGTTACATAAAAAACAGATTAGTCGGAATTCTTATATCCTTTCCCTCTTTCGGCCGGGGCGCGTTCACCTAATTACGGGTTTCCTTCGCCCGTATTTATTTAGCCTCCTTTAGACTCCTTTTGTGCGGAGGGCCCCCGAGTCGCCCGCTCTCTCTCGGGCGCTCTCAGGTCGGAGCGATTTTTCACTCGGCGAAACTCCACCTCGCATCTCGGGAATAATCCGGGGATTAATGCATGAGATGTAAAACCGAGAGCGGCGCCCTCCCGACCCCCCTCACGCCCGTAAATAACGCGGATCCGAAGCCTTTAATTAAAAAATTAATCATCGCGCCTTTGAACGGTGTCCTTCCGGCGGACGGAAGCCGGCCCGCGACACAAAAACGCCTCCCCGATGCGAGATACTTCACTTGTAACCCAATTATGACGAGATAATTGAATCAAAACAAACACCGACTCCCCCGCGTCAAAGAATCAGGACGACGTGTTTGTCCCGACAACTAAAAACCAGCCTCTCACAGCGGCAGACATGCAGTTACTCAACGTTTTCCTCTTTTTATTATCAGATTTTGGAGTTTTCCGAATTTGAATCGGCGATGACGTCTTTCTTTAATCGCGTTCGGGCGGTTTTGTTGCGAGTAACGAACCTGAAGAAGTTGGATAATGCGGTTTAAAATATAGAGGCGATTTAATTTGGGCTATACGTTCGGCCCGATGCGTTCGATTGTCCCTGCGGATCCGCGAATCGAGTTTATCGATGAAATAAGCAAGTGGTGGCCCATTGTTTGGGCCGAGGATAATGGGATTTCTTCTCCGCTTACAGCCGATGCCAAAACGGCGGACATAAATAAAAATGTAATTACAAAGATGCAATCATAAAACGGGAGCGAATCGATCGAGCCGAGCCGCGGGATTCCTTTTTTCGCCCCCTTTCATTCCGAATTAGTATTCCAAACTGTCATCGATATAACCGGAGTACTTTTTGTGGGGGTTTCCGTCCGACTCGGACCTCTGCGTTCCTGCGAGGTGGAGCTGCCCGCGCGTGCTTCAGTAGGTTAAATTCGCCTCTGTTCTTCAAAGGACTTTGTTTTCGAGTCGAGTCGAGACGGACGAGTTAGAAATTGAATTGACCCTCGCCGATAGTCTTCGGTGTAATTTATTCGCCTTTAGTGTAACTCCTTAAACAAGCGCCTCGGAGTGAGGTGTCTGAAGCGGCATCGTTCGAGTCCTGAATGGATTCCGACGTTTCTCCCGGTTTATTTCGTTTTTACTTCGAAATGCAGCGATGAAATTGCAATTCGGCCATTTTCTCTTCCGCGCCGGAGAGAGAAATTTGATAAAGCTCGAGAGTTTTAAAAGCTCTCTCCACGCGTATAATATTTTTCCAGTAATAATCACGGGCAGAGTCTAAAACGTTTCTTATCTCGCCGTGTTGGGCGCTCGAAAGGGTAATTAAAAATTCAAGAGGTAGCCGAAAATGCGAATCAAGGTGGATAAAAAACGGGCCAGAAAAACAGGCTACTCGAAGACAGCCAACGTCGCCCCAGAGAAGCAGAAAAATATATAATAAAGATGTCCCGGGCTTAAAGGACACTTAATTATCTCCTTCATCAACTTGCGAGACACGTAGAAAGTAAAATTTAAATGGAAAAGCTCAGATCGCGCAATAAATCTCCGAGGAAGGGACTTTCAGCCATCGGCATACGCTTTTGTGACTTTTTTCGCGCTCGAATCGCACTCGATAATCAGGCATCATGTGTGTTACGAATTCGAGAGTTATTTCGATTTCGCCAAGTATAGGAGGAGAAAATTACTTAATCATCAAATTGGACGGTTTTTCAGCGTTGTTAGAAAGCAAATGAGCGACTAGCTACTGTGATGAACTTCGCGTTGGTAATGAGGCTGTCGGAGGCTTATTATTATTTATATCATTATCGTAACATCTGCAAAACGTCCGCATTGCTATATTTGCAATATGCCTTCACAAAGTCGAGGCCGGACAATAAACGAACGGCTTTATTCTCTTATTCGTTCGACAAACGGATTCATATGTAATGTTTTTGATCAGAATTGTGCTCAACCGTTCGTTAAAATGTGCATAATAGTTGTATGCACGCGTATATTGATCCATAATAAATCCAGCTTAAATATATGAATAATGTTTGTCAATACCTATATGTATACAATGATATTTCAATATTCATTCGCATATCCAGTTTTTCATTATAATCCTTTGCATCTTTAGCCATGCTAATAACTTCCTAACGATTGTTCCTTTCCTCTCAATTTCTTTTCCGAATCCATCTCCATAATTTAGACTTTCATCTCCTTTGATTTTCTTTAAATCATTCATTGACCTTTATTATTATTCTCGCTGTTAGGTAAATTTTCACTCCTTTCATTTCGTCCAGAGCTTTGGAATTTAAATTTCTTCGAATACATTTAAATAAATGTGTCTCAAGATAACTCGTCTCTTCGGGTGAGGCTTCATTTTTCAAAAGACTTTCCTTACCACGGCACCGGCATTATGAATACTTGAGCCAGTTCTTGCCGAGTTGTGTACCGACTACTGATAACGCTGATAAAGGTAGAACATTATTCGAGCATCCAATGCACAAAAATGGACAAATCTACCGAGGAAAATTGTAATTCAAGTCTTTCGCTCGCTCGAGAGCCGCAAGTGAGCAAGTGTTGTGTAGTATACGAAAGCGAGGCAGACAATTCTCATAGAATAAGCAATCTTAATAACACTAATCTTATGTATCTCTCCCGAGAATCTTGTTCTCAGGGAAAGTTCAAGCGGTAACGCCAACTTATCTCATGAACTTACTGGTATAATTATTGTACTTTTTAATATGCAAGACAATATGTCCCCGGTGGTGTTTACGAGCCGCGTAAGGGTCGTCTGTCTCAAAATTACAGAATGCGGTACTTTACGGTAGCGGATACATATTTATGACGTCAAGAGGGAACCCTGGATATCGATCGTAATATTTGGTTTCTTTGCAGGCGCTGACGGAAACCTGTTAGAAGAAATATTCGGGACACAATAAACCTGTGGAGGATATAAAGATGAATGCAGAAGATTACCGTACCGGTGAGTATTTTTTATGCGATAAATATAATGTGTTTGAAAGAACTTTGATATATGCGTCGCGCGTCACAAAAGAAAAATAATATCCCGGAAATTGAATAGATATCGGCATGCAATCAGGGAAATGGAGACGTTGCGGAACACAAAAGGGAAATATATTCTAAATTCCTCCAGAAAAATCCCTTTCCTACCATAGATAACTTATTTGTTTTCGTGAAACGACATTTTTTAACATTATTGATACTTTAACCCGAGATGCAGTAGCTTTTCGTATAATGTGGCTTACGTGAAAAGGTATGGTAATTTTCAGTGTGGTTACTGCTATACCGACCACGTAATATCTTAATTGGTAGCCACTTTAAAATTTAAACTACAATTAAAAAATTCATAGAAACAGTAGACCTTTCTTCTTCAAGAACTCATTATCTTGTGGGAAACCGCATTAATGTTCCAGGGCCCTTCAGTTCAATTTTTCCCACCGCACTTCTATGTAAAAGTGCAATAAGTAATAAAACTGAATCGAGGTGAATATCCTCCAGTTATTCGCTAAATTTCGATTAATTACAAGCACCACTTGATGCATACTATTATCGTCATTTCATTTTATGATGGGAAAATGTTTGTATAAGGTAGGTAGGTATATAGAATTTTATAAGACCTGGCCTTTTCCAATCCGTTTTTCAACATTCAAAGAAAAATACTTGGGCTGTATTATTGATTTATTGAGGAAATTGCTTACAATTTCCTAACTTTTCCATTTCCACACATAACAAAGTTTTTATTCGCGGAAATATCTTGCTGCATGTGGGCTTACGCATGGTAAATTCCACAATTTCCAAACTATATTGGAAAATACTAAATCATGTTCCTTTTGTACGTCTTATAACTTGCTTATAACTATGTAGATGAACAATAATATCGCCAATGCTATTGTTAAACTCCCATTGTCGAAATTTATGAACCCAAAAAATTCGAATTTTATTATCTACCCCGAAAAGGGGCGGCACCAGAGTGATGGTGTCCATTCTCCACCAGAAAAAAGTCGTTTGGTACTTCGAGGGCAGCTTCATAAATATAAATTGTGCGAAATTGGATGTGGTGTCGCGAAATAATTAATTTTTCTTGAATGCTAGACGTCGGGAGCTTTCCTGCGCGCACACGTGAATTCGCTTTTCAAAGCTCCGTTTTACCGTCCGTATACAGAATTTTTCATTTAACAACGCCAAAGGTGCGTTTCATAAAGCAAACAGAAACGTTATATAACTTACGTGGGTAATACCCACGCGGCGTGCCGTGCGAGACATCCAAAACGAAAAACGGCGCCCGTTTCGCGCGAGCTCTAAGAGAATTTAATCAGAAGTAACACACGAAATGTTTGTCTACGGAATTTTGTCAATTTTTCACCTTTTTGACTCGGCCAAATATAGTCACAACCAAAACCTTAATTAAAATTTCATAACGCGATGTTTGATGTTAGACGTAGAGGGTGAACTAATATGCACAAACACACAGACGTCACGACTGCGGAAAATTATGTATAAATATTTCATGTCAAAGTAAATAGTACCGAATTTACATTTCACGTTACGGTCTCATCCCGGGAAGTTAATTCAAACTACTTTAAAATATCACTTCCATCATTTCTACTGTTTATTCTTCGTATTTTACTCAAGTGAAATCTATTCAGGAATTTTCATAATTCTCTTTTAATTAGATTAATCCCAACAATAGCGTAGGTGCAAACACCCAGACCGTAACGCATGGACATATCCGACATAAGGTGGGTTCGAGTCCTATCTCCGTCCCATTTTTTGCGCTCAAAATATGGCAACCCTTAAAATAAGCGGTATTTTACTGCCCATACTTCAAGTCTGGAAAGCGCTTTGATAAGATAGTAAAACTTTTCATGCGTAGACTTATCCCCGAGTTAACCAGTTCCAGTAGAGAGTATTACAACATTCTTGAACCGACGGATTCCCGCTTCATGGCTTATAAACCTAACCGTACACTTTAAAGTACCCCCCGATATGAGACTACCCACAATTCAGTTCACAATAATTATCCATCTACCCCGGCGGAATGACAATCGAGAGCCCCATACGAGAAGGCTCCCGATTTGTGTTGCCGTCAGTGTATGATAATTGTTGTGATTAAAGCGAGGTCGCCTTATGAAATCAGTCGCCTTGTTATGGGGCTCCCGGAATCTCGATATTAATTACGATGATTCTGTTGCATTCGGCGGATTTCGTGAATCATCGTTAGGGTGACAGGTGCGTTTCGTTAACCTCTTCGCCGCGAAATCGTCTAGAGCTACGGACTTGTTACCCGAACCAGACGATCCATAATCGTTCACCTGTCTCAGTCCATTGTGCCGGAGCTTCCGTTCACAGGTGAGCCCCTCTCGGCCCCACCTGGGGCAATTGCCGGGGCAGAGGTTACGCGCGGGGAGGATCTCGTTACAGTCCCGTGCGCCCGGTGTGAAAGAGCCGCGCTCTCACGATTGTTATAAAAGTCCTTTGAATAAGAATTAAAAACCATAAGACGGCAGATGACTCATTAACCGCGGGATCGACCCGTACATGAGCAGTTTCGAAAACCGACGGCGCGAAACGGGCGCAAAGAAAAGTGGTGTCAACTTTGAGAGAGAGTATTGCACCACATCAAAATAAATGGGTCGAGGGTCCTGAAATTACCACTCGTACCGAGCGGTTTGCAGGTCTTTTGCCGTTCGAACCGGCTTTTGAGAATTTTTGTCTTTGACTGCAATTTTCCGGAGCCGCAGGAGTACATCACTTGGCAGTAATTAACCCTTGACGGGATTAAATTTGATTCGCACAAAGGTCGGTCTTCTTTAAAACCGTTCTTCGGGGGGATGGATGATCGATTTAAACTAATTCGAGCCGCAACGCTCTCTCTGATGGGATTCCGCGGAATGTCGCTTTCGTTTATGGACCCTTCGACCGGGAGGTTAATTCTTCTGCGCGATGAATTTTATCGTTACATCGTTGTTATCCACCCGCAGCAGACAATGTAAGTGAGAGTAAGTACCCGCAACAACACGAACGGTCCAATTCGCTCTTTGCTGCTAAATTTTGTAATATCCAAGCAAGAAACTGAGAATTGGTACACATGAAAAGTTGTCTTTTTGTTCAACCTGCAGTGTTTTGTTGAACGAGATACACGTTCCATGCATGAAGGTCTGTAATTTGAGACCTCATTACATTCACAGGGAATTAGGTTGTTTCTTCACTTACAGAAAGAGTATGTTACATGATTGCATTCATCTGACCCGCTTACTTACATGCATTCATTTGCTAGAATCTGATACAGAAGATTATACCGGAATGAATTCGACTCGTTACATCTCCTTTTATGAACCAATCAGCTTAATTTTACATCAGTTCACCTGCAGAGTGCGATTTGAAACAGTCTCATAACAAAGACATACACTTTTGTCCTAGAAAATATCCGGTCGAGTTGTAGAAAGAATAATTCTTGCGCGTCCCGGATAATGTGGGATACGGCCGGGGCTACTTTACAAGGCAATAAACGCAATGAATGGACGGAAGAGGGAAATATCCAAGAATGGTGGCTGAGTCACGTAATTAAGCATTTATCCTGCGATTCCACGGCGAATCGCGTTCGTTACAGTCGATTGTGATAACGACCGCGCTAAATACGAAACCGAGACAGGCACAATAAAATATGCCACCGACCGAAATCAATGTCGCTATCGCATTATCATCAATATACCCATCACGTCGATTCATTATTACACTAGACGGGATCACATTTGCGTCGAAACCGAGTGGTGATGTTTACAAGTTCGCCCATAATGGCAGATCATCGTGGAGCATCTCTCTCTCGATATTTTGATGAAGCGACTTCCGAAATAATGGAATTAATATATGTACCGTGTCATCAATTTAACCCCCCCGAGCGACGTTTAAGCCAACGACACAATGATAGTTTAATAGTTCCCCTCGAGGCCGGAGACAATGCGGTGGAAAGCGGAACTACCAAAAAATCACAAGACTCCTCTGCCGGATGACACCCGATAAAGGTGTTTCGTAGACTGTTAAATGACAAAGCGTTACTTTAATTGTCTTCTCTCCTCGGCGGATAATAAGACTTTGCTCCAGACGTCTGAGCGCTATTCAACCGAGTACTACTCTGGGTAAGTTTAAAGTTTTGATTCATGCGATCGTCACGGATCGCGGTTTTCATCTCGTCTTCTATGCACCACATTCTGGAAAGTATTAATCCGGTTAAAAGCGCTGTTCGTGTTTGTATTGTATTGGTAAATACTCTGTTATTATATCATCCTGGTCGGATCGAGAGAACATTCATCAAAATTCAAAAGTGCAACGTTTGTATTCGAAATGGTCCGAGGACGATGCACATTTAATGAACTCTACCACGATGATGATTTCTGCTTCGGAACGGTTTCGTTGACCTCCCATCGGAGCCGTAGGTACTAACCAACCTATATAAAGCTAGTTAAGGCTTCGGCAAAGCCAAACAGGATTTTCAAATAAGAGATAAAGAAGCAACCGGATGCTGGACAAGACCTGTTTCGATATTATATCAAGCAAGTGCTACTGCTCGAGAACACGTTCTACTCGGCTGAAATAAAATGAATAAATATCGTCTCCGCACAAATCGCGCAGAGGCCTTACGTGACGCCATTGATGCGTGCCCGCGCCACTTTGCGCTTAATATCGTCGCTAACTCGGCAAAAACGCAAGCACCCGGGTCGTAATTAAATTACGCTTATCTCCCGTGATTAATTGATTAATTTAAAGTCAACATCGGAATCGTGGTCAGGACAATGGGAGGCTGCGGCTTATTATATGGCGAAAATGATATTAAAGGAGAAAGAGAGTAATTCCGTTTTATGAATCGGCGTTACGGAGAAGATTGCAGTTAGTCCGGGTCGCACAGTTTCATTCGTCTTGACGTCCCGAAGTAATTTGCGGACCGGGGCGCCCGTCGAAATGGAAACGTATCCAAAGGCCGTTTTGACAGATAATAGAATAGAAATTGGCCATTTTATCAGGACGCTAATGCATCATAACTGAGAATATATTGCGACCCACGTCCCGGCGTGCACATGGGACCCCCGACTCTATCGATAAATTATCCGGAATTTAAACTGGTACAAGGTGAGAGTTTTTATGGTGATGGCGAAATTTCCGGAACCAGCAATAAAAGATTATTTATCTAAATGTATAGAATATAAAAGAAAATGAGTTTTTACATTTGTATAACATTTTCTTTACATTTCTGCACCCCGTATAATTCATTGCGTAGTGCTAACCGCAAATCCCGGTAATTTATTTCTTCCTTTTTGCGCTTATTCGAAAAAAGTTAAGGTTATGGATCTTATTCACTACCCGGAAAATTCATTCCACAAATACTGCAATAAATTCCTTTGGAGTTCTCAAACAATCACAATTATGGTACAGTAAGGTGCAAAATATAAATTATTATATGTGAAATAGCCTCGCTGTTATCTCTAACAACGAAAATATACTTATTAGTTATTACTACAAATAGGCAGGATTTATGGTGGGTTGGTGGACGGCAAAGGTAAAGAAGATTATTCCTGGTATAAAACTTGCAAAATTACTGAAAATCCTATAAACTATGATCCACCACAGAGAGTGAAGCAAAAATTTGTTAGATTTCCAACAGAAACCAACTTTTCTCTCCATCTTCACTTACCGCGAGGACTTTTCCTAATAATGAGAGTTCAGATAGACATTTTCCACCAGAACTTCTCTGCTAGCTAGCCAGTTGAACGTGTTCCTCCAAGTGAATTGATAGTTGGCCATTGGTATGTGTTTACATCGTGCAAAGCTTAACTTAAATACGAGTTGTGCAGCGAACATTCCCCTTCTCCGGATAGTTTTCGAAAGACCTAATCAGAATGGTTTGATTCCTCATTTTGTCATCATCTATCTCGCCGTAACAAATTTCCTCCAACTTAATCCTCTGCATATACCTTAGGCATAATCATTTAATTTGATTAATTAATCGACTCGTATCCGATAAGATGCGCATACCTTTTTCTGGTTTTATTAAGTTAGATGATGGCATTAATCTCACCGATATGGACGAAATACACGGATCGATGTTATGTTAGTCGAAATTTATGGCTTCAAAATCCAAACACCGAGATGATAGTTTATAATTAAAAAGTGGATATCGGCGGCGTGATAAGAAAGGTTACCTATTCTTCGCATAAAATTTACGATATCTCGAACTTGTTACGTATTAAATTATCTTTCCTGCCGGGTAAAAAACCGTACAGGATCGGAATCACAAAATTATTCTTTTGGCAATTTATTACCGCGTGCCACTCTCTTTAACGCCGCGATAAGGTAGTCAAGACTACAAAGTTTCATCCAATTTGTATCTGTTTATAAATTATTCAAATCGGCCAGCGAAGTTTTTTCGCCGAGACTCGATGTAACAAAGTTCGACGACTGCCTACATTATCGATGGTGACAATTAAAGAAGTATACCTACCCACGTATCGGCTTTTCTCCACTTTCCTCCGATTTTCGTGAACACGGATGCGATAGAGAGCCTCTGAACTCGTGTAAGTCGAATACGATACGACGGATCTCCTGAAGAAGTCAATCATCTCTTGGGTTTCGGATGCTGGCGCTCATTCCGTAGTCCAAGCCCTACGCTCTAAACGCCCTCTCCGTCTTTTCCGTCGGTTAGAGGAGGCAGGAGAGCGTTTCGCGCCTCGATCTCTTCGTAGATCGCGGGGATTGAATGAACTTTCCCATCATAAAAACAAAAAACTAGTCGCTCAAGAACAGGTGTAGTCTGATCTGCTCCGGTATAACAGAGTGCCTTTTTCAGTTCATTGGCGTAGGCAGGGGCGGACGGGTGGAAGGAAGAGGAGATCGGTTTCGTTTTGGGGTCTCCGGGCGAATTCAATAAATCCCGTCCATTTCGTCAACCCAAAAATGGGAAAACGAACCGCGCCAACACTATCGGAAAATGTGACGGATCGAACGGTTCGAGATTTCATTACGTAACTAACAAAGGGTCCTTTCAAAATTTCGACTTCCTACGTGTGTCTCCCATAACGAGGATTATAGACTAGCATTTGAACAGAATGACGTAGAATCGATGAAAACTGATTTATTTTCCGTGTTTTAGTCTGGAAATTGAATGGCAAGTACGGTAGGTTTTCGAGGTTAAGTCTGGTGGGCAACCAAGGCGACCGATCCATCACTCGGAAATTATTTCATACCTTCGAGAGAACCTTTTTATTTCCATGAAGCCTTAGTGACATTCTAATCTAGACACGAAATTAAACGCTTCAATCACGTCTACCGCTTTTTGCCACGTCATTAAACAATTTAAATGTTTTTCTACAGGCAGAAATGACTGTTATTAGAATGCACCTTTACGGCTTTACCGGTTGCAAGTCTCACGATCTAGCCCTTACGTTATTTTTCGCAAACGTACCGCCACTGAAGTATGTCCAATCTCGGCCTTCTGGCCTTCTCCGCCGAGTGACCAGTATCAGCCTTCGATGCATGTTCGTACATGTGCTATTGGCTGTAAATCTGTAATGTAGGAACGAGCAGCGGAAATGACGTAACCGGGGATATCGATTTTTGCGCGTCGTTATCATGAGATAGACACGTTCGGCTCCGGCATCCTCTTTCTAACCGGATTTCATGAAAGCGCTGGATGTATTCTGCTAATATAAATTGTGTTCCCACCTAGCTATCGGCTTACCTGTCGGCTGTTTTTGTAATTTGCAGTGTGATTAAAACTGCTGGATGATGAATTCGCTGGGTTATGTACGTGCATTCGCCATGAATGAATGCGTAGGAGCTTTTATTTTCTTCTATTCATTCATGCTCCGGTGCCTCGCATAACTACATGGCATGGGGGTTTCAATGTTTAGTTGGGTCATGAGAAGTGAGCAGAGATTCTCGCTCGAAAGTCCGGGCGTTCCGGCTTAAGAGGTCGCGTTTTCTTTAATTCGGCTGATTTACCTTTCGAAGCGTATTTCGTTCGATTCGATAAAGTTGCAACACAAAAGTCCCAGGTCTGATTAGATTAGCGGATCGTGGAATCGTCGTCCTCTTCGTCATACTTGAGAATGAGCGAAACTTTAGTTCGCTCGCAGACAAATTTGATTAGAGTTTAGTTTTTTTGCAAGTTTGCAATATTTCGTTTAATAAATAGCGCCGATTCAGTGGATTTCCGAGTTCATGTTGACATTAGTTTTCCTGTTTACCGCCGTTATTTGCTTTGGTGTTGTTTATTTTTGGTTCAGCTGCATTTGAAGCTGTAAATTAATGAAATGCTTTGTTTATCCTGTCTGAAATTATAAATTGTATATGATTTTCAGCTATGGTACATATGCCATTGGCCTATTTATTCCGGTTTAAAAGCACGTCGAATAATAAAATATTTACAGCATCCACGTAACGATACAGACCAAAAAGAGAATACGATGCATGCAGATGTGGGAAACTGAGTAAATATCAAGAATATAATAAACGTACTTATGATAGGAATACATTCAACATAATATTACTAAGAAATCCCACACAAACCAAATCGTAAAAGTTTGAGAGAGCAAGGGTTTCTTCACTCCATTATCCGACCAGCCAGTTCTAATTTAATTACCGTCACCATAAGGACATTATTTTAATACATAAATTTTTGGCATATCTTTAATATGAACATTTACATGATGAAAATATTCTAAAACGATAGTCTTTGATTGACATTACACCGTATAACTTAATTAAACTTTTTAATTAGTTTTATTTCCATCGAAATTAACTTTTGAACTGGAGGTTTCTCATTAACACGCCATTTGTTTAATAATTGCCCCCGTTTCAGAAGAATTTACTTTTTTTGAGGAATTGGACCTAGAACGGAAATTATTGATGAAAAAAGAACCCTCCGCCTTCCATTTCGGTTTATGTATTATGCACAATTTCAGAAATGATGTAGGGCCATATAAAATACATAATAACGGAATGTTTGCATTAAAATTTGAATAATGCTCGAATAGATCAATGGTTACACTTCATTATGAAATATTTGTGGAATGCCTTCTTTAAACATTTATGGTTATTCTACATCAATATGGAGCTTAAAATCATCTATGGCATTATTGGAATATACATTATTCATATTATACGTAAATCATAATGACTGCGGATATGATTGTATTTAAAAGTTAATAGGATCTTGAATATTATTAACATTGCCAATTATCTGAATACGGATGTTTAAATTATAGTATGAAACGAAAGTGATTCCGTGATGTGTGGTTTTGATGCAGATTTGAGTGGCAGTATGTGAGGGTTCCAGTAATATGGCGAAATGAGAGAGATGACCAAAAGTTTATGACGGTTTTTCGTTAAAAGTACCATATTTCAGAGACTACTCCTTCAAAAGCTCAGATTTTAAGCTTCATACTTGGTGGAAATTTTATGCCTTTGAAATCACTGATAGTTTATGGGACCGATGATTTAACCGAATTGACTTTTCCCAATTCTTACAAGTTACTATGAAACTTTTCCTGTAAACAAGACGCCATGTAGAGTTGTAAGCTACACTTTTAAACAGAAGCCTTTGAAAGTTGTCCTCTTCCCTCGAGATTGATTATCTTTGGTATTATGTCATACTGATTTACATGAATAAAAACAAAATTTAGCATTTCAGATAAGAAATGGAAAACAACGTATTGAATCTTTCACCCTTTCATACCATTTCAATACATAAAACTAACCCTTATTCTTTATTATTATGATTTATTGTCAGATATTAAAGAAACAACATTCTAAATATGTGGGATGAGTTTGAATAGTATCGAAATTCATAGCTGAAATCGACATTCAAACCGAGTTTTCATATCACAAGATAATGAACCTCGTTTTTTCAGAACCCTTTGATGCAAAGCCTCAAAGCACCAAATATTCGTTTTTTATGTTACTCATTTGAAACTCGTTCAGTATTACCTAGAAACTTTTTCAGCGAACAGTCGATGTAAGTAGATATGCTTTCAACAAAACTGGTCAATTAATTAATTAAGCCTAAATAGGTAACCGTATATGACTTCAACATTGTCATCTCTGTTTGTTCATTTTAGAGTCATTGTGGAGCTTCCCATTTTAAAAACTCGGAAGATAACCGAATGAGAGATTTTTTAAGGGCTTTAATTATCACGCAAAGTATAGTAGGTATGTAGGTACTTTAACTTTGACATAACACGGTGCACGTACTGATGCAAAAACCGTTCTGAATATTAATTAATATATTAATTAACTGCGCATATACGAACGCAGTCAGTGTACGAATGAACGTAGGTACGAAAAAACCCGCTCCCTAATTACTATTTGGCGTAACACAAGTTTTAATTACCGCATTTCGGAAAGCTCCATCGGTTATGATTTCATCGCGCTAGATTTCGAATCAAACTCATTTAATTTGAACACACATTCTCACATATCCGCTCGACTCGAGAGTGCCGTATAGTGACGGATATTGATTCTGCTTGGCGGGATGAATTTTAGAGGTGTATTTGCAGATTAAGTTCCTCAAACGCGTTATTAGTATAACGAACCATTATTGTAATTAAAGTAGTTTTATTGTACAGCCGGGTTCATTCAATTCGGAATGAACAGTGTTTAGGGCCCGCTGACCTATAACGACCTATCAAAGACTACAGCCGGTTTCGGGTCTATCCATTATTCGCCCTTTCCAAACCCACACATAAACCGTTTAGGACGTTAATGCGAAAACGCGTCTATCTGAGCCAGTTTTCAGTTTTGATTTTGAGCCGTTCGACTGATTCTTTTTCGATGACTGCAAACGTAAACATCATAGCCCGCGGCTCGCACAATTCCGCTAACGAAGACCAGGTGCAAGAACAAAAACCCATCCGGCATTCGGAGGCTGCATTCATGTGTATGAAGTAGGCCATAAACTTTCAAACTAACCATCCATTATACGAACCATATACGTGATCATTCAAAAAGGCGTTACTGATTCCGGGGTTTCTTCCACCGTGTAACGCATCTAATTAATTTCCATATTCGCGACTTATAAGCAATTAAGGGAACATCTTACGTAAAGAGGTCGAGATTAGCCTGTTTTCACCGAGTCGTTACGAGTCAGAAGCCACCCTTCAAAAGTTCCCCCCACAAAGCCATCTTCATAAACCTCGACTAAATTCGAAATCGATAATTTCAAGCTAGACGTGGCGGCGTACCTACAATTTTCCGGAGATTGTACCGAGCGCAACTCAATTTTGGAATGTCTTAAGGTCAGATCCCGCAGCGTGATTTTATTAGCTTAGCTTTTTCACCTTTTCAACGCTTTCGATCGTTTTCGCCGACGGTTACCTTTACAAGAATCGCGATCGCTTCCGTCATCTGTTCGCGAGATGTTACCGTTTCTTGTCGCTCAATCTTCGGAACATCCGAGTAAAACCGGAGCGGCGCGGTTACCGGTTAGCAGCTTCTAAATCGTCTCCCATACAGGCGGGCACAGAAAGATGTAACGCATAGAAAGAGAACTCGAGTCGGAGGCACAAAAACCTGTCCCAGTAGATGAGAAGGTGCTCGCTGCAGATTAACATAATACGTAGTGTGGGAACTCACTTGTGAATGAACTTTTGAGGCCACTTTTAATTATCAAACCATCATTAAAATTTATTTTAATCCAGAGTACAACCGTAGGTGCTCTCTCACTCGAGGCTGCAATAAATTCTGTGACACCGGGGGTAATAATGATGCTCGTACTCGTTTCTCGTGTACGATTTCTAGAAAAAGCCCACTTTTGAATGGCATGGAACGCGATATACAGGACTAAGTGCACATTCGATTGAAATCGAGTGAATGCTTATACGTTTCCACTCTGCAAAACATTTCGATTAACATGGCAAAGGGTTGAAATAAACGTCGCTCTCTGGGATGGTACAATCGTGAAACAAAAAAAGTACTCCCGTGCCGAGCGGATATTTTGAGACGAATTTCGGTTCATCCAGATGTGAAACCGGCGTTGTCGATTGTCACGCAAGACGAATCGCCGAAATTAATTCGGGTAACATGCGAATGTCGTAAAGTGCGATACGGCGCTCCAATATTGCGAAAATGCGATACGGCATCGCTGTGTGTTTTAGGGATCGGGCGCATGTACGCGACCGATTTGTTGATTAATTGAAAACTTTTATCTGTTTCGGTGCGTACGGACAAATACAGTGGCATCGGCGGGGACAATAAAAGTAGAAAAATCCGGGCACGGTTCGCATTCGATTCCCCGGAATAAAAATTGATGTAACAAAGGCGCACATGAACTAAACCCGGCATGAATTATGGCTTCAATTTGCGCCATTTTTTTGCGCTCTGTGCCTACTGTTCCCCGCTTTTTTTTTAATATTGCCCCGGGATCTGGCGAAAATGTTTGTATCGCAGAGGTTGTGACATTCACGACACGTCACGAACATGTGTCCGTATGTACCCACCAAATTGGATATTTGATGTAACGTAATATGCTGATTATCTCCCGCGTGGTTGTAAACTACACTAGAGCGGCCCCCGGCTAGGGGTTTTGTTTATTTTCGATACCACAGCGTTGTGCATGCGGAGACTTTATCAAATCATAACAGAACAGATGGATTTCTGCTCGGCACTCTCCATGCTTCTGCTGTTGTCGGTGATGATGATGATGATGACGACCATGCCTACAATGGGGCGGTGTATCTCTTTCGCCATAGATTTTATCTCCGGGCTGAATACGCAAAATCCAATTATACAATTGCGGAAACACCTTCCAGGTATACTTCTAAATACCTTCCATGGAGCGGGGAAATTTCGATAAATTCAACCGATCCACCCGAATCGGGGTTTTCATTTGAACTGTCAGCCGCAGTCCCATGACATGTGGAATGAATTTTCAAAATTGTTCAAAGCGGAGTATACCCACCTAGTATTTACCTAGCTGCTTATGTACTTACCCCTGGGGATTTATAGGTAATTATAATCGTAAAATAAAAAGCAATAAATCTTCAGAGACACGCCAACGAGGCGGACTGTTGTTTTAGTGTTATTAGTTTAGATAAGACTGGTGGGATGTTTTCTTTTTGGGGTACGGAAAATTACAGAATGATATCTTGTATCAAAAGTAGATTTCTACACCTGCAGCCCGAGGGGAACAGTTATTATTTGTAAAATGTGTTATTAATAGAGCATCGAGAGCATCGATGATTTATATTCTCCGTGGGGACATTTCGAAATACCTCGTCTCTTCTGTACGGCATTAAACTCATTAAACTCGTCCCCGACTTTATTCCTCAATCGCCACCACGCCATCGATTCGAATCGTAACACAAGCGCCTCTTTGACTTTTTTAACGGTTCTAGTCCGCATGTGAGGCACGAAATTCGGCTCGCCATATACGGTGAAAATTCGGCCCGATAGAGAGAGTCGGCTCCTTCCTGCCCCACCTGTCGCGCCGAAGACAGGTGAACTGGATCCCGACAATTAAATCCGACACAGGTTTCGATTCAGTCAAATAATTCAGGAGGAGAGCCACAAGCATCGAGAAGCGAGTACAGCCTGTCCATTATTATTTCACCCTTTTTTTCCGGCGCTCTTAGGAGAGGCAGGCGGATAGGTGCCTACCAGGCTCGGTTAACAGGTGACGGCAAAGAGACCACCGATGTTTCCTTCGGCCTCCTTCGAGACGAACCGCTCGAGCCGCTCGACCGAAAGAGCCGGAGAGCGCTCAGTGCGGCGAAGGACTCGCGTTGGTAAAGCTCGCGGACGCGAATCCGACCGAATCGGCCGAATCCTCTTTTAATTTTCCATTCGAACGCGAATCCGGCGACACTCGCCCGGGAATATGTAGCGCTTTCCGCGTGTCATCATCGACAAATCGAGAAGCGCACCCACTCGAAATCGCGAAAGAATAAATCCATTCATGAATGGTAATAAGCGCCGCGTCTAGCGTAAAGCTCACCTTGTCTCCCGCGAAGCAAATCATTCATAAGTTCGTGCGATACCTGGACTCGCTCTCGAGGTTTGTGAATGCGGAATATGGACGAGTGCGTAATCTTCCGATCAGTGATCAGTGATTTCACCGTTCCAGTGTGATACAGTTATTGCGATTCGAACGCAAACTTTTTGGATTACATCTTGCGTTCTGTTATGGATATTCCCGAAAGCATCTGTAAGTAGCGGCTTTTTGCCAACGCACATGTAGGAAGATAACTGGATGTTGTGTGCGCGTCGCATCCCTCGGTGCCGGTTCGGAATTGAGAAAAAAGCGTCTGCGGAGGATCGTAAAAATACAAACGCAGACGACTCTTGTGCGAATAAAGCCCTCGCTTTTTCCACGAAAGGAAGGTATCATGTTAATTCGGGGTTAAATTCTTTTTCGGGTACCGTTAAAAGTAAAACAGAGCCCGGACGGTCTTCGGATTATATCGGTTTCATTAGCTCCTCTGGTGCTTAAAAGGTTCGCCTACGGAAATTCGTTTTCCTCGTTTATTAAAAGGCGGACACATTCTTGCCGCTGGTAGAGCGGACAGGTATGCAGGGGCAGGTGCGTCAACCTTAATAAGATTAACGGCCCTAATCTGTATTAAACTTTTATATGAATAACTGTAACGTAATGAAGAAATCCGTACGGACCCCGGATCCCTCATCGCGTCGGCGGGATACAGGCAGATACACCCTGTACTGTAAATTACGTCGAAAATTATAGTCGCACTTCCTGTCTAAAATGGTTAGAGTAGGTAGCCAATGGCCGCGACTTGGAGCGGAGAGTTCTCTTTTTATAATGGGCATAGTAGTAATAGTTCGTCTTTTATGGTTTATCTCGAACTCAATAAAATGTCAGTATTACTACAGATCACACTAAACCGGTTCTTGATCTTGAGCTGAACATTCACTGTCTGCGCCGTATGTATGCACAAAGAAAAGCCACTGCCGAGTTCGCCTCTCTCATAAGATTCGGTTCAATTACCACTATGCGTTTGAAAACGTCGATTAACGGGCGAAATCGGTCCGTTTCGATCGAACTTTAAGGGATGGTTACGAGGCATAATGATTTATCGCGCCCGATATGAACCCACACAAATAATAAATTTCAACATTTTCTAAAAAGCGTTTGATAGATGGGACCTGTAAAATTGTGATGTTGCATAAAAGGCGTAGGTGAATTCAATTTGGAAGTTTGTTACGTCGTTACCACAAAGCAAAGTTGACTTAGTGCCTGGCCTACCTGCACCGGCGTGGATAATGCGGAGGTGTTCATTGCACAAGTGGCGACAAAGTTTTATTAAAGAGCTTATTAAAAGTGCGCGCATACGATAAATCGTACCTAAATTGGTGAAGGCGGAAATCCGAACCGATTTCTTATTCTAATAAACTCTCTTCCCAGCTTTCTTCACAGTTTGTATAAAACGTGTGGGAAAACTAGGCGAAAGAAACGTCGAAGATTTTATCCTAGTGATGTTATTTTTAACGATAATTATATTACTGGCGGACTTTTCGAGTGAAGCGGAATATTCCGTAGAGCTGACAACGAACCGCAAAATTAGGCCGGCGCACTTTGAATTGTTAATTTGAACTAATCTGGATATTGCGAGTTTTCCATAGTTTTTCGCCGCCAGATTTAACTTTAATTAGCAAAGTTATCCTTATCCGTTGCATTGTCAGAATAACCGAAAAGCCGGATTTCGGAGGCATTCGACGCTTGGAGAATTTATGACGCGAAAATTGGTGACTCCGAGAGTGAATAATTACGTCCCCGGTGCTGTGGCTGTGGAACCCTCCTAATTCATGTTATATTTAAAAATCATTAAAAGTCTCATTTAAGGGCGAATAAGGGAGTTTCGCATGTGTAGTCCGTTTGAATATTTCAAAAGAGTCCTCGCTTCGCTTTCAGTTTTGCTTTCAGACTGTCGGCTCCCTCTAGGCGGTCACTTCAGAACTCGTTTTGCGGTTTTTATGTTGGCCGGATGCGAATCAGGTTTTGAAAACCTATTTCCGTTGTGGCTTTTTTCATTTGATACCTGGATACCTGCTCTCCTCTGCTGTGGCCAGGCTGACGGTTCTGCTAATGACCTGCAACGAGATTATTATTTATGTCACATCTTTTCCCGGATTTCGCCCCGCCAACCCGCGTCGTAATCGTCGCTTAATTTCCACCAGAAATCATTCCGTGTTTTCTTCGTTCATTACTCCGTTTGGGGCTCTAATTTCGAGATTCCGCAGAGCGATATTGTTTATTTTTCACTCCGGCAATTTGGCTTGTAATTTGTTGAGTAATAAAGCTAATTATGGGAACTTTGTCCCAAACGTAATTTACAATTTCCTAAGGAAAGGAGGCGCAATTATACGAATAAAACGATCTTTTTTACACTTCCACGCGGAGGATTATTTTCGACATGAAATTGCCCACAGTTTTTTCTTCATCTAACTACCGCCGGCCGGTCCTAATTAAATAGAGGATATAACGCTGAGACTTTTTTCTCAATTGTAAAAGATTTCTGAATCTTAATTAAGCAATGATCATTTCTGATGTCAACAACACAATTCCTGTTATAAATGAATCGCGAAGCGACCAGAGCCGTTACAAAAATAAGACTTATACGAGAATCTTTAGGTAGCTTTTGGTTATTTTTCAAAGCTAGTAAATTATTTAATTATGAAAAATTAAAAGAGCGTGTGTATGCATCCTAATTAAGTTGATAAATGCGTGTAATAATCAAGCAGTAATATGTAATTATGTGTAATCTTCATCAATACACACTGTGGAATAGAAGCGATTTCAGACGCCTCCCTGTGAGTTTGTTAAACGCATGCAATAAGTCCACGCCTGGAATGAACTATCTTCATATCAGAACATCATTATTATGGTTCATGTGGGCATAAAAACGTTTGAAAT
Organism: Salpingus planirostris; assembly: GCA_949788335.1. NCBI lineage: Eukaryota > Metazoa > Arthropoda > Insecta > Coleoptera > Salpingidae > Salpingus > Salpingus planirostris. The sequence goes on along the minus strand of OX460918.1, from coordinate 5,131,241 downwards.
ATCTCCGGTGATTATCTCAAACTCGGAGAAACTTGAATGATACAGAAAGGTACATTTTCGAGAAAAGATCACGCAAGTTCTCGATGTAGGCGTTAGAGAGTGTTCAAGATTTGTGTCTCAATCGGAAATGACGTAATAATCTCATACACGAAATATAATTATCGATCGTGCTTTGAATTTTTATAAGGAATATTGAAATTTCAATGTCGCAAAAATTAATTACAAACATGGTAAAACGCACTGAAATTATTCATATTCGATTACACTTGAATTAAAATAACACACAGTCATGATTGCAAACTGTTTAATGGGATGTTTTCAATTAAAATAACCACATGTCAAAAATTAAAGATGGCATTTCTGCATTATCATTCCGCACGTTCCACTTTTCTTACCTAAGCGTTATTAGAAGAAATGGGAGAGTCCACGTGGGATGAATAATTAACTAAAAGACTGTGTACAAAACGGGAGTAATGAAGTAAAGCGTAATAATACTAACTGAACTTTCAAACCTTGGATTTTAATTGTGCCCATATTTGTCCATAATTAAATCAGTTAAGGGTGACCGATTCCATTACATTTTTTGAGATCGCGCTACTATTTCTCCATAATGTGTTGACCTCCTCATTCGCAACTCCATGAGCAATTCCAATTCTAATCGGTTCAATTTTCCTCGGCGTTTCTAGAGCACAAAGACATTGCATAAATATGGGTTTATTTAACGATTTTGAGGGACAAATGTCGAATTTATCGAATAACGTCCTGTTCGAATCATTGCACAAAAATTTGTTTTTGAGTTTGGTACGATTTCGTTTATTATTAATGTGGATGGAAATAAATCGAGCGACTTTTTTATGCGTTTCTTTTGCTCGACCTATTTTATTAGGCTTCTTCTTCTTCTTCATCTTCCATCACGAGACGTAATAATTTTGAGTTAGTTCGCTCGCTTCTTCTCTCTGTCGAGTATATTAATAGAATTTAACAACAATACGGCGGGAGCTCAATATCCGGGTGGCGCGCACAAAGGAAAAGTTTCCGGAGGTACAAAAATGAAAAATGAAATTGAAAAGTCAAACAAACTGTTAATCGATCAGACTGCAGAAAAACGCGACCTTGGTGTTATTCGCAGCCAGCAGGCCAGGAACTCAATCAGTGAACATAAAGTCGTAAAAGTGCGATTAGAATAGAACTAATTATAAAAAGATGAGCCAACGCAGAGCCTCTTTTTGCACATGGGGACCGGCTTAGTAGTCATAACCCAGTCGCGAACGCAAATCTGGGCGCTCAACTCTAATAAAAAGGCTGAAATCTGGGAGATTAGACGGTGTACTTTCATAATTATTCACAAATCCACCATTTAAAACGCAAGTTATCTGTCGGAGTCGACTGTACAGTCAGGCTTACACCGCCACAATTCCTCGACAAACAGCCCGATCTGCCCGGATTTATTATCCCCTTGTAAATTATACATGACTACAAGCACAAGCGCCCGAGTCGTACGGGGTGTACGGTCTTAGCATGTAGGAGCCTCGCTCGCTTTCCTTAATTTACCCTGTATCGCGTCTCTCCCCCACATTTCCTGGGGAACATACGGGATTATGTTTCAGATATAAGGTGTCTCCCTTTGTTGCCGGCGTAGGGGCTGATGTCGCGACGTATTAAGCAATTAAGCCCGCATCTCGCTAATTATAAGCTGCAGGTTCTTATTTTCTGTTTGCATGCATGTCGCGAGGAATGTACAGTTTCGGGTGAAAGTCTCGGGAGAGGAATGTTTTCCCGAATTCCCGAACACAACTCCCGGCAGAACGGCGGCGGCATCAACTTTCCTAAATTAATTTACTGTGTGTGAGGATAAATCCCGTAATTAGACACTTCAATACCTAGAAGCTACGTTAGCAAATAAGCGCGCCGGCAACTTATTAAAGTTCTCAGTGTATATCAAGTAGGGTGTACGCGCGTTAAGTAGCCGGAAAGGTAAACAGGCACAGCATCTGTATCCCGGCATAAAACGTACGTAGGTATCTAAAATCAACATTTTTCTTAATTAAAGTCTTGCGAAAACAACAGATGCGTTCGAAAACGCTATCGAGTTGAGTGTTATCGCACTTTTTTCGGCTGTTGTTGTAATAACACGTAAGGGATCGAGAGACAAAAACCGCGATCTCGAATTAATCCGACCGGTTTCTCGTCTCCATTCCGTATGAATGTATTCGTTAACCTAACCCGCACCCGCAATGCAGTGGTACACCTGTTCCTCGGAATGGTTAAAATGTAAATCAACATTTACACGTCGACCTTTTCCTCCTCCTCGAGTCGCTCGAATTTAACGAAGAAGAGTTGGGAGCGCCGAATACGTGAACTGGGTGCCCCCGCTCTCGTTATTCCGCCAGTTTCGGACTTTTCTTTCGCCCTAATTAGAAGCTCTCGCGCTGCAGCAGTCTGCAATGAATTAACCGATTAATTTGAAACAAAACGGGCGCATCCCAACTTCGAGACTACTTCCCCAATTGCAGTTGAATGGATAATTGGGTTTCATGGCTGTTTTGGCTCGGCTTCATCCGTTCTCGCTTAAAAACTTTCGCGAGTTACATTTTTCAATGCTATCTGACGTCCCGTAATGCAACGTAAAGGTACAAAAAGAACTTATCATCACAAAGGCTCACTTTTCATAATCGAACTGCGCGAAACTTTCCATCCTGCCAAAGTCGGTCGAATGAGACAAGATTGCAGCCAATAATTATCGCACTTTTGTGTTGTAAACCCGAGCCGGGATCTCTGGGGTGTACGGCGCTAATATCCTTTAGGCTTTAGGTAAAGTAATTTGGTTCCCGAAGGCGGAGGCGGTAAAAAGTTGGAAATACAAATAAGGGCGAGAAAGGGTCGGGGCCCCGTCGAATTAATAACTCAAACAAATCGCGCAATAATTCCGGTTCGAATAAACAGTCTTGGTGGCCGGTTCCGGCCCTGCCTGCCGTCTTAACTAACGCCCGAAACTGGGTCGGCGAAGTGTACCGGAGGGATGATGATGCACCTGAGGGACATAAATCCACACCGCCCTCCGGCTTTCCAACATAAGCGTACAGTCGATGCAATATTAACCACCGGGGGCTTTTCGGAATCGATTAATGTTAATGGCACGCGAACGAAATACGATTCATGCAGATATACGTATGCGACCTAATGCGACCGGAAATTTATCCCGCGATGATCCGAAAGGAAATTTGGTCGTTTGCCAGGAACAATATCGCACACTTACTTTCGGCCAAGTCGCTCGTGTGATCCTCTGCGCGACATTTATCAATTTATTAAGTGGCGAAGCTCGGCCTTCCACAAGTTGGCAAAATCCGTTCGTTACCTGCGCTAATGAAACATTCACCACAATCAACGTGACTGGATATTTCCTAGCGTCAAGTATATCAGTTAGCAAAACGGCTTTAATTGACTGCTGCACGTAATTATAAGACTCTTATTAGGCCGCTATTGTTTATCGTGCGATCGTTAAGTACGTATTACTCGAAAGTTGCTCCAGTTACAGTCGACATAAATACGAATCGGGTAAATAAAAATGGATTGCAAATCCGCCCACTCGTTACTAATACTGATTGAAGGTGTGTTTCAGTCGCATATCGGCGTATCGTGTCATATCCTGGGTGGTGACTAAAGATGTTCTCGTTCCCTTTGTTTCAGTTTACCTCATAGCGATATGGCTGACACTGGTGAGCGCTCAGCAACAATACTTCAGGGTTCAACCCCGCGACGTCAAAGTTCAAGAAGGGGGTGAAGCGGTTATGGAATGCGAAGTGGCAAATCCGGCGGGTCAAGTGCAATGGACCAAGGATGGATTCGCCTTAGGTATATCGCACACGACTATAATCGCACTTATGTAATTAACTGCACACAGTCTCTGTTAAATAATCAAGTTTATTACGTCCCGAGCGCTACTTTGACTAATTACTTCTCGACAAACACAAATTAATGTTACGTTGTTACATACCTGGCCCGGCCGTATGTACGCTCGAGCGCTAGTATTTCAACCCCTCGCTCGAAACTTAATTTCGTACTCGACATGATGCATGCAAAGCAAATAACGCTTACCGTCGAGATGCAGCGGTTTTTTCCCGCAACTGTATCGTCGTATCATTCCGAAACCGTAAATTTTCCTGAAAATACAGCAAGTCCACTCCTTTCATGAAAAGTGTATTATATTTTCACTGCTTTGAAAATATTGACTTTCATTACCAGTAGCGGAAAAAGATAATACCAAGAGAGACTTTTAACCGGAAAGTATTGGAGAGATTTAAAAGGTCTGCTCTACGTGGTTTACTGGGGCGACCTAAAACTTAACCCTTTGTTAGTCGCCGAGGCTTGTATGACGTAAATGGTGGATAGTTATGTTCCGTACATGTACGGACTGTAAGATGCTCCTGCGAACCCGTGTCTAAATTTCGCAATATATCCCGTATAACCAGGTACTCAACTTCGCCTGGGGTACTCGATAAATTATTAAATATTTTAGAGAAAAAATGCCGAACTGTTACATAAATAAATCCTGAAGTATACCCAGGGCAAATTATTCAGCGCAGGCTTCACGAAACAAATCGAATTGCAAATTGATAATTTCATGCAGCGAACCAATAAAATGAATATTCCGGCAGAGGCTTTTTATTTCGCGATAAACAAAACGCAAATATTAACCAATTTTTCATTAAAATTCTCTGGTATGTACTCTACGATTCAAATTGTGAAGGATTATCATCGTGAAAGCTCCAGAATGGGTAAAGTTGGGTTTCCGGGACGGGTTAACGCCGCGTCGTCCCATTACGTCCCGTGTCCCGCCTTTGTGCATTAACAATTTTGTTGTGTGCCGCCGTTGCCGTATTATAATGTCGTCATTGTGCCGCAGGGTTCTCTTCAGTGATTCCGGGTTTCCCCCGATACTCCGTGATCGGCGACCGTCGTCACGGCATCTATAACCTGAGGGTGAGCAATGCCTCCCTCGAGGACGACGCCGAGTACCAGTGTCAAGTGGGACCCGCAAGACTGCACAAGGCCATCAGGGCCAACGCCAGACTGAACGTAATATGTGAGTAGATTCCCGTGTCTTTAAGGGCGACGAGAGCGACACAAAGGGCGTCGGGTACGCGGCGGCCGTTTATGAACGATTTTCTTCCGAGCGATTTCGGATTGAAACTAATTAGCCGCTTGCCGAACGCGAGCTAAATACGAGAGGTCTTTCGAATGTAACGTCGTGTCTCTTCGCTAAATCGGAGTGGCTTTTGGCACGATTCAGAAGTCGAGTTGTAGATGCAAATTCGCCACATTTCGATTGCGACACGTCAAAAATCACTTTGGTCCTGATAGTCCGCGCATCCATATATGCGAGAGAGGAAATGATTAATCACCCGGAGAGAGATGGGCCGTACCGAATCCGGTTTTTCATCCGCATGTACTCAATTTAAAACTGTCGAATGTCGCCGGGCTTCCAGCATAATTAATTTTCCAACGGCGATTGAGATTTTAATGGGTGAACTTTGGGATACAGGTTTGCTTCTGTGTTATCAACATATTCGGTGAAGTTTCTGCTCGGATAAGTCATTTTAATTCAATTAAACTAAATTCTATCGAAATTAATCATGTTTTTAGCTCTAATTATTCGGTCCCTCCCTATGATGTAGCAAATTTTCGAAATTCAATCAATTTCATCAAAGGACACAATATTCCAACGACCGTTATTAGTGACGTCTCTTTTGGGTCATTACCCGTTGTGTAATATGATGCGAATGTGATGAAAAATCGTAATTTGAATTTCATTTTGAACCACTCCTCTCTCGCCATCTTCGTTACGCTTCCATCATGAGCGAATCTTAATTCACATATACGTTATTTTGTGCCCGTAAGCTAAATTAAGTCTTACTTCTAAAGTACCTACTCACTTAAAACGTTAATTAGAAGCTTACTGCTTTATGTTCCTGAGCCGTTCCCGTATTTTATTAAGGTGGTACAGCACAATGTTATTTGGCCATAAGAACAAACAACGGTTAATTATCAAAACGGAGCTGGCTATTCCAATAGTTCTTATAATAAACGAAAGACACATCTTATTAGACTATCATATTACTGTATAATACAAATCCCTTCACCATAAAGTCTGAAATTAATTAAAATCCAACTTAGTGTTTCTTCACCTACTATAATGGAATTTATTCCACAATATCAATACCAAACTGCCTACAAATATAATATGAAATGGCCCGTATCGAATGAAGTCGGTAACAGTATAGAAATGTAAAATTCAGTTTTAAACAATTAAATTTAACCGTTGTTTATATTTTTCCATATACTCCCATGTAAATCGTCGTTAGTAATGTCAGCAATAGGTGGCTCCCTAATCGGATTTTCTGTGCGGAAATTAGTTTTGGGTTTTGCCCTTGGCTTTGCGGTTTTGCGAACTTATCTCATATTAGCAGAGTAAAAACCAACTTCTATCGCGTCATCCCGTTTACAATTTCTTGCTAAAATGTAAGACCCCTTTCATATCATTCCACATCCCTTATAAATTGAAATTAGACTTGTCGTCAAAAAATCATATGATGCAGAGGGTGGCTAGGGGTGTTGTTCCAAAAAATCCTCAAAAATTTTTTTTGTCCTTTTAATATCTAGGTTACTTGGACATAAGTCTGTGGAAGTTTTGAATCGATAGTATTTTGAGAACTTTTTATTTAATAATTTTGAAAACAACGCTCACAATGCTTTCATATGGAGCGCCTTATTGAATAAACGCTCGTCCTGAAAACTTGTAATTGCGCTTTTTTTTAATACGTCCTAACTCAAGAACCGCTCGGTTAATCGAAAAAAACAATTGAGTAAATGTTGTAGCGCAAAAAAAGGGGAACATATTTTATCCATAACTTTTTGAAATCCGATAAGCGATTTAGTCAAAAAATAACAAAATGTAAAGCCATGTCGTAGTGTGGTCGACCGAACGTAGACATGCGAGGAGGGGTCATATTACTGTGGTCGGGCAGCCGAAAAACGACTCTATTATTTCAACGCTGGTTTCGTGCATATAAGGGCGACAGTCGCTCAATTCCGCGCGCTTTGGCTTCGTTTTGGGATACTCGTAGGTATATTCGACATGCAAAAATTATTTCTTGACAAATATTGAGTATTTGTGTTTCTTTATTATTAGTAGTTGATTCGTTGCTAACGACAAAATTTAAATTTTCAGGAATACATTTTTTTGTACTTAATAATTAATTTTTGAACTCCAGCGTATATGTAGGTATAAAATTTAAATTTTACGACTGATACATATTCGCATATGGCGCAAAATGACTTCTGCGTAAGAATTTTGTTGAAATTTTTTTTTCCAATTAGTTATTGCAATTACAAAGAAATTTGCGTGACGTCAGCAACTACAAAACTCGAAGTAGCTGACGTCATCAGAAAATTTTTTTAAAATTTATTTCAGCCCTTTAAACTTGACTAAAAAAATTAAAAAAATACCTTTTCAATTGTTGAATACCATAGTATCAGATAAGCTATTTTGAAAAATACATGAAAATACCTCATTGAAACTCCAGAGACATGATGTAAATTTTTCTTTTGAAAACTAAGACGGTATAACGAAACTTCTCGCTATCCTGTGGTGCATCAGAAATACAACTTTTTACAAAAATATGTGAAAGCATAAAAACGGAAATAAATGGAATACCTGCATACGAAACACAAATACTCAATATTTGTCAAGAAATAATTTTTGCATGTCGAATATACCTACGAGTATCCCAAAACGAAGCCAAAGCGCGCGGAATTGAGCGACTGTCGCCCTTATATGCACGAAACCAGCGTTGAAATAATAGAGTCGTTTTTCGGCTGCCCGACCACAGTAATATGACCCCTCCTCGCATGTCTACGTTCGGTCGACCACACTACGGCATGGCTTTACATTTTGTTATTTTTTGACTAAATCGCTCATCGGATTTCAAAAAGTTATTGATAAAATATGTTCCCCTTTTTTTGCGCTACAACATTTACTGAATTGTTTTTTTCGATTAACCGAGCGGTTCTCGAGTTAAGACGTATTAAAAAAAAGCGCAATTACAAGTTTTCAGGACGAGCGTTTATTCAATAAGGCGCTCCATATGAAAGCATTGTGAGCGTTGTTTTCAAAATTATAAAAAACAATGTTCTCAAAATACTATCGATTCAAAACTTCCACAGACTTATGTCCAAGTAACCTAGATATTAAAAAGACAAAAAAATTTTTTGAGGATTTTTTGGAAAAACACCCCTAGCCACCCTCTGCATCATACGATTTTTTGACGACAAGTCTAATTTCAATTTATAAGGGATGTGGAATGATATGAAAGGGGTCTTACATTTTAGCAAGAAATTGTAAACGGGATGACACGATAGAAGTTGGTTTTTACTCTACTAATACAATAATCGCTGATACAATTATTTTGAATTTCGCGGTCAAGCTTCAAAATGCGTACTCAAAAGTTTCTTCCACGCGAAAGCAACGTTGAGCCCGCCATCTAGCGGGCCGGAATCATGATAACGGCACGTCTGTTCAGCCTTAAACGCAAAAGTGGCGGCGACGAGAGAGCAAACACACGCGAGAAATTTCGACGCCGTTCACGTAAAATGTAGATCTGCGACCTGAAAGCTGCATCGACGCTTTTATGTAAGAATTTATGAGAGCAATATTTTCGGTCGCGAGAATTTCGTCACTCTCTTTTTGAAGTGGTGTGTACCACAATTTACAGTCACAACATGAGTCTCGGGCGAACCCGGGTGCTTTAGTTTAACTCGGTCGAGTAACGAGCTTTTGTGGTATAAAAGACGTCTGTTACAATATAACGCCGCCAATGGCACCCACCGAATTTAATCCCGAAAGTAATATTTCCGGCAAGCAAAAAAATCGCAAAGGAAAAACCTTTCGGGGAGTAATGCCACCGCCGAAATGATTGTTTCGTAACACACATAACAGTGAGGCGAGTACCAGTAAAACCCACAAACGAATTTCGAACTAGACGTAAAATTTCATCACCATAATAAATTAGCTATGTAGCGCTGTTAATTTTTCATGTCTGCACGTAATTGCCGGCTATTTATAAGTACTAGCCTTTTTCAGAATGTAATAATTAGTGATGTAGACGGTAGACATGAAGACAAATTAGTTCAGAAATTGTATAAAGAGAATGAATTTCGTTTGATGTGAAGGTGTAAAAGGCAGCTGGTCGGTCTGAAAGCAGGTGCGCATTCACCTGTAGTACCTACATAATACCCGGATAACTATTTCGCGTTCGCTAATGTGAATTTCGGTCGGATCGAACGGGAGGCCTTTCAGCGCCGGGACGTCGGTGCCTTTATGCGGAAAGCCCGCAAATGAAGGCGAATTATTTCGGCCGAATTCAATGCGCGTTGCGGCGGTACTCTTCACGCATTGAGGTCTCCTGTCATTGTCCGCGGCCGGACGGCACAATGGAAATGCGGCCTCGGGAGGGATGCGGACGATATTATCGGCCGCGCTATCCGTGATGCCATTATGTGGGCATTATGAGACATTACCCCGCGCGGGCCCGGATAACTCCGACTCCGGGTGCTCGATTTTTCCGGCGGCCGTCGTAAAACAATTCGGTGCGGAATTGCGATTCCCGAATGCGGTATTGCTCATGCATTTTAGAGCGCGCGCCTCGATTCCGGTCTCAATCTACTTTTTAACGCGGCCCGGCTAAACGAGACAGTACTGTTCGGGGGTGAGCGAAACGCGAGGAGTTTATCACGCGATTGCGACGAATTAACATAACGAGGCGCATTTCGGCGCACCTGCCGCCGATGCAGCCCCTGATTAGCATAAGTACGTATCTTGTTCTGGAGAACGTGTGGCACTTTGACGCGACGATATGACGTGGATGTTGCGGCGCTTATTTAGGCCGATAATGACTGTTCGGGGTTATGCTTCGGGCCAAACTGCTTATTGCAGCGACTATGATGTCGTTATTGCTCCCATACTTTTCCCACCTTATTCGGCTGGAAATTTAGCCGTAGCCATACACCCCGGGGAGCGTTATTGCCGTAAACATTAAAGTTTAAGATATCTTTCCGAAAGGAGACGGTAATAACCTTTTTGCCTGATTTTTATTTTGATAACGTGGAATAAAATTTACGACGGCCTGATAGTACCTAACTAGATGAAACTAATTTCGGTTTATGGCTGGTTTTACTGGACCCGGAATGAAAATATACTGGCCTTCATCCTCTATGTGCACGAAAGTGTGGACATCGTTGTTGCTCTTCGAATTTCCGATTGATGAATTTCGTTCCCGACGGTGCGGCATCGATAAGCCGACTTCGGTGATGCCGCTCCCGGTGAGGAAGTTTCCTCTGCCTGCGGAAGCCCCGAGTCGCTAAACATTTTAATAATAAATTATCCCATCGACAGCTTGCGTAGGAGCTTTCAGATGTATCGATGCGCCATCCCGCCATGTGTTTACCTACACTTCGGAATAGACTGCTTCCCTATATCTCCCCCGTGTCACCGAAGGATTTAATACCAACTTCAATGCGCCCAACTATTGTCAAGCCAACAGTTTTCGAAATTTCAAACAGCTGGAGTAAAATTCGATTTCTCAATTTCCATAATCATCAGTAAAATCTAGGTGTCCCAGTTCAACAAATTATACCATTGGCCTCACCATTAATCCATCCACTTTTTTGAATCGATTAAGGACACGATACTCCAGATACCACTCATCTCTGTAAGTAGATCGAGGATCTAGGGAATAAAAACCTCACATCCTTTTTTCGAAATCTCAATCTAATACGTTTTTATCGACAAGTTTAAAGAAACCGTGTTCAAATAAAACTTTCATCTCCATTGGCAATTATCATGACTCATGTTGTATACGGTCGTAGAGAAGTTTGAAATAAAGAGAACGTAAACATGAAAAAAGCTAACAGCGGGAGTCGGTCGATTATACCGCGAAAGTACAAAAACTTCAATAAATTTAATAAAGGGTAGGGTTTGAACTTGAACGTTTCGAAATAGTCACAATTAATGATGAAATATTCAACGTGAGGTTAGGTGGGTATGTAAATATTGAATTCGTTTGTGTTATGTTTAAGTTGATCTGGAAAGGGGCCAATGTCCGAATCTGGGTATTTGTCTATGGTAACGGGGTAGTTCGGTAGGGCAATATTACAATATTTAATCAAGCAAGTCAACACGTAACTGAATTTAGGGTAATTACGGGTCGACATCGGTATATGGAAATAAATACGGTTTAATTAGAGTAAGCAACACGGTAATTGACAAACACTGATTAACATTCCGGCGGCGGATGTGCGAAATCTGTCGAAACGGCGCGACGCCTCGGTGCCAAGGATGCGGAACTCGCTCACCGAATCGCCATCAACTCTGTTTAGGTTTATGACCGTGCATCATCAGGATCGTGCTCTTAGGTAAAGTCGACATATGAATCCCCGGAAGTTTTTCGAGTGTCATTAGGAAACGTAGTTTCCGATGATTTAGGATCCGGGCCGGGTCGGACGATGCGCGATGTATCCTCCGCCCGGTTATAAATTCCGCCGATTCCCTTCTTATACGTCGATATGGAATGGAAAATGGGCCGGAACGACTCGCATCTGGAATGCATTTAGTTCAGAAACGGCTTGTTATGGCTAATAAAGAGGACGACGCGACATTACAAATGACCGGGAACGTGACTGGGGCGCTGGCCCGGAGCCAAGCACCGGACTTTACGGATCTCCCTGGACTCATCAAATGAAATTACCGATATGCGCCGCTCCTCCGTCCGCGGCGTCTCCGTGCGAGAGACCCCGAACGCGACCCGATTTTATTCAATCAATCGCGGTTTTCGACACAAACCCATCTTTTCCCGAAGAAGAAATTGTGCAGGTCGCTTCTCGACTTTTCGCGCGAGACCTCGCAATTACTTAACCCGAATTCGCGCAAAAACGAAATCCGCGACTGCTTATCCGGCACGATTATTGTGCCGAAAGCACGACTTTACCTGCACACGCCCGGGCCCAAGGCCCTCGAACTAATTGCGCCGAAATGCATGTTTATGCAATTCTCGTATCTGCAGACTGTAACAACGAGAGTTCCGGCACTCGCGACTAACGCGAGGTCGAGTGCCGTTACGTACCACTTATTTTAATTCGAAACGACCATTCCAGTGGAGACAGATCACGCCGTCAACCATTATTAATAATGCGCCGTAATTCGGTGCGAGAAACTCTAATGTTATATAAATTCGAGTAGATGACTCTACACAAATTTGAATAGCGGCAGGTGTTGCCCCAGATTAACGTCCAATTCATACACCCATCCGCCAGCCTTGATTACCGCATAAATTAGCACTTCGGGAGTGGATGTGAAACTGTGAGTTGGATTCCGTGAACTGTTCCGTGAAGGATTACCGAAAAAGGCACTCGGTTATTGTTTGCTGTAGGTATAAGCCTCACCCCGGATCGCGAGTGTCACTCTGGGGGTATACGAGATCAAACGTAAAGTACATAAAGGCGAATCAAAATTCACGTCGTGCCATCTCATCCGGCATTAACACAACGAATTAGATTCGTGTAAACATCTCAAAGGGCCGAGTTCAATTATTAATCCGCATGTGTAGCCGTGTTTGTACGTTACCTATGCACGAGCCGGCGCTTTCTCTGCTCTCGCGAAACGAAACGATAAACGTGTACAGAGTCGGGGCTGTTTAAGCTAATTCGGTCGCTTGCGGGAGGTTAATCCCGGCCGCCCGTTTTCTGTGTATAAAGCGTAATTTTTAAGCAGCGACGTCCGCCTAATCGTAAATTAGTATAATACGCCTCTCCGATAAAAAGAGTCCCCACTCATTGCTCGGAATTAGAATGCTCTGCGTGTGGGAGTCGTCTGCCGACTCTTTTGGGTATTCCGTTAAACGGGCAAAGTGCTCGGCGTCTTCGCGTGAGGCGTTTCGTCACCGAGTACCGTTATAAACAACACGGGTAATCGACCGCTCGAGATTATCGGCCCTCTCCGGGAGCGGTCTCGTTTTAGGGGTGCGATGATTCCGTCTTACGTCGGCGGCGCTCCGAGGGGCCGAAGTGTCGGCGACCATTAACGTTCGCAATTGATTGGTGACTCGCCAGTTCCCGGCCGGCCCTAACGAGGGTTAGTTACGTGGGCATCCGGATCGCGTCCGGCGTCCGTATGCGCGTTAATTTCGGACCGGAGATTCCGGCCGGCGCTGTTTTGAGCCAATATTTGCGCTCGCCTCTTTTGTCGATATAGCACACGGCCGGGGCGAGGAGGGAACGGCCGTTCGCGGTGACGTCCGGCCCCTTTACGTGCCGCTTTATTAGTTTACACATCTCTCGCATTGTCTTTACATAACGTTATAGGCCGCATTATACGGGGCGCGGGTGTCTCTTACTTTCGCCCGACCCCGGGATTAAGAGGGACGTCGACGCGGGACGTGCCAATAATACACAACCGACCCTTCCGTAATATACGACGTTATTATTAGTAGGCCGAAAAGCCCGGAGGGATCGCACCGCGCACCCAAGATATGACCATTTTCCGCACACGAGAATGCGACTTAATTACGAAAAGCTAACGCGCGAGTTTCGTGGTGTAATTTTTTCGAAATTCGGAGCTTCATATTGGGAGCTTTTCGATTATGAGTTTCCTCCGAGTCCTAACGCCTCTGCCCAATTCGCACTTCCCTCTGTGTTTGTTTTAAACGGGAACCGGGAAAAGCTTACCAGTGTCGTTGACGTTATTATAGCAGGTCGCATGCTTCTGGATAATAACGAGGTCGTATTTGAATTGAAATAGGGTATACTCTCATCATGATCGCACAAAAGGAACGAGAGAAATTCGCCCGGGCGATATACCGCCGAATTACTTTTATATTCGTGCCGATGAACCGCAAATAAAAGAGACGCGGGGGATATTTTATATAGCCATTTTATCATATGGAGCAGTCCGACCGAAATTGATGCCGGATTCGGGGTGGAGGCCCCCGCGATGAAATTTATCGTAATGTAAACAATAATTTATTTCGGGAAGAGTCGTTACGCGCCGTGATAACTTTTGACGATCGATCCGTTCTGTGTTCGCAGCGCCCCCGTCGTCGGTCGAAATCCTGGACCACCGGCACAACTCGAAGATCGAAATCAAGGAGAATCAGGAATTCCACCTCGAATGCAGGGTGCGGAACGCCAAGCCGGCCTCGAAGATCGTCTGGTACCGGGGGAACGTTGAATTAAACATACGTGAGTAGGAGTTTGGTGCACGAGGCACGGGGTCGCGTGGTCGGTTTCACTGAGCGAACGTATCTCGGCCCGCAGCCAATCGCGAGGATCAAATCGTCGAAGTACCGGGCAAGAACGGCGACAAAAGGGTCACCAGATACGACACGCATTCCAGGATATCGCTCAAGCCCACCGCCGAAGACGATTATGCAGAGTACACTTGCGAGGCCAGGCACGAAGCCCTCTCCGTGGACGTTCCCATGAGGTCGACCGTGCAGCTCAGCGTACTTTGTGAGTATGACTTTTGCGTCTCCGGGCGGTCTTAAACAAATCTTTCCCCCGTTTCTTTCTGTGCATGCGAAATATGTGTCCGTATCTGATGTACACAAACCGAGATATGGCCAACCGTAATAACAAGAGTTTTACGTCCTCTCTCAAACCATGTCGAAACATATCTCATAAAAAGAAAGTAGTGGTGAAATACTGTTTTGGGGTGGGTTTCATGCCCTGGGTGGGGTGAAAAATCCAGCTCAAATCTGCGTGGCTTGATTCTGGTGATTGATTATTTTGAAACTGCATTTTCAGAGAATGAGGAAATCGAGAATTTGGATTTTCAAATTTGTCAAATGGGCAATTTTGGGATGAATCATTGTTACTATTGATTTTTGGGTTCCCCCTTCTTAGTATAAATGGGCTGTGAAGAACATTTATTTTTATTTAAATTTAAATGAATATTGTATGAAATATTTTCAATTCACTGTGACACTAAAAAATTTGAAAAATCCGCAAAAATATTTAATATTTTAGCTATTTCATACACCACGAATAAATGACAGGAATTTCGATAAGTATAAACAATTTCAGAAATTTCAGAAGGGTGGCGGATATACAGGGTGTCTCAAAATCACCGGCCGACCCGGTAATGGTCGATTCCGTGATTCCGTAGCTTATTCGGAGACGTAAACCTTGATACAATTTTGCTGAAGCTCTAAGTAATGGTTAGCAAATGAGGCGCTATTGAAATCTAACAAAAATCTCTCTCAATCTTGGTTTTTATCCTGTCAAACTAGAATTCGGGCCGTTGAAGCAGAATAAACTTCTCCAACTATTTTTTACAGATAAACGGAATTTCTAACAATTTTTCAGCATTTATTTGTTTTTTCTATTTTTGGCATTTTGACAAAATCTATCAAGGGTTTCGTCACTAAATGAGCTGAGGAATCCATCGCTGACCGAACATCCGGTGATTTTGGGACACCCTGTATATTTCGGACACATATGTCCAAAGATTATCTCCCATATGTCCATTTTATTCAGTTTTTAATCAGATATTTATGGGTACATTTATCGGGATATTTATCCGAATTTCTATATCGTATCCGAATACCAATAATAAGACTAAGGTTTTATAATGAGTTTACATTTTGGGAGCTGAAAATTTTCGGAAGCACAGCGAACAAAACATCCAGATTACATCTGAGTAGATAATATAATTGGGAAAAATCCTGATAAGTAAACGGATAAAAATCCGGATAAAACGGATATCCGGATAAAACCCATTAATATCCGGATATTCGAATAAAATTTTCCTCGACCGCCACCCTTAGTGTTTGACTTTTTATACCAACACTGCAGCTAAAATTAAGATCTTTTTTTATTACTTCTATTTTGAGTTTAATTTTCTCAAGATTTTCGAACATTTTACGAACCAAACATGACTTATCAAAAAGACATGGTTATTGTAAAATCGCATACCGTTCTCAAATGGTCCGTTTTGTATCAATTACCTTAATAAAGAATGAACAATCGAACAATTTTGAAATTAATCGAGGACTTCAACAACTCGTAAGAGAGAGTATAAAGTACAGTTTATTGTGGTGGTAATATCGTAATCGCATCGAAACGATGAGCACGATAAATCGGATTAGCCGCACCATCGCCACAATCACCGCCCGCCATTCCGGCCGGCAGTTTCACAACGCTAATTGCGATCACGGTTTGTCCGACAGACCCGCCCGGATTGCCCTACATCGAGGGCTACACGGAGGGCGAGACGATCCGCCGCGGCCAAACAGTCGAACTGGTCTGCAGGAGCCGCGGCGGCAATCCTCCCGCCCAACTCATCTGGTACAAGAACGGCGAGCAGATCCGGATGGCCTACAGGACGGCGGGCAGGGTGTCCGAGAACGTCTACACCTTCACGGCGGACGCGAGCGACAACAAGGCGCGCTACAAGTGCGAGGCGAGCAACATCATGTCGAAGGCGCCCCTGAAGGCCGAGGTGGACATGAGCGTCCTGTGTAAGTCCGGTTTTCCCGTTCGATATTCCGGGGTGTGACGTGTTTTTCCGCAGTCTCTCCCGCGCACGTGACGATCTCGGGGCCGACCGAGGCCAGAGTTGGCGACCCGGTGCCACTCACCTGCACCACGGCCAATTCGAATCCGCCGGCCGAAATTAAATGGATGGTGGCGGGAAGGCAGGTCAGGAATGCGACGTCGCGGACGGTGGTGTCGCCGGAGGGCGGCTGGATCACCACGTCCAACATTACGGCGGTCGTGGAGCCCAACAGGCGCAGTCTGGTGGTCATTTGTCACGGCCTCAACATGCAGCTGACCGAAAACGTCGTCTCCACGCACACCATTAACGTTTTGTGTAAGTTATAATGACTGGGGGTGCAAGATCGATTCAAATCTTGACCGAGGCTCCGCTGGCATAACGCTCTGACAGTCCTACAGACACTTTGTCGCGGTTTGCGAGTTGCAGCCTAGAAAACGCGTTTTTCTTGTTGAATTTCCTCTTCGCCTCCATTCTAGAATTGAACTTTGAAAATCTGTCGGTATATGACTTTTTGAGAAGCTTAAATTACATCAACCCTAATACTAAGGAAACTTTATAAATCGTGATTTGAGCAAATGCTTTTCAATGGTGCCTGTGAATCAATGTTCTAGCAATCTACTGACGTGCCTTAGGAACCATAATTTCTGAAGAAGAATATGCTAGACAAAAAGTAGGATGGCGATTTCACAAATATTGAAATTTCATTTCATTTCATAATTACGATTGTACAAAATGTGAACATCTACTCGAGGAAGTAATCACCCATCTTTTCTTAAATTGCAATAGAGTGAAATTTCAGGTCGCCGGTGGAGTCTAGCGTATTTTTCTCGCAATTTGCAATTGAATTTGCAATATTCTATGCTTTCATTTACCATTTTAGGACTCAAAATTGAAATTGTTGAACACAATTTTGTTCACCATGAAAATGAAGTTTTTTGTGTAGATATCGCAAATTACAAAACGAAGAAAGGAAACAAAAACTTTTTGAAGAAGAGTGTTTCTGAGAAACACAAATACTTTGACATGGGCGCAAGGAGTTTGTTCCCCAATGAATTTTAACAAAGCCCTAGCGGTTTTTGAACAAATGTGCTGAATTTTGAATAATACTGACGAATTTTTGTCCCCAGTGAATTTTTAGCAAAGTCCTAGCGGTTTTTGAACAACTATGCTGAATTTTCAAAAATATTGCCGAATTTTTGTCGAATTTAGTAGGGTGAACGCTTCTATTGTCAGTCACGTCCAATACTCCGCTGCAGATGAATATTTTTTCCAATAATTTAGACTTACCCATACGGCAATACTGACTTTGATATTTGAGAAAACTTCTATGAATCCATAATCTATGGAAAAATACTCTTCTGCGGCTGAGTATTGGTGCGTTTAGCCACAGCTAAACTGTGGTCCAGCCTATAAATTTTCGAGCATTCCAAATTATTTTGAGCAAATTTGGAGTAAGTACAGGCATCGGCAAATTAGATAATATTGCATATTTTTGACAAAATTGGCAATTGATTAGATGCGACAAATCTCAATAAACTGAACCTGAACTGACCTGAACTATTGAATTTGTCTATATGCATATTTTTTATAGGTTGGTAGGTGTAAATATCTTATTCATAAATTTTTCAAATTGTTCGTTTCATTTCTCGAAAACTACCAAAAAGTGATCTGGGTTAAGTTTCAGCGATAAACTATTAGGTCATATTTTAATACAGCAGAGAGGGCATTAGAGTTCACCTGAGTGACACTAAAATATCACCCCTTAATGAATCCCTGAGGAAGTTCAAACATTAACCGCTTTATAATAGCGGAATAATTCAGGCTCCAATCTTCCGCAGATCCTCCCAGCGCGCCGGTGATTCACGGCTACACGGCCGGTTCCTTCATGCCATCCGGAACCGTCCAAAAGATATCCTGCCTGTCGTCAGGGGGCAACCCTCTCGCCACCCTGACGTGGTACAAAAACGACAAGAAAATCAATTCGATCCTCAAGTCGACCGACAAATCCGTCACCGCCGAGATCACCATCCTGACCAACGTCACCGACAACGAGGCCCGCTACCGCTGCGAGGCCGCCAACTCGGCCACCGAGATCCCCCTGTTCGAGACCATCACCATGAACGTGTACTGTAAGTCCCCTACGATAACCCCCGGAATCGCCCGCCATAATCACACGATCCGATTAACGCCGCAGTCCCGCCGGACCACGTGAAAATCCGCAAAGACCCGATCGAACTCGTCCCGAACGAGGTGGCCACCCTCACGTGCGACTCGAGCTCGAGCAACCCGCCCGCCAAGCTGTCCTTCTGGCGCGAGGGCATCCCCGTGCAGGGCCTGCAGAACACGAGCAGGCCGGGCCTGCACGGGGGCACCGTCTCCACCATCGAGCTCAAGCTGAACGTCACCGAAGAGCTGAACGGCATCATCTACACGTGCCAGGCGGCCAACGAGGCGCTGCAGCGCTCCGTGCACGACGCCATCACCCTGCAGGTCCTCTGTAAGTCGATTTTTCTTTCGAAGCGTCCTTTGACGCCAGGTGCCCGTGTGCCGTTTCGCATTGTGCGCGATTTCTAAGCCGCTGGTGTTTCGCAGACAAGCCCGTGTTCGACAGAGACAACGAGGAGGCGGTGACGGGGGTGGAAAACGAGCCCTTAATCATCACGCTGAAAGCAGACGGCAATCCGCAAAACATAGCGTATACATGGACCAAAGACGGCCTCCCCATTATTCAAAGTTCTTCGAGTTCTGGCGCGGAACGCATAATATCCGACGGTCCCGCTCTGAACATTACGAGGCTGAGCCGGCACGACGCCGGGACTTACACCTGCGAGGCCATAAACTCCCAGGGGAGTTCGGTGGCGCAGCTCAACGTCACCGTCCAACGTAAGTGTCCTCTCGGATTTAATGCGAGCGCGGCCCGCTTAAGAGGGGGGTTCGAAAGCAGTAGTTACTAAAATCTCCGCAAGGAATGCTAGTAGTACGCCAATTTTATTATTTTATTTAGTAGTTGCCTATGGTAGTTGCTGTGAAAAAGACTTCTTCCAGTTTCTAGTACTTCTAGTCGTGAGTAGATGGAGCAAAATAAAACATCAGTAGTTATGAACACATATATCTGTCAACATGATGAGATAATGGTATATGAGGATCAAATTCTAAATCTTCAGCATAGTCAAATTTTTTGAGTGATTATGAATCACTCTATTTCAGACTTGCTGAACTACGTTTTCTACAATGGTTCGTAACAAAACTTAATTTCTTCGACGCCATTTTGAGAAACCGGCTGATAACATATTGAAAATTTGCATCAAACTGGATTTAAGCTTAAATTACTAATCTTTGAAGGCTAATCATTTGGGAATTCATTTTCGGTCATTATATCTACTAAATAAGGTAATTTGAGTAGTTTTGGTGATATGTTTGTGAAAAAACATCACGTCGCTAAAATGTTCATGTCTTTCTTGATCAAGAGATTTAATCTTTCTTAACATATTCATTGTATTCTACACAAATGTATCTTCTCGCTGCCATAAAATTTTACTACGAACTTTGTACTGTTCACTCTGAAATCAATCTAGAAGATCAGTGATTATTCGCCATTTTTCTGAATCCCCTTCCGGTTTTTGCAGATCCGGCGACCATAATCTCGATCAGCGAGAACGTGATCGTCAATCCGAACGAGGACGCGACGCTGTCGTGCACGGCCGAGGGCAACCCGCTCGCGGACGACACCATCACCTGGAGGCGAGACGGCTTCCCGGATTTCGAGGCGCGCACCTCGGTCATGTACGACAAGAACGGCACGTCCAATCTGCGGATCGGCGGCGTCACGCGAGACGACCTGGGAAGTTTCCTGTGTGTCGTCAATAACGGGGTCGGAAACGCCACCAGCAGAGAAGTGATGCTAATTGTGAAACGTGAGTGATCTGTTTTGTTGTCTCATTAAAGGGAATGTAGCAGGCGCGTTTGTAATGCGAGTTCCCGAACTGCGCACCTGATCCGTCTGAGCCCACATGCACATCCGAAATTCGGTTAATCATAGGCTTTCGTGAAGAGTTTTTGCATTCAACATGTTTGCGTTCCAGACCAATGGCGCAAAAGCCTCATTTCGAAATTCTCTGTTCAGGCATAATTTTTCCTGGCGTCCTAGTCCTTAATTTTTCGAATTGTTCTTAAACCAGACTGATTGCCATTTTTTTAAAACGATAACTTTGAGCGTTTAGTGAGGAAAAATGATGCCATAAGTGATGGATTACTCTGGCATATTGCTGGGATATTGAAATTAAACTTGCAATAAGATTTTTCTACCCTTTCCAGCGATTATTTGCCATTCAAATAAATTCAATAACTGGTACATACGAACATTTGCCTGAACAAGAATTTTGAATTGTGTTTATTCCGGAGTAAAATGTCCTTTTTGGCACATTAGTGCTTTTTATTTTGAGCTCTCTGTCGAATTGTGTGCCGGTGGACAAATTATGTACCCGTTCTCACGTCCCGATCGGTGTTAATTCGGTGTGACGGCGTGTTCGGGTCTCGCCGCCGTACAAACTGAAATCTCATTCGGTCTCCAGATAAACCGGAAATCGATGAGCATCCCACTCTGCTGAAATTTGCAAGCGATGCAGGTGATACGGGCAAGCTCATTTGTAGAAGTCAGGCGTCGCCCCTCGCCAGGTATTCTTGGGCCCGATCCGGATCTCCAATCACCGCCAACACGACAGGGAAATACTATACGACTTTCAGACAAGTAAGTTCGACTTTCCCGGGGACCCGACTCACACTATTAGCCTCGCCAAACTCGAAACTAAAGTATCCGAATCAATCACGGAACTCTGTACCGCGGCAAAGTTTATTCCGTTTCCGTCGCTTTTTCAGATCGATGCGCTTACGTCCGAGTCGGTGCTGTACGTCACGCACGTAACCTCTTCCGATTACGGCAACTACGAATGCGTGGCCCGCAATGAGCTGGGATTTTCGACGATTTCGCCTAGGCTCGAGGTCGTCTCGCCGCCGGACGCCCCGACGCTTCTGGCGGCGCTCAACGTCACCCACGACGCCGTCACTTTAGGGTGGACGCCCGGGTTCGACGGCGGCATGCCCGCCACCTACCGCATCCGGTACCGCCGGGTCGACGCCGACGCCTACAAGTACGCGGACGTCGCGCCCCGCAACCTCACCGTCTTCACGGTGGACGGGCTCGAATTGAACACGCAGTACGTCTTCTCGATCATGGCCGCCAATAAGCTCGGCAACAGCAAGTACTTGCCCGACCTGCTCTCCGCCAAAACCTCGAGTGAGTGCCAGATTTCGCCACTCGAAACTTATAACTCGCCAGTCGCGACACTTATATTTATTAACGCTTTTCTTCCACGCTTTCCGTCCTGTCCGCTACTAACAAAACAGATAAAATACCTCCGTCCTACTCCTCGCCGAGTTTGGATGAGAAAAACTTGCGGAATTTTCCCGGTTTTCTCATCATCGTCGGCACGATCGTGGGAACCCTACTAATATTGATGAACGTCCTGCTGATCGGGTGTTGTTTGCACAGAAGAACGAAAAAACGAGTGGCAGGTAATTAATCCCGTTTGTGTTTCTATTTTATCAGCATACCCGGCCGTGGTCGACCGAATCGAGAAAATCATTCCAGAGGATTTGCTCGAAAAACAGGACCTGCCCAGGATCGTTATTATAAGTGTATCCGTTATCGGTGTCGTTCTTTTAATTATCAATATCGGATTAGTCGCCGGTTGCATGCTAAAACGAAGAGCGAAACGAATGAGAGGTTTGTCCCAAATTTTATTATTTCCACTTTTATTTCGAGTACTTAATCGGTCTCCGTTATGAACACTGTAATCGCAATCGCTAATTTCGATTTTTCTTGTCGATGATACAGAGCAGAGCAACCAAACCAGCAAATCGGCGACGATCGAAATGTACGCCCCGAGCAGCTACAACGACACGGTGACGGGGGAAACTTTATCCTCCGTCAGCGAGAAGAGCGAAACTTACAGCAACGAGGGCAGCAATAACGATTATGTGGTAAGTTTTCCGGAACTTTTCACTCAGGCGAGAAGAATTTTTAATTACACGTTTTTTCCTCGCTTAAGGAGGAGGGCAGGAAGCAGGCGACCAGCGCCTACATAATGGATCAGACGGACTACCCAGGTGCGTACCCAATGTGCCCGAGTTACGAACTGCAAATGCAACCTAACATAATGGCTCACAAAACTCACACCCTTCCCCACCCCCATCATCACCATCAGCACCACCTGCTCGACCGGACCAGGGCCAGGGACGATCAGAGCCTCGGATACCACGGCACCATGTCAGGTAAACCCCGCCATTAAAAATAACTAACCGATTAATTCGCCCCTGCTGAAATATTTCAATAATTTATTCCCTGTTGCAAATGACCATTAGAAAATATACACAAACCATTACAAAGTTTTACTGGGTTGTGTTGGTTTCTAAAAGTTCTGACATAGATGTGTTCTGATAAGTTATTTATACTGGTTCAGTGATATTTGATTTAATGGTCTCTATTGGTAATTACGCTAATTACCAATGTACAATTTTCCCAATGGTTTGTAGTGTTTTTTTGGGTGTCATTAGAATTCAATAGAAGAAATATATTGAGCGTGTCAGACAATAGGTGGCGCTACTATTTCTATCTCGCTATCGCGTCAGACAATAGGTGGCGCTACTATTTGTATCTCGCTATCACCACGGTTCAAGTACTTAGCTAGTTTAGTTTTGGCTTGGCCAATGAAATTGGCCATCTCATTTCTGGACATTTATTTCTATTGGGTTCTAATGGTAAATCGAGAAAAATCCTATGACAAAAACACACATTGAAACCGTATTAGAATCCAACACATTTTTTATATTATTGGTAATTTGCAACAGGCTTTGGGGACTCTTGTGATTTACGATGGCGATTTGTTTAGCGAAATCCTCGTACGTGAGTGCGCCGTCCCCGGCGCCGCCCGCGGACGGGTCGTACTACAACATGTCCGAGCGGTACCTGTCGTACCCGCCGCCGCTGGACTTCCAGAACCCGCCGCCGGTCCCGGCGCACCCGCACATGGGGCACCACAACCCGGGGACGCCGCCGCTGCCGCTGAACGGGTCGCTGCTGCGCCACCACCAGCGGGGGCCGGTGCCGCCGCCGGACGTGCTGCACAACACGAACCAGAACCCGCAGATCCTGCAGGCGCAGACGCTCGCCCAGAAGCGGGAGCTGACCAGCTTCGGCAACGGTTACGGCGTCAACGAGCAGGAGGGGCATCTCGTCTGAGACGCGGAGGACGTTCTCTACGTCCTGTAAAGTGGAAAACGATTTTCTATGAATTTATAGTGCTCGCGCGGTCCGTGTCTGATAACGAAAAACGTTTCGCATTTTCATCGCCAAATTTTAGTATTTATATCGTATTGCAAGATATAGGGACAAGACAAAAAGTAATTTTAATCAAATATGATGCATGGGTGTATTTCGCGACTTATTGAAATACTCGTGTTGTTCGATATTATGTTAGGTGTTAAATTATTGTCAGTACTGAAATTATCCACATAAGAAGACAATACTTTTGAATCAATGACAAGAAAAATGCGATATTATCTTCTTATGTTTAGCAATAATTTAACTCTCTCCGGACAGGAATATTTATTTAGTCGATCGGATGAAGATCGGTCTAAATTTTAATCAAAAATAAACCAACTGATAATCAGTTTATTGAATTTAATTAATGTGATCATTATTGTTATTTTTGTAAATGAATAAGTTTTACTAGGAGATAAATTAATCACAGCGGGAAGATGTTCGCGTATATTAGTTTTTTAAGTTGTTTTTGTAAATATCATTAAATCCAGCGTAAGGTTAATTTTTAATTTTTATTATTATTGATTACTAGTCCAATCATACAACCAAAGTATTTGCGTGTTGTCTCTTTTAAAAGAAGTAACCTGTGAAACAAGTTTTATTTTTCATTTAATTTTCAGAATTATACTTTTTAGTATTTTAGTTATCAATACAAAAACAAACATACCTAATTACCTAAGTTTAATCACATTATTTGCCTCTGTACATCGAATCAAATACATTTTCTAATCAACCCGATGAAGATTTTAAATCAGTCACATATTTTGTAATTAATTCTGCTTGCTTTTTAAATGCTTGAAATAAAAAGACTCAATTATTATACTGAACCAATTTAGTGAATGATACAATTTAATAGGACATTTTTAATTCGAAATCTGCGGACAAATAGGGTACATTCTTATGACAAATTATTGTAGTAAGTTAAATTGATCAGAAATTTTTTTTATTCGCCAATGAATTATTATAGAGAAGAAAAAACAATCAATTTTATAGTAGATAATGGATTTGATAAAAACTCTTTTCATTTCATTTTTATAAAACATAACAATCTTGTAAATATGTAAAGTAACTGAAACTAATACCTTCCATTTTGCCAATGTAATAACTAATAATAAAAAAAATAAAATATTCATAGTAAATGTTTAAGTGCCTTTAATAATTAATACAATCTGCTGTGTATTATAAATAGTGCAACAGTGAGGAAATATGTTTCAGTTCTAATAATCCAAATAATTGTAAATAATTTATAACTCGATTTATTACTGTTATTCAAAATAACAATTTCCTTTGATACATATAATTTTCTGAGTGTATTAGGAATAATTACAAATAAATTACGAGCTTGTAAATCTCCGTTTTCCCTTTATCGTTGTTGAAAAATGAATGAATGCTCATTGTAAATTATACTGTTGAATTGTCCAGTCAATATAAACTTGTATGTCTGTTCATCTCATATTGTATATTGTTAAAATTTATGAATATTAAATGATCATAAATAATCAACAAATGATTTTTTTCCTATAATTTAATTTATCCTTAAAATATATTTATTCAACATTTAACGATTAAGGACAATACCTCCAATTTTTATCTAGGAGAGCAAGGATTCTGATTTTTTGATAAATAATTTCAAGGTGCGAAATATTCCCCGAATTGCCATGAAGGAATAACATGACGCATTTTAATTTCCTAAAAATTTCCATAAGCGTTAAAATGTGATGGTATAATAAGTATAACGTACATAATTAGACGTAATCACATAATCACAATGTTACGGCGGATTAACAATATTGAACAAACCTTGCATTTCCACACACAGAATTATTGCATTTCAATATTTACGTTACGGTTTATCACGGCGAAAACAATGCCAGCCTTCAAACCTAGACAAGGTTATCAATATTGCCATTGAATATGAATGAGGCGACTAACGGCCCTACCCTTGAAATAATGCACCACCCGTAATGAGGTGGGGAAAATCCCTACTCGCCACCCATAAAACACCACACACGATTTGGGTATATAAAAAAACATTCAACCCGAACCTAATCATACCTTTAACATTATTTAGTCTTAGTACCATCAATCAGTTTAGAAAATAGCTCATTAAAAAGTGATTAATTTAGCCAAATTTTCATTCGTGATAATAATAAGTGATCAATTTTCCGTCATTCTACAATTGAATTAGTGCGTAATTCGAAATGCAAATCCAGTGCCTTCTGATAATTATGTTAATGTACGGAATAAATGCATTCAATAACTGTAAGTGTAAGCCTATTCTGTAACAATAATAAATACATTTGTCCCAGTTTTGGCGCCGAACTGTGTGAAGGTCCAGCAAAAACTACGGATTTACTTGAAATATTAAATGCGTGTTACATGAATCATTGACTTATTCCAGTTGCCGATGTCAGTTGCGGATTTAGGACCGCGAGGAGATCGGGGAAAATCGTCGGCGGGAATGACGCGTACAAGGGAGAGTTTCCCTGGATCGTCTCGATCACCCGAAGAGGCGGCCACTTTTGCGGCGGATCCATCATCAGCAACAGACACATCCTGACCGCGGGCCACTGCCTGTGCACGTAAGTATAATCTGCGATGCGCCTGGATCAGTTTCACTGATTTTTGGTCGATTTGCCCGATAAAGCGGAATCGGAACGGACACGGTGACCCCGAACCAGATCAAAGTGACGTTGGGCCAGCACGACTTGACGCAGAAATCCAGCGACGCTTTCGAACTGGCGATCGGGTCCATCGCGGTCCACCCGGAGTACGTGTGCGGAAAGCCGCGCAACGACATCGCCATCTTGGAGACGGCCAAAAAACTGGAATGGTCCGAATCGGTCGCACCTGCCTGTCTGCCGGGGGGCGCTCGGGACGCGAAAAGCCTGGACAATCTGCTGGCCACGGTCGCCGGATGGGGCTGGACCAACGAGAACAACTCCAAAGGTGCCTAAATCGCATTGTTATACCGAATTGAACTTATGATTTATCGATGTGTCGTCCGCACAGGAAGCCGCGCCAAAGTCTTGCAAAAAGCCAAAGTGAACGTGATCGAGACTGATAAATGTCGGGAATGGTATAAGTCGCAGGGCAAAAAGACCAAGATCCAGGAATCGCAGATTTGTGCCGGACACGAACAAGGCGGAATCGACGCTTGCTGGGTAATAGAAATATTTCAAACTAATTTCACAAATTTCTTAATATCGAAATCGTTAGGCTGATAGTGGTGGTCCTCTCATGATCGATACCGACAAATCGGATCAAATGATGGTCGTCGGGGTGGTTTCTACCGGAATCGGATGCGCTAGGCCTCTTCTTCCCGGATTGTACACCAGAGTATCGGAATACATCCCTTGGATCGAAGACATCCTCAGGAAATAGAATACAAAAATCGAAAAACGCCATAATTGTTGCCAAATAGAAAAAACGCAGTACCAAAGAATATTGCCAAAGTTTAATCTTAAGTAGGTATTTATTGCCAGTGTATTGTAAACTGAATGTAACTAATGTATACGTCTAATCAAGACTAATTATTCTGAATCTTAGCTAGATAATAAAAAATAATGAGTACCGATCAATTTTTTCTTAGTCAAATCAAATGCTGAAATAATGAAACATGATCGGCTTTCTGGAGAAAATCGATGATTTGTGCTTGCGTTACACATCCTGAAATTACTGTTCACTCCTACGTCCTTTGTCGTCCTTAACAAGCAAGAAGACGTTATCCTGCGTACGCGATCGTTAATCATCAATGTAATAACATAAAACACAAAATACCGACCTTGATCTAATATTCATGATGTGCATCCTTTTGTGAGAGCATCTTTTTATGCCTACAAATAAACGTTACATGCAGTGTTTGCACATAAATGTTCACCTACGATTTATGAATAGACCGAGCTCTTCGCGGCGATGCTTTCAGATGTAACTTATAGGCGTATTTGGGTCTGATCCAGGTAAAAATTAAGAGATGTAGGCATGTAGGATCTGAAATAATACCACTTCTACAGTATTTCCACACATGCTGCTTTACCCCAGTTATACGAATTTATGGAATACAAAGGTGAAAAGGTGAGTATTATCCAGTGCAGCTGGAAAGCTTCATTTGCATGCATGTGAAAAAGGAGGATACTTCGGTTTTTCCGATGTTTACAAAATATCACACTCCGATTCGTTCCATGCAAATTGAATGTAAAAGCCAGCCTTTTTAAATCACGAATTCTGAACTAGACGCTATCGTTTTGATTAATAGGTGAAATGCAATGATCTGTGATCGGTGCTGCAATATATAAGTCACGATGATGAATTTCGTATTTGTGCCATATGAAATTTTGAAAGTTAGATTGATCTCATTTTCATTTTTTCCACAGTCTGCGGTATTCAAGAATTCACGAAACGGTCAGACGTATGAAGCATTATAATCATCAAGGCTGGATGGATTAAAAAAGAATCACAGAGCATTCAAACCAATCCATATTCACGCCATATAGGTATTAGATCGGTAGCGGCCAGCCTTTTATAAAATTATAACGTGCAGTTTTTGACCTTTTTTGGTTTCGTGAAGTAGATTCTCCCGTGATGAGTATCAGTCCAGATGTTGCAATTCTTATTTGGATTCTTTATAATAATAAATGATAATCAATAAATATTATACTGTACATTATAAATTTGTCAGCTGGGTTTCTGTGTTGAGTAATTCCGTAAGGAGTTAATACGAATTGCAATTTTGGTACAAGAAGAAATGGTAATCACACAAGACTATAATGCCAATGTTTACCCTTCACATTTACAGAAACAAACCGTCTTCGGCCTTATTACCACATTTTGATCTCTATGTTTTATTAATGGGTAGTTGAGACGGGTAATAAAAGCGGCAGATTTTTTTTCATGAAATTCCTTTTGCCATAGAGTGGAGGTATGTGATGCGACGCGATCTTCAAATGATCAATTAGATGCCGTAATTAGTGCGTACGCTATCGCCTTATACGGAAACGAATTCATTAGATGCAATTCTTTAATGGATCGGGTTGCACAATTATTTTACCGAAGAGACACCACTCGGATTTGCTTCGCTTATGGATGGTGCGACTAAAATCGGTTTAATTTAAAACTTCGTGAAATATAGATTCGTTATCGAGATCGTCACTCTCGCTTTCAGGCACGATTCCCTTTTGTGCCCCATATCTACCGGCATCGGCACATCGCTATTTCTTATCGACAGCGTTTACGTAAATGATCCAAATGCATACAGATTATCGCGGACAATAGGCTTCCGTCTTTTTGAACCGCCTTCCTGAGTCAATAAGCTTCAGAGGAACGAGCTGATGCTGAAATCGGTTTATCGATCGGCGCAAATGCCAGAGTTTAAACACTTAACGTCCCGAAATAAGGATGGATCGGTCTGCCTTGCTCAACTTTGCTCGAAAGGGATTTTTGCTAATTAATTGTCGCGTTTTGCAAAATCTCCTATTTATTCCTATTTCTGAAATACCACAGTGTGTTTTAAAAGGCGGTTTCACGAGGTTAGTCCTTAAACGGGCCACCTCCATAAAAATATCACTAATTTGCAATAATATTTTTGTTCATATGCAAAAGTCACTCTCTCGAGATGATGGTCGTAAAGTGATGTGGTACCGTAATTAATATTGTACGTCAGTTGGTAAATCTGCATAAGCTCTTGCGGATGGTGATGCAGCCTTGCTCTGGATTAATATTCGAACAAAAGGATCATTTTCGCAAATCAATTTCTCAATGTAAATTGCACGACCGAGACACACAGATACCCGCCGATGTGCATCTCTAGTCTTTTGCCGTATACCATGACAACTTTGCAGTACCTCACGGACACAGACCCACCATTTTAACACGTACCCGGTGCATACCGTATATTGCAACTTGTAACTGAAAGAAGATACACTTTGAAAAGCGACCGAATAAATAAAGGATTTGCACATGGGGATTGCAGTTTCGAGCGCCTCCAAAGAGAATGTTGTCATGTAATTGGATACATTACCATCCCTATACTTGGATCTCCCGCGACTAAAAAATACGATAAAGCGACTCAAAATTGCAAAAATGGAGTCTCTCGTTGCGATGATGCACTAAATACATGATAGTGAATCACGATTTAATGGGTATATAAACCGAGACTTCTTCCACATTTTCATTCAATATCACCGTGTCTTCGGCTTTAGACTTTTGCTTGGGGTTGACTCGTCGGCATAGTGTGTACCGACGTATGGTCGTGAGCTTTGCATAGTGCTACTGACTAACGGGAAAATGCAGAAGGTGAGAATTTCCATTTTAATATTCAAATAATTTCGCTCCATAAAATACAATTTCCCAAAATAATTTTAAACAGACACTTTGTTGGTATCACCAATGGAATTTGGTCTTTTCTTTTCCCTTGACTTGCTCTTATTCGGATAAAGACCTTTAACCCCGGTTTCGAATGAAAAATCACTTAAACCAGTTTCTTTTATGGGAACAATTATTACCGACCGCAGACGATTCGCAGAAAAGATTTCCCATAAAGGAATGATTGGTTTAAGTCATGAACCACATTCGTTAGGTAATTATTGTTTTCAATGGTTTCAAGACCTTCATATTGGTCTTGCTTCCTTGGGTTGGAGTCCTGAAAGCAGAGCCGCCTGTAAACTCTTATCTACCACCGGGCAACAACGGTAAGTACCTCATAATTTTTGCATATAATTCAGCCAAAATACTCATTTGCAAATAATTAGCATTTCACGAGACAAATAAATTACGCAAATTAATGCACATCAGACCGTTAACAGGTTATTTCCAGTTGACAATCTGTACGGTTTACCTATTTACCCACATTCGAAAAACGCATTACATATTCCGAAATTATTATTATTATCATCGCAAAATTATGCAAATTCAGGAGGGAACCCAAGTTCGACGTATGGCCCTCCGGGCTTCCAGCCGGGTACACCAATCGGAAGCGGAAATGGCGGCCAACAACCTCCCCCATCATACAACCCCCCGAGCGGCGGTAACGGAGGATTAGGCGGCAGAAACCCGGACAGCGACCAAAGACCAGGAACCAGCTACCTCCCTCCAGGACAAGGAGGCGGACCTCCCAGTAACACCTACGGACCCCCGAGCGGCGGAGGAAATAACGGAAACACACCGCCCGGTTCCACGTACGGCCCTCCGGGACAAGGCGGCGAAAACGGCGGCGGAAATGGCGGCGGAAATGGCGGCGGAAATGGCGGCCGAAATGGTAGACCCTCTTCAAATTACGGGCCACCTTCTCAAGGCGGTAACGGAGGAGGCCGAAACGGTGGAGGCCGACCCTCTTCCTCGTACGGACCCCCGCAGCAAAACGGAGGCGGCAATGGAGGAAGACCTAATGGTGGTTACTTACCCCCCGGACAGGGTAACGGTGGTAACGGTGGTTCCCGAGGAAACGGGCAAGGACAGGGTAGGCCCGGTTCGACTTATGGACCCCCCGGTCAGGGTGGAAACGGTGGAGGAAGACCCGGATCCACGTACGGACCTCCTAGTCAAAACGGGAATGGAAACGGAAACGGAAATGGAAATGGAAATGGAAATGGAAATGGCAGGCCGGGTGCCACGTATGGAGCGCCTAAACCAGGAGGAAACGGAAACGGAGGATCTCAAGGTATTTATTATGCCGATACCTCCTTGAAAATTGTTGTCATGGGTGCTCTAGGAGGGCGACCTGGATCAACTTACGGGCCCCCCAGTCAAAACGGTAATGGAGGAGGACCCCCCGGTCAAAGCTATCTTCCGCCCGGTCAAAATGGAGGTGGACCCCCGTCCGATACTTACGGCCCTCCCGGTCAAGGATCTAACGGAGGCACTCCTGGACAATCCTACCTTCCTCCCAACGGTAACGGTAATGGTAACGGTGGTAATGGAGGGTACGGAAGCGGTCGGCCTGATGAAGACGAGGTGAGTTGGTCATTTACGCTAAAGCTCATTATTCTCATGAGAAACTGATTTCAGGGTCCCGTGAAATACGAATTCGAGTATGAGGTAAACGATCCGGAATCTGGTACTCAGTTCGGTCACCAGGAGTCCAGAGATGGGGACAGAGCCACAGGCGAGTACAACGTCCTGCTGCCGGACGGTAGGAAGCAAATTGTGCAATATGAGGCAGATTCAGAAGGATATAAACCAAAGATCAGTTACGAAGGTAGCTACCAAATTGGCACTCACGACCTACATTATATCGCTATCACATTGCACTTAACAACTGGGCTTCTGCTGGACTAATTTTCAGACAATATTAATACAAAACATTACACTCCGATCATTCGTGACACTGATAGTTTATGATTTCCGTAGGAGGTGGTAATGGGAATGGCGGGTATCCATCTGGACGACCCGGGGGACAAGGCGGTGGCAATGGCGGTTACCCATCCGGGGGCGGCAACGGTGGTTATCCTTCCGGTGGACCTGGAAGCCAAGGGGGTGGCAATGGAGGTTACCCCGGAAATGGTGGTGGAGGTGGGAGCAATGGATATCCCAGTGGAGGTCCAAACCAAGGCAACGGGGGATCTGGTGGAAATAACGGATATCCAAGTGGTCCCAGTCAAAATGGGGGTGGTGGGTATCCTTCCGGAGGCGGTAACAACGGCTATCCATCAGGAGGTCCCTATTAACTTCAGTAGCTGACTGTAGATACCTTATACATTATTACAACTTTCACACTTTTTGCATTTTTGCATCGAAAGAGAAATATTATCTGAATCCATGTTAGACGCACATCATTTGCATGTAGATACTAATAGACTTTAATTTATTCTTTTAGCTCAATAATGTTCGTTGTAGTAAATGCCTTTATTGGTTAGATTAATTGACAACGTTTAGTTATAAATGACGACTGCTTCGTTTTAAGGATTCCGAGATTACACAATAAACTTCTGTATATATCTGTAAAAAATATACTTGTACCTTGATTATATCGTTTGACATATCCTTTGTTCATTGCGTAAAGTGAAATTCCAAATTTTGTGATGATTTGATACAAGACAAATCGAATAAATTTATTTATCGTGCAAATCATGACAATCACTAACAATATTTTTAATGATTGTGAACGCATGCATATGTTTAATTACTGGAATTATTCATACGACGAAGAACAGCATAGCAGGAATACGATTGGCGTAAAACCTAAAAAAAATATCAGAGTATATGTATAGTCGAAATATAGGCTATAAGAACTGCTTTACCAGCATAAAGGTTTGCAAACAAACTTTGAAAAAGTTTATAGCGTAAAGCTCCAGTGGTTTTTGAGTTCTATGAATGAAGAATATCAAATTATTTTTGAATTTCTTAGATCCATTCAACCATTGGCATTCGAATGCTGCATTGCATAGTTGTTGACTCTAAATTAATTAATAACAACATCATTTAATGATGTTCAATAATTATTTTTTATACCGTTATCATCACTTCATTTCCCCACAGGCAATACAAAAGTAATTGAAATGTAACCGATGTCAAATAAACTATTAACACAACAATTTCGCTACTTGAGGCTTTAATTAAGGACATTTCCATTAAAGTTAAACAAATTCCTGAAGCACTGTAAAAAAGTTGTGCCACTAAACAAAAATTCAGCATTTTGGAAACTTGCGTGAAGAACCTGCAAAATATGTCAATTATTGTGGGCACAATTCTAAAAACGACGAAGAATATTGGAACCGGGCATACTGTGGCGCTCGGTCACATTTTTGTACTTTTGGCGGACTTTTGGCTTGGTTTTTCCATTATTGCCAACGAAATCTTCTGGGCGGCTGATTTTTAAA
This sequence comes from Salpingus planirostris, assembly GCA_949788335.1. Taxonomy (NCBI): domain Eukaryota; kingdom Metazoa; phylum Arthropoda; class Insecta; order Coleoptera; family Salpingidae; genus Salpingus; species Salpingus planirostris. The sequence goes on along the minus strand of OX460918.1, from coordinate 5,097,445 downwards.
ACGTCCAAAATTCTCACCAAAATTGCAAATAAAGTGGCACTGTGGTACATTATGCACGATAGGACGATAGTCATAAACTGACCAACACATGACCCCCAACACCTGTCATTTTTCTTAGGTCACTTAGGTCACGTGTTGGTCAGTTTATGTTGGAATGATTATATCATACGTGAGAATACGCTTATGATGTTTTATGCTACGAATCAAATTTTCTTCCATTTCCAATTGTACATTTTTATCGTCACTGCTGTTATCAATTTCACCCAAATGTTTAATGTCGTCGCACAATAAATTGAATTGTGAGATGACCACAGCAAGAATATTAAACACTAAAAAGTCCATACCGAGGTGAATTTGCGTCATACTCATCGACACCATAAATTGGTGGAAGAACGTCAATTCGTAATTAGGCGATTTTAAAAAATCGAACGGATACCAAGCGATAAATGGCAAATGCCTCTCTTTCCTCGACGAAATGATAGCAACGATGGCCCAACTTATAACGCAGCTCGGAGGACCTACTATGAATCCCAAATACATGACATCAAAGACCTTATACAGTTTTTTGACAATTTTCAATTGTCTCTCGTTTTTCGGTTGAAAGTCCTTATCGTTTACCCTTGCATTAAGGCTCTCGATTTCTCTCCAGTTCACAATTAAAAAGTACAGCTTCATGTTGGTCATAAGTTTCGTGAAAGTAACCATGCCGATTGACGCAAACTCTTCTAAATGGTCAAAATGCTGGTAGATAAATGTTACAAGTGCGGCATTATGTAGATTGATTTGGATTATAACGAAAATTAAGTACGAAAAGAATAAAAACCGATACAATGGAGAGGCATTGTTACAAGACGATAATCCCCATGGTTTTAAATGATAGGAAGTTATTCTTCGATATCTCTCTTGAAAATCAAAATGCACTGACATATTGAAAGCTCTGCAACTTTCTTAATACTGTCCATTTATAACACTATCGTCGCTTATATACTTATATATAAATACCAGCTGCTGTTTCATTTGTAAATAGAGTAAACGTATAATTATCTGCGAACTGGGATAAAATATTATCGATACACCAAACTTCGAAAAAACAATATTTACCACTAGTACCTTATTATTATAGTAGGCATATTGAAAGTTCGAATATAAAATTGGATAGATTATTGCTTGTGAATATGTTATGCTTTATTAGTGCTAAGATTATTAAAATAATTGATGATGATGTTTCAATGTTATTATATCACGGTCAATTACTTTTTGGCATTCATATGTTGCAAAACGGCATAAAAAGAGTATGACTGTCTCAAAACCTAAAAGATAATATTATTATTTACAAGTTTTTTGAATAAATGAATCTACTTTACTTACAGCCATAAAACTTTGTAAGCTGACTTGGAAAAAGTTCGCCGCATATAGTATTAACGGTTTTTGAGTTCTATGAATGAAAAATGCCAGATTCTTCTTGAAATCCTTAGAAGCCACTATCCAATTGCATTGGAAGGCAGCCAAGCTCAACTCTTCACTCTGTAAACGCCAAAGATGCACAATTGTAGTTATCAGGAGTATCCTAAAGCATGAAGGAAAATTACTATTAGCATGATTTCATTGCCCCACCAGCAATACAGAAGTAGTTGAAATCCTAAACTAAATTGGTAAACTAATAAAGCCAAAAATTCAGTACTAAGAGGTGCTACCATTGTCATCTGTACCATTGTTAGACATAAAGCAATGGTACTGTAGAGAAAGTGTAGAACCATGAAAAAATTTAACATCTTTGAAACTTCTTCGAAAAACCTTGGAAAACATTTCATATGAATTTCACAATAACAGGGGGACAATTAACATTTACATTAAGATATGCTTATGATGTTTTATGAAATGAATCAAGTTTGCATTCATTTTCTGTTCGAATTCGTCTAAATTTCCTCGAAATTTGCGATTATTTTCTGTGATATTTTTAATATCATCACATAAAAGGCGGAATTGGGAGCCGACAACAGCCAGAATATTTAGCGGAATAAAATCCATGCCAACATGAATTCGGGCCATCCAAATTGAAAAAACCATTTGATGGAGAAACGTGAGTTCGTAATTTGGAGATTTTATGTAATCGTAAGGGTACCAAGCCAAGAAAGGCAAAGAGCGTTGATCACCGATTTCGAACAAGGCGTATGAACCCCAGCATAAGAGACAACCAACCGTGCCAATCTTAAGAATGGTATGCATCACTTCCAAAGTTCTAAATATTTTCTGTACCAGACCCAGTTGTCTGGCGTTTTTGGGCTGGAAATCAATTTCGTTTACAGTGTCATTCAGTTTGTTGATTTGTTTCCAATTAGCCAAAAGAAAATATATTTTTATATTGGTCATAGCTTTGGTGAATAGGATCAATCCGGTCGCTGCTAGTCCCTCAAAGTTGTCCAAATTTTTATAGATATTTATGGTAAGCGCCAAATTATGTAAATTGATTTGTATAATGACGAAAACTGTGAAGAGACCGTAGATCATATTGGCGCAACGTGTGGAATGTCCATCATACCATACTCCGAGAATTTTAAGCGTAGAACTGAGCTCTCGAAATTTCTTCTGAAAATCAAATTGTATTGCAGAACTCGTTGCAGACATATTCGAAACGGGGATATTTCTAGGGAACTGATCTGGATGTGGTTTTCAAGATCACTAAATGTCTAAACTGAAGAGTACCTATTAGGAAGTGTTTTATCTGATTGCGTGAAATATAATTTGGGGTTTGGTGAAAGGGTGTGAATTCCGTCAAGGTAAACAGAGATTCATGCATGTTTTATAAAAAATTATTGATCACAAATCTAAATTTTTCAATCAATTATCATTTTTTCAGAATAAATATTGTATATGGATTCATCAAAAATGTCTGAACCATATGTAACATACTACTATCTACTTAAAAAAATTATTTGGCTTTTTTAAACAAGAAAAATCTTTGAAATAATAATTGAATATGTACATAATTCTATCATCAGCTGTGTTTGTATCCTTTCTTTAGTAAAGATGCGAAATAATTTATACGAACTAAAGGTATAATTCCAGTACCCCGAATTGAAGTAAAATGTGAAATTATATGACTAGCAATACTGAAAAATTTACCGCCCTATTAAACGACAGCGACAGTTCAAGAATTAAAAAAAACTTAATGTTCGATTTAAAATTTTCATTTGCCAGGTGAAATGTGAAAATATTGTCTCGCATAATAATTGAAGATGTCATTTCTTTTCAATAATATTTGATGAAACATTCATCAATCTAATTGAAATTGTCGGCACCATAATTGGGACGAAATTGCTCTCGGAAGAATTTGAGTTCGCATTTTAAATGTCAGCCTATAATTGTTAACCACAAATAGGCAGCTTAATGATGATTCGATTTACACATATTGCGACAAAAATTTCTCGAATCGATTACCCATATCAATATGTTTGAAATTAAATCTACCAGTTTCGGCCATAAATTGAACCTTTTCTTCCGTGATTGCGCCATTGTCCTTAGGGGGATTAATTTACATTATGTATTCATGTAATAAGTGGTTATGTTTTAAGATTAATTCCTGGATTTGATGCCTAAGGTCAGATCTAGTTTTAATAAGGCACTACGGCGAATAATAATCGGACTAATATCATAATATGTAAGTATATTCTCTACCTATAATCTAGCTCACGAAAATAATTATAATATTAATAAATAACGTGAAATCATGTGAGATTCTGATGATCCTCTCTGTTAATTTGATTGAAATCGTGATATGAACGAGTTTAACCGTTCGCAAACAATCTTCAATGGTCATACTTTGTGCAGATTGTAATCCTTCAGGCAAACAGATTTCTGATGAGAATTTCAACGCAAGATTATACATCTCGATTTTCTCACCGTGGTTTCGCAGCGGAAGATTTTTATGTAATGGAAAGCAAACTGGCCGAAAAGCGATCTCAAAAATTTGGTTTCAGAATCCGACGAATATTTTTTGACACTATAAAGACTATTGTTTGTGCTTGTTTGTACATTGCATAACAATAAATGATGGAAAATTGTAAAACATGACCTCTTTGTTACATATTCGTTACGGTAAGTGTAGCATCACCCGTGAGTTTATAAGTGAAAGTACACTAATTTTTAAGGTTTCATTGCAGCCTCACTTTATATGCTTATTAATTCCGAAAAGAACCGAAGCAATAAATTATATCTTCATGCCCATTACATCCATTTAATTGTATACTAATTTATGCATACGAATTCTGTTCTAATAAATTTTGAGGCAGTCATCTTACAAGAAGATGAAAATTTCATAATTTTATATTATAATTACAAAAACGTGTGCCGTACGTTATACTTGATTATAACTATATGTGAAATTATTATACTTGGTATAGAAATTGGCAAGGCATATAGGTATGCACTATAAATAAAATGGATATAAATCTATGAAAGTAGGTGGACAATTTTGTATTAAATTAGACAGATAAAATATATGCTTACGGATGAGATGTGTTAATAATGCTTTAAGCTTTTCAGCGCTTGAAATAAATACAAAGTGCCTCGACTCTCCAAGGATGTCTCTACAATTCGAGATCGCGATGATCTAATATTGCTAATAATTAATGTGTACATCTAATAATTAATAATAACCATCAGTTGGATACCTACTTACAAATGTAGTACCTGTATAATTTTTTGCACAGATAGATGTAATTTGCATCCTCTATAAAAGTATTCCAAGTGTAATATACTTCGTATCTAGACATTCATACACGTACTTATGATAGAGCAAGGAAAGATATTTCAAAATATTAATGTTCAATAGATCTCATTCAGTAGGTACTCGCAATTGCGTTATACGTGACAAATATAAAAATAATCCTTCTAAATTGAGTTCGCACGGTACCCTTTTCAAAAATCGAAAAGATAGCTCATTTGAAAATATTATATTCATTTCTAGCACTTCCTGAAGACATAATATCGTGGCTTCCCTCACATCAATCTTCGGCAATATTTGTACAGTACAAGATAATCCCATATTTTACTGTAGAGATAATTCGACTTGATGCGGCAAATTAACGGCTCCAGCCCGATTTTAGTGCCCGTTCCATAAATGCGTTCCTAGCACCTGTATAATTGATTTGCTACATCAGCAATTCCGCCTAAACTGAGCACGTTACACAAGCCCCGCAAAAGCATGTAATATCAGCGTGAGGTACGCAGTAGGGACCTTGAGCGGTGGGTGGTAAATTTCTTCAACTTGATCGTGATGGTACTTTCATTGTGGCAAATATGGAGTGTAAAGTGTTTATTTCATTTCTCCCGTGCCTAATAGTTTCGCAACACCGGTACTCTTCTCGAGCCCTATTCCGCTAATATCAGAGCAAAGATGACCCAGTTCGGAGTACCGACGCTTATGCCCGGTGCTACACCTTATGATTTATTTTAATGACGAGCGCCTTGATCTGCTTATGAAATTACCGCCATTTATCACGAGGATTCGTTTTGTTATTATTATTATTTTATATAGAAAAAGTGCAGAGATTGCGCTTTTTCATTATCATTGTACTGGATAATACCTAAATAATTACTCCTACAATCCGCTTCGGCTATTCATATCGGGTCGGTATTATGAGAGGACCATTGCGAAATGCGGCTTTGAGATGAACTCGAGTGCGTCGTACCTACACCGAGATTAATTAGAAACGGCCATACTTGAGATGAGACCGTTTTTATTCGTATCATCCGTGATCCATCACCAGCATCATACAAAGTCGTTGGGAAATTTTCCTAATACATTTCAAGTAAAATGAGACCGACATCATGTAAAAGATTTCTCCGGGAATATTTCGCCTTGAAGAGTCATCGATAGACAATAAAGACGAACCAATTTTACACGAAGTACCCTTAATTGTTATCTCGCTTTTAACGTTTCTAGCGCATTTACATCGAGTCGCTTTTTGCCTAACCCCGAGCCATCATCCATGAAGAATCTTCCGAGAAGCTCCGATAGCATCTTAATGGAGGAGCTCACATTGTATCATTGTTACGATTTTATTAAATCAACACAAACAAATTACGACAAATTTCTTTCACGTCTTTCGTTGCCTTGATCTTTCGCATTGTCTCAAGCCGATCTGAATAAGCAAACATCTCTATGAGATGAATGAAAACCTCGTGCATTAAAGCGTACCCACCTCATACCTTAAATAATGTGCGTCCTAGATTTCGACGAATGCGTGACAATCGTACCGGATAATTAGTACGAATGGAGCGACTCGGCCCATTATCCGATTTTCAATGTTTTCTTTTGGGTAGGTTCCTCGCCATTATCCGGACCTAGCATTGAACTCTTTTTGACACAGGGATCTCGTATAATACGCCGCTAATCCAGAATAGGTCAGGGTGTGGGACGTTCATGACGAAAGGATACCACCCATGTGTAAATTGAATCGGCGTTTGATGCCGGCCAAGTCTTCCTCGTTCGCAGAGGTGATGTGAGAATTGATCACCGTAAAAAGACACGAAAATTAGCTTTTAAAAGTCCATGATCTGACGCAATTACCTTAACGAAATATCGTATCCATTTGATCATGTTACATAATAAATTGTTACAAAATATAACGCTCCTAGAGAATAATGATGGGACGGGGCCTTAATTTTCGTTGATAACATTCGGAGGAATCATTTCAAAACTTCTACTTAGTGCAGATAGTAGGGACGTAAGAATTCGATTGTCTGCGATCACAATAAAAAATGGTAAGACGTTTAAGTTGCTTCAGATTGAGAATCCATTGTTTACTGGTGTACGATTTTGAAACAGTCCTTTGCTGCTTGTCCCAATTATCGATCTGCAATTAATGCGTATCGCTATAATTAGGAATAATCAGCGGTATTACAAAAATGGCTACAGGAAATTACAAGAATAACTTGAGCTAAACAAAAAAATGTTACGCTCTACATGGGCAAGTTATTTCAAATTAAGACTGGCATTTTTCGAAAAAAAATAGAATTATTATTTATCATTGTGGCATCACTATTATTCTTTGTCACATGATCTCATCGACCCGAGGAGCTAATTAAAGTACTGTGGTACGGAATACTGCAAGGTTAATTGGTCTTTGAATCCGTTACATATATTTCATGCGGCCCAACAATGATGACGTTAATGATGGAGATGAACCACGTGAAAAGACTGTCCCTGGTGGTGTACGAAATGAATCGATACAAGCTAAAAGTCAATGGCGTTATTATTCCCATGATGGTAATCCTGAATCGTGTTGCTCGCAGGTTAAAGTTCCATATGCGGTCTTTAGCGGATGTTGCATTCATTGACTTATCATTAAATTTACAATTCAACGACTCGGCCGATCTAAGTATAGATGTAATCCATTTCACGTTTTCCACATAAAACTTCATATTAGAAGAAGTGCAAACCGCTCATTTGCATAACGGACTCAATACATAAGTAGGTGATTTCGTATTTAAGTCTGGCATGGGGTGAACGAATTCCGTTTTAGGCTTAAAGAAGATACGTAACCATGAAATGAATCAGATATCTTGTCAAAATCAATTATTCCGTATCGCTACCAAACATCTACGATTTGAGTGCCAAATATGTGATTTCTATTATCATAAAGGATGATACCTTTTTAACGACCTCAACATTTCGTAATTGCACGCGACAAGTAAAATCGTCTTGTTATTTATCGTCGGACAAATCGAATCACAATACGAAATTACGAAATTTATTGCGACATTTTTCAAAATCTGGACTGGATCATTATTGGGTGATCGAATTTTTCTCGCTTGTTGCTCGATGGTCGGTTCGGTCGAAGATGGGTAGGCCAGCAGGATTTGAAAAAGGATATGGCATGCAGTGTAACATCTTGGGAAATCTTGACATACTATCCCAATAAATGTGAAATGTATCGAGCACCGAGATACAATAATTCTATGATGATACACTCTTGAATGACAACTCATTAATTATCCAGTAACGAAGCGTTATTGTAACTCTGGAAAAAACGGTGTTTTGTTCGAAACCAATGACGAAATTACCGCATGCATCTGAGTACGTACCCACACGTATCAGAAATTGCATTCGGACGTATTTATGTATTCAACAAAAAGTGAAATTGAAACATATAAACCCATAATAAAATTACTACTTAATTGAATATCTACCGGCTATGTGTATAATACCCACCTACTAAGAGGTAGGTATAAAATTGCAAATAATCTCAGGTTGCATCATACGGATGATTTATTACGATTTGTATTTTCCTTCCAGTTTCATATAAGCATCAGCGTATGCGAAAAATTACGCATCCACGTGGGAATTTTCGAAAAGAGTCATTTAATATTGAAAATTTCAGCTCTAATGAGTAATCGGCGGATGTGCTCAAGGATTCACGTTTGTTTTCAATTAAATCCGTAAAAGATAATAAAAGATGTACTGAAAAAATTAACCTCCTGGGAATTTGAGTAATTAATTTTGGTGACTTCTCCAAATTAGTATATCAATATTCTTGTTTATCCTCATTAATTTTTTATAATTATATGGGGTCTTTATAATTTATAGACGAATATAGGAAGTCCGCATTTTTGCAAAAATATTACGTGAATTTCAACTAATCACATTAAGCGCCTACTTAATAATATAACAATGTAAATTCTTGGCGAAGTTACGAAAGGAAATAAAATCTGCCTAATTTACCAATAAAAATCTAACAAAACCGAAATTATGATTATACTTGATTAGAAATTGGCGAATTTCGCATTCGAAAATCGTGGTAGGTTTTAGGTGAACCCTCGCCACGAAATATAAAATATTATTATGATGATGGTCTGATTTCTCAAGAACGTGATTTACTTTAAAAATCAATTATGTAAGGACTCATCATGAAAAGAAAACGTCTCGAAAATATTATTACCGGTTTTGATTGATATTTTCATCTCTGTATTATGATATATCTCTTCACGAGTCTGATGTGATTGACAGACGGTAGTTCCCACACATAAAAAACGTACCTAATACTTATTACCTACGGGTAATTAAAACTATTTTGTAATGAAACAAAATACGTTATTGGTGTGTAACGTATTACATTATTTTTGAGATGAACGAATCGTTATTCCAGACCATTACATAACACTTATCTTACTTTTCCAAAGCTCCCAAGTGTGCAAATTAAAATCCTGAAGGGATTAAACGTTAATACAACAAAATAGCTAACTTGTAATCTTCACTAATTCAAAAACGAATCAGCATTACGATAAAGGCCGTCAGTCCCGGTTGCCAACGGTACACGGTACTAGAAGTAACTCATCGAGATGAGATCGAAAGTGGTGCGATAAATTATCGAATTGTATAAGGGAATCGAAGATCATGAGGTGTCGTTTCGCTCTCGTCCGTTTGTCTTAATGAGAGAGCGGAATGGAACTAGATTGGCACCTATAGGCAAGGTACACACCGTAAGGTAGAGGAGGGTGAATTTTTGTGGTGATGGTACCGCGGCAAGGTTTTGGGATGAAAGTGAAATAATTTGTGAAGATTACACCCACTGTGTCTCACTGTGGCCGTTAACTATAAAAGCACCCAAAGTGGTTGGACGAATTCAGATCATCCCAGATCATCATATCGTCCACTAATAAAAAGTGCTCCAACGCCAAGTACCACAAAAGTGCGATTCATCATGAAGGTATGATGGAAAAGTGCGAGTGACGAAAAGTGATTAACGAAAATTTGGTATACCGTTTTTGTAGGTGGTCGCGGTCCTTTTTGCAACGGTTGCCCTAGTTTTGGCGGAACCACCGGCACCCAACAGCCAGTACTTACCCAGCAACCAATATGGGGCACCCAGGGCCTTCTCGCCACCGTCCCCCCAATACGGAGCACCCGCCCAAACTTCTGCAGTAATCAGGCCTAACTCCCAATACGGAGCCCCCAGTTCGCAATACGGAGCCCCCAGTAACCAGTACGGACCCCCCAGCTCCCAATACGGACCCCCAGGAGGCGGATACGGCCGTGGAGGCGCCGACGACCAATCTGTAAGAAATCTCTTTTGCGGTGAATTTACGTAAATCCTTTCTAATTATCGCTCGCGGAAAAGCCTCCTCGGTGTAAATAACGGCAGATTCCATAGGGATGGCACCGTTCTTATTGCCGCGCCTCTTTCTCGATTTTCCTCGTATGCGCCGACGATTTATTCGACTGCTTTCTGATTGCGAAACGCGTTTCACCTCTCCGTCTGAGTTTTCTGAAAGACGGAATGTTTCACAGGAGCCGGCCAACTACAACTTCGAGTACCACGTGGAGGACGCGCAGTCCGGCAACGATTTCGGGCACGAAGAGCAGCGCCAAGGGGACGTCGCCCGGGGCAGGTACTTCGTGCTGCTTCCTGACGGCAGGCGTCAAGTTGTGGAGTACACCGCCGACAACGAGGGCTACAAACCGAAAATCTCGTACGAGCAGGTCGGCGGGGGCGGTTACCCCAGTGGAGGGCCCGGCGGGTACCCCGGTGGCGGCAACAACGGCGGTTACCAATATTAACTCTCATAGGTTCGTTAGAAAATTAAGTTGAACTTGACCAAGACTCGATCATAATCAATGTGATAAATCCATTAATCATCATCGAAGGTTTGGTCAAGTTTTCAAGTACCTTCAGGCTTTGAGTGAGCCCAATATTTGGGATGCTTAATACCGTGTAGATCATGGAAATTTCGAGTGACTCAAAATGACGAAAATGGATCATGAATTATTTGATTTAAATGAAAATAACGCGAAATTTTTTAAACTGCTCCATCATTCTTACGACTCAGTAAAAATGCATGGAGAGTTTAATCGAATTTGCAGTTAATATTTATTTTAATTACGCCATATTTAATTGATAATATAGCTTCTGATATGTATAATTTAATTATGTTTACTACAGTGTATTACCTCTATTTTTGTAATAAAGTATCTTTTGCATTACTTAGTGGAATTCTTTTTTGTTGCATCTGGTGGTGATGCGCAATCGAAATGCCTCTAGATATAAACAACGACGAAGAATTTGTCTCTAATGGTGAGAGAGAATGTAATGTGCTAATATCTATTTGATTTTAATTAGTTGCGGCTCGGTAACGGCAGACAGCGCGCTTCGCCAATTAAGCCGGCAAAGGAGGAGCAGAAAATGGTGCGTGGAAACGACACCCACACGGTTCGTGCGAGAAATTACTTCACCGCACGAATTGTGCAACTACTTTAAATCGAGAGACTTGCGATAACGCCATTTCGATGTCAAACTCGGAGAATATGGCGGCTCGGCAAGTTGGTGGAGGCAATCAAACATCAAAACGAACTTTTTACGCATATTAGTCGATTTATTTACATGAATTACAAAGAGGTACATAACATAATAATAATAAAAAAGTTATATTACAACCACGAAAGCTGAACACAAATCACACGAAATGTACGAATTGTTTATCCACTTAGTACTCGATCCCATGTCGGTATTATGTACTAACTACTTTAACGCTATCTATTCACATCCAATAGTTTTGTTACAACCAAAAACGATATAGAGAACTTTATACAGAAGCTGGGCGACCATCAATTTCATTTCCGACCTATTCACGTGTAGGTAATAAATCCAATAAGCCGAAATCACAATCACAAAAGTACCTGTTATAAATGGAGGGCAATATGCTACTACGCACTTCTAGTTTCAACGATTTTCATCAATATTGCACTACAGAATTTTTAAGGGTGGATGGCTCAATTTACAGCCATTTTTTTTTAATATCCATCATAGATTTTTAAACAAATTATTCGAGTTAATCTTGACTGTATCATATTATTCCGATAATAATTAAGTTAACGAATATGATATTAAAGCTTAAATTATGTCTTTTTATTAAAGAACGACTGTTTTAATAATTAAATCATCATCATTATTATATAAGTAAAATAAATTAAAGTGATCTTCGTGCCGTTAGATAACGTGCCGTTTTGTCGTATCGCTCTAAAAATATCACACAAAAGCACCGGTTTCCTCTTGATTAATAATATCAAACAAAATGAAGCGATCTTGAATCACTACAAAGAAACAAAACGACCGAGCCTATCTAAACGACTGAAATACCCAAGTATTATTAAGAGTTGAGTTAATGAGTGTCGATTTATTGAATAACGCATTTATCCTTCGGTTGCAGCTCCAAATGTGACAGGTCTTGTTCGATCAAGTCGTCTTCTTCAATTCTGCCAACCCAAAAACCCAATTAATAAACACGTGGATGAAACGACAGTCTCAAACTTACGCTTTTTCTTGATTGTCTAAATGATGAACCAGCTCATCTCTTTTGTTCACGATTTGCACTAATTCATCGAGAAGCATTTGTTCGCGGGCCCTTTGTTCGTCAGTTTTCCGCCAGTCTTCGATCGAGGCGATCTTCTGCAATTCTGCGTTCAACATTTTGTACCTCGTCTCCAGATCGGCCTCCTTCTCCCTGAAAACGTCACGAAAACGTAAAACTGAATCGAAAAACCGCCTAGAGATTGTTACAATATGTTCAGCTGCATTTGCCGCCTCAAAAGCGCGTTCTTCTTGTTGACGAACATGAACCACTTCGCCATCAGCGCCTCCTCCTCCTCGTTGTTGCTGTTCGGCGACTCCATGACGACCCTTAGCTGCTTCTCCAGGATCGCGGCCTGTTCGTCTATGGCACTCTGTTCCCTCTCCAGGTCCTCCAGCTCCTTGTCGATCCAATTATGTACATCGATACCCATCTAGCGTGATCGAATTTCATTTCAGCCGGATAAAATCGCAACGAATCCACAGAAAGACTCACCTCTTTGAGACCTAACGCGTCTGGTAACTTGTCGGGAGTGATGCGCTCCCTATTACTACTATTACTTGGACTAGATTTGGCTGAGTTTTCGTCTAAACAACCCTCGAGCGTTTTCGACAGAGAGTACAGGTTCCCGTTCCTTTCGCCGTCCGCGCTGTTCTGCGGACTGCAGTCGTCGCCGCCGCCGCCCAGACGTTGCAGTTTCTCCTCGCGCTCCATGAACGTCCTGATCGACTCCGGGCTGACCCGGATTATTTCGGTCGTGGTGCCCGAACCGCGTCGGGCCTCCGCCAGGAGACGCCGCGCCCTCTCCCTGAGCTGCGCCTGTCTGTCGTCCTCGGACTTGAGGGAAAGTAAATTCGTGAAAAAACGGGCCGTCGCACAATCTTCGTCCTGCGATTGGTCGATCTGCGGGCGGCGGCCAATCACAGACGAGGACTCGGCGCACGCTGTCTTGCGCACGTAACCTCGTTCGCATCTCGAAAGTGAGCGACTTGGAGTTAGGTGAGCGTCAGACAACCGAAGAAGTCAACACGAGAGGAAGAATCGTCAACGGAACCTCCGATTGGTCGAAAATTGGCACATTTTTTTATTTTAGGAACGATAATGGGGTACTTTTGACAAATCGGTATCTATTTCAGCCTGACGAATTTACTGCTAAATCTAAATTTACTCTAAAATCTCTGTAATTCTTTTGATAATCAAAGAAATGTTTGAAAAATCCGAAACCGTTCACAAATCTCAGGAAAAGTTCCCAACAAATTCTTCAAATCTTAGCAAATCTTGTCAAATCCACCATGAAACCTAATCACGTGTCATTTTCAACCAATCAAAATAAAGATGACTACACTGCCATCTGTTGCTGATACTGTTCTGACAAATGCAGAGATTTTAGGATTTTACTAGAAATGACAGAGATAATGTTATTATTATCTCTGGAAATGCCTAGCAACTGTCACCAATTGATTAGCAACAAGCTAGTTGCTGGGCATTTTCAATAAAAATCTTCGCATTTGGTTAACTATGGGTTAACTTTAATGGCGGATACCATAAAATCAAGTTAAGCTCAAATTGCTATTTTAATCAGTGCTCATAGAATGGAACTGACCATGGGCACTTGAGGTAAACCTCCAACTAAATTATCTAAAACTCCAATATATTTTCAAAATTTTATAAAATCTCCCAAATCAAATCTTACAGAAATCTACCAAGATTTGAGCCAAATGACAAATGTCAGAAAATTATTGACCAAGTAATAAATAAGCAGTCGTTTTAAAACGGCATAATGTTCTTATGACAAGTCTTCATCGTGTGATACAGGCGTGTACAGGCCGAGAAGTGAAAGTTTTTCCGAAAATAACAATAAAGGAAGCATTCGACCAACGAAACGATATTAATCGAAAGAGATGATGAAAGCATATTAATAAAACGAAAATAAACGGAAAACAAAATGCTCTACGTACCTTCGTCGGGGATGCGGCAAGAACGAGGCTATCCTTTCTGGCTTGCTCTAGCAACTGTCTCGCGCGCTCTCTTTGCTCTGAATGGCGCATAAGTATTTGCTGCAGACGCGTTAAAAACATTTTAATGCGAAACCAACCCTTCACACCAAAACATTACAAATCGTTAGAAATCGAAAGCGTAAACTCGATCGAACCACGCAACAAATGCGGTCCTACATGTAGACACAAAACTCGACAAACGGAAACATATCCGTATCACTACCAGATCAAGTGCGGACGGTACGGTATTTCACAAAAATAACGTGGAGTGAGAGGTAATAATAAAATGCATTAGGTAACTGAACTAGATGAATAATAATCAAAAGTGAGTCTAGAGTGAAGTAAATAGAGATGCGACTTACGGGGTTGGGTTTTGGCAATTCGGTCAAAACTTCGTCTTCGTTCTCCTTGACTCGGGCGGTTCCGTCCCCGGAATCGCCATTACTGAACTCAGGTACTTTACCGTTGACGACGTCTTCATCTTCGTCATCCGAACCGAAAGGATCTGTCAATTCCCGTCTGGTCATCAAGAGCGGCTTGACCGTTTCGACCTTTTTCGACTTGTCTTTCGTGGGCGACGTTGACAAGACTTTGCTCATTATGCTCTTGGACCCCGAGAAGATGATGTCCTTCACGTCCTTGACCGTCGTGGGCGACTTCTCTTTCGGCTCGGCCGGTTCGTTGGTGTTCTTCAGCGACAGGTGCAGTTTCGATTTGAGATCGTTCGAGTTGTTCTGGTTGGCCTGGTTCAGCTCCTTCTCCTTCTTGCACTCGAACTCCTTGCCCCGTTTCGACTGGCGCAGACTGATGATCTCCTGGCCGAACACCTGCTTCGTGATGTCGGTGTCCTTGTCCGTGTTGAACTTGCCGATGACGTAGTTGCTGTCGTCGGTCGTCTTGCCGATCTGCTGCACCTCGAGCTGGACGCCGGTGAAGTGCGCGCGCAGCTGGTGCAGGTAGGTCATGACGGCCAACTTGTCGGGCACGGCCAGCATGTGCATGTCGGTCGGCTCGATGACCCGCGGGATGCCCAGCTTGTCGCCGGCGTCGAACGCGATCTTGCAGTTGCCCTTCACGTCGTGCGGCGACAGCGCGTCGATCTCGCTGAAACGACAACGGAAACGTTACCACAGGGTCCTTCGTTATCGTCCGCGCGAAAATGATTACATCAGGTCCGGCTTGAAGTGGTGGATCAAGGCGCAGAAGGCCATGCCGTTCCGCCAACTGGTCGTCAGGTTCGTCACCTTGACGCCTGCGTAATTCTTCGTCATTTCTTTGCACCACTCGAGGAGATCTTGACCTGATGAATAAAATTGTCAATTTTTGATTTTTAATGTTGATTAACACCAGTAGTACCCAAAGTGGAACAGTAATGAATGTGAAATGTTAACGAATGTTCAAGAACAGTGGTCTCGTTGTGAAATGGAGTGAATGAGGAATAATAGTTTATTGAAGATGATGATGAATTGATAGTGAATGTGAAATGTTAGTGCAATCATAATTGTGATATGGTTGTGAAATGATAGTGAATGTGCAACAGGAGTGAATATGAAATAGTAGTGAATATGGAGTAATAGAGATTGGGGGATATTAGTGAATGTGGAATGTTAATGAATAAGCAATAATAGTGCAATGGTTGTGAAATGATAGTGAATATTAAAGTAGTGACTGTGGAACTATTAGTGAATGAGAAATTATAGTGAATGAGGAATGATAGTGGATGGGAGATGATAGTGAAGGTGGAATGTTAGTGAATATGCAATAGTAGAGTGAATGTGGAATAGTAGTAAATGTACAATAGAAGTAAATATAAAAAGGTAGTGAATGAGAAATTATAGTGGATGTGGAATAATAGTGAATGGGGGATGATAGTGAATGATAATGCAATAATTGGGATAAGGTTGTGAAATGGAGTGAATGGGAGATGATAGTGAAGGTGGAATGTTAGTGAATATGCAATAGTAGTGAATGTGGAATGTTAGTGAATATGGACGATAGTGAATGAGAAGTTATAGTTAATGCAGAATAATAGTGAATGGGAAATGATAGTGAATGTGGAATGGTAGTGAATATGAAATGTAAAGTAAGTAAATTAATGATGAATCTGTAATATTAGTGAATGTGCAATAGTAGTAAATATGCAATAGTGGAATCTTGATTAAATTGAATGAAAGGAGAATAATAGTAAATGAAAAATTATAGTGAAGGTGAAATAAAATAATAGTAAATACTAAATCTGGAATAGTCGTGAAAGTGTAATGATATGTAGTAAATTGACAGTGAATGTGAAATCTTAGTGAATGTGCAAGAACAGAGGAATCGTCGTGAAATGGAATGAATGAGGAATGCCAATGGAGCCTGACAGTGAATGAGAAATGATACTGAATGTGCAATAATAGCAACTGTTAGTTCATAATAATGAATGTAAAATGGCAGTAAACATTTTACAGAGTAAATCGGGTCTGAATTGAGGCTCACCGGGGGTGGTCAACAATTTCTGTTGCTGGTTCTTTGGCACGTCGACGCCATCTTTGAGTTCCAAGGGCTTCAACTTCAAATTGAGACTCTTGACGGGCGGCGGTTTCGGCAGACTTTCGCTCTCCACCTCGACCTCCAAATTGTCCAAATTGTCCAAGAGGTCGCTGCACTCCTCCGAGTACGGATCGACATCATTTTCGGGAAAATCGACCGGTCTCGGCGGCGCGATCGTCGTGATCACTTTGAATCGGTCCGCGTCCGGCGAAAACGTCTCGGCCGTCGGCGTCTTGTCGTCCCGGGAGAACGATCGCAGACTCGCCACTGATAAAATCCGATCGTCAGTCGATGAGCGTTCCGCTATATCTGTCAAAGGACGTACCGCTTATGGGGGTGCTCGCGAAGTCCGACCCGGACAGACTGACGGTCATCTGCTGCACCTGCTGCGTGACCTCGTTGATGCTGCTCTTCACCGAGTTGTCGTTCTGGGAGAAGTCGTCGTCTTCGACGTCTTCCAGCGCGGCAATGTCGTCGCTGTTATTGTTCACGGACATCAGAGAGGCCATCGATTGCATGTCCTCGTCCCTGATTGGACAGAATTCAGATTTGTCAAGAAATGAGTTTTTTTTCTCATCTATGCGATTATTATTACGTTGCCTTTCCTTCTCTCAACAGAACACATGATAGGGTGCAGTCCAGTTTCGCGGTGGTAATTTTTTTCGTCGTCGGTTTGAAAACTATTTGGATTTCACTTTGAGTCGACTCGATGCTGGCATGCTTCCGCATGTTCACATGAGCTATGGCAAGCTGGCGACGTTTTCCGGTCGTGGGCACCTGAAATTCGTCCATTATTCGAAAATACTGGTAATTTCCTGACGTCGGTCGAGTCATGTATGCATTTAAATTCGAGTGAAATTCTCATTGACCTCTGTGGGACATAGGTACAATGGTTCAGATTATGCAGGCATTTTTAATATAAGTAAAAAGATATTTCAATTCAATTGTACTTCTATTTTGAATATATTATCATATTATCAAATATCACTGTTACAAGGTGCATTGTGCACAGAAATGTACCTTAGCGTGCCTAGCGTCATCAAAAATTGGGATATTTATCTATAGATTATGAATGAAATGTGTCCCGTTTTCCGATGCCGTCAGTGTGTTGCCGAAAAATAATTTTGTCGGAAAATCCGTTTCATATCGTAAAACAGCATAATGCAAACATGAGACATGAGTGCAATAAAAACATATCGGTTTAAATTTCAATAACACAAGCAATGAAAATGATATAGACCAGAGTCAAGGCCAACGTCTCTTGAACAAGTCTGGTGACAAGGAGGTGGATTTAAATACCTGAACCTTCAAGAATTTATCAAGAAAACAATGATAAAAGTGTAAAACGAAAATTGACAATGACGAAGAAAATAAAAAGAAAACGCATACGATTACTTGTAATAATTCCGTTGTGTCCGTAGCAGATAAAGTAAAAATAGAATTGACCATAACACGTTTCGTATGCGCTAATTACAAAACACATGATGTCTATTCAAAACATCAAAAGTTAAAAAAAGATCTCCAACATAATGGACCAATTTTTGGGTGTTCGCCTCAGACTTAAACTAAGAAAGTAAGGAAAAAATCTCAATTTCCACTAATCATCGAGAGAAAACACAAGTTTTCGTCATCTTCATAAGGATGATCATCATCACAGGCACAACATCCTTATCACAAAAGGCGCCATAAATGGAAACGTAATGAACTCACATCTTCTATGATAAAGGACCAATCTTTATCCTCCAATTCGTTGGTCCTGGGATCTTTGAATAGGGTGATGGGTACTTGGTGGTTCTCCGGGACCGCCCACACGACGAGCCCCTTGTAGTGGTTCTGCAGGGTCGGCTCCCACGCCATCGGGGCGGACGCCACTCGGCGAGATCGACGTGACCACACCAGCGACAATTTGTGCGGCTCCCTGCGAACGAACGGGCTAATTAGTAGTCGCCGGGCAGAGCAGTCAATGACCAAATAATTAAAATTAAACAGGAAGCGCTCACCATTTCGAGGTGAACTCTACGGCGAGCTGATGATATGAGACCGTGAACTGGAACTTGGCGGCGCGCTTGTTCACCCGCTGGAGCCGTTTCCAGACCGATCCCATGCTGGAATCTGCACCGACACAAGCAGACATTGTCAAATGAGCAATCAGCTGTCACGTTCGGAGAAACATATCGCACTCAATTAAATTTAAGCATTTCTGGCATGTGGATACGGATACGAGTTATTCGATAACCGAGCTGTGATACTGATAACAACAGCAAGACGCAGTGCCGAACGCAAGATAGTGGAGGCATGACATTGGCCAAACAAAGTTGAACATGGGAGAGTGTAAATATTGATAGGTACCTTGTGATAAATTAGATGGCAATAGAATAATTTGTGCCGTCGCAGATAACGATCTGCATCGCTAAAGGGAACTTTGACTCTAATATTATTACCATTAACCTTGTGTATGATTCACTTTGGGTCGTCGCTTGAACATTGACAAATTTCCAAATTATTTTACGCATCATGTCAATAAAACAACGTACCTTTCTTATGTAATTGCACTTAGTTATTCATCGTGGGTGAAAATGGTAGTTCTAGTAATTGAAGAATTCAATTTCTCTTTGGTTCTTCCGAAAACTGGGCCCATAAGAAAATTGGTGAATTATTTTATTTTCCTACTGTCATTGTAGTTAAATGTCAGATATGTCATTTTTAATGGGACGGCAGAATTTCTCTCTGTCTCTCAGTCGGCTATGAAACATAGATATCTGTATATTACAATTTTTAGTTCACCTAAATGCTAATAGATGGCGGTACCCAAGTCATACGTGCTATTTTAACTCATGCTGGATTCTTAATATTTGGAACATCTTTGTCCTTATGTTCGCCTGTTCGAAGTAAATTTTGTGACGTTCTCTGGGGTGGAATTTTGTTGTGAATGCGGACAGGAATTTCTTTGATCTTTTTGCGAATTGTAAAAGCGTGTTTGGGGATCAAACAACATTTGGGACCATTGGAACCATAGTTAGTCTTTGAAAGAAAAAACTCCAAAAAAATACAAAAACCGCAAAGACTCTGATCACAGCTCTGATTATGACTCTGATCTTCTTTTCATCTAACTAGTTAACGTAATTCAGCAGTTAAATTGGTTGATTTTCATTATCGTAACAATCGTAACCGAGGTATTTAACTTATTCAATTGCAATATGAGGTGAAAAATCAACCCTTAATTTAGAAGCTTTGAACCGTTCACAAAAGTGTTCGAGCACCCTTATGCTATAATAACTGCGATAGCTAATATAAGCTATGGAGCAAAGAGCAAAGACCATGGTATAGGTAGTACTTGGTTTGTGGATGCAGTTGACTCCAAATTTAACCCTTCACTTCTGCATACTTAGTTCATAATAATGAACTTCATTCTTCATTGATCAAATTTCTTGTCCATTATACTTCTTTATGCACTTCTAGGGTGCTTATAGGTAAACATTTCTATAACTGGTGCTTCTACTGAAAAATAGTTCAAGAGTATTTCTGTTTGTAAGGCTCTTCCGTTTCTTATAAATTTCTGCATCATTACCTATACGTCAGGACTTTAGGGACAATCCAGATCAATGATGGAATATCCAGAGAGTTTTAAAACATGATTATAGATAAATAGAAAAAAACTGTATAAATAAAGAAACATATAAACAATCCTTGGACAAATCTGAGTCTGATTCAACTGGGGATGTCCCAAATTTTATATCTTCATTAGTTTAATATGGTTCAGAAATTATCTGTAACCTTTAGATATGTGCGGAATACAATGCACAGTGGACTGTATGACTATATGTACATAAGTAAACTTGAAGTTTATTTTATCAAAATAATACAGAAGGAAACATGAAGAAATCACTCGGTGTTACAGCAATCATCGTTGTAGGTAAGATCAAAAAAGAATAAAAGAATTGTTGTTACATTTCTTCTTTTGCATTTCTATTCTTTATACTCGTAGGTCTACTCGAAGTATCATCAACTAATTGCAAAAAATGTAAGTATTAATTATAACACTACTACCTATATGGATTCGTTTCATTAATTCAGACCACCATAATAACATTCTTAGGCTCTTCGTATTATTGGCGAGACTATACGGGTGATTTACCGGAAGACGCCATAATTGCAGGTAGAAATGACGATGAAACTATTTACATAGGACAAGTATACATTAGAGGATTTGAACTGTTACCGGCCACAATCCATCCCAATTTGAAAATTGCTACTACTAACGCTTATGGTAAAGTGTTCCACGTTGGAAAATATATTAAAGTGAGTTAGGTGTCATCAAAAGTACGTAACAAAAAAATAAAAAGTTGTTTTCAAGATATTATGTGGTAAATATCCAGCTGCATTCAAGTGGTTGCCAATAACAAGTAATCAATTGAGCGCCGTTCAAAATGTGAATCATTTAATATCTGGAGGCAGTGAAGTTGGAGAAAATCTCTTCATCAGCAGGAATTTGAACAACAGATCTTATGTAATCGGAAAAGTGTTTGGACATGATCGTAAAAATCGAGGCTCGTGGTATTGGCTCAACAACCATAGTGTTAATGTCTTATCGTATGAAGTTTTGAGCTATGATTGTAATAGTGAAATTCCCGATATCGACATTCGTACTGAATAAAATTATATTCATCAAGAATTGTGCATTTGAATTGAGAATCACAAATTATGTAGGTATATGATGTGTATACAACGTATTATTGAAAATGGGTAACATTTGAAGTAAAAATGGCAAGCAGTTTACTGCGCACTACTCAAAATATGATCGATCATATGATCGAGGCTAGGATTGTTCTTATAAATTAGGTAGGTACTACATCATTATACGTTAGGACATTTGGGACAATCCAGATCCAATGATCAGTGGAATATCCAGAGAGTTTTGAAACATGATTAAACAGAAAAAACGTATTCCTAATTAAAGAAACATATAAACAATACTGGGACCAATCTGAGACTGATACAACTGGGGATGTCCCAAATCAAATCTTATATCTTCATTAGTTTAATATGGTTCAGAAATTGTTTTTAACCTTTAGATAATATGTAAATGGAGAGTATAAATATACATTGAGTATGTAAACTTGAAGTTTATTATAATCAACATAATAAAGAAGGAAACATGAAGAAATCATTCAAATCAATCGGTGTTACAACAATTATCGTTGTAAGATCAAAAACGAATAAAATAATTGTTGTTTCATTTCTTCTTTTGCATTTCTATTCATAGTAGGTCTACTACTCGCAGTACCATCAACTAATTGCAACAAATGTAAGTTATTAATTATAACATGAATTCATTAATTCAGTCCAACACCAAAATCACATATTTAGGCTCTTATTCGTATCATTGGCGAGACTATACAGGTGATTTACCGGAAGACGCCATAATTGCAGGTAGAAATGACAATGAGACTGTTTACATAGGACAAGTTTATTACATTAAAAGATTTAAAGTGGTACCGGCCACAATCCATCCCAATTTGAAAATTGCCACTACTAGCGTTCATGGTAAAGTGTTCCATGCTGGAAAATATATTAAAGTAAGTAAGGTGTCATCAAAAATACGTAATACAAAAATCAATTTTTTTTTTTCAAGATATTATGCGGTAGATATCCAGCTGCATTCAAGTGGTTGCCAATAACAAGTAATCAATTAAGCGTCGTTCGAAATGTGAATCATTTAATATCTGGAGGCATCAGTGAGGATGGAGAAAATCTCTTAATCAGCAGAAATTTGAAACACAGATCTTATGTAATTGGGAAAGTGTTTCGGCATGGTCGTCAAAATCGAGGCTCGTGGTATTGGTTCAATAACCATAGAGTTAATGCCTTGTCGTATGAAGTTTTGAACTATGATTGTAATAGTGAAATTCCCGATATAGACATTCGTATTGAATAAAATTAAATTTAAAGCTTGTGCAGTTGTAAATCACAAATTATGGATATTATTGAAAATGGGTAAAATTTGAGGTAAAAATGGCATGCAGTTTAGTGAGCGCTACTCAAAATCGACAAAATCTGATCATATGATAGGATTGCTGAGTACTGTACAATTCTGATTGCACCACCGACACTTATAATATTCGATTTAAATTAAGCTTATTCGTTGACAATAATTGTTGACAACAATTTTATATAGTTAAGGATTATATGTAGTTTAAGGATCGGTTCAAATTTCAAGTGACAGTGGTGCCAATTGACCCTATAATAAACGTATGAAGTTTTAACCAATGATTGTACTGACTATTATCCTGATATTGACTTTCGTTTCGAAGATAAACGGTGATATTATATCATCGTGCTATCACATAAATAAATGTTACCTAATTATTCTTCAATATCTTTCACTTTTATGGGAGAAGAGATCTAGTTATTCCACCACGATCGTAGTAATGTAATGATATTGACACTCGCAATGTAGCAAATAGAACAAATGTTTGGTACTTAATTTATATAGCTATAGTTCGAACGCATTATTCCCAAAGTTCTATGCATAAAATCGAACCGCATTATCAGTTCTTCTCGAGTTCCTTCCTGATTGGCGTCCCGCCGCAAAAAGCTGATAGAGTAAAAAGTGTAAAGCATCAGTCTGGGAGATTTATCGAGGTACTTTATGCAAAAGGTAAAGGTTTGGAGTGACAAAAAAGGATGTCTTTTCAATTCGGATCTCGTCAGGGCAAGGGGGACTTTTTGCGCGGAATCCGGAGATTCCCGGCACCGTGCGGGATAACTTCCTGCCAGACTCGAGGACTCGAGGACTCGAGAGGTGAGCGGATCGGTGACGCACTTTCCAAAAGCGTCGCGTTGGGTAACTCGAAATTTATTGTCTTCCCAGTGCTTTTTTCTTTCGGTTTCGCGTTCGCCGAAGAAAAATCGTCGGAAAATGCGGCCTCGGTGGAGCACGAGGGCGGCCGAACGCGGGCCGGCGGAGCGCGGCCGAAGAGAGCGCGTTATCAAAGCACGGCAAGGAATCAGTAGCAGCGCGTCGACGGCGTCGCAGCCATCCAGAGTCAGCGTCGAAACGCGCGCGTCGTTGCCGAGACTTGCGACTTTCCGCGACTTTTCTAAACGGTCGAAAAGCGGCCCCGTAATCCCGCGATCCTCCTCCGCCGACTCTGTCCCGAAGTTTCTCAAAACTCGTATTAGCCAACTTTTTACGCGAGTCGGGGGCACGGGCAATAACACCGTACTCTCGCGTTATTTATCGCGCCGAATTTAATCTGTGAGATGTAATTTTTTCCGGCAAACTCGAAAACTCAGTGCATTTTCGGACGCAATGGAAACCGCCTCTTACTGCATCGCTCTCGGACTAATTCTCTCCGTTACCATCATCCAAGGTAAGGTCGACATTACCTAATTTAATTTTTTTGCTCAAGATCGGTTTTGGATTTGCCCTCGGATTTAGTTTGGGCAATTCAATTTACATAGTTTGATAACATTTCCGCCACCGCATATTCCGTTAATTGATAATTCGGTTATACTCTTGCACCGTCGTTCGGGATGATGTATGCTCGTGCAGAAAAGGAAATTGACGTCCTAATTACCGTCATCCATAAGGCAGCGAATCAGGCTCGGGTTATTTCGTAATTAGTTAAATGCGATTCGATCGATTAATAATAAGCAAAGCGACCTAAGCGATCCAGTAGTTAGACTTTAGTTCGGACGCAATCAAAAAGTTTTAATGTGCGCTGGTCGATTATGATTATTTAGTAGGTTTTATGCCATTTACCCGACGTAAGAGAGCAAAACGCTTGAAAATTTACGTTTGGGTTCATGAACACCTCCCCACGCTGTGAACGGGGGCTATTTATATTTGTGGGTGCATTAGGTGTCTCGACATTGAGAGTCGGCCCCGAGCCGCGTTTAAATTTAGCCCACCTTTTGGTATACAGAGGAGACTACTTTCGCGATATTGTGTCTTTCGTCTTTCTGGTCTTTGTCCGAATTAAAATTTCCACAGGTCGGATTTATCGGCATTTTCGCCCGGTTATGAATAATTAGTGCGAAATTCTTTCGACACGACCTAATGAATGAACTTTATAATGAATCCCGAGGCGGATCGCCCGACCCGAACTTTCTTTTACTCGAAAAGTGGGCGCACTCGCGATTCTCTTCACAATTTCTTTTAATTAAGCAAAATATCGACCGCTGTATTGTAATCGAGATCGAGTTTTCACAATCGAAAACTAAAACGGGCACTTCGGAAAAGTTGTGCGAAGGTGGATCTCGACACACAATATAATTTTTACCTAACTTTATCTTAATTGGTCTAGAGCACCAAATCCGTTGCCTATTATTATTTCATTATACATCAGTAGCGGGGTGTTTAATGTGAACCTAATTTCGTTCGAGTGCGAACAGTAATAAGGGAACCGACACATGTAAGCACCGTCTAGACTAGTTCCATATCCATCAGCATCCAGACTATTCCTGTTTGGAAACTATTAGAGCAATATTTAGGGGAGATAATTGCATCTGTAGCGGAGCGGAGAATTTGATAATTCCGGGCCGTGGGCGTCGGTGTTGACGGAAAGTGGCCGGCGAACGTCACCAAAGATCACCGAAACGCAGATTATTGTTCTTCTGCAACACGAAAACTTCTCGAAGCGTGCGGTACGTGTTTGTTATGTTGCCGACTGACGTGCGCCGGTTCCGCCTTTTCCGTAAGATCACGTCACGAGTCCTTGAAGGGGTGTTTCGGTGTCTGATCTCGATTTTCCTCTTTCCGTCTCGGTAATCTTTCGCTCGAGGGGAAATCGCGTACACGTCCGAGCACACGGCGGATCGGTTACGTCCGCGCCCCGTGTGCAGCTCGCGTGAGGGACTCGTCTCTTCGCCGGGTTAAAAACCTCGCAGACGTCGGCGCTTTGTTTATTCGGACGACCGGCAGCGGGGTGTTTCAAACCGTG
This sequence comes from Salpingus planirostris, assembly GCA_949788335.1. NCBI lineage: Eukaryota > Metazoa > Arthropoda > Insecta > Coleoptera > Salpingidae > Salpingus > Salpingus planirostris. The sequence continues at coordinate 5,071,623 of OX460918.1, read as the reverse complement.
AAAATTGCTGGAGCGTAGATCCGCCGAATGTGTGCCATCGGCGGCAGCGAATCCCAAACAACTCGCCACCGATGTATATCCATGAAATAGTCCGCAGTTATTGTCCGCCATTGTGTTTGCATCTGAAAAGCTCCGCTAGTCTTCCCTGAAAACCCGGCGCAGGTTAATTTCGCGTGGTTCTTTGATTCCCGCATGCACTCCACTGATCACGCTGATAAACGAGAGCTTTTGACCGGCCGACGGAAACAAAGCGTCGAAGGTGTGTCGGAGCGGAAAAAATGTCTGAATGGCGGAGGGGGTGCGCGAAATCAGATCTAAAAGCGAATAATACCTCCTCGTAGTGAAACCGTCTGTTTTTGAAAGGAGGGCGGATGTGCGTTTATAATTAGACATCGCTCTGGTGGGGAAGACGATATGTCTCTACCAGCTGGATATTGTAGCACAATATCCCCGGTATAAGCCAACATCTTGAGAACAAACTCCCGGTTCCGAGGCAGACTGCATCATCACACGGTTTTTCTGATTTTTCCCACCCCAATCTCTTCTCGTGTTACAGACATCGTGAATGGCAAGTTGACTGACACCGAGATAAGAAAAGAATCAAATCAATGAGTTTGCTCGTAATAAGGTGGCGGTGGTGGCGGCGAAGGGGCGGCGGGCAATTAAATGTGCAGCCGCAGCCGGCAGTAATTAGAGCTGATTGCAAATTTGGGTTCAACAACTTTGGGACTGAATCCTATAGAGACCATTCCGATCACCGAACTCGCATATACAAATCCTGAATGCATTTTGAAAGTTTGTCAAAGTTTCGGTCGATCGTGATAAAGCCGGCGATCAGGGATGATGCACTCTCTCGTTCGAAAAATTCGGCTACTGCGTCGGAATTCCGAGCAACTGGGTATGGAAATTTATGCGGCTGCACGTATGGCTCTTCTAATGTTATGCTTAATTTCTATTAAAGGTACCCAGTGAAATTTAATGAATTAATGCCGGAACTTGACTGCCGCTTCGCGAATTTGCCGTAACTCCCAACAGGTATGTTCGAAACTGTTCGGGGGATAAAGCTCAATTTCAGTGCGACCTTTCCCAGTTAGTCGATTTAAGTCTCGTTTCTATTTACGCCCCTGAGAAATTGTATCGCAATAAAATTTTATATTACCTTATGCGCTGCGAAAGGAAATGAGGAAATCTATTTAAGCAGAATTTGCAAAAGTTTACGACGCTGAAGAGAATTTCAGCCTCGATTTGAGCTTTCTGGCAATTTGCGCCGATGTTTATGTGGTAACCGCCACCCGTTTCGAAATAATCCCACCTAATTTGGACCCGGTCCGCCGGAATTAAAGGCATCAATCAAAGGAACACCGCGGAGAAATTCCCACTTTATATTTAGAATTTACGTGTGACAATGAGTGAGCCGCCAGTTCACGAAATCTCTTTTGCATAATTATTCGGAGATCAAAGCTTTAATAAAAAGATTAATTCCTTATGGAAGATTGTATGCAAATTTATAAAGTTGATAGTTTTCCGATAGCAGTTATGGAAAGGGGGTGATGGAGTCACGTTGGAACTCGAATCGAATATAACGCCGGAATTATCAAAGTGATAATTTGCGTAACGTTTACGACATGACTTTAAAGGTTTCGAAAGTCGTCTTCTGTCGAAAAACTTTCTGAATTCATAGTACGACGAGCATACGGTACGATGTCATACATTAAATTAAAATAATATGTGACTATTCGTGAGACATGAGACGTGGAGCATGAAAAACGCACCCAGCGGAAGTCAACGATGAATAATATAATTGAAGCTTTTCTTGTATACGGTTATACCAATCCCATTACAGAATTGGCCAACCTAGTTTTAGAAAAATTCGCAAATTTAAAAGGCTGCAAAGCACTAATTTCGAAGATAACACACTCAATACCGAGCTCAATACTAAATCATTCATTTATAAGTACTCGTATTTATTTATTTATTGGGTAAAATGTCATCATCCTTCATCGTAAATTTTGGCATAACATTGAATTTAATTCAATAACATGAATAGTGATGATGACTGTGCATATTGTGGTAATGGTATTCACGTACAATTAGAATTAATCTAGGTATTCTGATATGACAATCCTACTCCAATATCTACGAGTAATACATCAAATGTTTCATTTGATAGAGTATTATTCTGTTCAAGATGTCCCTAAAAAACGGTGCACCTAAATTATGTATTTACAATCTTTTCCGTCATTCCGTACAGATATTTGATATAACCATGAAATATTCAGCTGCCTTAATTTAATCTGCTGTTTTACGTATTGGAAATATGCATTTGAACAAAGAAATTCTAAACGTAAATATGAAATATGTAGCTATAAAGTTACAAGATATTTATGAATGTATGTGCCATGGCAACCCCACAATTTCCAGCTTATTTTTAAATATGAACCCAAATAAGTAACCGGATTTACGTCGTTTATGTTTTATCAGAATAATAATACGAATGATCAAAGGACAATAATACAGAAAACGGAAATGAAACATTTATTCGAGTGACAAATGCAGGTATAATTTGTCTGGAGTTTAAAACGTTTCTACCGGGTGTAATAAGTTCTCCTTATATTCAGAATAACGTTCGGAATGATACAGGAACACTCGAGATTTATAGGAAAATTCTCGCAAAACTCGGTATCATCTTGGATGGATGGCAGGATTTAGATCCAGATCTAGGGTTCACTCCAGCATATGCATGTACGTATTTAGCATGCAGTCCTGGGCGTGCTCCTGGCCGTAATTGGTATTACCTGCACTCGTCTTTGAAGTAATTTCAAATTATTTGACAGGGTGAGTGTGTAACGACATAGACAAGTAACGATAAATAAATTGAGAAAATTCTGCAGCAATTTACGAATAAATGGGGAAAGTAAACAGCACCGCGGTGGCTAATTTAATTTCGAGAAGCGCCACACAATACACTCCTAATTCCATTGTTATCAGCATTTCCAGTCGACATTTGTACCTTTTAACAGTATTTTTAATACACATTTGCACAGGCCACCATAAGCTAGGGAATATTTTACGCCCTGCAGAGTTAAACCATTGGAACTGTCGAGCTTACATACAAGTTTCATTTATGTGGGGTTTCAGTAGTTCGACGTACTTACAGTTAATAGTTATCTCGTCTTCCATTCCCAATCAGTTTTAATTGATTCGGAGATTCGGGGTGCTGTTTAATTATGTGCAAAGCCGTAAACATTTACCGAGGTGGTGATTCTCCCACGGGAACGTATGTATGCCCCACGTGAACAACGCCAATTTCCCCCAATTCCCCAATGTCCGGAGCGTTTCCGGTCCTCCCATTTCTATTAGCGTTTCAAGACTTCAATACACCCCGGCTCTTCTATATCTTGCGCCGGAGCCGGTATTTAGCTATTCACAATGTCAAACAATTTCCCTCCAACTCAAACACGGAATTAAACCTGTAGCACCATGAAATGCCATCATTTTGTCCGTTATTGTACGAGTCTTGAAGGATCGCTCTTATACACACAGAGCACAAAAACAGTAATTTTTCGGTTTTATAACAGGAAAAAAACTTTGAACTTTTGCTACTTCCGGGTTTCACAAACATACGATATTTTTCATGTGACAGGTTAAGAACATGCTTTGTTTTTTTGAGCTCCATTGTTGGTTCGATTTCTCCTTGTGTATCTTTCAGTTCGCTTGATTCATGAGGACTTAAGCCCTTAGTACCAGTGAAACGTCGGTGAAAATTACAATAAAACGTCGCAACTCCATGCCATTACGCCATGTTTGATCTTTATTTCAGATAGGTTTACACTGATGATACCCCTATACATGCAAGCGCCATCTAATTCAATCATACCGTGCCAATAAATTCATGTACAGCAATAGTTACATGGCCCATTTATGCGTAAATAATTTCAATTCGTGTCTACTGAATATGGCTGTGTACGACATCACAGGGAACCCCGAAATTTCATTACTTCATAATACAATGAAATTTCGCCACTGGCCCCACTATTAATAACGGGATCTAGATATATCTGTGGGGGATGAACATGGATAATTTGGTCTTTATCATCGAACAAACGCAAATAATAGACTCGAACTGAGATATAATGTAATTCCAAATGGGTGCCTGCGTTCATACTTATCTAGAGTAATAATCTCACGTGGTCCATTAGTTAAATACAAATTTCTATAAACTCCAGTGAATAATTAAATTTTATACTCCTGTGGTAGGTAATTTGAATTTAAAAAGTATCAATATGGCTCGCTTTAATATTACATTTTCATTCAGCGTTCCTTAGAGTTGAATGGGGACGTTTTAGCGAAAGTACAGAGAGTGTTTGGTTGGTTGGGGGATAATGAAATAGTTAACAAGAAACTGGAGATAGTCCCCGAGGGAGTCTCCGAAAGAAATGTACTTACCACAAAACCGGACATAGTTTTAATTAAAACTTGCATTGGGTGGAACGGAATAGACTACATGGAAGTTGGAAACTTGTCTCAGTCCTTTCCTCTTCCATTCACATGCTACATAAATAAATGCCCCTCAAAGATCTTTTTTTTGATCTGGTATAGACTAGATATTATTTTCGATACGGAGGTTTGAAATTTGATAATGTTGTAGAATGAATTTCTTAGTTGGCTACCTAATAAGTGAGTGATATTTTTGCGGGTTTTCTGGAGGTTATTTCCAAGATTTCATCTACTTAATTATCAAAGTTTTTCTGGACATAATTTTGCGCGTTTGTGTAAAAAAGTGGGACTTTATTAAATGTGCAATCTAAACGGAAAAATTTCTCACATTTCCGATTTAACTTTCCTGGAGATACAAGTGAGTCGTGAGTTTTTTCCATTTAAATTAGAAGTTTTATCGTCGGGATTATTACACGATTTTCAATGTTTCATATTAATGAGTTTCGTTTCACGAATATTCGCAATTAAATTTTATATGCTGCTTTTACTCCTCATAAATATTAAACTGACCGGTCAAAATCCATTGTCAGGTTTCGCTTTCATTGATTAACCTTTCGTACAAAGTAGCTTTCGAACAGAGCGAGTCTTTTCCGGTGATAATGCGGATGGTCGATTTATCGGGGCGCAAAGACGCTGTAAATTTAGAGCGCCGTAAAAGCGTACTCCATCTTGCCATTAACCACAATGCAAGAATTGTAGAATTTGGTTTGGAAATACATCTAAACTTGTAGTAAATAAATTCAGGGAATGCCGAACAAAGTCGGGATTGGGAAATCTCTAAGGAGGAGACGAAGATCCGGCCGTATATGTTAGCATTTTTATACAGTGTTGCCAACTTCGATCTCCTAATCCTCTCAACTGAGCGCTCCTTATGCATGTAAGTACCTTTTCGCATTTAACTGATTTTTTTTCGCGGCACCATCTAAAACCGGCGAAAGGATTTGTCGTCGGCGCCTTTTCCCGCAAATGCGACGCTGACAAATGTCGAAAAAGCGACGTCCGGTTGTAATTTTTCGGGCGTTGGTCATTCCGTTTCCACATCTCGCGCATATCTGGCGGCGTAATCTCGTCAGGATGTGTGTGCGTCCTCTATTTGCATACAGGCTCTCTCGTCATTCCGAAAGTTCCAGGTGGGATCCGGTCCGTTTTAAAAAACAAATCCTTACATCTCCTCCTGTCGGATAGGCAAGGATTTGGTAAAACGGAGGTCGTCCGGCAACTTTCCGAGGCAAAAACTCACTTTATATGTATTTGATAAAAGGATTATGAGGGCACTCCCAGGCTTTACTCCAAACGCAGACAAAAAACTTTTCTAGATTACCGACGGAACTTCCTCAGACCAGAAATAGAACACACCTCTATAAGCACCCATACTTCATACTGCACCGCATTCATGGCGAAGAAAACTGTATAAATCTATATAAATATGAGGTCTATAATAGGAAGCCACAAGAAAATATTTACACGGCGAGTACGCTTCAAAAGGAATTACCTGTAGTTTTAATGGGTTGGCCAAAACGAATAGCGCGGGTGTTTACTGGAAACTTTTTGTTTGATTTTAATTAACCCATTTATTTTGACTGGACTTAGTGGAAACGAGGTCAGCAAAAGGAAAAACTTTTAGGTACACAACGTTCATCCGCTTTGAAGCGAAGTTGTATCTACTGAGAAAATCAATGCATTTCAGGATTCAATTGAGAACAAAACAACATGAAAATTAAATAGTGATGCCTGAATTACCGTGCAAGGTTCAACCATCCGGCTGGATTATCTTGTTTTTAGTTCTTAGTTGGTGGAAAGTTTACAATGTGAGCTTCCTTAGGAGCACACGAAAAAAGAGAGAAAAAAGCACATTGTCGGTTCAGTTTGTTTCCTGTTAGATGTGTTTGATTATTACCGTTAACGATGGTTAATAATGCGAGTCTGGAGGGCATCTCGGCCGAAATCCGGAAATGCGACGGACCGCCCGCCATTAAAGTTTAAACAATGATCGAGTAACCTCTCGGGTTTTCCGATATACAGTGGGACGGGTTCCATTTCCGTCCCGTTTATGGGGCCGACGTTGTTTGCAGGTAGCAGTGCCGTATGATACGGCTTCAATTAACGCGGACCGGACGGTCTTTTTGGCCGAGACAACATCGGGCATTGCAGCGTCGATGTTTGTTTGTATTTGCCCTGAAAATCGGGAAATTCTGGTTGTGCGGATTCGCGTGAGGTTGGTCGGGAGGCCTTCGGCTTCATTACTCACGCACAAAAGAAGTAGCCGCCACTGTGCGCTCAGTGCTCTGTTTGCTTCACTTTATCTGATCTTAACGGGTCGACAAAATTGTAATTTACTGCTTAGACTGAGGGAACGTATCGTTGTTCTCGCTAGATATAAACTTGCGCATTGGTGTGGAAGTTTCGCGAAATTGATGGGATAAAGCTTTGCGGGGTAAATAAACATACACCGTGGAAATGTTTATTAAAAAGTGGTTACGGAATCAGGATATACTGCCCTATCGCCATTATATTTGTTCAAAATTGTATGAATAAACCCGCCGGCCGCACGGATCGTTTAATTTTTATAAAAAGCTTTTCGGTGTTTCATTTGATTAATTCAGAGTGTGTAAATTAGGAAAATGTGATACGAATCTCCGTTCAGCCGTGAAATTTTCATGGTGATTTGAAATATTGAGGTGTTTGGGCCCTGTCTCAGCCAAAATCGTATTAATAGAAAAAGTTTTTGCGTGTTTTAATTCATCATTCTTGACAATATCCCCGTGTTACGCAATTTGTTAGTCCAACGACGTAATTATTATAGCTGACGCGGCTAAATATTTCCATTTGCCTTGCAAATTCCCGAATGTGGCGCTCTAATGCAAATCGATCCAATTAGGGCGAATTTTAGACGCGGGCTCCGAGACACTCAGGATTTGTCTTATAAGGATCTCGAGTGGAACCTGTCAAATTGAATGTGATCAATAGTATTTGCATAGTCCCACTCGTCCTGTCCGGCAGTTAGCACACCGGGTTCAGGTTTTGTCAATGTCTCCTCGGGTGGATTTCGGATGTCTGGAATAATTCGCTCCGGATTTTCGCCTCGTCTGTGCGTTTATGCACATACATTTACATTATAGCACGCCGCGTTAAGTTTCTACCACTTGCTAAATATTTACCGCAAAGTGGAACGCAGGGGCTTCGCCCCAAAGATAACTTTGCGTTAACTTCGAGCAAGCATCACACTTAAATGTTTCATAAGACATTAATTCGCAATATGGGTGCACCTCGGATGGCCCGCCGCCACGGACGCTCTCACAAATTATTAATTATTAATCGGGAATAGGAAAAGGGACGAATTATACCCATATTTAATGAATTCACACCCTTCTCACTGTCCCACTTGCCATTATACCACCATAATCACTCTGCTTCCCTCGATTTAGTTAAACTAGGATTCCGATTCGATTGACTTGGCTCAGATTTTTAAAGCTGGTTTAAATTGAAACGTTATCTTCACTCTCTGTGATCCCATTCAGGGTGCGGGGTGATAATTATCCGCCTTTTAATGGGCACATGCTGTTCTTTATGAAGTGCTTGAAATAAATGCTGTGTTAGGGGAAGCATTTTCAATGGTCCGTTTTATTACGGAATGATTTTCTCACAACGGCGGCATTGATGTTATAAACGAACTGTCGAAGGATTGTTACAGCTCCACTTAATACCCGTAAAATTTACGTCTTCCTGCAATTCGAAACACAGATAGGTCACGAATTGAACACTACAGTCTCACATTTCAGCGTCATTAATGTACTTATACAAGACTGAGGGTACGTTTTCGATCGATGACGATAAATTTAAACACGAAAATGACTCTTTAAGCGATAATGTTCCGGCAAAAAATTCATTCGGCGAGGACAAAAAGGGTTCTCATGATTATTAATTTTGCACGAACGCAAAATTTTCACTCGTCAGCATTATTTCTGCTTGATTTATGACGACCCAACAAAGATCGAATATTTTCTTCAACTCTCGATATTCTTAATAAAACGAGAAGGGAAATATGAAATTATGAGTCTACAATCTTACGATTTATGTAATGCTTAAAATTAGACTCGTTTTGTTTTGCGGTAAGCGCTACCTATTGATTTACGTTCTTCCGGTTCGTACATACATACCCATATATTTAAAACTTTTTCTAGAGTAATACCTATTCGTTCATTATTTATGCGGATATACGCAATATACTATACTTCCGAAAGTCCGGCAACAAATATGCATTAATTATTATGCACTTGCAGGACTTTACGGGTACTTATGGGTTTTAAATATCGCATAAATGAGCCTTTCTTATAACATGTGCCGATTCATAACTTATTAAAACATGTACTCCAGCTTCAACAAGTGTTTATCCATATATACATTATGTACGTATAAATTTATTAGGGTTTAATACACCGGGATATTTGGTATAATTTAGTAGTTTATGCATTGTGTACATTGTTATAATATCGCCAAAACAGCCTAGAAAATAATAACAAAACTTTGTGACGTATCGGAATATTATTGAAATATTGAGGTCTCATGAATGAATCATGACGTAATCACGATTTACTGTATAATTTGTCTATTGATTACGCAAAGAAAAACTATTCTCCATTAGGGGATGATGGGAACGCATTTGCGAAACTATCACAAGTGCAGAAGAGATTTTTCTCAGACTGATCTGTTATATCACCTGGTGCCTTATTAAAATTAATAGGCTAGAGATGCTATAGTTTGACAATGAAATAGCGGGCTGATGATGGTTCGGTTGTTCCTTTGGTGCTAATAATCAGAAAGTGGCCCCTTTTGCGATGGAGGGTCTAATTTGTCGTGTCACCATCAGACGCATATGCGGCGACGCCTCACTTACGTGTAATTACCAATAATCAAATTGTCAGTTCCAACTAGTTTGCTTTAACCGCAGAGGAAGCCATGCGGGAAGCCGTTTAGGGAATTATGGCTGCTTATTGTAGTTACGTACATACTACCAGTTATTGTGTCTAGTTATGTGTGAGAGCAAATATTTATTACACTTGAAAGTTTTCCATCTGCCCATATTTCATCGAAATCTGGAACGATAATAGTTTGCACTGACTACTAGTCTAGGTATTTCTGCAGAATCGCTCTCCTTGTCTGTTGGTAAATTAACAACGTCTAAAGTTGGAAAATGAAGCTTCACAATTCCACGAGCTTCAAAGGGAATAATGGGTTTCGGGCATTTAACGCGTAAAATACACTCCGATGGGATTATTTTAACCTTGTATGTGGAATTTAACGCGGGTATACAAGGAAAATAAAATAAAGAAATTCCCATTTTCACACTTTGCCGGCTACGTATACCGCGGATGTTTTTTTGGCATTATCTGAGCTATCTTCCAGAAAATCTGAATTTCAAATTCGTTGATTTTAGGGAATGAGCCAACGCGCACCAATTTGGCTTATCGCCCGGGGCCGCTTTAAAGAGATCATCGCTGAAAATTAGGTTTCCTATAGTTCCAGGTTGAATAAATAGATTCAAATTATCACAAAATGAAGGTTATTTCTGGAAAATTACGTGTTGTCGCATTGATGGATTCGTTAGAACGAATCGGTCGGGATTCAATTGTCGTAGTACATAATATGTCCGATTTAACGGTGACAAATTGCCGGGGCTAGAATACATGGTGCATTGCCAGACTGATTTTAAGTAACTTACTGGCGGATTAAATCCCATTGCAATACCGTCACAATCAGGCTCACAAGGAGCCGACTGATTCGAGGACAGACTTAGAAAATTAATGAGTCTTTAACAAAAAGTTAACTAGAAACTTTTGTTGGGTGTACGGGCACTACAGCGCAGACGGATGGAATATGAGCGCCATTGTCAAACGCCTGCACCCTTTTTTGTCTCGTCTTTTATTTGAATATTTAATTCGCCCTTCAAAGCGCCCGAATTTTCTAATTTCCCATTGCCACCAAGACTTGTCGCGTATATAAGAGGAGCGTATTAAGTAACGCCGGGGGATTCGTTCGAATCCTGACGTCCGTAACGACCGAACGGAAGGGAGGAACGACAACATCCCAGAGATTAGAAAATCCCAGTGAAAGGTTGTCATATTCAATTTCACGGCGAATGCCTCAAACGCGTCTACGTAGTCGGCTGGTCATCTTGGGACACCTGCTGCAGCCCCTATCGTCCGAGGGGCGACCGCCCTTCGCATTCGCCCCCAGTTCATCAATCACAATCTGCGACGCATTCCATAAATCACTTATTAGCGATTGGAAAGTCGACCGCGGCGTATCGATGATTGAAAGCGCAATTAAATCGGGCGCTCTGTTGCGTCGCGATCCGGAGGACCGTGCGAATTTCCGTTCTTCGCCGCGCCATCTGCCGATGATGGACCGGTCAAACGCAAACACGGTTTTTAATGGGGGTTTATGCGTGGCCGGTCGCCGGCAAACAAGCGGCTAATTAACACCGCGATCTTGTAATTAATAGGTCCGATTCGCGGGCGCAAACAGGATTCGGTCCCGGACCTACGTCACCACCGACGTTTACTTAAATTAAATACGGCCAATCAGGCGCAACACAATACCTACCCCTGATTGCGCCAACGCAAACGGACCGCACGGACAAATATCGCATTATATCATGCGGGGGCGAACATGGTGATTTCGAGATATGGGTCGAAAAGAAGTTTGAATTACGTGAGCTAATAACGGGAGAGGCGAATTCCGGAATTGAATTAAATTAAAGCCACCCTTTTTTGCACGAATCCCGGCGGTCCGCGCTGTAACTGAAAGAACCCTTTGCGAATAACGCGCCGCACTCAACTTGTACAAACTGACTAATTTTTTATCGCGAGCAATTTATCCGAAAGGGTAGTCCTCGTCGTCCACGTGGACCGGAGCTTTCAAAGGCATATATCGTTATTCTTATTTGGCCCTTACCGCCCTTCCGCGCAGGCCGGTGAACATCGGAGTGTGTGCGTGGAGTTGATGATGAGATTTTTCTTCCGGCAAACATCACGCGATCTAATAAGATAGAAGATGGGCCCGGGATGGAACTCGAGTAAAGTTTTAAATTAATTCGAGCTAATGATTCGTGAAAATTCCTCACTTTGACATTCACGAAATGAGCTCCGATTTTAGATTCAGACACCGAAAATACTTTGCATAATCAATCTTTCCAATTAATTTGCCTCGTCGCACTCAGACGCTGCGGAATGCCGGAATAATTGTTTCGATATTAATAAGTGCGGACGAATCGGTGCGGAATTCGCTCGAATGTGGAAACGATTTGGCACGATTCGCGAAAGCAAAATAATAAGTGCGCGCCGTAATTCACTTAACCGTTTAACAGAGCCACGGTTTATTCAGCCTCTCTGTTTGCTTGCTGACAATTAGATTCGTACAAATTAACGTACATTGTCAAAATAATGAAGCGTATTAACTGTTTTAGTTACGAGAAAGGATTAATGTTTATCGCATTGCGAAGCGTTTCAGGAACGGCTTCCACTTTCAAGAGACTGTATAAGTGGAGGAACCCAACGGAATGTTTCTAGATTTACATAATTACCATTGTTGGTAACTATAGTTTCAGACCTACCGCGTTTTCATCACCCGAACCACACACAGAACGCCATTCAAGCCACATTAACAGGAAAACGCATGATAACTCCAAAACTGCTGAAAATTTTAACTGCAAAGTGGATTTGTTGTACCTACCCGTTTAGCCGCAACCGATTCATTAATTAATTTCCTCGATTCGCCTAGAATTTGAAAAAACGAAAATTGTTGTTGGATAGAATGATTTAATTAAATCGGGTAATAGAGCGTATCGTAATAGTGGCAATGATGGAATAGCGGTCGCCTAATTTGAAAGTACTGAAACTCTCTGGTGCTTGCAGCAAACACCATCGGCTGGAGAGCTTTAAACCGTAACAGCGCCGTTAAACCATCATTACCGGACTGATTATGCACATAACTTTTATGATAAGCCGATCGTATCAGAAGTAACTCTCGTTCCGATATAGCTCGCACACGCGGGCGGTTTTAATGAAATTTGCGGAGCACTTTCGCACGTTACACGGAACAATAATAACGAACCGGGCATGCAAAAGCTAAGGTAAATAACTCTAGAGATAAAAACCGGCGAAAAAGACCTGCAAGATCGATGCCAATGTGCCGTGTGCTTCCGATTGTGCTTAGACTTTATTGGGGATTACATTTCCTCTAGTGTATTAGCGAGTCTTTGTTCCGGAGAGCTCTTTCGGTCGCCTTTTATATTGGATCGAACGGATGACGAGAAGGGCGGTAATAGCGGAGTCGGACTTATCCTATTAAAAAGCAGAATTTCAGGAACGGTGATGGGTGGATGGAAAAAATGCGTCCTGATGTGACTATCGCTAAAAGCTCGAATCCCCGTAGACTTGCTAATGCGTGCTTCAAACGGTTTTACCCATTCCAGCACTCCCCCACAAAGGTGGTCTACACGCCGTACGCAGACATAACGCTGCATTTCCTTAACCGAGTTTACGTGCTGCGGCTACATCCACGGGACGATAATCCTGATGGGATTTCAAAGTGATTCTTTTTCGGGAATTTTTTTCGCATTATAATGGAGGTAATCAGTTGGCTTTTTTCGACGATGTCATTTTGAAAAAGGGCGCATCATCTCTTTTATAAAAGAGGCGATGATATCGCTGATGTCTCGGAAAAAAGACCGTATTTACATAGGTAGGACGTTATAAACCTCGTTAAACATCAAAACCCGGCTAGAAGAAGGGGATGGTGGCGCGTTTGTGGCCGAAATTTCGCGAACGCGTCAGATTCCAGTTTGTTTCGTAATTTCGTTATAAATATATTTCTCCATTTCACGGACAAAATTTGATTATACCTAATGAACGCCCCTACTCGAAAATATAAAGTCCACATTATGAAATTAACTGATATACGCAGTCATTTATAATTCTGTTACACGTGTTGGTAGGTATAGGGGAATATGTTCTTTGCGATATGAAGTCGGGTTGGTTTCTAATATTTATGCGAATGTGGTTTTGACATGAACTTATTTTGAGGGAAGAGCGGATCGATCGGCGTGTCGTAAAAGGGGATTGTTTTGTTGAAATCGCATTTTATGAAGTTTTTTCTGCTCAATCGCATGACTTATCTCATATGGAATCTCGGTCAGGAATGATCGTTTGCATGCTGAAATTTTGAGCCGGTTTTAAAATATTTATGTACGAGAGAGTATACATGCATAAATAATGTGCTTTCTTGTCGTTTTATGCGGTTCTGGTACGAAATTTTCGTGATGGGGTTTTAGTCACATTCCGGCGAAATAACGAGTATTGAAAGCCGTATCCTTTGCCGGTGGCTCACATCATGAATTTCAAACCAGAACCGCCCTTCGTCGTGTCTCGAGGAGGCGTATTTACGATCATCAGCCCCACACCCGCCCGTCAACTTTGCGTTTATTTCCCGCTGACTGCGGCCCGCGTCTGCCGGGGCCTTTCGGGCCGCGCATTTTGCGAGTACGTGTGATACATTATAACTCGGGTTGCCTCGAAAACCGGCGAATGATCGGTGGGGTGTAAAAGAGGCCACCGGCCATTTATATTTAACTTACAGCCGGATGCGTGAAACACTGGGCCTGTCGAAAATACTCTCCGGGAGATTTACACCCCTATGGCCGCTCCGGAATAATGGCGTTTCGGCCGAAAAGTGATACTGAAAAATGCGGCGCTTATCGCTACCAACATTTAGATTAGGGAAATGTCTGCCCCGAAAAACAGCGGTTTCCGAACATAATTGGCATAAACTGGTCGCGCCAACAATCGGAATTGTCCCGAATACAATGGCGTGCTTTCGGGTTGTTTCTAAAGATATTGAGGTGGCATTATAGATTTTAATTCCATTAGGTAAAACTACTCGCCAATCTATGCGCCAGAAATATACCCAAAGGAAAGTCATATTGTAATATAATATCGATCTTTTCACAGAAAATCATGACGTGTAAACCCTGATGGTTTAACATTTCCTTCATATCCTGTACGCACCATTATAGTTATCTTAGCGTAAAGTTGTAATTCATCGGTGTTGAGTTTACACGTACTTTAATTGCTCTTCGGGGAAATCGTTTAAAATTTCCCCCAACTATGCACTTTCCTTTTGACTTGAACATTTCTTAATTCATTAAAGTGCTTGGTTCAGGGAGAAGTATCAGGAACTTGAAATTAAATCGATTTTCCTTTTTAACAAGTTCACCACCAGATTGGCGGAACATTAATTTTAGAATATATGGTACGGTGGTTATAGCAAATAATCCTTATCATCCATTAACGTAATATTTGGAAATTTCAATGCGAAATACGCGGATTAATTCGGAATTGAGTACATGTGTATCATGACATATTTAACGTACTCGTATGTATCAAGATTTAAAGCTGATGAAAGCAACATTTTCAAATCTCTTGTTCCACTGTTCATGGTGGTTCGTAATAACAGCTAAAAGGGACCCTATACGTTGCTGTTTTAAAATCGCGTATAATAATGTGAATGAAAATTTCACGACTTTGTTCAAACGGATCAATGCGTTTTACTTTTTTGCACTGTAGGTAATCCATTTCAGATACGAAGAGAATGAGCGAGAGTTCATCAATCATTCGTGATTGAATTTATCCATTAAAATGTGTATTTATTCAAGTACATTAAAGGATTAGGTGTGATGATACGTACTTTAATCTGTTTATTGATTTATGTAATAGGCATTTTAATGTCTTTTTTCCTCTTCTGCAATTTCACTAGACACGCATTATGAAAATATCGCAATGACGAATATTGAAAAACGGTAAAAATGTTAAATTACAATTTTATTATTGGTCAGATTCACTTCAAATTCATTTTTGTTTGACCACTAACCACATGAATGTTATTACTGAAAATCACTTTTTCCATTGATGCTAGTTGCTTTCAATTTGACTATATTGCAATTACGCGAATAAATAACCGAGCCCCAAAACAAATAAATTGGAATGCTCCAGTGTGAATGAATTCCGAAAATATCGGATCGTTTAAAACGCGTATCACAAATGAAACTTGGATTTGTGAGTTTCTGAGTACCCACCCCTCTTATCCCAGTCTTCGGAATAATTCCGAAACCACGTAGCGGATCGCTTTCGTCGAATGTAAATTGATGAAGCATCCGAGGATACACGTTTTAAAGATGGCTTCATATCCGAGATGCACACACAAAGGGGGGATTTCCTCGATGCCTTCGCGCCGTATTAATCAATTCCTGCCCTCGAATGACGGGATACCGTCACAGAGTCTCGGGCGGAGAGATATCATTAATTACAGAAACGGCAGTGTCACCATCTGTTCCCGCATCAAGTCGAACTTGCTCTTTAATAAAACACGTCAGTGTGCTTCAGCCGACCTGAATCCCTCTCGATTTCCGCTGATTATAACTTTCCCGATATCGACCAACAACAAAGACCCCGGCGAAAAAATAATGAAAAAAATTGGACGCTCACGAAAATGAAGGGGCAGAATAATTATCATAAAGATCAAATGAAAATCTTGCATGTTAATGACACTTTTATTAAAAATAATTATTATTGATTCAATATTGAAAGCAGAAATGTTCCAAAATGTTCAAGCTGTTGTATTCAATATTTATGGAAGATTTTGCCAGGTTGTCAAGAAATTTTCATTATTTTCCAACTGGTATTCGTATGTGAAAACTTTTCATCGGGATTTTTACGAGGCTCGCAAAAAGCTCTTTCTTGTGCCAATTAAAAATTGTGCATTTGGCGATCCGGGTTGGCATTTCGTTCTGCAAAAATCTCAAATGAGGAAATCTGGCGTCCGGATTAAACCGGTCACGTCATTATCGTCCTGAAATATTGAAATAGCTTTTTTTCCACGTTTTCCCCGAGATGGCCATTCCACCTCGTCCACATACATAGATTATAACGCGCCCGAGAGCCGGGGAGCAATTTCTCCGAGGTTTAATCGGGGGCTCGTTACTTAGCTGCAGCCATCTCTAATGGACTACCATTAGTGACCAATGAGAGCTCTCATTTAATTTGACCTCATTTATTTTTCCAACCCCAATTCAAATCTCTTCCCATATTTATTCGAGTTAATGCGTTCTTAATTTAAATTGAGGGACTTTTAGAACGTGGATACGGTGGGTGTACGTATAAAAACGTTTTATCTGCTTTCGCGAATTATTGCCTCGTTCCCCCTGTCCGGATCGGCCCCAATGAGCGCCCATAAATACGACCCCATTCCGATTTCATCAACTCGAGGAAACCGGGAAACAATACTGTTATTAGATACGTTTGAATAACTACCTACTTAACCGACTATTACTACATACGTATATACGGAGAAATCATGAAACTAATCCCTAGTACATTCATTTATTACCACTTCTACTTACTAGGAACCGATCGAGAATGTTTCGAAAGCGATTCTCAATCTCCTAATTGAGTAATTTCGATTCTGCAAGCGATCCGGAGAAAAGTTGTAAATCCTCTGAGCATTTTAGAATTTGAATTCCCGCTTTGCATAATCAATATTGTGTTGAATTTTATCATCTAATACAAACGTCTATCGTTTCCTAAAGCATTACAGTAACTTTGTATTCTAATCCAATTAATTATATCGTCTTGATGAGAAATTAAGTTGAAATGCTTTTAATCGATGATCTCTTCATTCGCGAAGAAACGATGGTGAAATCAACAAGTTAATCGTTTTAAAGTCGGGAAAGGATTTGCGTCAAATAATAAGCCTATTTTGCGTGGGAGAAAATAGAATTAACCATTATTACACCCCATTTAATTCTGACGAAATTAATCTGAATTAGTTCCATAATGAGCCACCTTTATGATTATGTTTTGTGCATTATTAAATTCGTCTAGTTTGAATAGAAATTAATGAAGTTTCAGAGTCTCTCGATAAAATGTGAAAAATTGGCTGAAAATGTGGATGATGACGGCAATCAACTGGCGAGGAATTTGCATGCGGGAAAAAATCAATTGACCTGTGCAAATTCGCCATTCTTAATATTAAAATGATCCTCTTCGTTATGCAAATTTATACAAATTGAACCGGCAGCTGTATAAACTATCCGCTAATTAAAAGTTAATCAAGTACTCCGTTGAAACTGATGGAATAGTATTACAGTTGACCGCAAGAAAGGCGCAATATGGGGGCGTTTAATAATTAATCCACCCCCGCACTCCCGATGAATGAAAGTCGGCTGAAAAAACTTTGGATGCAACTGAAGTTGCACGGAATAATTTAGCAGCTTTTGCAATTAATTTTCGTATACAGCGACGCTTGTATAAAGAGCAGCTTAATACAAAATTATAATGTTTGACTTATCTGATATTAAAATTTTAATATCTACCTAGCTTAATAATATTTATCCTAAGATTTCCTGATACCTCTACAAAACCTAACCAAACCCTGCCGGCATTGAGTATCAGGAGAATGAAAATACTTAAACTTTTTATATCGTTGCTATCCGAGCAAAATTTGAATATTTTTCATCGAACTAACCGAGAAAATTCAAACACAAATAAACTCCTCTCATAAACGTGGAAAATTTCCACACAATCGTAACCCAGATAAGCATGCATGGGTTTGAACCGCGAGTAATTAAATAACGAAATTTAAAAAAAGACCAAACACTGTGTACCGGAACAAATTGGAAACGTCGTAGGAACAAACATGGTAAGCGCCCCTTAGTTTGTCTTTTTTGTTTTAAGGTTTAAATTGAAAAATCTGTTGATTTGGACCCTCGAGCGAAAGAGCAACACATCGTTTGTAGATTTTTCGAGAGGAGAGGATCTCCGAATTCGATACACCGGTAATTTGATTTTTGACGGTGAATTTCCAACTCATTAAAAACGTCATCCGGTATCGAAAACACATTTCCGTTCCGAAGTCAATCGAACGTTTCGATGATCGAATTAGGAAAAACAAAATCCACCGTTCTACCGGAAAATGATTTGTATCGAGGGCATAATCCTTTTCGCCCGGAAAGCCGGAAACGGATAATTTCTCCGCATCCCGATCGATCGCGAGGACGGCGGTTATTGTCGCAAATTCGGTCTGGCTGGTTGAGGGCGGCTAACACTTTCGCATGGAATCCATATCGTTTATTGTTACATCTCTCCGATGGAAATTCGAATCGCGGCGTCGTAAATTCGACGATAGACCGTAAAAGCTCGGGCTTATTTCAGTAAGGGGCGGTGAAGCTTTCGCGTTAATGCGGTTGTTTATGGAGGAATGCGCGAACGTGGACTCCGGCAAATAATGTGGATGTTGACCGGATCCTGGGCGGCGTCACCAGTGTCGGCACAATGACAAGAGTTATTTTATTCAAAAAAGGACGTATTATGGGGGAGGCGGCTCGACTCGATTCAGGGCACGTTCGCGCATTTCTCGTGCGTGGACATCCACAAAGCCCCGTGACAATGTGACAAATACTTACGGAAATCCAGAAAACACCGACATTATGCGTTCCCGGAACAAATCGGATTTCCAGCCACGGGAATTTTCCAGTTACGGTCCCCGAAATAAGGGCCACCCGAAGGGTTAACCTCTATAGAGGAGAATTTGGACCCCCAATTCGGGACCGCTCGAAATAAAAACTGGTAATAATAAGAGAGCTACATGAATTATGCGAAAATGTTCCCACTTGTGTCCATAAACTACGCCGTATTTTACGACCCCATGAATTTTGACAATTTTACTGTATCAATGCGATCAAAAGTTGTAAAAACACACAGCGTACACGAAAGATCCGTCTGATTATTCGGCGTTAATGATTCATGGAATAACTCGCATTGGGAGCACCCCGACCCCGTTCCTGGCTAAATTAAACGCTTTTATTCAGAACGCCATAAAAAGAAATTTATTAAGTATCACGGTGGAATGTACACCCGTATTTCTGAATTATTTATGCGCTATATAACTTTAGCGTTTAAAAGATCAAAGAATGAATGCGGGAGTTTTAAGAAGAGGCCGCCACTTTTGCGACTTTCCCTCCGACTTTAAAACTTTACTCGGCGCGACCTTAGATTTAAACCAAATTGTGTATTCTGCGGATTATTATTAAAGGTGGGGACAGGCTTTCGAGTATAAACTCGAACTCTTCGGCAATTTATTTCGGGGAGAAGTTTGGCCCCTGCTGGATAAATATTAGCCGTTCGGCTTTTCTCCGTTTGCGGATTCGGAATATTATTTTCGCGTGATTCGAAGAATACGCGATTCAGAATTCGTACCCATAGTCCACGATACAAAAGTGTAGATGGGGCGGCAAAAACTCCGGTAATCCTTAACGTGTCCTGACGGACGCTAAGCTCCTGTAAATATACCGGGCGCCCTAAAAGTGTACGCGAATTTAATCCAGGTCGACGTATTTATGTGGCAGGTACCTACGGCTACCGACCACCATTTACAATGCCCTCTCTCGCATTTGCACACCGCCTCTGTAGATTTACTTTGGATGTGTGTACCTAGTGGCTCGTTATAGAACAACCGGAATTCATGATCCTTATCGGGGAAATTACGATCGGCGATGCTTAAAAGTATGTGCCCGTTTTGAACCGGTCGGAAAGGGGAAAATTGAGGGTCGAACTTGTTGTGTCGATACACAAATTTCGTCGGTTTCGAAATTCGCAAAATTTGTGAGGAAAAATTTCGATTTTTGACCAAAATCTTTTCTAGAAAATGTCTAAAAAGTCATAGCCAAATTTGATTTCTTTACTAAAGACATTGCCAAATTTGTTGAATTTTCCGGGAGATTCGCCAAAAAACACAAAAGATTCGCTAAGACGACTGAATTTGTCTCAGCGAATCAAATCTAGCAAATTCTTGAAATATTATTTTCTAAAAAAAATAAATAATTTATTAAATTTTTTTACAAATTTGCAAATGATGGTCAAATGGGCAATAATTCATCGGGATAAATCCTCAGAAAGAGCATGAGTATCATGAGATAAACCGCGCTGTATGCGAATGTTGCGGATTTGGAACCCACGTAACGTAAACAATGAAAATTGCATTCACGTTCCGCATTTGTATTTGTAACACTCAGCTCGGTCATCCCGAAATTAAACCAATTATGAATAGAAGAACTTTTCGCCCAGTGTGAAACGGCGGATTCGTAATTGTCACGTTAATTTCTTGCATAAACCGTTTGACCGGGATCATTAATTTAAAAGCAAAGCATCCCCGGCAGCCGGACCGAAAATCCCGTTCCTAGCTCTACGCAGATTAAAAGCGCGCCGGGGCTTTGAGAAAACACGAATAATATTTAGGCGGTCTCGCGGATCACATTTTGCTTGCCGAATTGTTCTGGATGCGGTGCAAATATTTCGATTCACTCTTCGCCTCGTATTTGCATAATTAAATTCGCGCCTCGAAACTCTGAAGAATTTCCAGCGGAGCGCCTTTTTAATCCGCGTCCTCTGTAGGTATTCATCCCCGATTCGCCCACAATCGCGCTAATTTCAATGTCCCCGTCCTTTCAATCCATTCCGAGTGACACATTATACTACATCACCTCCGTAAAAAAAAGTAATCCCTTTTTTATCGAATCGAATCGAACCGAATCGAATTGGGTATGGCTCGGATGGAATATGACGGCAATGAATTACGTGGAAAGACGCTCCTAGGTCTTGATTCGAACACACAATGGAACAGCTAATGAACCGAAGGATTAATGCTATTTTTCACGATTACCATCGCGTCTCATTAGCGATAATGAGTTTCTAACGGCGAGGCGGCATCGGAGGCGTTTAAACTTTACGGCGTTTGTCAGCAGCAACTAGTTTTATACAAATTATCTTAATTAATAGACGCGGAAAATGGCACGCCGTCATTTCCGAAACGAAAATAATCGACCGGCAGTTTCCGGCGTTGCGAATCCGGGATCCGAGGACGCGCCTAATTGGACTTCAAGTCCCGCGTCAAAATTTGACGACGGATGTGTATAAATTTTATCCGGGGGCCGCCTGTCCTAATTCCGTGTAGTTACGGGAGATTGAATGCCCTCGCACCCATTGCTAAATTATCCCTGTAACGACTTTAAGGCCCGAATTTGTCATCCCTTCAGATATCATCAGTCAGAGATCAGGATACAATAACGTAATTACGCAGACAATTGGGCACAGACGTTTTGTCCTCGGCTCGAGAATTACCCAGAGATAAGCGCTTATTCCGAGCACTACAATTTACTAATTTACATACCTACGTTTACGATCCCCTTACGAAAAACCCCTTTGTACCGCACGGAAACCGGAACAAAAACTCCGGGCTTTAGTTTTTCGGGGAACGAAAGCTCTTCGTGTGTATTATAAATAAGTGAAAGTATAGCGGGAATTCCGACATTGTATTGTGAAAGTATAAGTGTACAAAAGCGTGTTTAAAACTGTGGAACAGTTTATGGAGGGCATGTTAGTACGAGTATAAGCCAGAAACCGCACCAACGAGCGACATAAAATACCCTCTCCTACTTATTAAGTAGAGTTCGCTATACCTCCACCTTGATGATAACATAAATAAGTTTGTCGGTTGAAATTCAATTTAGGCGTCACATTGTTTTAAGTGCTCCAATTTTACTTGGGTGTGCGTTACAAAAGTTCGTCCCCGTGAAGGCCGTTAAACCCGAAACGAGTCTCGATCGACGTTAAATAACTTGTTATTACAGGCGACGGATTAAATTAATTCGCACGACACACCTTGACGTAAATTGACTGTAATCGGATTCGAGGAGGAGATCCGATCTTTATAATAAGTGCCGGTTTGTTTTTGGTTAATCTGTGCCGAATAAATGGCCTGATATAAAATAGAGCTTTCATGAACTCGACTTTTATAACGCCCCCGCGGAACTGAAATATAAGCCATTACCCACTACTTTAATTTAATGGCTTAATAAGCGGTTCGTTGTCCATAAATTTTACAACCAGTCGGTTAAAATTTCCACCCCAACACAAGCTCCGCGTTACGACTAAAAAAACGAGTAATTTTGAAGACTGAAAAAAAATTGTAATCGAAAATCCCGTGAATGTATACCTACGGCGTAGTATTTTCATCTCTGATTCTATTCGTTCGGAAATAGAGGTCGATAAATAAGTTTCGGCAGGTGGAAGAGAGCTCCATTCGTCGGCGTTGATCTAATTCGACTGGCAAATCTCGTAATCTGCGATATTTTTCCGTTGGCGGGTCTCTGGGAGTGCTTAGGTGTGGATTTGGCCCACATCGGGCGCGCGGCAGATGAACAATAATGCGGGCCATACATCTCCGGTTGAGATTACACGCCAGGATGAATTGGATCATTTTTACTTGTAGGCCCCTCGTCTCGGCGTTTTGGCGCTTCCAACCATGATGCAACAAATGGAAGCTACAACTTCTAAATTGGCCCGGATTTGTCAACTCTCCGTGTCGCGAGAGATCCGCTCTCTCCGGGAAGATACACCGTGCACACACGAAATAATCCGTGTATAATGTACGCACGAGGGAGAGAGAGGCCCTTTTAAAAGGGTCCTCGACTTTGCACACGCGGATGCCTGCGCGTTTTCTCTGGATTTAAAAGAAATTTCGTACATGGATGATGAACCCGAATCGGGGGGTGCTCAAAGCGAAAATTTATATCATTTTCATTTTTCAGATTTGCCACAACCACGCACCGTATTACGTAATCCGGCCCATTCAGTATTCAGCGGCATTTTTGAATTTCAAATTCGCAAAAGAAAATCATAATTGTGCCATTCTCGGCAGACGGATTTTCTCATCTCGACGCATGAATAAAAATTTCGGTAGGTTCTTGAGAAAAATATTCGTCTAAAATTTGCGATCAGTCAATGAGCTTTAAAAATCGGTTGACTTTTACAAAACATTCATCCTCATGACTGAATTCAACATTCTCTGCAATAATAACGATGTTTTGTTATTCTCCCAAACAATTTCATCCGGGTATAAACGACAAGAAAACAGATTTAACGGCGCAACCGAAGCGAAATAACTAAAATATTTAGTGGATCGGGCATTATTCAGATGAGAAATAAATCATTTCCTTTTCAAAAATTTCAAGTTCTCGACGCTATCTCCCAGAATCAACATCATTAATATTGATGTACTCGCACAAATCATTTTTTACGCGATCCTTTTTATATTCCGCCTCTGCCGATATCCGAGACTTAACAACGACGACCGCCCGCGATAATAAGGTGGAAAAAATCCGCCGGAAGAATTTTTATTGCGCTGTTGTTCCGGGATTTATTCGCGTCTGGATCGGCGCGCGGGGGCGGTTAACAACGGTCCCATAGATTTGTCGAGGACGACAGGAAATCCGTTATATCCGATCAAAAAACCTCAAATCACTTCTCCACTTTAAATGTCCGACGTAAACAAAGTAATTCGCATGAGCAAAAGGCCCAAAGACAAATCCTCTTTCCCTCTACCAGAACGTAATCCCTAGTTGAACACTAACCTTTAAACCAACGTCATTTAAAGCACGTGCGAGCGAAAAGCGCCCTCGCATTTTTTTTTCAATTTTCGAAAGTGCGAATCTTCTACATTTTGACACTGCCGGGCCGCAGCAGGGTGAATTTAAAACGTCTCTCGGCCTGTTGTTACCAGAATGTGGGCACGTACGGGGTTGTCGTTCGCCATAATCGCCCCCGACTGAGACGTATTATGCAGCTACGCGGTTAATGTGGGCGAAAAAGGGCCGCCATCGATTTCCGGCGGCGAAATCAGTATTCGGGATGAGGTGGCAACGCGGGAAGGGCCGAAAGGGCCGTGCCTCCGCCCCAGTCAGTCAGAAACAAGACTAATGTTTCACGGAGAAAGGGACGTTTCAGACCGCAACAGAGACAGGTGCTACAGGTGTAATATACGTCACCGTGATGGATTCCCTGCCGGTCTCTCACCTCCATTTTCTCGCACGTACCCGCCCGGCCCAGAATCTGCGAAATGCCGGCGCCCTCTGATGTGGGGGACATCGGCGAATTGCTTTGCACACACGCGCGATCCGCAAAATGAATTACCGGTACTGCAGCGGCAGCGGCGCAGGACGACAACCAAATTACCCGCAGGATTTTTGGCCCCCCGGGGATGCGATAGCATCAAGATTACGGTCTCTAATAAGTTTAGTGCAACGTGTAACGCCAATCCGGCCGTATCTCCGTCGGACCGAAATTTATCTCATTACCGAACAAGTCAAACGAAACTGCACGCCGAAGATCTGAATATCGCTTCATCTTTGTAATTCGGAAGTCGATCTATAGTAATTTTTCGACATTCGGCCTAGGACTTTGGCCTTTTGTAAAAAGCCCTCGTAAGCTTTTAAAATTAGGTTAACCATTTCTTCTGAAAGCGTTTCCTTCTACACAGATTGATCCCACAGCGAAATTTATTTGTACCAACAGTCCGCGAACCATACTAAAAGGCAGACTGTTAAGGTTCGCTTTTGTATGTTTATAATGACTTGGTTCTTCAAGGTGTAGAAATGGAATGAATGAGAAATTGCAGGAAGGCTTATGTTAGTTCGGGATCAGAAAAAGTTGGTACAGTGATTAGGAACATGCTAAAGTGCATGGGCCATGGACTTGGTGATTAGGCTATGGTATTTGAAAAGTGTACTTGGTGATGGATGCAAAAAGGCATTATAACTCAACCTATATGAAGGATTTTTATCACGAAAACATCTTACCTCGATTTGACATGAATACTGCGCAAAATTGAACTAATTTTTTATTCGAAGGTTTAAAATGTAGACGGTGGTAATATTAGGCAACAATTTGGGTTATTTAAAAAGGGAAACAGCTAAATATACAAGAGGTTCCACTCTTTATCGCATGAAAGCGCAGAGCACGTGAGGTATATGTGAGGAATTTTTTTTCCAAAATGAGAAACATCAAAGAGGTGGTCTATGATCAAAACTATTATGGACACACATCAATCAGTTACATCAATTTCTGTAGATCCATTTCCTGACAAGCGAATCAAAGTACAAAGATTATGTTTTTGAAATTAGAGCTGGGATTGTTTCTCATCAATGTTCACCATCTCCAGCATTGCGAATCTTATTACTTCAGAGGGCACAATAAACACGTTCGACCTAAAGATTTTGAAGTTCTTAATCAAAAGGGTGATGCCTCCGAGAACGCTAAATAGGCCGCTTAATTAGTTTTCGGTGTCTGCCGCCATCGAGGACACGACTCCTGATTAATGCGATGCCGAATTTAATCAAGTCTGATATCGAGTCGAGACGCGATATTAAAATTGCCCGAAAATGCATCCGCAATATGACTGCCGACGACGATCCGGAACGATTAATATGTAGGGTAATGAGATATGCCCTCCATTCTCCGTCCGATTGCCGAAATTTCAGAGGCCACCGGCTCGGAAGGCTCGTTCCCGGCGAAACGAGAATGACAGCAATCTGCTACATCGGATTTAATCGAGGGTACAATTTAGGAGCGGGAAAAAGGAAGAACCTCAGTTTAGTGGTGCAACGGAGGAAACGTGTGTCGGGAATATTAAAACCGTCCCGTGATTGATGGGATTTGAAACAATATCGATCGATTTCGCCATTGTGGCTCCTCTTTCTTCGGGTGATAGTCGGTGCTGCAATCTGTGCCGTGTTTCTTTGATGGCGTCGGAATCTACCGAGCATCTGAGTTATTCGGGCTTACGGCGTGGCAGAGAGGAGCCGGTTATTGCTGTTCGCTTTTAAAATCTTAACCTGACGGCTCTCGGGCGAGTTTAATTACTTGTCGGCAGCCACAGCAATGCATCACTGGCCGTCTTGCGGCCGAAGTAGGGACACTCTCTTCCTTCTTCCTGACATCTCACCAGTCATTCCATTCCGCAATAACTTGCGAGGGGAATTCTCGCCATTCCGGGATGAAACCCTGTATCGCCCGATATCGAAACTGTATCACAAAGATGATGGCGAATAGCCATCATCTCTGTTCCGTTTTTCGAAGACGTACTTATGCATATTTCGTTTATCAAAAAGCCGGATCGAAAGCCACCACGAATTCCGATACACCCGAGGCCTTTTTGGGCGCTTTCAGGAGTGCAAGAACTTCCAAGACCCACGCATTTGCACGCTAGATGTACAACTAGGTGTATTAGTTATACTCGTACAGTGATCAAACTTGGATCGGAAATGATCAAAGTTTACATCACTTAAGTTGCGAATGAGGCCCCGGGAAAACAATGTGTAATATTTAACACAATACAAGATCTCCAAGAGCATTGGGAACTTTACGGTCCTGGTGAGAATACAGTTTCTCGCTGTATAATAATTGTATCGATTCCGAGGTGGTGGGCAGGTAATCCCTTATTCATTAATGGTGAGCTTCGCTGCTCCATATTCCGAAACAAATCAAAATAACAATCGGATCTATTTACATGTTTTCGTTCCGAGCTGCTACATCAGTAGGCAGGTACGGTAGGGGTTGAAGGAAAGGGAGAAAAAGCTCGCATTCGAAAGATAACAGTGAATTGCGATATTCTTTTCGTTTCGTACGGAGGCTTTATCGCCCGTGCAGATCTGTACTCATGACGTCTTCCTGTCTGGAATGCTCGGAGCAAAAAATTACCTCCCCTAGCATCGGCACTATCGCACCCTCAACATATTATACAACTACAAGTCTAAAGCGCAGATATTGTGGGAGCTTTTCTTTCCCACAAATATCATACTCCTCTGAGCGCTTTTCGTATAAAAGCAAATTACCTATGTCGAACATTAGAAGTTGTTTACTGGGTACTGGCGCCGATATAATACCAACAACAACATTAAATCTCACTTCGTATCCGTGTTAATGACCCCCTGCAAAAGCTCTAGAATCATCATTATCTTTTGTTGGAACTCGTAGCTATGCTATTAAAAAATGATAATGATTTGTCCAGATTCCAATGTTAATTGTATGAAATGTTACGTGGAATAATGACCAATATCTAGTCATACTTTATTATATAAATAGTTAGTTGTTTATGAATATGAAATTAATTTATCGATTCTCGACGATTCTCCCTATTATAACGTTGTGTCAATTTATTCGTAGGACGCTATCTGGTTAAGCTAAATGTCCCGTTGTTTGTTTTAATTAAACAGTCGATTTATTGTTCTAATTTCAATTTTGAAATTCCGACAAAATTTGTGTAAACAACAGCAAGTCGCACGGAACCGTACACATGCAATTATAAACACGCATGAGTTGCCGTAATGTCATATACGAGTATGTACCCAACTTGTTGAAATGGCTAAAATTGTTCAAATTGTTGAAAATTACAACTAAGCGTAGTGCTGTAATCCATCCGTGGACATATTTAAAACGTTTTATTCGGGTTTTCAACAACGAATTGATATTATCAAAATATCGACGATGATGTAAACACATTCTTTCGCTCGAACATTGCGATATTTGTTTTACGAATGATGAATATTTACTTTAATTTCCTGGTGAACATTTCCACCTACTGTATACGGTTTTGCCTGTGGATAACTGTTGGCGTATTGTACCCAATGATGCAAAGATTATGTTGCAACCAAACATTTTCCTTCTGTTAAAAATCGACGAGTATACTACACCTAATAATAAAGCTCCAAAACGGGAGGAACTGGGTATAGGATACCTCTGTGATCCTGACGTCCTGACGAAGAAGCACTTTGCTTTAATTTTATCATTTAGATTAGCTCAACTGAAAGGTTTATGATTAAAGTTTCGAATTAGGCCCGACTCTCTCCCCTTTATAACGATTTCGGAGGATATAACCAAAAACAACCTTATACCAAAAGGAACCGGAAAATTAAAATTCTCAGTCGTTCGCTCTGTGTGTACGCTGTAAAGTCCTTTAATGCAGAATTTAATTAATATTTAATTTAAATAACGTGAAATATAAATATTCATCGGTTTTTCTTGATGATAGCAATATCAGGCACGACAATGAAAGTTAATCGAGTTGTAATGTCATTTAATTTTCAATTAATTTCTATGCAACATTCAAAATATAATTGGTGTTTCTAGTAATGTTAATATTTTCGTCAAGTTTATTACTGGAATAAAATTGTTGCTTCAAACATTTTGAATGCAATAATGATGGCAGTAATTTATTGCCATATAGAACTCGTTTTGATTAACTGACTAGCATATTCGCCATGTTAAATTAATGTAACTAGCGTGAATTCAAATTGTGAATTAGTATGCACGATCCGTCAGAATTCTTTAATTTTCGCTGGCGTTAGCGGTAAGCCCGCATTTGGCGTAAATATAAATACAAATCCCCGTCAACATGAGTTGAGCTTAATCCGTGCTACCCGAATTGGCCGCATCTCCCGTGATGAATCGCAACTATTTAATTTTTCTCGCGAAATTAGCCGAGCGGGAAAGCGAAACATTTAAATAATGCAAAGAGCGAGGGCGGCCCAAAAGAAGCCCTGTGTGCGGTATTCGTTGACGCGCTGATGTAAAATAGATTATGGCGAATGTAAACAGTGGCATTAGTGAAATTCCCGGCTCACATACATCTTGAGATGATTTATATGTAGACTGTACCGTGAATTTATATTAATATTCAAACCACGAAGCACTTTGTATAAAATGCTATGCTAATGCTGAGAACACATCCACCAGCGGCGGCCGCTGCTTCTTCTTCGCGCCACCCCCACACTCGCTGATACAGAAATGGCACTTTCGGAAAATACACCCACCCCTATAATACTCAACCATCACACCTGGTTTAATGTGAGTGCGAGAAGTGGGCGGATTTAACGCGTCGCAAATTCACCGTAACAACAGCCGCGCCGGGGCGAGATAAGGGAAATCTTTCGATTCGAACGGCACCGAATGGGATTTCGATTAACTGTTGCTGTTTGTGCCTCTTCGCCGCCAACTAAACCGGTGAATAATAATACGAATTTGCATCATTCCCCCGAAACATCACGACCGGCTTCTGAGACGCTTTCGAACCGAGGCCCAATCGAGAAACAATGAGAGTAATGCCGAATAATTCGAAATCCGGTCCGGATTTGCACAAATATTTTGTCTAAACAAACGGATTAGCAATTGGCCTGGTTCATTTAAAAGCTGCATTATTTTTGAACGAAAGAATTGCGCTCAAACACGAGTTGATTAAAATCAACGTAATTGCTCATATCGACCCGAACATGTGCACGTCCGAATTAAATTTCGCGTATAAACTTTGCATTTTACCTGCAATTCCGATATGTGCATCCGCCGTCGAATTTACCGCCAGGACTAAATGAAGTTTCGCTAATAATTCGATTCTGACAATTCAAAATCTCGGGTGAAAAAGAGTGCTCCTACTTTTATGTGCTTCGGGTGAAATTAGGCTAATTTTCGGAGGGGAATTTTGATTGGAAATCCAGATTTGTTTATAATGCTAATAAATTATGAATCGCGGAGATGGACGGGCAAAAGGCACGCGATTTTCGCCACGTTATTTAAACACTTTCCATGATGGGATATTACGTTTGATTAGAATGCGCGGAGCGTAATCACGAATTATTGCGTTATCGTGTTTACGACGTGCCCGAATTCGACAACATCGACCCGAAAATTTGATAAACACAAGGGCGAAAAATCCTTACTTTACCCGAAAATCGCGTTTTCCGCCCACCGACGGAATCCGGGTCGGTCGAATTTCGTATAGCGAGGGAGGCCAGAGGTGATTCTAATTAATTTCCTTAGGTGATGGATGTGGCAGCTGCAGAGCCGACTGCGTCGACGATGTAAAATGAAATATGTGTTAATAAGTGTGCAATCGCTTTGGGTCAGGGCTTAAACTGCGTCATTCGCATGCAGCAAAAGCGCGAACCCTTTACCTCCTTCGTGTTGGTACTCGAAAGTGGTGCTTACCGAACATGGGCTCACTGTTTACGTTTTCATTGCAGGAACTCGAGGAGTGCAGAGGTTCGAGCAGCAGCCCGTCTACACGGAGGTCAACCCCGGACAGGATGCCCTCCTCGTCTGCAAGGTGTTCAACAAACGAGGGTCCTGCTCCTGGCAGAAGGACAATAAGGTGAGGAGCGAACAATGTCTCGACTACGAGCGAAAAGGGTTTATTTTAACTGGATTGTCGAAAAAAGGGTTCACCCGATTAATTTACACATTAACTTGGCTCGTAAAAAAGGGTCAGATCGTGGTTTATCGCGCATCTTCTTTCATTATGTACTTCAAAGTACTTTACTGTAGTTGCAGGGATAATGTTTATTTATGTAGATCATTTTCTCGAGCCACGAGTTCGTAAATTATTGCTACTTTAATTACCAGCAAGTTCTTATTTTTACTATTTTTGCCAAAGACTCGAGCTGCTCAACTTTTTAATGTCTAATCCCCTTGACTACAGATTAAATTTTCAGACTTTATAGCATACAACCTTCGAGTGGCCCAAAAAGAGCTAGGATTAGATTTCTTTCTGACTCGATATTTTCAATCGGACTTCGTAAACTAAAACTATAATGTATCAACCGAAAACGACATTGATCGTAATATAATGAACGGGCTATTTCGATAGGCATAAAGTATGCATTAGGAACCGGGTCGATCCGAAGTACCGAAACACACATTTTCCCCGGTTTACGATCCGTGTAGATGCTCCCAGGAGTGCGTTGCTCCCAAAAGGGACCGGCGATATCAGATTTGGCCGAATTTTAGGTACAAAACTGGAATCCTCATTGTGATACGGCCGATCTAATTCCATAACAAACTATAACCCGGCGTTCGAGTTTGAACAAACAAATTCCGGTAACATAAACGCCAAGTTTGCCAGTGATAACAATTTTTTGTGACACTCCAGACCGGCCTTTTCCATTCAGCGGAAACAAAAACGATAACGCGGCGGCCCGCGGTCTTTTGTGCCGAAACGGCCTTATCAATTTTCCGGATCGAGACGGTCGTTTTCCCGGCGGAATACGTTCCAATAAAAGTGGGCAGCAGATTATCGCTCATTAAAACGCGGCGATACGGCGGGGAAAGGTGATACCGTTTTATGCAGAGGAATTTATTAGTCGGGGAAGATGGTCCGAAATAGAGGGGCACGTAAAATAAATGCAACACCGCCTTTCATAACGTAGACAATATTTGGGAAAGCGGACGCCATACCTCTTTCGGTCGCTTTTCTGACGAGTGTACATTTTTCCTGTCAATTTCGTTGATAGTCTCGTGAAACCTGATCGTAAAAATGCGATCGGAGAATGGAAAAGTTGTAGTTTGCAGTCAGCGCCACGTTTATGCCCTAAATCATTTATTTCTCTCGCCCTTTTCTCGTTCCTCACAAGAGGAAAATTACTGCCAGTACCTATGCAAAAACATTTCTACTCGCTATTGCGTGTCGAGAACACATTAAACGAAAAAAATATGTAATAACTAAGAAATAATCGTAATTCAGACCTCTGTTACATTTTCTATGGAGATCTTTCGTTGCAGTAAATTTCTTGTTGCTTGCAAATTTATTACAGTCTTCTAGGTTTCGTTTTCCTGTTTGTGGTTATTCGGGTGTCTGGAAGGGTTCGGGCGTCGAAGGGACACCACTTACTGCATCTTGCCGGATATTTTCCGATATCGATCGGTATAAAGTTTGCCGAAACGTATATCGCGTCCGCCGCTGGTACATAAAATATTTCGGCAGGTTGGATATCACACGAGAGTGGTTCTTGTGACACGACACGACCGCCAATTTCCCGCATTGGTTGCTGCGTTCGGGTATTAATATCATTCGCCGGCCACCCCGCAGAAGAAACTAAATGTGCCGGATTATGGCCGGCCCTAAAATCTGCAGTAAAGTGGTTTCTTTCAGCCCAACCTTCGTCTCCCAGTTCCGCATCAATTTTGCAGGCGGACATATTCGACTCTCGTTTTCCCCCGACAAAAAAGATCCGAAAGTTGGCGCCCCGGCTTCGGTAATTATCCTTTTAACTGTTTTACCGCCAAAGTCACGGGCCCGGCTTAATATATGGAGCGCGCTTTAACCCACAAGGATTTAATCAATCTTGCCGACCCCTCGATCTATTAGGCACATTAGGGCTGTTTTTCAAATAAAAGAGTGAAAAGTTTCTCCCGTGTCGGCCAAATTTTCTACATTCCTTACGGGAATGGATTCGAAAATAAACTTCAAGTGACACAAAAGTCTAGTACCGAATTCATGGTGGCTCGAATTTCGCGTGAGTGGTAAAACTGACTAAATTGCTTATGACACGAGCAAAAATACGATGAATATTTAATTTCGGAGGGAAAAGTCGCGTGACTATGGATGCGAGAAGCGCCCGGGAACTTCCAAAACTCGTAATTTAAAAGTTCACTTTCACCTGCATAAAAGTGTAAAAGCCCTAATTAATCCCGGAACTCTTTTGGCCTTTATTGTTGGTAGTCGGTTACTACAATGTAAAGGGTCGGATCTAGCTTTCGGAGGTGTTGGCTTTAATTAAAATGGCTTGATTTATCTTCGGTTTATTTAGGGAAGCGACGCAACATTATTATTTCATAATACAATTAGAAAAGGTCCGGTTTACACCGTAATACTTTATGATTTCACCGAGGATTTCACCTAATTCCGTTTATTGGTGATGGAGGCGAATAAGGGTTCCAATAATGCGTCGGTGATTAAATTACCCGGTCAAGTATCCGGAACAGATTTCTTTTTAAATGTTTGATGAATTTCCCCCCGAGTCTTAAATGACAAGTGATCAATGGTGAAGGGTTTAAATTTAATATAAATTAGTGAGAAGGTCTCGGCCCCGTTTTGTAATTAATGAGGATGCACCGAGAGGGGCACGGGGCTAATTGACTTCCAAGTGATGAGGGGCGAATATAAAGATTAAGGGCGAAATTTCGTCTTAATATTAAGGAATCCAATTGTAATTTTCTACGGGAATACTTCAACATCGTAAAGAAAGGCGGAGCGCATATTTTATAAGGGTCGCGCGCCGCCTTTCAAAACGACTAATTCCAAACTGAGTCGTAAGATATAATTAATTTGGGTTACACCGAGGACATTTAAGATCTAAGACCCTTTATCACTTCCGGAAATATTCTCATAATTCGCCATTGCATTTTCTCATTACTTTCTGCATAAAGAGTCAAACATCTTTAAACGCGCTTTGAAAAATAAAAAATTACAAAATTCCACATCTCTTTTCTCAAGAAATTTTATATTCAAATGGTGGAATTAAACTATCTCGTACGAGACATTTTTTTTTTGTATTAACTTGACGTAATGTACGTAGCTCCCATATCTTTTAACTCGCCTTAAAAGGAAATCGATAAGCAAAAATAAATTTCAACCCAAATAATATAAACCGCGTTTTCGATTGCGTCATTAGTTATGGTGGGATTTCGCATTTCGAGTACATTCTGAACTTGTAGTAGAGCAACACGACAATATTCCATACCCACATAAATTACCCAAGTTTGTAGAGGTACAACTTTGACAGAGATGATGTAGATGAGGAAGGTCTAGCTAGTCTGGTTCTGCATTCGGAGGGTTATACCCTCCATTATTTTATTTAGTCGTCTATAATACAACATAGCACTCTAACTCCTGGGAGAATTATAGTCCGGCATTCTCCGCACGATATAATCCCGTCTACTCCACTATCGGCTAGTGTAGTTGTAATGAAGTTACAATAATGTATAAACTGAATATTGCGGGCATTGCTGAACTGTCAACGTGATATAACTTCTAGCCGGCCTCAAGATCAAACTATTAATGAACAACGTAACTGGGTTATGTTCGAGTGAGTTTAATCCTGGCAATTACGACGCCACCGGAATAATATTGCTCTTCCTTCACGACTTTACCGATACCTAATACCCACCCGGACTAGACTTGCCGGGTAATTGTTAGTGATGGTTGGTAATTTCATTAAACTACACAGTAATAATAACGCGGAAGACTGTGAATCATGGAAGTCACGGTTTATTTCCTACCGAGGCATTATTTCGCAATCGACCCCCTGGTAACGTTAATTATCCGGGGATTTGATGATGACGAAATCGTAATGAAATTTTCGATGGCGTGTTATCGCGGTCCAGGCTCGGGTTTTGTAAAGTTTTTCTCCCGTTTGTTGTGGACCGGGAGAGGTCGATGCATTAGCAGAAACGAGAAAACCGCATACACACAGTGCAAATTCATCAATCATAGATCGCGGGGGGCTTCTATAAACCATTCGGAATTCATAAATCAGCGGGGCATGAAACATAATAAATCCCGGTTCGGCAATAGGCGCCCCGTTATTTTTCACGTACATTTGAATGATGCTGCTAAAATATGGGGGGGCGCATCGACAAGCAACCGGGGCTCCCTTGCATCGGTCTCTTCGTTTCTTTGCGTATGTCAGCTTGCGGCATAAATATTACTTTTCTTACGTGGAACGTGGGACGATATCGGGAAAGAGAATGCCCAGTCAGGAAAATCGCGTTATAAGGGACCGCGATGTGCCCGTGTTGTCGGTCTCGGTCTTTTTTCGAAATTCACGGTCCAGACAGTGGCGTTATGGCCGCATATACGGGCTTGATTTACGACGCATTTTTGTATAACAAATCGGCCGATTTCCCAACTTGATTGTTTAAAAAATCTGGATATATATCAGATTCGGATTCGTTTTACACATCGTTGAGTTTATCGCCATAATAGCGATAAAGTGTTCTAGATTTATAACTACCAAATGAACGCATTTATTTTATAGTTTCAATGGGAATATGTAGGTTTCTTTGAAAAGTACTAATGCGAAACAAATTAATACTCGAGTTGGAAAATATCTCTGAAAAGAAATAATGAGGCACTCGGAAAGTCCTGAAAATAATTCGATAATTGTTGGAGAACTATAATAAGCAAGCAAAATAGCACACAAACCTAGAGAATTCCAGCTACTTCACCTTTCATTTTTCAAGCATCCCTGCCTAATTGGTCTGGGTATAAAGTTTTTATTATTCAATAAAAAAATCAATTTATGAGCGTCTTTCAATATCTCCATATCGTGGAAAATACTGGGAGAATGAGTTGCAATTCCAGAATGGACTCATGTATAGACAAAACTGGATAAAGAGAGGATTATTTTATATCCAGGACAGAACTCGTGTTTAATTTCCGAACACTTTCCAGAGGTTATCCCTGGAAATGTTCAGACGGGGGAAACAGCACACAAAGCCTGCCATAAATTTCGTCCGGTCATTGCTATTTTTGCAACCGACCCAGGACTAATTCCATTCGATATTCGAACGAGCAATTTAATATTTCGACATCAAAGTGGTATATGGCGAATTTATTGCCTTTCTCGTTGCTTAAAATCAGCGATGTGTTACTGAAAAAATGTCGGTTTTGTTCAGCGAACATAACGGTTCGACATAATCCATGAACCTGGACGTATAACACGTTTTCGCTCCTTTCGCCGTCGGCCTGATGGGAAACGCGACCGCGGCGACTAATTATTTACCCCCTCGAAGGAACTTAACGAGACCGGAGGAGTTAATTACGCACAATTGCGTCAATTACTGTTGGCTTTTTAATAACCTCAAACGCCCACATTATCGGCGCAAGAGAGTGGTAAATAAACGACTTTTGTCGTCGCCATTTATTCTCCTTTTCTGTTCCCTTTTCCCATCAGGTCGCATTTTCACTTTCTCGACGAAACGGCGCCTCCGCCATTACCACTCATCCTTTTCACGAGATGACTTAAAATAAATCCAGTTCGATACTTTGCCATAAAGTGATGTTTTCAGTTTTCAGCTTACGTTCTCATTATTGGATATGTTTCCCCAGTATTTATGCAACATTTTCAACGAACATTTCACCGGTATTTAACTTGGGGATGGCTAGGATGAAGTTGTCATAATCGACAGTCGAGTCTGAACAATAATTGCGGAATTAGGAGGGTGCACATTAATCACATTACACTTCAGTCAGACACAAGGGGCGCCCCGAATTGTTGTAACAGGACAACGACGGTCCGAATTAGCCACCTTCACGAACATAATAAGCCGTCCCTTCATGTTTACTAGATGGCTTCCACTCTGGTGAACCCCATAACACAACGGGGAAAACTTACGTACGAGTAGACGCACGAAATGAGTACGAAGTGAATTATATTCCGAAACAGCGAAAATGCTGAAAAGATGTTATTCCTGGACGTCACACGTAAGCCCGAGTCGAATCGATAGACGTTTTCGTCGATTGCCGAACCGCAGGGACATTACCGGCATCGACGACCCCATCTCGGAAATACACAGGGGGCTTTAGCGCCAAGTCTCTGCTCTCGTGGTCCGAAACAATAACTCTCGAGAGAAATTTCGCGCTTTGGAGTCGCGAGATGTTCAGTGCTGTCGCTCTCTTTAATGCCGTTAATGATCAATTTCGTGGCGCGTTGATGGATGGACAGATTGGAAAAAGCCGAGCTTTCGCGCGAAAATAAATAACCGGACGACCGACAGAGATATGACGATATTCGTCTTGTCTATTTGTAAACGGAACGCACACCATCAGGTATGGAATCGCACGCGATAAGCGCCCCATTCCTACATCCCTCGTACGACCCATATGAATAATTCATCCCTAGCTGAATTTCAGCAATGTAATTTTTTAAAAGCTATTATTTATCGCCGGTTTAAGCTATCCCGGTTCCGATTCGGTAATTTATTTCCCCAATATTTTATACAGTGTAAATGCGGATGCCATGAGAACCCGATATTTCTTTGCCGTAACATATTGAAATTTCCTCCAGCGCTTATAACCGCACAACTCTTTTATATTTTAAACGAGCTGCGATAATACCTCCATTTCCTGCAATGCAGAAAATTACAGCGGGATTTATTATCATTGCAAACGCAATGCAGTCGAATAATAAATAAAATCGTATTAAATAATGGGAATTATCAAAAGTGTATATAGACGCGAGTCGAAATTGCCTCCTCAAATCGTTTCGATTTTATTCAACTGCTCGATGCGATAAATTTTTCATAAAAGAGGGGGCCGTCTTTTCTTTAAAACCCAAGTTTGTCACAGTATAAATGGATGCCATCGGCATTTCACTAGCAGACTACAAACAAAAGTTGTGAATTCAATTACCGAAACTTTTATTTGGAGCAAATGCACGTGAAATCTATTGACAGGCCATAAATTTGTTAGTTCTCCAAGTTTTCGCCCATTGACTGAATCGCTTTCAATGCGGCTCATTCTAAGTGGTTATCGAAATTGATTAATAATACGCGCACATTGTGTTTGCACGTCAGTTTTAAGCGGTTTACGACGCTTTCGGAGCACTTGAACCCATCTCTTGATGATGATTACGGACAATCTTGATCATCGGGGGTGACTTTTCGCCCATTCCCGAATGTCGCTTTTCAAGTCACGGCAATTACGAAAACGACAAATCACGATGGAGGAAAAAGTGGAGAAGCATCCGTGTCGGTTTAATAGCGCATTTAACGAAATCGCGATATGTCCGTCAAAGAAATGAGAGAATATGAGTTCAGCGAAGCCCTTAATGTGCCCATCTTCCCGTGTCCTACATTTCGCCTGCATCATCCCAATCAAAATAATAAGATCTCTCAGAAAGTACTTTTCAAAATCGGACCATCCTCTAGATAAGAAATTGAATTTTCCACAAAAGCGAGCTATTATCTATCATCAAAGATTGATGGCAAAAACTTGATACGCACGCCGTTAAATTTAATTCTTCATAAAGAGAAGTTTACGATTTCATAAAAATCCTGCATATCCGCGCAATGTGATAAAACATCTTCATCGTTCGGGCCATGATATACAAATTTGATGTCGAATCGTGAAAAAATCGGCGAATCGTTCAAATCCGTAAAGGGTTGTAATTGCAGGTCGTGATGCGATCATTTCGACACTTCGCAACGGGTCTGCCGATGGCGATCGACCTAAACATGTCGAAGGGTGTATCGGGTTAATCTGTTCTCGGCAGAAGCTTTTATCCTAATGTATCCTTTTCGGGGGGATAAAGAAGTTTATGGGTCGTTCGTACCGGCCCACTCTACGGTTTTTCCCGTCTTGTTATTGACTCGAACCCTGCAAAACCAATTAAATTAGCGGAATGAGCGACGGTCAGTCGTGAAATTAATTTATTATGGTCGAGCAGGATCATAAACAACTGGTTCTTATAATCGCGAAAGCGATAAATAAAAATCCCTCATAATTACGGTCGCGGGGGATCAATCTCGATCGGGGGTGCGCAGCACGGGTCGGCACCGAACATTCGTGTGCGGGGGTGACTTATGATTTCTTGACGGGCTCCGGGAGGGTCTGTGGCCGGGTCAAAGGCGAGTTCGTTCGGTGGCGGTTATCGATAAAAGCAACAAAGTGATTGATTTGTTTCCGTGCGAGCGGCCGATAAGTTTGAGAGGGTATCGCGTATTACGCAACGCTGGACGAATATGAAACCGGTAATTGTTAATGGAGCCGATAAACGTAAGCTGACGGTTGACAAGAAAAATTGATGCCGAACCACGAGAACCCCGCTTTTCGCCAAACACCCACCAGATACTTCCTATATACTCTTTCGTCCAAGTTGATTAAACTTTTGTGATTAGTTTCGTACTAGTTTATTCAACTGGGATTTCTTTCAACCGCAGATTTTGCGTTATTAAACTTACACACTCAGAGTCTAGACCCACCTCTGCATCAATAATACTCATAGATTGCGAATTATTCGCTTTGAAGGAGGATAAAAATTGGACGAGTCGGGTTTTTAGTAAATTTATTTAAAATTTGCATGTTGCAGTAAGCCGTTTCAAACGAATTCGTGTTTGTTGAAAGTAAACTACATCACCGCTTTCCAGTTTATCTTTGCAATAATAAAACTGCGCTGATGAATAAATAAAATGCTCCCCCGTCTAAAGCTGCAGGAATATTCTCCACGGGTAGACTGATGAGCTCGGTGACCCGACCGTGCCCCCAGAAGAGTGAAAATAAAGCATCGAAAAGTTTAATTTTTGAGGCAACATCGAGAAACACAAAACTACGGTCGGGGAGGTGGGTATGTAAATTTTATTCCCCAAGGGCGAGAAGTGTAGACACGGATAAAGTTTATTTCCAGATGCTACTCGCAAACCAAATTATTTGTGAAAGAATGAGCTTGTTTGCTGAACACGATTCGCGGCCACAGTTAGTGTTATCTGGAAATATTTTATAAGGCGCTGTCTGTGCCGACGAGTCTCGAACGTGGTCAGGGATGTTTTCATGTCCTTTTCTTGAAATTATTTGTCAGCAAACAGATTTCGCTCCGGAATGTCGTCCGCTCCAGTTTGACATTTCCAACGCCACAAGGGGTTTATGCGTTTTATAACCTGCAAAAAGGTCCATCAGACC
The DNA here is from genome assembly GCA_949788335.1 of Salpingus planirostris. Classification (NCBI taxonomy): domain Eukaryota; kingdom Metazoa; phylum Arthropoda; class Insecta; order Coleoptera; family Salpingidae; genus Salpingus; species Salpingus planirostris. Next base: position 5,031,738 of record OX460918.1, on the reverse strand, counting down.
GGGCGATCAAATTATAGAGCAGAGACGACTCCATAGAAAGCGCATTACGATAAGACCCGAAGTACGGAGAACTGACAAACTTCGTAAATCGACTGTAACAGTTTTGCGTTTCGACAATAATGGCGTCTTATAACGTTTAATTCATGTCTATTTTAATGTTAATTAAAAGTCGGCCGCCTCTTTCTCCAGGAATTACTTTCCGCTTCCGCGATGTCGTCTTTGTTGCACCGTGTACTCTTAATTCCGGTACACTGCTAATAAGAATCCTCTCGAAGAGGCGAAGCGGACTATGACTCCTACAGAACGAGCAACCAAATTAATTGGACTTATAGGCAGAGACCAGACTATTATTTATTGTCGAGGCTTTTCTTGAAGATTTCCTCGCCGGAATTATGTAGGTTTTCTGTTTGTCGATATTGGCGATTGGCACGGAGGCAAATTGTTTTCTTTCGGTGCTAAATCTGACCTGAGGGTAATAAATTATTTACAAGGTGGGACGAGCGGCTCCGAGATAAAAGCAACCACGGCGATACGTAATAACCGTATTTATTCTACTCCCTTTTACGTGATTGCAAGTTATTGGGTTTTGAAATTTATTCCCGAACAGTACGTGTTCAAACGTGAGCCACCTCCCAATGCGCGATGCTCATACCTGCATCTGTATTACACCAAATACATCAATGTCAAAACGTGTATTTAGGCACAAAAGAAACGTATAAATAGGGCGTTATTAAACCCCCTAAATGATGGAATCGTAGATTAGCATCCCCATGGACGAAAAATTATCGTACAATTTCTGAATGTTCTACTCATTAATAATTCTACAAGTGGCTTTATGTTGTACGTAAAAGCCTATCTATCGATAATAATGGGCCGAACAAAAAAGAAAGCGTTACCCAGTAATGCATTCATAAATTTTCTATACCTCCCCACGAAAGCGAAGATTGAAACTATCGGTAGTCTGGAAGTTATAGGGGGAGAAATGCATCTCATCGATCCTTGTGCAAACTCTTATAGAGTCGAGACCATCGTGAGTAAGTAATTCAATAACCGAGTAAATATCATAGATTGGAAGCTGAAAGCTTCTGCGTATAATATACCTCCTCCTTATTACCTCGTCTTATTCTATGCGTCAGGTTCGGGGGGTATGTGGAGACTTTGTACAGAGAAATTCTTGTATTTTTGCAGCCCATGGGAATGTATCCCCATAAATACGAGTGGGCGTCCGGTAACCAGCAAAACGGCGATTGCTCGATTTGGATCCGAGCCTCCCAACTGGAATTCGACGACGGCAACTGGGAATGCCAAGTGACGGCCAGCGATTTCCACACGCAAGACGCCCTCACCAGCATGCCGGTGCACCTGGTCGTCAGGGGTACGTATATCGATTCGCGAAAAGCTCGCGAAAAACGCGAATCACCGGCACTATTTTCGTGTTGTATACTGTAGAGATCTTTTTAAAGTGGTAGCGAAAACCGCTAATGGATCCTCGCCCGCGGGCGCACGCAGAGACCGGAAAAAACGGGGAAAACGGGAATAAAAGTGGAATATATTCAGGACACCCCGGGGAGGGACCTAATAATAAGGGTGAAAGTTGTACATTTTTTGGCAAATAAAACGAATTTAAAAGAGAGGACCGGCTCGCTTCTCCATCCCGTATTAGGTCGCTAACTCTGCCCGCTTTCAGACATATTTTCGAACTTTTCGAGAAAACTCCCGACTGGAAAACGTACTCAGGTACCGGAAACAGCGCTCGAGTGGAAATTCCCTAAATAACAAAGGCCAAAACAGTGGGGTATGTGTCCACTACTATCTCCAGGATTTATCGTCTTGTTGAAAATAGTTCCACGACATTTCGACCTCTCCACCTATAATTCTGTATTAATATTGATAAAATATGAGGGTCGGTTAATGAAGTTTCAGCATGACTTAATCACGCTGTCATGATGATGATTGCAGGTATATTCGGACTAATTTCATGGTGGTGAGTTGTGTTTTCGAGAAATAATTCCGGTCGGAAAGTCGGTATAGAATACGACACGGTGGGCGAAGATGGATGTGGCGCACCCCGGGGGACTCCCCTGATTCATGACGGCGGAGTGGAGGCCACGCTATCGTTTAACGAACCTAAAGAGGTCGTCGTTAAACCCGACCAAGAAACTCCCACATATAGCCAGATTTTTCGCCAAATCGCATTACGGAAAACACCCCATATTTCATTTCGGCAACGGTAATATCAGACCGATCCGATTCCGGCGACCTTTTCCGCCGAAATTGAATAAATCGAGCCGTACGCCTTTCCGTAGGTACTCGAAAGTTCCATCATTAAACACCTGGTAAAAATGCATGTGGATAACTTGCGCGGCTGATTAAGACGAATCACCTGCCGCTAGGTTATAAATCTGCGCTGTTCCACACAACCTCTCCATTAATTCAACTAACCTCTAGCTAGGGGGATTGTTTGAATGCGGAAGGTGCGCGATATCCGAAAAGGGCCGAAGAAATATAATACGCGTCCCAATTAAGGCAAATGATGTGAAATTGTTCAATTAGCGAAAGCCCACCAATTTCGGTTCGAGTTAAGCCCCGCATTAGTTTAATACAACACGGGTCTGCGCCCCGAATTATGTTCCGCCTCTGCGTTCGCGGTTGCACACATGTACCGACCGCAAAACGTTTTGCGAGTTTGATATTGCGGTCGTACTCGTGTGTACTTACGTGAACCGTTATTTCGTTGCGATATCAAAGCGGCGCATCCACGATTTCTCGCCGTCCTCCAGCGGGCCGGAATTTATTGTTGTGTGCCGGAATCGATCCGGGGAAATACCGGAGTTTGAGGAGGCGGCGAGGTATAAATAAAGGTTGGTACCGGCCCAGGTCGGATCATTAAAAACGAATTTGGCCAAAGCGCCGTTTCTTCCTTATTAAGCCCTCGCCGAGGCGCTCGCAGGTCGTAGAACGCAATTAGCGATGGCGGTTAGATTTGCGGAACCTATTAACATTGCGTAAAAAATTCCTCGGTACTCCCGTCTGGTTCATCCGAAGTAATTCTTTCGCGCATTTACTGCGAGTTATATAAAAGATAAAATAGTTGCCGCACTTTGCGTCGTGAAATATTTTCCGGGCTATAAAATTTTCAACAAAGCCATTTTCTCTAATACGGTCTTATCGCCACTTGAAGTAGTCAGATACAGATAGGGCTTTATTTATTCCCGCGTATAGTTCTCGGGCTCGAACGATACCGCGTAAAAACACCGACGCGTTATTTATTGTAATCACGATTATTGGTAATTTATTTGTTCCTCGCGTGAGTATAATTTGGCACTTTTATTATGGATGTGGGGTGGGAACCCGTGTTTTGTTACGTATCATCAAAGATTATCCGTATCATCATTAAGCTCTCGTTGAAATGTCTCCCAAATGATAAATACCTTCCGGAAAATGGTTCCTTATTATAAACCCGATCCGAAGAATACGAGTATGTAAACCACACTTCACGACATTAATAATTCCTAACAAGAGGACGGGACGCGTTCAATTTGTCTAGCGTTTCGCAAAAATTGAATCGGCGGATAAATTACGCGACAATTGGTTTTAAATGAAGTCCGGTCGGGTGATTTCCACACCTGGATTGAGCCATCCAATTTTTCACAATTTCAGCTCTGGTTACAATCAACCCGCTTTGTTTATGGCCAACAAGGTGATAGAGATCAGAGGTTTAATTAACCACCTCGTTAAAACCTCCGCCGAATCGTAGAATAACATTGATCTGGGTATGATATTAGGAACGAAAATCCGAAATCCACCAGGATTATTATTAAAAAAAATAATTCAGGTGAGTTGGGGAGGTTTTTGCAGGCATTAAAAGTAATTGGGTAAGATAATTGTTGTTCTGCCCGCCGCATGCATACATTGCTCCCCGGTTATGAACCCCTGCGGAATAGGCTAAATGCTGTGGATGTTATAAGAGTGGGTAATTGTTGTAGGTGTAATTGAATTTCGTGTCGTTATCGGAAGAGAGCGCGTCGGAAGTGCAAACATACTCAAGTAATTAGACGGAACCGTGTTTAACAAATCATAAAACGGCACCGGAGGAATCCGGTGCTCTCGGTTTTGTTCCCCCGTCTCGGCAGCTGCGTGTTTATCGTTGTGCATATCTACCCACCACCTCCACCCTTAACCATTTAGCTGCAAGTTCCACACACAGCACTTAATATTCGGTCGGTTCTGTTATGTTGTAACAGACATTGTGAAATTTTCCGCATTTCCCGCTATATGCTCTCCTGTTTGTTCCAAAACTAGTTTGCTTTTGTTGAATATGTAATTGCGGATAGTGGGAAAACGGTCCGATATCGCACAGGCATCTACGGTTTTGCCAAATGACTGGGATCCCTCAGCTGAAAGGTTGAGGTGTGCGAAATTACTCAAACACAGATTCGTATAATCAAAGTTTGGGAAAATTGTTATCACACCAGTTGCACCACTAAAAAAAGTATGAATTGGCACTTTTAGTGAACCAGCTGATCCAAACCTAACTTTTCAAAGTATTTAGTGATATGTGGACCGAACGCCTCGAAGCACTGGAGACTTTATTACTTTTCATATTCGTGATGTTTTCGTTGAAAGACATCGAAAGACATGAAAATAATAAAGCGAAATAAAGTCAACAACGTCAACTGTTACATTTGTCTGCAACAACGTAGAGATAAAGAAAATTCCCTATTTCGAATTACTATTCTGAAAGCCGGTTTATTTCACCTGCCATATTCAATTTATAAATTAATAGAGTTCGGAACTTCTCCAACAATAAGTTGGAAACATGTCTACTTTTTGAAATTGGTTGCGTTTCGAATTAAATTCCGTTTTAATCTGCATAATCTAACAATTCCAATTTATTAACCAAACTCGCTTTAATATTCTCACGTCTGCAACACAAAAACCTCTCGTAATTGAAAATATTTAAAGTACCGGTAGATGGAAACGTTGATTCAAATCGTGTTTTGGATATCCCGACTTTAATGATTTTACAAGGGCCGTTAAAATTTACTCGGTCAAGTCGAAAACGGTCATAAAAACGGAATAACTCCCCCAATAAAATCACAAAACGCTGTTGAATATTTTACGTGCCATTCTTCTCCCGTATTGCACCTGCAGCCGGGACGGACAGATTGGATCGGGAAAAATGTCAACCGAATTACGGCCTCCGGGAGCGGAATATCGCAAGTTTTTACGATTTCCCTCAGATTACTCGTAAATATGTGAGGAAATTATCTCGGCCAAATCGCGGCGGCTCGACTCCGTTTATTACCGCAATATCGGGGAGAGGGAGGACACGTATAATATAAGGGGAGCAATTACGCGCGGCCCTTAAGACGACGTACCCTTTTTTGATGCGGGTCGTGATTGGCCCAGGGGCCGCTTTAAGCCGGATCCCACCTGAAGTGACACGTATTTTACCGTGTTTGCGCCGAATTCGCCCCTCGCTTTGTAGTTACTTTGCGGGTCGGCGGCAGCAAATTTTGCTTAGTCCATTTTTTATTGTCTGAACGTTCTCCCTTCGGGAATAAATTTGTGGCTGCACATTGTGCGGGAAGTAGATAAATGTCCCGGAAGATTTGGACTTCTTTCCGCGATTTTTCTTTCGTTTGTGCTAATCCACCGTCCCGGCGACCCGACATCATCAACATTCACCCCCTATCGCACCGAGTGTCTTTCTTATTTTTACGACAATGCAGCGCACGTTAAATTATCGTATTGTTTCCGTTAGCGAAATTGTGACGGATTCCCCTCGGTGACCGTCCGGAATACGAACTCCGATACATTTTTCCCCCGAACAGGATGCACCACGTAATAAAACTTCGCACAACGAGATATGCAAATTTCCACACGATAGTAGGAAGGCGCCACACAGGACCAGCTCTTCTTCTATTTTGCCAGCATCTTGACTCACTGGAGCGTGCTTATGTAAATATGCTGGTGATGTTTTCGGGTCTGTACACATTCGAAAATTATCAAGTGTTTTTATTTGCGAAACTACACTTATTCGCTACATTCGCTTCTTCGCCATCCAGAATGATTCATTCTGGCGAGGAGTTTGCATTTCCGATTTCGCCGGAGTGAATTTCGACAATTTTTAAGCGGAACGTATTTCCAGCGCATGAACCGTTCGATGGTGCACATTCCGATGCGGATTCCGTTACGTTGCATCTGTCGAATACCGCAAAAAAGAGATGCTTCAAGGGCTTCATTACAGCCTACCCAATTCAGAATTTTGTGGAATTTTCTATCGGTTTACTGTGGATTCGTGCAACATTTTGATACTCTCGAAAGTCCGGCTGTTGTATGCCAGTCAATGTTTGAATCCTATCTGGGCTTTAGAAATCTGGATAACAAAACATCTCCCGCAGGTTTGACAGATAATCAGGATCGTAAAAATATGCATTTTTTTCGTGCGAAAAGCTCTAAAAAAACTCACACCGGAATCGGGAATACGGGCAGGTTTTTACGACTTATTACGGCATGATTAACCGAATGAAGCACTCCCGGGGGGCCGTAATCGCGACGGTATAATTAATAATAGGAGCGTAAAATACGGCCTAAGCGACCTAATCCCTTCGCGGCTCATACCGCTATGAAATCGACAATAAATCCGTCGGTTAGATAGAGCGCCGATTCGAAACAAATTTGCGACAAGCGGAGCAATAACAATGGAGTGAGTGATCCGGCAGACTGTGCGCCGATCCGGAACCGGTGATTTATATGCGATTGTACGGGATGCGGATATATCTGTGTGTGAGTGTGTGTGCGGGTGACGTCACGGGACTTCCTGTGGCCGACGCTGCAGGCGAGTCCCGGGCAAAAACGGACTCGGATGCACGAAACGGCGCGCGCTAAAAGACCGGCCTGATTTATTTGTCTCTAAACACCGCGCCGCTGTCTCCGGGACGCGTTTCGTGTCGCCGGCAGGAGAACTCCGGGATAATGCACCAGGTCTTTGGCACTCGAAGCGGCACGACCTATGAACCGGGACCGGGACGCGCCTTGAACCCGAACTCGACTCCACTCAAATCATTTGTCGGGTCTGAAAAATGAGGAAGTAAACTAAGGGCGAACATTCAAAGCCAGCCAAGTCCAGATTTGCAAATTTCGTAAAGAATTGAGGCGGAAATTGACTGATCAGCAATGATTTCCCATTCAAGTTTTGCCTACAATTTTCCGTTTCGACATCACAAGAAGATCTCATGAAGAGACATCCTGCAAAATAGGGGAGTAAATTAAGAGCAAACATTCAAAACCCAGGCAAGTTCACATTTGGAAATTTCGCAAGGAATTGAGGCTGAAATTGACTGATGAGCAATGTTTTTCCATTCAATAAGTTTTGCTTATGATTTCCCATTTCGACATCACCAGAAGATCTCATGAAGAAAACATTCTGCAAAATGAGGAAGTAAATTACTTAGGAGCAAACGTTGAAAGCCAAGTCCAGATTTGCAACTTATGCAAAGAATTCAGGCTAAAATTGACTGATGAGCAACGGATTCCCATTCAAGTTTTGCTTATGATTTTCCATTTCGATATCACCAGAAGATCCGAGAGAAGATCTCATAAAGAAACATTCTGAAAATGAGGAAGTGAAAATTAGGAGCAAAGTTTCAAAACTAGACAGTCCATAATTGCTGATAAGCAACGTTTTGCCATTCAAGTTTTGCTTATGGATTTCCATTTCAGCATCATCTGAAGATCTCATAAAGAAACATTCTGCAAAATGAGGCAGTAAATCAGGAGCAAACATTCTAAACCAGTCAAGTCCATATTTGCAAATCTCGGAAAGAAATAATGAGGATAAAATTGGCTGATAAGCAACGTCATACCAATCATATTTTGCTCATGATTATTCCGTATTTCGACGTCACCAGATGAAGGAAGAAGCATTCAAAACTTTTTACTTTCGGTGGATAGTTTAAACTTTGGACTCATTTAGATTTTCCATGGGGTTTGGTTTTAGTAAACCCAGTCTTAGTGATTTGAAGGATTATTCATGAAATGATGCACAACCCAATTTAAAACTTTCGGGCTTGTCGGGTTCTGCATGTCTGTGCCTTCTGTTGATGGTGAAGAAATGATACTGCGGTGCCGTTTGCAATCTGATATCCAATACTCACATGTAAGCACGCAAATTTTCAATTATTTCAACAAAAGTAATAAAACATAACACGCTTTCGTGGAAAATTGTACCGTTTGTATCAAATTCCGCCGCTGGAAATACTACCTCTTTAGTGAAATTGATTCCGACTTTCCTCATGTTGTTCATTCTCATTTCTCATTCGGGCTCAGACGACGTATGACTCTTTCAGTTCCCAGTGTTCTCAAATGTCAGTCACTTTAGCGGGAGACTTTACGACCCATCACTACTTGTGAGGACATAGTGGCCATTCGTTTCAGCAAAAAGGGCATCACCGGGAATTCCTGATATGCCCCGAAATTCCCGGCGTTTTAGTTCGAGAGTATATTAAACGGGGTCGGCTCGACATCGGTGTACTTTAGTTGCGAAAGCTCGCAGTGACGTGAGCCGGTCGACGATAATTTCCGCGTCTGCCTCTCCACCGGAACAATTAAATTTGTCACATGTCTTTTGTGTTTCAAATGCCAGAACGGTGAACAATTATTAGATTCGTCGAATCCCTTTGTTTCTCCCGCGTGTTGCGTGCCTCTTTTATTATCCGCACCTAAGGAAAACTGTCATCATCAACATCGGAACCCTTTTTCCCTCCCTGAAGTGGAAAACACGCACGAACAAGATTGAGACGTAATGACGGAAACCGATTCCGATCCAATTTTCGGGTGACATGATGGGGCAATCAATGTAAAAGGAATGGAATCTATAACAATTAGATCATGTGAGATCATCCACAAAAGCATTCGTCGGCTTTATCCTTGCGAGTCCTTGTTTCACGAAAACCGGATCAAACTTTCAGTATAAACTTTTCGAATTCATGAACACGAATAGGCCAACTTTTTGCCGCTCTCGCAGCCGTATAAACGAACGGATCCGCAACAAAAGCAAAGTAATCCCAACATCAGTAACCCATCCACACCTACATCCTATACATTTCACAGCCAGTGCTTTCGTTCCTAATACTACCATCACCCAGTTAATATGCCTTTCTATGTCGACAGTATCGATTTGAAAGCGAATGAAATGCCAAAAAGACGACACAGCACAGATATTTAGTGCGGTACAGTTTACGATTCCAGCACAGTGCTTTCAGTATTATCATATTACGAAGGGGTATAATGGAATAATGCGGAGCCGAAAATCTGAATCGGCAAAAATGCATTCATCGATTCGTCGTCAAAACGCGAACCGATCTCAGAGCCTACGGTTAATTGAAAGGAACCATTTGGGTTTTTCAGACTGGAAACTGTAACAGATTCCACGGGTGTTTACTTTTTGCAGCCTGCAGGTAATTTTGTTGAGAGCCGGATCGCGCGATAATCCAACCCTTTGTTGGCTTCGTTGAAATTTGAAATGCGGTATCTGCTAGCAGAATCCGGCAAAGGATTGCAAAAATGTTCGAAAATCTCCATGCGGCAGCTTCAACGTCTCGATCAAAACGGAATAACGGATACGGCTAATGTGAGCGGAACAGGTGCGGGATTTCGCATTCAATGTGTCTGTCAAGTCGAACGAACGTTCGAGCGCTTTGTCTCACGATGATTACGTGATGTATTCGCGATGATCTCGTCTCCATTTGAGCCATCACCGAGGGGCCGGGGTGATGCATTCCCGTGCAGCCCTCGCGGAATGAAGAGGTGAAGGATTTATTAGTCGAGTACTATAAATTCTAATTTGCGCTCAGCTCCGCGTCTCGGCTTCCGCTTGAAGAAGCAATTTGTAATTTGTATCTGCGTCGCCACTCGGATCGATGGCATAAAAACGACTTTCTCTCCGTTAACTTTTAAGGTGGGTGGGAAAAAACCGGCTTTTGTGTTTATCCCTTGTCTATAATCCTTTCAAAATAAAGCTTCGAACTTTATCTAGAAACTACTCGATATGGAATGATTTCCGCTTTCAGCCGGGGTTACAATGAAAATTTCTCGCAAGTTCGCAACTTAACCCAACTTAGTCTTATTATGTAATCTCGACAATAACCGGGTTAATTCAATTATTGACTGTTCTTATTAAGGGAGGAGCGGTGCCATAGTTTCGGGTGGGACAAATTATTTATTTTGCAATTTCTGGTCGTCCCCTTGAGAGGCTTATTAAATAGAAATTCCTTTGTGAGGTAGACGGTATAGGTATAATGAAATGTCGGGGCGATGCGATGCTAGTGTTATTTATTAAACGAGTCTGTTACGTGGACGTTATTCAAATTGTTCGGAAACTGAACAACACAATTTATGAAAGTTTAGGGCGCGTTCAGTTTTACACAACTTGTGACAAGTTTCGGATGTAGTTCGAGTTTTCAAGTTGCGGAATAAGGTGCTCTCCCCTGTCTAATAACGCCGTCGAGTATACAATACGACCAAATCATCCGAAGCCACTTCGGGATTTATCGATTCCCAACATTTTTGATTTATGTAGATTATAATAAACAGAAATACTCACGTTCGAATTTCTGAAGCTCCTTTGTGATTGTAATTAAAATACATAATTTAGCTCATCGCGACTTGCCGTTTTGTTACAAACTGAAATGACGACTTTCTGTTGGGCGTAAACATGAAGTAATTATTGTGTTATTGCGAGCACGACAAGAAAGAACCGGAATAATTAGAGCTTTGGGGGATTTCCTTTGATAAAAATCCAATTCGAAGGGTGTCCCGTGTATAGGACAGCAACAGTTTCTAATTGGATCCAACCAACTTCATTATCCAATTACTTGTCTTACTCTTCATGCATAATCATTGTCGGTAATTTGCTCCTCAGTTCACCGATTCCAATAAAAGTGTAGGCCTTTTAAATATTTACTGTGGTATTTTTCGTATAAAATATGTTGGACAACATTGTTGGACTCGTTTTTGAATGACATATCGCGACTTTTATCAGCGTTTACATTTTAGAGCGTACTCTATTTTTGCAGCAGAACGAGTGCACTTTTCGAATAGACCATTTCATCGTTTCACGATGCACACTTTTCAACTTATTTTACGATTTTCCCAAAGTACGACTTTTTACACCGATCAACGATTCATTTAATTCCTTACGGTCTTGATTGAAATGGACTCCAGCTTTGGTGCACAAAAATACTTCACGTGTATTTTCGGGAGGGGATCCGTTCGGCCGATATCCATTTCATTTTTCAAATTGCCAGCGCTTCCCGAAGGCGATGTGTGCCAATCAAAATCATACACTCGCCCTGCAGAGAGGCGGGCATTCGAGAATTGTTATTGTTAGACTCCCATAATGGCACATTGTGGTGAGCCTCCTTTATGGAGCCCTGAGTGGGGCTTCTCCTCCTTGGGCCCGCTTGCAAATGGAATTGTAATGCGATTGCACTCCATTCCATTGATATAGTGCGGCAACGATACAGCGCGCCCGGTCCTTCCAACTACTTACTCCGCTGTGTATACGTACATTTATCGATGCACATTGCGAACGCTGGTAATCTTAATTGAATTCTTATTGACCCACAAACTGAACAAACAACCGGATAAATTAAGCGGATGGGAGGACCGCGACAATAACAAACAAGCAGTCACTGCAGATTGTTGTTGCTCCTGGTATTGCGGATACAGCGTGGCGGGTTCTAAGTCTAACTTAATTTGAAGGTAAAAATAATCAGGGCCCGCCCTGGCGCTATCACCGTGGAATATCGGGCGAAAGGGCCAACTTAATTTGCGAAATATTAACATACAAACGTTCCGGGCGTGTATGATATCATGAAATCCTACGGCCCGTGTAATTTTCCTTCATTATAAAGCACCCACTCGACTTTTGATCCAATTTCACGTATTACCAAAAGCCAGTAATATCTCCGGGTACAATTTTTGTCCAATTTGCTGCCGGAATAATATTCATCAAAATTGATCTAAACAGAGTATTATTATTTCCTTCAATTTCCCCTCGGTGGAAATACGGCGCCGTCCATCAACCGCAGGAAGTTAACGATATTAAATCCAACAGGACAGGACTGTGCCTTTCTCCGGTGCCGCCGATTCGGGAGATACGGCATTACGGAATCCTCCCTGCCTCTTTAAATTTATATCGCAAAACATATTATATTTATATCGCCGTTTCATTTTTATGCCTCGGACGGGAAACCGGGAAAAAGGAACGGGCACCTTGATGGGTCTCTATTTGGCAAAGGCGAAAACCGTGTTTTTCGTTTTGGGGAAATTTGAATTTACGCCCGTTCCGGGTGTTGTAACGCGACCGCATCATCAGATTAACGCGAAATTTCGTCCTAAATTTCGGCAAAAGTGAAAAACGGTCCCGGAATCGAGACGCGGACCGTCCTGCCGTGCCGCGCATAATGGGCCGAATCCAATTGCATTTTCCACGTTGTATATTTTATTTCATAAAGGGGGGCACTATATCACCTCTCCTCTGTTCGCATTATTGTATTCGCAAGTGATATATCGCGGGCACTCTCTGTCGGTTGCCGAATAGGCGCTTCCAGAGAGCTTCGGATGTTGCCGAAACACCCCCAGGTCCTATCCGAGAACCCATCGCTTTATCAGTTTCGACTTTATTACGATCAGAATAAGACATTAGTACGGTCTCGTGCGTAGTCGTGCATTCTCGTGCATGCGGAAAGTGAAAGCTCTTTGCGCCTTTGAAATTTTTTAATCCCGCGGAATAAAAAATTTCATTAGAGCTCGCATTTTTTGCGAAATCTCCCTTTTTTATAAAGCGTTGGTGAAAGCCCCCGTTATGGTGGCGACGGCGGGGGATGTATATTTTTAGGGTGGGCCGTTTATTAATATTTGTCTCATATATGCGCCGCAATTACCGCGACGTCAGAATATAATTTGATGTCGTTAATTTATTACGTTAATGCATTAATGGCACTCACGGATTTTAATTAAATTCAATATCAGGTTTCTCAGATTAATTTGGATGGAGGAAACGGAAAAAATTGTTTTTCCTTGTATCGATCGCGAGGGTAATTCCGGGCGGGGTAAAGAAATCGCTTCTTTTAGTCGAAACGATCTTCGCGATATCGTTGATGGGGGTTGCTGCCGTACAAAATGATCTACTTAATTCAAGACATTAAATAAAACAGTTTCTTCCCGCCTGATCGACATTCCGTGCAGTGCACACTACGGCGAGCATCAAACAAAGGACAATGTCGGTTTTGTTTCCTTCTTTATGCCCTTTAACCGGGCCTTTAACACTCTATTTACTTTGACCGTCACCCCAGACACCCATGATTATATTACAATGGACGACACAGAATAAGGTGGAAAAATTAATAGACCGCGACCTTTTCGATAGTAAAGTGTACAAGTTTTTCATGTTTACCCGAATTTATCATCGAATGAAGCTTTCTCCGGCAGTTTCGCTTCTCCATGCCAAATATTCGTCGGGTCAGATTCGCATTCAACAGGCGATTTCTGAGGTTGTTTGTTAACGTAATAAATTCCCTCCAGGATGGCGTAATCAGAGATGAGTTTTCCATTTTCTTTATTATTTCGATAACGAAAAATATTTCATTTTCCCCGACTCTTTATGCTTTCCAATTAAGAAAATTAGGTCTCTTACTCTCCGGCACGCACAATAAAAATCATTCGATAAGGGATTAGAAGTTCGTTATAGACTACTTAAGATGAAATTGGTCGAGTTTGATGGAATTTTCGAGGCACAATTTAATTAGGTAAAGTTAAGAAGAAGAGGGAAAGAGGCGTCTGAAAGCGATTCCTCGGCATCGGGAGTTCAGGTAATAAGTTGTGCGAAATATTCCAACGCAATTTATTAAACTACTTAAAAGTTGTAAATGGCTTGCGCGTCTTAAAGGCCCTTCAAGATCCGGAGGTACCTAAAGGATTGTTTATTCGCCGGAGGAGATATTGTCCACTACGGAAACTTGTCGAAACTAATACAAAAGACGCTAAGTATAAATCACATGTGTATAAACAGCAAAGCACATCAGCGAAATACATCGCTCGCAGCGTCCAAGTCTTTAGAGAAACTTTCCAACAATGTTGACTTGCGAACTTGGCCGATGCATTCGAAAAAATACACGATATGCGAGATTCCCCCGAGAATGCTTTTAATTCGCGAAACATACTGAAAATATCGCGAATCGGCAGAAGATTAATATTCATGGTGGATGGTTTAAAATTCGTCGAATTGCGATTTTAACTCGGCTACGTCAAAGTTCGCCTAAAACTGTTTGACAAATTCGAAAACTCCTCCATAAACATAAGGAGTTGCATCGCATCGATTTTCCCTCGGTGTGCCCCACACTCTGTGACACTTCGGTTGCAATAAGCGCCGTTAAGGTTTTAGTTTTGTTACGATGGAAAATAATACATTTCTGAAAGCTTTTACACGGCACCTATTTTTGCTGTGTTCACGTCGATTCTTATACTCTTTACGCGGTTATTTATCCGATATTTTCACGTTATTCGACGGCGCACGAACGGTTCACGTCACATGTTATCATACAGCGGGCGACGTTATTGCGAAAACTCGTCCTTTTTACTCCGCGTTACCGATAGTAGGTGCATTGTAATGTGACCTCATCGTACAGTCGCATCCAAATTGAAACAATTCCGCGGAAAGACATCCGAGAACTTTTCCAGCGAGTAAATATCCAAGTAAGAAGACTGAATATGGTGCGGATTTTTGATTACAGAGAGGCTAATTAAAAACTGCGGATATTTAAGGAAGCTCGCCTCCGCTTTTCATGTCCCGTTGAATATTTAATACCGTGGTATTGTCACAGCTTGAGCAAATAGAACTTACTTCGACTGTGAAAATTACGGCGTGGGTTTGGCGCAACTATAACTATGCCATTTTGACGGCAGTCTCGCAACTGTTTTAACTCATTTACGTTACAGGACACAGGCACAACCGACGCATAAATTCCGAGATAGGCAAACTACCGCGTTAATTAACCCGAGCTTTATACGGTATGTGGCAGTATCAGATCAAATCTCGACTCGAACGGAACGTTGATAACTTATGCCCTATCAATTTTTCCGGGCGAGGCGCTCCTTCCTTGCAGTCTTTCATTCGCGGACGGATAAGGAAGGGTATATTTTTTCACGGATATAATCTGCGCCGTCCCTCAGAGCGGGAAATTTGCATCTTAAACGCTCGTTAAACGACGCTCCGTATGAATTTTGAATGGCAACGGAGCCCGCGATGCATACAAAGGAAATTAGATTCAACATCCTCTGACCGTTTCCTCCGATATACACTTCGATACCGGCCCGAAATAATGGCTTTCACGTCCCGAAGGGGACATTTTCGACCGCCATTATCGTGCGGTCAGTTTATTTTTGCGCCCCCGAAAGCTCGGCCATTAACAGGAAATATCATTTCGGAACAACAATAATCGTATGGATAAATTTCCCGTTTCATCCTTTTGATTCCAAGATCCGGTATGGAGGCGGAAAGGTAATCATCAAAACTCTGCGGGGTAAATGTGAGTGGGTTCGTACTTTCAGGCGTTCACCGCAAAACGGAATTGGCGTTTTCTGATAAAATAAACCGAGCTAACTCGTCCGTTTTGTCCTTTTACAGTAGATTAAAGTACGGTTACCTCACGCACGAGATCACATCCTTTGCTGAATAAAATTGAGCGTTTCTATATAATTTCGTTAAGAAGGTTGTTCCAGATCCCCCTTTCAGGACGAATAAAAATTTCAGCCACTCCAGTCCGAATTCTCCCGAATCTTTTCCGGCCGACCCACACGATCCTAATCTGAACCCTAATCACTGCCCAGATGAAATCGTCTTGTAAGGATTCCGATAATTTTTTATTCACTCATGTTTTTTTCGTCTTTGTGAAACATTCTTTCTTTCCGGAAAGTCGAGTTTCGAAAGTGTCGGTGAATGATAATAACGTTGTGCTTTTGATATCTTTATCGAAAATTACTCGGGAGCCTCCCGATGGCCGACTCGAAGTTAATTAACAAACACTCGAGAGCCATCTCATTAACTCGCGAAAATACCCAAACACATTTTTGAAACACCTCTCCTAAGACCTCACGGCGCGCTCTAATATTAAAAGGTCGGGGAGTTATTAAAGCTCGCATAAAATTTAATATTAATCTTCAGACAGTCGAAAGCCAGAATCGACTGTCTCTGTTGCATCGGCGTCAAAGACCGTCGGCCAAAAAAGGACGTCACATATAAATTATACACGTTCATCTCTATGGAAATATACCTCTCTTACTGAACAAACTTAGATGTAATTAAACTGGAGTTCTCCCACTTCGACACGGGAAGAGGATTAAAATGTGAATATTTCAGGGCTGCTCATTCCCGCTAATGGATAAGGAAGTGTTTATATTATCCTTTTATCTAGCAAACGTGTGGGCGAAACTTCCTCGTTTGCGATTATTTTGTTTGACGTGGATAGACCTACCGGCTAATTACGCACATGTGCAATCTTGTTCATGCAAATTTCTCCCGTTATTTATTAGCGTTTCAACGTATTCAAGGTGGCAAGATTTGAATCTGTCACGATTATGAGAAAATTAACCAGTACAAATAGAACAGGAAATGAATCATTCATGTACTCTGATTTATATTCGCCTCTGAACCTAATTCCGTACCGACCGGCGACCTAATGGGTCATGCCTTCACCTTAATCACAATATACCGTTGTTTAATGGTAATCGTTCCGGCTACCAGTCGAAAAACCGGAGGGAACGAAACAGTACTAGCCTCACATACATATTTTACCCTTCGGAACTCACCTGATGGTCCCCGAATCGATTTTACAATCAACCCTTCAGTCCGTACCCTTAATTAAAACCAACAGTCACCCTCGTCAGCCTACGGCCTATCATCTTCGACGCCCTTTGGGTAATTACCCATCGCAATCCGAAACGCTCGACCGGGCGGACACGTTTCCGTTAGTTTGTTTGCATCGATTTTTCTTTGCGGTTTCTTCCGCAAACTCGTTACGTCATTAAAACCCGATCCACGTGTCCGGTCTCGACTTATCGTGCGGGCGACGAAGAAACCCACGTCAAGTAATTAACCGAATTAAAAAGGATAATGGTCGTTCGGCGCAAAAACGCGAGCGTGATGCGAATGGACTTTGTCTAATGGATCAAGTGGAAAGTCACCGAGCTTTCCCGAACCGGTTTTTCTGCCCGGTTTTCCCCCGGTCTCGCATAAGAACGCCACCAAGATCGGTCATTAAGGAAATCGTAAAAAACGCCCGCAAAACAGTCTGCCAACACACCGCCGGTCCTTCACGATTCAGGAAACCGCTCAATTTGGAAATTTTGTTGCAGTTCCTCCGCAGCGGCCCCGAATCGAGTACAACGGCACCCAGGTCCTGCCGGGCCACAACTTGACCGCCCTCCACGGCGAAGTGGCCGTCATCAAGTGCGTGTCGCACTACGGAAATCCGCCACCTGTGCTCAAGTGGTTCTTAGGTGAGCTTTCGGTAAACACGCCGTTGTTCACGAGAAACGGACGATTAGGCGGCGGGCCGCAGGAAGCACTCGCGATAATAAAACGGGCCCTTGCGCCCCGACCGCCCTTCTTATTCCCGTCCGCGAATAACAGGGTCGGATTTGGGGCCCTTTGTTCGTCCGTATCCTCGTGCGACGCATCTTGTTCAAAAGACGATGTTTCCGCGTTTCGCAGATCAACATGAAATAACCCCCACGAGGAGGCAGACGAACACGACCGAACTGGATAATCCCCGGACTTGGTTGGCCTTGTCCGTCCTGGAGCTCACCATATCCAAAGAGAACCACGGTCGAACTCTCCGATGTGTAGCCGTGCACGAGTCGTATTCGACGAAATCCAGCAGCATAGAAGTGAGATTGGACGTTATGTGTAAGTAATGTCCATATTTGAATAAACTTTAGAGGGGTCGAGCCGTTTCAGTTTCCTAGGGGTCGAATTGAAATATTCAACGTGTTGATTATGGTGACATCAGGTGGTATTTTTACGGGTTTTTGCCAAAATCGCCGACCAGTGCGCGTATCGTTTTCATACGTGGAGGTTTTTAATGATGTTGTTCCATGAACGTAAAATTGCGCCTCGTAAAATCGGTATAAAAAATAAATAAAACGGCCGAATCGAGAAGACCGAACAGGGTACATTTGCAAATGAGAATCGGGAAAACACTGACGATTGAATTATACCGAAAATTGTACCATTGTGGAAAACAGGTCATGCATAAAAACCACTTGAATCGATGGATTCGGATCGTTTACAAAAATAATCCGGAAGCCGGAAGTGAACATGTAAATATGCGAGCCGAATTTTTTCGAATAACATCACACAGAAACAGAATTATGTCAGAGGAAATATCTCGACCTCTGCATGTTTTATACATATTACATTTTTGTAGGATTAAAACAAAACTGACTTCAATTTAAAAATTATCTTTTGCAGAACATTCGTTTTACCTTCATCAAAACCTTTACAACATTCGCTTTATTCTTCCGCGCTTTGAACTTTGAAGTAACAATATTATCTCGTTTCAATACAGATTTCACAGACAGCGATACTATTATTGAAATAATATTCAGAATTCATTTCATGTTTGCCCCCATTTTAATCAATACGACGTAAATTAATAATCCCGAAAGACAAATATTCCATTAACGAAGTCTGGAGTTTCTGTTTTATCGACGAGTTTACACGTTATTTCGTTGATGAAGACAAGGAACGCGTTTGCGCGTTTACTCATTCAGAATTCATGGGCCGTGAAATCCGCATCATCGACAAATTTTATTCCCGACATTAACTGGCAATCACGAAAAGAAATCTAATAAATATTATTCGTCCTACTATTCTAATCACGTCAAAAACTTTTTAAAAGTTGCTGCAATATGGTGATTGTGCACGCGTATTATCATGCGCCCTGCCGAGTCTATTTACAATGTCGATGTTTTGCTATGGAGGCGCTTTCAGATAAATCCATTTCTGAGCGAGGAATAATCCGGGAGAGATATCTCTCCGGTTCGGTTTTTATCGGCTCCTTTGTCGGGGCGAGCGATGTAAACAGCGATAGCGGAAATCAAAGTCACGGGCGGCTCGCAGGGCGGTCGCCGGGATTCGGTTACACCAAGAGATCGTCCCCGAAGACAATGAGGGACATCAACGGCAGGACCGGCCTCGTCGATGCGCTTCGTGCATTGTGTTTACCCGAGCCCGGCCGGACAAATAATAACATCGCGGGCGAATAAAGGGATGAGCGAATGAACCGGATTAATATGCCACGTTCTGATGACGAGGGTAACGGCGCTTCCGCCACACCGAAACACAAAAAAGTATTTCATCAATCAAAGAAATACCGAAATTTCGATAACCACGGGCCATTTTTCAATCGCCGCCAGGGGCCGATGGACGGATCCCGGGTATTAGGTACGAATTTGTCATAATTACGATCGCCATCGCCCGTATACGGAAAATATTGACAGAAAACGGATAACGGTACGGAAAACAACAGTAATTTATGTGTTTTCAATTCGGGCGAATCTCGGTATTGTCCTCTGGCTCGGTTTACATAAATTTCCGCGGAGACTTAAATTATTTCTGCCGGCGACTCTCTCCGTGCTGTCGGAAATTGATTCGAATCCCGACTCCTGTTCTGTATAGCTTTCGCGAGGGATTTTAATTTATCACGTTCAAAAGGCGAAAATATCACTGCATTCCACGGCGTTTCGCTTTTATGGTACGTATAACCCATTTGCGGGATTAAACCGGGGCGCGCGATGCTTGTCTTTCGCCTTCGGTCGACTTTATTAAACTCGTATTTAAATTAAAACCCTCCCTCTGCAGCCTCACCGTTCGGGGATGGATATTCCGGTGACAAAATAAATAGATTACAGGTACTAAAAACTTTTAATTAAACAACAAGTGTTATAGTGGAGCGAATACCCGGACGCGATGAAAACCCAACGTCAAGTTGGAGCATTTGAAAGCGTCTCTCATATTTATAAATATTCATCAGTGAAATAATAGTTTAGTGGGGCGAAAAGTTTAAAACGATGGCTTTTCAATATTGCTAGAAAATAGCCAATTTTGAAAAATTATTGTAATTTTTGGAAAATTCGTGAAATAAACTGTGTTTTCTTTTTTGACAATTTTTCCTTGCAGATGTGCCGGAGACTCGGCTGGTCGGGATTCCGACGACGGACATCGAGGACCTGAAGGACTCGATAGCGATCCGGTGCGTGGTGAGCGCGAATCCGAAAGCGGCCGTCGTGTGGCGAAGAGAGGGCCAAAATCAGCCGGCCAGCCTGCAAGAATTACTGCAATTCAGTCCGGCGATCCGGCAACACTCCGGGCTGTACACGTGTCACGCCCGCAATAAAGCCGGCGAATCGCATCCGATCCGGGTTCAAGTTGACGTCAAGTGTGAGTAAACGCGCTCCCGGATCCGCGGAAAACTCGTTTCGATTTAATTCGATCGTAATTGATTTTCGGGTCGCGACAATCGGAATAATCTCCGATATGTCAAAATGTTTATACGCGCTCCCACTGCGTTCGGCAGCCAGCCCCAAATTGTTTACTCGACCCCGATGGGCGGATTCTCTCTACTCGGCCAGAAATTCGTCAACAGTCGAATTATTAGCGATGTTTGTATGAGGATTGTTGTAATAATCCGGGTGGATTGCATGCCGCTTTTCGATCGGAAAAGTTTTCCGATTTGCGAAATATAACATTACAGGATTACAGGGTTCGTTCGTTATCTGGCTTTGTGATTCATTCGATAACCGACAACTAACAGTATTCAGATCGAATTTCCCAAAGCGAGGGGAAAACAGAGAAAAATTCCAATCTCCCAGTGGAAATTAATTGTTTGTGCGACAATGTTTTTGGAAGTCTGCAAAAATTAGAACCGGACCCTATCAAAAAACTGTTAAAAAAATCAAAAACGCAACCTGTAGGTATATTTCCGTTTTAATAAGCAGACCGGATGCGAGCATGCGTTCACAAGTCGTGAAAGCGGCAGCAACACCCACGGCTCCGTTAATTTACAGGGCGCTTTATTTCAGCGTATAGTAAAAAAGGCGTAAAAACATCCCCGCGTCGAAAAACTTTACACCTTCCTAATTAAATCGCGAAAGAGTTATAATTAACAGTCGCAAGGGAAAAAAGGGCACACCCTTCGTGCGATACGCACACCGCGACTTTTCGAGTGCATCAAAAATGACAAGACTCGCCTGCAGCGGCAATCGCCGGGAGTTAATTAATTACGGAGTCGAAGTTGGGCAATTAGCAGCCACCGGAAGAGGATCCGCTCTCGCCGTGTGTGATGGAGGCGCAGATGCGCCCCCGCAGGATGACGCGGGGGAGTTCGCAGGCGACGTGGGGGCAAAAGCGCCCGGAACTCGGCGTGTTTCATTACGAAATCCGGCGGCAACCGCGAAAGTATAGGTAGCAGATGTCACCTGTGCAGTCATCCGGGGGCGCCGCGGGGGGCGGCGCCCGCCTTAATTAGCCCGGCACACGTCTGGATGATCCGGCCCTGCACATCCTTGCCGCCGCGATATTAGACTCGCAAGCAGGCGCCGCCTCTCCGCCGCCCCCGGTGCACACACAAAGACCGCCGCCACCGCCGACCCATTGTATCTCGTATTTTTATGCGCGCTTAATTAGGCTAATTGAGGAGGGCGGACGACCCCGTTTTCGCTAAATCGGCATAATACCGAGGCGGGTGTACGCAGAGGGCTCGGCTTTTCCCTATGCGGCTGAGATTTTCCGGGCGACCATTTAGGCCGACCCGCTACCGAGTTTCTGAAGGAAAAAGATCAATTTTTCTGAGATACCGGCGCTCATTTCCGAATCTCATAAACCTCAAATCTTCTAACAATGATAACTTTCGCCTATACCAAGATTGAGCTACATTCATCCTCTACAATAAATGATAAGGAAGTTCAGCACCAGCTCTTTTAGTTTTGGAAATATTTCGACTAAAACCGGAAGAAATTTTTTTGGGCAAAATAGTGAAAAAATCTCTTCATTTTAACTGATGAAGATCTCCGGCCTAATTTCAAGTCGTTGAATACGAATAAATAAAAATAAAATACAAAAAATAGTAGGTTCCATTTGAAATTCAAAAGTTGAGTGCCTTACAGGTTTAAGAGGACACCCTGTAGAGTGGTCAGTTTTAGGGTTGTAGTATATCCTATTTTTCATTGAGAATTTTTGTTCATAACTCTAGAGGTAAAGGCGTAATTCTCATTTGACGGACTATTGGCGTACGCTGTATAATTTCTTGAAAAATTGTTCGAATTTAGAAATGGGTGAAGGCAATATCCACCGCATCAAATTAGGTGGTTATTTTTGAAAACAGATCAAGATATGTTTCCGAAAATTCTCATATAAAAATATGATGTTGAACAGAGGACTCGACTTTTCCCTATGCGGTTGCGAATTTACCGATTATCTGATCTGAATCAATTTTTATGCGATATCAGCTCAGATTTCAGAATCTCATAAAAGTAACAAAATTTCTGGAATTTTCCTTTGGAAATTGTTACAAAAATATGATGTTGACCAATTTCGTGCCTTGAATTCTGCAAAATCCAAAATCAACATTGGTTCAAAAATTAGGTGCATGCCAGTCTTTCAAGCGGAGTCGCTGCCCCATGCAGGATCGCTCCTAGGAGGGTTAAGATGTTTACCGTCACGGTGAAGGTAAACAGCTAATGACAATTGCAAATAACCTATTTGCATACAAATATCCGATAATGGGGAGACGCGGGTGCACCAAATTACGGCCAATTTGAAAGTTAAATTGCTCGAAAACTACTAAATCCCTAAATACAGCACTTGATCGTGTAAAGGTTTACTCACAGCCATCACGAAGATTGTCCCTCGGGCATTCCGAAAATCTCGAGGCGATTTGAATAAGTACGTGGCGTGCTCGATAAATATCAGGCGTAATTAGAGTTGATTGGTGAGGCGAGCTTTTCTGGAAATATCGGTTTCTAAAGCTGACTTTTGAATCACCGATGGTGGATGTGTATGCCGGTGCAAATTTAATGAATTCTATAGGCAGGCATCGAGATTTCTTATTCCATCCCGCGTGAGCTTTTAAATCTACCGGCGAGGGCGCTTCGGAAAAGAAGCGACGCGACCCCATCCATACAAGTCAAATATTCGAACGAAAACAAGCCGACCAGTTTAATCTCTCCAAAGTCAATACGCGTTCGCGCCAGAAAAAGCACCGACATCGTTTCGGTTTAGACCGAACAATGTGAAATATTCCACCTCTCGCGTTCGCCTCGTGAAAGGTGAGAGAGCTTTCGAAAAATTATCACCGTACGATTCGTTCGGCAGTATTCTCGTCTGAATTGTTGTCAAGCCGCACAAAAATAAAAGCTCAAACGTTCCAACGTCGGCCTCCGGTACGTTTGCACTCATTAGCAGAAATTTCAGTCCGGTCTCTACGGGGGAGTCTGCTGCAATTTCAATTTCTTTGCCGTTATTGTTTCAGTCCGAGTCCGAGAAAGTCTTTTTGTATTTGTTGTCTGCCTAGTCCGCGTGGAATAGATTTTAATTAGAGTAAACCAGTCCCATTCGCTTTTCGTAATTCCGGGAGAACCCGAGACTGACGGAAGGAAATCTAGAAACATATTCGGAATACGAATCCAGTCAGATCCGCGGTGCGCTCTTTGGATCTGATCTGTATAATGAAGTATTTTCACCGGGCCATTCGTCCTTTTTTTTTGGGGCGAGAGCCGTAGAATTCAGCCACCTCCATTCGCTCCGGTGTTGTTCTGCGAGCGAATCCGGGTGGATGATGAGGTGGAACGCGCAAAGACTCGAATGCACGTCACGGATCCGCGTTTAAAATATGCACCGGAGTAATCCGGCGTCGAGAGGGGGCAGGCCCGCTCCGGAGGGCATTTTCCGGGTGATGTGTGTCGCTGGCCCGGTGTCCAGAAGGGCGACATATCACCCAGATCCGTTCGACACCTGCTACCGAGAGATCGGTTATATTTCAAAATTGACAAGCGGGAAATCTATTATCGTTGCGCGGACAAAGCTTTAAAAATCACATGGCGATATAAAGGGAATTTAAAATATAACCCAATTGTGTAATTTCGGCACACAGAGCGCAGCGCAGGGCGATTTAATGAATTTCAATTATTAACGATTACTATTATACCGCGTTTCATCCCCTATACCACTTTTATGTGTCGTACCTATGTACGTGTAGCATAGACAACCTTCACTCAAGACCGCCAACTAATCAGGGAAAAAATTGTCCGCGTTTGCCGATGAAGTTAGATGGCGCTCATAATCAAAACCTGCCGCCTTGACGGGGTGGTCTTATTCATTTTGTTAATTATTGAGTTGCATAAATTCAACATCATTTTACTGTGACCTTTTATTTTCAAAATTTGTATGTTAACATTTTTCTAAATGATAAAGATTATTTTATTACCAGAAACGAGTAACGATATCATAACTTAGCGATGGACTGGGTGATTTCTTTTCTTTTAAGTCTACTAATCCTTTAAAAATCGAGTTCATCCATCTCTTCTGAAGTTTTTTCGTTAAGAACACGGGAAGTAGGTACTTGGAGTCACACCCTGAAGTATAAATGTACAAAAAAGATTATACATTATTGGTCCAATTTTACACAGAAATGAAAAGAAATAAATTCTGAAAAAGCCATCGTGTCACAAATTATGCCGCTTTTTCATACTTTACTGTTTTGGCATCATTTTGTTGTGTAAGATGTGGCAATTACAAGTGCGGAACGATTTTTTTATAAAATGGAGATGCAGAAAAAACGCGCAAACAGGGAAGAATGATATTAATTGTTGAAATAACCAAAAAAGCATAAGGAACACTACTTACTCACATTCATTTCCTGGAAGGTGATGCAACCCCGGCACTGCAGCTTCTCACATTTTTGCCACAAAAATAACACGGTGATTTTGTTGGATTTTCAAGTTTAGGTGTTTTTGACGTTTGAAATTTTATTATTCGAATAACAATCAAAAAATAATATTCGAACGTCGCCGCCATCGCGAAAATTCGAAAATTACTACTACCGACATCTGACCATATTTAACAGAAGTTTCGTAATACTACTCACGCCATCTAACAAGATCGGCAAACACAACTTTTCCCCTGGACAAAAAAATCAAGGAAGCTACGAGGCCCTGACGTGTAGGAATAATAGATCGGCCGGGGGTCGATTTTTCACTCTAAACGAAAAATATACATCACCGTGTGTATTTTACTATTATTGTTATCGGAATGGATTAAGAAATGTTTGTTTTTAATTGAATATTCGTGAGGCACGTTACGTGCTCCTGCATTATGCATTTCCTGAAATCGCATAAAGCATTGGACGTTTTTTGCCTGCAGTCGCGGACTTACCCGGCGCATCCGCCAGTTTCACACGAATTTGCACCTCCACATTGTCTATACGGAATCTGCATCACAATGGCCGACAGCGGATAAAATGTGAACGTATTCCCGTTGTTCCTGACAGAATGGGGTATCGAAATATCCGCGCTTTGCGGTAATTTTTCCCTTTGCGATTATGATAAATCCCTGATGGATAATAATAAGCCGGCTCGACAGGCTTGTTTGGTGCATTTAGGGCCAACTGCACCGTTTTCACTTAAAAGTTAAGCGGAGCTTAACTCTTGACTACGATTGTTGACAACAATTGTTGCTAAGGTTTAAGTTCCACTTAACATGCACTTAACTTCTAAGTGGATGTGGTGCAGTTGGCCCTTAGTGCACTAAACAGTCGAAATATCTACCGCATTCGCTTACGGCTTGAGAGGAGCACCACGGATTTCAGTCATTTTCAGTAAAAAGTGAAAAAACACCGGTTTAAAAATCGCTTTTTGATAAATTCGCGCTTTACAACAGGGTGCATTTACTCAAGTTACCGAAATTCCAGAGTCACGAAACAAAACTTTTCCAATATTTTTCAATGCGATTTTGAAACTTACATTTGGTAACTACAGCGCGATTTTGTCGAAAAACTTTCTTTATTTTAGAGGATTTTTTCATTTTTATCGAAATCCACCCCTTAAAAACCAAATTAGAACTAGAAAAATTTTAGATCAATTCTTTGTCCAAATTGGTGGAAACCGCAAAAGGTAGATAAATTTAAATTACTAAAATTTCACGCGGCGCATTTTTTGGGAACATATTTGAAAACATTCACATTTCCAAGTCATTTTTACCAAGGTTGGCTGAAAAAGTTGTCTAAACCCGCAAAAGTTGACTAAACTTACCAATCATTTTTGCCTGTGGCGCTTTCCTACCGCAGTCTTGCAAAAATTCGTATTTTCGAGTAATTCCGACCTTCTCCAAAAAAAAACCGCTGAATCCGCCCCTGAGTAGCTACAACAAAGTTGTCTTTTCAAGATTATGACCGTTTCATTATTTCATTAATTCGTGTGAAAATTTTCCGGAGACCTATCGATATTAGCGCGTTTTCCTGGACACCCGGTGCCCGTATTAAGGCCGAGAAATCCTACCGATTTGAATGTGGCTTTCCGTTCGTCCTAAACCAACATGGCGTCCTCACTTATCAAATTAGCTCCCCTAATTAACGAACAAATTACATCCGAACTACAGATTTACTAATCTCCTAACTTTGCCGGATGCTGCCCTAATTCATATAAGATTATGTGCAACCGCAGACCCTACCCCTTCTTCGGCCGCCTCCTCGAAGTTGGCATCACCTCCCTCTCGGTAAATCGGAGTGCAGGAAACGCATCGGATCACAGAAAACGGAGCACGATCTCGAGAGCGACGTATAATTTCGAAATCGTCGACGTCGCACAAGTCTCGCACGTGGCCCGATCTAATTTCTTCCCGTTTCAGACGGCCCAAAGGTCATCAGCGTGGGCCGCGAGCGGGTCAAGACCGCCACCCTGTTCTCGCCCGCCAGCTTCGAGTGCCTGGGCGAGGGGAACCCGCAGCCGACCTACCAGTGGCTGCAGAAGCTGCCGACGCCCTCGGACAGCGTCGTCGAGCGCGGCCGCGACGCCAAACTGTACATCGCCAACGTCACGTACGACTACCAGGGCGAATATCGGTGCAAAGTCACCAACATCATCAAAGGCGAGGAGCGGACCGAAATCAGCGAGCCGATCATCCTGCAGGTGCACGGTAAGCGCGACCATCTCATGTCGATACGAGGAATTTCGTTCGATTTCGTTTGATCCGAATTCGCTCGACGAATTACCATAACAAAGCCCGGAGCGCCCTTTCGAAATCATACATCGGTAATTACCGACGGCGGACCGAATTACCACCCCGTCTGCCAAGTGTCCGTCATGACGAATTCCAATTATGCCGCAAGCAATTTCTTTTTTCGGTCGGGATTTCGAAAGGGGAACGCAAACACCGGGATAATTAAAATTTGAGCTGGCGAAAAGCTCGTTTGAGAATTACGCCGTACAAAGCGGCCGGTTATTTCCGTGTGGAGGGCCACAATCGAAGTCGTTATATTGAATTAGCGGAGTCACAACAGCGGCCGAACTCCCGAAAGGATTAATTTGAGACGGGAAATGCGAGCTTCGTCTTGCCGTTCGGGGCGACAATCTCGTTCGACCCTCGCGTATCTTGCCCGGAAATGAATTATTCCGGATAAACGTCGTATTGAAATTCGCCGCGCACCTGGATACTTCCAAATTGGATATCGCGATGTGCAAATGCACCGATCGTCTCTCCGCATATTTCGCCGGTTTATTACCGGGAGTTGATGATATCGGCGATTCGAAATCGATTTTCCGACCGAACAATACGAGAATATGAAGACGCAATCTTCGAGTGAGGGGAAAAATGCCTCAGAAATGGGACAGGCGTGATGAGGACTCTAGTGTTTAACTTGTCACCATTTCAGCGATTCACGTCAAAGCGTGTTTTCCTGCCAGAGCGGCTAATGAAGTGCAAATAAAACAACTCCGAACGGACGAAATAATGTACACTAATTAACGTCCCATTGATGGCATAAACTTCGTTTAGAGCCGACGTTAAGTATTTCGATATTTCCGTGTGAAATAACTCCATCAGTGAAAAAAGACCATAATGCAGTAGTAAATTTTAATTAGCACCAAGATTGGGATCTTATCGGGTGTTTTAATTCCCCTTATCGACATCAGGGGCGAAACTCGAATCAGTCTTTTCCGCATTTACTGGGTTTAACTAGCGCCTGTTCCCTTTGTTTCGGTCTTTTGATAGAGAGGAGTAATGAAATCTCGCAAGATGATAGCGCACTTTATCCCCCGGAAAAAGTTTGACCGCGCGGTGTGCCAGAATCCCCAGGAATAAGGAGGGGTCGTAAAATTTTAACGCCGTTGTTATTGTTTAGTGCAATAAATTTCGTCCACTTGCAACGTTTTTAGGTGCCCCCCAAGTATTGAGGCATTCGGCGACGCCGGAGGTGTTTGTCGAAAAAGGGCAGTTGGCCGACCTCAGCATGGTAGTTTGCGCCGATCCCAGGCCGAGGTTCGTCGCCTGGGAATGGGGCTCCCTCCGACTGGAAGCCGGATCTGAAATGGGTAAGACACTTTTTCCCTATCTATTTCTATTTACGATGATAATGCGGGCTGTGAAGTCATTTACGAACTCGAAATGCAAATTTTTACGCGAAAACTACACCGGATTCGTGTTAATTGAATAACGGGCTCGTTATCGATCTGCGGTCCGGAGGGGCGGTGAGATACTGAGAGGCGATCAACTGCAGATAAAGTTATAGAAGGCCGTTTAGGACCTAAGAAGTGGGGAATACAGTGTAATCCCACACATGCTTTTATAACTTTGCCACTAAACCACCGGGGAAACTCGGAAGCGTCATATTTATGGAGAGGACGAATCTCCGGAATCAGATAACACCGGATCCGGGCTGTTTAGATAGAGCCGATACAATTCCGAACACACGATTCCGATAATAAAAGCAGAGGAAAATAAGTAGAACGCTTTAAGCGCGCCGAAGTCGATAGAACAGTGCGCGCAATTACTTAACTTATCGGGAAATTTATGGAGTTTTGTTCGGAGTATTACCACCTTTAGTTGGTTAGTAAAACGAGAACGTGAGATAATTATTGCCAACTGTGTGTTTATGAGGGTAAATTGTCCTCCCCGAGAACCTGATATTTATAAGGTGGCAGATTTAATAAGATGAAGATGCGGTTAATGAAATTTACTTTAATCGTGGAGCGCGACCCGTAAAGACCCTTCAAAGTAAGTGCCTACAATTTACGTCGCGTCGTTTGCTACGTTTTTTCTTAATTTTATGCGGAGCTTTCGAAAGCTTCATTTTCCAGTCCGACTGGCAGATTTCGCGAACTAGTTACCTGGTTAGTTACGGCACGTCTTGCAGCTTTCTCGGGGAAAAAGTACAAACAAAAATAACCGCAACCTTTTCGCCGATTGCACGAAATTAGTTCCCGTTTCGGTCTTTTAATCCGATGCGGAAGATGGTCGACTTTAATTTTGGAACCGTAATGAAAGGACAACAGAGATGGCCGACACATAACGTGCTTAAAAATCAGCATTCCACACTTGAGGGGTTGAAATTTCAATTTCGCCTCCATTATATCCGTACCTGTTTCATGTGAGAGGATGGCCTCGGCGAAATTACAAAATAACAACTTTGCACGAATTTCTGTTTTTGCCGTCCGTCCGGAAAACGCGAACGTAACTGAATACTAATAAGTCCCCGACGTGTCGGCCTCTCCCAGCATTATCTCGACAAAGTCCGGAGACGTCACGGTCAACGTTGCAGGCCAAAAATCGAACTTGTCCGGTGCTCAAACTTGCGTAAATTTGATCCGCGGAGGTGTACTCTCGTTTCAGGCCGCTATAAAGTCGACGACGTCGTCCAAGAGGAACGGGAAGATTGCTATTTAGCCACGCTGCATATCAAAGACACATCCGCCACCGATTCCCGGGCTTACTATTTGGCCGTGGAGAACGATAAAGGCACGGACCGACATGCAGTCCAACTTTACGTAAACGGTGAGTTGCATAATTTTCCTTCTTGCGCACTAGATGGCAAATTCGAGTGCACGCTACTTAAATCCGACCCACAATTTCTACCTAAACCATGAGCTAAAGTAAAATGATATTCAATTAATGCTCCAGGGCCTTAAACCCGCTATGAGTTTAATTATGAGCGACCCACCCTAATATAAAATCTATTCCGGATTCGCGTAAGTACCGCAAGAAGTAAAATCAGACCTTAATTAAATGCCCCCGGAAGAGATCCGGGTGATATTATCCCGAAAAGACTCGTCGTCCTCTAGCGCCTTGAATAATGAAGGAATGTACCGAGGCGCGGATTTAACTCAAGACAAAACCGTGGAGCGTCATTAAATATGTAAAATTTAGGAAGTCGAGTGCAAGACGTAATATTTCATGGCGACCTCGACACGACTGCAAAGTTTTCCGGAGAGGCAAATGTGATTTTCCTACCTGCATTTGGGCGGGTGCAGCGTATTTCGGAATACCGAACTCTGTATGGGATCCATTTTGTATTCATGTACTCATTCATGACTGATACATTTTCAGGGTTTTACGAATTTGCCATATTTTCCCCAGAAGAAAACGACGACGACGACGGGACATCTAATCTCCTTTTACGCTTGTTTCGTTTGCGATTCAATCTCACCTGAAATCGGCTAACAAATCTATTTTTCCGGCGACGTTTTCCCGAGGATTCACGACGTCGACATCTTTCCGTCAGCATTATCATTGCTTTTTCATGTTTCAGAGCCGCTGCAGGTGAGCACTCTGGTGAGCCTGACCGGAGGTCTCCTGGTCGTCTTCCTTCTCCTGGTCTGCGGCTGCATCTACGCCGTCCGCGCCGAGAAGTGCTGTTTCGCCCGTGAGTCTTCGATTTACACAAATCGCGTAAAATTTTAAAGATCCTTCGATTTCCCCGCCCGATGTTACAGAATAATTCACACGGTTTCATCCTTTGACGCAAACGAGAGGCATACGGTTCTCGCCCAAGTATTCTTTTTCGGCACGAAACGATCCTCACATAACAAAGATAATGCTTACGGCTTGCCGCAAATTTATCTCGTTTTTCCGACCGTTATCTCCTTTGTTCTCCCGGCACTTATACTTTAATTCGTTTATTGATTCCCTGTAAAATAAATCGTAAAGATATACAACACACGACGTGATGATATGCTTTCCCCGTCATTGCCTAAAAGCTTATTAGAGCGTGTAAATTATTGTTTTTAAGGCCTTTTCGCCGCTACATGTGGGACCCAATGGCTAGCGAATTTAATTAAAGGCCCCAGCGGTTCCTGATCTGGAAATTGTAATGTTAGCTAAAGCCGATTCAGGTAATAAAGTTTGATGGTTTTGTAAATTCATAGGAGATGCAGTGCCATCTGGTGACCATGGTCTCGTTTTAGATGAATTACGGAATGAAAAGTATGGGTTTTATGTACGTCTCATATCGTTCGCGATTAATCCGTCAAAATCTACGCGTATTTCAGAGGCGTATCAAGTTTTTCAGTGCACTTTGAGCCCACACGATCATTAAATAGAACAGGCAGTGTCGTCGGTGGTATTATGAATAAATCATTTTGACACTTCAAATGAGAAAAACGTGTTTCCCATTGTTTTTGCCGATGGAAAAGTGGCGCACGAGACAACGTAATAATAATGAACTAGGGCCTCGTGTATATCTGGGGCATTAGCGTCTGCGGAAAAACCGTTTGATGTATTGTGGCGTTAGCATCAAGAGGGATGAGTAATTATGCACACTTTCATAATCTTCCCGACGCGACGTCGTCGCGTCCTCTCTCTTCGTATCCGCACGGAATTAACGTCGATTGTCTCCATTAGTTTTGCGTTCGCTCGATGAGCTCGCAATATTGTCAAACGCCGTACAATTACGGAATTAATCGCGCAAATAAAACCGGAATATGAGACCCAGCCTCACTCTCCCGGTGTTGTTGTATCACCCCAGTGATGCAAGGGCTTGACAAACGATCGCCTTTATTCCTTCATTACGGTGCATAATTACACTGCACCGGAGCGGAAATTTACGGCCCGGGAACACCTCGAACACTAACCAGAAACCACCCTCTCCTTATTTTGGTTTATATTTCATCATATTTTGTCGGTTGCAGGTAAAGGCGACTTCAAACCCTCCGAAATTGACGGGTGAGTACTTTTTTCCGGGAATGAGCCCTTGTAAAGTAGAGTATTCCGGATTATCGAAACACGTGTGGCAACTAGCAATGGATCGGGGTTTCGGTCTATCCCGGGGTGTTTGCATGTTGCGGCAGGTGCGTGTTACGGTTTTGTGTTGCATCGGCCGGGTCGTGTGTATTATGGGAAAACGATTGTGCATAAACGTTTGTCGGCAGTAATCCGGCGTAAATCCCGTCGCTAAGTTGGCCGAATTACGGGCATCATTATCGGAAGGTGTAGTAACATAAACCGGCGACAATTTGTCTTTATGCCGTAATAACAATTAAAAGCGAACTGAGAGGGCCGCCGCCGCCGAAGCGAGTAACGACATGTCTCTACTTGATTACTCCGTTTATCTGCGCCGAAAGCTTTCAGCGGGCCCCGGAATACGCAAAGCCGTTCATCCGCCGTTTCGACGTCGCCGTCTCGGTTCCGGGTATCACTCAAAACGCTCATATTTGCCGGCGCACCGTCATCGAACTTTCCCGGGCGCCGTACGTTGTGGGAGACAAGAGACGAGACAATCTCGTTCCTCTCGGAGGAAATTTAATGCCGAGCAGCTGCTCTGATGTCTTTTAAAATGTTTGCTTTGTGTTACGAGACTGAATGCATACCTGATTAGTCATCTCAAAGGAGAATTGTCCTCCGGGGGCTTTGTTGCACCCCGGAGTCTCGGAAAAGCGCCGTCTTCATCGCATCCACCTGGTGTACCTGGGCGCGCGGCGATAAAAATCCGGGCGTAATTCGTGAATGCAGGGACGAATTTGCATTTTTCCCCCGAACGGTGTATGGCTCAATAGAGGGTCGATGTAAATTACGTTAAAGTGCAACTACGGGCCATTTGATGGCCGGCGGGCATGACAGGAAGCCATAAATAATCGCGAATGGGGGAAGTAATTAGTAAATCATCGTGATATTATGACTAATTACTCGCAATTCAGGTGTATCGATTGCGGCTTTATTTTCCGACCCGTTCTTTTACCGTTGGCAATGTGCCATCAGATTTCAGAGAGGTCACGATCTAAATAAACACCTACATAATCATACCGCCCGAGCCGATACGTGATCCGTGTGGCATACCGCGATTAGAGCCTTTATTGCTGTAATTTCCGTGCCAGATTAAAACCGCGAAAACTTGGAATTATAAAAATTGCCAATTACATAGTCGGTAAAATTTTCGTTTATTGTTACGGACGCAACGCAGTGAGATTAGGGATTACATTGAACGGTATGAAGCATTTTCCACCCGTGAAATAGATAGAATCAATGTGATTTGACCGCAGGACTCAACCGCTCGTTTGTAATTATTGAAAACATAACAATTCGAAATTGATAAATATTTTGCAAAGTGATAATATCATTACAGGTTGGCGAAAATGTAATAAATAATATAAATTTTAATACCCCGGCTAGACCGGACTAGACTAGACTGGATCATAACCGTATCGCATAAAATATTGCAAATTCCTCCCGCAACGAAAGCATCCTCATTTGCGAGGACATAATTTAGATATTCAGCAATACTCTGGCAGAGAGAAGAGAAGAGGAAGCTCGGCATAGACTCGTAAAAGGAGAATAAGGACGATGTTTTAACAGATTGGACCATAAAACTGAACCGTCATCATGACGACCACGACGTATATACTATGCCAGCTCGCCTTAAGTGAATCCGTCTATATGTAGTCAATTAGTCGAGATGCATCATAGCAGCGTCCTCTGGAATATCGTCATCAGGATTTACCGGCGACGCGGCATCGGCTGGGGGTGTAAAATCCACCGATTCAGTTAACGCACCAGTCGTTAAATTCAATTCGGATGCCGGGGGACTAATTGTTTGTCTTTCTCGAGTGTTTGTCGGTTAGTGCCGAAGATTGCGGCTGCCGTGTGCCCTCTGTCGCGCGCATATCGAAAAACCGTTTCGATAATGAGGCAAATTCGCCGATGTATAAGCATCCCCCGGGATTTTATATTCCGGAGCGTCCCTTATAAATATGTGACATCGGCCGCAAATGGCGGCCTCGCCGTGCACTGATTGTCGGACGATAAAACTCCCTCCTGGCCTTTAATCTTCGGGCGTGCTTCCGGGTTCTTCCATAAAATCCACTCCAGGTTCGATTAATCTCGAAGTATGCTAGTTTGAGATACCTGAAGCCAGCCTTGAGGATGTTGGAGAAATTAAAATGATCAGAAAAGGCTAAAACATGTTACAATTGCCAAAACCATTGGTAGTCTACTTTGATCATTTTTCAGAAACTTTCGGCGACCCCGTTTATAAGGAACGATTTCCGGTGGTTTTCGCAAATTTTGGGCCCGAAACTTGGAATTAAAAGAGTCGGTTTGCGAGTGAGTCAGAAGTGCCCGCTTTTAGTATGGTTTATTGAATGACAAAGTTTTATGCGTTTTACATGGTACCCCCAATGAGCAGTAAAGTTATATTATAATAATGATTGAAAATTATAAAATATACGGCTAGAAGTGTATACTTTCAGCATTTTTAATAACTATAGTTCTCTTACTCTTTGTAAAAATCCGATGCAATTTGTCGTTTAATTTTTTGAAAACGAGGTAGACGATATTTTCAAAAAATTACCACATACTATACCAATGTTTTTGGCAATGTATCACAAAGAAAGTGAATTTTTTCAATTCGCACCCTATACACCTTTCCAACATCTTTTAAATGATATTTTTAATTTATGTCCTCCGTCTTTTTGGTCCTAAATAGGGCCTCTTTGCATAGTTAAAGTAGAAGTAGTTGGCCTAAACAAGAGCAGTGGCGGTCTCTGTTAGGAAGTGGCGGAACAACAATTCTATTCCTACCCTGATTAGGAATAAGTTGAATTTGTGCGCTCCACTTTTCTGTTTTTCGCGGGGCAATCGCAAAAGTCCTCACCGAATAAAATAAATATCAATTTGGCGTAAATTGTCGGGTCCTTAAAATCGTTCTCGTCATTTTTATAGCGGCCTTTTACGGCGAGTGCATTCGATACGTCGAAAATGCGAGCCGCGAACGTGCTCTGGGGTTAACGATTCGAATTGAGATTGATGTCGGTGTTTTCGCAGGCACAAGGTGGACATCGAAAAGACGGCCACCGGGCCGGGGGGCATTCCGGCCGACGCCATCTACACGACGACTCCCCGGGGGCACGGCAGCCCCGAAGCCATGAAGGTACGTCTCGCCGCCATGGTGCTGCAACCCCCCACTAGAGTGTAGCACTGCACCCTCGGGCCGCGACGGGACAACGGCCATAGACACGGCCGACCCGCCACGGTCATCGAGTACAAGTGTTAACTGTTTTGAAAGCTAATCAATTAATGACGATGCCGAAACCAAGACGAAAACGTGACCTTAAACTAGATCAAACTCTGACGTAACTGTTGCCACGATGGTGCTAATTATCGACCCTTCCTAATCTTTATCGACACTGCTGTTCGAGTTCGCCAATTTTCGTGCACTCTACTATATCCTATAATCACTTTCGGAATACAAACCGTTACTGTATTGAAATTTTGCACTTTGAATTGAAAAAAATCGGTAATCGCATTACGGCGATCCCATCTCTCTATCGAAATGAAATTACCTCCGATTCGTCGACTTGTAATCAATTTCGCATCGGTGAAATTAACGCGGGTCGCATATATCACAACAAATCATTTACTTACGCCACCATCACGCTAAACTAATTTTCGATAATTCGATTCGAGTCCGAATAACGTTTCAAGCGCCCGGAGAATCGGTCATGAATTGCTGGACTCGAAATCGAATTGAATTCCGGGAGATCGTGATATTTTTATTAAAGACGAGATTCAGTCCACATTTTCAAAACAGTTCTCACTGATGTCTGGATGGCGTTTATTTGGAACTGTTCCGGTCACAAAACGCACCTTTTCCATATAGAGACCAAACTTTACCTGAGACTCAAAGTTGCTATTATGATCACGATTATTATTTAGACGCTGATGAACCTATCGTTGCAAGTTTGTGTTTGTTATCACGAGTTTTCGTTGTTAGAAAAGTCGACGCTTGTAGCTAATAACTTCAGTCATTTCTATACGATTTGTGTTTAGGTTGTCGACTAATTATTTATAGACGTAGTTATTAGACACAAGTACCTTTTTTAAAAACATGAGTAGATCATTTTCACTATTTGCGTATGTAAGTACATTCAATGTCACCGTCACAAATTATTATCTCAATTCCGAAGGACCATTGTGCTCATTAGAAACATGTATCTTGTAATGTATTTTGAAAAATGTGTGCTCTCTAAGCTACAGATTACAAAGACATATCTGAGAGAATCGATATTCCATGAAACATAACAAATATAAATTTATAGTAACGTTACAAAATAGTCAGACAATAATGATAAATGAGAACGAAAATTAACAGGGTTGGAAATGTCTATTGTCTCATATGTCGTTTGTAGAAAAGTGCGTTCCAACAGCAGTGACAAAAGTTGGACATTACTGATATATCGTGTACATACATACAATAATCATATGAAAGAGGAATGATAATTATGAACTAAAGACACTAAAAAGCACCTGCACCCTTGTAAATAATATTGCACTCATATAGCACCAATTAATAACACAGTAGCTTTGTGATTTTCTGATGAATTTTTGTCCATACTCACTGATGCTCAAAACAGCAATCACTCCTTATAATCTGGATGATTGTTGTTTTAGTGCGCTAACACTAATTTTGAACAACCGTCGACTGTAAAGTGTTTTACAACAGCTCTCATTAGGCCTCACATACTTGAGGGTGCTCGGCTGCAACACGCACCCCTATCCATTAACTTTATCGGTGTTTCCAAGTGTATAATAACACGGTGGCGTATTTGAATTATAAATCGTTTTATTTTCATTTGCATATCAGAGTTTTTTGCGAGTACTTGATACATGTGTGTTGCCCGGTTTGATGGAGCTGTTGTGCGAAACACCGGAACACTGTACATACAACACTGACACTGATTTTCCACACAGACTCCTGTCCTGAGCACATTCTCAAACCACCTCACATGATTCTAATCCTGCCCGCTACTGTTGCCGGTCGATGTGGTGCCCCAGTCGACTAGGAGATCATCGCACAACATTTTGTTATACTCTTTTGGTCGATCGTAATGAAGCTTTTTTGGCATCCGGCGGAAAAGTCGCCCTCGCGCGATCCATTACATTGATTTCGTCATTACAACCTCAATCTGAGAGGGCGATTTTTCCGCTTCGATATACAATATACCAACTAACACGCTCTAACATATTAGTACTGTAAATATAGCAAACCACACTCACATTCAATGGTAGACATAATGTAGAAGAGAGGCCAAAAGAAAACGTCTACTCTGGCCTAGAATCGAGCGTCCGACAATCGAAAGGCCACGAAATGTCGCAAAATTTTTACGATTCTGACGATAATAACGTCACGGAAAAGGGCCATCAAGATCGCAACAAGTACTATAGTTTCAATAGGTATTCCCCGCAAAATAATAAGCCTTTCGATAACTGGTCCTACAATACGGTAGGGATGGGTTCGCATCGATCGTCTCTGCCGTTAGATAACAAATATGTTCGACGATCTCACAATAAAAAGTATAACAAAAACAAAGACAATAGGCCCAGGCCTAAGCCCCTTCAATACGAAAACGAAAAGTATTACGATCACGTGTTTCCGAAAAGGGATGGGAGGGCTAACAGTACTGATTCATTCTACCAACCAAATAGTTTAGAACATGCGGAACTGTAAATACATAACTAATTTTAATAAGCATGTAAGTACACTAACTAATACTTAAGGACTTGAATAAGTAGGGTTTCAAATCCGTATTATTGTTGTACAGACAACGTAATGTAAATATCTCTCTCATGTGTGCGTTTCTTTATATTGAAATCCATTTTCTTCTATTGCGAAATCACTCGAATCTCTAGTCCTTTTATAACATTACTCTGCTAGTAAATATGACTTTGAAGCTAATTTAGGAGAAAATGGAACTGTAATACCTAACTTTTTAATTCTAATAGAATAAGTATGAAACGATTCTAGGTACTTTGTCGATAAAATCTATCCGTATTATGTACTAACTTCATTAATGCTAACGTGTGATTGAAGTAAATTTGTAACTATTTTAGGATCATTACAATAATCAGTTGCAAAGATGCGAGTATTTGCAGCTTTCAAAATATTTGCAGACTTTATTCCATTCATGTAATATATTCATAACTTTGATCATCATTACAGGTATTGTATGTACCCATTTTACAATGAGCAATGTTTCTAAGTTCGTATAGTGCATAATATTTATTAATTTTTTTTGATATTTTTATATTTGTGAATTTAAACGAATAGGATTTCAACGTTATAATTAAGTAACATTATATATTATTATAAATACCAAAAAAATGTTAACACGTACTTAGAAATTTTCTGATATATGTGATGTTACAATAATATGATAATAAATATACTTACTATGAATTTAAATCAAACATGTTATTATTCTTAGGCTTTAAATGTAAAAACAGATTATGTACTTAAACGGTCGTTCGTATTTGATATTTTTCCCTCGTTTCTCTCAGTTCAACTTATTTACTTCCAAAGATTTTATATCAGAATCGACATAAGTAATTAATTATTATAAATACTTACGTGAGAAATTGTAGACTCTATATTGTTTTTAATGTGAAAATAAATATATAGAATTATATGTTGAAAGAATAAATGATATTAAAACTTCTATTGGTTTATTAATCCAAAATACTCATAAATTTTATAAAATACATATTTTTATAATTGCACAAAGTTCTTTGAGCTTACAAGTAAAATATAAAAGCTAAGAAAAAGAAAAGTACGTCATAAAATGTTCAGATTGTATAAGAATTACACAAACATTCCCATTATCACAGTTCTTATATGTATAAATGGCAGGCCTAAATATAAATTAAATATGTAAACAAGAAAAAAGCCGTTTACATCATGTGTAACATTCCTCGCGTTATCTGTAAATATAATCCTAAAGATAATCCAAAACACAGCCATGCATCACGTCCATCAATAGTTCAACAATTTCTTTATACCACCCTTTTTTGGCATAATCGAGAGCCAACAGACCCTTCTCATTTTTCACTCCAGTTAAACAACCGCATTCAAGCAAAAGCTTGACCATCTCTAGGTGGCCATTCTTGGCCGCCAAATGTAACGCCGTATCTCCGTTACAATCCTTATGATGTAAATCCACCATTCTCACGATCAGCAATTTAGCCATATCCAAACGCCCGTGAAGTGACGCCAATTGTAAAGCCGTTCTAGAATTCCCATCCTTGGCATGCTCGCATCCAGAATGACTATGCAACAAAAGCTTCAACAAATCGACCTCGTTTAGAACGACAGCAATGTGCACCGGATGTTTAGCATCGACGTAAAATCCTTTCCTTTTCGTACTTGCACCGAGTAACGACAAAATGGTTCTATGTTCCGAGGTCACAGCTAAATCGGCAGCCGTATGACCATTCCCGTTCTTCAAGGAAACATCAACTCCCTTGTATAAAAGCATCTGAACGACCCTTTGATTATTGAGGAGGGCCGCAACGTGAAGGGCGGTGTTACCACAACTGGTCTGCAACGAAATCTGCCCTTCCTCGATCCAGAGTTCGATCTGCTGATAGCCATCTAAGGCCACGGAGTAGTGGATCATCTGTAAATCGTAATCTTCTTCGTGAGACTCGGTGTAAAGGAGAGCCTGAATGACGTCGGGCAATCTCCGTAGCAATGCGAGCCCTAGAGGTGTGTGCCCGTAATCGTTGTAGACCAAACGCGAAGCTCCCGATTGGATCAACGCCTTGACCACATCCGGGTGTCGATTAATGGCCGCGAGATGCAGGGCCGTCTGTCCGAAATGGTCCGCAATCGAAGGATCCGCTCCTTTTTCCAATAAATGAGCCACCACGTCCACGTAACCGCTTTCTGCTGCGATATGCAGAGGCGTCTGCCCGTAACCGTCCAAAGGCGAGACGTTTCCGGTTTTGGCGGTCAACGCTTGGACGAAATCCAGGTAACCGTGGAGGGCGGCGAGATGGAGGGACGTCTGCCCGAAAGCGCCGGCCGGAAGTCGGGCGTCTTCGCCGACGAGCACCAGCGCCACGTCCAGGTACTTGTGGAAAGCGGCGAGATGCAGTGGCGTGCGGCCCGAACCGTCGAGCGCCGTCCTGTCGGCGCCCCTGCTTATCAAATAGACCATGACGTCGAGGAAGCGACTCAGAGAGGCCAGATGCAGGGCCGTCTGGCCGTACTTGTCCGTGGCGGACACGCGGGCGCCCCGCTCGAGCAAAAGCCGGACCACGCTCAAGTGCCCATTGGCCGACGCCAAATGCAGGGGGGTCTCGCCGTCCACGTAGTCGGTAACGTCCCAATCGGCTCCCCGACTCAGCAGGAACTTGGCGATTTCCTCTAGGCCACATCGGGCGGCGAAATGCATTGGGGTGAATCCGTATTTGTCACGGCAATCGATCGCGGTGCCATTTTTGAGGAACTCCTCCACCCAGACGATTTTGCCCGTTTGCGCTGCGAGATTCAGCAGGACTTCGCCGAAAATGTCGCAGATCGATCCGTCGATTCCCGTTCGGATGAGAGCGAGAGCGGCTTCGTCGTGACCGTGTATCATGGCGAGGTGCACCGGAATTCTGCGATTCACATCGACGATTTTCGTATCGGCGCCTCTTTTCATCAGTTCTGTGACGACATCGACGTGACCGTTTTGACAGGCGATGTGCAGAGGTGTTTTCTTGAGAAATTCCAATGTGTATGACAACGATGCGCCTTTATCTAACAATGTTCGGACCACCGGTAAATGGCCGTTTGCTGATGCCTTATACAACGCAGAGTCGTTATT
The DNA here is from genome assembly GCA_949788335.1 of Salpingus planirostris. Lineage (NCBI taxonomy): Eukaryota > Metazoa > Arthropoda > Insecta > Coleoptera > Salpingidae > Salpingus > Salpingus planirostris. Next base: position 4,990,548 of record OX460918.1, on the reverse strand, counting down.
GATGTTATTGTTAGAAACCAGAAGAGAGACAACATCATTGTAACCATTTTTTGATGCAGTTTGAATGGGAGTGTCGCGATTACAAGGTAAGATTGTACCATCGTCATCACACGGTAAACTGCGTGAGGCGTATGACATTTCTAAGAAAGTAACTGGAATCTCATCCAATATTTTCTTTAAATAATTTGAATGGTCGTAAACGCAGGCATTAAATAGTATGGTAGCCGGATGGTGAGATTTTAAACGTACAACTTCAATCGATGGAGGACATTTTGATATCAAGGCATTCAATGCAAAATACGAGGCACTGAGATCGGCATAATGCAGCGGTGACATGTTTGAAAAATCAACGGAGTTACAATCCATGGAACTTTCAAGAATTTTAGAGAAGACTCTCTGAAACTTCAAGTTTACCGACGATATTACATCTACCGAGAAATACGGTTTATCGTTCGTATGTTTACGCGTTTGGACGATTGCGTATTTTCTATCAAACATGCATATCAAATGAAGTACCGTTCTGCCGCCTCGGTCGAGGGTATCCAAGACATCTGCCGGAAATGTTTCAACTCTCTCCCAATCTTGAGCCAGCACGGTTTTGTGAAAGCACGAATCTTTGGTAAGTAAGTAGTCAAAGAACGTCTTGACCGAACGATACTTGTCTTGAAACAGCAAAATCGTCACCTGACGACGCACTTCCATGTCAATCGTTTGCCAAACATCTGCAAGGTAGCAAGCGGCAAAGTAGTCTCCGAACGTGTTGTGCAAAAAAATTGCTCGTTTATCGTCACCAATTTTAATAATCAAACCGTTATCGTCACCTTCTGCACGGATTTGATCGATGAATGACTGAGTGCTGCTTTTCAAAACGAATAATTTCCGAACATCCTCATCAAAGTTCGACAACACTGCAGCTTCTTGATAATTCTTCTGAAGTCGAATCTTCTCTCTTTTCAATTGTTGAATCAGCAAAGCATTATTCTCATCCAACATGTTCTTCTTTGCAGTCAAAATATCGTATTTTCTATCGATAAAGTGGCCGTAAATTTCGTCCAATGAAAGGAAGTTTCCGATGTTCACCTCGGGATTGGAATAAATGTCGGTGAGCAGAAACAACAGTAAGGGTACTCCGAGAACTTCTTTCCATTTAATGTTCGTTATGATGTCTCGAAGTTTCACGATGATCGCGTCTAGTTCAGATTGTTCGCGAAAACCTTTGAGTCGTTCTCGGATGTAAGTGTCTTGTTCTTGAACTGATAACTTAGTTAAAGAAGCGGGAACCACTTCGAACTCCCGTTTCAATGTTTCCGATAAGTGCCGCTTCGAAGTAACCCATTGGGGCGATCCAATCAATCGAACCTTTTTGATTTTTTCGATTACCTTACCTATCTCGCCGACAGGAAACTCGTCCAATCCGTCCCATACGACAAATACTTTCCTCTCTTTCACGTACATTGCTCGTATATCTTCGGTGAACTTTTCCATCGGTTCATTCAAAAAATATTTCAAAATATCGTTGCCATCTCCAGAATGCGTCACGAAAAAACTATAATGTTCTCGTACATTGATTTTGAGTGGCCAATAATCGGAGGGGCAATTCTGAACCAAGTAATCCGTAAGTACGGATTTGCCCATGCCGGTGTCGGCAACTAACAGGTTCATGTCATTTGTGAACTCTTCAAACACATTACAATCTTTGATCAGTATGGGTTTCGCGTAATCATCGGTAAAATCTAGTGATCCTCCAGCGAAAAGACATTTTAGATTGCCATCAGGTAGTAGTTCAAATGCGTACACACTTTGATAACGGATAACGATTCGTTTCAAAGAATTGAAATATTCATAAGTCATCTTCCTTTCCGTGATCAAAATATGCTTGTCGCCGTTATAACCATCTTCTTCTTCTTCATCCTGGTCGAGGTTAACTACAAATTTGTTGGGAATCCTCGACCAGTCGCTCGGATAATTTTTAGGATTGCTGACTACAAATAAACTACCTGACTCCTTTGACAGTATCAATTGTGATACTACCGGTTTAATAATAACTCTGTTCACATAATAATCTGGTAATTTAACGGAATTTTTTACGAAAACGAAAGTTTTGTCCATCATTTGGATAACGTTATGAACTCGTATCAACTCCAATGGGTATTTCTTATCAGTGATTAAATGTCGTAAGGAAATCTGTTTATCCATAACAGTTACTGTTAAATTTTCAATCAGGGGATCCAGTTTCGATCTTGGTAAATCTCTCAGAGTTTTGAAAACCCGTTCATGACTGAAATCGTCAAATTGAGCTTCATCCAAAAGTAGAATGAATTTCTGTGGATGACTTGAATTTTTACTCAAAATCCTTTGAACAGTCTTCTTATTCGATGATGTGACTTTAATTATCCAAGGAATTTCACCCTTAAATCGAAGCATTTGGACGATCTGATCATTACTGAAATCAGAAATGCTTTTAATCTGCTGTTTCGGTTCTAATATTACCAACATTCTGGCAATTTTTATCAATTCTCTCATATCTACCTCGCACTTTTCTATAAATTTATAACATACGTCCTCCAGAAATTTGTCAAAATCCGATCTTACAAAAGTTACTTGAAAATCTGCGATAGCGTTAATCAAAAGATCACTTTGGTCTCGATCTTTTGGAGGGTTCACAAACGGTACGATAAATGACGAAAATAAAAATTCGATTATTTTCGTCTTGATAACTTTAAAGGTTAATTTAGATCTCTCCTTTGGACACATACTCCAATCATAGAAAAAGTTGAGATATTTGCAATACAGTCCATCATCTTTCAGGTCTCCAAGATAATATTTCAACAAGTTGGTGATTTCCTGATGGGTTCCATCGAGGTCTGTCTGACTAGTGAAGAATATGAAATAACGGAAAAACAATTCAAGGTTTCGCTTCTCTTTTTCAGTTAGTATTTCTAGGCAATCAAGGTCTTGCACTTCAAATTTATATAAGGCATCTGATTTTGTACTTGTGTTGAAAATACCAAGACGCTCATCATGACATATTACTGGTTTTATTGGTACCGAAACTGCTACTGGCTTATTTTTCAGCTTCAAATAAAGTGTTAATGGTTTCGAACCGGGATAGAAACCTCTGTTTGTAAATAGAATTAAGAATGTTTCTTTAAAATTGCTACAATTTGAGATGAAGCTGTTGATATACTTTGATAAATTAAAGTTGCCTCCATTCTCTTTCTTATTTTCTTTGGCATCTTCTTTTTCGTTTTCCTTACTTCCCGATGGTGTTCCAAATACAGAATCTGGCTGTATGTTTCGCCCTTTTTGTTCATATTTCAACTGAAGAGCGTATTTCTGATCCTCTCCATCTTTGTAAGTAACGTCAAAAACCAAATCATCAACGTTTCCATAGGAGTCATCACTTGCAGACATGGAACAATCTGCAATATTCTCCTGGTTTAGTAGTCTCAACCAAATAAGACTAGGGATTCTATTTTCGTAAAATGATCCAAACGGAACTGTTCCAGGGAGCACCTTGTAGAACTGGAATTGGAGAATAATTGTTGGTACAATATACGGATAAGTTAATCCTCCTCTCCGTATTAGTTATACGTATACCTAATTAGATTGTGTTAAGTAAACAAATATCTCCGCAAAGAGGGGTCAACAAAGAATGAAGTTAAGACAAAATACTTACAGGATTAGAAGACATTTTAAATGAGTAGGTAATAACATGAAGTCGGGAGGATAGTAAAGTAAAGGCAACAAGAGCGAAAATCACAAAACAAACCGCAAACCGGAAACACCCGGAAACTACAATTTTTCTACTTTTGACAACACCTGCTTAACCTCACTTTTTACCACCGTCATTATTCAGTGTTGCCAATGAGAGAAAAATTACTGAATTCCACGAATTTTTATAAAAAAAAAAACAGCTTGCTGATCTTAAATAAATAAATGAATTATTAAAAGCAATCTGTTCGATAAATTGAACATTGAACTAGGAAATTATTCGAATTCCTGTGTTTTCGCATCTTTTATTGAAAAGACATTATGAACACAGATTATGAAGGTTGGTAACATTGGTTATGTAGCGACATCTACAGCTGATCTACAGTTTTAGCCGTCAAATGTCATTACCGAGGTCATTAATGTCAAAAAAGAATTGTCACGTTTTGATCTGTTTTAGGCAGTAATTATGACTAAAATGAACTAAAAACTATGTCACTGATTGCCAGTAAGCACGCAAAAATTGCAATTGGATGGTAAGTTTTCAATATTCTTATTTTAAAGAAAAAGTTTTCAAATAACCTCAAAATATTCTATTTCAGGTCAGTCTGCACGATAGTCGGCATTTATTCCTTTTACTTATCAAAATCCAGTATCGACAAACGCCGTTATGATAATATGAAAGTGAGAGAACGCATGAGACAAGCAAACACTGGTGAATACGAACCAAGCTCCAGAAAATTTTATACATCAGCTCCCAAGTCTTGAGTAGTGAGAGACCACTCGTTCTATAAGTTGTTAATTTATCACGGAAAAAATTATTGTGAATAATCGAAAATGGCAGACGAAGCTCAAAAAATCCAATTGATGCAGGAGCTGGAAATCGAGATGATGGCCGATATGTACAATCGGCTCACCACATCTTGTCACAAAAAGTGCATTCCCCCGGTGTACAGCGATGCGGAAATCGCCAAAGGTGAGGCGGTGTGTATCGACAGATGCGTCGCCAAGTTCCTGGACATTCACGAGCGCATAGGCAAGAAGTTGGGGCAACTGTCTATGCAGGATGAGCAACTCGTCAAGAAATAGTCTCACCAAATCCATTTTTGTAGTTATCACTAAATCCAATTTGATTCAAAGATTCAAAGACGTAGTAAGATGTTAATAGATTATTATAAGATGAGTTAGAATAAAATTATTAATTCAAGATGTTAGGAATTACAAATCATTCTACTCTATGCTGAAGACACTCTTTTTGGATTGTACAGCCACTTCCGAGGGTTTGAAGTGATCCGCTGTCCTTTTTCTAATTTCCTCTACTCCTTCCTGTTGAGCGGCCCATTCTAAAACTAATCTTCTTCCATATAAATGAGTACTTTGAGATAAGGCCTCAAATGCTTTCTGAAAAATATTTCAACGTTAATAAGCTCACTTGTGTTTGTCTGGCGGAATAAATTACCTTTGCGTCGCTTTCAGTTGTGTAATCGACGAAAGCAAAACCTCTATGCGAACCAGAATCAAGAGTCATTTTCTTGGGCAATCGAAGCGCCTTGATTTCTCCAAAAGTGCTGATAAAAAAAAACGTTGAATTAATAATGAAATCACTATAAAAATAAACTCACGTGAATAATTCCCTTATTTCTTTTATACTAGCTTGGAATGGTACATTTCTCACCAAAATTTTCGTACCAGTTTGTCTAGTTTTCTTTTGACTCTTCCTTCCTGTTTTTACTTCATTTCTAAAAGAACAAACAAAGGTAGGAAACCAATTTCAAAATTTATTAGCACTCACGTTAAAATTCTTTCGGATCTCTTCAGTTCGAGGGATTTCCCATCTAAAACGCTCTGCTGTAACGTTTTCAAAACCTTATCGGCCACATTCTTGTAGTAAAATCGAACAAAACCGTACCCCATCGACAGAATATTGCTTGGATCTGATGGATCCTTTTTGGTTGTAATGGTGGCGTAGAAAATTTTACCGCACCCTTGGAAATGCTAAAAATAAGAAATTGACCCATCTTAAAAAATGAATCGATCGATAACGGGGTATAGTACTCACGGCTTTTAGTCCTTCATTGGTGGTCTTGAAATTCAGATTTTTCACAAATATTGTCGTGTCATCCTCGGGCTCCTCATCTGACTCTTCCTCCTCCTGATTTGGGTTTTCGGGATTTTCATCGATTTTAGTTTCTTCATTGTGATTTGCTGATGTGTTCTGTTCATCTATAGTTTTCTCTTTGAGTGTATTTTCCGGTGCCCATTCCAGATACAGTGGAACGTTTTTGAATTTCGAATAGGCCAATCGGGTGAAAGATTTTTTCGCTTCTGAAGGCTCCAAAAATTCGACTAAAGCTGTGATTCCACTGGGAGGCAATATAACTCGTCCTAATGTTCCGAATTGTTCAAACAATTTTCGTATCTCTCTCACGTCAGTTTTCGATGGCAGATTTTTAACCAAGATGACTGTCTTCGACCTTTTTGTAGAGCCCTAAACATCAATTTCGCAATAAATGACCATCTTCACGCTCTTCTTATAACATGAATAATATTAATGAATGATAATAAGTAGAATGAAATTACCGAATTGAAAGTGTCCAAAATCACTCCTTCCTTCTCCAAATATTTTCTGGTTTGCGCGACAATTTGTGTCTCTCCTAAAGCCAGTCTCACTGCAGCACTACCATCACCGTGAGGGTCTAAAACTGTCTCTTTTGATGTGTTGTAGGTATCTGCGATAACTTCGGCGACCGCGTCATGACCAAGGAACAGGGAATTCCAGTTGTGTGCTGAACTGGCTTGATTTTTCTGAGTTGCCGATTTTTTCTTTTTATAATTCGACATTTCTGAAACGTGTAACTCATGTATTTATCGAACCCTAGATATCAATATGAAAAAACCTTCAATTGATCCATCTTCGACGTTATCTTTAGTTTTCCCAGGAAGCAAATGAAGCATCCTTCCATGCAAAATCGATCCATCAAGCTCGTTATAAGCCAGGACTGCATTTTCGGGCATCACGAAAGTGACAGTGCCGAAACCTTTGATTTTCTTTGTCACTTGGTCTACGGGTAAACTCACTTCAGCCAAAGGACCTAAAACAAACATAACATATAATCATTCATTTATGAATTAACAACTAAATGTGTTTACCATATTTTGAAAACATTTCCTCAATTTCTTCCTCTTTAGTAGTGTACGATAAATTTCTAACAAATATTTTTCCGGATTCGCCGATATTTTCCTCAAATTTCAAAGTTTCCTCTTGCGATTTCCACTTGTCGTTCCTGAATTTCGCCTTACTTAATGTAGAATTATCAGCGCCATCCTCATCATTCGCTGATGTATACTTCATGACAAATATCTGTTTACCACCTGAACAAAATTTCTATAAATATTTCAGATATTATTGACTGCAGGCACTATTTTCTACCTATGAAACTTTTGTCTTTTGATAAGGCCTTTTTGAAATCCTTCTCGAGTTTGAATCCAACATAAGCTATTCCATGTATTTTAGTTGGAATGCGAATACTAAAAGGAGTGACTGGCTTGAAGAATTGTTTAATATCGCTCTTCTTAACCTTATATGGCAAACCTCTCAGTTTAGCTGTGAATAAGACGATATCCTTTGGTTTCTTTTCAGCTTTGATTTTCTTCTTCTTAATCATCAGTTGTTTCATGTAATCTAGATCGCTTATCTCTTGTTCTGCCAACTTTTCAGCACTTTCATCTCCTTCAACACTACCTTCATCATCACTACTTTCCTCAATTGCGCTATCTTCCTTTTGTCTATTATTGTCAGTGTCTTCTTTATCTTTAGATTTTTCTTTACTATTCAATAGCCTTTTGGACTCTTCTGGTGCATTCACCTGAAGGAACTCCTCAAACATGGGATCATCTTTGTAAGACTCTAATAATTGTAAAGCTTCGTCTTTTTCAACAGCATCATCTTCTTCATCACCTTCAGTTGGCAAATCTGATGAATGACTTTTCTTGTATGCTGAACTGTCTGTGGCATACTTGCTCCACGCTTTCGGTTTCGCTTTATCACCCAATAGAGCACACAATTCCACTGTGATTCTATTGGTTTTGATAAACATTTTATCAAAGAATTCTGTAGCATCATGAGCCTCATTTTCTGACTGATATCCGACAAAAGCGAATTGTCTGAATTTTCCCTCAGGTGTGTATTTCAGTTGGACATCTGTTACTGTACCTTTCTGGGAAAATAGCTTACGAATGTCCGCTTCTGTTGCCTGTAATGGACATGTACATTAAAATGTTGGGATTACTTGCAAAATACTCACAGTTTTCGGTAGATTTTTTATTATTATTCTGGACATTGTGAAATCGTTATTTCAGAAGCCGTACAGGATAGTTTTATCAATCAATTATTTTTTCTAACACTTAAAAAGCATTAATTTAACTTCGCACTGACACATTCATAACAGAACCTCCACAGCACCACGTGGAATTGACAGGTGTTGACAGGAGACAGGAGCCAGATAAACAGTGTTCCCAAGTCACTAAAACGAAATTACCCTAACAAACACTAGGACGAGAGCATGCGACGCTTACTTCACCTCAGACATGTGCGTCGATGACGGCGGCTAACTTCTCGACATTTAGGTTATGTTTATGGTGACATTTTCGTGGTTTTCGGCGAAAACTGAGCATTTTCTTCGTTAACTGAAAGTCGTCAAGAAAACCGTTCTGAAATGTGATTCAACGTTCCCTTGCAATTAATTTTCACACGTTTATTACGTATTGGTTAAGCACATTATCAAAATGTTTTCTATTTGTAAGCAAACCCATCCAGCAACTGGAATCGAACATGCGATTTCTTGCTACTTCTTCTCAAAGTCTGAAAAAAACCTGATAACTGCAGGTGCCAATGTGATTAAAGTATTCAGGCTCATTCCGGATGTAGATCCGAAAAACCGCATCGAAAAGTTTTCAGGTAAGAAAATAATATCTTAAATTCAAAGTTATGACAACAATCCGAGCATAATGATTATTTTCAGAATTGAATCCCCCAAAATCGAAATTAGAATGCGTCGCAAATTATTCCCTATTCGGCAATATAATGTCGATGCAAAGCGTGAACCTGGCGAATTCTCCGAGAGATGCGCTTCTCCTTGCATTCAGCGATGCAAAACTTTCTGTTGTCGAGTACGACCCAGAGACTCACGATTTGAAGACGTTAAGTTTACATTACTTTGAAGAAGAGGATATGAAAGTATACCAGGAAACGTCCCCCTTTAAGATAATCATTAATCAGAAAGGATCTTATTGTAGGACGGATGGACTCATCACCATCATGTACCCATCGTCCGAGCCGACCCAGAAAATCGTTGCGCAGTAATGACGGTTTTCGGGAGAAAACTCGTGGTTCTACCGTTCCGAAGAGAGAACGCGATTGATGATACCGATGGCGATATAAAACCGATGAGTGGCGGTTCCGGGTCTTCGAGAGCGCCAATTCTCGCCTCTTACATGATCATCCTCAAAGAGTTTTTCGATAAAATCGACAATGTTATAGACATACAATTCTTGCACGGCTATTACGAACCGACTTTGCTCATACTGTTCGAACCCTTGAAGACTTTTGCAGGGTAATTCCGGTTTTTACCGATTTATGCGAATTATTTTACAAAGTTTCAATTTACAGGAGAGTAGCTGTGAGGACTGACACCTGTGCAATGGCGGCCATTTCCCTGAACTTGCAGCAAAGAGTCCATCCGATTATTTGGAGCGTCGCCAATTTACCGTTCGACTGCGTTAAAGCAGTTCCGATTAAGAAACCGCTAGGGGGCACGCTAATTTTCGCTGTCAACTCACTTATTTACCTCAATCAAAGCATCCCACCCTATGCGGTATCGCTGAACAGCGTCGCCGAAAGCAGCAGCAGTTTTCCACTCAGTAATTCAATTTCCCGCATTATTCATCATCCGATTAATAAGCTCGTTTTTCTAGAACCGCAAGAGGACCTCTGCATCAGCTTGGATTGCGCCCAGGTCGGTTTCATCGAAGACGACACTCTGGTCCTGTCCCTGAAAGGGGGCGAACTGTTCGTGCTCACCTTACTGGCCGACAGTATGAGATACGTGCGGAATTTTCACTTTGAAAAAGCGGCGGCCAGTGTGCTGACAACTTGCGTGAGTTCCGTTGCCGCCATTTTGACTCCAGGCTACGTCAAATGTCTAATTTTCGGTTATTCAGGTGTCGGTTTGCCAGAGCAACTTCCTGTTTTTGGGATCTCGATTGGGCAACTCTCTCCTGTTACGTTTCACGGAAAAATGCAACGAAGTCATAACTCTCGACGAAAGCGATGAACCTAACACGAAACGAATCCGAACCAATTCTTCAGGAGAAGACTTGGATCCGGATTTGGGAGCCGATGTGGATTTCGTCGCCGCCAGTGACGTTTTAGACATCAGAGATCCGGAAGAGCTAGAAGTGTACGGAAACCAGAAACAAGCCAGCCTGCAAATCACGAGCTACGTTTTCGAGGTGACCCAAATCCGACCATAAGTTACCGGAACACCGCAATAAACGTCTCCTGTTTCAGGTGTGCGACAGTTTGTTGAACATAGGCCCTTGCGGCAACATCTCCTGCGGCGAACCGTCGGCTTTGTGCGAAGAGTTCTCCGAGAACATGGACTTCAACCTCGATATGGTGACCACGGCCGGGTACGGCAAAAACGGGGCCCTCTGCGTGCTCCAGAAATCCATCAAACCCCAGATCGTGACCACGTTCACGTTGCCCGGATGCTGGAACATGTGGACCGTGCACGCCGGGGAGGATAAACACGCTTTCCTCATCCTGGGCCAAGACGACGGAACTATGATTTTGCAAACCGATGACGAGATCAACGAAATCGACAACACCGGGTTCGTTACGCATTCTCCCACGGTCTACGCCGGCAATCTGGGGAATAATAAATACATCGTGCAAGTTACCACTTCATCCATCCGGTTATTGCAAGGTAATAACTGGGACACTGCAAGCTGATTCGGCTGCTTTCTTATAAGGCAAAAACTTCCCAGGGACGAAGGTCCGCAAAGGCTTCATTATAGGGACAGGGTGTCACATTTTTCAGAGACTTGTGAACCATAATCGAGAAAAAGTTTGGGTTAGGTCCGGTATTTTCACATCTTGTGATCCCCCTGTTATCTGACTGGGACCTCAGACTGTGACAATTCTGGTTAAAATTGTTAATAAGGGTCACATTCAAAGTTCCAGCCAAACTGGAAGTTTAACCAGAGGTGAAAATACCCGGCCTGTCATATGAGCTTCTAGAAAGTTTGTATCAATTCTTCTTCATTCATTCCAGAGATATTGTAATTTTACTGATTTCAGTGCAGCTAATCAGTGTAGAACAAATACAACAAATACAAAATACTGAAAATACTCCTCACTAGCTTAGATCAAGATAATTTTATTGTTCTCATCAGGGACTGGGACCGAAACCGAAAAGAACCGGAACCGGAACCGGAACCACATAAAAATTTGTAACCGAAACCGAAACCCATATTTTCATTTTGGAAAAATTTTTTGAAGAACCGAAACCGATTCAGTTTTTACGGTTCTACAGAGCACGCCACTGATTTGACATTTGGCCAGAAACGAGTGACCTCCAGTCAACGTCAAAAATATCAAACTGTAGTCACCCAATGTAGCAGGAACCGGAACCGAAACCGGAACCGAAAAAATAACGGTTCCGGAACGAAAATTTTCCGCCTGCGGCGCATTTTTTTAGAACCCATTGGAAAACCGAAACCGAAAAAAAATTTAGGTTCCCTTGGTAGGGAAGAACCGAAACCGAAATCATATTTAGGTTCCATCTTTTCTGAGAACCGAAACCCATATTTCGAATCGGTCCCAGTCCCTGGTTCTCATACATTTTCCCTCTTACTACTCTACTTTCGGATATAATGCCATTTCAGTTAGAAAAATTCTTCCGTTTCAAGTCTTGATATCTCTGAAACAGTAAATGTTGGACTAAAAACTAATTAGAACCATAAAATCGTCTTGACCTAAGCTTTCTTTTTTCTCCAAGGGTTTTGGTTGTAACCGATCAATTTATTTTTTTACCCCCCCACCTACCCGTTGTACTAAAATTACATTATCTCTGCATTTTATTTTATTGGAAACTTTTTCCCGATTTTTGACATGCCTCTGAAAAAGGTAGTGAAAAGTGAAAACGTTGAATGTGACACCCTGTATCCTGTATTTATGAAGCCTTTGCGGATTCCTCTTTAAAGGAACTTTCCTTCTGCTATACTTTCGAACAAGCCTAGATAATAAATTCGATACAACATAATGACAAATTCTAGGCACGAATCAAATTCAGCACATTCCTTTCGAACTGGGCTCGCCCATCGTTTACGCATCTAGCGTGGACCCTTACATAGCCCTCCTGTGTACCGACGGTCATGTGATTACGTTGATGTTGAGGGAAACCAGAGGAATGGCTAAACTAGTAATAAGCAAGTCGACTCTATCGAACGTAGGTCTTCAAATTGACTAAATTCACGGTTTGGCGCAATAATTCATTGCTGTGATGGATTTCAGAGTCCTCAAGTGGCGGCGATTTGCATGTACCGCGACCTGTCGGGCCTCTTCACCAACAAAATTCCGGAAGAGTTCACCCACGTCCCGGCGCATTTCGTCAGCGAGTCCGAGGCGAAAGCCGAAGTGGAAAACGAGGACGATCTTCTATACGGAGACGATAGCGACTTCAAGATGCCCTCGCTGAATCCGCCGACTCCCAAGCCGAAGATCCACTACAAATGGTGGAAGAAGTACCTGGTGGAGTTCAGGCCGACCTTCTGGCTGTTCGTGGTCAGGGAGAACTCGAACTTGGAGATCTACTCGATTCCCGACTTCAAGTTGTGCTATCTCATCACGAACCTGTGCTTCGGCCATAAGGTGCTCTTCGACAATCTCGAATCGGTGGCGCTGTCGATGACGACCACCGCCAGCGCCATCCACGAGGCGAACATCCAGAGGCAGTACGAGGTCAAGGAGATCTGCATGGTGGCGCTGGGCAACCACGGGTCGCGGCCGCTTTTAATGGTCCGCCTCGATCGCGATTTGTACATTTACGAGGTTTTCCGATTCCCTAGAGGCAACTTGAAGTTGAGGTTCAGGAAGTTGAAGCACACGGTCGTCTACGAGCCGAATGTGGAAGGCAGGATCGATACGGAGGATCCGGATTTTTTCGCGGTCCAGGAACGGATCTGCAAATTGAGATACTTTAGCAATATCGCAGGTATTTTCCGGGAGAAAACCACAGAAATCGCATGTTCAATTGATTATTCTAGGGTATAACGGAGTTTTCGTGTGTGGTTCTAACCCTCATTGGATTTTTCTGACGGCAAGAGGTGAACTCAGAACGCACACGATGAACGGGGATGGAGAAGTGTTGAGTTTCGCTCCTTTCAATAACGTGAACTGCCCTCAAGGATTTTTGTATTTCAATAAAAAGGTAAGCTCATTCATTGACGTCTCTAATGACTTCAATCGAAAAAATTCCAGGCTGAATTGAGAATTGGGATGCTTCCAACCCATCTGAGTTACGATGCACCTTGGCCGGTTCGAAAGGTTCCTCTCAGGTGCACCCCGCATTTCGTGACTTACCATTTAGAAACGAAGACTTATTGCTTGGTTACCAGTACAGCGGAGCCTTCGAATAAATATTACAAGTTCAATGGTGAAGACAAGGAGTTGTCTGTGGAAGAAAAAGGAGAAAGGTGATTCACGTGGTTATTTTATTTTTATACGAAAATGATACATTAAAACGGAATTTTAGGTTTCCGTATCCACAGCAAGAGACTTTTGGTTTAGTCTTGGTCTCTCCGATGTCCTGGGAAGTGATTCCCAACACCCGAATCGATCTGGAAGAATGGGAGCACGTGAATTGCCTCAAAAACGTCGCCTTGGCTTACGAAGGGACGCGATCCGGTTTGAAAGGTTACATTGCAGTCGGCACAAACTATAATTACGGAGAGGACGTCACTTCTAGAGGCAGAGTTCGTCTTTTCCTCTATCAATGAGTGATGATTTCAAAACAATTCTTCATTGCAGATTCTGATTTACGATGTAATCGAAGTTGTCCCGGAGCCTGGCCAACCGTTGACGAAAAACAGGTTTAAAGAAATCTACGCAAAAGATCAAAAAGGTCCAGTAACTGCCTTGTCTCAAGTTAAAGGTTTTCTCGTGTCGGCAGTTGGGCAAAAGGTTTGAAGGTTCCTATTTTCAAGAGTTTTGGTTAATTTTTATGGTTGTAGATCTACATTTGGCAATTGAAAGATAACGATTTGGTAGGTGTCGCTTTTATCGACACTCAAATCTACACGCATCAGATTTTGACGATCAAAAGTCTACTTCTTGTTGCGGATGTCTACAAGTCCATTTCCTTGTTACGCTTCCAAGAGGAGTACAGGACTCTATCTCTAGTATCTAGAGTAAGTATCCAGGAGCGATTTCAATAAAGAGATTTAATCGTTTTTAATCGACAGGATTTCCGGCCTTGCGAAGTGTATTCGATTGAGTACATGATCGATAACACCACGATGGGATTCTTGGTTTCCGATAGCGAAAAGAATCTAGTCTTGTACATGTATCAACCGGAAGCTCGAGAATCTTTGGGAGGGCAAAGGTTATTGCGTAAAGCGGATTTCCATTTGGGACAAGTCGTGAATACGTTCTTCCGGATCAAGTGCAAACTTGGAGAGTTGGGAGACGACAAAAAGCACATGACTGGAGCAGATAGGCGTCACATATCGATCTTCGGTAGGCAAATTATGAACTTTCTTTTCGAAATAAGATATAATTTGTTTCATTTTCCTGCAGCCACATTGGATGGAGGTCTGGGCTACATAATGCCGGTACCGGAGAAGACGTACAGACGCTTACTGATGTTGCAAAATGTTTTGGTGTCGCAAGGGGCGCACATTGCTGGCCTGAACCCGAAAGCTTACCGAACGTATAAGAGTTGGAGAAAACTGCAGGCGAATCCTGCCAGATCCATCATCGATGGGGAGCTAGTCTACAACTATTTGCATCTATCCATCAATGAGAAATTGGAAGTTTCCAAGAAGATTGGAACCAAAATGGAGGAACTCATCGATGATTTGTCAGACCTCCAGAAACTTGCCAACCACTTCTAATTCTTAAATTTTCAAGTATGTTTTACAAAAAAATACACGTTTTTAGAATAATTTTATTATTTGGGTCAACTAGTTCATTTCCTAATTGTCGTTTTTCTTCAGGCGTATGCCAAAATCGGTAAATATGTATAGGGGCCTCTATTGCAACGCCACGAGCAAAAGAACAATTGAGACAATACAAGGAACCATCACAAGACAAAAAAATTAAGTAGATACAGCTTAATTAAATATAGTAAAATGAAAGGAATTTACAACTTTAGATATAAATATAATAATCCAACGGGCATAAAAAAATGCTTCAATATGTTTTAAATTTTAAACTAAACTATACAAAAATCATCAGCTGAATTATATTATTCCATCATGGTTCTAATGCGTTGTTGAGAAATCAACTTAGAAAATGCAGTCTTACAATTTGCTAATACTAGAAAATTATCATTAAAATTACGAATTTTATATTTAGTTCAACCTCTCAAACTGTAAGGTCTTCTAGGACTCAAGGTTTTCAGCCTACGAGGAGAAGCAAAATGCCTTTTCACACCTGAAAAAAAAAATTATTTCATTTAAATCATTAAAATGAAAATTGCATTTTGTCGGACAACTTACTTGAAGTAGATTTTGACATTTTTGCAACAGGAGGCGCTTTCGCGATCGCCTTCTTGCGACTCCTAGTAACCGCGCCCACAGTTTCCGCCCTTTTAACCTTCCTGTTAGCGTTCACAGCCTTCTCGAATTCGAAATCTCGTCTCTCCTTCATCCGTCTCAAAACGGCCATCATGGCCGGCGTGTGCCCTTCGATACCGTCCGAACAATAATCGCCCTTGTAACTCGGCGACGAGTCGCCCCTGTCTTTGCATCGGTTATAGACGCCCCACATGGCGTAAGTCGGATTCATCCCTGCAATGTCCATGTCCAAAACGCGCGCGCCCAACCCGGCATCGTTGTGATCCGACTGCTTCCTCGCCTGCTTCATTATCGTCTCCGGATTGTCGACCAGGATCTGCGACCAGCGAACCAGCTGCTTGAACTTGTCGCCCTTCGCCTTCTTCCGCAGCAGCGGCACGATCGGAATGTTGTTCGACTGCAGCGGCGGCCGCGAGATCTTCATGATCATCCGGGGCGACTTGAAGTTCTCGTCGACGCGTTTCCTGCCGCCGCTCTTCCTGCTCCAAGCCTCCGAGTTGTCGAAGTCGAAACGCCCGTCATCCCTGTAACCGTAATCGCGCAGCGAGTTCCTGAACAGCCTCTTCAGGTAGCCGTAATTGGGCATCTCCTGGAACTGCAGCTTCAGCAGGTACTGGAAGTACTCGACGAGGAACTTCGGGCACTGATCGAAGCAGAGGCCCAGGAAGTTCTCGATGTTCGCCAAGGCCCGCTGCTTCTTTTTGGCAACCATTTCGGGGTCGTCCAGGTCCTTGATCCACGGCAGATGCCCGGTCAACCAATAGATCACGTTGTATCCCAGTGACTCCAAATCGGATCTTCTCGATATCACTCCTTTATGGGCATCTCTAGAACAGAATAGCAAAGTTCCGGCGTGGGCTTTGCGCTCGTCCAAACAGAACGGCTTATGTTCCCCACTAGATGAAAGAAACTTCGATGCCAAACCGTAATCTAATAAATACACTTGATCGCTGGTATTCACTTTAGTTAGACTCGGTTTCGTTATAATAGATCCGTCCGGATCGGATTCGGACCAACCCTCGTTCTCTTCATAATTGATGGCCAGTTTGGCCGCCCTGGGTCTCCTTTTCGGTTTGATCCGACAAGTCCTCATCGGATTATGGTGTTTGGCTTTACTCACTACCGACTTTGCTGGCGATTTTACCGGGCTTTTCTTCACGCCTTCGAGTAGAATATTAGAAGCTTTGATATCGGAATGGATGTAGCCTTTGCTGTGGATGTACTCCAAGACGTCCATGATTTGCCTGGAGATCGTCAGGACCGTTTTGAGGTTAAGTTTCTTTTTGTCGTCCAGAACTTTCTCCAAGTCTTTCTCGAATCGAGGCAGGATCAAAAACCTGTACTTTTCGCCCTTGTGGATGTGCGAACCCGAGGCCACGTAATGCGGCATACCTAATTGCCCCAACTTGTGTTTCTTTATCCATTCGTCGACTGAAAATGAATTGTCGGAATTGTAGGTAACATGGGGGAAATTACCGAGGTGTCTTACCCATTTCGGGCTTTGCTATGCGCAAGTAGCAGTTGATTTCGACGAAAAGCGGTCCGTTTTTGTGGCTCTCGATCTTGGCCACGAATGGACTGTCAGTCTTAACTTCTTCGTTGAGGTTGTCGGACGCCAGGTAGATCTCTCCGAAGCCCCCGACGCCCACAGCCTTGCCCAGTCTCCATTTCTTTCCAGATATGTCCGTCAGGAACTCCCGTGGCTTCAAGTCGAAGGAAGATGAGCCAGCCATCAAGGGCGGACATGCTCTCTTCTGTAGGGGTGATTCGAGCTGTGCCGGCTCATTGTTATTAGGACGCTTCACAGCCCTCCGTTTCAACATCTTTGTCACGGCGAAAATCAACCGCTAAAATCTGGAGATAACTGGCGTTACAATTTAAACATCAAATGACGTTCACACCGCTAATAAAATGATACGCGGAGTATTTCTTGGCACACGAAGATTTCAGATATTAGAGAACTTTTGAAAAACATTCGTTATGTAAAACTGGTTCTGTGGGAATTATTTAAATAATTTTAACGACTTTCCGCTACATAACCTCATATTAAGATTTTCTCAAATTTCCAGAAAAGTAATTAAACTTTCGACTGCACAGGATTAAAGTAATAGAGTATTGTGATGATTTCTTACTTACTCTGCTAATAATTACACGTAAATACATTTAAATTGCCCAAAGAACGGAGCTGATCATAGAAATGTCACTAGAATTTTCACGGCCATCTTGAAAATAATGTTTTATTATTTTTCACTTCACTAATCGAAGAAGGCGCTCATTGTTGTTCTTGCGCACTTGCGTTTGCGCGCATTTCAACATATAAAAGGTAAAATCTCATGAAAGTAATTTTTTATTTTGATTACCTATTTGATGATTACTGATATTTCCACGAAAATTTTATTGAAAATCAGAGGGTTTTGTTGTTTTTTCAATTTTAAATTACAGAATTTTTAAGTAATTTTTAATTAAGATGGCGTGCGATGTGAAAAGCTCTTAGCAACGGTTGCCATGCAACCAAGAGAGAAGTTTGTAAACAAAACATTGTGGAATTTTGTGTTTTCTGTGGTGTTCTGTTTTGCACTTTTGAAAGTGCAGCACTTATGGCAGAGGTCCACATTATTGGTCAAATAACGCAGGCTAAAGATTTTCCAAGGCAGAATCTATTTTGCAAGTGGTATCTTCAAATTGGTGAGTACCCCATAGAACTGTTTCACAATAACGTATGAAGAATACGATTTTCCCACACGAATAAGTAGGTAGGTAAGTACTTCCGAATCATAAATACTTAAGACCGATTTTACCATCTCTTGAGTCCAGACTCACCTATGACCTTATGTACTTCCCTTTTGAAAACCCCATAACACCTACCGCGAGGATAATTATACGGAATCTGTGGACTTTATTTTGCCAAAATTTTTAAGGCAACAACTGGAAAGTCATATCCGGAAAGAAAGAAGGGCAGACTCAGGTGAATTATTCCCTCTTGAATAATATCTGCAAATGGTCATTTCCCATTGACATTCATTTGGCGACAGCCGGTATACGAGGTATACACCGACTAGATGATGAATATGCCATATTGAAAAGACAATGTTTAATTTAGATTTGTTTAAGGCTGGCCTAAAATTTATGTACAAGTGTTCCATCTAGATTGGTTGGGCAGGAGCCATCTGTTTGGGTACGGTTTCGTAACAGTTCCAACGTCTCCAGGGAACCACACATTGGATTGTTACACTTGGAGACCTTTCGGTACTCTCAGAGAAAGATTCGTTCAGTATTTTTTAGGAGGCGGATTACAATTAAGAAACCCAGATTTAATATTCTCGTCTGGTGATCGATACAAACTTTGTACGGAGGCTATGGGAGTAGTCTCTTTTGAAATTTGCGTAGTTCTTAGGTAGCTAAACCCTTTTGCATACTTTTCTGTCTTAAAAGCTTAAATGTTCGTTCTAATTTCAAGAAATTTCTCAAACTACGGCGTTGAATATGAATAAGGTTATTATAGTTTTAATTGCATATTTGCAAGTTGCATGTTGTTTGCAAACTACTCAAAAGACCACGACCAGTATTAAAACAAGTACAGAGCGAAGTCCAGTAGATAAAAATACGAAGCCTACGACAACCGAATTCACTACTGTATTCACAACGACATGCGAATTTAGTAACGGATCTTGTTCATCAGATACTAACACAACAGTCGAAACTAACGCTACGACGCTCCTTACTACCCCCACACCTAAAAACTCTAGTAAAATACTTACGAAAGTTCCATCCATGGGAAAGGCTAATAGTGGACCAAAAAAGGACTTTTTGCAGAAACGAACATATTATGATTCGAAAGATTTGTGCATTTGCAATTTGCAGGTCGGTATAAAAACAAAATTCCCGTGAGGAAAATAATCATGTCTTATGTTCAAGCTGGATTATTGTGATTTAAATTGTTGCTGTGATCCCGATTGTTCATACGAAAACAAATTGGTTTTCGACCATTGCGAACCAGAATTTCGTAATTACGACACGAGGTTCTGTGATTACATGGAATACATTTACATAAACAACACCGGTCATGAATGGGAAGTCAACCAGAATGGCCTCTTCTGCATCGTACGGAGCAACCTACCTCCAACTTACACCATACAAAGAAAACATGTATTTCACTATTTATAGTTTTTCTATTATGATGAGTTTACGATTTCCATTTGTAGCCTTTGAAAAATATTGCTGAAGTAGCATTTCAAAGAAGTCACAAATATTCTTGGCCTACGATTTCAGAATTTCCGGATGTTTTCGAAACCGGAAAGAATTACACATATGGTTCTGAAATTTGGTTCCTTCGAAACGGTTCCTTGAATAAATTCTGTAAACACGGTGTGCCAGTCGAGAGAATTTTTTTTAATATTGGTGATTCTAGGGTTTTACAAAAATTTCATTACCAATCATTGCACGATCAAGGAAAATCTCATGTATCTCATGGATGTGGATCAAAATTGTGCCATTGATCATGTCGGCGAAAATAACACGTTGCTACATCCTGAACACTACTTCAAAAATATTTTAGTAATCTCAGATCCGTCATCTTTTAATATGACGAAATATAAACAGGTATGAAATATTTTTATTATTATTTCGTGAAAATAATTAATTCGTTATAGGGTTGTCCGAAAAACGTTTGTATAGAAATTGAGCCTCAAATCTGCACTAATAACTTTGAACAATGCAAAACTGTTCCAAAAAATGTTACTGTTTCACAAACTGTTTGCAAATGCAACTCAACTAATTATTCATGTATTAACGTGGTCCGGGGCTATTTTTACACATTTCAACATAATGGTACTCGAGGCATAAAAAATGTAAAAGTTAAATTAATATTGTCCAATGTGACTTATGATTTTTGCGATGGACCTTTTGAAATGTTACAACATACGAGAGTTGAATTTGTGTGGTTTAACCACACATTGAATTATTCCTCTCATCTAAGCGGAAACCCTGGTTATCTGAGCGGCAAGCCTATTTTAATCGCTAATTTAATTACGGAGCATACACCAATTAACAGCACTAAAAGCTCATTAACCAACAAAAACACAAACTATACGGTACGGTCCAAATTGTATCGAAATCCCTTATATTTTCCGGATAATTTTATGACATTACCTATGAATGTGGAAGGTAAATGTCTACATGATCGTCAACATTATTTGCCAATTGAATTCGGATACAATTTACATTCGACATGCGACTTGGAAGAAGTTTTGAAAGATAATAAAAATTACACTGCGAAATTAATATGTCAAAAAATTCAGTCGGTCGTTTTCAAATATTGGAATTTAAACCCGACCAATAACAGTCTGAATAACATTTTTGTTGGTCAATTTGGAAATGCCAATGCGTACAGAATTGAAGAATGGTCACATCTGTTGTTTAAACAGGATTTAAATGACGTTCTAAATAATGTGTGGGGTGATTTTAGTAAAGATAATCAAACCGTTGAATGCGGTAACATCACGACCGGAATATCCATAGAGTTTTTCAATTCAAGAATTGATTTCGAGAAAATTATCAACCAGGAAAAGCTTTTGGGCTCTACAATAGAATTTCAAAACTTCATGAATATGTCTTTTTCTTATAAAATGCAAGAGTTTGTTTACAATTTGAAAATTACAAGTAAAGTTATGTTCTTTGACATTACTCAGAAAAAAATTACGAAAATTGTAGATCCGCCCACATTTCGCATACGACTACCTCATGACTTTTTCTATCCCTTCGTGAAAATTGATAATAAAGCTTATACTGTGAAATCACTTATTCACATAGTAGTGTTTTGTACGTTTGTAATGATATTTTAGGGTTTTATTATGGCACAAATAAAGTTTGGTATTGAATACGCGCGCTTTTTAATTAAATTTAAATTAAATAATAGTAGGTGTACGCATCTTGAATTGAAATGCATGATGCAGGACTTAAATTTAAGTCATAATGCATAGCGTGTAGGTATCTATTCATAATATGTATATTATGGTGTAATAAGGTCTATTTATCATTCAAGAAGCGTTATGCCGAAACAATAGTGAGTGGACCTTTCTTGCGTAATTATTCTGTCCATCGGGAATCTTTTACTAGTAAACTTTTCAATGTTCAGAAGTGCCGAATGGTGGCTACTGTAACCATTTGATTAAAAATATGCACTCGTTTTCATTTCTATTCGTAATTTTCGGACTAGGATTAGGTGTGGTCGCGCTCCCACAAGATGACGTTGCGAGTATTTGCAGAATGTGTGGTGATATTGTGAATCAATATTGCTGTCGTTATTATAAAAGTTGCTGCGAATGTGAGTAGAAATCAATGAAAAAATAATAATAATCCGTTATTATGTATGTTTACAGATATTAATCCAAGTGGTTGCCCAACACCTTCAAGTCCAGAAACCCGGAAAAGTTGCGAACACCCAATACGGTGCAGAAATAATTCTGATTGCCCTATGTTCAGACAGTGTTGTGATACCACAATTTGCGGAAATACTTGCATGATGAATGTTTTCACAGGCTACAGATATTAATTGTGAGGAAATTGAACAGTGAAAATTGTTGACAATAATTGTTTTCTGGTTTGAATAAATAATATGATTCATTAATGGGACATAGGAAAATACGATGAAAAATCGAAGAAAATATAAAGGCGGTAGGGATAATTTCATGAAACTTTTTGAGCTCTAACAAAAGGGGTGAACATCACGCAAGTGAAACCCTTTGATGAGCAAGGGAAACTTATGAACCTAATGTGTGCTTGACAGAGACAACAAATAGTTGAATCAACAGTTTTATGAACAGACTTGAGCTGGGAGCGATAAAAAGTCTATTGAAAAGAGGACGAGTTTTCAACTGATTTTGACCACACAAATTCTTCTACATTTAGTGAGAAATTATAAAACTGAAGTAATTTGCGAAAGAAACGTCGTCTAATAAATATTTCGCTTCATTAATTTTTAGATTGCGCGATTCGGGTGTGATATTTTGAACTCGCGCCTTTTGAGGGACCAATGCGCATGATCCGTCTGAGACATTACCCAAGATGGCTGACACTTGTTGGTCTTCGGAGTTCTGATTGAGAATTTCGATCAAATCGAGTGCCTTATCCGCGTGAAAATTGGAAAAATTGTGCTTTATCGAGTCCCGGGGCGTTCCCCGTTCGCCGTAATGTGTCGTACGTGAGTTCTGTGATAGTAAATAATGTTAACGAGTGCGGACGATCGAAATGTGTTGTGCTGTCGACACTTCTTATTTACATCCTGTAATAGACAACAATTACTCGTGAGCCGAAATGGATAATGCGACTGTGGCCCTGCCCGAAACAAGGTTCGTATAATTTGGGATATCATCCGAAGAGGTGCGTCTTCGGATGATGCACTATCGAAATTTGGATTATTTTCCTTTAACATTGGCCTCTCTCGGTGTGTCGGAGTCGAAGATGCACTTACGTCACCGATATACCTGCCTGTTTTATTCAAGAATGCGCACACGAATGAGTGTACGCATGAGATCAGTTCATTAATCAAACATGCAGCCTCCGATTTACCGAATTCCTTTCGCATCTCCCATCCCGTTTGCGAATTTGTGGCGAATTTCACGAGTCTATTCCAGAAATAAGCGCGTCACTCCTAGAATTGTAACTGTTTATTCGTAGGTGTGCGGTTTGACACCGAAAACCGTAGAAAGAGCACCAGAAAGTGGCTCCGTTTTATTTCTCCGAGTACTTTGTGGAGATTTCAAAGTAGTTTCCGTTTGAGAAATATTCGGGTCGGGGCTAGAGAGAAAATAATCGCGCCCCTTATTTATAATTTTCGTCTATTTGTCATCATCCGAAATAACGAGAGAGGTTCCTTTCATTGCTACCTCGTCGGGAAAACTGGTGTCGTCTATAAATAGAGACGATCAAATTGATAATAAGGAAAACAAACGTTACAAAATACCATCTTAGTCATTTCTGAATTTAATCTGTTTTATTATAGTAAATAATTTTCACGTGAGATAATAACGAGAGTTCGAGGACATCTATTGTTATCAAATTTTCAAATTGAAGTTGTACTTACCTAGGTACTCATTTATTGTGAGTGCATTTATGTGAAATTCTGGGGATTCCATTACTTCATTTCATTTCATCGCTAACTATTACCAGTTTTTTTAAATTTAAAACTACACGTCATGTCAGTATAGGTCCGGTCCATGCAGTGATAATAAACGATGAGTATCCAACAGGAAATTTGAATAGATTTCTAGTTAGATGGATGAGTTGTTCAAACAACCAGCAACTCGAAAAAAGTCATTCAGCCTCTCTCAACGTTCCATCCTAACTCATTTCCAAATAAGAAATGAGAAAGATGATTATGATAGTCATAAAACCACACTAAGGTTTCACACCGATATGTCATTTATTTATCGTTAACGATGATTAGTTGCCAGTATTATTATTATCAAAAGTAAAGTTAATCAAGTTCGATTTGTTTTACGGCTCATAACAAGCGTATAATTTATTATTAACGAGATAATTTGACACCTTGTCTTGGCGCATTGTCAGACCGTTCACGAGACTTCTCAATTTGCACGGTTTGATAAGTGTTAACTTACTTTCTAGTCTAGGTATAACGTTGTATAACTAATTCATAATGGTTAGTTACTTAGGCCTAATTAGTAAACATAGTGTCACTTTGGGGGCCATTGATTGAGTTGTTGTTTCCATTTCGCAATGAAAAATTTGCATTTCTCTCAGTACCATGTTTTGGTTATCGCAAGAACAGATTCGAGCTTAATCGGGCTAAACCGCTTAGGAAAGTGGCCTATCGCGCTCGAATTTCAAAGTTTATTTTCTAATTCTGCTGTTTAGGTGAAATTTGAAAGTTTTACATGTTATAAAACATTTATCTGCTTGTAGACTAAATAAATTTGGTTTTGTTGAGTGTAGGTGATTTGGAGGGTTGAGAAAAGCCGGAACTTAGCATACCCATGAATAAACACCGGTTTGGTCGTATTCTGTGGGTGAAACATTGCAGGGGGTCGCGTGCAACATCTGCCTGTGCTTTTAGCAATACACATATTTACTCCGGTTTCCTTTGTTAATTTTCGTCTTCATTTTGATTGTTTTTAGAATCCAATCAACGAATGTAAATGGATCCGTCCGAAGACCGTCCCCAGTACCCGCAGCGATGTCTCCAGTCGGCAGACCGACCTCCCTCATGGACTCCCAGAACCAAAGCTCTTTGCACGTGGTACAGGTGGTCGTCAATAGAGACGATCGTGGCTATGGGATGAAAGTGTCTGGAGATAATCCCGTATACGTACAGAGCGTCAAAGAAGGTACAGGACTTACGGTTAACATTTATCTTTTTTATCAGTACTGTGAAAACCCTCTTATCGAATTTCTGTATACATCAACAATATTGCGTGTGCAATGGTTTCAGTTTTCTCATAAAGTGTCTGTTGTGGCTTTACAGGAGGTGCCGCCGAAAAGGCCGGTTTACATGCCGGCGATAAGATAATAAAGGTGAGAATTTCGCAAATAAAACACCTCGAAATGCGTATTTATTCAGGATTATCAATTTATAGGTGAACGACGTGAACGTGATTTCGTCGAAACACACGGACGTTGTTGATCTTATTAGGGGTGAGTGGTTGTTTTCGTTCAATGGGATGTAATAACATTAGAGCGCTGGGGTGCGGGCGAACGTTATACAGAAGGGACCGTTCCGCGTTATCGCAATCAAATTGTAATCACGTAGTATCGCCCCATGATTATTCTTGAGGCAGGCGGAGCAGGAAGGGACCGTTTTATTTGTGGAAGAGAGGCCCATGGTGATGGCGCACGGAACCAGACGAATTTTAACGACACCATTGTGAATGGGGCAGATGTTTGATGTTTGTAGCGTTTAGATGAACGGATAAAGCTCATTCTCGTCAGCACACCTATGTGTTTACGCACCGAAAAAAATCAGCTGCGCTTGTGATACATTGATTTTAGTGTCGTGGAAAACTGTGGTTAATTAGGTAGGTGTACTTGCATACGTGATGACCGGTGTAAATCCAATATCGGATAGTGGTGATGAGGTAAATCGCGGATGAAGTCACGTCTAATTTCGTTGTTAAATAATGCGATATACAAACTCGCGGAAAAGTGCGCATATCGGATCCGTCCAAACTCTCATAAATCGCGGAAAACTGTTTCGGATGAATTGACCGTAGGTGAGGTTGTTAAATGCTGAAGCAGGTGGGAAGTCATTGCTAAAATTGGAACATTTCTTATTTATACTTTTGATTTATTCGAGACGCGTTATGTTGTATTGTATTTAACTATAACGAAATTATGAGGAGTGTTTGCGTTTTTTCTGCTAATTGACATGTTTATACTTATGGAATTCTAATTTACTTGTAATTGAATGACTAATGAAGGCGAAGATTAAACTTTAAATGCAAATACTGCAACTAAATCATTATATGTGAATAGTTGATGACAACATAGGTACATATAGGTGGGCAATTGAACTTGATGATCACATAAAATGTAGTAAATTTTGAAATAAGGGAACCAACTGCTCACGTTATCACGTACAGCCGGGGAAACTAGTGTCAACATTGAATTAAATGGAGATTTAAATAGAACACCCGGATTTCTCTGTACAGCGATTTCTATGTAAAACAGTTTTCCTTTTATTTACAATTAATTAAAAGTTTAATGATTCGGAAATTGAGAGCATTATGTTTCGAGTTGGAAATTTGAAATCTCCCATGCCCCGAAAATGCGGGCCGGATTTTATAATAAAAATCTGTTTAGTTTCTGAATCGCCAAACATTTACGTTGAATTTTTCTGCCGGCAGCGTCATCGCAAGTGATCCTGACAGTACAACAGCGAACTGGACCGAAAGCCATGGGCTCTCCAAGTCTTCACAACCGCTCTCTCACATCGAGCGGGAGGATAACCGCACCGAAACCGGTAGACGTAAGTTACGATTTGTAAAATTTGCACGCTATAATAATCAATGAGTTGATTTCATCCAGCACGAGAAACAGCACCAGCTCCAGTTGCAAAAAGAGCAGTACATTCGTCTGATGATCGAGAAACAGCAAAGGTACATCGATGAACTGCGAAGCCAAATCGCGACCATCCCGGACGAGGAAAAGATGACCCTCCTATCGAAAACCGAACAGAATCTGCAGAAGCTGCTCTCGATGCTGCCCTGCGACGAGGTACGTCTACGAGTTTGCAGCCTGCGTCCTATTTTAGTGTTTGTATAAAAAACGTATGGTTGGTGCTTGTGAGTTACTGTTGGCGAGCAGCTCTTGAAACTCTATCTCTCTATTAGTGAGATGCTGGCTTTTTCGTTATCACAATGCCTGGATGAGGGCGTCTTTTTGTTTGGATGCGAGGAGGAACCGATGATGCTGGTTGATGTTGTTGCACTTCGGTGGTGATTGTGTGTTGAACACGTTACTCATGTTTTCGGTGTTTATACCTGATGTACTAACACCTGTCTAAAGTAAATATCTGTGTCTCTGCTGATGATAATTTCGGTGGAGGCTGTGATAGTTGGTACTTGGTACGATAATTCGGGGTGGTGGTGCACTGGAAACACGAGTTAGCGGCCATCAGGACACCGGACTAACAATGCTTTACTGTTTCTTTCTTACAGCGTTCTCCGCCTTCACGCTCCCCCATTCTCCCAATCTCACCTCCTCCCTCGTTGCCTAGCAGGAAAAAGTCGTCGTCGCCAAACGGCAATAGTACTGCGCCTCCTCTGCCCAAAAGGAACCACCGTCATCAGCGTTCGTCCCTCGGCCACTCGGACACTGTAAATAATCGGCACTACATGAACGGGCAATCGATCAAAGACACTAATACACTGTTCCTTAACAACGAAATTAACGCCAACACGGTCGAGGAGTTGTCGGGAGGGCGGCCCCCTCGAATATCGGCCAGGTCCTCGTCGTTGACGTTGTCGGACGATTCGCTCCTCGTCGACAATCCTCTCTATTTCGACCGTCCTCCTCCCTTACCGCCGAGAGCTCCCCTATCTTCTGCTCCCGTTGATCGTGAACCGGACGCTGTTAACTCCATAAACAAACAAATGTCGTACCCCTTAGTGGCAACCTGCGCGACGTTAGTTAACGATTATGTAAGTAACATGAACGCCTTTTTAATCTTTTGAGTTTTGCTCTTTTCATTTTGATTTTTACAGTATTCCGTAGAGCCGTGCATCCGCTTATTGCGCTTTCGCTTTCTGATAGTGCTCGATTATACTAACCACGACGTAGCGATTATGTTGTTAAGCCCTTTTTACGTCAAGCGACCGTTTTAATCATTGCACCATCGACTTTTCTTTCTCTACCACTTGTATCATAATTCCATATACACTATTTTTGGTTTGATTGGTTCTAAAAGTATTATAGAATTGGTTTTGTGACTCGTAAAATACCCACAAAACCCTTTGATCGTTGTGTAGCAGATTATTTTGAATGGAACTGTGCAACAATTTCATTCATTCCTGTTTGCCGATTGTTGAACTGATGAAAGAGTATTGTGATACTTGTTACAAGCATTCAAATCATAAACAAAAGGTATTAAGATAACAGGAAATGTATATTTACACAGAAATGAAGCATCGTTTATCCAAATTCGATTTCGTTTTCCACAATTCTCGACCGTTTGTTTGCATTTGATTAGACCTGATGGACAGTGGGCCTCAATCACTACAGTAGTAGTTTACCAGCAAAATTGATGATGTCTATAATAATAGTTCTTTTCCGCTCGTGGAATCTTTCGCACTAATGTCGCGCTACGTGTGAACCATTCATAAATTAATCCAAAAAACCACCTTTTGATTTCATACAACACCTGCCGACGTTTTACCGTAATAATGAAATATGACGAAAAGGCGATTCGTTGTGAAATCGCCGAGAGGAATTTGACCGGATCCGTTTTATTTTGCAGTCGCCGAATCCGATCACCCATCACCGCACGAAATCTAGTCCCGAATCTCTCATAACGCTATCGGCGGCCGAAGCGTCGCAACGACTGATCGCCTCGGAAAGTATGAGCGATTTGAGTCGACAGGACGGCTGGGACCCGGCAGATACGCCCCCGGGAACCCCGCCGCCACCCTACCCCAGTCCTCTGTCCTCTAGGAGAAAACCGTACAGTGGTGAGAATGGAGAGAGCACATTCGAAGAGGTAGTACCAAGTTGCATCCGAGCGAATCGCCGAATTAAAGCCGTTGTTTTCGCAGACTATCCACAACATTTGTTCTTCTTCACCCGACGCGTCTCCTTCGCGCGGAATCGTTGTGGCCAATCGCATTTTCGCCAGCAGCTCCCCGATACACGCAGCAACGCCACCCACGGCCCAGCAACCGATAATCAGCATGGAGGATGACGAAATCTCCGATCCCGAAATGGTACCGCCTAATTCGCTGATGGTTTAGTGTTCGGATTTTCAATTTAGCGGTTACAGGGTCAGCTGGAGGATCACGGTTACTTCCAGTCGCTGTCTCGTCTTTGGGAGCACCAACCCCATCTGGCTGTGTTCATGAATTTCATCCTGTCGAATTCGGATCCAAACAGTTTGCTGTTTTACCTGCTCACCGACCTGTACAAGGAGGGGAACGCCAAAGAGATGCGCAAGTGGGCTTTCGAGATACACTCGTGCTTCTTAGTACCGGGAGCGGTGAGTTTTCGAGAGTACCTCAAATGTGGACCGGTTAGCAACCAGTCACTAACTGCTTTCGGGTATTTTAGTGCGCAGAATCACCTTGGATGAGTTTGTGATCGGTCAGAAAGCGGTTAGAATAGCGAAAATGCGTTGACGGTTTGTAAACGGTCAGAAACTGATCCAAAGGTTCCTGCAAGAACACTGGACTATCAGTCAGAAAACGGCTAGGAACCAGTGCGTGCACCAGCTTGTGCGTATTTTGTGGACCGGTCCACAACTGCTGTCCGAACAAAACTATTGTACGATTGATTTATTGATTAACGCTTTTCGGCAGCCTTTGGGACTGAGCAACGTCGACGAGAACATAGCGCGCGAGATCGACGACGTCCTCAGCAGGGAGTACGACAAAGAGGAGATACTGCGGAAGATTTTTTGGAAGGCGCGCTCCAGAGCCAAGGAGGAGTTGACGAACCAATTGGCCGACTTCCAGCAGAAACGGACAGCCGGTCTCGGTACTATTTTCGGACCGAAAGATCAGGCACTCGCCGAAATCTACAACGACAAAGCCAAAGAAACCAAACTGTACGAGAGCCTGTTTCTGGAAAAACTGGATCCCTACTTGTGAGTGACCAGATCGATATCGATGGGTTGATTAATTCGTGACCGTTTTTCAGGGAGGAAATCGAGAAGGAAAATTACGATCCGAAAAAGTACTACACGGCGGCCGCTCTCACCACCGTTTTGGTTCGCACATTCGGACTCCGTCCCACATCGCATAACGTTGATCGTTGTCCGACTTTTGTCAGTAAAGAGAAGTCGTTTCGCACAAAGTTCATTGGCAGATACTCGAGAAAGGTACGTTTCTATTATGATATTATGCCAAAATTGACACGATCGTTATTCAGCTCAACATCCAAGGGCATCAGTTCGTCGCCCAACAATATTATACTGTGATACAATGCAATCATTGCCATCAGATCATCTACGGCATAGGACCGCAGGGTTACCAATGCTCAGGTAAGTTCTTGACTCGACTTTTTGGTGTTTTATTGATTTATTGCAAGTGAAGAACAATAGATTTGCGCGTTTGAAAATATTTCCTTAATCGCTGTCACCGATATCGATTGTTACGCTTCCATTAAATTTTAAGAACGTTTGGCGTAACACGCCGCTGCATCGAATCATGTACGCGGTGAAGCTAATGTCGACCCACTTCCTTTTGGTTTTCAGTGTGCCTCATAAATCTCCATAGAACCTGCGTGAAGTTATACGACGACACTTGCCCCGGTCCGATGAATAAAAAGGACCGAGGAATCGGGAAGTTCATCAGGATCAGACCGCACGAGAACAGCGACCACAGGAGGAAGCACAGTTCGCACTTTATCCAAAGTAAGTCACGTTTACCGATATTTTATGTAAAGACACTTATATTTTTGTTCCTCAGTGGAACGAGAGAGACGTCAAGCCGAAGATAAAGAAAACAGCATGGAAGCTACAGATAGTGGTGAGTTCGTTATCAATTTCTTTTTAATTTTCACATTGAGCAGAATAAATAATACACCCATTGCCTTATAATTGACTTACCTGTCAAAAAGTACCTATTATGCTATTCTGCAGAGATCGAATAAAAATGCCGCGTCCAATCGGAATTGTCGAAATTTCGTGAATCACTCTGTCATAATAATCAGCAGGGAAAATATTTGGAGATTTCAAATGTCTGTGGTAGACCATGATAAAAACTGTCGAAATTCATGCAGCTTATCACTGCAAAATTTATTCGAAGTGGAAGTTGTGCTTTCATTGCTTTTAATATAATTTCACAATCATCGGCCAGTTATGAAAGTGAAGTCGCGCTGATATTCGAAAAAATATGATGATTTGCGCCTTTCTCGGTTCAACCGATTGAACGATATCGACCGGAATTCGTAATATTCTCTCGTGTTTATTCACTTTCTTAGGGGCGTATAATCGCATAATAAGGAAATTGGCGTCTCAAACTATGCGCCACGCCTTATCTTGACTGGGCTGCGTCTATTATGTAAACTCGAGTAATTAATCATCCGGTTAATCCGCGTTGATGCACGGATGATAATCCATCGGAAGTGATCGCATAATGCAGTTTAGGAAAATTGGACCGTTTATAATTATTTTGACGTTTCGGTTTGTTTTTCCTCCGATCGTCATGTCAGAATCAGTCGGTATGTCAAGATGATTCTGTGGTAGAACGCGGCCGGTAACTTAAATCAAATTTCGCAATTAGCATAGGAACCCCGTAGAGTTCTCATATACACACATAACGTATAAGCGTGTAAAAATAGATATTAGTAACGCGTGTCATCAATAAACATTGGACCAGAACCAGTTTTATCATTTTCAGAATTTTATACAAATTTGGGTTTATCAAAACGGAATACCTTGAATTATTATTCCATCTTTTTGTGACAATTTAATTCTGCTTAGAGTATTTTATCGGCACTTCACCATAATAATACCAGTCATTTTACTTCATATGTGGATTTTATGCGCACTAAAGTCCGAGAAACACGCCAGTGATATAACCGTTAAACACATTTAATTGCTCTTTTACACGGATTTACTTTTTAAATTCCTTAATTGAAATGATGTGTATTTTTAGTGAGTACTTGTGCATGCTGACGGTACGATATCGTCTAATATCGATCACGATTCCTATGACCAAATATGCAGACGATCTGCTTCAGATGATGGCCAAGTTTAAAGTTGAATTGTTTATGGAGATCTTTGTTGGCACATCATCGCTGATAGACACATTGTAATTGGTTTATAGAGAACGACTGCTCCACATTTCTGCAATTAAAACTTATTGTTGTAGGAACATATTTCGCTCGTCAGTCCGTGTGGCCATTGCTATGCAGCTGTTTTACTCAAATGCACATTTCGAAATAATGCAAAGTGAATCATATTATCGGCATGGCCGAAATGCCCGCACATTACCAAAATCCTTCGCGTCAGTCATTTTGGTAGAATTAATAGGAACAAAGTAATTTGATGTATGAAATTTAGGGTCATGCTGGAGCAATTAATATTAAAAATTTAGAAATTAGTTCGTAGATTGTTCCTCTTATACAACACGACATGACTTTGCCTCCGGGATGAAGGGTACCGGGCAGTGGGGATTACACCGCTTTTGAGGAAAATCTCGTAATTAACTTTCCTCCTCGTTAAGTTTATTGCATCTACCGTTCCCTTAATTCGAACTTATCGACTTACAGTTTGTTCCCAATTAGGAACTTTCCAATTTTCAGGTTCGCGAACGGTTTTATTGTAAATTAAAGTAATTTTTAATTAGATCGATTTCGCGAGCAGAAGAGCAGTTTTGCATTTTGGGTTGATGTTATAATACTGTGAAAAACAGATTTCGAGTGAGTAAGAATTCAAACTTATCAAATGATACCGAATTTCATGGTCACAATACACCCACAAAAACTGCACAACCAGTCTGGTGGATTATAAATTTTTGCATAATGAATATTTATGTTGAAGTGATTTTGATGACTCTCGGAGACATCTCTAGCTGCTGGACTGGGGATGAATTAAGTAGCATTGATGAATTATGTAACGGATATTTAATTGAGACCTTGCGTTCGGTTATGACATCTGTGCCCTGGATTTGCCAGATTAGTTTTTTAATGACAGAGATTCGTTATTACGCGAAACCGTGGAAATTTCGCTGTGGGCGAACGGGATTTTTCAATAAGGAGACTATTCTAGAAATCGTCCCACTCGCCAACTCATTCGAAATCGTTATCCAGAACCTAAGGGCATTCCGTGCCTTCCAGAAATGCGAAATCCGCGAGTGGGTTGCGTGGCGAAGTCGGTATGTTACGTAGGATCGGGGATGAAACGGGGGTTCGTCCCCTAAGCACGTTTCGCATAACGACGGGCGCTTCCCACTTGTTCCCACCCCTGCCCTTTGCGACTCGCAGACAGTTGGGCCCGAGCGTCGGTCGTTCCCCAAAAATCGGACACCGGCGCAGTCCAAATCCGAACCCGGCCCTGCGCCGTAGTATATGGATTCCACGCGGAACACTGTACCGTACCGGTCGCTATTTGAGTGCCCGCTTAGGTTAGGTTAGTGTGGTGAAATACGCGCCGCCGAGTCGGATGCCATTCATTTTTATCCTGCGTGCGGACGATTAATAAAACATAACCGGACCGAGTCGTACGTGAGCAGTGCCTTGTCGACCCGACTTGGCCATCGAGTCCTTTTCCGGTGCCAGTCGTGTCGAAACTTCCTTCCGGTGCCCTTAACTCCAGGTGCTAGTGCAGTCGCTGTCGGTCGTGTGGACGCTGGACGTCGTGACGTCTCGTGCACGCAACTCTTATTTTGTCGTCTCTTGATTGAATCGGGATTCAAGGAATTTCCATCACCATTGATTGGCCATAATTGGATATCTCGGACGGCCTTTATTCGATTAGCCCCGGCTGCAGATCTTTGATGCAGAGTTGCTGGAGTATTAGAAAACTGTGTGACTTCATCCCCCGTAATTCGCCGACTTACGGACCAGTGGCACGAAGAGTTCCAGGCCGTCGGTTCAAGTTTGAGGGTTTTCCGGTCCGTCAGTGCTAAACATATGCCAAATTTGTGATTGTATCACCTCCGCATTTCCTGCGAGAGCTGCCACTATAAATAGTCGATTATTTCGCTTTTCGACAGAACTATTGTGATAATCCGAAATTTTATCTTATCAGAAAGGACTTATATTTTTGATAAACAGAATTTAATGAATGTCGAAATACTTTCGTTTGTACGGAGTAATATTTGTGCGGTGGTGAAATGGTCTTCTGAACGGCGGTGTCCATGGAGGCTCAAGATTACACCACTAGATCGGGCAGTTT
Source organism: Salpingus planirostris (assembly GCA_949788335.1). Taxonomy (NCBI): domain Eukaryota; kingdom Metazoa; phylum Arthropoda; class Insecta; order Coleoptera; family Salpingidae; genus Salpingus; species Salpingus planirostris. Next base: position 4,956,416 of record OX460918.1, on the reverse strand, counting down.
GAAGAGGTCGAGCAGCTTCAAGAAGTTGCTGAAATTGCCAAACTGGGGTTCGTCCAATTCGTCAGGTAATAAGCCACCATTCAGTGCACAACAATAGCTTCCATCCCCGTGTATTAGGTAGACCTTGTTGTGTTGAACAAGCAAGAAGGGTCCCTAGCTCTCTCTTCTTCATGATTTCGAATATACAACTTTGGTCTAATTTAAAGGTCTTTGTTTGGACTATTAACTACAAATCTTCTCATTACTAAGGAAAGTGGCTCGATCCTGCTATCGTACAGCAGTTTCCTCGTTATTCGTTCAAATGAAGTCACTTTTCGCTTGGCACTAAGAGGAAGTCGAAGTAGAACAATGCACGCGAATAGGACGGAGATCCTCGTTCGTTATCTCCGACGTGCAGGATTGTGTTTGGGCAAAACGGCCTGTAATTCGGCGGTCTATTTTCGACGTTTTTATGTAATTGGTCGATTGTTTTGCGGATTGCGGACCGAACCGACGAAAATAACTTCCCAATCGCATGTGGTGCGTAGTAGGTATTCTGTATGTTCCACGTTTACCTAAATAATAAATAGCCGGTGTGTATGGGCGTCAAACAGACTACACGGTCGAGAAAGATGTTACAGTGAAAGATCCTCGAAAGAATTCTGTTCGATCGGCGTGTGACCTCTAAAATGGAAATCGCATTTTCTTCGCCCGATATCGAATTTTGATGCAGCAACGTGAAGCCGGCTCGGATGCAATTACTAAAGTGCGAGCGTTGGCGACGATTTAATGTCGAAATGCAACCAATTTTCGTCAAGCTGTAGAGTAAACGCTGATGGAAAAGGAAACCTGTGTAATGTATTTCTTTTCCTTGAAAGTTTGAAAAAGTGTGAAGGAAGGGTTACTTACAATTTCGGTTTCATGCCCAGGTATAAAGAACTTTTAGGGTTGAACGTTTTCAATTGATGTATTATTGTTCAGTTTCCTATAGCTGAATTCGAAAGTTGTAGGTGGTTGTAGGCATAAAGTAAGGAAACAACGAAATTTAGCCGATTTATGTATTCCCATATGAATATTCCGAGAAGTAAAACCAACTCTCGAGCAGCCTTAATAACGAAAACACAAGTTCACAACAAAGTTTGAAAGTTATGAAGACTCTTGAGGCGATCTGAAAATTATACCCCAAATTACACAGAAAATATGTCTTTTGATAAGTGATCTTTAAATCATTTATTCACTATTCCGTATTATTTAGGGAAATGAGGCTTTGAGGATAATAATCTTTACCATGATATACATGAATTGTGATGCTCCACAAAATCTATTGGTCTTTAAATTTTGGGTCAAGTGTTATTGGAAAAAGCCACTGGCATTTTAACAGAGCAATAAAGGTGAAATATTACGGAATTAACACGTTTTACCTCAATTCATTTTATTTCACGTGATCAATTTTAAAAGTCATTCCGGCGATAATCGAATATGGGAAGCCACGCGAAATCAGGATTTCAATAAGTGATTTTCATCAGGTGTAATTGACAAGATAGGTCGATCGATATCACCCTTGGCGTTGCTTGGGTGTTGCTTCTACCGTCGAACTTTTCAGAAGTAAATAAATACTATCGATTTTGATGTCACTGTTTTACCGTTTTTACGAGGAAACTGTGAAATTCATGCCACCGCCATCACGATCTTGGATTTTTTTCTTATTATTGAGCAAAAGTTCTGGTTTTACCCTCGGTTTTACCAATACATGATTCGTACAATAGACGAAAATAAAAGTTGTGGAAGAATCCATTTCAAAGTCTATCCATTGTATTGATTTTACTCGTGTTAAGGTCATGAGTGCAAATATGTAATTTGCAATAAAATATTTTTCTTATCAAAAATTCACTCGATAATAGATGATAGTTGTGTTATTTTAGAAGAAAAATCGTAAATACTGACTCAATTTGATCTATTCGTGGAAAGGTGCGGTTTGTGTTTCTTGCAAATCTTTTCCTTGGTCGAAAAAGTGCATTTAGAACGTGAAAATTCTCCTAGTTCAGTTCAGATTTTCCTTCGATTCTGTGACACTTTTTCAACGCTACTCTATTTTAAAATTCTGCAGAGCTTCACCTACATGGAAGACGAAATAAAGGAGCAGCTTTACCATCATAAACTGTATTTTTGGCGATGATTGTGATACGTTAATGTCATTTGCAAATACCGCGTCTAGCTTTTTACTACGGTCGAACAGGGTCGGAGCGTCATGCGGTTTATTTATTATATGGCCACTACATGGGCTCGACTATTTTCAGACCGACAATTTTCATTATTACCCGACCGACTACGGCAAGGTGACAAAATTGCAAAAAACTTGCACGCAGTTGGAGTTCTTTTTCACTAAACCGTTAGTCCAGATATTCTAGGCCACCGATGCACCAATCGGTTTGCGTTATTACGAGTGATGCACAACATTGTTACCTTTGAAGTCGATAGACCCGTTTCGACTTTTAAAAGCTGAATTGATTTAAATGTTTTCGGCAATGTCAAACACAGCTCTTCTGATCTCGTTATTAGCGGATCCGACCGCGGTTTCTGTTTATTTTCTGTCATTCCTATTCGCTTTTGGCAACACCGGGACGTCGCTACGACTTACGTTTTTGACGTCAAAGCGTCGATCGAACGGCGTTCGGCGTCGTCTCGTTCATTCATACCTAGCGAACTTTCAGCACGCACCGCCACACCGGTCTGAATAAATTCATTGTTTGATTGGAATCTCATTTTATCGGCTGTAATCAACCAGTTTATGGTCCCGGCGTAATTGTATTTACACGTTGCACAAGCTTTTCGGCAATTAATTCCTACGTGAACTTGTACTCGTTTTACTTTTTAACCAGTCTGAATGTGTCTCAATTTAATTCACTTGATGTCATTGAATGCGCCAACGGATTAGAAGGTGGCACGTGGGTGCACCCTTAAAAATGCCGTGGCATTGGTCGTAACCCTCGCCCGATGCACCCGCGAGCCGACTTCTTGCATCGATTGAAGCAGCCCATGTTCCATCCTAAAATAGAACCAACTACAACATCTACATCCGGTTTAGTGTTTCGTAGGCGGCCGCTTCTGTTTACGTATATTTTTTAATGAAAAGTAACCCGAAATTAATTAGACATTCATGAGCGAAGTAAAATAAATAGCCAGGCCGAAGATGTACGTGGCTAGGTACTCATATGTGTATCTAATACCGATGAGGAAGATTGAAGTTTATGCGATGATTTCATTTGCGATTTTAAAACTAGCATGGAAAGTCAAAAACAGGATCTTTCTGAATTACTGGCGGAATTCCTGGGGCAAAGTCATTTATTTTCTGTGTATTATGGGTCAGTGGTCCGGCGCCTTAACTTGTCATAATGACAATTTCAGTTGCTATGTTTACAGCACACTGTTGAAATATTTATCTGATGATGGTCCTAAAGTACAAATTATCCATTTTTAAACTTTTTAGGGTCGCCGGCTCTGTTATTTATCCTCCCAACTTCTATTTTTACCTCACCCTTTTGACGGCGAATGTGATTGTATTCGACTTGATCCTTGCTACTGGCGTTACCTGAATAGAATAAACCACTGAAAATATTACTTTGGCGGGCGGTTGTTGCCAAAATTACGTTATAAATTTGTTATTAATGCTTTGTAGGTATTCTAAATATATTACATGAGGAAAACCCACAAGATTTACAGTTGAATTCATCAAACGTTCTGCGCTCGACGAATCGCATCATAATCGGAAGCAAAAGTCTCGTACTGCAAACATTAATGGGTGGTCATATATGCGCAAGCAAATTTAATTGAACCATTCTAGAACAACAATGACCAATATGGTCAACAATACGAATCGAGCAATTATGCGCAAACACTATAAAATAATCACCGAGCGAAATCGGGGAGCATTATCGATGCCAACTGATGAATTACCATTAAATTGCAGTCGAGATTGCATTGCTTTTCTATTGTCTAGCAGCTAGAAAGCAAAAACATGAAAAATCGAAAAGAGTAAGTTTCGATAAATGGTACTTTACAGCAATAGTCTGATAACGCAGTATTTTTAAACGATGATGGCATTTCCACAGACGTACCCTACGGTGTAAATAACGTAGATAGTCGTCAGTTTTATCAGGATTCGCATTTTCGTTCAGACATCCAGAAACCGACGACTTCAAGTGCGTTCCATCTGGTCCGGCTGGCGGTACATAATTTTCCGAAAGTGAAGTGGCTCCGAGAACGTATCCAGGACGTGTTCCCTTTTCGGGTGGTGCCTAATTGAGATGTAAGACTTTGGAAGTTTCGAAAAACACATACATCACACGGATAGATTATTATTACTTCTCGGGCACCACAAACGGCCGATTCCTGAAAAGTTGCGGCCTAAAAATAAATGGCCTTAAATAGACCCCGTCATCTTTGCCAGTCTTACCACACGTCAGTGTTGTGTCTGCTATTCGTCGGGCACCGGGGCAGGTGAGGAGAACTTTCTACAGAAACGGAGAGTCACCGGAAGACCCGGGGGAAGACCAGAAGACTGCCGCTTCTTCCGCTCAGGATGACAGATCCGAGAAGACAGAATGCATGAACGCTATCTCTGGCGTACAGTCCGCGCTGTATACTGTATAAATTACCCGTTGTGTTCGGTGATAAGCGCAAATGGTGGGGATTTCGGTTTGTGTGTAATCGTTGCGTGCGGCAAAACCTTGTGGTGAACGAACCGCGAAGAGAGCGTCATACGCTCGGGTCGGATAGCATCCAGTCTGTTGCGAGTGCGGGGTCGGTGCAGTTCAGAACTCGAGAGGACGGAGAGGCAGATGCGTGCGGTCCGGCCGTGCAGTGGATGCACCCCCCTCGTGTGAATGCGGCAAGGTGCTGCTCTGCGGCCCGGTGTGTGGAACAATGGAGCCGGTACCGAACGTACATATGATCGGAATTCCGCCGATCGCCGGTTAACAGCACACAGCACCGCCGGTGATTCCGCTTTGGGCGTACTTTCGGTGCCATTGTGAGGTTATGCGCATCGACTGCGGACTACGTAGCGCAGTGTGTCTGGTTCGGTTATGTTATGTTGTGATCGACGCTTTCACCGAACCGTTTGGAAGACCTCCAGTTCGATTGTGATGGTGGAGTGACGAAAAATGGATTGATCGAAGCTCGAATGCCGGAACAAAGCGGACCCGATCGAGGAGAAGACTTCGATTAGCTCTGAACTCTTGCGTGTGCGAGAAACGATCGAGAAGTCATTAGGGATTCCGCTCATTCCCACCGGATATAATCGTTGTATCATCGCCATGTCGAGATACTGAATTTGAAAGTCTGTGATACACGAGTATTATAGTGTCGTTCGCTCTGTTGTTATAATCAGAGTTTAATTAAAATTATGTGGTCGAAACAGGCGGATGTGCGTAATGCGAACATGACATCATTCAAAAATAAGATAACGAACCGGAAGCAGAAAAACGGACAGCAAGTGGAGGTGGTCGGTGCCACTTCGCCCAAAAGCGAGCCAGATGCCCAGCAGTCGAGTCGAAAGCAGCAGAAATCCGGGAAACACCGGAACAGGGGCAAAGTGAAGCTCGCCGGCGATAAAGTCGCGGAGCAGACGAAAGCCGATGAGATCATCTCAAACGATGACCTCGACGGAGCAGATGTTACGCTGAGGACGAACAGCTCGGTCGCAGCCGCGGCAGAAGACGAGAGACCTCTCGCTAAAAGACACAGCGACGGTTACGCGATCGAGCAGAACGGGGAGGACAAGGCGTCCGAGGAGGGCGGCGATAAGGCGGCGCGGCGGAGTCGCCGATTCAGCGATCTGTTCCGTTCCGGTACCATCAAATCGGCGAACAGCATGGAGAGCCTGAGTATCAACAGACAACCGGACGTCGTGACGATGACGGCGAAAGCCGACAACAAGACGAACGCGGACAAAGCGAACGCCGAGATAAAGTCGAACAAACGGAGCGGCAAGAAGAGCGTCTCCAACGTTAAAACCGCCACCCTGACGAAGGAGGGAAAGAACGCGAAGAACACGGAAAAGACTGAGCAGATCACCAAACAGCCCACCGATTCGTACCTGAAACGGGTCAAGTCGAAGATCTACAAGAACAAGAGCGAACCGACCAACGACGGTTTCATCTTGCCGTCGAAAACGAACATGGCGTATAAGAAAGTGAAGACTTTTGATAAGATTCCCGAAGATCGGGCCGTGACGTCCAAGCCGGCGCAGCGGCGCTCTCTGATGGATTTCGGGCTCATCCGTCAAACTTCCAACCTGGAGCAGGTCCGGAGTAAAACTTTCGGATTGGGAAAGACGGGCGGCGCGAGCGATGTGGGTCAGAAACCGCCGGTGCTGATGAAAGCGAAATCGAGCAGCGCCATTAATCTGAATCCGTGGAAGGCGCACCGTAACAGGCTGTTCGAGCAGGTCAAAGACAAGAACTGCAAAGCCGTCGAGGACGAGTTCGATTTTATCGCCTTCGGATTCGGCCGATTCAGGGACAAATTCGGAGGCTCCCAACGCACCATTCACTGCGTTAGCGACGATGTCATACACGAGAATCAAACGAAAACTCCGGATTTAGGTACAAATGATAGCGGGGTCGATGTGTCATGGTAGCTCCGTGTCGTGCGTTTCGCCCTCCATTAACTGTCTGTTCTTGATGTATTTACTTTTTGTTGGGGGACGTAAATTTTCAACCCTCTGCGGTATCGATTGCTCCCTCGGGGCAGGTGAACGTCTCGACTTGATAATTGCTTTCGTTGCCCTCGAGTTTTTGTCCCGAATGTTTCGTAATGTAATGATTTTCGATTTCAGGAGAGAACAAACCGACTCAACCCGTGTCCAGGAGTGGATCCGATCGACGACCCGACGTCGTACGTGAAGAAATTTCAAAGAATCTCGACGGGGCGGCGGGCATTGACCACCACCACCACGGGCACGAAAAATCGGACAGTAATTCGACCACCCCAGACGGGTAAGGTTTCGTTTCCATTAATATTTGATCTGAATGTCTATGATGCACTTTGAGGATCGTCGGAAATGTTCACAAATTTTCAGTTGCCTTTGTCTCGGCTCTTTTTAATATTGTCTCAAGATTAGACTGAGAGATAATGTCTCGGGATTTATTAGAGGTTTAGTTATTTTTGTCTCCTTTTTGTGTTTCCACAGTTCCGTTTGGTAACGGTTTTTCTGACACGGTATCTCGCCTTTTCATTGGAAATTATCCCGACTACTCGGGACCCTTTTCTACTTTAATGGCCGGGAAACTGACAGATAAAGACCGATTCCAGTCCTACGGAAATGTTCACTTTACCTTGAGGTCTGAGGGCCCTAATCCAATTTCGTCGCCTCGAACGATCTCACGGCTGTTTTCATTCGACGATTCGTTATTTTTCACATTATCATCACCCGCGACTTTAGTAGGTAGACGTTATCTTTTCGAGATTGCGCAATCGCAAATCGAATTGTGATAATTAGGCAAAAATGTCGGTTCTGGAGTTTGGAGAGACAAACTCGGATTCGTTCGGGTCGTTGAGCATAACGAAAACAGGCAAGTTTACGAACCCTTGAACTACTTTGGTTGGGTTAAGGACAAGGTTCTGTTTATCTGTTAGTTAGACGGTCTCCGAATTTCCCGTGTTATTTTTAGTTTCAGCTGCGGATCAAACCGATACAGGTACCTATAATAATATGTAGGCAGGCGGGCAGGTAGGTATACAAAAGCAATCAGAGTACATGATTTTATATACTCTCGCCGTGTAGGTAGGTACGCTTTCATATGAATGCGATAAAGATAAACAGCGATATCATCAAAGTAATGTAACGGAGAGATATCGTTTTCACTTTTACGCTGAACTCGGTCTCTGTGCACACACCGTCATTATTCGCCTTTCTATGGCGTAATTCGATATAGTTGCCGTGTTTTGTGATCGCCGATTTTTGCGCAAGTTGATCACCTTCTCTCGATGGGCGATTTGAATAAGAGCGACTCGTTCAAGGAGACTTTCAGGCAGTTATTCTGGAACGGGTAAGATTCTCCTCTCGTCAGTTAATAACAGGTGGCAGCATCTTATTTATTAGTAGCGCGCACTATGCCTGATTCGAAATTTACGGTTTCGTGTTTATCGATAGTACCATACGTCTCAATTTATGTTCTTTTCTCGTATAAAGGCATCGGCCAATTCCTATTGTCCGGGTGTATTGACCTGCCGAATATTCGATTCGGCGTGTGTATGGATAGGGTCAATCGGCAAACACTTTCGCGATTCCTTCTTAAAAATAGAACGGTCGATTGATGCCCGATTTCTTTTCGCAGGGCGACTAATCACCCGCAAAGTTCCGGCAGGAAGAAGCCGAGCAGCCACATCAACAGATCGGAGAGTTACAAGGAACAAACCGAGAAGGTAACTTCGCTGTGCTGACACACGGAAATTCGATTCTGAAAGTTGTTTCTTTTTTTAGCGAAAGCAGAAACGCAACATAAGCGATCCCAGTCCGAACACCATAAGGTGAGTCTATTTCGCCAGATTATTTCGATTCCCTTCAGGGTTCACCTTGGCGGGTGCAGGGCGCATGCGAAGGTATCGTCTATAGATCGCGTCGCCGGCCCAACATCGGAATTTCCCAGTGTCTGTTTCGTCTCCCGTTCTCCCGTTGTTAAAACCTTTCGATCGGCGAATAATCCGATGTCTGCTTTTGCAATTCGATTCGAAACTAAACATTTCTGTTGCTAAGTCTGGTGAACGTGTTCACCGTGTGTTTGTTGTGTTAATATCGCCGCCAGAGATAAAACCAGGGAGATGACGAACCCTGAAAACAGCTTCGTTATCGTTTCGGAAAGGTGCAAAATTATTTTCAAAATGATTTATTTTTACCACAGATCGATTATGGGGGGGTTGTGGAAATTTCTTGCACCAAAAAGGGGGTATTATGAAGTCACAAGGGAACCGGGGAACTTGGGAGGGACTGATGGGGAAATGGGCGGAAATCTGGTAGCTGTTCGGAGGTATCAAACTTTTGGATAATAGCTGGGAAATCGCTAAAAAGCAGTCGCGAAAATTTCTTTCGTCTATACATCTATACGATATGCTTGAGATTTCGAATGTTCTATTTGTCACCGTTTAGTTGTCGATTTAGTGGATTGTGTTTTTCACAAGTTTTTCGAAATATTTATTTATTCACACATCTTTGTAAATGGCGCTGTCGTTAAATTGGCACTAAATCTCTGTAATAAAGTCCGTCATCTTTTACAACTTTGGTCCATAAAAATAACTACAATACAGAATAAGGATCAAGGATGAGTATCCGGGACGCGTGTTTTGACTCAATCAAGAATCTTAATATGATCCTTTGAATATTCATGAATATTTTATTAATAGAAATCCATTTAATTGCTATAAAATCATTTATACCTCTGTAGGTATAATAGTAACGGTGATGTAAACCAAGCTGTCGTCATCGCCTTGAACGATCATTATCAAATCCCAAGAAAAATCACCTTTAGGGTAACTGAATTAAATTTATGATGGTCCTCGGAAGTAATGTAATTTACTAAATGCCTCGACTGGGTCATTACGTGAAATTTTTGTCGAGCCATCTATCAATCAACGTCATGACCGCTGTGGAAAAAAACGTAAAGAGCTTACTTTCTGGGAGCCACCCTCGATAAGACAAAATAAGAGGAGGTGCGGTTGACGCCTATTGATTACCATCTATTTTAAAACGGTTCAAAGTTCCGAGTGTAAGTACGTTCATGTTCTCTGGAGTGTTTGAATGGGAACACACCGAACTGGTTCCTTGGTGCAACAACAGCACTTACCTCCGACTTGCTCTTTATTGAACTTTAAACGCGACTTGGAGTGAAGGTCGCAAAAATCCGCACTCGCATTGTTTGATAACGGCATTTAAATTAAACCAGTCATTTTAGAATATTGAATATCCGCCAGTTTCCCTTCACGGCATAGCGTAATCGCCAGTTGTGTAATATTTACTTGAGTAATTCGAAATGAGGGTATTGGTAGTAATGCTTATTTATTGTTTTATGTAGTGGCGATGTGGATTTCGAGCAGCCAGGCTATTCGAACACAGAATCCGGTAGTTCTTCCAATTCTAGCATATCGTCCAAGTGAGTATTAAAGCCGAAACGTGGTGTTTTATTGTGTTGATTCCGTTCCAACTCGAACGATTTGATCTTTGTGAGAATCCTGCGTGCTCTTGTGTATAAACACGGAGAGCGGACGGTTCTCACGTGTGCCGTGGTAATTTACGCGCGTGTTTTGGACCCGGGGGCCACGTGGAGAGCAACACTCTGATAGAAATCTGTTTCTCCGTGAGAGAGACGCACTTTATCCCCATTTATATCAATCCGTCGGCGTTGTCGCAATAAATATTCTTGATGAAGTCCAGGCGGCCTCCCCGGGCCCCCCCGAAAGCTCGTGTCGTGTGTGCGTTCCACGAGCCGCCTCGTTTTGAGATCTCAATTTGTCGAGCGTTTTTATTTCGATGTTTCTATCCGTTTTTATTGATGGTGCAGTGGTCGCTTGTCGGAGAGTCCGAGCAACAGTGCCGATGCGGTCGTCACCGATTCGGCCGCGGGTGGCACGAGGAATTCCGCTTCGGATTGGGAGAGCGAACCGGAAGTGCCGGCCAGCAACGTCTCCCAGGAGGAGCTGCGAAATCTTTCGCCTCACGAAAAGGAACGACAGGACGTCATCAACGGTAAGGATTAGTAGACACGATTTGCGATATTAACCTCGTAAATTTGTGCCTTGAAAAAAGCTTCAACATAACGATGTTGATTATGCTAATGGAAAAGAATGGTTCGTTATGTTCAAGTTTGAATACTGGCGTGTTTTTTTTGTTATTTTCAAATGTGATGTCATTTGCTCGGGGATTTGCCTTGCTCAAAATTATCGAAATATGGATGAATTTGATGTTCCAGTAAAGTCAGTTGATCTACACAAAATAGAATCGATTATGTATCCACGGTTTGTCTTTTCAACTATTCCGAAGTCCGCATGCGCGAAAATGCCATAGTTATTTTCCAGTTTTTAGGTTGGCACCCCATTTGGGTATTTGGTTGCCAAAAATGACATTTAGATGGTGTGGGGATTGGGGGAAACCCACATGTTTGTATACATTAAATGTCCCGTTTTCCATCATTTTCTTGTATTTCAATGGTATTTTCCAGGTTAATTGTCAATTTGAAAAGCGTTTTCATGTGAGTAAAGATATAATAACGTGAAAATTATGATTACATCTCAATTTGTTACCACATTCTAACATGCTACCACCTACCCCGGTATTCTTTCCAATTGGTTAGGAATCTATCTTTACAGCTATGATCCATTTCCTTCTTAAAATTGAATTTGTTGAGGATCTAAGCAGACAAACTCCCGAGCAAACTCCTTCAATTTTTCCTACATTTTGGAAATGAGTTACGCCACATTTCGGCATCTTGCTTCACTTGCTTGTTACTAGAATTCACAACAGGGTCACTAAATTCACTGATTACATTGGAAAAACTCCTTAAAAATACTCAAAACACACGTAAAGATCACGTCATTTTGTGACATTTATAGATGGAAATTTAAGGGAAATCAGGTACCGAAATGTAACTAGATTTGAATGAAAGTGGGCGGAGCTAACATCTACTGCGCATGTCGTATCGAGACGATCTACATTAGGACAAACCGTGGATTAAGGCTATTAATATGCTAAAGGCTTGATCACTGTAATTTTTATGACAAATTTTACATAAAGGGAAGCTATAACAATCGTTGTGTCTTCATCATTTCAGTAGTTTTTAGATGAGACAGGATGATAGTCATCCTCCCCTTATGTAAAATTTATCCGATCGCTTCGTATGAAAATTAATGTAATTCTGCCTTCAGCATATTAACAGTCTTTAATTTTCAACAGATTTGATAGAGAATCGACCCTAATATTGAATGTTGACAATTTCAGAAATTTGCTTCGAATTATTCTACAAAAAATTATTATAGAATTATTATAATTCCGGTTTTTACCAACGTTAAAAGAAGTCTACCAAATATAGGTGAAATTCTTAAAAGGCTGTCAAATTATATTAGATCCAAAAAATTTGTTGAATTTTTCCACATTACACATCAGAATCGTTTTTGAACATGTATTAGAATTACTGGATTTTCTACACAAACTTGGAGAAAAATTCCTTGATAATGCCTTTCAATTATCCTCAGAAATTCCTCAAACTTCTTGGTCAATTACCAAAAAATTCTCGACATTCTTGAAAATTACTGGTGTTTTTTACAAAGTTTAATAAGTATGTTTCTCGAAAAATATCATGTATTAGGTATCTAAATTTCTTTAGTTTCATGAGACTCCGAACCCGAAAATAAATATTTCTCGAATTTCTACACAACTTGAGTGAAACTTTTTGAATAAATGCCATAAAGTACGATAACTAAACGACACTAAAGAGCCGAATATCGGAAACGAATTTTGAATGTCGTGCCCCCTCAACGACACGTCTAGGAAAACAGATTTAACGATCAGAACGTTATGATCATTTTATCGCTTCACGCGAAAGTCTTTGATCCGAAAGCGAAATCGCCCTAGATCGATTTTTATTTTATTAATACCGTTTGACGTTTTCCAGAGTTGTTCCACACCGAAAACACCCACGTCCGAAGTCTTCGCGTCCTCTGCCACATCTTTTACAAGGCGATCGAGAAGAGCCAAACGCTGAAACCTGAAGAGCTGTCTCTCATTTTCCCGAACATCCCCGAAGTGTTCAACGTGCACCGACAGCTCCAGAAAGAGATGAAGATCAAACGGCAAGAGGACCCGTTGGTCGGCAACCTGGGCGACATGCTGATCAGGATGTTCGGCGGGACGACGGGCGAAGCGTTGCGCAAGGCGGCGGCGACGTTCTGCGAGCGCCAGCAGCGCGCCCTCGAGTTCATCAAGGACAAGCGAAAAAAGGACTCGAAGTTCGACCAGGTGCTGGTCGAGTGCGAGAAGCGCAGGGAGTGCCGGCGGCTGCCCTTCCAGGGGATTCTGCCGACCGAGATGCAGCGCCTCTCCAAGTACCCGCTGCTGCTGAAGCGGCTGATCAGCAGCGTCGAGGCGAATCCGAGCGATCCGGAAATGGTCGAGGAGCTGGGCAATCTCAGGAGGGCCCACGAGCTGACCAAGGACATCATGAATTACGTCGACGAGGCGACGAAATTGGCGACGCACAGGCACAGGCTCGAAGACATCCAGAGGCATTTGGATCAGACGAACTTTGAGCGGATGGAGCACCCTCTCAGTCAGGAGTATCGAGTGAGTTGTTTCAACGTTTTCTCTAAGTACCCAGGCTATCTTATTTAAAAAAAACTGACTAGAATTACGTAAATTTTGTTTAAAATTCTCTAATCTAATGAAACCGCACGTTTTCAAAAAAGAATGGTACTTCGTGATGATTGCTTTGTATGTTTATGACGTTGGAAAGTTTATGGGGATTACTCAAAGTTCTCTGTCCTTTGATATCGTTTTAATTTGAGGAAATTTGCAGACTTTGGATTTGACCAAGTACAAATTGATCCACGAAGGTCTGATGCATTTGAGACGCCCCAATAAAGGTCCGGTGCCTGTGCACATTTTGCTCCTGGAGGAAGCGGTGGTGATTTTACAGAAGGAAGGCGACAAGTTCCTTTTGAAGTACTTCCAGTCTGGGTCTCAGGCGCAGCCTCAACCGCTTTCGCCGATCATCAAAATGTCGACGCTCTTAGTTCGTACCAATGCAGTCTGTAAGTATCTCTGGTACCTAGTCCGTTTTTTGTGTTTTAATATTTTTTTGTTGCGTTTTGAGGAGTGCTAACTGGTGTTTCTGTTTTCGAAGGTAAAAATGCTCTCTTCCTAGTCAACACCTCGGCGAATAACAGTCAGATGTACGATCTGTTAGCCGAAGACGATAGCAAAAGGGACATGTAAGTAAATCGGATCGACTTAGTGACCTAGTGATTCTTTCGGGTAAACAATTTAAAAATATATCGTGCCTTTATTTAGTGGCAACATCGTCTACAAAGTGCGGGATCATTATGAGCGAGTTGTTTGATCGTTGCGAACTTCAAAGAATTTGCCAATATCGCTAACTCGAAAATCGTAATCATTTGGTCGAAAGATTAAAGCGCACGGAGTACTCGAAAAATTAATTATATTTAGAATTCATCCATCGCACTTTCGGATAAGCATTTTTCGGTGAGTCAGCACACCCCATCCGGAAAACGTAAATAAACGATTCGAGTGAAATCGATCGGTGAATTATGTTTTTATTAATTATCTCGTGTGTAAACCTCATCAACGCTTGCAATTCCGCCAACTTTACGCCGCTTATAACGTTATTATCCTCGCGAACCGACTAAATTCCATGTAAATATTATGGTGCGGCGATTGATCTTGAACAGGTCTCCGCGTTTTGGCGAACCAGGAAGTGAATAATCCGTCAAAGACGGCCCGTTCGGAAAAATAGTCCATTACGCAACGTGTCGGAAAAGTGCAATATTTCGCGCTAGCTACAAATCACGAGCCGCGAAATAAAATTTTCCGATGTCCACACCGCTTTTACTTATTTTACACCTCGATTTACACCAATATTACTTGTAAAAACTCATAAATACAAAAATTAATTTTGAAGTTTGGGATTGCCAACCTAAATTTTCATGAAAAGAAAAGTCCCTAAGTTGTAGAAAATGGTAAATTGCACATTATTTAATGATTTGAACCAACTAAACGATTAACCCGGATGAATTTACAATAAAAATCATGACTACCAGTTTAAAATCGGTTTTTAGGCCTAGACTTTATGGACCTGTGCGATAATGAAATTACCAAGTTGCATAATGAAATCACTAGAGTAGTGACTTTTCAGGCAACTAGATTGTTATGAAAAGTGACACTCTACAATGTGGGCGTCGGAAAAGACACTTTCGCCTCTTTGCTTCTTTTGCCTTCTGGAATCGATTTCGTTCCGGGCGGCGATAAGTTTCCCGAAAACGGCGAAACGATGAGGTTTTTCGCGTTGGTCGTTTTTCCCGTTCCGGCGGTCGCACTCTGAAAACTTTCAGTGTTCGCTTTTACGTCGTCCCGACAGTGGGCTCCTCGGCGTCCGCATAATAGGCGGCCCGGCCCTCATTCGCGCACCTTTTCGTACCTTTTATTCGATCGCTCCAGTATTTTTAGCCGCGCGTGCCGTCGCGTTAATCCGTTCGCACCGGCCCAACTGACCGTGGCGATTTAAACGCCGCCCGCCCGACGTAACGCGGCGTTCTGCGGAGTCGAGTGCCCGCCCGTGCGATATGTGGCCGCCGAACGTGCCCGCGTGTGCCCGCAGGCGATCGTTGACGCTGGATTCGGGGGTCTCTTCGCAGAGTTCCGAGCGCAGGGGCAGCGTGAACGTGCCCATTTCCGAAAAGAGGCGACCCAGCGTCATCACCAGGTATCGAGTTTGGCTCCGCTTCAGAAAATTGTCCTTAAGGCTAAATGTGAAGGCGTGCCGTTTGAATTGTTTAGATCGGGCTGGCGGGCGAATCGCATTTCGCGTTTTACTGACGGTCCGCGGTTGGATAATGTGCGGCGGCACGTTTCTAGTTGAAAGTTCGTGCAGATGGACGGATTTTTCCAACTCGTTCTTTATCTTGTCGGTGGTCCTCTCTCATTAACTTATAAGACTTGTTTACGACTAACGCAATCCCATCGTTTTTTCATGGTGGTACTACTAGTTAATGTGGAGTTGAAAGTGACTGCCGTACATGACGTGGTGGAATTTACATAAATGTTGACTTACTATGGTGGATTTTACCCGCATTTGGCACTAGGCCATCTTCGGAATACCAACGACCAGCGATTGGGACAAGGCTAGAGAATTTGTTAGGTCTCCCCTTAGTGGCACGCGTTTTTCATAAATATTTACTTGCATAAATGTTGCATAAATATGGAGAACGAAAGGTTTTTTTCAACATTTTACAACAATAAATCAGTAATTGCAAACATTTTAAAATTGATTATGCAAGGTGATTCGATGTTATTTCATCAACGCTCAAGGGCTGATCAAGCTCATCCGTCTAAATAAATAAAATGAGAATAAAAGTTCGGTTCGGTCCTCAAGCGCTTGATACGTCGTGTCACAATTAGCATTTTCACCAAATTTTTCAAGAAAAACAATGAGCCTTGTAATAAGATAATTTAATAACTTTTTTTGACAACTGGTTTGTTCTTAGCAAAACTGTCATAAAATTAACTTTTTGCCAGGCTTATTTGTCTTTCATGAAAAATTACTCAAAAAATCAGTGTGATTTTTGCTTGAAATCGATCATTCAGCAGTGGATAATTCCAAAGCGGTTTCATCGTAGCGACATTAAACAAGTAAACCTTTATTGAGTAAAATCACAGTTTAGGTAAAGACAGTTTAATCATGCGCGCGTGAAAAAGTTTTACCAAAGTAAATGTAATTTCTGGATGTTATTTTTAGTTCCACAGAAATCTGTGGTAAAATCATCAGGCAATCGACTGCATTTATTGCAACTTCGGTAATTTGAAGGGAGTTAAGAGTGTTATTTGCAAATTCTTGTAGCTTACGTAGCGCCTCCTAGGAAATACAGCAAAACTAAATCTGGATAAATATTCCCCATGCCAGAAAAACATCCTGCACCAATTTTTGAATCAGTACTCCCATAATTCAGCCAAATATTTGAAAAAATTGAAACTAAAACTTTCATTTCAAGCCCTGTAACTTTTTTATTAGCAACTTTCAGACTAAGATCATTTTGGTTAAATCGTTCTATTTTGACCTCAGGAATATGTGTTAGCGCGTTGTACACTTTTTTCAAAGGCACCCCGTAAATAGAGGGCACCTTTTTCGCTCACATGAACTTCTCTAAAACCTTTGTCCGATTCCGAGATCTTGCTCAATTATCACCGCAGAAAAATATTTACGTTTTCCAGCGTTATATTGAGAGCGCGTTCTGTCGAATAAACGGCGATTGAGATTTCCCGACCGGCGCGCATCGACAGGTGCTGTTGGAAATTTCGCACTCTCGAACCGAGAACGCTCTTGAAGTTTCGTGTAGTTTCCTCCGTTCGCAAAATCCGAGACGTCGGTTCAGTGGGTCGGACGTGTCGAAATGAGCAGGTTCGGCGCGATTTTCGTCAACAATCAGTGCGTTTCGCTTTATCCGTTTTCACGTTTCCTCCCACTATTCCATTCATACATTAATCGTTGATTTTTTTCCAGGTGGATCAAGTACTTTTCGGACGCGGCCGAGTCGCACAACAAGAGGGAGGGCAAGACGAAACGGCCCGAGCCTCCGCCCGATTCGGACGAATCCGAGACGGTGCAGGAGCTGGTCGACGTGGACCTGGCCGAAACGGCCGAGACCGTGCCGGGCGACGAGGACGAGGAGCAGCACTTTAGCGACGCCCAGGACGACCAGCCCGAAATCCGGGACTCTTCAGGTGAGAGATTGACACGTCCCGGGGCTCTGGAGGCACCGCGCGCGGATTTTGCACCGTTTTATTGTGGGTCTGTTTACGTAATGTCGACTTTATGGATTTAGCGGGAAAACTAATGGTGGCGCAGTTAAAATCGCCGGTTTTAGAAGTACCGGCAGTAAATCTCGGTGAGAAACTGGGCCACGTCGATTCACTCGTGAATTAACGTTTTCGACTCGTGAACTGATGAAACAGAAATGAAATAATTGCAACATAGGGTTCAATCGGCACAATTAAAAGTTCAACTTTATAATCTTTCTTTGCTCGTATTATTGCAATCACGCTCGAATGTGCACGGTTATTGTCATTATCGAATTAATGATTCAGTGTAAATATGTGTATGTCATTGAGGTGTTACTATCAAAACAAATTTGATGATACTGACGAGATAAATTGCAAATTTGGCAGATACCGAGTATTTTCAGCCGTTACTCATTAGTGTTTCGTACCCTATTTCTCAAGAAGTGCCCATTCTTTGCCTGTGATTGGTGATTATATTATTTCATAAACGCTTGAGAATTGATTCCTTTTTAGAAATTAAAAGATATTGAATCACTATGTATGTATAATGAAATTAATCACGCGTATAGGAATTTTATTTTCCCCATGAACTGGACATTACAGTAACCTTTTACGACTGCTATTGCTATTAAAAATATCGCTTAACAATTGATAAAACTCGGAAGATTTCCACTAGAACGTGTGTAGCTCTTAAACGTTTTATGATTATTAATAAATTGGAGAGTCTTAAAAAATCCTTGGTAATGGTTCTAGAGGGTGGCGGGGTTCGCACAAGGGTGACAGCTGATGAGTGGCCGCTCATCCAGCCCTCACAGGTCCACGTTGAAGTGCCGCCGGTCCACACAGCAGAGTCACGACTAACGCCACTAGGTATGCTTGGGTCTTCCTCACTCACTCGATTTCATGCTTTTCCTCAATCGTTCACCGTACTCGGATAAACAAATCACTTGTAAATAAAGCACCATTAATAATAACATTAATTAATCATCGGTACGGCGGGTTTGCGGTTTTCGTCCGATCTTGATTGTGTATTCGAATTTGCGCAGAGCAAATCCGGCGGAAGGACGAGGAGGTGCGCCGCGCCCTGGAGGACAAGGAAGGTTTGGTCGCCGATCTCCTGAGCATCCCTAGAGAGCACTTCCACGTGATCGCCGACATGGCGGGCGACACGCAGGCCTCGCGCTCTTCCAGAGACGTCTCGGAATTGGTGATGGCTTCCGTCTACCAAGGTTTGTCCCGTTTTTATATTTCTATTATATTATTTTTGAGAATGCCCGCTTGAAATATTGGGGCACCCTGTGTAATTCGTCTATGTTGTTGATAATTTTTCGATTTTTTTCGTTTGCAGTGAACCAGTTGCACGCAGCAGTTAATGAAGCTTTAAACGTGACAGAGGCGGCGCCGGTCGTGGCGACCGGTGGTAAGATCGGCGTCTGTCAGAGTCAGGAGGTCGTGACGACGTCGGCGGCTCCGCCGTCGATCGGCGCACACGTCGTTAGGGACATTGCGAATAAGCTCAGTTCCCAGCTGACGACTTTACTCGTGAGTTTTTGATGAACTGTCTTGTCGTTTAGGGTGGGTCACTAATTATTTTGTTTGGAAAATTGCAGAGTGACGTCAAACAAGTAGAAGAAGAACGTGATCGTTTTAGGAAGGAGTTGCACAGATTGAGAGAGACTCTGCACGAATTGGAGTCTCTACATGGACCGCACAGTCACGGCGATTCTCAGTCGCCGTCTCCTGAGGTTCAACAAGATTTGGATAATAGTAAGGTGAGAACGACAAGTTTTAGTTTTTCACATTTTCTACATTTTTCCAGTTTTTTGACGTTTCTCTTGATAATTTTTACGGTTCTTGCAGGATAGTCCAACCAATAAGGAGAGCTAACTGAACGTGACAGCACCGAGCGTGGGTCCCCGAATTTGAATAAATCATCAAGACAATTTTTTGTATAAAGAGAAGGAAGGAGTAATGTTGGTTATAAGTTATAATGCTAAAATTATACTACTACTACATACTACTACTACTACACGTTAGGTATTGTAAAGTGAAGAAGAGCCTAGGATATCGACGTATTCATGTTATTTTTATAAAGTACCAAAGGAGGTGTTTTTATACTACGTATTTCCTTCTTAACTTAAGATTGTGAAGACATTACTTTTTTGTCCCTCCGATTGTTTAGTGGGTGCAATAGGCTTCTAGCTGTTGTTCATTATTATAAGTCGCTAGCAGTTTACAGTTTGAAATCATGATAATTAATAATCTACATAAGATTGATATACATACACAGGTCTGATATAGGACTGATCCATTCTAAATACATCCGTAATGGCTACCAGTTGATAAATGTCTATTAGAACACGAGTGCGTTCTTGTTATGTTTATGATCATTGCTATAATCATTATCATGAGTAAACGCAGGTACTTTAATTGTAGCGATATTCATTTATTACATTATTAAGTAAGTAGATACAATTGTTCTCTTTTTTGTTGTATTACCTGATGCCTCTGCAAGAAATAAGAAGTACGTTTTATCTTGTTTTTTATATATTATATGTAAGTAAGTTGTCTAATCTGTTACCTCATTTTACTTTATGTTATCTAATTTCAAAGATATTCACAATATAAACCACACAAGAAACACGCAAAAATTTGTTGAATGTTGTCTTTCGGCTTTTGTATACTGCTTATTCATGAATGAAACTGCATTTTCTGTTACAAATTTCGCATTTATGTAGGTATTATTATACTGTTTTTAATTAATAATTTTTACTTTATATCTCAATCTATTTAGCGAATTATACATAATGAATGACAAGGCAATTATGAAACATGTTATATTGTATTTATACAAAAATTATTATATAATAAATAAATAACGCTATGTAACTAGCCACAGTTCTTTATTATTTATTTCGGATTTGAACTTCATCACATACGTGTTCGTTTTATCTCTGGGGAATTTTCGAAACATTGTGAAATTCTGTCGATCAATTTGCCGATTTTTTCGTCGTTCCTATTAATTATCGTCGATAATTTAATTGAACACTTACGGGTGTGGAAACCGGGGAGCGCCTCTATTAAGCAAATTTACCGATAACATTCTTGCTCATTTGCTGTCCATGGAAGGATGGAAGTAATTAAAAATATCCAGATGTTCATTTCGATGATTATTATTTCCACTTTTAGTTTCAACGGAAATGCTACTTGGTAAGTAAAAAAAATTTAAATTATTGATGGCTTTTATTAGACCACTTCCGGAATTGTGTAGTAAAAGTAAAAGTCATGAAAACGGGAAACGTGTATGTCTAGATGGACAACGAGATTAGTATTGCTTATTGAAAGCCCAAAGTGGCCCTTTTCAGCTTGGTAAGTGATAATTTGAAAAGTCCATACTTTCAGATTAGGTATGATTAATATCCGAGTTAATTAGAATTCCGATTTTTTCCAAGTCTCAAGGGGATAAAGTTTCCAATGCGATACAAAAAAGGTGATCATGAAGCTTTTTTGTGTAAAGCGATGGTTAAATATTCATCGTTAAGGATTTTCCATCGTAATATTCGCTTGCCGTAAAAAAGCACACGAACCTCCCGGAGCTCAGCGGCAACAAAAATGGTGGATGCGCCGGGCCAGGACCGCACATTATCGGGGACCAGGAAGCGTGAAAACGCTTAACTTCAATTTTGAACCTCATTCGAGAGATCGTTGAACCGCCTCGCTTTTTACACCACCGGAGTCTAAATATCATACCCATTACGTTAATTAAGCGCGCGAGAGAGAGCGCCCCCTCATCGACTAATATAATTTGTCCACGGCCCGACACTAATTGAACGTGGAAACATCATGGAAATTGAAATGCGAAATGCAGAAATACGCGCGCTACAATCTCTTACGAATAATAAAACCGCACCGGAGAGACTTATTGCCGTCAGTATTTATTCGCCGGAATAATTAATTTCGAGAGAGGAACAAATTCAATTTAACCCCTCCAAAAAGTGGATTTCGGTAAATATATTTCACGGAACGAAACCGTAAAAGGTTCAGGAACTTTTTGGCGAATAAGGTTTCGTGTTGTGGAAAAATAGTGCAAAGTAGGTTGTAGGCGATTGATCTTGGGGGTGCATTTGAGGGGTTCAACGACCTAAACCCACGTGCCTTTCCGCATTAACCGTCTTTCGCACGATTCCTCCGGGCAACCCCACCCCTCATTACCGATCCGGGAGGAACCGGAGTCGGTCGCCCCCCCCCCCAATTTTCGATTGCTCACGCGAGATATGAAATTTCACCTCTGTAAGTAAATAAATCGTGATCGAGTTTGAAAAGAAAAGCGAAAAAGGTGTCGAGGTCGATTTGGGGAGAAACGCTCCTAGAGCCCCAACATCCAGCCCCTGTATCGATCCGGGGGTTGCTCGCTCCTTTCCTGCGTTCCTCTGTCGAGGGTGGGGGATGTCACGCTGTTGCTCCACAACGGTGGCGCCCCCAGCACGACGGGCCGTGCAACGTGACAACCGTGAATACAAAAGGATAGAGCTAACGTAACGTGAATTCCATCTCCATCTGCCGGTCGGAATTCGTTCGGCACTTCTACCTGGGCCCCATGAGGCACTTTTTCGGTTCATTATTATGTAGAGACTAGATTTTGTGTTTTGGTTTTGGTGTACTCTATCCGCGAACAACATGTTTCCCTTTTCAACCTGCATGTGTTTTCGCCAAAACGAAATTTGGATTGTTGTCCCGCAAGAAGAATCAACAAACTGCAAGGTTTGCTTATATTTTTATTTTCTTAGACTTTCTTTCGTTTCTTATTTTTCAGAAAATTTACATTGAATATGTTTTCCAAATATTATTGAAAGCTTTGGAGAAAAACGCTAAAATTTCCGGTTTTTAGAAAACTCTTTAAATTATTCGAAAATTGCACTTTGAAGTGCTATCATGATTTCTGCTGAACAAATCGACCGGTGGGTTTGGCTAAACTCGGACGTCAATATGCAATATGTGTCTGATATGTTTAATTTTTAATTTTACTATAAGCGACCTGTTGATAATTGATTAGAGAAATGCGCTTATTTCCATTTAATAAAAATGGTCAAAAACCTTTGAAACTACAAAGCCAGAAATGAAAAAAAAAAACGATTCGATTGCCTTTTTCGACATTATGCAAAATGAATAAGAAACTCTGCTGTTTTCCACAGTGTTTTCTGATTCGTCGATCCCAGTCATTTTGTTGGTCAAATATTTATTGGGGCACGCTGTAATGCAGATTTCCTAATGTGTGCTCTGGATGTTACTTCGTCTCATGCCCGAAATAATTATCCCTTTGCTCGGTAGCGAGTCGGAAAAATTGCACCTCGGGGTGGTAGGGCAAACACTTTCAAATATGAATACAATTTTCCCTCGCGTCCCTTCGGGGCAAACCGGAGGAACTCTATTTATGTCGAGTGCAAAACCCCGGATATAAGAGCTTTTCTCTGCATACGTACATTCCATCCCCCTAACTACGTAAAATTATAGGATTCACCATTTCGGAATTCCTGTGATTACCATTAGCTCACTCCCCTTTTCTGACGGTGATATGCAATTTGGGATCTTTTAATATCACGCGCACTTGAAATACCAATTTCAATCAAATTCTTAATATCTCAGAACGTAATAGGTATCTAGTTTTGCAGTGTAGATGTTATTATCATTATTCTGATGGAATATTACTAGAGAATGATTCGAGGATGGAATGTTCAATTTAATTTCTAATTTCCTACAGGGTGTTGAATGTTATTGAATTTTTTCAACATTTTCATTTTTTTTCATGAGTTTCGTTAATTTGGATTAGTGGGGTTTCTGAACTCCACTTTTATTATAGCGTTTGAATGGGTCGTAGAGTGATGTCCCTTATCGGTGCTTTTGTAGACATTTAATCATGCTTTCGTTTTATTACCATTTTAAGGAAGTAATCATCTGATTAAGTAGATACGTTTCTAGGAAATGAACAAATTTTCTCAAATTTTATATTTCAAAACTTACCAAAGTAAATATAGATGTTTTGGCGCCTTCCAGTCTACTACGTCTGAAACTGTTTCACTGGAATTGTCCGAAACAATTGAGTTATTCCGAATAATAATTAGTGCTAAATATATACATTCTATTCATACCCAGAATTAATATTAATGGGAGGTTGAATTGTTGCGCGAAGACTAATTATTCACATCCATCATAATAATAACGTCTACTAAACCTGCCTTCTATTAAAAACGTATACAATAGAAGTATAGTAAAAGTAAACGAAACTCGATGTTTAGATAATTTAACATTCCGCAAGCATTCAATTGAAAAGGTGACCATTTATCGATTAAGTGCCCCGATAAAAGTTTTTTCTTTCCGAGTTCCGAGCCAAGTCCATAAATATCGTGCAAAGTTAACTGGGAGACGTGAGGATAGGACCGTTTATAAAGAAGGCACGAAACAATTCTTCTTAATAATGGTGATTTATAACGTTTTTAAAAAGCCTCCTAATTCTCTAACTCTGTGCTTAATTTTGTGAAAGTTTCGGAACGGGCGTTTTCCCCATTTCGTATATTTTCACAGTGGGTGCCTAAATGGAGGTAATTTGACGACCCAGTTTCGGGGCAGTTCGATATGTAACCCAATTAAGACTGTTCGTGACGGCGGAATCGAGAGGAATATGCAAATTGCCTACCAGCATAATTAAACATATTCAAAGCTTGTTGCGACCTTCTTTAACCTCTTCCAAAAGCATTATTCTCCAAGGAAAATTAATTGTCTTTTGTAGAAACCTTTGC
Source organism: Salpingus planirostris (assembly GCA_949788335.1). NCBI lineage: Eukaryota > Metazoa > Arthropoda > Insecta > Coleoptera > Salpingidae > Salpingus > Salpingus planirostris. The sequence continues at coordinate 4,932,086 of OX460918.1, read as the reverse complement.
GTTTTCTCTATACTTAGGTAAGTACATCTTTTTTGTACCTACTACGTTTCAAATGTCTACATACATGTCGTTGTCGATAAAAGTTTTTAGTGGTGTCATCACTCACAATAAAAGCTACATTCGGTCAAGGGAAAACGATTTCAGCACCTATAAGACCTCATATCATCATGATCTACTCGAATCCACTTTGGAATCGAAGAGCTCAATGCTCTTACCATTACAATAGCATTTTAATAATCCGCATGCTACTTAATTGTATCGCGTGCCTTTATGGCCCATTTCGACATGTGTCTTATCTGAACGAATGATTGATACAATGTCGGGCGACATTAATATCTTTCTATGTTACTAATAAATGAATTTCCCTTGATTGTAATTAAAAGGAATTTCCACATCACGAATCGCCATTAATGGGTTTGAAAAGCGCTCGATAGCATCGCACTATCAGTTAGTATAAACTCGGACTTCCATCACCCGAGTATAACCTGCAACCTACGTAATCTTGCCAATTAAGCATCATCGTTCCTAATTAATTTAAATGCCGACAACTTTTCGAAAATGTTTGATGTTCAACGCGATATTAAGTCTGGCCAATAAGGAGATACGATTTTGTAATAATTGTCAGTTAAATGCTAATTGCGTCAATCAATTAATTCGCTCGTGATTTTGCGACCGAATAGAATTTATTTATACTTTTCAATATAACGTGTAATTGAGAAACCTTTGATCAGAAATGTTTTTATTTGAAATTTGTTATTTATTTACTTTACATAAATATACAATACCTAATTAGTATTGGATATAAAATTGTAAAGGTTTGTATTATTCATAAAGCAACAAGTAGATAAAATTCATTAATACTTGAATCTACATATATGTATGTTTAACAAATCCATGAATTAATTTTGATACATTTTGACAAATTTTCAATCTAAAATCAATTTATTTTCTATTTGTCTATCAAACGGTATTAATTATTATTGACGATAGACTATACATATGTGTATTAAACAATTATGATGATTGTCATAGAAAAATAGAAATAATCCCGTGGGGTAGCGTATCAATTTACATTTACAAGACCAATGAAATCCCATTTCCATAATGCACACGATTAATACATCAATAGAATTCATAAACTTAAAAATAGCTTTGCTACATACCTATTTATAAAAAAAAACATGAATAATGAAACAGATTAGCAATTATTCCAGTTATGTTATATTTAATTGTTTCCGCTCCAAGTCTTAACATTTCTGCGTGCAACTTGACAATTGTTGACCTATGGTTTCTCCACCAGCGCATAATTCATTGTTATGCGATCCCGAAATAGAGTACCAGCCGGATGTAACGAGAATGTATAAGTTTGTCACGATTTACCATAACAGTTCAATTTATTGCGGCCGAGACGACTCGCGGTACCAGGTAACCCACTCCGGGTGGAGAAGTAGCCCTAGGTACGAACATTCATTTCGCGCTGAAATTTATATCTCCGGATGCTATAAAGATAAAGCGAATTAATGGGGGGCTTAAATCTCCCGGGGAGTCCGTAAATGTGTGTGCGGCGGGTACGCGGCCGGAAAATCCGGGTGTGCAAGACTGGAAATGCATGCATTGATTCGCCCGTGCATTTTCACCGGGTTCGTCACCTGTCCGCCAGGCAGCGCCAGGAATCGATACCGGAGTCCGGGTTCCGATCCCGTTTTCCCGTTTTCGCACCCTCCCTGCCGCTGCTGCTCGCCTGGCACGGAACGATTGGTAATCGTCAATATTCTATTGACGTTATTGGTTCCGATAAAGAAATTCCTCGACCATTGAAACCGTCGGAAGACCGGAAACGGATCCCGCCATCCCCGGAATTCGAATCGAGTTCCTCCATTCGCGCCCTCTTGTCCCGATCGATTATTCCGTGATTACCGGAAAGCAGCTGCTTTGCGAAATATTTTCATTTTCCTAGACGGCAAAAGTGCGTTCCTTTTATCGAAATTTACGCCGTTTCAATGGGTCCCGTTCCTGTTTCCCTGCTCAGCAGCGATTGGAAATGCTTGATCGGAATGGGTCGTCGAATCGAAGTTTCGCCGACAGCACGGAAAATGAAACGTGAATTTACGGCGGTTTGCGTTCGAATTGAAGCGGAAACAAAACCCGAAGTCTGTCGTTGTTGATAGGTGCTCACTTCTTTCGAATAATAGAATCTGATAAGTGGTTGGGTCGTTATTTCGTATTTGCAGCTAAATTCGAATAAATTCGGACTAACTAATGATAGAGGAAAGTCGAAAAATCTCATTTGCCTGCGAAAATGCTACAGTTTCTGCAAACTGCATCCCGTTCCGATAATATCTCGATAAAGTTAGTTTGAAACTACACGAAGTGCAGTTTTGATGACATTTCCCTCTGCGCTTTCTGCCAATATGTGTATCATTCCGTCTACTCCTGGAAAAGGGGCAGGCTAAAGGAGGGCTCATTGAAATTCAGATTTCCGTTCTGCTCCGATTTCACCCTTGATTTTGTAAAAATAAAACCGTCTCCATTCGCCGACTCCAGAAAACTACCTACAAAAGATAAATACAAAAAAAGGACCTTTAATCTTTTAATTAAAAGCTGAACCTAATCCAATTTGTAAGGAATTTGCCGACCTCTGAACTTCTCGTGCAGTCGCGATGTACCCACGTTCGAAAAAGTATACGAGAGCTTTTAATTAATGTCTCTAAACTGCCTTCGTTTTGGAAAAAATACGACTCCAACCCCGTTCCGCGAACGATGATCGTCACTGTCCGCTCTTCGTTTCATCTTTATGGGATTTCGTTCGGAATGGGATGATTCCGAGATAATTGTATGGGTCAAACTAAATAAATTTCTCGTTTGTATTGTTGGCGATTTTCCGCTTTTTCCTTTGTAGAGATGATGTGTGTAGGTGGGTCGAATGGTTCTGGAATATTGTGCCTGTCCGATGTTCCGAATGTTCCGTACACAGAACCCTGAAATCCTCGGAAATGTATGAGGTTTTTGCGTTCCAAATCCTTCTTTTGTGATATAAAGTCGTCATTTCGATTTATCACAATTTGGAACGATAAGCGGCGAAATACCTATTTATGTTACATGTTACTAATAAATAGACCCATAATATTTGTAATGTTAAAGTTCAAAAATACCTACTTGAAAAATTGATAAGTTATGAACTTGGGAAATTTAGAGGCTTATTGAAATATTTACCATATCGGCGTTAAATTCAAAAGATGTTTGAAATTTCCAGTGCTTAGTCGAAATTACAATTTTAAATTCGCCTATTGAATTTATGGTAAACTTCCCGATAACTCTGCGTTATTGTAGAATTGCCGGTTCGGATGTTCCCGTAATAAGCCACGCGTTTTAATTTATGTCCAAGGAGATTGGGTCGCTTCGTCTAATCTCCAAGTCCGGAGTTGTGGTGTAATCGCCATTAATTGCTTAATTGATGTGTTGTTCAAGTTTCGGACTGGAAATTAATTACGGTCGACCCGTGATGTTTGCTGACAGGTGGTATTTTCGCAATGCACCCGGCTATTTTCAGCTCGAATGCATTGCTCAATAATTCTCCTTTTATCCCGGCCAATAACATATTTTCAGCCCAAAACAATATTACTCCGTGCATCGGAGGCGGTAACGTGTAACGTACATAAGTGTGTCGGCAAAATTTCCTAATTTTCAAACTTAATTGGACCTTTTCAGGGTTGTACGTAAACTATAATTAAAATCAGACAAACTTTATCTAAACTCGCATCGTGTGGGAATGTTTAAGCGAGTAATTTGCAGGAATTCGCAGAGATAGGGCTTTAAGTAGAGAGCCAAACTTGGTGAATAAATTAAGATGTTGGCAAAAGGAATGAGAGCCCATCTCAAAGGTAAACATTTAAATTCGTATTTTTTACTTATTTCATTTGGATTATCATACTCGGGCGAAATTGAAAAAGCGGTCTGTTATTATTATTAAATTATCTTTTTAGAAACGGTCCTGTTTGTACCGCCATGACGATATTATTTAGGCCGGAGCACGGACGACGAAAGCTCGCTTGTCATCAAGCTAAGTGCAAAATCACATTGCAACGACGCCTTTTTTCGCGACGAGAAAAGAAAAATTAACGTTAGAGAGACCCACCAATTATATCAAAAGCCCCTTATATTATTACTCCGCCTCGCCGAAAAAGATGGGTCTCTCCCATAAACACGTAACCAATTTCCGGATGTGCCCGAGTAGATAATTCAGGAATTTCAAATAAATCCCTCACGTGCACAATTTACCCATGCCTTTTGAAAACTGAAAGATTCAGAATTTTCAGCGGGACCACCCGATAAGATAATGCATGGATGGCTGTAATAATGAGGGGGCTCTCATCTCACCTTGCGTTGTTATGCAAATGGCGGGTTCAAACTGTATTTTCGAGTGAAAAGCGCGTTCTGATCCAATAACTGTTCTCAAACAATGCGGAATTAGTCCCTTTCATAATTAACAAGTCTCATTTGCAATGCAGATACGACGGTAGTACAAGCCGGAACGCTCTCTCCTCGTGGAACTTGATCGGCGTATATGCGTGCCCTGGTATTTATCGCGGGGCGTGTACCTGATGGCCCCATATTAAACTCTTTATGCGTTATGGAGGAGCTTTCGCATCCGCGGCTCGGCTGAGCGCATCGAGGGTTCCGGCGGGGAACGCACAAAAAGCTCGGCCCCTAAGGGCAGAGGTAATTATCCTGATTACTATCAAAGCTGCCGGGGACTAAATGAAAAGACGCTCGCACGGTGCCTCTAATTCGAGTCCTTTTGCTTTTGCAAGTCGCGACCGTATAACCGAGAATAAGTTTTTAGACGACAAAGGATTGATGACCGGCGGTTATTTCGGGTCAACGCGGTGAGCTAATAATGCCATTATAAATACTTTGAAAAACGGGGAATTTATGAAATACGCGCCCGGATAATTACTTCGTTTCGTTCAGAATAGAATAAAGTGTTGGCGTCCGGAATTTTTCAGCGGACCGTTTCCAATAGCCGAAACTCGCCACGCCATACTGAAACTGGGCAGGGCGTCCACTGACAAAACTCTATTTTATGGTTGTGTTGTTGCCAAAAACTAAAAATCTTGAGTAAATACATTCGTTATATTCTACCCCATTATAAATTACATTCCGGCTCATCTCGGAGAATCGAGATTCGTGCGTTTTCACGCGAGCTTTTCCGTTTCAGGGTTCTTAGCAGCAGAAAAGATTTTAAATCCTCCAGCATTTTCAAAATCGACAATTCCAGTTTTTTTTAATGAGAATTCTGATAATCTGAATAATCTCAATCGCATATCTGTTGAAAAATCTTATACTTTACAAAAATCCAAGTTTATTTGGTCCTGTTTTGGATATTCGCGCTTTACGAGGCGTCACAAGCGTCCCCGTAAAAACACACAATAAATAGCTCAACTTTCTGTTTAGTACCCGCCATTATTCCTGATTTTTATTTCTCCGTTCTTAATATTCCCCGATAACGATCAAATTTTATTGATTACAAATGAACGAGTACGATTGATAACGTATTATTGAAGTTTTTGCGAATTTTTCACGATACGAAACCGTTATAGGCAAGTAATCTCTATGAAACGAGTTACCTAATCCCGAAACGGATAACTTAATAGTGCATAAATTTCAAATTTAACCATCCAGTGTAGTACCAGAACCTGGCCAATTTTAATAGGCCATAAAGTTTACTCGGGTGGGCAGTGAAGATACGGCCGGCAGATGCATCATCGCGGATCGTCCTTATTGTCGCAGGGCGAATCGATAATGCGATTCATGCACGTTGTCCGTTAATTGGCCGATATAATTCAGCCCGACGAAGATGACGGCCGAAAATGATCATCGATAGGTGGCATAAAAGAGGAATTCCCTATGGCGACGCACCTCCCCGAACGGGTGAAGCAGGCAGGTACGACCGGCCGGAGCGGAGTAATCCGGCAGCGGCCCGGAGCTCTTCGTTCCTGAGGGCGGGCACCCTGGATCAATACCCCGGATTCCCCGACCGGCCGCACTCCCTAACAACGCCGCTAAATGCCGGCATTCAACTTGACACCGTACGCGCGGTTTTTACCCCGATCTCGCACGGAATCGCTAAAGTCCATATCCATATCGAGTACAGCCAGACATCCTTCAATCCGGACGAGCGAGGGCAAGGAGGTGTTCGCATGAGCGGTTTCCCCGGATTACTGATAAAGTTCCATAATGCGAACAGTTTTTATGCTCTACCGATTAAATCCCGATATTTTCTTTAACAAAGTCCTTTCTATGGAACGGACACGCTGTTGAAAGGACACTGACACTATTTTTGTCCGTGTTTTCAAAAAATCTCCCTTGAGCGGACTAGGGGTCGAAAAGTCGCCCCGTGATTCCCTTCTTCCCATGGAACAATATTATTCGACCTGTGTGTGTGGTAATGGTGAACTTCTATGACAACTTATTTAGTTGAAAATGAGTTCGAAAAACTTCGTCGTTGTCGCTAGAATACTTATTCAGTGATTTTGTTTATTAATTAATGTAATTCACTCATCTATAATGAAAGTGATTAGAATTTTATAGACTACATTCTTCCTTTTTCTCTGGAATTCCATTGAACGGACAAAAAGTTGCTCAAGGAAGCTTTTACTGTACTGGAGTCAGTGTAAATATAACATCAACTAAACACCAAAAGCACACCAAAAGAAGATAAAGATGAATATGAAAAAATGGAAAAAGCTATAGATTTTTGTTGGTTTTTGGGCATTTCTATCAGTCTAGTTCATGAAGTTCGTGCAGTAAAATACACCAAAAAACATCGGATGGAAACGAAAAAATATCCGCACCTTTCCGGAGGAGTCCATTGTTTTATCAACTTTAAAAAATTACCCCTAGTTTTTGGAAAATCGTAACACGTTTTCAGATTAATGAGTTTTGGTTCAGATTATGGAACGACTATCGGATGTTCGGATTACTGGACGTTCGCATTGAAGGCTTTCTAGTTTACTTGTATCTGGAATATTAAGCTTGTCTTAAAATGGTGGATGCACTCACGAAATTGGTGCCTATGAGTTATCGTTTACCAATTACCGGACTTACCTAACTAGAGGAAGAGATAATAATCTGAATTCCAGTGAAACTGTAGAAACTTTTGATATCCAACTAATACGAGTACACACTATTATCTGCCAACTTCCACGAGTTAGTAGGTAATCAACTTTGGGAACGGGTCGCGCTGACATGTGGTGAGCCTAAACATTCTCCAAACTACATATAAATCCTCATTAGCGAGATTATAACCTGATGCGATTATGTGTACGAATTTACGGCAATTAGCTCGTAAAAATAACGCAGTGCAGATGAAGTGTGGCTTTGTTATTAGGATCCACTTTCGCGACCGAGTATTTACAAATACGTTTCGTCTGAAGTGCCTATCGTTATGAGGTATTTGTGTAACAATTTTCTGATTCAAATTTGATCCTCTTAAGACCGGCGAATTATTAAATGTGTAACTTTCCCGTTTCATAATTAGATTATTCAGATTATAACCACGTTGTGGCACGGGCCTGGATACAATGGAAGCAGTAAAGTTTGCTCGTTATTCTGTATGAACAACGTAAAGTTTGTTTATGTATGACAGGGTTCTCTGCACCGGCGTTAAATATAAGAGAAAGGCCAGGATAACGCACTCATCTAGTCTCCTATATGCTCTATACGTGTAGGCACACTCTATTTAGCATACTTTCCACATATCCATTCATAATTGCACGCACTTGGGTACTGGAGAGCTTTTCACCGAGGCCATGTGTGAAGTATTATTACGTGTGACATCGAAAAGTTAATTGCATCCTAGGTATTTGGGTAAATTTGACGAGTTTAAAACGATTTCGAACAATTTGCATAAGTACTTATATCGTTTTTTTTTTGTTTCAAAGATTTTCGGCTAAAACGTAATTTGAATAAAATGCCAGTTGAATCTCTTCCCTGTGACTTAAACCGGCAGGATGAATTTAAATTTTATACAGTGTGCGAGAGGTATTTTACCAATATTTTTCTTCCCGAACCTCCAAATCTGACTGCATAATCTGAAAACTCATTTTTTATTCAGAGCTTTTGTTTTGACAGGACAAGATATGACGTGTTCGCCTGATGGAACTAGAGACAAAAGCGAACGCGAAGATCAAAAATCATTTTCGGAACTTTCAAGAGCGCATTTTCATTTACAACATCTCCATCGATATTACGAATGGTGTCACGTTATGGAGTGCAATTCCATCAGTTAAAGTCAATAGGACTCATGATACCATTCACTACTACGAATCAGGGGTTGGTATTAATAGCTCACTCTCCGGCGGGGGAGCACCTGTCGTAATAATTTTATTGAAAACGGTGATTAGCTTGGAGTGATTGAATGAACGCTTTCAAGCCCCACGTTTCCGACGACACTTTATTGTCTCGAAGCCATTTTTAGATGCGACCTGGGTCAACTTTTTACTGCCACCTCAGGTGTAATGTTATATAGTAGGTATTTCTCCCACGTGTGCCGTAATAATACCGATTTACTACCCACAAATACTCATCAATTGGTAATTTTATTGCAGCAGATTTATCTAAATCATAATAACGGCCTCATAGCGGGGCAATATCGGTAAACGCATCTCACCTTACAAAAATGAGCGACCTGCAAATTGCGAATCGATAATGCAAAATAACGGACCTCCATTAGTCGTGCTCGACGACGTAAAATACATAATTCAAGTTACATTGCGCCTTTTATATTTTCACCTCGATTCGATCGGGGCTATAGCTCTAGATTATCCCCTCGTAATGATAATGCAAAAATTTGTCTTAAAATTCGAAAGCCCGATCGAGTACCTCGCTTGCAAGCTCGCTCTGCCGTAAACATGCCAATAAAATCCTTCTTTATATACGAGTTACATATAAGGTGAATATTATATTAGCTCGAAAAGAGCCAAGTCCCTAAGGGTTGCTGAGGCTCAGTTGTTTAGTCATTGATTGATTATCTTAACGAACCATCAGAGTTTAACTTTCGTTGATTTTCATTGTTGTAACAATTGTTTCCATGACACTTAATCCGTGGTTATCAGGCTAAACTTGATTTAAAAAGGACTAAGTAAGTAAGGGTCGATTGCACCATCATCACTTAAAATTTAAACCACGCTTAAACCTTGCCAACGGTTGTTGATAACAATGGTAGTTAAGTTTCAAGCTCGGTTAAATTTTAAGTGACGATGGTGCAATCGACCCTAAATGACTGGTCCTAAATTGTGAAAAATTCACAAACCAATATCTACAACGAGTTGAATGCAACATTTATGAATGCAACTAAACAAAACGTAATAAAATCACCAGATCGCTTATTACGATAGGCTCATCCATACATAATGATGGTCTTAAAGTCTGAGTCTTTAGTACTTGATATGAACTATTCCAATTTGACTCAGAGGTGACTGAGAGTTAGAAAACTTTAGACCATTGTAAGGAGCCATCGTATAATTCTACATTAAGAGAGGTTATGATCATGATTCTGTCTCTTTTTATACTCATTAGATGAATAGAGACAGAGCGATACTCATAGCCTCCCTTTATGTAGAATCTATTCGCTCATCATTGTCTCTTTTTATAGCTATTAGAGGAATAGAGACAACGATAGTCATGGCCTCCCTTTAAGTAGAATTTATTCGATCGCTCCGTAGATGACCCTTAACAGTCTGGACAGGATATGAGTGACTTTTCAGTTTTCAGCCACCCGAATCGGCATGAGAATAAACCGTCACTTTATACAGAATGCGTGAAGTCGACCATACGTGAGGACGAAAGCTCGAAGAGGACGATTCGGCAAACTGACCTCTCCAATAATACGTCGTATTTTTGTCGTCTCGCGACTCTCGCATGCACCGCATAGCAAAATCGCGGCCATATCATGCCGGTAACGATAACATCGTCCCGGTGACGGGTCACGTTAATCGCCCGCCCACGGCCATCAATCTGCGACACGGTCCGAAAACGCGACTGCGGCCCGCAATTGATCGCAATTAACGCACTCGCGGCGGCACCGGGGCGGATTTGATCGCGCGTGCATGTGCCGCGCGGCGAACGAAAATCGCGGCGTCGTGCGAGGTCGGGCGCGTCCGGCGGCGGGCGTGCGTCGTGCCGCGGCCGCCGCCGTCGCCGTCGAGCGGGCCGCGACGAGCGAGGCCCGGGCTCGGCTCTTCTCCCTCTTCTCTCGGCCGGCCGTGTGCGCCCGTCGCCAGTTTCGCTTGCGGCTCGGCGAGAGAGTGCTCCTCCGTCGACCGCGGATCAGTTTATCGCGTCGCCCGATGGACAATCGGCCCCGGCCCGTGGTTACCGTCAACAGAAACAACCGAGCGCCCGGCGACCGGCATGTGTTAACAAACGAAAGTAAACAATCGTCGCAGCCGCGATCATTGTCGGCCGATTCCTCCAGTTCGACGGCCTCGTCCGCCTACCAGTGTGTGCGGTGCGCGCGGTGTGAATGAACGAACATGTTTAGGTTAGTTTTCGGTTTTACGCTGTCACCTGTTTCTGGCTCAATTAACGCTAACGGGCCGTCGATCGGTCGTTAAACGTTTCTCTCGAGCGATCAGGACGGAGGCATTTACTTTATATCCATGACCTACAAAGACGTTACGTCGTGTATTATAGTGTAAACAAACCACACCGATACGATACGAGTTTGCTAACCGTTCGTCGTTCGTTATTAATCTTCACGTTTCTTCGGTTTGGTTTGGTTTTCGGTTTTTTTGGCATTGCACGCTCGCACCTGCGGTACCGCATGATGAACAAGACGCTAGCATTCCGCGCTAATGATGGATGCCGGCGCAATGTTCCGCCTGGACACTCCGGTTTTTGCTGGCACGGTGGCGTCGTAAACAAAACTCTTCGTCATAAACTTACCGCATGTAAAACTGTCAAAACTGTTGTTGAATGCATGATTGTAATAGCTTTCACTTGTGTACTTACGCGTTCTATTGTGCTTGGCGAAAGGCGTTTCAGTCATTTCGAAGGTCCAGGTGCAGGATCGGGATGATCCGCAAAAATGCACGTAGATTTGTCGATTTGCTCTCGTAATATCGCCTTATCGGATAGCTAATTGTCTGCATTATGTAGTTTATTTGTACATCAATAGTTCCAAATGGGATATTCGATTTGGTCATTATTGGCGACATTGTGCGTCACAGATTAAATACATATGCGATGTCGAAAAGGTCTGAACGAGTGCATGTACGGAAAAATTACATTGCAAGCCGATGTTTCGAAGTTGATTTGTTGTTATTATGAATGCTCGATCGTAAACAATGTACGTAAACCGAAATGTAGGTAATTCTCTGGCATCGTTTGTACGTGTGTGCGTAGAGTAGTAGTAAGCACGTAACCCAGTTTAGCTCCATGTTGTTAATCTGGGAAGGTGTTTCTCCGAATTAATCCTTTGGCATTCCTAATACCCAAGTTAGTAGGCATCTGGAGTCAAGGCAGACCTTTGATTTTCGATCTGATAATGAAACTGCAACCATATTTGTTCTTCGATTATTATTGATGAATTCATTTGTTTTGTACATTGCCACACATATTACGCTTTGCTTTGTACCTGCTTGCAATGCAAAGAATTGCTGACCAAGTTTGATGTGACAGTTTAAATTCAATTAAGGTTGACTTTATGAAGATTACAATCTTGTCAAATGGTCAAGTACTTGATGATAGAGTTCGCGTATAGGTATAAAATAGCAAACAAACACATTTTCCGATTTAAAAGTGGTGTTCGTACAACGTTTACGTCGTGTTCTGATGTCCATTTGTATGATGACATTGAATTTATTTCGGACTCTCAAAAAGGACTTTGTCCGTATCATCGAATTGCAACCGGTATTGATGGTCATGTTTGTTTCTTATGAATGTAATTGGATAGCTTAATTTCGGTGAAATCCAAGAGAGCTTCCGTCTAAAATCATTGCGAATCCACTGAAGTGATTGTCCTGTAAAATTCAGGAGCACGATATCAAGGGAACGCAAAAACCTGGCGCTAACAGAAAAATACAATATTTTTACGTTATATTCCCAGAAGGAAAGTTATACTGATGCGATGCCGGTGAAATTTCATAACGGGAGTATGGTGCAAGCACTCTATACCGCGTTTTTCAATTACATCATATTTTGCTTCAGTTCTCAGGCGACAATATTTTTTATGCTGCTTATGAACTAATTAAATCAAATGATGATTTAATAATAATCAATAACATCATTATAAATACTCATCAATTATAATAATGTATTTTGGATTAAAAACCACTTTTTCTACTTAGTCCAGTCAACAATCAGATTTTGTTGTGAGATTTGTAACCGTTCAACTATAAAAGCAAACATAATGTGATGGTCCTGTGTGTACCTAGCACGTTTTTATTAATTTATTCTTCGATTGGTTTATTATGTATGATGTAATCCAGCAGTATTCTACTCGTGCCCAATCCATTGGCGTATGATTATCGCATTCGCATTGAGTTTAAAGAGGCATAACTCGAGATTGTCCTATCAAGCAGTAAATCTTGCAATGAGGTTGATAACGTTGATGGAAATTTCAAGGAGTCCATAAAATTCCGTAAGCGTATCGTACGATCGCACCTATTACAGGAGAATTTAAATTGTCATTTTAAAACTGGCCCTGAATCGATAAAACCGTTCAACTTTCAAGCAAAACTTTGGATTCAATGGAACGAAATTTTAATTACTCATCCCCGATAGAAAGCTATATACCTCGCTGTGTTCTGTGCTCTGTATGTGTTGATAAGTATGGCTTCTTTAACATAAATTGTATTTGACGTAATTCCTTTCAAGGATTCCGTTAGGAGACTTATTGCTTAATTATGTCTGGAAGATGATCCGAGACGGTGGGTACGCGTTCATCTTGATAAAATTCATCTCCCTTAGTATACTTACGTATCTCGATTTCTTACCCCCGTTTCGCCTCATCCGAGACTCTCGTAGCACTTTCGGCGGAAACTTTTTCTGGTTTATCGCGACTCTCACAAATGAGATCAAAAATGGAGCCCGAACTGGATTTCATGTCGCATGTTAAAATAAATGGCCCCGAAGAAGTAGGTAGATTGCAGAAATCATTTCCTTCCATCCTGGGCTAATAAACTGCCAGAGAGAGTATCGTCAAAGCAAAATTGTTAACCTTTTAGATGATTAACGTCCCTCAGAGAACATCTTGTAATGTATGCCATTTGATAAGTAATCCAGATGGTCGTGGATTAGTTAATGTCCTTCCTGTTGACTCGAGAAAGCAATGAACGATAGAATTGGTCGGTTCCATTTCTCGAGGTGTTTGTTTGTACGAATGACGAGATGTCTGTGGTAATTTCAGGTGGTAGATGATATCTTCGGCGCGGGAGATGAAAAGTTCGGTGGATAGGAACCATCGATCGGGGGTCGATCGTGAGCGCCGCTTATCGCCAGTGTAGGAGAGTAATTCCGTTATCGCTGCAATTTTGCGAGTGACTCCGTGATTTGGTGTGCAGTGTCCGTGCGAAATAATCAAGGCAGTGGCGTGCTGTAGGGATGGCAGCGGACGGGAGCTAACGGTGGAGGAGGCCGGAAGGCGCAGGGGCGGCCGGCAATGCGGTCTCTGTTCGCTGGTCGCCCGCGCCTTCCGCAGGGCTGTCTGCGGGGCGCCCAGTCGCAGGGGCAGCGGCGACTCCTATCAGGAGCTCACCGCGCCCCCCGCAGAAGAGGAAACGGTCACTGTAAGTCCATCACTAACTAACTCACCCCCATTTCCGGTTCGACCCGAAAAGCGTTTTCATTTTCCCGATCGGACCTGTCGGCGACTGCGATCATTTACTCTACGCAAAGTGATTAGGCAAATAAATCAATAATTGTGTCGAATCCGAAGCGAGTAATAACCAGAGTGGTACGTTCGAAAGCGGACTAGTCATCAGTCGGTGCATCAATATTTGCGGTTAGCCATCGCTACCAATTATAGAGGCGAATGCCTGGGCAAGAGATGAAGGTCTATTCCTGCCTGTAATAACTTTTTTAATTGAAAATCATATCTATAGATCCAACTGTGATCGGGTGGACCAACAAAAGTTTACGGATTTTGCTCACTAGGCGTTGAAATTACAAATCAGGTTAACTGAAAAACTAGGCAAAGTGGATTCATTTCGTAATGCGAAATGCCTGGTTTTAAAGCCGATGCTTTCGCGAACGAAGTAGCTAATTGGAGTGTTGGTTTTATTTATCAGTTCGGTTCCGATAACGCGCGGGAAGTGAGAAGAGGACGTTTTATCAACGTTATGCGTGTTACCGAACATGTTAACTAATGAATATAGTAAATCACCAGAGTCTGGTAATAACGACATGTTGAACAAACAGTGTAACGTTGAACGAGGAATAGCGACCGACTTAACCTAACCCTAGGGATTTTTATATTGGTCATTATCGTCTGCGTGACCCGTTTTATTCATTTCGAAGGCGTCTTCGGTAGCTCCCCTGCCCGTAATGTGCGGATGCAAAATTGGCTATTATTAGATATCAAAAATGATATTGGGTGGACGCGGGCCGCGTTCGGTTACTTTCTGCATGAGCGGGCCGACATGACGGCAACTTTGACTGGGACAGTTCAATTCTGATCTCCGGCGGCCGCCCAGGGGCATTACGCAAACTGTGATCGCAACGGCGGGCTCGGGCGGAATAGCCCCCGCCGGATCCAGAGCAAACACGGTATGTGCCCTCTGTGTACGCTTTCCCGGTGAACGTCTCTTTACTACTGCGGCCTCGGTCCCGGTCAGAATCTTCACCGGGCGTTTACCTAAATTGGATTCTATTTATCTCTATTGACATCTCCCGGTCTCGACCCTTTTTATTCCGAACGCCGCCCGATCGTAATTGGATTTTCCAAACTAATAACAAACTACAAACCAACAGCAGCAGTCTACCGTTATCGACGTGGACCCCATTTTTCTCACTTTAATGAATTGAAAACAGATTAGAAAATTTCTTCCATTCGCCCCTTGATGAAATACATACACACTTCTTCGAGTCTCTCACTCTCGTTTATGATCCAGAAATTTCAAAAGTTTCAGAGAACGCGAGAGTTCACTTGGATACGGCGAAATTTCCGTTCTTAAGACGTTGCTAATTCACTTTTTATCCTTATACCCACTTTGGTATACTTGCGTGAAGTTCTCGGTTCTTTTTGCTGTCCGCCAATTAAGAAAACACCCCTCTTTGTCCTTTCGGCACAATTGAATGTAACAGAAGAATCTAATTCAAAAGCAGGGAAAACACCCTCCGGGTCCACAAAAGGCAAGCTTTTCGTGTCGGGCAAAGCTCGGGATAAAGCTATTTTCGAGGGTATTCCATATATACCTACAGTTTCGAATTTGGCACGTATTACGATGATCATCTCCAGCATCGAGTTCACCCAGGAGATTCGAAACTGAATTTCCACCTCGAGGCTATAAATTTTTCGAAAACATTGCAGTGATGATAAATCAACGAAATGAAATTTCAATCCGTTTGAGAGGAGGAGACGGTGTGATGAAGAAATTTCTCCATCAGTCGGGTGCGATGTTAGTTTACGTTTGAACTTGTATTACAGTTTCGAGAAAAACAGAGAACAAAACCTCTATAGTTTAGTCTGAAACTTTGTTGGAAACGGTGTTTCACTCTGGGGTTTTCGAATAGCGGCGGTACCTAAAATCGAAACCTCCATTCCGCATATAGTATTAGATACCATTCACAGGTACACCGTTGATTAACATTATGAAGGTTTGTCTAAATGAAGACCTCTATTGGATTTACATAACTCGCCTGAATATAATTCGAGTCGAGCAGTTTGTAAAGGGTCTTTACCCCGGAGCACTATCGCAACTCGTACAAATTACCACCGAACCGTACACCTAAGAAAGCCCACCCTGATGGATATGAAACGAGCTGGGTTCGGGGTTGAGAAATTCGATAGTTTATTATCCATCCAGTTCTACTTACGCGGTCACATTTTTCTTTGATCTCGCTAACCCGAAGCCCGTAAAAGGTATCATCGCATTTCTCCGTTACGGGCTATAAATAATTCTACTAGAGTCTGTTAAACCTTAGACAACGGTTTATTATATAGAGGATGGAGGTAATTTTGAATGGGGCTTCTCGTTGTGATGTTTGCCATAGATGAAGTACATAGAGTACTCGGTGACTTTGATCCCTCGGAGGTATGGAGTAGCTATGGCAAAGTTGATTGAAAAGCCTTGCCATGTTCGGGCGAGCTTCTCTACGGGTACTTCAACATGACCGACATGTTAACCCACTCTGTGTCCCATCAGGAACGAAAAATTGACTCGAAATTACTCTGCTCATCAAAGAGGCGAGCTCGTTCGAAGTTGTGCGACCCGCCGTACGACTACCTAGAATAATAATTATAGAAAGAAATTGTGCTAATGACCGGGACGTGTTGAGAAGGAATTAGTGGTATTAAATGGCACGGTGAGCCATTAAACAAATATCTAACGGACATTTCGCATTGCAATTCTATTAATAGACCATTATTATTGACCACCCACGGTACCGTCGTTTTATTAATTGCAATTTGTTTTATAACCGAGCAAACAATTCAGTTAATGTGCGTCGTTTTATTAAGTCCATAAATATAAACTAATTCGAACCCGGTTGCGCCGTAATTTCGCCCTTTGAACGGGATCTGCCCCCAAGAAGCGATGCGTGTCTTCGCTACAAAATAAAGAAAAAACTTCGTTGAGCTGTAGAGCAAATATTTGTTCATGAATACATCGCCGCCAGGTAACCTGATACTAATTTTGAAGAGACGTCGAGGGAAAATGTTATTTTAGCCATTGTTTTTTCACCAAAATGACATAATTTTATCTCATCCAGGTCTCTCTCGCTCGATCATTACACTAATTACATTCAAGCCTCTTATACAGAAAAAAAAGATGTTGTGGAATAAAGGGGCCGTTGAGTAACTTCTACATCCATGGGAGTAAGGACAACATCTACGTAGATGATGTCCTCTAGATATTTTCCTGTATAGTAGAAATAAACTTGTTACCTTATACAATAATGTACTTCAGAGGTAAATGTTTAATTTATTATTGTTCGGTGCTTTCGTACTCGGCGCAATTACTTCAAGAAACTTGGCAAAATAGACACAACTTCAAATTTAGACTACATTTCGTAAACACTTCAACACTTTGTTATTCCGAGTAGGTCTCTTGTTAAAATCCAACTGGTTTTTAGATTATTTCTATTCGGAGGAATATTAATTCGTCCGCTGCTTCGTCTGCCGGTACTCTGCGAGTTCTCTCCAGTTTCAATAAAACGAAGGGAAGAGAACGAGATTCGCGGTGACTTCTCTATATTGAATTAGAATCCGACAAATTAATAAAAATGATTGGCAGCGCATTGAAATTGAATGGAAGGGAGAGGAGACGTTAATTACGTCGTTTATATTCAGCGACGACTGATCTTCGCGCAGAAAGCGAGGTCGAGCCTGCTTCATTCCGAACCTCCTCGAAGATTTTTATCCACGTTCTTGTCATTTATTCGCCGACGCGCGTTCCCGACAGAATTCGAGATACCGAAGCCATCACATTTCGGGATTAATGAAGCCGACTCGGAAGCGAACATTTTCTTTATTCAGCCGAGTCGAGTTCGAACCCTCCCCCGTCCCAGATCGGACAAGAACAAGACCCGGACTGATGGATATTGTAACTTGAAACAGCCGAGTTACACATTTAACCTGAATTGTGGAAATCCGGTCATTATATTTTAGGTGTGTTGTTTGGGGTTTCTAAAAGGTGTATTGTTAGGAAATTGACCGCGTGTATAATTGATGTGTCGATAGATGTTTGGCAATTGAGCAGTACATTATCGATAGTGTGATACAGTCGCATCGTGAAAAATGGGGAACGATTCCGGTCGAGTCCGATATACATAATTCAAATTTAATTGCCCATTATTCAACGGTAACTAACTGGCCAATTATTTGTCGGGCAATTATCGAACTGATTCGTTTTGTTGCCTGAAAATCGACTTCGATGATTGAGATGAAGGGAAAATGGCGAAAACGGTTTACGTTTTACGATTTTTTCTTTCGATATGAGTAATTCCGTATCTCGCTAAATCTATAGGCGCTTCGTCGAAACTGGGGATTCGGAAAATGCCAGCCTTTGAAATCGTCTCATGGGATTTATTTGTGATGTGAAATTTATTGAAGCTTCTTAGAGAGGGAAATATGCTCGAGCGGATCTTTATCCCGCCCCCGTACCGAGGGGCTTATTGCTTTAGCAGATGTATACACACGGGAAGTCTTCGCGATTCCACTCTCGAATCAAACTTGATGCCCATTAAGATGCGACTCATTCGATCAACCCGAATAATAACAAGCCGACCCCTCGTTACCGATCTGGCCGGTTTAACGACGCGTCCGAACCGGAAAATCGCGCGGGTTTTCCTCCGTTATTATCGGGCCGGATCGAAAATTGGAAAGTCATGTCGGCCCTAAAAGGGAACGCCGCTGGAGGGAAACGCGTGGCGGTAATGGTATCGCCGGGAGAATGGAGGACTGCGGATTTGATTCCGATTACGAGCGTATACGAGGTGGTGACGCGGATCCGGGGGGCTCGCCCTGACCTCTTTGGCGCCGCTCCAAGCTCCGGGGCTCACGTGACGCTGACGGGGCCGACGTCACGGCCGTACGTCACGGCGCTCTCGAGACGACACCCCCGTGCACCTGCACGGCGAGCTTTCCCAGATGAAATCGACATTGTGCGGGAAATCGCGTGATTCGCACAATTCCCGCGAGTGGCCGAACGACGGCCCGATTCCGTTTTTCGAAATTATTGGCATTGGCACGGATTTCGGCACGGGGGCGTATTTTCGCGAAGGAAGCTTTTCGAGCTTTCGGCGGTTCGTTGACCATCAAAGTTCGCCCACTCGCGTAACTTTTCGGCGTCCTCTTTAACGTCCCCCGATAACTTTTTATCGAGTTATGTTTCGATGGCTGACTGATGGAAAGTATTTTATTATGTACTTGTTTCGGCATAAACCCCGAATACAGGGCTTTGTTTTATGGCGCTTTTTACTAGTCGGCTTTTTGGTTCAACCCCCGAGCTTTTTCTCGTATGGTATATTACTAGCGGTTTCTTATTATAATGAAGTATGTTTAAATAAAACAGTCTTGTTGATGCCATAAATCAGCGATGAATAAATACTTCCTACAACCTTTCTGCTGTTCTGTTATGGATCTGCTCGTAGAAAAGCTTTGATGATAATAATAAGAATGAGAACGTTTCCTAAGTTGTGAATGAAATTTATTCAGCACATTCGTGTAAATATGTACATACAATGCTTTGTAAATTGACTCATCGTTCGCACACGATAAAAATGTAGAAGAAACCTATTGAATACGGATGTTTATAGGCACCTCTCTCTCTATGCCGAATAAAAATAATATTTACTCGGTACGAATTTACCAGATGTAGAATTAATTCAATCTCTATCAATTTGAATTTTTACGCGATCTGATGATTTCCATTATGATGCAGATGTCTGGTTTTTATTCCGTGCCAATTAAAACATTACATTTTGATTGAAATTTATAGTCCATGAGATTATTTAAATTAAGTACGTGCACAATTAAAACTCAATTTCGTGTTTGTTTCCAGTGTTGAAATGGATGCGAGGTTTGTTTCAGTCTTGTTATCATCATAACAAAATTGTGCTCAAAATTCCGAGTCCTGGAAATAGGATTGCCATTAGCACACGACTCCACAACGGTTCTAAATCGACTTATTTACGTCGAGGCCGTCTCGTCAATTTAGGATTCAAAGTTTACACAAAACTTGACCATTAGTGCCCATTATACGCAGAAAATATAAGCTTTCAACATTTCGTTTTTACAATGACCTAAACGTCCACAATATGTTACTTAGGTATACCACTTTATTAGTTTAGATCAAACAGTAATCGCAAAGTCGATTGAGTACTCGGGTTGATCTTAGATTAGACACGAGATCTGCTCCCACTCTTTTCCAATGTTCATTTTGGTTTTCTCTAATCTCGATTAGTTCCTACTTGGATGTCGAAACTTTGCAAAGTTCAAAAGCTGTCACGTCGCGGTGTTATTTTTAAACGTAGTTGAAGCTTGTTGCATACGTGCCTGAGCTAGGTCGTTGTGTATAAACTGTAGAAGAGACTAAATCCCGTTCAGAAAGTAGAACGCCGCCTCGCTAAAAAATAAATATTTGAATACCAGAAAAGAGTTGACATGACAAACTGATGGGAATCGACCGCATCGCGTTCATCATCCGACCGACCGAAAACCCGACTGGGAAACGTTCAAAGAGACGAATGGAATAGGACTTCAAACAATTCTATTTTGTTATTATTAATTAAATGGCAATAAAATCGAGTGTTGTTTACCATTACTTGGACGTTTCGAGATAAAAAATGGGCGAATTTACTGTAATGCGGCGGAAAACAACACAAACAACATGTGTGACGGTCCAGGTATTTGCCAAATTACATTTATGTTTGTATTCCTCGTCGTATTTTTAGAAAAACGAAAAGAATACGGCACCGGTATAAATATGCGGTCGGTGACAGAAATATTTTATCGGAGAGGGATAATAATCATGTTTATTTTTAATCATAATCAAAATGCACACAGCCTTGAACGAATTTTGCTCTCGGAACAAAAACATATTCCGTACCTAATGAGAGTTTTGTTTTGCAGAAACCTGAGGGCATCTCGATCGACATCGACGAACAAAAGGCCATGTACATCAAAATGGTCGGTGAGTAAAAAAGAAATTCTAGAATTTTTCCGGCCACCCAGAAGTCCACAATGAAGGATCTCCTAATTAGGGATATAACTTTTATTCGACCCTCTTGTTTGCAAAATCGAAATCCGATACTTCAGGCGGATTGTATTATTATTATTATTATTCGGAAGACATGATGCAAATGAGTTCGTACGCTAGCACGAATCGGTTCCAAGACGTATCGGCGTCGCGGCGCCTCCGCCGAAACAATAATGAGCGAAATGTAGGACAAAAGGCGAAAGTCTCCCTGTTCCGCCCCGTCCCCTTTCGCCTAACAGACAGTATCGATGTAGCTTTATCGCCGAAGTGCGTGTCTTATTATTATGCCTCGGATGGCAAAGTTCATTTCCCTCTCGAGACGATTCTGTCGCGTAATGAGTTCGTGTATCGAACCCTCTCGCGTTTCCTCTCTAATCTCGAAAGTTGTTCGATGCAGACTTCCGAACCATCGCGGTCTTTTGTCGCCCGGCGTCTTTCTCTCACCCGGCGGAAATTCGCCCGCTCCTCCCCGGATTATGTGTACAGAAAATTGGATTCGGGTGATTTCAATTTTGGCCCGGTAATTGCGCCGAAAAAACGCCTCCTCACCTCTCGCCGAGAACATTCGCCTTAGTTTAAAGCCATTCCCTCGAAATTCCAGCCTACTGATGAAGAAACCGCAGGGGTGATTCCGTGTTCGACTCGACAGTGACATTTTGATTAATTATGAACATGAATCTAGTTTTTTTTCTTCTATGGGCACCTTAATAATATTAGAGAGGAGATAGCGGCTTTATCGAAGGATAACCGAACTTGGTAACATAGGGGATGATAATAATTGATCTGTTATCGCATAACAGGGATTATTACTAGGCAAATACACATGTGTAGATAATAAAGTGCAGATAATATGAATATTTCGGCGACGAATTTAGCCGAATAGATACAAAAATAGTTTATCATAGAATATCCAGGAATGTGAATATTTTAAAAAGTCAAAAGTTATGGCGGTATTACTCAGTAAATTCAAGAAATTCCGAAACATTTACATATTTCTTTCCTTTCCGAAACTGAAAATGGAGGAGTTTTTGTAGAGACATCAGTTGAAAATTGTTTTTTTCTTCTCTAAATCTCGTTAAAATTTACAGGCTACTGCTGAATTGGAGCTCGCACAATAAATCACAATAAGTGTAATTAAGAAGGTAAATATTTTTGTCACTTTCAAGGCGATTTTAAGCAGAATTTGGCCAAACCTTTATGAGGTAAAATCGCGTTTAATCCGTATACAACCAACAATACGTTTGTCGAGTATTTTGAATATTGTATTGTTTTTAATTATATAATATTGTTATTTTACTTCGTTCCTGTTTAGTGTACACGCTAGTTCCTGCTTTAGAATATACCGGAAACTGGTTTTCAAAATATGGCTGAGCTTCAACCGGCATTAAAAAATCACCGTATATATAAAAAAAATTATTGTTGCACTATCTCATTGATCTTTGCAGTAATTGTTCCTCAACAGAACTAATAAGTACTCGTGCTCGTACTCGCGGCAATGATTAATCATCATAACACTTGATTAAACATTATTATAATTCTAGAAAATTCATAAAATGCTATGTGGGTAATTTTATTTCAACTTTCAACCGTGATGCATTCATTAATCATCCTTACATAATTTTTTGTATAGTTATGTACCAACACCACAGTTGTTGAATTGGGTACTTAGGTATGGCTTATGCTCGTTAGCGTCAATCGAATTTAATTAACTGGGCACAAATTACATGCACGCATGTTGATGAAGGGATTTTTCCTCGGTCTAGTTTTCCAGTGCCAGCCGACTTCTATGAATGTAGGTACTCGTATGTCGAATGTTAGTTGTATACATAATACCAGAGTGAGTATTCGTAAAATGAAATACGCATATTTGAACATATTCGTTTAATATTGCCCCAATCGAATTTAAAAACTTGTATTTATCTCATCATGTCCTAAACAAACAACTTACACGCCCATTAGTGGCAAAACTCGCTTCTTGCCCAAGCTAAACCATGTCGTACCGTCCATAAGGATACTTACTTACTATTTTTTCTCAAGGATAATTTAATATTATTGTTCTGCTTATTAACTAGCAAATTTGTGAAATAATCCAACATCCTGTCAGTTTTTCAATGATGAGAGTTAATAACAGTCATCTACGAGGTTCTGGATAAACCAAAAATAAAAAGTTCGCGCACCCATTGGAAGCTTATTTGAGGTATGTTCCTTTTAACCAAATTTACATATATTTCATTCCTCAAATATTGTTTTTCTATTATACAATCACACGATAAATATTCTGGATTTATAAAAATTATATAATGCGCCTGAATTAAAAAAGTGCAATGTGTTTGCATTCAATATTTCAGAGGATTTCCACTAATCTAGTCTCTCTTTAGCTGTACAATAAAACCATTATTAGATCTTAATACAACCGCCATTCCAATTTCGGGTGCCTGCCCGGGTACTGTTGAAAACGATCAATTCGATATCGTTAATTTCATTTCTAACATGGCGAATTTTTTACCTAAAAATAATATCGAGCGCATTTTGGTAAATAAATTGACAAAGCAAATTGAATTACACGAACCTATGCAATTTCGAGGTCCAGCGCTTAAGGGTATAAACGCAAAATTGTTTCGATTTTTTGAGTTTTCAATTAGAAATCTATCCAGGTCGAATTTTTCCGGATTTTCGGATGGTGTAACCCGTAAATAAATACGGTCATCACAGTCCCTTTGGAATGTTTTTGCCCTTTTATGTCCACATTGTTAACCAATCTTCGTTAAAACATCGGAATTGTTGGATATTTTCATTGACTCTCTTTTATATCAAGATCCAGATATATTGAAGATTACGAAGTGTTAATTTTTCCTCATCGGTGCTTTCGCTTCTTTATAAACCTTTTCTTGATTTTCTGAATTCTCTGCTAGGCACCAAGAAGAGAACATGCGTACTGTCGCATTGTGCAAAAAGCCGTTAACGGCCTGCACAAAAGTTTTGTCAATACTTTTTCCCATTGCAGTTTCAGCTTGAAGATAAATTTTCTTTTATTATTGACTTTATTATTAACCCCAACACATTTTCATGTTTTGCATCCAAGGCAAATAAATTGATGTATTGATAAATATCGATGGGGTTTTTCTCGTCCAACTTTTGTAATTGGGTCACTAGAGAATTTCCAATTCGGTCGAAAGTTTTAACATATCCTTCCAAAGCCGCAAAGTGGAGGAAAGATGGGGTGCTTAATTTCCTTCGTGCCTTCCACTTGCTACCTAATAATTTTCTTTTGTCGTGTCAAATGTTTCCTTAACAATTATTATTGCAAGTATACCTACCTGTACTAATTAAAAGTCCTTCAGCTATCCATGGCGTTTCGTAAGTTCTAGATTTTGTAATTCCTGTATTTGAAATGAGGATCTGTTCAAAAATCTCTGGATCGGAGTGGCAGACATGAACTTGATGGCCGACGAAAAGTTTGAATATTCCTCCGCGTACTCGCGTCCCTCATTTTTATAAAATTTCGTAAAATGTCTAAACGTCTTAGACTAGAGACCAAGTTTTCATAAAAATTGTATCTCACCTGTCGATTGTGAGCAATATCTAAAACATTACCGATAATTGGAAAAGATCTTGCTCGATCTTAATAGAATCATTATTAGCGATTAGCGATAGACACAAAATTAATAAAGCTAGTTAAAGCATTTCTTTAGGTCTAGATGCGTGCTGCCGTTTTGCTCTCCGGTTATTTTTTTTTAAATTATGACAATTTCAATTTCAAAGTTTGATATTGATTATTTGATGTATGAATATCAAAAAATATATGGAAAATATCACAAAAAAACGACGATGGCAACGTTCTCAACTGGGAAGCGGAATTAACCAACCACTTGAAGAGATTGACGTCATGAATTCTTAGGTCGTTTTCTTGGGAGATGAAACAATGCGTTCCGTTATCGGTTGAGGCAAAATCCGTGTAATTTATATCAAACGACCAGGGTCTTTAATTTTTTACTATCAATAATAGTAATACTAATCGAAGAATGTGAATGACGAGAGGAGATGAGGGATGATAGCCGGAGTTTACGTCTAGGCTGCTGCATATTCCGGTATTTTACAGCCCCGCATTTCCTGCAATAAACGCATCATTGTTGAGGACGAGCTCCAAGCAACCCCATAATTCAATCATCTCTTTATCATTTTGTGCGCCAGCCAGGCAATTGAATGAGGACGTAAAACCATAAAATAATTTATCTTTACATACTGATACTTTACATAAAGTTATACCTACTCGACTCGTTATACCACTTTGTAACTGGAAGCACCACAAATCGTTCGGAATTTTTTTATCGAAATTTGCATAGAACGTAAAAATTGGAGATTTATTGAGTCTTAATCGGATTCTAGTGTGTGTACTCGGTAGTAAGCAGAGTTGCATTATACTTAACGCATGCACACCCAGAATACCCATACGGAGAGACTTTCTCGTAACGGATACAGAGTCAACGGCCTAAACCCCACTTTTACTTTGAAATGAATGAGTGTTCATGGCATTCGAGGCGCACGTCTTCAACACAAACTGCAAAGGTAAAGATTATTCTGAACATTTCACCATAAAATTGCATAAATCCCGAAACTTGCACGCTCGTTTCCAAAAAATTCAATAAACAAGATTGGGTAAATACATTATGTATAGCTAAAGCTACCGATGATGAGGAGATTTATACGCATATTCTCCTTTTTCTATTCTAAATGTTTTTCTTATGTTGGGAATTGTACGTACAAGCGGAGGTGACTATAATAATACTGGCGTAGTTTAATGTATCACCAATGTACTGATAAAAATAAGGATTTGACTATATCTACATAATTTAATATTTTATTCATCTACAACCATTTGTAGGTACTTAATTTCAAATAATTTTAATGTAAATCTCTCAATTATTCAGTAGGTGAATGTCGTACATACGTAAAAATCGTCAACATGTATTTCTGCGCAGTTTTAGCAACAATAGCGGTGTAGGTTTTTTTAATGGAATTATTAATTTTGGTTTTCTCCAAGTCTCGATTGTAATCTCGATAAGAATAATCATTTTACCTGTCGTGCGTTATATGTACATGAATTTAACGCGACTCCGAAATAGGTATACATACCTCTAGCGGAAGTAATAAGCATATTGGTACATACATACTATGTTTGTGAGATAATTTCCATTTGGTTGAATCGCGGTTTCCGCTTCTAAATGTTGCAGCGCCAGTAGATGTTCCGGCCCTGAAACGCTGTTTCTCCAAAGAAGATTGGGTGCTCCTAGATGCAATGGGCATGGACCCGTCGCCGGGCTGTTCCGGTCGATTTCTGACGATGCACAAGAGACGACGCAAGAAACTCACCACCAGAAGTTTGTCACAAGACCATGCAATACTTGATGATATTCATCATGGACAAGTTCAGGTAGAAACGACCTCACCTCCGACGTATCAATCCTCGATCACTATCAGTTCATTTCGAAGGATTTATAAGAGAAAATAAGCCATAAAGATATTTGAACTTTGAATAATAAGTACCTGCAAGGAATTTAGTAATGCCTCTTTCTGAAGTGAAGCCGGGAAGAGAAGTTCTCGATCGTAACGAAATAACAGTTTCAAAGTAGGTATAATAAGCGAACACGGGAGCTTCTTTGATAAGTCCTCTATTTGTTGAAAACTGGCAAAGTCCTGTTTAGAACACTAGCGCGATTTTATTGCCGCGTCAGGTAATTTTCTTATTGAACTCGCGGGGCTGATACAAGTTCAAAAGCGCCCCGGGTGGGTCTTAATTGTCTAATGAAATATTTGCTTAGTTGAACATGCCGCCCTGTACTCACCCTAATATGAGACGATTTGCGAATGATTTTTATCTGTGATTTTTATGCAAAATTGTGATATTTCAGCGAATATTAGACCGGTGCGGGATGTGGGGCTTCAACGCTTTCACGCTGGAGACTGTAGCCGGGGGCAGAGCATTACCCGTTCTTTGTGTCCACCTGTTCCACTGGTACGGATTACTGGACCATTTCAATCTGGACGTGGTGCGCGTTTGGAAACTTTTCAGTAAGTTTCCAAATCTCTTTCGACCGTTACGATTATAAACATTTGGATAACTGTTTAGCCCTGATCGAAGAGGGCTACCACAGCACTAACCCTTACCACAATTCAATCCACGCGACTGACGTAACACAAGCAATGCATTGTTTCCTGCAGGAAGAAAAGGTAAAGCCAATTGAACATAATTCGTCAATAACGATAATCAATCAATTTATTGAACTGAATAGGTGGAATAATCGTAATTGATTCGATCTGTTATAAGCAGAAGAAAAATTGTATTGGAAATGTATAATTAAATTGTGTTTACGATTTTGCGTTTTGTGCCCACGCAGATTCGACAGCACATCACAAAGCTCGAAATTATGGCGGCCCTCATAGGTGCAGTCGCTCACGATTTAGACCATCCGGGAGTCAATCAGCATTTCCTCATCTCCACATCAAATCATCTTGCCATTTTGTATCAAGTAAGACGATCCGCGAATCGCACAAAGCGCCTCTAAATTTCGCCTGTCGCAGAATAAGTCGGTGTTGGAGAATCATCACTGGAGGTCTGCCGTGGGGTGTTTACTCGAAAGCGGCGTCGCGGAACAGCTGGCGCCTTACCGGAGCGAACTCGAGTTACAAATACGCGATCTCATATTGGCCACGGATATTAACAGGCAACAGGAATTCCTGGGCAAATTCAAGGTAACCCACCGTCGAAATCGCGGACTTTCCCGATTACCCAATGTGGGATTTTAAGGCGCATCTGGACGAGGGCACGCTGGACCTGAGCAAGGGCGCCAACCGCAACTTCATCCTGCAGATCGCCCTCAAGTGCGCCGACATCTCGAACCCGACCAGGCCGTGGGACATCTCGCACAAGTGGAGCCTCAAAGTCTGCGACGAGTTTTTCAGGCAGGGCGAGTACGAGCGGAAATTGAATCTTCCAGTCACTTCCATTTGCGATCAACAATCCACTTCGGTCGCCAAAATACAAGTCGGTAAGGGAGGCGCCCCGCGTCTTTCGAACCGCCTTCTCGAACCGTTTTTCCGGTTTCAGGGTTCTTCCGGTTCGTCGTCACGCCGCTCTTCTCCGAGTGGCACCGGTTCTGCGCCAGCGACCTGTCCACCCACATGATGGCCATTTTGGAGACGAACCGAGTGCGCTGGGAGACGCACGAGACCCAGGAGCAAGCAGAAGAGACGCAGACGGAGCTCTCGGACGCCGAAGGGGACGCGAGCGACGACGAGGAGCTCACCAAGCAGTCGTCCCAAACGCCCAGCATCATCGACTTCATTCCGCCGCCTCCACGGTACTACTCTAACCTCAAAGATCTCTCCCGTTCCCGTTCTTAGGGGTTTTTGGGTGTTTTCAGGGAAATCAGGCGACAATCTTTGGCCGTGCCGACCCTGGAGAGCGCCCTAGGGGTGCGAAGGCACTCGGTGCCGGTCAACATGGACCCGTCTCTGCCTCGGACGATCTACAGGAGGGAGAGTCTCCCCTCGGGCCGCGGCACTTCCTCGGTGAGGTCGCCCTGCAGCCCCGTCCGCAACGAGTCGAGGGCGTCGAGCGGGCTGCGCGAAGAGGACGAGCTGCTGAGGTTCGGGTCGCAGTCGTCCGACGTGTCTTCGGGAAGTCCGCACTTTTCGTCGGGTGAGTGGGAATCTGGGACAAAAACGGGACGGAACGGTAGAAATTAATTAACCCTTTCGGGATTAGCACACTTCGATCGGCGGCGCGGTAATAAAGGGCACAGCTCGAGCGGGAATTGTGACCTTAACGGTAATTAATGGTCGGCCGGACTCCGGGGCTAACTGTATGTGATATCCCCCACATATACCTTTGAACTTTTCCAACTAGGATCGTATTATGAAAAGTCATCAAGCCTTTTTACCGCCAATTACTCTTTTTTTATACAAGTTTATGGCTCGTAATGGGACTTTATGGTGGAAGGTATGGAATGTTCAGTGGTGCTTTTTGAAATTCTTGTAAGGAAATGGAAATATTTACATGCATCAGTTTTGCATCTTATTTGAATATTTTGTAACACGACTATTTTTCCGCATAAAGTCGCTCAAAGGGTTCACAGAGATAGATCGATCACTAGTGGATACGTAGACCTAGTGGACTAGTGGATAATTATGTGGATATGACTGATACTGAATGTCTTTGACGGATATTCGTGGATGTGTGGATATTATTGGACTTGCATACTTTAGGCACAGACTGTCGAAACTTATACCTCGGGTGAGCGACACCCTGTACTAAGGACCTAAAAAAAACGAATTATTTTAAATCGACAGACGTGTTTTCGAAAAACATCGGTTCACTTTGAATAATTACCCATAGGTTTCGAACTTTATGCATTCCGCTTTGTATACCGGCCGTAGCGGCATCAAATTTTAGTAAAGGTAAGGTAAAACGCGAAATAGAGAACGGAGCCACTTAAAATTTTATACTCTCTCACCCGCACACTCACCCAAGTAACATCAGACCAAAAGCAGACTATGCAGTAATAATGGCCGTAAGAGGGTAGACTTTCAACATACGAGTGCTCTCAGCGCCCTTACACCTCCGATAACCCGAACGCGTAAATTTCACAGTAATTCTTTATCATTCGGCCGGCTCAAGCGAAACCTGACTCGTCGATAGTAGTCGATACGTTTGTTCGGGCACCTCAAATGAGGACCGGTTGGCAACCAGTCACTAACTGTTTTCGGGTATTCTACTGGTCAGAATCAATCTTAGATACGTTTCGAATCAGTTGGAAAGTGGTCATGATTGTGGCAACAATTAGAAGATCTATTCTTAAGTTTTAAGCTCTCCTTAAGCAAACGGTGCAAACGGCCATAAGTAGCCCACACCGTAATTTTACG
Source organism: Salpingus planirostris (assembly GCA_949788335.1). Classification (NCBI taxonomy): domain Eukaryota; kingdom Metazoa; phylum Arthropoda; class Insecta; order Coleoptera; family Salpingidae; genus Salpingus; species Salpingus planirostris. The sequence goes on along the minus strand of OX460918.1, from coordinate 4,902,243 downwards.
TAAAATTACCGGTAAGATTGAAATTATGATAGTAATTTGGATTTGTACAAATCCGAGAACATACATCATTGAGTTAAAATACTGATAATTTTTAAGCGGATTAATCGGAGAAGATAACTCAACTTTATCCATATCTTTGAGTTTGGAATTTTTTTTCTTGCCTACCTGTTAGGTCAGGGTCAGGTTAGGTATATGCTGACAAAAATAACGACTGAATTACCAACTCACTGATTGATCAAGTTGAGTACGATTCCTGCCATGGCAGCTTTTTGCAAAATACGTGAAAAAATTGGGCTTTGGCTAGTAAATTTGAGGGTAAATTTACCGATAAAATTTCCATTTTAACAGTTTCACCGAACAGTACGTAGAATTACATAATTCTCCCAGGAATAATATTACGTTTACAACTCTAATCGGATGTCTTCAAAATGGCCGCGACAATGAGTTTCTGCCTTCACAGCTATCCCAGATATCAGTATTTTACTATAGTATGAATGTACTTGATCGATCACTGGCGTAAAATTTGTTAATTTTACGTAACTTTACCGTAATTTTACCATTTGTATAATATTACAACAAATCCCGAACAAACCTGATAACGAAAACTGTTTGTGCAGGGGCGGAGGACCAACCGGAGCGGCCTCTGAGCGCGGAGAACCTGCTGCCGGAGCCGAGCATAGCGTCGATGACGAGCAGCGCGGCGGCCGGCCGGCTGTCGTCCGTGCTGCAGGGCAACACGCCGATGGCGCCGCCGTCCAAGTGCCTGACCAGGCAGCAGACGTTCCCGCCGCCGCAGCCGTACGTGCGCGTGCGCTACATGTCCGCCACCGTCGAGATGTCCACCTGCACCGAGACCGCGCTCGAGGCCGACGGCAGCGCCCCCAACTCTTCGCGCGGCTCCCGCGAAAACATATCAGGCGCGCCCCAGCAGTACACGATCCCGTCGATAGCCGTGCTCAGCCCGAGCAACGGGCGGCCGCCCGATCTCGTGTGCGAGGCGATGGCGCCCAAGGCGGCGCACAAGCGCGAAACCGACCCGGGCGACAAGGACAAGGGCTGCAAGATGGTCAAGCTGTCCGACGGCGGGCAGACGAGGTACGAGAAGGAGAACGTCGACCCGAGGAGATCGAACGCCACGGTAAGGATTTGTTTAAATGAATCGGAAGGGGTCGCATTCAAAGTTCCAGTTAGCTAATCGGAAGTGAAAATACCGGGCCTAAATCTGAGAACCCTTTTCGTCTTTTTCCGGTATCAGGCGCTGTCACGGAGGAGAGGTTCCGCGCCGGTTTCGCTACCTCTAACCAGACCAGATGACAATATATCACCCGCTGGCGGGGGATTGTGTCTTTCTGACGCGCAGTCCTTGCGTAGGGGGTCTGTGCCAATTGAAATTGCTCATTATCGTAAGTCAGATCTACTCGTATTATGCATTATGCGACGCTTTAGAGCTGATTCCTCTATTTTCGAAATGTGAAGAAAAGCTCCCAGAATTAGCCTGCGTTTATTTAGTTTTGCCATGTTTTGCGTTATTTGCAAATAATGTTTGATGTTGTTGAGGACCATGCAACTTACTTACATTAGGTACCTATAATACTCAAGTACTTGCAGTTGCCGATAGTTTGAGGTTTCTGGAGGTGAAGAATTATGTTTTATAAAATGACCCAGTGGCAACAATAAGAAAAATCCTTTATTGTCGTTATCTGAGACGGGTTCGACGCTAATTATGATGTTTTTGCCATACAATGAATCCTATTTCTCAGACCGTACCTCGAATTCAGACACACATCCCAAATTGTCAAATTTCAGCCCATTATCCAAACGGGTTTACCCTATGTTTTTTCAGAGTTTTACACAGCAGGTACTATCGAGTGCAGTCCTTTTCCCCACCCTCTCACTTTCGCACAACGGAGGGACCCTCGCGCTAGAGCGAGAAGATGGGGAAAACTTTTGCACTCGGTAGTACACATTTTGAGGTCATAACGAACGTTTCCCAATTAATTCAGACTAGTTTTGAGCCAATTTAGACCTGTACAACAACATAAATGGATATCTTTACGCTTTATTGAGTGTGCATTGGTGATATTTACATTGCCACCACATAATCAACCGTAATAATTAGTCGTCCCTCCACTAGGCCATTTGACAGTTGACGGAAAACTCTTTGGCTTCTGTACCTACTGCCTTCTTTGAAGTGAGTGAATCATTCACATTTCATATTATTCCATATAATGAGGAAAAACAAATCATCTTCAATGTCAAAGCATTCAGTGGTTTTAAAACCTATCGATGAGCTCATCGCAAAACTGATTCTATTTTGGATTCTAAAGGCATCCTAGGAACCAAAAATAGGATAGAGATTTTACTTTAAATAAACCCCAAAATAGTATAAGTATTATACATCTAAGGACTAAACTGAATATCACCCCAGGGAAAAATAGGTAACTTTAGTCCCGAAGTCCATACGCTATTTTTGCACATCTTAGAAAGACATTCAGATATTGTATATTTAATCAATTTTTCCACTGATCTTACAATGGAATGGTTTGAAAATGACTGAATTTTACTTTTTATTGTATACTATTCTTTCCTTGGGAAAAAAGACACCTAGGTATGTATTACACCTTTTTTTACGAAAAATAGTCCCTCAAAAAAGGCACTACTGGTTACTTCAGTCCCTGAATTGCAAACACTATTTCATGTACCTACCGAAAAAAAAATAGCGACAAAGTCGAGGACAAAGTATGTTATCAGATGTATAGAAGATTTTAAATAAGTAATAAGACGCGCAGTGTATAAATCAATATCAAACTGTAAGTACCCAAACACACCTTCATGGGAGCTTTTTGCATTTTGAGAATAGAATTATCAGTCCATGTTCGTTTAATGTTGATGTTTTGCGGTACTCGGTCAAAAGTTGTGTACGTTCCTTTAGATTCTTATGAAGATGAAAATTCGGTGGAGTCGTCAGTCATCAACATAACGCCGGTCGAGCCGACGAGGGCGTTCTGGCAATACCAGCGAAGGGGCTCGGCCCCGGTCGATCTGCCGCCGCTGGTCGGCGGCGGCGATCGTCGCGTCGAGCTGGCCCAGCTGACGCGTCACACGAGCCTCAACGGCAAGTCGGGCAGGCGGAAGAAGCAGTTGCGCAGGCGCAGCTCGGGCGGGCCCGAGACCGTCTGCCTGCCGACCGAGTCCGAGACCTGGACCCGGCTGCTGTACCGGAGGTCCGAGAATTCCGACGCGCTGCAGGCTCGGCGAAGGGGATCACTGCCTATCGAAGTACTGACCGTCGGGCACTCCGGTTAGTGCACGCTCCCCCCACTTGCGACGCCGCCATTTTGACAGAACTGTCATCCGATATGGCGGCCCTGCAAGTAGCGCCATGACCGCATATGCAATGTCTGATTTCTTTTCTAGTGTTTTGACGATTGCCTCTATCGCCAATAGGGCTCTGGACGTCCTCGTCCAATGTGCAATAAGGACCAACATTCACACTGACTGACATCCATCTTCACTATAGTTAGTTAGCTCATTATTTATAATCATCAAGAAAAGAAAAACAAGCCAAATAATCATAAATGTTCTAGTTGTCACTATGATTGTTAGAATTTTTATGTTTTCGAACGCGCATAATAATTAGCGTATTATGTGACGATAGTTTGTTCTTCCTGATAGTAGAACGCTAGCACTTGTTTAAGTTATTTATTTTATTTTATTTATTGGGATTGCACACTACCTTGAAACCATTTTTAATACACTTGCGTGCAAAAAAATCGGCCCACCTAAATTTTTAGTGAAATTCAAAGTGGCGTAACTCCTGAACGAAAAGAGTAATTCCAAAAAACTTGGCATCCCTGAATAGCTACATTCTTGGGCTATCACCCGCCAGATGCTGTGTTTTATACAGGTTCCCTGAGTACGTTTTACAGGGTGTCACGTAAAGTTCTGCAAAAATGTTAAACTTTGGATGACCCCACGGTCTAGGAAAATGATGTAATTTTTTCTTTAAATAGTCCTGGGATATTGTTACACTCATATCTTGGAACAGCACTGGAAAAACCGACTCATTTTGTCCAACTACAGGGTGGCCAGAGAAAAACAATTTTTCGTGCCACCGTCATTTTAATACGACTAACTGATGTATAGGTACTTTTTGATCATTTTTTTGAGAAAACAAGTCCAAAAGTGAAATAAATAAATCAAATATTCAATATTTAATTAAAAAAAGGCATTTTCAATACTACCCCTTGCTCTCAAAACTTCTTGAATTCTCCTTGAAATGCATTTTTTCAAATTAAATATTGAATTTTTGATTTATTTCTTTCAATTCAGGCATCGTTTTCTTGAGAAAATGATCAAAAAGTACCTATGCATCAGTTAGTCGTTTTCAGATGACGGTGACACAAAAAAATGTTTTTCTCTGACCACCCTGTAGTTGGACAAAATGAGTCGGTTTTTCCAGTGTTGTTCCAAGATATGAGTGTAACAATATCCCAGGATCATTTGGAGAAAAAATTACATCATTTTCCTAGACCGTGGGGTCATCCAAAGTTTAACATTTTTGCAGAACTTTACGTGACACCCTGTAAAACGTACTCAGGGAACCTGTATAAAACACAGCGTCTGGCGGGTGATAGCCCAAGAATGTAGCTATTCAGGGATGCCAAGTTTTTTGGAATTACTCTTTTCGTTCAGGAGTTACGCCACTTTGAATTTCACTAAAAATTTAGGTGGGCCGATTTTTTTGCACGCAAGTGTAGGTACTTGTACTTTTTAATTCGAATTAATCTCAATAAGCCACGATTTCTTTATTATTGTCGTTTGGTTTTACAGCAAAACTGATCTGTGCTCAGTTTAGACAAATTGATTATAATTACAAAAGGAACGCTGTTTTCGCTATTAATTTTGTGTGCAATCTTGGTGAATTTGCGTATTATAGTGTAACGATTCAAATTTCTCTCGATATAAATGTAATAATAATGAAAAACGACTGTTGTAAACCCCAACAGGATGTTCGAACTCTATACTTTTTTATATATTTGTTGAAGTTTGCAAAGACTCGGCATGTACAGCGATTTGAAGATTTCAGTGACTTCTTTGATTACTGTACTGTTCGAGTCTTGTGCAGACGAGAGAGTAAAGTTTTTTAGTATACCGTACCCTATTGGAGCATTACTCAGTAATAACTGTTGAATGTGGTTCATTTTATAATGTGCTGTATACTGTCGTATGTATTTGTGGTAGGTCGTTGCAGATGTTAATAATCAAAAAAATAATAATCCATGATTTTTTGGAGGGATTTGTCGTGTCGTCGATTCTGCAAAAGTATCTCTAGATCGATATAAATAGGTTCTCATTATTACGAGTTAACTACTGGAAACATTTTAGGTAAACATTAGCGAACAATAGTCTGTCTCTCCTTTTCAAACACGTACCGTATTAACACATCCACTTTGCCTCTTCACTACTTCTGGTACCATTCGTTCATGGGATCAATGATCAATGTATTCAATTAAAACTAAAACAGACCATGACTATTCTACATACAAAAAAAACGCCTCTTGAGCGATTATTAGATGAATAACTTCTACATAATAATATTAAATAATAATCATAGGAGTGTATGTGTTAAATTGTACCCAAGATCAGCTAACCAATTCTCATCATCAGTACTATATGATAAATATACTTGTTACTTTGTTACTTACAAAGTCAGTGTCACTCAACTACGATCAAAGGAAACTAATTTCACTACTAACTGCTCTAGGACCACACAGTTGAACTACTAACAGGGTTAAATCATAAGATGTGTTTTCAATAAGACTGCTTAGAGAATGACATTAGGGAGGTATACAGACAGAGGGTTATAATAACCCTATTGTTACGCTTAATATCTGAGTTCAACATGAGTACTCATCGTTTGTGAAATGGTTGAAAAATAAATCCATGTTTTTCAAGTTAACCAGGAGTTGTCTTCTTTTATGCCACCCATTTAAATAGGAACAAATGCACAAAATGGTGTCTTATGAAAGTATTTTATTGTTCTGAAGTTTTTACAGAACTCGATAAGATTGAAAAATTAACGATTAGATTTAGCGACACGTTCTAATTCATCCTTCTTCTTGATAGCATAGGAGTTGGACGAACCCTACAAAGAGAAAGGCAAATATTAGCAAACAAAAAGAAATCTTTGCATCCCGCGCCATATTGACAGCTTTGGAGCCTACCGCAAAATAGCGGCTTTTCAATGAAAAATTGTAGCACACCTCACGTTGAAGTCTTTATAAAAAAGGCTTCTCTTTTAAAATAAGTGAGCGTTAATTTAGTCCTTAGCGAAACTGAACAATAATGAAAATTATATTGAGCAGCATTAGAAAGGACAAATTGAAAAAAATCTACTTGGTGAGTTTACCTTTGCGGCGTTGATGAGCTCATCAGCCAAACATTCAGCAATCGTCTTGATGTTACGGAATGCAGCTTCACGGGCTCCGGTACACAATAACCAGATGGCCTGGTTCACTCTACGCAAGGGCGATACGTCAACAGCTTGCCTTCGAACGGTACCAGCCCTACCGATACGAGTCGAATCTTCACGAGGTCCAGAGTTGATGATTGCCGTTACCAAAACCTGAAGACCAAAAATTACTGATTTAGACACTTCACAAGGTTCTATGAAGATCGATTTTCCCAATGAAATGTCAGTTATTTATTGTATAGCTAATTTATCAACAAAGTTTTTCTGAAGAGGTGTCAGAAATTAAATTAGTTTTATATCATCATGTGAATGCAATCATTCATTGTCCACTGAAATAAATATTCTGAGTTGGCATTTTACCTGAAGGGGATTTTCTCCAGTGAGCAGATGGATGATTTCGAATGCGTGTTTCACGATACGAACGGCCATCAATTTTTTACCGTTGTTTCGTCCATGCATCATCAAAGAGTTGGTCAACCGTTCAACGATCGGACATTGGGCTTTGCGGAATCTCTTCGCAGCATACCTTCCAGCCGAGTGGGGTAAATATTTAGCATTCTTCTCTTTGACGGCAATATAATCCTAGAATCGGAAGAGAGTACAGTTAGCAAGTTATTCAAAATATAGAGGCTGAAATTAGGCACAAGATGGAATCAAATCAGGTTTGCTAATAATTAATGATATCAACAAGGTATTTCTGAAGAGGTGTCAGAAAATATATTTACTCATCATGTTATGATTTATGGGGTACAGGGGAAATGAGGATAAACTTACTTGTAGAGACATATCGGAGACCTGCACATCATCACAACTCCACCGTCCAAATAATTTGATTTCTGGAAGTTCGGCCATTTGAGGGGCCAACTCGCCAGCGCGGACTTCATCGCTCCACTCCCCGTCCATGATTTCTGCGAAAATAGTGATCCGAATAAACATCCCTTTCGAAATAACATAACCTATAATTGAATTTTCATCAATTTCAGTTTTGTATGTATCACCAAAGATAATTCTGCCAAGAGGTGTCAGAAATAATAGGTATTTTCATCACATTATACTAGATTGAGCGAATTAAAACCGAATTTTAACATAAACCGTAAACCAACACGTGTTGTGGATAATGTTGCAAATTATCCCCTCAAAAGCTTAACAAGTCCCACAACTAATAAATTTTGGATTCGTAATAACATAACGGATAATATAAAAGAGTCTTACCACTGTTTTATTTGCAGTTTCCTTAAAATTGAAAGAAATTCACTGCTGTTCACGTTTGCTTAACACAGCAGCGCGAACCGGAAAGAGCCATCAAATGCAAAATGGGCGCAGCGGAAACTGTCAAAGCGCCATCTTTAATATCTGTCAAATTTTATTGTCTTTCTCGTTCTATTACATTGTTCAATTATGACTTCATCTTTCTTTAGCCGTCAAATCTAGTAACTTTTTCTATTCGTAGAAAAAGCGCGAGATTTAAATTTATTAAAAATTGTTCATTAAGATAATATTTAGTACGTAACCGTAATCTCCACTAGATTATGATATAAGTTATCAGATAGGTGTGCTCCGCTTGACTATTTTGCGTTGATTTGAATATTAATTGTTTGAGGGTTGTTTTCGAACACGGTTTTCTAGGGTCTTTTGGAGTTTGGTAAGTTAGCGATCTGTGCTGTCAGTCACAGTCGGTCAAATGCCATCTTGTCATCGTCAGTCTGGAATATTGTTGTGCTAAATTGTGTTTCTGGTAAATTTTGATAATATTCTTACCAAACGCTTCTAACAAACCGACATTCCACATGTTCATGAGCGTTTTGTCGCTCGCATTGCAAGTGTGCAACTTGCCATCCTACACAAATTGACATGACGTTGGAGGACCCGTTTTTTGTAGTCAAAGAGTAAGATTTTGTGCAGCACCAAACGTAAAAATAGCCCCCTTACTCATGATAACAAGTACCCCCCGCTTTTCGTTCATACCCCGAAAATAAAATGCACGTACGTTTTCCCACTTTACGACATGCATGATTTGACAATACGAATTTTTCGCTAGACAATTTTTTGTATTCCTGTGGTGATATTTATGTTATTGATCTACTTAATAATAGATTACAATCACGTGAATTATTGTAACCAACTTTTGCTCGTTTCGGACATGTTTTAGTGAAGTTTTCAAAGCTCTAAATAAGACTAGAGGGCTGTATCTTCGATGGACTGAACTTCAAGATGATTCCGCTTGCATTACCAAAGATGAAATAGAATGGACCAATACAGAGCTTAAAAACTCCTTACGTAGTATAGAATGGGACCTGGAAGACCTCGAAGATACAATTGATATCCTTTTTTAAAACAATAATAATTGTTCTCGTACAGTAGTAATTGCCTTAACTGATGAACACATATCGTAGAGAAGAACCCATCTAAATTTAAAATTGATAACAAAGAGTTAACCATCAGGAAGAATTTTATTGACACAACTCGTGAAGAAGTTAAGGTAACGTCACGTTTTATAACTTCTTCATCATTTACAATGTTTCATTTTAGTCTATGAAAGAAAAAATCACCATGAATCGAAGTCGAGATCGTGACCACACCGCCAGGCAGCCTCTCTTGGACAATAGTCCTGTCCGTGTTTTGAACAGCCATGGGACTACGAAATACTCCAAGTTAGAAAACGATTTGGACAGTCCCCAGAGGCAATTTCTGAATGATACTTTATCCCAGCAACAGTACATGACCAGGCAACAGGAAGAGCACCTGGAAGCCATAGGAGAAGGTCTGGGATCCTTGAAAACTGTGTCCAGACATATTGGAATAGAACTGGACGAGCAAGCAGGGTAATAATGATTCCTCGCTTTCTAATATCCAAATGTGTATGCTCTGTCAATATTTCACCATCAATTCAACTATGTTAAGAAAATATTTACTTCACGAAACTATTCATAGTCGTCATCATGATGCATTATAGAGTACTTGAATGATTGATTGTTACAGAATGCTTGATGAATTCGGTACAGAATTGGAAAATACCGACTCAAAATTGGATTCGACGTTGAAAAAGGTGGCCAAGGTGTTACACATGTCGAATGGTAAGTGGTGGTTCTGTCTTTATATCATTATATCGCAGTCTTTTGACCAAATTTTACTCTAGATCGTCGCCAGTGGACTGCTATTATCGTGCTATCTATCATTCTACTCATTGTGATACTTTTATTTACAATACTGTGATTTTGTTTTGGTAACTATTTATTGATATAGGGATTTTTGAATTAAGTACAAATTATTTATTTTATTTAATAATTTCAAGCACTTGATTTGCTCACGAATTTTGAGTGAGAAAACTCCATTCTGGAAAAATACCATAAACTCATAAACACATTACTTATAGAGTTGTAATTATAAATTTTAGCATACTTTAAAAATCTATCGTGCCATTTTGTACAGCACAACTATAAGTACCTAAAATTGATATAAAATTGTATAATTTTGAAATTTCATCATATTTAGCAAAAACATAATATTTACTCGTGTTGTAGTGATCGGAAGTAACGACTTGTTAGTTGGCACCTAATTTTAGATTGTGTAATTTTTTTATTTATTTATTAGAATGTAAAAGTACAGATGACAGGAAATTAAATGCATCATTATTAAATTTGCGTTTTGCTCAATAATTTTTCCCCTGAGGTTGAATACGTGAGGGTTTTATGTGGGAGTATATTTACATTGCATTTAAAACAGTAAAGAAACAATAAGAGTCCATTTATATTATCTCATTCAGAATTCACTTTCATGAACTTTTGAACTTTAAATTCCACCTAGTGTATCAGTCCATTTACACAAATGAGGGTGTAACGTTGCTAATGAATTTTTCACCCTAGTACAGAGTTACGTCAGTTTTCCAACCGGTGATTTATGCATACATCTCACCCGTATTAATAAAAGCCGTAATTAAATACCCACAGGAAATGTAGATATATCTGTTTATTATTGATTACACCATATTGTGTGCTTTTATGTTCGCGGAATTCCTGCCGAACCTCGTCGGGTCGTAGGAAGGACACGTTTTCGTGGTGATGAGGTTTTTTCAAACGAGAAAAGTCGTGGGCAATAACCGTATCATCGAATATTCCGAGAAAATTCCCACTACCAAATAATGATAATAATGAAAACTTGAAAATTGCAGAGATTGCATGCGATTGCATCCCGAATTCCGAACTCGTACATGATGATTGGCCTCGTGAAATTATTCGATATTACTTTTATCAGTTTTATCAGCGCGAATTAATTTGGTAGTCGTCGTCGCCTCTCTTATTCAGCCTTATGGCGCCAAGAGTTTTCAGCACACCCTATTGGCCGCATGTCGTTGGCGCTTCAAATTCATGAATAATGCATGGAAATCATTACATTTCTATCAACGGATGGCACGTGGAGATTTCGCAAATAACTTCATTCGGGTGTGTTATACGATATACGAAAAAAAAACATCCCTCCACCTTTTTCACCGCGTATATTAGAGACTTTTGTAATAATAACGAGATAAATGCGATTTTCATTAGTTGAGAAATGAGGGCAGAGGGTAATTTGCTTTATTAGTCATGCTGTTTTCTGAAAATAGGTAGCGATTTCCCGAAACTAAATATAGAGGGGTGATTTATCCCCAAATTAAACTTTGAATCTTAATCCGTTTGGATCAGATTAGATAATGTTTATTAATTATTCAAACAAGATAAGACTTTTTTTAAAATAGAAAATCCGGTGGTCGATACATTATTTATGTGTGGACATATTTTCCACCTTATGTCCCTGATGCAGAGCGTAATAAAGCGCACCTATCTTTATGGTGCGAAAATGATAAACAACGTGTCATTCGGTAGTAAATTATAATTTCCATACAATTTCCACAAACATGTACAAACGCTCACTGCATCATAAATAGAGAGAAAATGTTTATTCCCATTGAAGACCATCATGCTAAATAATACATTAACTGATGAACCTATTTTGAATAAAATTTTACAAAGCGGTTAAGTAAATTTGAGTGAGGTGAATGGAGCATTCAAAGGAAAAATATATCTTCCTTGTGATGCGCTGATTTATTCTTGGCAAATTGCCCAACGTCCCAAGTTGGGGTTATTCCCGGTCAATTCGATTACTCTTATGGGATTTAATTCGACATGATTGGGGGATGAATTCCGCAACTTTGAACAATATTCATCAATAATTAACAACTCGCATTATAGTGTAATTCTTTTCCTCAAATGCTAAACATAAAAATGTAACGCAAATACAAAGTCGGTCTGAATTCTCGAATAATCCTCTCAGCTTGGTATTCCCGAAATTCCCTCGTATACATTGAACAACTCGGCAATAAAAGTGAAATTCTTACACTCCACTGGGAGGTCGGTTACGATGGCATATAACATTTCGTGTAATATACCGTGAACTCGATTCACGCCGCAAACATGGCATAGGCGATGAAACTCGTTCGGTGTAAAGCTCAAAATGGTGACACAAATTTTACACTTTGGTACATTTAGAAGATGAACCGATTGCGCACCCTCTCTCCTCTCTTCGGCTTAAAATTGACTCATTAAATCACGTTTTAATAACTTTACGGTTTCACGGTTATATTGCTTTGTTGGAGAGTAACGACCGATAACCGTATTAAAAGTGTTAAAGTCTCGTTATTTTAAAGGGAACTTACCGAAGTTACGTTTTCTGGTGGAGGTTTTATTAAGCGATAGGTGCAGCTATTATACTAACGACTAGCCCGGCGCATCCACCATTTTGCTCCGCAACGGAGATTGCAATTCCCAGAGATGATCATGGAATAAACCTCGGCGTGATCGATAATAACGAACGATTTCAATTAACGAATTCGCTACATATCAACAGACAAAGTAAATAATTTCCGACGTCTCATAAAACCGGATGAAATTTCTTCCCATCATCCGGTTCCATTATTAAATCCGTCGAACGGGAAACTAGACTGAAGAGAGCAGTCGGATCGAATTACTTTAAATAGGGTTTTTTTCAGCGGCAACAATTTAATTAACCCGGCTATAAATCACGTCGAGGATCCATTATTTGCGCGCTTTCAGGGGTTCGAGCGTTTAGGCCGAAAGGGTGATAGATTTAGCGTTGACTGGGAATTTAAAGAGTTTTTTTAACGTTTGCGGGTATCGGAACGTCCCGAGATTGAGTGGTCCTGCAAAGAGCACGGAAAATAGAGGAAGAGTGGGAAGATCGTCCGCCAGGACGCTGCATGGAGGCAGTTGCGTCGGGTCGTTTGGCGTCGTCTAATCGCACTCCGCATGTAGGCGCGTTAACAAACAACTTTAACCGACCCCTCACAGTTCTCACAGAATCGCGGAAAAGCGCACAAACTCAACCGGACACAGTTCTGTTAGTGGTTTTTGTGACATTTTCGGCGTCTGTACCGCACGAATCGGACCACGTTAAATAAGGTACAGTCGAAAATTCTCCATGTAATTTTTTTTTAACCTTTCTCTCTCTTTTTGCTTTGGCGGTTTAGGAAACTGTCTATCGAACTATTAGTGTAACTAGAACTTTGTAAATTGATGCCGATCGCATCTTCCTAGTTAATTTTAATAGAGGAACGCTTCACGGCGGGCAGCAGGAATTCGATTTAAGCGCATTAAGCTCACTACGAAAGTACGAACGAAAAAAATCAGCTGGATTATTATAATCTTCGTATCAATGGTGTTTTCGCCAGTCAACGGCCTATTTGATAAATTATGTTGGGAGGCAAAAAATTCTAGATGGACGTGCCCACATTCCTGAAACTCATTTTTAATAAATCCCATTATTTCGTGAAACTCACAAAAGCGGCGTGGGCCCTTTACTCGGGCGACTCGAGTCCTTAAAAACTTTTAAACGTGGAAAAAGCTCCGCTGAAATGATTAAGTTTTCAGTCGAAAGGGATTTCGGTCCGGCTTCCATCACGATGATGGTCTTGAGCCGTAATTTCAGCGGTGCTCCTGAAAATTGGCATCACTTTAGACGTTCCGTGGCTTATTTCGTACGCCCGATTATATCTCCGAGACATCTTTCTCATTTACCGACTGAAACAGGACATGCCACAAACAGACACGAATCGATCCTCCCTTTTTCGGCCTTATCGGTGGCCTCGAAACGTGAATAAGGGATAAATTCAATGAGGGGTAGGTGTAGTCGCGGCTTCTTTATCGGCAAAGATGCTTGTGCAGTCTCTGACAAAGGAAGGGAAGTATGCGAATGTGATGCCGCGAATTTTTCCTGGCATTCATTCGTCCCGGTAGATTGCATTCAGGCGATCCATTGATGAAAAGCTTGCATCAAGTTAAATGCGTTTCGAGTGCGAGGGGTGTGCGTATTTTTGCACCGCTTCACGTGGGGGCCCATCACGTCGACGTTCTGTTCGCGGTTAATTGGATTTTTTCTACAGTGAGTGGAGAGGTGACTTTGTTCCTGACAGCGGACCAATCTCGTTTGCAAACCCCAAATGACGCTGTTTGCAACTAAATAAATTGATTAACTCTAAACTACCCACCCCGAAGGAGAATTATAACATCCCATCAGCTGGGAACTTTTTACAATTGGTGCCCCTGTGCGTCACTACCGAGAAAAGCTCTGAGCTTTTTCGCTATATTCAAACCGTCGACGCTGATTGTAATTGTGCAGTCTTCGGGTTAAATTACGACTTTCCAGGTTAAAAAGTCTCAAGAACTGACAGAGAGAAAATCGTTGGGGTTGAGCTACACAGTCTAAAGTCGATTTAGATCGGCCGCAAAGACTATTCGGGTTCCCTCTATCTGAGGACATTTTCACATCTTGAGCGGAATGTGATGGCCCTTTATCTTGTCGAATGTCGTTTGTATGGAGTCGTAACTTCACCTTTCGTTTTTCTTGCTGGATACCCCAAATCTTAAAATTATACACACAAAATGGCACGAGTTTATGTTCGTTTGTATTCATTGCGGATTTGGAATCGGGCCCGAATGAAATTAAATTATATTGTCTCCATTTTTTAATTAGTTTACTCTAATTAAGATAATCCTTGGAAGAATTAATTACCGTAATTAGTTATTTCGATTGTTATAAAGTGTCATCAGTTTTTTCGTGGTTACCATTTATTATCAATATTGGCGTGCTCATACCATCAGGCACTTCAATTAATTAACTTTGCAATTAATAAAACAGTAAACTGATATGCATCGCGTACTTGTTTTTGTGTGGAAGTTGATCAATAATGAGTAGCGATAGCTTTATTAAAAATTCGCATACCTATATCGAACTAGGGTGTTTTTTATTCGGTGAAAAGGCGGAAATATTCGGGAAATCAGTTTGCGAATTTTACGGGGCCGACACCTTTTCCTAATTCGATAGCGAATTCTCTTGGGTTCTGATTTCTCGCCTGTTTCCTCGGCATCATCCATAAACTTCGAGTCCTCACATTTCCCTACACACCTACGTGATGCGTCGAAAACGAGTCTCTTTTTATTGTACGTTCATCCCTACGTAAATAATCATCCCAGGAGAAAATTAAACGGATCCTCATCATCTTGTTTACATCCTTTTAGTCCCCTCAATGACACAATCTTATTCGCACGGATTGAATTCGAATCGTGTGCAGTGCAAGTGCATGATCTTAAATGCCATAGTGGTTTAATGCACTTCAATCATGATTAGTCTCATGGCAAACAAATTGAATCGGCGGTAACTTCTTAATTATCCATTTAATATCTTAATCAAACATAGAAAAAAGACTTCCAATAAGTAACTGCGCCGATTGATATCTTATAATAAGGAGGGTGATCTCAAGTCGAGACCGAAATGGGGGTGGAAATTTCCGATCGAAGAATATGTGCGAGTTAATAAGATAATAAAATGCCATAAAAAACCGTTCAGAGGGAAAATTTTATATCTTTCTATAAACTGTCAGTTATAATAAGCACGAATGGCCTTAGCGTTTGCGTATCGATCCCGCCTAAACAATGCGTACATCTACATATTTGCAACTGTGGAATACAAAATTCCAACTGTGTCTTAGCGGTTTCTATCGTTTCTAGTTTAAATCACGAGTCCCGTTCGAAGTTCAGGAGGGCTAACTTTATTATTTAGTTATCGTCGGCAATTTCGTCAAAATGAACAATTTACTTCTCGGCGAGCTTAAATTTTCATTATTTTGTTACATGACCTCATTAAAGATTTAATGGAAACGGGAACTCTGTTGCATTAGAAGGAGCTGATTAGCGTTCGATGCGCATTCTTAGTTTCTTATTTGCGTAGTTGAACACAAAAAGGATGATGCTGATGATGTTCGATTGAACTCGAGGAAATCCTTAATTTCGGAGCCTTTCCGACGATTGGATCAATTTTCGATATCTCATTATTCTTATAGGAAATCATTAGAAGGAATTTTTTGCTCTTCTGATGCTCATTATTATACATCATATGTTTCATTTTGGTTCACAGATCGCGAATTCATCAAAAGTGGTCGAGAAGCGTATTTCATGTCGTAACTCCATTATGAAACTTTTCTCGAATCACATAATTTTAATCCGGGGTGAGACGAAACGAAGTCAATTAGACGAAAATCGGTTTTAAATTGAATTATTTCACTGGAAATTCCATTTTTGGAAGTTAATGATTATTTATTATGACAATTCAGATCTACAGTAATTCAATTTTTGCACAAACAAAGAGATTTAGATTGTCTTATGGGAACACCCGGGATTTAATTAAAATCATCGTTAGGCTAGAATGATGTATGGATTCTTCCGACTATGTCTGCGCCGACTGGTTTGAAGAGGTAATGAAAAGTGAAAACTCCCTTTGCATTCCAGAAAGTTCCATTTTCAGTGTCAACGACAACATGTGAATTTGTTACATTTCTGAAGAAAAAATTCCTGGCGAAATTAATGCCCCCGTCGCCGGGTTTTCATATGGCTTTTGCAGCCTGAAATTGACACAAGTTTAATTCGAATTACTCCGAAAGCTCGTTACCACATTCGTTAAAACTTTCGTTTTCAGCTTTCTTCAAATACTTCTTTTAGGCAACTTATGTGGGTAACGGCTGGCCAGTCGGTATAATCACATTATTTTACTTTTAAGCCCCCTATTCGAGTATTTTTTTGTAGCCGTTTTTATACTAAGAGAGTATGAACGCTGACGTTAAATTAAAACTTTACTCTTTGTAATGCCCTAAGCTTATTATTATCGCCGTTTCCTCCGGCTTCGTCAGATTTATCTCCCTTGATTTATAACTCCAACAAAGCGTGAAAAAATGTTTGAATTGCGTATTGAATTTCAGACAAAAGTTATTTCGCGGCGATTGTGTGTGATAGCGTAATAGTTTAATTGAAGTACTAATGGTGACGAAAGATACTGTTTTTCCAATTTTGGGTATTATGGTCGATTTAAAGATTTTGGCTGTAGATGGCCAGCAAGTCCCAAATGTTTATCTTTTCTACATCTACAGTTGTTTATCTGCTGTCTAGTTTGAGAAATTACGTACGTATTTGCGGTATTTCTAACCCAAAACGAATAGTGAATTAATGTGCACTAGAAGCGGTCTCATATCGTATCGATACGCGTATCTTAATGAGCTCAAATGATACTCAAATAGAAAAATGTGTTTTATTATATGTCATTTACATAAAGCTTCAGCTTTTATCAAAGGACAATTATTGTATTTGGGAACTTTTCGATAAAATAAACAAATTCGATAAACATCAAGCTTTTAACCGGATTGCAGACATGAAACCGAGCATGAAACCTATAATTACGGCGCCACAATAATAAATAATCAAAATGAAAAAATATACAACTTCGTAAATTCATTCATGTTTAGATCAATACATAGTTAGTTTGTTTGTATGTGACATAATCCCAACAAATGCGGTAATTAATCGCATTACGTGCGATCTGCATGCTACTACGGATGAATTTCTGCCGTGACTCTAGAAGCAGAAATTGACTAGTAAGACTGGTTGGATTCCAACTCAATTTTCTACCCATAGAGTTTACATTGAAAGTCGCAGGTGGTCTAGTCAGTCTAGAAGACTTTCTTTTTGTACGAACAAGCTCTCGGATAAGCTGCATCATTCAAGACACTTTTCCACATCCATTTTCTGCATAGAATCGATTCGTTCATATCCACAAAGTGCTAAGAGATACACAACTCAATGAACAAAATTGTAATGAAGCAACTTTTCTCATATAGGGATTGATATAAAAATTGTAAGTATAAAAATAGCAGTTCTGTTGGTTTGATTGTGAAATGTTCAACCTCATATCAGAGTCAGACCCTGCTCAAAAGAACTTTCGCAACTACAGTCGCTCACATAATATGACATCCGCTTTCGGGTTAAAGTTCGAAAATAATGTGCAGTAAAGCCAACAGAAACAGAAATGTAATAATTCTCATTCAGCATCAGGGCATTAATCTAATTTAAACTGGGAGTTGCAAAACCTAGGTATCTCGGTCAGGGGCGTTTTGAATTTCAAAGTCACCTCAAATTATGCATCCCGATTTTGCTCATTCAAATATGTGCCTCTTATTACCATATTCCTATATCTTTTCTACTTCGCGAGTTGTTGCAAAATTTAAATACGAGGATAATTGTATTGTAATCGCGTCATTCATAAGCGAGAGATTTGTATTTAACAAACGCGATTTCTAGGATTCTTTCATCTTTTCTCAAGATGCGGAAGCTTCGAGCGGAAATTATTATGAGGATTTGGATTTGATCCACTCCATCAATAAGTGCTTTTATTGGGGTTACTGAACCTGAGTCCTGGGGCTTCGAAAATTTCTCATATTTACCTATTTGTAATATTTGAGAAATATGTTTCATTATAGCGTGGTTGAACTGAGTATCTATTAAAAGTCGTGGAAGTGAAAGATTGTCGTTTTTCCCAAACGATAAACAAGGCGTTTCGTGGCAAATTCCATTAGTCAAGGGCAGAGCCTGGTCGTCCCGGCTCTATACTTTTCAACTCGGCTTCTATCCATTTGAAGTTGAGGGATGATGCTAATGTACCACCATCGCATAATGAATTACAAACATGAAGTATTAAAAGTCAATATTTGCATATTCATTTCTTTCGACTTCATCTTCCGGAATTTCTTACCTTAAACAAGAACTAGAACTCATTCAATCTCATTAAACCCTCCCAGAATAATATTGTTAATAAGGGTTTTGCGAAGAAAGTGATGAATTGGCATTTCGCTCCAAGACAAGAAGAGAAATTTGTTTCGGCATATTGAGAGCTTTTACTTCGGTTTGAATTTCGCCTACCAATCTGTGAGGAATTATTATCATCATTGAAAAAGAGCAATTTGAATTCGTTAATGGAAGGGAATAAAAGGACACGAATTCATTCATCTCCCTGATGACAATTTGAAACGGTCGAATCGTGCATTCCGTCAAATTAATAAAGTTACCCTCGAATGGCCCGCGACTGCTCTTATAAACCCCGTTCCCATAAAAATCCTTTTCCCCCGTTATTCCCGATGCGAATATGTGGTGGGTCGTTTGCAATCTTTCCCTCTAGAAATTTATTTCGCTATAAATTTAACAACTCGCCCGGTTTTAATGGCTCTCTTGTTCGGAATCATCTTCAATTACGTAGCGATTCCTGGGGCATATAACTACACGGAATCCGTTTTATATTCCATCCACATCCCGTTATTCCACGATCCAGGTAGGATCAGATCGAGGCAAGACTAATACGATAATTAATTCTTTCCGTGCATCCGACACCCCGATACGCGCAAACAAAGCCTCCCGGAGACCCAGACGTTTGCCCTCGCCGCCCCCTTTCACATCAAACAAAACAGCATGATGAAGGAAACAGATAAGAAATTGCTGCCTGTACTTTGCTATACATCGTGATTTATTTCCCGGACTAAAACATCTTTGATAAGGGTTGCGATATGATGAAGTGGTCCAGCCACAACATCCATTCATCAATTTTTTTTCCCAATTCTGAAATAATAACAATTCCCGGACAATTAGTGCGGACTTCATTATCAGCAATGATAATTGCGATGCAAAATCGTCGGCGAACTGCAAATTGTCACCGGTTCTTTGACTAACGAATCGTTCATGCGGACGAATTCGGCACACTTCGGTAAAGTGATAACGGAAAAATGTGATACTCCCCAAGCTCCCGGCACTTTGATGTCAATTTGTACTTGCTGAAATACAATTTGTGTGTTTCAGAGGTCCATTCGGATAATTGGACCAAACGTTTCTGATAGACTTATATAACGCCAGAAAGTTAAGGCCCTGTCATTTGTAATTAGATATTTGGTCGCTCGAACGTACTTTGACTCTAAATATTCGCATTAAAGTGTGAACTAAAAGTTTCGGACGACAAAGTGCGGACCGTAAAAGCTTATGATCCGATGTTCCGGAAACGCGGAATGAACCTGGCGCAGGATAACCGATCCATAGGGAATAATAATTATCGAGGGTCGACGTCCTCAAATGTTCCCTCATCTACCGACTTCCGTAATATCAGAGTTTGGAAAAGTACTTTCCGCGCATACCTATCACATAATTATTGTCGAAAATTATTCCATATACTGACTGTATTAAAATTGGCAATTTCCTGTAAAATTCCGTTCATTAATGGAAATTGAAGGTGGGATGAGCCATACAAGCATGAAATCCACTTTTCATCACCCAACTCGTATACCTTTGAGAAGATTCTGTCCCTCAAAGTCGTATAATCAAAATGTCCGCTTTGAAAGCGTTACAAAATCAGTTTTCTTTAAGTAAAACCTTTTCTGGTCGTTTCAATCAGATTGAGCTCAATAGTTTATTATATCTGGAACGTAATAACTCGAAAAAGAATGCTAATGAAATCGGACAGCCACGGTTTAGGGCGCATTGATTGATTGTTCCTGAATCAAACTCGACAGATTTATCACGTCCCCCTTTTAATGATGATATTACGGGTCAGGTAAAAAAAACCATTAACGGTTCAAATGGTTCGAGTTTTCAGTACCTCTCTAATGCGAGAATCGATTGAATACTTTTAGTGGAGACCACCTTGAGGGGGTAGCTTTCCGTTTCACGGTTCAAACGCTTTATTGTGTCTGCCGTAGGTAACTAACTCAATTACCTAACGCAGAAATTAGTTTGGAGCACACCTAAGTTGGTAATTCATCATTGTTTAATGACTATAGAGCGAACACGTAATGCCAAATATGCCCACATCCATTCGAGACACCTTTTCTCTAATTCGTGCCGGCGCTGTCAAGAAAAGACGACTACTTAATGTAATTCCGCACAAATCCAAAACTGGGACAGCAAAACCCGCCGTAACCGCTTTACGTTCCTTTTATTGTCCCTCCCTGTCCAAAAGCCAGTTTCGAAATTAGTAGTTCCGTCGCAGAATCGCACAGCGGGTTTGCATTTTGTTAGTGGATTAGTCATCTAACGAGTTCGCCCCTGTATCCGGAGAGGGTACGGCCTATCTGCCCAGGCGATGTTGGTAGTCCTGTAAGCACTACCTTTAATGGCTAGTAGCTTTCCGCTTTTAATTAGCTTTCAGGCATTAAACTAAAAATGCGCGGCGACTGGTTATACGCAACAAGTATCGGAAAAATTCCGCTTTATCGAATCGACGCATCACCATTATGCATCCCTTTTTCCGGATTTAAATTCAATACGATTATTTTATTCGTAAATAAATCACGGATTCATTGCGTTTCATGCCTTTTTCGGATTTTAGTAATGGGGTTCGCACTCCCGCGAACGGTGATGAATGCAGAATTTTACATGTGGGTCCCTAAATTTGTACTTATCTGCATGTGACAGGGATATCGGCCTCCGAATCAGTCATCATCATGCTAATGTGTAAAGCAATCACGTTCACAACCCACCCACCAGATATACGTAAAATCCTGCCATCCTCACGGCCTTGTCAGCTTCCGATCGATTAAAAGTGCTCATTCGTTGGTGCCAACATAATGCATTACCCCGAAACTGTTCGTCTTGACTGGATAAAATCGCTTGAAATCCGAGCCGAACAAATAGTAATTTGCAATTTCTTCCTCGTTGGGTTACACTTATTTTCGGTCGCCATCAGTGTATTTATACGCAATCAATGTAAATATACTTAACGGGGTAATGAAACAAAGAGCCGAGATTCATTTAGATGGGACCCTCGCTTGGGAGTTATTTGTTTAGGAAACGGATTAATATTAACCGAAGGTAAACTCAACTTTGATCGAGGGATGGAACGATAAACTATGTAAGCTTAAAAACAACCACTAGACTTTCTCCGTATAACATGCATTTTCCAAGAATACTTCCTTTTTCTTGGGGTGTCTCCGATTCCAGTCATGTCTACATCGGTCCGTGTCGCATTCCAACAAAGCATCAACAGTTAATCCTTAAATACGAACGACTAATCTTCATTGTGCCACAGGGGTGGCGTCTCGGATAAGGATAACAGGTCAACGACTTCCAAATTGGGATAAACCGTGAACCACTCCTCTCATCTTTGTTCCCGGGTAGTTAGTACGGCTCGGTGATTGGAAAAAATCCTCGATTCGTAAAAATCACCCGGATTCTGGGGATAATTGAATTATCTCAAGTGGCATCACAACAATTGAGGGCTATGAATCTAGTTAATCATTGAATTATGCATCAGCCAAAGCTTACGTACACAGATTAACGTAAGTGCCAATTATCTAAATCTCAGTCTCGCTTCAAACAGGCGATGTCATCCTAACCTGAATAAATCCCAACAATATCAATGTGCTCCAGTTGGTTTTCTCGTAATATTTATAAGGAGATTAGGGCATGATGAGTGCAAAAGGGCATTCGAATCACAATCCAGAAAGATAACGCAGTTTCGCTACAATGTCCGATGGAAAAGCTATTTCAACTGGATTCCAATTTATTGTACCTCCCCCGGGGTCTAACCCTTAATAAAGTTTTCTCGATTTTACTTAGTCCGCAAATCTCTGCGGTGAACTATAGGCTAAAATCTACAGATACGGGACCATTTCCCAGGAGGTATTTCATTTCTGAATTTTAATATGTGGCATTATTTTGATAATGGCAGGAGATACAAAAGGGTTCCGGTTGAGGCGGTATATGGCAGCAATTTATTCTTGCCCGGCGCATCCGCCAACTTTCATCAGCATTCAGAGCGATCGGTAGGACGAATTAGAATTCAACTCGCACTGAAATTCAATTCATGTTTGCCTGATCGTGTGATTTAGGACGGAGTCTATTTTAATTGTGTTGCGGAAATTTCGATCCTTGAACAGATAAAATCTTTCGGTTTCGTTGCCAAACTCAGAATCTCGTAACGTGTCATAGTGTGACCAGACTTGGAATTCTACTTACAAAACCTTTCTCGTCACTTTCCAAAGGATCGAGGGGCAACAACCGAGTTTTACGCGTCGTTGTCATCTGTCGGATTGCTCATAAATATCCCAGCGCATCCACGATAATCCATCCCGTTGTCGTAGATGAAACCGAAATGCGTCTTAACTGAAATAGTTTTGTAGCGACAAAACACGAATCCGAGTCCTTGTCGCGGAAAATGTGCAAGACAACGCGACGGCTTGGTGATCCTAATAAATTGTTTCCGGGAGAGAGTTGCGTGATCCTTCATCATTGTCTGACATATTAATTTTATACTTCAAGCCCATACAACGGCTCTCCGAATGCGATGAGAAAGGAAAGAATTTGCCGGAAATGAGAGATGACACCAATGCGCCCTCGTAAAAGATAAATTTGATGAGGTTCGTATAGTCTCGAGATGAACTTTCCGGATTCAATTAAATCCCACTATTTCGCAAAGTCTGCGGTAACTGACTGATGGTTTATCGAGAAAAAAACTCTGTTCCAAAGCGCCTTCAGAAAATTCCACATTGTCCTTGACAAAGAAATTACCCAAAGTGGCGGAAAAGAAAAGCGTAAGTAAATTTGAACAGAATTGTGGCAACCTTTTCGTCTTGCATGGGTGCAGGAATATTGGTAAAGTGATATTCGATTATTACAGTCAATATTTAATTAAAGGACTTAAACTTGGAAAGCTCGAGGTAAATGCAAAGCTTGCGCGGTATCCTTGGTCCCGGCACGTACGCTTTGACTCAATTTTGGTTTATGTGTTTAGTATTCCTCGGGTCGATTATTGTATTGATTACGTCGCTCATTAAATCGGTTGATTTTCTCGCAGAAAAGTTACTATTATTTATGACTTTTTTCACGGAAAACTATTAAGAAGAATCAATCTAAAAGACTAATTCGACCTACAGGAATCAGACACTGACTGATAAAACTGAGTTTTGAAATTCAGTTGGGTCATTCTACGTCAAATCGTCAGCAAAATGAGTCGATCTCAGGGATTTGACTCATTGTGTAATATGTTGACATTGCAGCCGCATTTTCAAGTAATTTTCGTGAAGTTTTGTTTAGAATTTGTGGAATCCACTAAACGATTTTTGCCAAAATTTTCCATAGAAAAACGACTAATTTCACAAAATTCACAAAAGTCGCCGAAAACTTTTCTGGTCTACTAATGCCCAGGAATCAAATTTCGCCATTATCAGTAGTAATAACGAATGCACTGAAAATTACTCCTGTTTTTAAAATTCGAAATAATACTAATACGTGTGGTTTTTGTTATCTGTCCATTATCTGCTGTCTATGAAATTTTGACCCCTGCGGCGCTTTTCTCTTCTATCTACGTTCATATTGATCTAAGACAGGCGCCGAAATTGGTCCCTCGCGCACAAAATGGTCTAGATAATTTGCATTCTGAGACTCTGTGATTCTGAGTAAAGTTATTGAGAAATTGGTCGAAGTATTTTGAATTCTGCGATGCCATTGGTCGAAACATCAAATATGACAGATAAAAAAAAAATTCATGCCATATTCATGCCAAAAATTTTTCATCATTAGAAATTTGGAAATTTGTGAAACCAAAAATAGACTTGTTCATTTACTTATGCCTTTGACATTGGCCGAAACATTTGAGAGTTATCTTCACAACCAATCAGAAATGATAACTCCAATTACTATCCCTATTTTGTCAAAAATTTTCCAAAAATTCGCCAAATCCTCCCCATCTGCCAAATTCGTCAAATACTCGATTCTACAGGACTACCTCGATGATAAGTGATAGTTCTGTCCGAGGTTCTGTCTCAATTTTCTCTTGTGCGCTGGAAAATTCGCATGTCTCAGCATTGAGACATTGAGACTCGTTCGTTGGAAAGTGCGCCAGAAAATATCAATCAGGGCCGTGATCACGGTAACCTCTCTCCGGGTTTCCCAATAAGAGCGGCCAATAACGCGTCGCCGCTGGAGGAGAGCGCAATAACGCTACAGGAGCGTCTGTTTTTTCTTGCAGGCGGCCGAGAACGTGCAATGCCCTGCAATGTGGAGCTACGTGATGGCCGCCGCCAGAGGTGACCCCCGCCGGCGCCCCGGAGCCGTCTTCACCGTACAGTCCGCCGGCAGCGCGGCGGGCCCCGGCCCGTGCAGGGACGGCCTCAGCTGCCGGTACCCGGCCGCCGTCGCCAACCACTTCAAGCCCGACGCCTTCCGCCGCCACCGCGGCGACGCCTTCGCCAGGGACGGCCTGTCCAGGGACGGGTCCAGGGATGCCCTCGCCGAGGTGCGCGTGCACACGCCCCGCTCGGAGCGCTGCCAGAGCCCCAGCGAGGCGCCCCTCAACCGGCCCCTGCAGGTATGTGTGTTTGCCTCGGGTAAATATTTGCGCGTTTTCGCCGAACCGAATTCGCGGCTGCCTCTCTCTTGATGATGCGGCTTGTCCGCAGGTCGCCCGAAGAGCGGGTTGACGTTACCGGCCCTTCTGGCTTCTCGTGAACGAGCATGCGGAAAGCCGTAAAGTTTAACGAGAAACGCTCGCTGTTTGCTTAAATTACGGACGGGCTGACAGGTACAGCTGTTGGCACTGCGGTAATAGCTATTGTCATAGGCAAATTTTGATCGAAATATGAGGAAATCTTTGGTCACATTTTTTCCGGTTGGCCACAAAAAACTGGCTCCAAGATAGGTCAAGAGTTACCAAAATTAATAACATGGGATTTAGTTCTTTTACACCACGCCACCAATTTTATGGATTTTGAAGTAAAATTCCTGGTGTAAATCTTTGCAAATACAACCATTTATGTCCAATTCTCAAATTAACCAAGTCATGTCCTTCTAACAAACCCTATGGTAACAGTTTCAAATCCGGTGAAAGTCTCCAAAATCACTATTGTTAATTGTTACTCAAAAAAAGTATTGAACGATTGATTTTGCTCAAAAAAACACATTTAAGTATCTGTTTTCAGTGTAGTTTTTTGTGTATTTTTTTAACTTTTTTGTCTTCACAAGGGACTGGTGATCTGAAAAGAATGAAAAATCCCTTCCCCCGCATGTGGATCAGGGTATTTTAAAGCAGAAACTACTGTTCATCACGATTTCCATGAAAAAAAGTTGTTGTGATACGAAATAATTACCCCAATTTTTCTTGCAAACGAGTGTCTTGCTTTCGACGAATGAAATATCGTTTTTTATTTTCCATTTGCTTTGCAACGACGTTACTCCGAATCCGAGATTTACAGATATGTTACAAGAACGGAATCTGAATACAAATAATTCGTCCGAATGGTATAAACCTGGATCAAAATGTCTGGAAGGTCTGCCGTATTACGAAAGAAGCTACAACGTGTCTGCATTCCCCTATTATATTGATGACTAAAATACGAGACTGTATATAAGATGAATTCTGAAAGTATTCAGGTATTTATTACACAACGTTGTCGATATCGGTGAATTCTTCACATGAAATAAAGTTTTTTCCCACATTTCGGATCCACTCTATCCTGTCTTTAAGAGGTCTCTTGACATCGTTTTAAAGGGAGATTTCGTGTTTGCACCAGTAACAATGTTATGAAAATTACGCTTAAAGCAGAATAAATCGGTTGAATGTCTGGCCAGATAATTTCGGTTCGGGTAACCGAAATAAACGATCCCATCAAGCCGCAGCCAAACGGTTCCCAAATTAATCCCGTGAATATCGCGAATAAACATAACAAATCGCCCCAAGAGTTCACTTGAAAAATTGTCTCATAAATTCAGCAAAATAAATATTATACATGCCCCGAAAATCCGACACCACTGCAAATGTGTTTTCCACTTTCCTCGTCCCGTTCTCGCTTATTCATCAGACATATAAGAAAATATTTTGCCGACGAGTTTTGAGGAAAGTGGGTCGTTCGACTTGGACGAAATTAGAAGACATAATACGGCGAATCTTCCCAGAAATGCGTTCTACGTCATTAGGACTCTTTTCCGTCCTGCAGGACGATTAAGCCAACTTAATATTCTCCTTGCTCGCTGCCTGTATGTATTCGAAACGATTTTGGTGACACAAGTATATTTAAATGGAGACCAATACAATTAAGTGGATTCTGGTACGTGAGGCCATTAAGAGTCGCACAAACAAAACGTGCCCGCAATTAGAAATATATTAGCCCGCACGTGATTCACACACTCATGTCAGTTCGAAAAGTTTTTGGCCAAGTGCGGGTGCAATCGCTTTCGGTTTTAGTAATAATATAATATGTGCGACTTCTCGAAACTTTGCTAATATATCATCTCTGCGAGTTACCTACGAGTTTCAAAATCCAACACACCATGAATGTTTCGGTATTATGACACGAAGCTTGAGAATAACGAAATGGTTACCGTTAAGTTGAGCATTTCGGATGATGAGCAAGTAAGTGCCAAAAATATCGGTGCTGAAATAAATTACGGCCCATATTTCTTTTCTAAAAGCAATATTGGCTAGGTATCTCACCGTTACAAGTTTCGCGCTGTTGTGTATGTATCGATTGCCGCATCCCTTAAATGAAGCTCGCCATTTGTGACATTTTCTAACTTTTAACGCAGTTTCCAAAGTATTCAGTAAAGTTTGTCGCTTCCCAATTCATCTTTTCGACAAGCCGTTCTCTGCTAGATAACGATGAAGAGATTATCGGTAAAACGTTAATTCCTCGCCACTGCACTGTGATGTTTTCTACGAGCGAATTCATACGATATGTTAATGTTTTACATAAAAGAGTAAAAGTGACATTATCAGTGAAAAATTCCTGTTTTCACCGAAATTACAAAAGTTTGATCATTTGGAACTGAACATGTATGTCCCGAAAATGGCTCCAATTTCGCTCCAAATCAGCTAAACTTTGCCGCCGTCGTAAAGAATTTAGTAAAAAGATAACGTAAAATGGACTTTTCTAAATACATGACGAAAGTTCCCCTGCATGGCTATAAAACCCCGTGAAAAATCAAAAGTTTTATGGTCGTGCTTGCACTTTCACTCATACCTAACTCGTAAATCGCGAGAAGAATAAAATAAACCTCTCAAAATTTATAAGAATTTTGATCCAACAATATTTCTTGCGTAATTTTCATAACGAGGCTAAAATGTTCAGTGGCCGTCCTTACGGTAGATTTTTTGTTGCTGACATCGCCTGATCAAAAGTCCTGCTCCCTCGTAACTTCCGGAAACTCTCTCGAGTAATCGTTAGGGCGACTTAGAATAACAAACTGTTTCCACCTTGATGAATACCGCGAATGAAATATTGTTCCCGGGGTCGGTAGCAGGGAGCACCCGCAAGAAATTTGTGCGAGCCTCTCCTATCTGCGATGCTTTACGGTGAAAGCACCACGGCGGGGGTCTACCTATCTACGACAAAAACGTGAATGGATCGCAACCCTCCCTAAACTTCGAGAGTTTGTGTCCTCACCCTGACGTATGCTTTGTAAATAGCACCATTACGTTTTATGAGGGCTAGTGACCCCGAACGTTCCTCAAGCGTTGTCCTTTTTTTCCAGTTTAACAGTTCGCTTTTAAGCCGAAAACCCCAGACTACGAGTATAACGAATATTTCATGTGCGCTAATGAGTTTTACGTGGGCAAAACGCCGCAGCGGGCATTTTAATTAAACGCGTTTCACTTTTTGCCAAATGAAATCGATTACTTAGTTTTACGTCCGAAAGTGATATAGGTGTCGTTCGGTTCGGGTCAAAACGGCTTTTAATAATATTAACGACGTGCAAAACTGGCGCGAACTGAATTCGGCTCAATCCCCTTTCGGATTTGATCAACCCACATTCATGTGACGTAATTCTGATCCTTTTGACTTCCATAATTACGCATGTGGATGATATTGAAATTTAGGCTGTTTGACAACCCCAGTGGCAAAATGTTTCCAGAATACCTAATACATAATGCATTGTGGTATATATCTATAGCACTTTAATTAAATCCTTTGAATGTTCAATCTCTGCATTTCTAATTACCAGCCTCTTATTTCTGGCATTCTTCGTAATTAATTTAAACCGGACTCGATATAGCACTTTATTCAGAACTTTGATTGTTGTCGGATTTTCGCCTTCAGTTCAAAACATTGTATTTGCACGGATGCATTAGTTTTAATAAACTCATTAATTCAAGCAAAAACTCAAAAGGTAATTCAAGTTTGTTTATTATTAAAGAGCTTGTTTAGTTTTGCGTAGGATTCAGGATTTGTGTAGGTACAAGAAAATGTCCAGGAATGGAGGTGATTTTCATGGGAGGTTTTTAAGCGCAGAAAATTTACGATGACAATATGCAAAATTAGAGTTTTCGCTTCAAGCTTTTACTTTTTCAACACATGTAGGTAGGTAGTTAAATTTCATAACTATGTGCGAAGATCTTTTTATGAATTATCACTTTGAAATATTCATAAAGCAATAATAATTGTAAGTATGGAAATGATGTTCTGAAAGTGTATCAAGAAAAGCTTTCAAGTCGGCTAAAGCTCGGACAGCATTAATAATCGGAAAAAGCTAATTTGTATTCTGCCGAGACGACATAACAGAAGAACTCAAGTTTTATAAGATTTCGAAAATTTTAAGTTAGCCTGGGCAAAATGATGAGGCTCGGAATTATGATTTTCTGGAAAAATCTAATCTCAGTTAAACACTACATTTACCTCTTTTTAAAGTGATTCATTAGTAAAGTTGCAACATTTAAAATCCCACTTGAACTTTTCGCAAGAGAATTTATTATTCCAATTACGCCTACATAAATTTGAATAATTTCATTGAACTGGTACTTTTTACGACCGAATTTCCAGGAAATATGCGTGCAAAGGGAAGACAGACTAACATACCATTTATCATTGATGAATTCATTCATTAGGCTATAGGCTCAAGTTCAATGAAATAAAAATGGAATGAATTATTCACAATCAGTCAAATAACTTGTTAATGAAATAATGGTAGGAATAAAGGAACTCCCTTTTCCGTAAGATAATACGCCATCAATTATTAGACTGGTACTGTTCTAGAATATTAACAATATAATTTCATCCATTTTCGTACCAACTACAGGTAACAAATTAGCCCGGCAGGTTTAATTTAATTAAGTGCATTATAAGTCGAAATTAGCGACAATAGTGCGAGAAATATTCGAAATGACGTTCCGGCAGTGCAGTGCAGCTTTCAATTATACGAGGCAAACTTCCCTAATAAATTGTTGGTAATGATTTTCAGGAAAATGTGCCGCCAGCCCGACTGTTTTCGACGATGCGGGGGCGGCTGAGACAAGTGGCGGCGTCCCTTCAGGCGGCGATTCGTTTTCGCCGGTTCTCCCGCAGGAACTCGCACCCTCCCGACTGGTTCGTGGACAAAAGTCACCAGGATGATAACGACGATATGGCCGACCTTCCGCAATCCACCTGTTGGGGTCGCAGGATCGTCGTCGATCCGGCCCTTCCGTCCTACTATAAGGTGAATAAAATCGATAAACCCCTGAGAAAACGCCAATATTTTCGACCAAAAGGACCTGAAAGCAATTTCAGATCCAACAATCTTAATAGCACCCACATAGAGATCTGCACGATTCGACAATTTCCTGAACCAGGGCGATTTTTATCGAATCAACAATTTCGATAAATTTCACTAAAACGCTCAATCTATGCAAGCTGCGTTTTCGGCAAACTGTAACCGAGCCCACATCAAAGTGCCCAATGATTAGGCTTCCATGTGGGCTTTGGGAAATTCTCATGCATTTTTATCAAGCCGAAATAAATTAGAATTTTTCGCGCTCCCATCGGTAATACCAGCATATTCGTCCGGATTTATGTGGACGGATGCACTTCGATCGAGCTGTTTTTTCAGTCGTCACAATGGATTTGTCTGGTTTTGGGATTAAAGTGTCCGAACGGTTTTTGTTGCAGTGGCTGATGGTGGTGTCACTGGCTGTGCTCTACAACGTTATCTTTGTCCTGGGAAGGGCCGTGTTTTGGGAACTGAATAACTCTGTGCCCTGGCTCTGGTGGACATTGGATTATCTCTGTGATACGATCTACATTGCAGACATTTTCGTGCATGCTCATGAAGGTAGGCGTCAGTTTACACTCAATTTACCAATCTAATATCGAACTACCTACGTCCACGAACACTGCCTATTTTAAGAATCCTGAAATTCACCGATTTGAATAATTTGACTCTGGTAAAAATCTGAAACATTATCCGCGGCCATACGGAGTGATGGGGTATCCTCGTGCATAATAAAATCAATCATGGAATTAATTACGACCAGATATCGATTTTTACAGGGTGAACTGAACGAAATTAATGGCGCTCGTGCTCTCAATATTAAAATAATTAACCCCGGTCGGTGTTCGTTGGTGCCGCAGCCTCATCACGCAATTCTTGTCTACATGCGAAGCTCCGACCAAATTGGCGCTTGGGATTACTAAATAGAAACGTAATTGAGACGTTTGTTATACCGGCCATTTCTTAAACATGACATTCATTACAGACTGCAATAAGCTCCCATCGGGCACACAAAGGTCGGGCGAATGTCTTTATTACCACCAGGGAGAGGGAAAACAAGCGGCCTGTCAATTTCTTTCGAGAAATATGACTCCCATTTTCTTTACAGCTAGCGCCGTTACCTGGGGGAATTCGTAGGGATAGGTGCGTTCTGTTTGTCCATTATTGGCGAAATTCCGAATCGTAAATTCACCTTTCGTGTACTAAACTATACTGGTATTACGGTAAGACTGGTAAGTTACGAATGACTGGGCAAATATTTATCGAGCCCTTGGCAGTTCTTTACGCGGAATTCTGATGCGACGCAATTTTTGCATCAGTCTACTTCTCGGTAGCAATATTTGCAGAACAAACATACAATTACTTAGCGCAACTTGACGGTGGATCGATATGCCGTTGACATCGTTTAAGACGCATTTACGAAAAGTTTACTCCATTTAAAAGTTTTCGAAAATGGCTTATATTTCTACCTTAATTCATTATTAGATTTCTTCTCGACTGAGATATTTCGAAATTTATGAGGGTAGGAACCTCGTAGGGTGTGTAACACGGTTACACGCATAAAGCTTTATAAGCATCAAGGACTTGATTTATTTCCCTATATCTTATATAAGCGTGTAGGATGTTGATGGATGTTGATGTTTTATATTCATAGCCATTAGTTATCAAGTCAAAACACTTGCACTGAATAATAACTATGTAGGTAATGCCGATGCGCTCGACAAGTTCCTACACCCACAGTATTATTCACACAAAATTTATCATACGAACAACCCGAGTGTAAAATAAGATCATAGAGAAGGTGAAAATTATTCCGAGACACCATATCGATCGATCGTTGAATGGAAAGGTGAGTAAAGAGAGATTTCTAGGTAAGCAGAAACTACTCGACGGTTATGCAAGTTTATGTAGTTCAAGCTCCGTGAAATCTCTCAGGCGTCATGTTCGTGTCGCATTGTTGCGGAAAACCCTCAGGAAGCGCTCCGCATTGCTCACTTTTCTCCGTACTTTGTCCTCCGCGCAATAAGAAACAATAGGAAGTATTAATTTTCCTGCTCGTCCTTGCGGCAATGATGCAAGCGCAAGATTCGAATTCCGCCACCGACAATAAGTCGAGTCGTTGCGAGTCCGAAACCGTGACCCAATTCTATAAAATGTTGATGTGCAAATACTGTGCCGGGGAATCCTGCACCGGTACATCAAAACCGTCGCATTATTCGGGGTAAACAGGATTAAATCGTGTTTATGACAAGCGAGGTGAGAGGTCGCGAGCAAGTCATCCCGTTCTTCGTGATTGTGTGTGCAGAACTTGCATCGGGTCGGGGTCGGGTCTCTGCGAAGCCAGAATCCGCCACGAGCAAAAAACGCGAAATCGCTTACAGGGGGTTGCTCTGCCATAATACGAAACGTGCATGCGGGCTAACGACGAATTAACTCGAAAATTAAAGATCAATTCATTAGGGTAATGTCGGTTTACCTTGACCCGCTCGGTCTCCGAGCGATCCGCCTTGACATGGAACGTTGTTTGCCGGATGGGGAGGAGAAACGCAGGGCGCTTTTTGTCTCCATACGAAATTTATTGCGCCAGTAAGAAGCGACTGGCGGCATTTCTCCCGATTTATGAGTTCTCTTCGCATGTGTACAACCTATCTCAATGAGAAACGCGAATCTGGATGTCGCTGAGCTTTTTACTTGTTACCGCCGAATCTAAATGAAATACGTACCGTAGACGGTACTTGGGGAGTGCTAAAGCAATTTCAGATATTCCACTGGCGACTTTAGTTAATTCCGCACTCTAGGGGCTCCATCGCCTTCCATATTCATGTCGTTTTAAGCCCGGGGCTGTTTTCGCGACGTCAAGTCATTTTTCGTCACGAAAGCTCGATAAAAATGGATTTCCGTTTGCAGGGTATCTGGAACAGGGGCTGCTGGTGACGGACCCGAACAAGCTGCGTGTCCACTATCTGCAAACGAAACGGTGGCAGACGGACCTGCTGGCGCTGATACCGACCGACGTGGCGTACATTTGGTGGTCCCCGTACGATTGTCTCGTCCAAGTGCCGTGTCCGATAATCGTGAGGCTGAACAGACTGTTCAAGTTGCCGCGCTTGTGGGAATGGTTCGAACGGACAGAAACCGACACGAACTATCCGAACGTTTTTCGAATTTGCAAAGTGGTGCTCGCCATTCTCGTGCTCATACATTGGAACGCGTGCCTGTACTTCGCCATAAGTTACGCGATAGGCTTCGGCACCGACAACTGGGTCTACAACTTGCAGGGGTCGAAGAACTCGACGCTGGCCAGGCAGTACATTTACAGCTTTTACTGGTCCACGCTCACCCTGACCACCATCGGCGAAACACCAGTGCCTGAAAACGACGCCGAATATCTCTTCGTCGTCGCAGACTTTCTAGCCGGAGTACTCATATTCGCCACCATCGTCGGTAAGTCCTCAAAAAGATCATTGAAATTCTATGCTCTGGATAAGGTAAAAATCTAATGAAACTTGAGCGAACACAAACTAACCACCCGGGAGAGTCAATGAAAAGCAAATTAATCCACTTTGGTATATTTGCACAAGTTGGAGTTTACGTTCGCTCTAGCCCTATGTATCTAAAGGAACAAAGACTGCGGAAACCTCTGTAAATTTTCTTGGAGCTTTACGTCCACCGAATTGACCTAAAGCAAAGCTCGCCATAAAATACTAAGAAAACAAAGATGAACGACCTTCCTATAACGACGTACTGAATAAAGCTTGATAATACTTTACATCGTAGGGTCGGTACCTACGAAAACTGAGACAGCTTTACAGTCACTAATAATAACATTTTTGAGCAAGAATGTCCTTTATAAGTTTTAAGCGTTCATCTAACGTTTTGTTTTATGGTACGCTTTGTGCAACTTTGTAGGTAGATTAATCACATTTCGTCACAGGTAACATCGGTTCGATGATCTCAAACATGAACGTCGCCCGGGTGGATTTCCAGAATCGCATGGACGGAGTCAAGCAGTACATGGCTTTCCGAAAGGTCGGCCGAGAATTGGAGGCGCGCGTCATCAGATGGTTCGCCTACACCTGGGCGGAAAGCGGAGCTTTAGACGAGGAGCGCGTCCTCTCCGCCCTGCCCGACAAATTGAAAGCGGAAATTGCGATTAGAGTGCACTTAGAAACACTGAGAAAAGTCAGGATTTTCCAGGACTGCGAACCGGGTCTGCTGGAGGCTTTGGTGCTCAAATTACGTCTGCAGGTAGGCGATACGACCGTCTTAGGATTGATCCCGAATGCCGACAGAACCCCCACACACATCATATCGTCCCGTTTGATTCGCATCCGAAACCGGCGAAACGGAAAAAAGTTCACTCCGATCATTTCCGGGCCCCGGCGCTCTCCTATTTTTATATGCCCGGATTACTTTTCAAGTGAGTCGAAAGTGAGCAGCTCCTCCTACGTCATGTTTTAATTACGTCGTAGGCATAAGGTAATATAAAAGCTGCGCGTATGGAATTTAGTGTATTACGTTAATTAAATACCGTGCCGAAATCGAGTTAATTATTTTAGAGGCATAGCGGCGGCGTACTCTTGTATCAGTTTCTATCTGTTTGAAGATGGCCGAAGTCGAGAGAGTGCGGTAAATTTTGAGTCGGTAATTAAAATTAATCACGTTTCCGCGCGTTCGCCCCTCGCCTCGCCTTAATGATCGTCGGCGTCTCGTTATGATCCCGCATCTTTTTGCATATAATTTCAGGTGTTTTCGCCGGGCGACTACATATGCCGCAAGGGCGACGTCGGCAAGGAGATGTACATCGTGAAGAGGGGGCGCCTGCAGGTCGTCGCCGACGACGGCGTCACCGTTTTGGCCACCCTCGGCGCCGGCTCGGTGTTCGGCGAGGTGAGCGTGCTGGATATTGCGGGAAATCGGACCGGAAATCGACGAACGGCCAACGTCCGGTCCCTGGGCTATTCCGACCTATTTTGCCTGGCGAAGGATGACCTCCTCGTCGCGCTGGCCGATTATCCAGAGGTGAGAGACGGACTCGAAATGACACCAGAAACCCGAACGCCATTACCGTGATTCGCTCAACCGGAAAACGACCTCCCTGCAAACGGTTTTTATGCAAACTTCGACGACACGGGAGCAACATCCTCTCTCTGTCTCTGGAAATTACGCATCGAGTCCTCAGTTTAGACACATCAAATCGGTTCGAATTTGGGATGGGAACTAGATTTTGTAGTCGGCAGAAACTTCTAGTTGTCTCTTCATGAGGAAGCACAAACACGTAGAAATCCGTCAGTTTTTGGGCGTTTGGGCGTAATTTTTAACATCCTTTTGACGTCAATATCATGGCCTAGCCCAGCCTAGCCCAAAGACGACATCGTACGACGTCATTTTAACGTCAAACCCGACAGTTGACTAGAAACCTATTGACCGTACCATAATCCTTGTGATTGAGATGGGACCATTGGTCTTTTTGATCATCGGGACCAAGAAAGGATCCAAATTGTATTTTGCAGAATATCAGCTTCATTCTGATGATCTCAGTCAAAGATAGCGAGATATAATTGGTAGCGCCACCTACTGGTCTGTTACGTCTAAATGATCCGATCTAGCAAGACTTGATCTAGTAATACCTTTAACGTCATATCGACGTCATAATAACGTCCTTCTTATGATGTCATATTTCGGTCATAATAATGACGCAATTCACTCTTGATGATGTAAAATTACCAAAATGATGTGACTGTGCTGGCCTGGGCACGGTCTTCAGTAGTATGTTCAAAACACAATTACCTGATGAGCATTCCGTGGATTTACCGAAATTCCATATTGGCATTCTTAGGAATGTTGTCCATCCCAAATATTTCATCAGCCTAATGAACGGAAATCAGTCTTTACTGAGGAATGAACGAGATAACTCATATCTGGTTCGCTTTTGCTTGCCTAAATTGAATTGGCTTTTTCGCAGGCGCGGGCCACCCTCACGGAGCGGGGCTGCCAGCTGTTGCGGAAGGACGGGCTCCTGGACGAGGACACGTTCAAGAAGGCGCGAGAAACGCAGGATTCGATGGTGGACAGCATAAAAAAGTTGGAGGGCACCGTGGAAACGCTGCACACGCGTCTGGCCCGACTTCTTGCCGAATTCAGCGCCAGCCAGGCGAAACTCAAACAGCGCCTCACCCGCATAGAACTCAGGTGATTTATGAAACGCAACTAGGACAATTGCTCGATTAAATCGGGCCTGGCGGTCGGGTCTCGGAAGAGGCGCAGATGGGGCGCCGAAATTTTCCTTCTAATGGGAGCGGGCAATTTCTCAAATCGTTATCGCAGAAGCCGCGCTTATCCGCCGAATGCAGATTTCGAATCCCGATTCGGATCATTAATCTTGAATTTGCTTGCCTAAATAATTATTTGATGAACGTTCGGGCTGTTTCAGGGCCGACCAAGAATCGGATAGCACACCCGAAACGTTGGCTGTTCCGACGGGGAGGCGACGGGTGCATTCTTTCGAGGAACGAAGGATTTTCCCTGTAGATGACAAATTGGTTAAAACACCTTTAACCAGTAGGCACAAAACTATGTAGACTAGACTGTATCCGTATTTTGAAGTTAACCGACCCATCCGACCAAATTTATAACGCGCCGACTACTCAAAAATCCGTTGTAAATATCGAAATGACTATATTCCATAAACATCCCTACTTGAATACCTTTAGGATAATTCACACTACTGATATTCTGTGAATGTTTGAAAATATAAGCATTTATTACTATCATATGCCCGCACGACTCGTATTCTAGAAAACGATCGATTAACTTATGAAATGATGGAAGTACATGAATACACCAACATTTTATTGAATAATTTTGAGTGAAAATTAATTATAGTTTTCTTACACCTACACTATTTGTGTGAGTTTAAAAAAAAAAACATCATTATGAACACTATAAATAGAGGAGATTAAGTGACATTTTATACTTGAAATGACCCCTTTTAATTCCAAGCTCTGCTCTGATTAGGATATGAGAATACAGATCAGGCCTCGAAATACTTAATTCAATACATGAACATATCTGAAATAATACAATAATTTTTATAAAATTTAATTAGGCTAAAGGTGAAAAATATTTTGCGTTTTATAGTGATTTGCTAATTCTTACTGTTACTGTCAGAACTTTAAGTCGATGTTAATTAAACGCTTCCAAATTCAGAATATTTTCAGGACTATTAAACCAAAAAAATAACAGACTTTATTTATCGTTACTTCCTTATTGCTGTTATAGACATATCTATTTTCGTAAATGTTCACGAGTAGAAATAATATTGTATATTTTATATCAAAAAGTATGCTTGAATAATTTTTTAATGAAAATGTAATTTATATGAAGCCTTATTATAATTGTGATAATCTAAAATTTATATGTAAATATATACTGTTACCAATAACAGCTTTAAACTTAAAAGAACAAATATTTTAAGGTAAACAAACGTATAGTCTTGCTGACGAATTCTTCCAGGATTAAAGCTCACTTTATTTCTTGAACTTTAACAAGACGACCCGTTAGCAAGATAGTGTAAATTAAAATAATTAATATATGTGAAAGAACAAAATGTATTTCAATGATATGTAAAGAATTATCTTAATAAATTTCAAAAGAATGCAAAAATCCACCTTGAAGATTACTGCGAATAGATCATAGTTTGGTCAATTTTGGGTCAATTATTATTGTGACCAGTTTGTCAAAACCACGTCAAAACCAAAAAAGTGTCAAATGAGACTGTCAAATTTGTTGTGAATGCAAAACTCTTCTAAATTCCCAGTTGTCTGGTCTAAACATGCCTCCATCCCCTCATCCTCTGTTCTTAAAATTTTAACTATTCTAAAATTGAACTTTCATGGAGTATACCGGGACATGCAGAATATGTGGAGATAAGATAACTTTCCAAGAGAATCCCTACGTTTTGGGGATTCATTTATTGAAAAAACATCCCGATTTACAAATCCTTCATTTCGCGTTAGAATGCGATCCTTCGAAATTACCAAAGAGAAAATCCGGATCACTCAGTAGGTTATCACATGGTGCTGTATCACAGAAAATCAATAATTGCTCTAAATTTCAGGCAAATGTACACTTTTGAAGAAAACCTCATCTTATTATAAACGTAAAAGTAATAACAAACCCGCCAAGAAAAACAATTTGTATAAAACTACCGGTAAGTACTTAACCCTTTTCCTCCCCTTGAAAACTTATTCTTAAATCGTTTATTTTTGAAGTTGAAACATGGAAACCTGGAGGAGTTCAACTCACATGTCCAGTTTGTGGTTGTAACGACAAACCTTATATAAGGAGACAAAGGAACAAAGTACGGAATTGGCATGAATGTTAATTCAATTGTAATTGCAAGTGATGTTTTCAATTTCTTACAGGTCGCCTACAATTCTTTGGGTGCATTTTTCCTAATGGGCTGTTGGCCCCTTTGTTTCATGCCAATGGTAATGTGCGGGACCAGCGAGACTCTGGTTTGTTGCAAATGCTGTGGCCATTGCTTTGGAACTTACGACCGACGAACCGGCAAACTCACGCCACTTCCCCAGGCGAAACAAATCGACACTCCCAATGTATGCTAAGACATAAAATTATTATTGTCCATGATAAACGTCGTAGTTTTAAGAATTTCCAAAATAAATAATTGCTGTCTGCACAAAAGTAAACTGTTAACCGCTTTATCAACGTCAGTTTGAAGGACAAAATGTCAA
The DNA here is from genome assembly GCA_949788335.1 of Salpingus planirostris. Lineage (NCBI taxonomy): Eukaryota > Metazoa > Arthropoda > Insecta > Coleoptera > Salpingidae > Salpingus > Salpingus planirostris. Next base: position 4,863,148 of record OX460918.1, on the reverse strand, counting down.
TCTCCGAGCAAAATCCTCGGTTTAATCGGTGATGCAAGAGGACCCGACTGGATCAGATCCATCCGATCAGACAAACGATGTGGCATTCGTGTTGGACGAAATCGTAGAAAATGTGGTGGTCTCTCAGCCCGGGACGTCCACCGTGAGCCCCGCACTGGCCACCAGGCCGCAAAACCCCAGCGTTTCGTCCATGAACCGGCGCTGGAACAACTTCAGGGACGTCAAGCAAATGTACGAAATTTACCGGTCCGCCATGGGTCAGTTTGCGGACTCCGGAAGCGATCTGAATTTGCGCCACCCGGTCAGGAAGATATTCTCGCGGCAGAGCGTCGGCGTGCCTCCGAGTTACTCCACGGTCATGAAACTGACCGAGGAGGACGATTACGAAATCGGAAGAGACGTGCGGTCCATGGAGGCGCACCATCTGAGTCCGTTCGCCACGAGGATCCCGCCGCCGTCCTATTCGCAAATCGAGGGCGGGTGGACCGAGCCGGGCAGCGATTCGTCACGTAAAAGCGCCGTTTTTTCGTACCATTTCGATCGATTCTAATTTGCCGTTTTATAGTTGAGCCGGTTTTTTTCGGACCTGATCCAGTCTACGTGTGGTGCGCTCGCTGTAACGTGGTGGTGCCCACAGTCACCCACTGCCAAAGAACGAAATTTACGCACATCACGGCCGCGGCACTGTTTTTCTGTGGATGCTGGCCCTGTTGTCTTTTACCTTATTTGATGAATTCTTGTAAAAATATCTACCATTATTGCCCAGAATGTAACTTTTTACTTGGATCGTATAGACCGTGGTGAATACAATAACTAAATTTGTCCAAAATCACTATATTCCTTGAGTATATTCATAATACGAATGTTGTGTGTATTGAGTCCATGAATTGTTGCTTTGGTAACAATATTGTATTAGATTGAGCATAATAAAACGAAACTTTCAAATGTCAAGAACAGTGGATTGTTGGCTGGCGTTGCTTTAGTAGATGATTTGAGAAAATAGGTAAGAATCATAGAAAATTTTATTAAGTCCAGTAAACAAAATGAGACATATTATTCCAAACCAAGACAAAGAACTAAAAAATTAATGTATTATAAAAAAAAATGTTCACATGATTAAGTAATACCTATGAGTAATACATATGGTAATACCTACGTTAAAATATCAACTTGAGCTATAGTTGGCGATTGGCACACAGTTTTAGCAATCTTTGTTGAAATTTCCTCAGAGCGATTATTAGACCAAATTTTTTGAAGAAAAGCCCTATAATATCCATATGGAAAATTACCATATTTGATGGCTTATTGAATATTTTGAAATGTTTTGGTCGGATCAAATTTTAGCTTATTGGGATTGTCGTTGATGCCCAATTCAGCTTTTGCAGCAGTGGCTCCTTGCAAAACTCGATTCTGATGAAGACCGTGGAGGTCGAGGGTATACAAGGAACAACTGTAATACGATTATTATTTCACTAAATTGCAGTCGTATTCGTCTGATGTAAGAATAATTTACCCTCCGCCATTAAAATGATTGTAGTTATCGACAGCGATTCCGCAAAGGTAACACATTTTTGCACCGCATACACAAGTCATCTTATTGCAGCCCGATTCTTTGTAAAATTTCTTGGAGCATTCCCAGCATGTTCTGAAATAGTTGCATTTGATATTATAAGATACAAGAATTATTATTACGTTTATGGGAATAGATAAATCAGTGACAGTATAAAAACGAATGAGGTTGATAAACCAACAGGAAATCATTCCATTTTTATATGAAAAAAATCTCGTGAGTCATTGTCATCGCCGTAATAATAATCTAAATTAATGTATTTTTATAACAAACCTTAATAATGCTTCAGTCATTTTGTCCTCTATGTAAGTCCTCATTTTCACGTCTTCGTCGTACTCCACTTCTGAGCATCTTAGAGGAATGTGGGATTCGTGTCGACATTCCCTGCAGGATTCTATTCCGCAGTCTTCATTTTCACATTTGAAAACTTTATCTCCTTGTATTGGAATCATGGAAAAATCACAAAAAGGGCACACTTCTAAACCATCAATGTCCGCACTTTTTATATCATTCATTTGTTTTCTTTGACACAGGCGTTTGAATACTTTCTTATCTAGAACCATCTAAAAATACAATTCATTTAATAACGGAACTGACACAACTCAAAAATACAAACATGCAAAGTAGAATAGCTGAATTCTGCATCACAATCGTTCAAACACGGAAATACGGTCTCCATTTTACCTATGACTTGTTCAGCGCCGGCTTTCACACACTCCTTGCAAAAAGTGCAATTTTTATTGCAGAAATAACACTCATCCGGGATTAATTGGTCATCGAAACAGCAATTACATGTTTGTAACAGACCGTACTTTTCAGCTTCCTCAAATGCTTTCCGGTATCTCTCATTTTCCTGTTTTATCACTCGCTTAATTTGTTTTTCATGTTGTACAAAAGCCATCTAAAAACAATATTATTCAATCGCGAACATTTGGTTTTATTAAACGGATATACCTCTTGAAGGAGAGCAACATTTTTCGTTTCAATTTCCGAGATAGTCTTACGCGGTGTTGCGAAGTTACGCGGAAATACTTTCAGTTTGGAAGAGGCGTTTACTAAATTCTTATTACAATTTTTAAAAATTTGGTTAATATTCTTTTGATTAATGTAACAGAAATGATTGTAAAGAAAAATCAATGCGCATTTGATGTCATTCTCGTCTACTTCCTCTTGCATCAAGCTATGTATTCTTTTTGGATTGAAAAAAAATTCAAAGGGCTTTGGAATACATTCAAGATAATCGTCAACGGTAAAATTGGTGGTGTAAACGGACAACGTATCCTTTTCCTGTTTTTTTCTAAAATATAAAAAAATATAATTTCTATGTTTCCATAACCGGGTGTTTCCGCACGCACTTTAAATACTCTTTTAAAGTTGGTAAATTTTTTTTGTCAAGAGCACTTTGTACAAAAAAGTGTAATTCAGTTGCAGGTTTACCGACCAATAGTTGAGCCTCTTTGTATAAATAAGACGGATCGACATTCGGCAAAACTTCTTTCAAATGATGCCAAATATCTAAGGGATCTTTATCTCTTATTGTTGCTTGATCACAATCATCTATACATAGGTATCAAAAACATTCCAAATAAGTGCAATTATAAATTAGCATTAATCAAGCACTATACTTACATGCAGACAATTCTTCCACCACTGCATCGAAATCAAAAGGGACGTATTTCTCGCATACTTGTCTTAGATATTCAGGAGAAATGTCTGAGTATACGCTTCGGAGTTGATCAAAAAATTCTTCATAATTGATCTGATTTTGCGAAACAGCACCTTCTCCCGAGAGACATAGCATGTTTACCATGTTTTCTAAATTTTCTTCATAGGATAAATTCAATTGTTGCGTCAACACGGTATCAATAACATCGTCTATTTCTTCGAGTGTACGCGTACCACTGAATAAATCCTCCAGGTTGGCACGGTAATCCATTATTAATCGATTAGTGAAATATTATGGAAATCAATTCTCATGGGTACCTATTAAGAACAGATTTAAATAATAGATAACCATGCAACATAAGTATAAAAAAATCTCATGGAGCCGAAATGTTTGCTTTCTAGATCGAAGTTGCGTGTGCAAAACTTTTCGTCACTTTTGGGATTCCCCTTAAAATTTACTTATGACCCTAACCTCGAAAAGCTGGACATGAATTTACTTGCTATATCGTACCGGTGTTCACTTCATAATTTATAAATTGTAAGGTTAATTTATGTATGCGCCATTCTAATAAGGTTCGATCCGTACTTAAATAAATAAAGTACCTACATTTAACAGCTTCCTTTATGTAAAATACCAGAAACTGCACTTTTCACCTATGTAACTGCTGGCCACAGAGGCTGACCCCGACAGGCGCAGAAAGACTAAACAATCCAACATTGCAGTTTACAAGCAAAACAGAGAGAGGTAGTAAAAGTCGAAGTAGTACCATCAGCTACATTGATAATAATGTAGATATATCATTATTGTGCTCTATTGGATCAACTAGGTATACAACTGTAAATACATTAGGCTTCGTATGGCTTCGTGGACGAAGAATGATTAAAAGCTCCCTTCCACCATTTTTCCTTGACCGTACGCTTTTGACCTTTTGACCGACCTGAATTTCAGTAAACATTAAAGAGGGCTACTAATAATAAAAAAATTTAATTATTTAAGAACTTTGCTATTTTGTTAATATGGTGTTGCTATTTTGAAATAAGTATTATGTATAGGTACGCAAATCTCCTGCATGCTCTGTCGTCTTTTATCTTATCTATGTACTAATGTTTACAATAGAGAATAAACTTGATAAAACTCAACCAATCCTAACTGAAATGAGGTTTGACGCCGTTATCATTACTGGTGAAGCGATGACTCACAATCGGTCACAATAATAATTATTCACGTCGTCAGCAAGCATTGAACGGTTCCATTTAATTGTCTCGCGTAACTAATGCTGAACTGGTCGTGTTTTTAAGTTTCGGAGAAAGTTTCAACAGTATAAATTCGATTCAAGAGTCTGATAGGTAAGTCTCATACAACCACTTTATAACATCAGTTTCAAATTTTGAAAAACATTTCATTCAATTCAGCAATTTTTCTCTTCATTTGGAATATATCAAAGAAAGTGTACTTGTTTGATCGGCCGACGCATTTCCTCAGTTTCTTCATTTCTTTATTTGATATCTGAAGTAGGCGTGGATGACTTAACTAATGTAACAAACAGCGAGATTCGCATGCGCAAACCTCTGTAAAGTACTCTAGGTTTGCCGCATAGGTACGTTGATACTTTTTTTATAAAATGTCGAGTAAAATGTTGCATTTTTCAAAATTCAAAGCGTAAAACCATATCGGCCTTGTATTATGTAAGTAGGTACATATATGATGTATAGCGTGCACGCGATCATTTTGCGAGCCATTTTTTTCACCAATAATAATATAGAACAATAGATGTAAGTAGTTTCTGTACCATAAATTATAAACCAGTCACAATTGATCAAAACGAGTTTTACTCTTATGCGTATACGTGCAAAATAAATATACCCAGAAACTTTTTTTATCATATGGTGTTATTCCATTCTTTTAATTCAATTATTCTAGTAAGTGAAGTTATCGCGATTCTGTATAAACTTTTAGATAAACCAATATACGTAGGTATTTTATAAATAAAATGATAAGATAAGTATGAGGCGCCAAACCGGACTTTTCAAAGTTTCAAATTATAGAATAAAATGTTCCCAAGTATATATTTTTTTCGTCAAAGGTAAGTGAAAACTGATAAATGACAGGAATAAGGGCAAATTATTGATAAAATTCATCATTTAGAGAAAAAAACACAAATCTATTTTTGTTCGTTGCCTTATTCCTCATACGACTTCTAATATTTAAATGCACACAAAAATTATATATCAGCTCACATTCTCGTTCCTGTAAAGCGCAACAGATGGCGCGGTACAGCGAGTCCTCGTTCTAGTGACTTTACTTGTCATTATCCAAGATCCCTAAGTCATTTCCAACTTTTACCTGACTTGCGAACGACTGTCAACTGTTAAGACAACTAATAGTCACTAGACAGGGGACACTGTTGCTAGATTGAGAAAATACTAAGCGCGCCATCTGTTGCCCTAAACGGGAACGAGAAAGTGTGCTAATATATAAATTTTGTGTGCATTTATATAGTGGGAGCCAAATAAAAATAAATCTACTTTCTTCTCTCCAAATGGTGAATTTTATCCATAATTCCCCCTTATTCATGCCATTTATAAGTTTTCACTCAACATTGAAGAAAAAATATATATTCGGGAACATTTTATTTCTATAATTTCAAATTTTGAAAAGTCCGGTTTGGCGCCTCATAGATAAGTGGTAGTGTATATCTGACATGAATTCCGGTATATATAGCACGCCTCGCGGTCAGAATTGAATTTTAAATTAGGTAATTTGTCCAAATAATAATAACAATATTGAATAATAAAAAACCATCAATGTTTACTTGGCTAAATATTTATGTACTCTCAAATTTTTGACGAATTTCCAGAAACAGTCATGAATATGGAAAAAGAGCAACCGCCACCGTATTCTGGACCGTCACCTCCAGGTTTCGCCCCTCTACCTCCCCAGCATCAACAGCATCAGCCGAATCAGCCCTACCATCAACCACCTCTTCAACCAATGTACGCTAGTCATGTCCCTGGAACTCATAATAATACAAACGGTATAGTGATTCATAACTTTATAATAACGCGTCGACACTAAAAAAAATTCTTTCAGTTATAATTACCACAATCACTCCAATGCAATTTGGACCGAATTCTCAACAAGTGGTATGTCCATCGTGTCATGCACGCATCAACACAGAGGTCAAGACGGAACCAAATACTAAAACCCACTTATTTGCCTTATTATTATGTCTGTTCCAGTAAGTTGAATTTACTCACATAAATAGGTACAAATGAAGATGATTTTTTTTTCAGATGTTACTGCTGCTGTTGTATTCCCTATTGTGTAGATTCCTGCCAAAGCCAAAATCATTACTGTCCTGAGTGCCACGCATTTTTGGGTGGCTTTGGAAATAATTAACCTCTACAGTTATAATCAGAAGTATTTCGTTCCAATTAGTTTAATTTATTTGCCAATTTTGTGAAAATATATAATTTTATCGAAAAATCCATACTTACAATAGGAAATTTATATTTGGTGGATATGTTTACAAAAGAGGTACATATACTATATATTTTATATACGTAATTATAAGTATCCATCACATCTGTTTGACTTTCAAGAATTAAAGAGAATTTTCGCCATCAAAGGATGGTGCTGGTTATACAAATAGTAATAAGCGGTCATCATGATCGAAGGGCATTCTCTATTGTTTTGATGTAGACGAGGCTATTAATTATAGCTGATAGCAAAGATGCTGATAGCTAATAACTATTAGAAATTAAAGTAGGCTAATAAATGATTGTGATAAAAATTATATGAATTGTTTTTATTGCATTATCTATGCATCAGTATAAATAAAATAACATATTATAATATGTATGTCTTTAAACACAGTTCACAGTTCACGATAAGGACATATGGAATCCACCGAAAATAATATCTTGAACAAATTCACTAATTATAAGCAGACCAATATAATTAACTAATATTATCCAGATTGGCCATGACATTTAATCATCCAAAGTCTAAGCTTAGACTTAAGTACTTAAGTACGTACTTGTGTTTACAAATCAAGGTCCATATTGGTAACAATTTTTTTCCATACAAACTGAAAATCAAATTAGAAAAATTGAAACCAATTTTCGTTTTCCATTTGAATTATTGTGAATTATTATATCATTGAAAATCCACGCTAAAAATGTTGTTTTCTAATTTCATTGGGAAATATCCTTTTAAAACTATTGGAAAACACTTTATTTCATACTGGATATTCCCAATAAGTTTTCATTGATATTTCCAATTGGGAAATTCTTATTCATCGGCTTCCCAATTAGAACCAATATAAACAACTACTAAAACCAATATCTGAGGAAATAATCAAATATTGTTGTGATATCCCGATTCAAGTCTTGGTGGTTTATTATCGTAAATTCACGATCAAAATGATGTTTTTAATTGTATTGGGAATATCCCATTAAAACCAATTAAAAATACTTCATCACGTTGCATATTGGGCATTTCCAATGTGATCCATCAACATTTTTAACTGGGAAATTCTTATTCATTGACTTACCAATTGAAACCAGTGAATAACCATTAAAACCAATATCATCGTGAAATGCCAACAAAACCCAATAAAATAGTTATCGGGCAAAAACTCAATTCCAATCAAAACCGATATGTTCTATTAAAACCAATTCAACTAGAGTAAAATTCTAATTGGTCTTAATTGTTTCATATGGGTCATTTTCAACAGGGAGACCAAGAGAAAGCGTCATTATGAGATGTCTGCAGTAAAATGGTATAAGGTATAAGAGGACAGATCCCATTTCGGTGGAATGCCCGCCTATTTGGATTCGCAATTCGCATTCATTGAAAATGTAAGGGCATTTTATGGGGAACGTATCCGAACGAATCATGAATCTGCGCAACCCGAGCCAGTCATACATGTTTTTCAACGCTGTGTATAAATGTCACGTGATGCTATAATTTTTCATCGCGCTTGCGTCGTATTCCTCTATTTCACCTCTATATGGTGGATATTGATTGACGTATATAGGTTCTTTTTATGTGATTATTGTAAGTCTTGTAACCAAATGTCCCTAATATAATTAAATTATCATCATACAATACCAGCGTTATCCAACCATTTGAAAACAATTCAGGTAAGCTCTTTTGTCCTGTGTGGCAATGAATTAAACCGCTACAATGTATAAATTTAACCATAATCTTTTTTTCAAAAAAAAAAACAGAAATAATAAATAGAAGACATCATGGAGAAAAATTTCGATCAACCACCTCCATACCCTGGACCTCCACCACCAGGATTTGTAGAGCCCCAACAAGTACATATACCTGTAATGCAACCTTCACATATTAATGGTAATTTCAGCTCTTTGTTTGGATTATTTTTACATTTGTATATTTATTTCCAGCTGTGCCGTTTCAATTCGGGCCAGATCCCCAAAATACAGTATGTCCTTCTTGCCATGCTCATATAAAAACTAGGGTAACCCTAGAGCCGAATTCTACCACACATTTATCTGCCCTTCTGTTATGTCTTTTCCAGTATGTGAATTTTAATTAATTTTTTAATATTGCTGAATATTTATATTTATCTTTTTCAGGTGTTATCTTTGCTGCTTGATTCCGTACTGCATAGATTCTTGTCAAAATAGAAACCATTATTGTCCCAATTGCCAGGCTTATTTGGGAACTTACAATTGAACATGAATTTATTAATAAATGAATTCTTCTTCCTCTAAGAAAACGTAAACGATTTTTAAGCACTACAACATGATATACAATTTATATTATTCATAATCTAACACGTTGAATTTATAAGCTACTTTATAATGATTTATAAGCTATTTAAAAGTATATTTTTATGTGGTAATAACTATAAGATTAAATATATATTTTAATTATTTTAAAGTTCAAAAGAGTTTTTATTATTGATAATCTTCATGATACAAATTGAGTGCGTGCCTTAGCAGTGATGAAAACTGGACATTGTTCATTTTTGAAGGAATAATTTCAAATTTTCGTAGAATGGCGAATCATGATGGAAACTAGAATCCCAGAAAAGCTTCAAAGCTTTCTCACTAGATGGCAATGGAGTGACATTTTGAATTCAATATTAATTTCCCAACAATTTGTTTTCACTTTTTAGATAATAACGTAAATTTTGGAAGGTCATAATATGTTTCACAAAACTGTCTGTATGATTATCAGCATCAGTTAATCAAGTTAAAACGTGTTAAATATAATCGTTCTGTTTATTTATCCTAATATATAATTTCCAATTTGTAGTTGATGATTTGCATAAAGGAACTAGAATTGCTTTTTACCATTGAATTAAATGATGATATCAAATGATTTTGAATGAAAATATCTGAATAAATCTACACCGAATCGGGAGTGATATGCATCTTTCTCTATAACCCTATGACCTGAATTTCAACTTCTGGGCCAAGAAAATTGGGCACGCAGTAACAAGAAACAAAGTCCGAGGGCGAAACAACGGAATCAGATATCGAGCCCTAATAGACTCAGATCGAACAACGGACATCGAAACAGGAAGCAAATCAAAAGTTTCCCATGCTCCCATGCAAATAATAGAAAACTGCGAAATAATTACCCACACGTGTCAAAAGGGATGTAGGTCAAACGCAATCGGCAATATCCTATACATTATATTTTATGTAGCTACTTGACCGCCTCGCTTGACCTCATTGGATCATTTACTATAGGGACTACTTAGACCCTTATTAAGTTTAACAGAGAATTACGAGGAGAATTAGGTAGTTAGTACTTACACCAAATATAAATCACCTCGAATAAGAGACGATTTAAACAATTTTTCGACGATCATAAAAGATTCAATGGACGATTCTGCATCATGCCACGCATTGATGTCTCTTTTATATCCGCAATATGTACAAGGATAATAACGTTCAAAATGTTCTTTTCAATGCACCCGTCCGAATGGCAATTTCCTGGGCTAAATGGGTCAATGAGGATTTAGATGTTCCAAGAAAAGTTACGGGTTTTCTACAGTGTCCGTTTTGGTCTTATTTACTTCTAGAATGTCCAAGAGTTGGGTAATGAAAAAGTAAAAAGTAAGTCCGTGTTCGTAGAATTCTACGGAGAACGGAGACACGGGGCAGAAAGGACCGAAGCGCAGCATGTTGTTTCAGTGCGGTGCGGATGAGAGTGCGGTGTTCCGTTCCGCCAAGAACTCGGAGGCACGTGTGGGGTTGTTGAGGATCAATAGGTGCCCCAATTGGCGTCGGGCGCGCCCATTGCAGGCGCCGGGACGCCAAGAGCATTGATTGACCCAGTGACCTCATTCGAATGCTACTATTAATAGCGCCCTTCTTGCAAGTGGTGGGTTGTATAAACAATAAACACATGACCCCATCCTTCATCGTCATATTTGTACTATCGCCAGTAGTGTCCGATTAATTCCACATTGAAAGCCCCACCAATGCTTGACCGGATTCTGTGCTGTTTTGCCAGAATTGGGGCAACTTATTTCCGACATATTCACGAGAATATGGCAGACACAACGGCGTGGAGTTTTGTTGTTCCGCGTTGTCCTGCTCCTGCAGATGATGCCGTTCTACTTTTGTATTATTCGGTGAGCGTAAAACTTTATTTTATTACAATGTTACAAATTATAACAATGATTTTGTTCTTTCTATACATGACCACTCGCTATTGATATAAGCTCGAATATTGTTTTTATTTATTCGCCTATAAAGTCAACATGAGGCAATTTTGATGTTTGTGAAAACTATACTAATTGGTACCTTGAAATACGTCACACTAAAGAGTACCCATAGTTTACAAGCGATATAGGATTTAGAAGACCTACATTTGGGAAAATGCAAAGATTGACGATTTTCATTGAATTGTACTGTAGATTTATGAATAATGCATGGATGATATTTCATATTACCTATACTGTTTCCAAATTTCGTTCTTGAACTTTTTGAACATTCTCCTGCTGCGGTATATCAATTACGGTTGTTGGTTATTAGTTCATATCTGATTTTATCTGGTAGTGAATGATTACTTAATTATTCCCGCAAAAGAAATTACTGAGCCAAATAAAGTAAATCAACATTTTTTTACTTTCGATTTCATAAATTTTGCTGAGTAGTAAATAATATTGTTTCTTATACATTCATATCAAAAATTTTAATGTACTTAATGTTTATAGTTATAGGTAAATATGTATAATAACATTTAGCAATAAATTGTCATATAGCTGATATCCATCAGAGACTGGTACTGCATAGCGAGTTTCGGATACCTATACTTTTATTTAGGAATTTAGGTAAAAATAAATAAAATAAAATACATATTCGTTCCGTATCTACCTGCAGTGAATTTCAGTTTGTATAAAGATCAATTCATGTGCAACCAGCTGTATTAGAGCGTCCTTGCATAAGAACAATTAAGAAAACCTGGTATTTACCCACTCAGAAGAGTGAAAGTGTGACGAGCAACCTTTGGGAACAAATTTCATGAAAAGTTCAGTGCCCTCTGCATCCGATGGGTACTACCACTCCAACGAAGAGTACCTTTGGGAATCTAAATACATCATATAAACAATTCAAGTGGATATAGTACCTACAAACCTAAAGTAAATTCAAAAGAGACCATCATCATATCTGTATAGGTACTTAACCCATCTAGACATATTAATGAAATAACAAAATTTTCTTTCATGATCACTTTAGCTATACCTACATCGTATAAGTATTAGAAGAAATAAACAATTTCAGTGGTACGTACGTAAGAAAATTTAATTTATTTTAGAATGAGAAATGCCTATATGGAATCCAGTAATCTAGCTACCTATACCTATTAGAAATTAGGATGCCCAAGGAATTTTATAATGTTTTCCGGGAGACGAATTCGGTATAATGAGAAGTACGACTTTCCGCAACTCTATTACAAATTTACGAATTTTGTTTGAATAAAGGTGAGGCGTAATAATTATAAACATTAATCAGCCCATTGAGGTGCAGTCACCGTCTGACGCGAAACCAAAAACCGAAACGCCGTCATCGCGTATCCCTTGAACTAGATTCCGATCAGAATGTGATCACACCTTTCCATCGATTTAATGCAAATCAGGAACAGTCTAACCGGCCATCCATTAAGGCCGTAAAACGGGCACTTGATCAGACTGTGACCGTCGACGGAGCTACACACGCAGCCCTCTCTCCTTCTCCACGTTTTCGGTAAATTACTGCGCGGAGCTGCGCTGCGAGTTGCGTGCCAATGGGCGCTTCAGACGACCGGGCATCGATCTTCTTACGGCACACGGCCGTCGTTTCTCTCTTTTCTCTCGGCCTGGCCGGCCAGAAGACCGAGCGCCTTATCTGCTCCGCCATTCGCCCGCGTTTATCCAAAAGCGGAAGAGCCTTCAGTCTCCTGCAGACGGTGTGCAAAATGGATGCAGTACCAGCCAGCAGAATTCAGTCGGCGGAAAGTGAACGCCACGTTTTCGACCACCGACTACACTTTGAACTCAAGTAGGTGTTTTACCGTTCCGTTTTTATTAGTTTTGTGATACCCGCGCGAGTACCTACAAGAAAGTACCGCATTCGTAGTGTCAGCTCCTCTACCCAAGTTCTTTGTTCTCTAATTTGGAATACCCAAGTAACGCAGTACCTAGTTGTCCCGATTATTGAGGACGGGAAAGGTAAATTTTTCTTTTGTTCGGCGTAACGTTGGCGATTTCGGTCGTTCCGTGCCGGTCCGAATGTCGTCGATTACGTTTTTGTTGATTTCCCGTACGGTTGCGTCGTTACACCTTCGAATGTTACAAGCGCGCGGGCTGGAAAACGTAGATTATTGGCTATCAAGTAAGCCAAGGCCGAAAGCTTGGCACGTGTATGCGCCTGGTGACCCAGTTTTCAGCAGCCGAGTCCGGGCGAGGACACCCGAACGGGGTTAATCAATACTTATGAAAGCGAGCGCGTACACTCTCCCCTCGGCGCGAGTATATCTTTTTGTTCTGCATTTAATTTCGTGTAGCGGCACGACGGAAGTTCCCGTCCTATTTGACCGCGAACGGTCGCGTCGACAACACGTAGTACCGCCGCTCCTTCGCTCGCCCGTCGAGTAACGCGAGTACCGCGCTCCGTCCGATTTTTCCCTTCCGCCGTATCGATCGGGGCGATTGAATGCCGTAACTCGAAAAGTGTCCAGTTTTAATTGTGTGAGTATGAAGCGTTCGAGTACCGCGCCTGTCTAATTCGGCGGAAAAGTCGCGATTCTGTTTTTTGCGGTCGCCTCGCGGTCCGCTCGTCCGCATTCCGGCCCAAATTGCATTGCGCAACACTGCAGCACAAAGTACACGTGTGTCGAGGTCATCGAACCGCCACGTGTAGCGGAGGGACAAAGACGGAGCCAGTTCACTAACCCGCTCTTTCGCGCTCGGCCCGCTCCGGGTGGGGGGACTTTCTCACGTCGGTGCCGGGAGTACTCCCTGCCGGTGCGCATTGCGTCACAGTCTAACAGTGCCGGGGGAGGGGTGGGGGCCGCGCGCGGCCAATGCGGCTGCGAGCGCCCCCCCCACCGCCCGTCGCGAAAGCCTAGTGTGTTGTGTAAAAAGCTGGCGTTTCTTAATCTTGCAGTGACCGTAGGCGCGCGAACTCGTCCTCGTCCGGGCCCGGGCGTCGTCGCGAATCCGTGCATCTCCGCATCCATCCGAAGGGAAATCGCGGCGAGTGACGGCCGAAACCGAACGGGGCGCTCGGGCGCCGCGCGCGGGAAAAGTTCACGTCCGATGGCCTACTTCTCGGCCGCTTCCGCATTATGACGCGCGCGGCCATTTTGTCGAACCGACTCCGATTTCTGCGCGTCCCTTTCGATAACCCTGGTGAATTCCATCCATCGTGTGACGTCCCGCCGTAATTGAGGTGGAAGTGGATGCGGCAAGAGCGCCTAAACGTGTCCGCCCGTGACGTCATCTGGTGATGACTGTGTCCGGGATTTCTCATGACCATTTTCGGACCATTTTGCGGACGCCGTTCCAAGAAGAGTCCGATGGGTGAACAGGGGAGCGGATTGGACTTACTTTTTTTTTAAAACAGTCAGTCTTTTTCTCTCTCCTATTAATCCATCAGATTTCCATCTGACCATCACGAGCCGAAACGAGGCGAGAAATTTCGAAAGCGAGGAATTCCGCTTACGCAACTCTACGACTAGTACGACTCGATTCCACTTGACTATGACGCTGACGATTAGAGTATTTCAGTTCGGCATGGCGTCGTAGACATGGCGCCGGTTTTAGGGGTTGGCCTAAGCGGGTCGGCCCTCTCGCCATCGACCTTGGCTCGGCGGGGTTGATAGATGATAGGTAGTACCGAAATTCGGAATCTCCGCTGCATCCGCCCGGCGACGGTCGAGCGGCTTGATGTTTTTGCGCTGGATCATACATTTCAAGGCTGCACTTCTGCTAGGATAGAGCGGCGCGTATGTTCTCTAGGCTGCCACGTAGTCGGACCGTGCTCATTTTGGGCTCCCGCGACGTTTGTGGCCCGGTCCGACCAATGGGGGCCAAGTATTGGGCGCTCGGCAGTCATGGCACTCCCAAACTTTCCCATGGCAACAGGCCCGTCACGCACCGCGGCATGTTGCGAATTGCGCTCACTTCCTGCTGGAGGCAGATAAGGACGCGAAAACCGTTAGATAGTTTCGGCGGTTAGATTTTTTCCGATCCGCCGTCATCTGGAATTCGGCCGATTGATGTCGGTCACGTCGTGTGTCGCAAGCCGGGCCGTTGCGTGCGATGCTCACGCGGAGGAAGGAGGAGGGCCAGGACGAACTACGCAACCTCACGCACGAAATTCTTTTGTTACGTAACCATCCGAACCAAACGGAGAACAATAACGCATCAGCGCGGTAACGAAATCAATTTTGGCTTTTACGGTTTCGGTACGACTCTGCTATGATGAAGGAGTTGCGCAAATTCACGTATCTGAGAGGTACACTTGAGAAACCTCTAAAATGGAAGTAACGATCGAGAGATAGATTTGAAAGTTGACTTGTCGATGTGAATTCTTATCCGCCTTAGCACTTTTTCAGGACCGAATGTTACGAAATTAACCGGTTTCTGGCTGACTTTTAAATTTGGCCCGGCATCATCGTCTTCTTCCTTCGCCGCGTTCGCAACGATTATTATATTTATAAAAACTAGCACGATTAGGCAACTCTGAATCTGTGCTGTTGCCGCTGCCTCGATTTCTGATGTAAGTTTAGTTTCCGAGTTATTTTCGGAATTGGCACAAATGCGCGTATCGGTCCTACCTACCTAAAAGAATTCATCAGGTCGTAAATTTTCGGATGCACACAAAATGCTTCACTCAAAAACTCAAACGAAATTAATAATCGGCATTCTGCACTGAATTTGGTGCGACTCGACTAATACTTATACGGCGTTTCAAATTATTGAACTGGAAGACGGTTTTTACTATACTTGCCTGCTAATACTATTTCACTGTTTACAATCTTGTTCAACACAATGCACAGTTGATTGAACAATTTCTACCGTGAGGTCCATTACGGTGCATATTTTTCTCGATATGTCTCCTGGTGGTTTTTAGTAAAAACCTGTAGACAGGGTTTGAAAGAAGTTGAAGTAAGTATCGCAGGGATTCATGATAGAATCGGCGTGAAGATCAAAGTATGGCGACTATTGTGTAATGAAAACTGCTGTTTTTCACGAGCCTTTCAAAAACTCCTATCCTTACGAATATCGATTGGTAAATGTTATTGTATGGTAACATTTACATTTCGTATTATTCGTGCAGTTATGTGTCATTCGGAAACCTGCAATTTCAATAACTGGTGTGATAATTCGATAATGCTGGGTTTGTTGAACTAAAAATGCGTGAATTATCTGCAAATTTCTTAAAAGTGGTACCCATAATGTATAATTAGAATCACCCATCAGCAAATTTATACATAATACCTGTGGAATGCAAAATTTGCGAATATGCAGTCTATGTATGATGGGACAGGATGTGACGTTCGGCATATTCCACCACAGATTGTATGCTAGGTTTTGTGAATATGATAGTATTCCAAACATTCTAATTTATAATTTATGGATAATACCAGTAACAAGGTAGGATATAATACCATTATTTCTACATAAATAATCGACTAATACGAATTTTATTCCCGTAGAAAATTAAATTCTTATTATATGTATAGTGGAAAGTCTGAAATAATGTGTGAATATTTCATCTGCATTGTCACGACATTGTAATCGTACTCCTACCAGGCAACATTCACAATCGTACCTATAATAAACCTAATAATAATAATAGGCCATGTAAATGGCGCTAAAGGTTAAATCTGCATAAATTTCTCCTCTCGTAACGCAACATTATGTATCTGTTAGAATATGCACAGCTAAATTCTCATTGATTTTATTAGAATGAAGTTTTGTATTTCTGTATTTGTATATTATCTACAATTTGATTTTTTTGGTTGAACTGGTTGAAGTGAAATAATAATGTTGTTCAGACTTTTTCATCTAAGTACATATGTGTAAATTCGAAGTATGTTTTTGATTTCAAACTTTGAACCGTATTTCCAGATCGTACTTAACGCGAAAATAAAAGTTTCCGTTATAGAGATAAGTTTCTAAATAAGTAGAGGATTAATGGATGATTGCTCGGTACAATAACGATAATTCGTCGCCATCAATAAATTGCCGAATAAATCCGGTCCGAATAAATATAAATTGACCCTTTTTGTAATGTTTTATCTTTATGTTATTCGGCGAATAAGAGGCTGATCATGTCATAAATGGAACATGTGTACAAGTATTTGGCTACAGAGAGTGTACGTTAAATGATTAATAACATGGTAGTATTTGCTGTTCCTTAATCTTTAACCCTACATGATATGAAAACCACATGTTTCCTCATTGTCGATTCAATGAAATAAATTGTTATTTAGTTTTTGTTATTCCGTCACAAAAATTGCAATTTTTCGAACAGATTAAAAAGTATCAGGAGATACCTATTGATTTTCCCAAGATTCATAAAATTCCAAGTGATGCAATTTTTGCGGTTGCAATCACAATCCAACGTATACCATTTAGTAATTTAATAAAAGTTGTCCGTTTTTAACTTTCTGTTTGAAGAAAATTTTGTATTGTAACTTTGTATAATTAGTGCTCGGTTTTAGCTTTGTAACATTATCGTCGTATTCTTGGTTAGATTGCTCTCCGTGAGAACGCTACGTCGATTAACAAATAAAGAGGAAGTACGAGTAGATAAACGAAATGATATAATTGGCGGCCATATTTAACAACATTGCCTGATGATGTTGACCAACAAATTATTTTTCCTCAAAATGATAAAACCGTTCGAGGTTGTTTCGCCACTCTTTTTACTCGATGCACTAAAGCCCAGACTTTATTTACCTCTTCTGTATGAGGCAGACTAGAGTCAGAAAATCGATCCATTTTGGATGATGGATTTAACGACGGAGGTGATCACATTAACATTTATGACGTTATTTTTTTCAACTCCAGTGGAATGTTGTTTAGCATCGTTCAAAACCTACTGAAATCATCAATGATGCCTGCAGGCTAATACGCCAGCAAAAGCCATGCATCAGGAGGCAAAAGTATATTTAATTAACGTTTATTCCTTCCGCCATGTTCTCGTCCTTCGCGATACCCTTTTGGGTCGAATTTCAGGAGGAAATCTTCGTGCCGCTGTGAAACTGGGTCAAGGCATTTGTGAATTTCGACGTGTAATGTCTGCCCAAATTGGATTCGAGTCCCGGGCAACGAATTCCGGCTCATAATTCTCTTTCTATTTTATAGTAGACCCATTTCTCGTGATTTACCGTAATATAATGGCACAATCATTTATACCTCCGCCCTCCAAAAAGGCGACAGTAGTGCTAATCTCATTTGCTATTAAAAATCAATCCGATTGCAGCGTTCTTTTATGGAGGCCGGGGTAATTCCAGATTGTCTTATCGGAATTAAATGGTGGGCGGTCATTCGATATGCATATAATTTCAATCAGAGCTAGTGTATTCATAACGTTTTCCACGCCAAATGTAACTGCTCTCTGGGGTTGGTATTATGATATAATAATAACGATGACGTGGGTATAAGTAGGATGCATAATTTGATGACGATAGCAGCTGCAGAGGGGTGGGCCCTCTACAAAAGATGCAAAACGTGAATGGACACATCCCACAGTAAAGTAGGTAGGTATAGGGATTTACCCCAAACGAAGCCATTTTGCTGTATCGCAGTGTGTAACCTTGCCCATTAGGGGCTCTCTGCTTGTTTTCCACCACAATCGATCCGGTTCTCGGAAATTATTCATGAACTATGATGCTAAGGGTAAACTTCAATATTTGTGTCATATCATCACATTGTGTTCTGGATTATTAGCATTACTTAACTGTGCGAGGAAATTCGAGAATAAAATGGACACAGTACGGGGAAAAACATTACTCATGCACTATCATGTTTTAGGGTTGATTGATTTTATGAGTATACGTTTTTAATGAAATCGATCACTGGGTAGATCACCTTTCCAACTAGGAACAAGTTTTGAAAACTGTGCATTCACTACCTATACTTTGTTTGCTTTTATTGGCGAAAAATAATCATCTGTTCAATTTGGCAGCCTGTACAGCTACATCACGGTTGGAAAAAAGGCTTTGTTCTAATGCCATTGTTCTTCTGGAAACCATCAGCAATAATCCATGCAGAGTTTTATTGCCAGAGATCAGTTTTGTTCATTTAAAATATCGAAACACAACTTGTAACGTGTTTTCATGTTTTTATAATCAATTAAAACTATGAAAAGTTGGTCACAGTTGATTTCAAATATTCGGAGCCACATATCGTTTTGTGTGTAGGTTGGGCTATCATTAAACGGTCATCATCACAGATAGAAGTTGAGTGATTTTCACTCTTTAGAATTTAATGACTTCATTAGACCTTCATTTTACACTCCTAAGCGTTTTCACTAGTTCCGCCTTCCTTTTTTCCGGTATACACATGGTCTCTACATTGTAAATAAATTATGTACTGGTTGTAGGCTCGTGTCACGAGGTGAAGGCAAAGTACTACGGGAAGCATTCGCACTTTTCTTGCCCTACATCATACGGAGTGAAGGTAAAATTGAAGTGACAATAAGTGTCGGACGTCAACAAACTCCCACGATACGATAATCCGAATTAGTTAGCTAGAACCGTTTTAAGTAGATCACGTGAACGTGATAATCGCTGTTTCCTATGTGGAAAGGAGGTCACTTGCGTAACTTTGGGAACTAAAATACGCGGCCAAGTGGGCTAGAAAACCGTATTTCGTACAACGCAACTGAAATATAGAATATGATATAGAAACCCAGCATCGGAGAGTGCAACGACCGACCGATTTTTAGTTAAAATTTCAACTGATATCGTAGAGAGGGAAGATAGTTTCATTTAAAATTATCGTATATCCTACAGATAGGATACAGGTATTCAGCTTGTAAAATTTCATCCTCTTTCATGTGTTCCAAGTTCTAAACGTCCATTCTTGAAGCAACTTTTAGCCTCGCTTTCAGCTAAATGAACACAGCTCCATATATTTTCATTAAAGTCTATTAACGCTTAGCCTGATTCTAGTGGACTACTTAGAACGTTTATTCCTCGGTTTATTCCAGTTGGATCTAAGCGATGTCTCCTGATTTTGTTTCTTCCTTGAATTAGCTTTAGATCTTGAACACTTCACGAGTGCGTGCTATCGTTGTCTATTGAAATCTTTGAAATGTTGACTATAGAAGTATCATAAGACGAAGAAATATCACTCATATTTTAGTGAATTTCTTGGCAGAAAATATGCCTATGGATAGCGATGAGCATGGGCATTTCCCACTATTAAAAGTCAATCATTAAATGGGATGGCATCATAATCATCATATTTATTTTTATATTATTTGAGCAGAGTTGGGCATAATGATGGATGAGTAATTGCAAATAATACGGAAGCTGATATATTTGAAAATTCTCAACATTGCGAAATCCAATTGGGTTAAGATCAATTTCTTAAAGTGGTGTTATAATAGGTGTAGCCAACTAACTCGACGTTGTGAATCGCTGGGAAGCGTCAAGTAACAGAATTGTCATACTTTCAAAGAAATATCTGTGTCAACAGTTCACCCGCTTCATGACGGTACACTACTTTCAGGTGGAAATTTCCCGCCTAGAAAATTTCAAAGCGATCATTGTACTGAGAGCAAGCAATCTGCCGATAATTAAAATTTACATAAATGTATATGCAACACGCTTATTTTTCGTGAAAATAGAGGTTATGCAAATAAAGACCATGTGTTGTTGCAGGTTTAATAGCTATGAGTATACACTGCTGGTGATGTAGAAACTTACGCAATTATTTCGCAGCGTGTATAATAGTAAAAGGTCTTTTGAGATAAGAGCATGAGATATAATTGTATTCTGCCATTATCAACCTGTAACACTGTAAAGTCGGGTCCCCTTGGTACAGTAGGTTCATTTACCACCACACCGGACATTCTCTCTTGTTGTAGGCGATTGTCTTGGCGCTTTAGTCCGACCTGAAACATTGTCTTGTCTCTGGCGCTGTGTACCTACCTACTAAGATGCAGTCTAAGCACATTTTTCAACGGACAAAGGTCAAATATCTACCCGTTTAATTTACGTCATTGATATTTTTAATTCTTCCGTGAGTAGGTGTTGAGTGTTAAGATCCAACATTTGAACACGACCTCAGCCTCTCGAGTTTTCCGTTTTTGGATATTTCTTCACACCTGAATGAAGCAACACGGATAACACCTGCGATTTCGTTTCCAAGACATGGTCTCGCGCACGTTTTTGGATATAAAATATCTTTGACCCTTTACAAGTCCAATCTAACCACGTCTGATGGATTTCTAGTAAAAACTACAAACAATAAGTTGTTCAAGTCAAGGAAATCTTTTTTTCTAGTTGATTTCCAACAATCGATTACCACACTAATGTGTTGATCAACTCGAGCTCTCCTAGCGTATAGGTAACTGATTATCAATAATTTTCGATTTATAATCGCTATTGCCTTTCTCAACGCTCGACGACTTTCTCGCGCACATATCATTAAATCCGTTGCATTTATTAATTGCAATGGGTAAAACCTCTTTCTATTGTGTTAAGACTTGTTAAGTTGTTCAGCGGTGAAGTAGGTAAGCAGACGATGAGTGTGAGACAATAAATAGTCCAAGGATCACGGATAGGGGTGGGCGATATTAGTAAATGGGTATCAAAGTTTGATAACCAAACCATATTAATATTTATCGATATATCAAAATTTGATAATTATCAAAGTATCAAAATATCGAAATATCAAAATATCATATTATCAAATTATCGAAATATCAAATTATCAAAACACCGAAATATCAAAATATCCAGAAAACGATAAGTATAATGGTATTCTAGTTCAGTTCCCAATACCCATACATAATTTCATTCTGAGAACGTTGGTAAGTGATGAAGTACCACTGACAACTACCGCGAGTACCGACCAACATACCTAAATTGTTAGTTCTCTACGTCTTCTGTCGTGAAAACATCACCAATTTAATATTGAGATAATTATCATGAATGACATAATTTTCGAATAATTCTGATCATAATTAGATATTTTGATAATTATCATGATTTGATATTTCGATAATTATCATGATTTGTGTAACCGATATTTTTGGAGACGACCCTAAAGTCAGGTACTGAACGGAGGAGACGACGGAATGAGACGACAGGGGGTGGTTTCAGGCTAAAACGACCTAAATGGGGGTGTCTCGATGGCTCTCGTAAGTGCAAGTCGCATTTGTGGTGTACGGCGTTAAATTAGGGTGAATTGATAATGTGTGATTGAATAGTACTTAATAATACTGTGTGGGTAAAGCTAGCATGCTGCGGCATGATTGAGCCAACGAAGCTAGTGTGCTACGGCATAATTGAGCTTGATTGAGGTAAAGTGACCTAACGTTATGTGATCGCTCTAGGTAAATAGAGCTGTGGCGGAATAGCCTCTGTTAATGAAAACCCTTCTACGTTACCATGGTATGTACCTGAGACGCTATCTCACGAGGTGAGCATTGTATGTGATTGTTGATTAAGGAAAAGCGTACTCTTGACACTGCCAGTATGTGCGCAAGCACATACGGTACCGCAGTTGCTCGGATGTGTCTCGGACAGTCTGGGGCTCGGAGAGAGCAATAACTCATAGATTCCTATGTCTTAGTGGTTAAAGGGTTAGCCGGTCAAACTAATGACATCTGACAGGACTGCGGTCCTTGGCTGAGACAATGCCTTTGCGGAAGGGTTGTAAAGCGGTCTGAGCTGGCTCTAGGTGCTCAAATGTCCTCGTTATGTACTGTAGATTGTATTGTAGATAGTATCGTAGACTAGATGATGTTCCGGGTCATGCGCTAATCACCTCTTCTAGCCAAATCTACGTAAAACGGATAATACAAACACAACCATAATAAACAAGGACGCTAGATGAACCTGACGAACCGATACGGCCGAGGCTAGGGGGATGAAGACCCCCGGGTGAGTGACCTATCTCTCTCTTACTCTTTGAGCTCCTCGGCATGTGAACTGTTTTACTTTCATGATCGGCGACCGTTGCACGAGAGGCCGTGTGGCATCTTCCAGATAACTATAACGTGACGTCATCGGTACTCGGTCCTTTGGGTAAACAATAGTCGCAGGTATTTGGCATTAACGCCCTAGTAGGTGAACTCAGGTAAAATGTGGGTTTACATTTGATATTTTGATAATTATCATGATTTGATATTTCGATAATTATCATGATTTGATATTTTGATAATTATCAAAAAATGATATATCAATATTTTTTTAATCCCATATCATATCATGATATATTGATACTTTGATATTTTTATTGATATATCAATATTTTTGCGCACCTCTAATCACGGATATGATTCACACATCTTATTAAAGGAACCATCTAGAATTGTAAATACTCGTATCGATTGAAAAGATAAAAGGATTTTGTGACTGTTTCCTGAAGTAGGTGCTCCGTTGCTTAATCCGAATTCCTTTTATCATCATAATCATCATCATCATTACGAGAAACAACGGTTTTCGACTTCTTATATTCTTTCATTTCCTAGTTTCATTTTCCATCCAGTGACTGACTGATGAAAGGACCGCTTACATGCAGGAGGACTCGTGCAGAGGTTACTGGCCGCATAGCCTTTGGTATGATTTCATTGGGATCATTTTAACCGTGTTGTTTATTGAAGGTATGCACTCTTCTCTTGCTCGTCATGATGAATGGTGCCATGTCGTAAACAATTTTTTTCTCGAAATTATCATTGGAGAGTGTGGTCTGCCAACCGCGGATACTCATCTGTATCATTTCCTCCTGAATTATAATTTGGGAATGAGATTAAAACTAACACCTGCTCTCACAAATCATTCTACTGGAGGAAGCCAAAAAGAACCACTAAAATGATGCGTGGTGTGATGAAATGAGCTGATGTTTGGAAAATTCGTTTCCGTATTTCTAATTTTCTAAGTGGAGATGTAGGTGATGGAAATATTCGAAAAGTTCTCGTAACTGTCGTTCATTCCACTTTCCGGAGAATGATGAAGCTTACTTTCTATAATGGAAAGATACAATAGGTGGTACTCGTGATATAAGAAAGTACGGTTTTCCAAGACTAGATAGAAGATAGTCTCTAAAAATTGCGATATTGGGAGTTTCATGAATTAGAGTTGCTTCGTCATTTGCATCCGATTCGACGGTTGTTATCAATCCGTCGTCGCGATTCTATGAAATGATTCTGTTCCCGCCGATTCTGACCGGTGTAGTCGTTCGGGGAACGACCGTTTATTTTTCATGACAATTCCGAAAAGTTTCCGCCAAGGGCGACGACAAAACAGAGACGATTGTTCGGCTCTTTCTCCATCGCGCATTCGATCTCCGGAATGAATAAGGTAGATGAATTTCGATATCGGTGTCGGTTACATCACACACACAGTTTGTCGTTTGCATATTTATTTAGAGTTTCGCTCCTGGCCAATGGGTCGAGCGGCTTTTGGCGCGAACGACGCTCCGGAACACTTTTCAAGGTTTCATTCCGCGAATATTACGTGTACTAACCATTCCCACTAACTTATCCACATGACTAAGAACGAACCTCGACCCGCCGACATCACCGGCCACAAATCGGCGCATCATTTTCCCCGATGGCCACGAATTTCCGAACCGACCAAAATTCCACCTCGAACGGAGGCAGCGATTGGCAAAATGTACGCCTTGCGCCTTATGTATTACGTAATTGTGTAATTTAGGAATTATCCTTGTGCCGTGTTACACTGGCCTAACTGCCATGTACTTTAGCTATTAGTGCGCTTCCTATTCCGATCGCTACACATAACATGGCTACAGCAATTATGACGTAATATATCAAGACGCAAGGCCACGAGTGTGAATAAAAAATGGCCAGCCGCATTTTTCGAACCAGCTGTTGGAGTTAGGTAATACATATTAAACCCAACGGCCACACATTTGAATTTGTTATTAGATTCAATTACTTATTTGAAAATTTTCTTCTGAATCACTAAACAACTCGCTAAAACATTGCTGATTGTTTGTGAAATGTGAATCTCATGTTCTGAACGAATAAATTTGAGCAAACTTGCGTAGGTTTACGTGACGTATGTAGGTACCTAGGTAAGTTTAAGTTGGTTATTCCACAGCATATGTATGGTATTTGCAGTAGGAAAGAAACAGATCTAATGCTAAAATACCTGGCACCGAAATTGGTAGGTGTAATTAAGGTACTCTCTGATAAATAGTGTATTGGCGCGTTTTCTGTCTGGTTTACCTTTTACACTCGACCTTTATGAAACTTACCTTTCCTATATATTTTTTATGATTGTAACTTTTGGCATTTATTCTTGTTAGAATAAATTGGTTCAGCCCAAATAATTCACCATCACAACGTTCACCACATTATGCATGTGTACGACAAGGTTGAAAAAGGACGGCAAGCACATTCTCAGCCAATTATTTACTTATTTTATGCAAGTAAATAGCCTACCTCTGTTCCCATAAGCATAATTTTGAAAGGATGCTCCCTACCTACTTTATTCAATCATTATTGATAAAAATAGTTAAGGTTGTGGTGTCAGTCCTACCTTTATAATCCTGTACTGTGAATATTTATATTGTTTGAAATTGAATAGGTATAAATTAAAGATTGGAATAAGTGAAAAATTCACCGCATGTAGGTTCTGCTGCCTGATGTCGATATTTTATTCAACAAACACACCAGAATTTGCCTCGGAATTTGCATATTAGATCAATAAATTCTGCTCTTTAACTTTCGTGCTAACTTTTTCAGTGTGAATTCACTTTTACTGTTATCAAGACCCTATTAACTTGCAATATTATAAACCACTAAAATATATAAATAACTTCTTTGTTGAGGTGATTCTTTTCGAACATTCAAAGATGTCGGAAAGGGTTCAAAAGTGCGCAAAGCTTTTGTGGTCTCGTCATCGTTAAATATAAACCTGCCGACGATGGATTTACCATATGGTAACACCAGAGCGTTTTTCGAAAATTGGCGCACGGTCCTCATTAAATGCATTTAGGAATAGCCAAAATATTCATGAGTCACGCAGCTGCAAAGTTTGGCAAGCTGTTTTTTCCGACCAGTCTTCTCTCTTGGATAGCACACACATGTTGATTAATTTCAGCATGGCCGCCCACAAACCGGCAATGCCAATGATGTCATCTTTTACGTGACGCCATCGGATTCGTACTAATTCCCTTTTGATATTCATACCTATAATACTGAAAACAAGGAACCCCAGATTCTAGAGAGATGTCCTTCTGATCATTTTATAACGATCGGCAGAATTAACTTCAAGCATAATTTCCTGCGAGCTTACATTCGGAGGAGGAATGAAACCTTGAAGTTTGTACTGGGTCAAAATTATAGTACGACTTGGTCATTTTAATTGCATGATTGGTGTAATCATCTCCTCGTTCTGAAAATGTGCAATTGCACTAACGATTCTAGGCACAGTTGATGAATTAAGTAAGTTATAAAATGTAGGTAAGATTTTTTCATCTGTGGGAGGATTATTTTATACGTGGATGATTTCATATGTAAGGCGCAAGTATGTACCTGCGGAATTAACCGTGCAGTGATCTCTGCCCATAGATAGCCATCCATCCAAGGTCTGTGGACTGCGGAGGAATCAAGGCCTGTATCAGTAAAACGTTGAAATGTAAAAACCAGAAATGCGGTTTCCCTGTGGGTATTCCTTTAACCAATTTCCATCTCTCGTATTTGATTTGCAAACGACTGGGAAAGTAGTACCCAACTGAACAGTCACATAAACTGAGAGTATTTATACCTCGTGTTATGTAGAGGAAATTGCGTCCGAATGGGGTACCAATATCGACAAGTTTCCGCTTTACCCACAGGAGCATAAAACATTAACTTGCGCCTTACTTGGGCATGTAGAAATTGTACCTACGACTTTTACACATAGTTATTTACATAGGTGTGTGTGCGTATTATTGTACTACTTTCGTAAAGTGAAAAGTACCTACTACTCGTAGCGTGCTGATAATAACTCTTGATGTGTTTGATTTATCGAGAGAAAATTTTTGTACGAGAGCAGAGTATGCGATGCTCATATGCACAACCGATCTGAGGCTGGAGATAACGTGAGTCGTGATGATGTTACATAAAGAGTCCATTGTTTTTTTGCAACATGACCTTGCTGGGGAAGTCAGTTTTGTCAACAAGTTATCAAACCGGAATACGAGAGCTGTTTCGTCCTAACTCACAATTATTGTTTGTTACATCATTATGCAACTGTAATGTCGCAACATTCGCAACTGTACACACTGGACTTTTGCTGCTGTTGCTGTTCTAGTCGCTTGGATTTATTACCTAATCGAAAATTTTTAAAAGGTCTCTTGGATTGTTCGTCAGGTACTTACCCAAGTTGAATAGTTACGCAATACGTCCTTTGAATTAAAAATGTACGAAGGATTTTAAATTTAAATTGGGCGGTTAAACATCCAACATCCAATGCGGAAAATTACCGGAATTCCAGTAGGTAGGTAGATATCAAGTGGTGAATTTTAAACTGAAATGAACCAAAACCGTATTATAAAAATGATTTTCTCTTCCGAGCTTAATAATCCGAAACGATTAATTGTAATTTAAATTTCAGGTCGATTGCAGTTGAATGCTGAAACGTGATGCATAATACCGATTCATTGATAAAATTCTGTTTTTCTTAAGAATACCGTTCGACTAGTTTTCACAATTCACAAATATTTCCCTTCGAAATTTGAGATTAAAGTTTCTAATGAAATGATTTAATGTGGGTCGAGTTATTTTTGGTCAAGCATAGGTATGTTCCCTATTATATTTAGCAGATGCCTCTTTAAAAAATACGCGCTTGAACATGATCTCAGATTATCGTGTCATGCAATGGTATGTGTGCAATATAGAAGAAAAAATTCACCTGCCAATGATCCAAAAATTAAAGGTGTATGGGACCATAAAACATGATCTGATAAAACTCTCCGGAAATGATGTCAGATGGTTCCTTTCCAATGGAGTAATTTATTTGAAAATGAAGGTTAATGCCCTCTTGTATGCTTTTTTAACAACAACATTTTATAACATTCGTTCCAACGTAGACACAGGTATTCACGAACTGTAAAAATCTTTGGTTCATTTCCCGAGTGATTAAAAGAATTCATTCGTTCATCATCGTTATTATAAGTCTTTGGAAGCATACGTTCGCTTCACTCGGTTATGGGGAAGTTATGGGCTAATAGAAATTTCAAAATTCATAGAACAATTGAAATATCTCGATTTCGCGGTTTCAACATTTTCACTCTTTCTTTATAGTGTTGTAATGCTGTAAATCTGTTTCGCAGAGTCTGTTTTCTAGGCATAGGCAACTTTGTATACCTAACTTGCCGGAGTACAACGATATCACAGACGATACTGTATAATTCAAAATAGTCGAATTCATTCAATAATGGCAGGTAGATAATGAATTGTAGGCATTCCTAAATTTAATTAAAATTTTGATAAAAATATCAGCTCAAGTGTCAAAACTAGGCCTCAATCCTAATTACATGCGATTATTTACTCTTCATTGTATGTTTATCCAAACACTTTAGATAGCGGCTCGTCGCTTATTGAGTTAAGTAGATATACCATTTTCATTACCCCTAAGTAGATACTCGAGTTGGAAAAAATATCGTGAATGCAAACATTCAAAAATACTACGCGAATGAGTATAAAGCGAAAATGAAGAATTCTTGAGAACTATCTCGACCACTATCTTCTTCCTATAGATAAAAGTTAAGACGAGTCGTTTGAAAGGAAAGGTCCAATTCTCACAATATTTCACTCCATAACTAATAAAATAAACAGCAGAGCAGATCAGGTAACGAGAGGTAGAAGAAAATGGAAACCCTATACCTATGTATTATAGGGACATACCACCCCGTTACTTTTATTATGGTGGCTTACGCCGTACTAACAGAGATCCAAGAGTTGGTTGGGAGTTATTGCGTAAGTTCGAGACATCTGCGAATGACTTTTCAAATAATCAGAAAGAACCGACTGGAAATTTTCCATCTGTTGGGTTAGATAAAAGCCAACACGGATTTCCAGCAGATAATCCGACTATTTATGGATGCGATATGCGCCTTATTCGATCATTCGGCTCCATCGTCATCTCTTTCGCATGATTGTTGTATTGCGCCTCCCGCGATCAATGGAGATAGTGAAGAAAAGAGCACGCGATCGATATGGTTGAGCTTTTGGGGAAAAGTGAATTCGTCAAGTGAGCTTTTTCCCATGAGGTCGACCGGGTTGACGACAGAGAGCTTCACCATCGGGGGTCATTTTCTTCGGCTAAATGCTAATCGGATTAGATATAGATGGAAGTCGGCAAAGTGGGCGGTTCGATGGTCGAATATTCAGGCGGAGGCACCCCGGCACCCGAGTTTATATAATTCAGGGTGTCAGTGTGTCACGTTAGTGAAACGTGTTGCCTGGCAACAGGCGCGCTTAGCCCGGCCTATTTTCGGGCTGTATCGATCGACCTCGGAGCTTTCTTTCCGTTGGGGTTAAATCCAGGCCCGGACTAGGATACCACCAACTCCCTTTCTACCGGCGCGGCGGCATATTCATAGCGCGACCTTGAAAAGGGGGCGCGATTTGACGATTCCGACGCTAAATGTGCGCATTTCGCGAGCCAGACCGGCCGAGAGGGGGCGCCTTTTACAATTTGGGCCCCTTCCCGATGAAAAACCCTTGGGACAGGTTTCCCAGGAGCTTTATATTCAAATTCGCCAAATGAATAACATTGATGGTTACGGTTGTTACGTTACAATGAAAATCAACAAATGCGACTGTCTCATCTGTAGCAGCACACTAATTTTGGCCAATATTCGAGATATTATTGAATTTTTTTTCATTTGTTTTCAAATAAATGTCCACCATTTATTGACATTTTCCATGGTTTGTTATTATGCGAACTTATAACAGTGAAGAGATAATTTTGAGGAAGAAACTTTCTGCGGGTAGTTTTGATATTGAAACAGATTAAAATATCATAATTTATTAATCAATCAATTTGTATAAATATCATAAGTTAACAAACACGCGGAAAACTCGATAAAACTTGCCATAAAAACTTATCACTTACAATAAATATACAGGATAAAATAAAATCTAGTTTAGAAAAGATTGAATTGAAACTTTATCATTTTAAACAACTAATTTATAGGAGGAATATAATAAAAATAACGTGCAAGGCTTAAAACAATATCACATACTTGAAAAAATCGGTTCTAACTTGAATTGTATCATCATCAATCACGAATAAAAATATTAATAATAAAAAGGTAGTAAAAAGAACATTTATCATCATTTGTCACTATTACAATCAGAACAATAATAATATGCACTCGTAATAATAATATAAATAGTAGGTATCGCATAATATGCATGTAGGTAGAAAGTTGATGCAGTCGATTATTTACAGTTTTCAAAACACATTACTTTGTTCAATAAAATAGGTCGGACTAGTCGGTACATTCATTGGATGACGTCGCATCATAAAGGTCTTCAATCTGGCCGTCGGTATTTGAAATGTCGAATCACCCTGTTCACAGAAAACGAATGAGTCATTCGAAAAGCCGAATCGCAACAGAAAAACCCAATGTCTACCTCATTTATCCAGGCCGATTCCAGACAATCGTCCATGGTGGCCCGTTGGGCGGGCACGAGGATGAGTAACCTCCCGATGAGCTCCTTGGAACTGCCCGAAATTTCCCCGAAATAATCGTCGGGGAAGCAGTAATCGCATTTCAGGATATTGGCCGTCGTTTCTTCCATCGAGTCATCGAGAAAAGGGGAAACTCCGCTGAGTAAGACGTAGAGAAAAACGCCCACGGCCCAATAGTCGGTGTGTTTGCCGACCGGCTGGCCCAGGACCAGTTCGGGGGAGGCAAACTCCAGACAGGCCGGTGGCAGGATCACGTTTTTCGAAGTGTTGACCGAATCGCCGAAATCGACCAGCTTCAGCAACGGCGAAGGACCGGAAACGTCCACCATCACGTTCTCGGGCTGAAAAAAATCCAATTCTATTAGTGCTCAATCCGTAAAGTTATATTATCGTTGTATTTACCTTGATATCTAGATGAGCTATGTCTTTTTGGTGCAGCCAAGAAAGTGCGGACATCAATTGGAGGCTGTAGAACTTCACAGTGGCTTCGGTGTAGGCCTCGGCTTCACAGATGTACGAAAAAAGCAGGGGACCTCGTACCCTAATAGGAAAAAATTGTAAAAAACATTTCAAACTTGATTTATGTGGAAAAATTAGGCTAGCTGCCAGGAATTGAAAGTAGGTTTTTCTATTTTTGATCTTTTGTCAAAGCTCATTATTTGAAATGGTCTTCTTTTCCATTCACAAGGTGTCTGTAGAATAGCGCACTCGATGTATAAGGGTCTATGATAAGGGTATAAGATTTCTCTTGTCAATATAAAAGAACAAGTTCCTATAAAATATGATCCGTACACATTATAAACCTTTCCAGTACAATTTTCGGAGTCATGACTGTCAACATTGGGGGAAAAGTTTCAGATAAGAAAAGTATCCTGTCTTACAAGGTTTCAGAGGAGCTTTTGTTGATTCTTGTATCCTTGTCAATTCCAGAGTTATCTATTGGGATTTGAGTGCCACTGATTAGAAAACATCAAAGAACTAAAATTTAGAAATTTCAGCAAAATTCTTTAGCCAACAAAGATAGTTTAGAACAAGGGGGGTTTATTGTTGCAATTCAATACATTTTTATTTCTTACTCTTACTATACTGTTCTTCCGTAGTTTCGAAAATATTCTCTCTTTTGTTTGGAAAACAAGTAGAAATAACTCTAAAACAGTAGGCGTTAAACGTATTATGGAAGTATAAAAGCTCTATGGTCTATCAGTTTTATCCGGAGTACTTTGTTCTAACCTTTAAATTTTAATACTTTGTCCTTTGATTAGCTGCACTAAAATCGCAATATCTCTGGAATTAATGAAGATACAAACATCGTTAAAAGCTTTTTTGAAAAACTATGATAGAGTAGATTTTCTTTTTCAGTGACACCCTGTATCTATAAGGCGTTTGCGCTCCATAGTTATAGGATCTTTTTCTGTCACTTTGATGAGAGGAATCAGCCCTCTTACGTCAGAGCGCCATTTTGAGGACAGGATGTATATAAACAAAGTATTCCCAGAAACAGGTGATACTTCTACAATGCTTCTACTCAATCTGCGATTATCCAAGGACCGGTACTCACAATTCCAGAACGATGGTGTCGATGCCAGGATGCGGCGCGTTATCGAAAAGCGCCATCGACCTAATAACGTTACAGTGCTGCATCCCGCCCAAGAGCGAATACTCGGCCTGGGTGATCTGATGCGGCTGCTTCCTCCTGGTCACCTGCTTCAAAGCCATCTCGACGCCGGTACCGCGATCCTTGGCCTTCCTCACGATCGAAAATCTGCCCCTCCCGATCTCCTCCATCTCCACGTAACGCCTGACGAACTGCTCCTGCTGCCACCTGAGATTGTCCCCGACCGGCAGAGTGACCGCCACCGTCGGTAAAGACACCAACTTGTTCTGCACCGCCACGATCCTGAAACTGTACGTCTCCCCGGCGACCAGATTCTCGACCGCGTACGTTTGAGCGGTCACCACGCGGTTACCATTAGGCGAAATCCACTCGCCCGTCCCTAATTTGCAGAACTCGACCCAGAATTGCCGGTAGACGTCGCTCTGCCACTCCAAGACCACGCTGGAACTCGAAATCGCCTGGATTTTCGGTTCTTGAAGAGGCGGATACGTATCCGTAACCGTAAGCGAGGCACTAGATTGCGCCGATCCAAATTCATTGGAAACCGTAACTGAGTAAACCCCAGCGTCCGACATTTTCGCCCCCTCGACCGCGAAAATCGCGACGGCTTCATCGCAATTCTGCCCGAAAACTAACCGCCCCCCTCGTAAAACGCATAAATTCGGCTCCAATTTCTTCCAGCTGACTTTCAGCCCGTCGTTGGGTCCGCAATTTTTCAGGGCGCACTTGAGGACGACTTTCGCGCCGTAGTGCACCGAAAGGTCCTGCAGTTCCTCGCGGATTTCGGGGACGGGCCCCGAGGGGGCGCTTTCGATAATCGGGGGCACCGTTATGAGGGACGGGTCGCCCGGGATGGCGCCCGCGTCCATGGACCGTCTGCTGGTCTTCTTGAAGCGGAACGACCACGGCTTGCGGTTGCTGTGGTTGGACAGGACGTGCGGGGGCACCCAGGCCTCCTCCAGGTTGCCGTTGGTGTGCACCAGGTAGCCCTGGGCGGCGTCGTAGCGGACGACCGTCACGACTTCGCCCAGGCCCAAGTCGGGCCATTCGCACACGAGCCGGGCCTGGCTTCCCGGCGCCATCACGTGGTTTTCGCACTAGAATTTACAGCCCTTTCAGCATTTCGAACGGAGCGGACAGGGGAAAGGGCGGAATTCCAGCGCACCTTCATCGTAATTTGCATTTTGTTAGTGCGATGATTAAAATAATTAAAACATGAAGTCGATAACAATTACGTTGATTAGTTGTAATAAATTAAAGCCCACGCACCACAATCGTAAAAAAACAGACTAGACACGAAAATATGTTAAAAGCTCTGGAAGCATGCTCACCGTTCTGGCAAACCTATGGTCGATCCGAACACTTTCCATCGTTTCGTTTCAATTTCACAACACGACTGTCTTTGATTGTGCACATCGTGTAAAATTACTTTAAGACTACATACGATTATCACAGCCTTTATTCGTCTATGGTTAGTTTTATAAACTGGGATATTTTGGAGAAGCGATCGGTTACAACACCTAGAGAGAAGAAGGACTCGATCAGGACATGCACGGAATATGCAGTTACTTCTAAATATAATCGCTAGGCCTACGATCAAATTCATAATGTCGTAATTCGCCGGCAATTTAAAATTTTCTACGAAAAATTAAATAAATTGGCAACAATTTATACTGAAGTTGCAAGTAGTAATTGCCAGGTAATTAAGCTGTGATTTCCTGGACAAATTACTGCGAAATTACCAAAAATTACCAAGAATTACCTCAAATTACCGAGAATTACCTTAAATTACCGGGTGGAGATGGTGCACTTACCGTGGCTTGGTTGGTCTCCGACCAGCGCTTATGCAGGTCGTTCTTGTCGGCGTCCTTGGGCGAGTCGAGCCCGCCCGATTCGCTTTTGTGTTTCGATCTGAGCGGATTTCTAAATCCGTCAAAAAAATTCAGTCTCGTCGATGATGTCTTATTGTTATTGTGATGATGATGCGCTTTGGCGTCGATCGCGTCCAGATCGCTCTCGGACGGGATACCGATCGTGTTAGCTTTGTGGATGAGATGGGTCGTCTTTCGGTGCGACTTGCTACCGGCCGAGTTACTTCCACGTGTCGGTAATACAGGAATCGAAACGGTTTTTCGCTGGTGGCCGCAAGGGTCCCACATTGAAGACGGGTCTGACAAAGAACTGTCCAAACAAGACACGAAATAAGCAAAATCATAATAAATTAATAATAATTGAATGCAACAAAAATTAGTAGGAAAAAGCAAACAAAAGTGGTTAATAAAGAAATGGTCAGTAGGATTAGTACCAAAACCGAAATAAAAATAATTGTAATATTGTAAAATAAATATGGTGATTGAAATAAAAGAAATGTTTTCTCGGGGTCCTGGATTTTTTTTAATAAATTAAAGATAGGAGAAGATTTTATGCTTTTATTCTATTGAAAATTTGTGTCCATCACTTATCAATGAATATATAGTTATGTACAAACATACGTCCTATGTACACATCTCCAACTTATAATTAACACAATCAATAATACACAATAAAACATTATTATTATGACACATAGTTCACTTTTATGTGTACAGAACCGAAGAGACGAGTATTATTATTGGTTTATCATTTTGTGTGTAGTTGTTCTTCTGTATACTCATGAAGTAAGTAAGTAATAAATAGTAGCGTTCAATATCCACGGCGTGACATGAATATTATTTATGCTCATGCTCTCTGTCTTTTATTTGTACGACAGGTTGTGATTTCATTGCTAACAAAACGATCGAATGAATTTCGTATACGAGGATCTTATGAAAAACTCATTTGATTGCTGTCTACGTACCATGAATCACCAACCCATCATCGACCATAAACGTAACGGAATCGGATTTAATGAGCGTTTTGAAATTTCCCATTTTGAGCAAAAATTATTCAAGTGATGAAACTGCGGCTCTTAATTAGATATCAGAAATAGAGAGAGAGTAGAGAAACACGTGAAAGGACGATCTAAGTCTACGATTTATTTCAATCCACTTGGAGCTTGGAGCAGAGCATCGTGTTATTTAAATTGTGATTATTACTTTTTAGAGGGAATAGTAGATGAAAGTGCCTACTTGAAAATTGCACAATTCATGAGTGTCTTTAATCTTTATCATACATACATAAATTTAAATTGGTAAAATCGAAATAAGTAATAAATGCAAACAACCCAATCGCACCCGAGCCCACGGGGACTTGCAATGCCGCCATTTTTACGGTCACCATTGAAATAATCAACCGATCTGGCGGTTTTGAAAGTTCCTGTGGTTAATCGAATAATCGAGCGAAATCGTGATAACTGTACAATAATAATCGAGGAAAAACCGAGAAGCAGGAGTGAGTTATCAACTTTAGTCCCATCACCGTTACTATCAAGAAAATCACAATCTCGCAGATCAACAAGAATAAAAATAATAAGCGTCGAGACGCCCACATTTATTTTACAATTGCGCAAACTTTATGCATCCAGTTATACGTGTCTAGATCAGTTCATCTCTCCGTGCGAGTGAAAATAAAAGGACATAACACTAGAGGCACACTTATATTTTATGAATACCTTGAATCTTGCATTAATATCCAGAATGACATTTCATTTTTATAGATGTGCAGCTTCTCTAGAAAATTTCACAATTATATGAAATTCAAATAAATCATAAAATAATGATTGAACTGCTAATGTCGGATTCTTTAACTAAATGTACTATATTTCTGCAGAATTTCAAGTAAATATTGATAGAATATAAGTGTGTGCTAGGAGATATCACGGCGAAAAACCATAAAATATAATAATAATAAAATCACAACCAGAGTTAGTTAATCAAACTCATATTTTGCTTTTCTTTTCGGTTATTATTTTCACATGATCGAACCCAAATCCAAATAGGCAAGTTTGTGTACTCACGATTCTTTTGTAAGCTCTTTTTGGTAAGCGATCGGGCTCTGAATGGCCTTTAAAAAGTCTTTTTGCGTCTGGAGGATGTTCTTGATGGTGGACACCCACTGATCGTTCAGTTCTTGCGACCCCGCCTGACAACTGATGCTCACCAGCGCCTTGTTCGGATCGGTCGAGGTCAGCAAGAAACCGCTGTCTTCCTTCACCTCCAGACTCATCTTGTTCACCTGAAAAGTCGACCGAAAATCGAAATAGGAATCGCCCCAGTCATCTCGAAATCGCCCTACCTGTAGGTGCGTCTTGTAGATGTACTGGGGGCTGGAAAACTGCGTCTTTTTCCCGACCACATCGGACAGGATGATACTCTGCTCGAACAGAAACACTTGCAGGTCTTTATTTTTACCGACGACTGTGGCGTTTTGCGGATTCGCGTCGGAGCAACTGATGATCCCGTGCAGAAGGAGCTTCCCTTGCGCCGTGATTTTACCCTGAAACACGTCGAATTAGTTCCGAAATCGTTATAATTTGCGATCAAGTACATCGAATCCTTGTAATCGCCCCACGTCCATCATATCGTTTGCGGCTTTCGGAACGACGACCATGATTTCATGAGCCGCCCTTAAATGTTCCGCCTCTTGGACGAGCCCCGCTCTTTCCGTGTACTTGAGGATGTCCTTCAACATCAGCTGGTACTTCATGATCCTCTGCACCGGCTTGATTAGGAGATCGCACAATTGAAGTTTATGCCCAAGTTTCACCCTCAACTCCTCAAAGTACGTGTCCAGATATTCGGACACTATGAATTCCGACACTGGCTTGTTCTTGCAGTAGACGACGTAAATGTGGAACTTCCGCTCGTACCGTCTGAAGAGTTGCGCCAGTTCGATCGGGTTATCTATCGACTTTTTCAGCGCCTTCATGAAAATGCTGAAAAACGAAAAATTAACGACCGGAATCACGACGCGATTCGAGACGTACTCTTTGTGCCAGTCGTAGATGTTTTCGATATTGCCGAACACCATTTTGTCTCTTCCGTCTCTGAGGTCCTCGGGGATGACGATTTCGCAGTCGGGATCTTTCATAGCGGGAATGTAGCCGTCCACGATCAGGGCGAGGTCCCGGACGTACGCCTCCTCGGTCTCGACCAGTTCCTGCAGGACGTACTGGCGCTTCTTCAGGAGGTTCTCCGTCTTTTTGGCGCTGTCCATCACGTCCTCGGACGGCTTGTCGCTCTCGTCGCCGCTGAAAGCCAAGGCGGTCGCCTCGTTCGACGAGCACTGCGCCGACAGTTCCCGATGGACCGTCGTTTCGACGCAATCGGAGATCGCGTCCGACGATTTGGCGTTTCGCAGGAGGGAGTTTCGCTCCTGGTTCTCGGAGTGTTGCTCCTGGAAGAGCGCACCCCAAACGTCAGAAATGTAGGCGAAACGAGCCAAAGATGGCGTTTTCCATCGGTCTGCATCGAGTGCGCACTGAGGATTTAAGAGATAAAACTTTCTAGTGTGCACTCGATCGACCCATGGAAAACGCTGAAACTAAAAGTGAGGCAAACTTATATGGGCGCCAAAAACTCTAAAGTCGAACGCGCCAAATAAATTTGCCGAGTTTCTAAAATAAAATCAACTAAAATAAAGTATTAAATAAATCAAACAAAAACTCAAGCCGATACCATAAAATACCATAAATAAAAATAAACTTCAAAATAGATCCAGAAACTGAAAACTGATTGAGGACGACGTTTCAGTATCCAGATCTATTATGTCTGCCCTGGAAGCACACTTATCTCCTAATAAATGTTAGTTGAAATGTTTTATAGAAAATTCTTTATGAACTTTTTCAAGATTTTGATACATTTTAATTAAACTTTGGCCAAATGATCTAATAAGGTATTTTCAACTAGGTAGTATTCTACAAAACTTTGTAAGTGTGCGACTAGGGTGGCGATAATAATAATTACAAACTATCGAAAGTATTATGCAATATGTTCGAGATACTCAAGACGATGTACGATGCAATGTATGCAAGTATAATCAAACTAAATAATGTGCAATATGCAGATTCCTGTTCCGATCAAGTCTCAAAGGACGGCGTCTTTTTGAAAAGCTCTCACCGTTCCCGGAGCGTCATCGTGAACCGTTCGAGATGTGACGGAACAGAAAAGCCCCAAAGATGACCATGCAAAAATAATGAACAAAACAAAAAGAACAAAAAAAGGGGGAGAGTGTGCAATTTGAAAAATGAGAGAGATCCGCACCATTCGCTCCTTAACAATTTGCTCAATTTCAGCCAAATCTGCAGACGTGGCACCTTCTAGTGATTTTAAAGTTAGACTAGAAACCTGTAGAGAGGCAAGAGAAAAATTACAAAACGATGACACGAAAAAGGTTTATCGATTGAGATAACAATTTGTGATGATGAAGACACGAGATAGGTGGAGTGTCCTCGTGAAAAGCTCACCCTCTTGCACGGATTCTCCTCGATGTCGGGGACTCCCGGGGGCGGTGACGTCACCAGAATGGGCTCCTGGATCGGCTTCATCGGGGGCGGCAGCTCGACCTCTTCGTCGGCATCTTCGCCGCCGCCGTTGGCCAGTTCGGCGTGCTTCGACTTCGGCACGAGCGGCGGTCGGTCTTCGTCGTCCTCGCCCTCGGACACCGACGGCTTGTTGCCCATCTCGGACGGAGTCTAAGATAATCACCATTAAAAACGAATCGAAACATTCAATCAATCATTACATTGGATAACAGTGAGGATAACCGCCTGAAAAATTTGCCCTTCATTTTCGACATCACTCTTTCGCGCATTCCACGCAACTAAATACGGTCGGTTTTCAGTGGAAATTGGCACCGACTTTAAACCCGATAAGGTTTATGTGAATCACACCGCAAAAGTAACTACAGGAAACTCGAAAGTTGTGTGATATTGTAATGAGAAATCCCGTGATTAAAAAAACTCGCACTCGCTATCGGTTAAAGGCAACAGAGAATTCCGGTTCGATGGGACAAACGAGAGCGCATCATCCGTTTATATTTACATCAGGACCCTGTCATTTGCAAGAAGCGTTTCGTGTTTGCGTAATCCGGACATCCTCGCGCTGTTCGCTATGTTCCCGGCAGGATAATTTCCAGGTGCAATCACGGTCTTTATCGCGGAAACGAACCAATTTTCTCTAGTTTCGTGCAATCCGATCGACGATGGGAAACGCGAAAACGTAACATTTTCGCCAAGGTTGGCGACAATACCGGTTATTGTCGATGACACAATGGAGGCTAATGACGGTCATCATGCAATCGCGGCTTAGCTCACCTTGATCCTCTTGTCCGAGCCGATCTTCTTCAGTGGTCGGTCCAGCGGCGCGGCCTGACTTTTATCCACTTTGCCCTGTGACAACTTCCGGAGCGGCGGCGGCAGCCATTTCCGCCTGGGGAAACAAAAGGATCATCAGATTTTCACCGAATAAACCGCACGGCACCGTTGCGGCACAGTACATGACGGGATCGGTAATGAAAACCGTATGTGCCGGGATGTAATTGCTTTGATGCCTCCCATGACTAAACCCTACGGGATCGAATTATTTTGCGCATGTAAACAGACGGCCGGGATCCGTTTGAAAAAACTCGAAAAAACCCGGACGAGCACTCGAAGAAATACGTCACATATCGCACCGGGTCGAATCGAAAAATCGGATCGACGCCGTAAAAGGATAATGAAGAAAACGGTCGTACCGAGCGTGGGACAATGTTGTTCGGCACTGTTTTAGA
This sequence comes from Salpingus planirostris, assembly GCA_949788335.1. Classification (NCBI taxonomy): domain Eukaryota; kingdom Metazoa; phylum Arthropoda; class Insecta; order Coleoptera; family Salpingidae; genus Salpingus; species Salpingus planirostris. The sequence goes on along the minus strand of OX460918.1, from coordinate 4,823,230 downwards.
TATTTGTTTAGAGTGAAGTGTTTTATGCGTCGAGGCAAGGTCAAGGGAACGTGGTGCAGAACTTGAAAGCGGCTAAAGATTAGTATTACAGTGTTCGGTATACTTGCATCTTCACGTTTCCTCTAACGGATAATTATCGTACCTTTTGTCAACATTCGGACAAAGATTTCGAAAAAACTTTTTCACTCTACCCATTAAACTATAATAGCGAAAAATTCCAAGCTGACTAAACTAAAACCTAATGAAATCTCAGAGGTGTACCTACGATTGTCTCGAGATGACAAGGCTGTTCACGTGACTGATAAGATAAAAGAAACGCAGTGCGAAACCATGTCCCGCACCGATCCAATTTGGTTTTTAAATTTCGATTGTACTTCGGCCATTGTCCCGGTCGAAGGGAGAGTCGGCAATTATCAATCATAATTACAAAATTCGGTCGGTTATGATGGAAATGATTGCATAATTACCATTTCCATGAGATTGATCACGTTATTACACCCCCAACAAGTTGTCATAGCGCGAATGGAGTTTACACGGCACTGGTCGAATATTCGATTATTTCACCGTACAGCAGAGTGCCGCTGTATCGTAATGCCCGGTAATAAGTGAAGTTGCTTCTCGTGGAAGTATCGCAAAAAGGTCATCGCCGGATCGCGTGACGTACGGCCCTACGTGCCGCCACCCTCCTTTGCATATCTGAACAGGAATTACGATCATTTACGCGATAAACGCGGCCGAGCTACAGGTAAAATGTATTCTCTTGTAATTCGGGTGGCGCTTCGGATGACCGACGAAAAACGCCCGAAATTAACTAATAAAATGGAGCACCGGTGGACGATTTTTCACTCGAATGAGATATGATCGATATGATATAAATAAATAATAACGTCATCTGTAATTATCTTATATTATTGTTCGCCTTTTCGGGAAGTCTTCACCTCGATTCCGTTTTACGGTTTCAATTAGCCAGTTCCTTTATCGCATCCTGTCTATTGTCTTGACCCAAATTGATTAAGTCATATCAAATATGAACTACTTAGAATTTAGCTAATCCATATGAGGTACCTTTAAATGAATTCGCGGAACTATTGGTTAAAATCAACAAGGTTTTGAAATCAATTTATATGACCCTAATGTGTGCATTGCATGATCACTTTGTTTCCACTGTGCACCCACATTCCGCATTCAGACTGAATAAAAATGTGCAGAAGAAAGTGGGTGTTTTTAGCAATACCTCGATTTCGTAATCAGCAAACTTTATTACCATATTCGTGTGATAATTTCCAGGGTGGAATAATAATCATAACACGGTGTCGATAACATTTTGGTGCGTTTAGCGATGATTATTATTATTACATATATCCGAAACATAAATTTGTATGTTGTGTTGGACTCCAATCAGCATGAAGTGTGAAATTGTTCGTGAAATTGCTAACATCGTCTTGCAACGTAAATAATTCACTGCTGCAATGATTGTGTCGTAAAAGATTTATGCCTTGCCATGTAAATGTCGGATTTAACTGATATGATAGGCCACAACTGTACAAACGGTGCACACCTATATTATTCAACCGAGTAGGTATCCCATTTTATTGGTAGCCATTGCTCGAAAGCGTTAAGTTTCATACCGAGTCGAGTCGTAATTGCAAGTACCGTCACATTTCAAATTCAACTACAGGTTTCCAACATAAACGATTCAAATGAATTCGACTTGAAACTGCCCGTTTGCACTCACCCGCTAAATCCTCGCCGTTTGTTAACCGGTGAGGAGGTGTTGACCGTTCCGGCGCTATCGTTAGTTGTCGAGTCTGCAACAGAAAAGAAAAACCATCAATAAAACGAGTCCTCGTTGAGCCAGATGCAATATTTATCAAGCCCAAAGGAAAGAACTCGATGCGTCAAACTGTGAAGAGGTGACAAATTGTGAATTATGAATTTGGCTCGCGGGTGTATCAATCAGGGGAATTCAATGAAAATATTGCCGCGTTCGCGTATACTCGGGGGAAAATGACCCCCATCTCTCGCAATAAACTCGATCTTTTTACGAGGCTAATAATTCGCGTCCCGTTCCCGGACCACCGCGAAAACGTCGTGGGATTTTCGTCACACGGCGACGGACATAACTCGAATGAATTATTCTCAAAGATCTTCGGACAGAACGCTTCCAACAGTCCTCATAACAAGCGCAATTTTATGCGAACCGTAAAAATACTCTGCGAATTACAACCACTCCAGACGACAGGAATGCCTTGGAACTTCCTCTCTGATGGCGACTGCAGCAAAAATGCACTAAAATTGAGCAAGGCGATTTTCGATGCATATTCACTGGATCGAGTGACCCGAATGCAACAATTTCCATAAATTTCTCGAATCGCTATCACGCGATAATTACCGCAAGGTCTCGAGATAACCTCGAGCGAAACCGAGACAAAAATTGCGATTTTCAGGTGGAGCTTTAGTCGATTCCCGGAGTCACCGCCGCTCGGTGGTTGATGTGTTTATTAATTCTGAGAGCAAACGTCGATATCGAGTGAATAAAATCTCAATTTAGAACCGGTGTGGGACGATATCGGCATATATCACTCTATTTTTATTGGTCCGGATGCCCGCAGCGTACGTTGGCCTAATCCGTCAGATATGAGCCTGCTCTGTACAGGAGCGACTTAACAGACCGATGATGTATAAGTTTACAAGGTGGGTTTCAACGGCGTTCCGGTAACGAGAGCATAAATTAAATAGCCGACGACGATGAATTATTACCCACTCGCGGAGGCGAAAATCATTTTTCCGACCCGGGGATGCAGTTTTGTGACCCTCTTTCGACACGCGAACCGAACTGCACGAGACACCGACGAAAAACGCAAGACGAATTTTAATCGCCGGCAATTATCGATATTGTAGTGCGCCGAGTTTGTGACGCAAGCCGAAATAATTAAGGGAATTAACCGAATTAAAAACTCCGTGAAATATACAAACGAACGGATTTTCTACTCATAAATCCAGAAACATTGCTAATGCGCTAATAAATTGAAATGTTTGTACCAATTCCATGTTGTCCTATTTACAATTAAACGAAATATTTAGAAAACGATAAACGCACCCTATAGAATCGAAAAATGGCTGAAAGATAAATCAACTTCGTGATGTTTGAAATATGACGATTTTAATCTTTCATAAGTGAATAATTCATCGCCGGAGTAGGTGGGCACGATCCGTAAAAGGTGGACGTTACAGTAAATCCAGTCGGATTACTAAACTCGATGCACTACATTTAGAGGTTTCTTATAAACGTTTTGATATAACGACAACAGTTGTTGAATTTAATTTGTTTGGCAACAATATTCAAAACAATACAAGATATAATATATTTTCTAAACGTGTATAATTCCCAGGGTAATAATAATAACGCCCTCATGCAAATTGCCTGGTCATGTCGTTTCCATTGTATTAGATTTGCAATGTGCACACTATCCCTACGATTACCGCCGTGCACCACCTGCACGTAATCGCATTCGAAATGTCTAATCACGAATTCCGACCAATCCTCATTTAATAAGTTCCCGCATACGAGTCGGCTTTATGAAAAATTTGGCAAGCTCCGCAATATGGCTGTTCGGGACCCAGTCACAGTCAAGGTTAATTAATCGCACTTTACGTAATGTGTGTCCGGTGGGGGCGGCTCGGCCGCCATCAAAATAATCACGGTGCTTTATGATGAAAATGTCCGCTTTTATGCCTGCACCGCACAGCGATACAGCTTGGGAAGAACCAATCGGGAAATTGGTCGATTTATTTCGGGAGCCGGCGACGAATTATTGTTACGAGCGCCCGTACGGGCAGAAGAGCCATTTAAGGAAACGCGGGATATCGAATCGGAAATGACAATTACGACTTTCGCGTATGGTCAACGATGAGTCTCGCGAATCTGGCAGAAAGAAAATGTGCAATCTCGTTGTTGTTGCATCGACGAAGAGGCGTGGGCGTCCCGCAACGCCATATGGTCCCGGGTTATCGTAGGTCAAGAATTAGCCTACATACGAATGTTTACGATCGCTTTCCACCGATCCGCGCGTTTTTCGCGACACCGAGACGACCGTAAATAATCGGACGAGTTGTTTATTTCGGCGTACCGCGTTTGACGAAAGCTCGCAAAAGCTCGAACCGATCGTATCGTTCGATCCAGCCGCCGCCGCGGTCGCCGTTTCCGCAAATTACTCCATGACCTATACCGCCAGTGACGTATCGTCACCGCTAAGCTAAATCTCGCGGATCCATTATCAATTAATCCGTTCGAAATCTGGAAAACGAACCATCCGAGAAGTAGAGCTGCACGACCCTGTCGTAGGCCTCGCAGACACGCCTGAAACTGGATTTCCTTTTGGGCAATTTCGGTGCAGCCGCCGTATTATCCATAGGGCACCGAACGCGGTCGAATCACAGGATCACTGGTTCACCGACGAAGAATACGTCCGATGCACTCCGGTCGGTGAGGCGGCGCTCGCGAAAATCGGCCGATTCGATGACATACTTTTCCCTGCGAATTGAAAAGTTTATCTGTGAACAGAGCGCTTTCCCGGATAATCCCTCCCGCGCGTCATTATTTAATTAGCGACTTTGTAAATAAAGAGCCGAGCCCATAACGTTGTTTACAATTTATCGAGAGTCCATGATGATGAGTTTGCGTCATGCCGGACGATTGTTCTTGCACAATTCGTGAGGGAAATCGCATTTTCTGGGTGGATCCGCGGAATTATAGGCAATAAGGCCAAGGAGACGCAGGCGCCATCAAATTTTGACGAACCAGAATATAAAAAATGCAATTGCAACACTCCCGCATGTTTTCGCTCGACATGCAAACACGTGTCTTTTATCGCAATTTTTAAACGGTACTTAAATTTTTAAATAACCAGTCCGAGATGGCGAAAATTGGCGGATTTTATCCAATTGAGAGCCGAGGGCTGAAATGATTTAACCGTTCAACAATAAGATCGTACTGAGGATGTGTGCAATTTTGCGGCTTCCTCTGGTACAATCATCAATCGGATGATGCCTAATCTTGCAATCATCTTATTGGTGCTAACGACACGAAAAGTCACAATTTTTTCCAGCTTGACGAATTTCCAAATTACTTTGATTACGTTCGATTTCTGCCGAGCAATTTACCAATATTCTAATGTCGTAACGTTATAATAATTTACTATTAGTTCAATATTTCTGACCTCCCCGAGCCATAAAAACAACTCCATTTATGGAGGAGAGTTGCCCGATGTATTTCGCGCATAGGTACTCGAATATCCGGCTTTTACTCAACACCCAAAGAATACGTTCACCTCTACCTATACTAACAATTTCGAATAATCACCTCACATATCCAATAACCGATTCAATAATAACAATAAAATCGAATTATTCGCGTTCTATCGACCGTACTCAAATTACGTTTTCGGATATTTCCAATTTAACACAGACAATGCGAATTGTCCAAGACGAATTTCTGACAATGCTTCATCATACGGAATAGCACTTTGTATTATGATAACGAACACCCATTTAATTACATTTTCGTTTGGGTTATTGCCTACACTTATCGATTTATCGCGAAATGAAGAGCACGTGGAGGATATTATACGGTTTAGCTCTTTCGACTTTGTTCACAGATAAAATCCGAAATTCGGCCAAAAACGGTGACGAAATCGCTCAAAGCCACTATGCGTTCGCGATCACAACAAACCCGCGCATTTCGGAAAACGTACACTTTTACAACATACCGAACCGTAAACTAAACTAACGTGTGTGTTGCGTCCTAGAGAGAAGTGGCATCAAACTTGGCGAAATGATACGCGAATGGGGGAACCGCCTCTGCCAAATCAGCGTGCCAGATCTCCGCACCCGTATCACACACGAAAAGCCCCATATCGATACCACGAAAATAATAAGAGAGAAATCAAACCGTCCCTTCTACTTTTCGGTTCGCGTAACATGTGCACACGGGGAGCGTTCAAATTATTCCACAATGAACCGCGTAAACACCGGCGGTCTCTCGCACGACGATTAATCGAAACCGGCGAAAGGACCGATTTATTCGCGAACGTTATCGATAAACTGAACGGACGAGCTTTATTTTACGGACGGGCGACCGCCGCGGCGAATTTAAAATAAACGCGAGAATGTCGAGAATTTCCTCCAGTTTACTCCGTTCAATCTTCGTGCCTAAAAGACAAGTCAAGTTCACGTAAATATTTGGCTGTTTTCGTTCCCGCTGCGGCATATCTAGGTCGCACGATGCACACCACGCCATCAGTTCATCAGGCGATTGATGGCCTCGGCGAAATCTGCACCTTAACGCCGATTTTTTTCAGAGAGCTAATTTTTCTATTTCCGATTTGGCGAGAAAATAATAAAATATTCGGGGTGATGTCGAGCTTTGCATAGGTTGGGACCGTCCATTGAATTATTTATGTGGAGGCGAATCCCGCATAACCCGGCTTGATGCCGCACAGTCGGTGTTGAGACCCAAACAAAACATCAACTTGTGCGCGGATTTCGGCCGACGGGGTCGCACATCATCCGGACTTTAAAATGAAATGCATAATTCAACCAGGGCGAACGGGGGGCGATGCGCGTCATCCAAGACGCCTCCGGAGAGACGCGTCTTTGGCTTGCACGCACGCAAATCCGCATATAAATTTAGAAACATTTTTTTCCCCTCCGTCCGATTTATAAACGACACAATATTCTCGTAAGCTTATAGTTTTGTTTGTATATAATGGTCGCGTCTTGGACGTGGTCCAGCGATGAGTTTTACCGAAACACTTCCGAAACGTTCGACGATTGAGAGCGGCAAAGGACCAAAGACGTTTTATTGGAGCGCGCATTCGTTCCGTAATCGAAATTAATTGCGGATGTTTTCGCATTCGAGGCGATATTACGCGGAATTATTATTAAAACGCCACTCTGAGTGGGTCCGTTTCGCAAAAATCCGACTGGAACCGGGACAAAACTGGACCAAGGGTGTGCGCTGCAACGGCCACTCGAACGGTTTTCTGTACAGAGGAAACGATCTGTCAAAGTCTGAGTACATTTATCAATTTCTAATTATACCGGAGAGCGCTGAAACATTATTAGCAACCAAAGTACTTACACCTGAAAATGAAGTGTGTAATTACTTACGATAATAGCATGGCAAATTAGGGACTGCAGCTGGTGTGCAGTGGAGTTCATTTTTGACGGCCCGACCCAGATACTAATTTGCCAATTTGCAATTAACGCATTCATAACGAGCCAAGAAAACTGAATTTTTTACTATTTACCATGAATTGTTGTACGCGATAATAATTGTGTAATTGTATGCCCAAAAAAGCGCGCTCTTTCAGGTTCCGAACGCGCCGTTATTTACTCGACTAATGCGCGCCTTATATGCGAACTTGTCTTTTACTTTTCCCGACGTTAGAGAAAAGTTAAAAGGCACCGCTCCGAAACAGAGAATTGTTAACGAAATGCGATTATCCGCGGAGAGGTAAAGTAATGAATGTCTCATTTCGAATGTACATTCGATAATAGTCGAAACGAATCAATCACGGTCAATTACAAACTTGGCAAACGTTCATAATAGCACAGGAATGAATACAATGGAAGTTGGCAAATCATTCAGTTGCAGCGTGTAAACTCCACTTCAGTTTGTTTATTTTCGGCTGTGGGTACATTTATATTAACCTGCACACGAGTGCAGCGTATAGTGGCAGTTCCAATTTCGCTTTGTCTATACTGTACAGGTAACTCAATAGTATAGGCATCACCTCTTTCATTATTCCGACATATTCAATTTAGTTAGATAAGAGAGGTAGCGCTTTCCAATTAGATCTCTGGATGTTATTAACGACTCAATCCGGAATCGTTCCTCGTTATTACGAGAGGATTCCTCGCGAGCACCGAGTCCGGACGGCATTCCGATACGCTACAATTCGTACTTACCGTGCTTGAAAAATTTAAACATTATGTTATATCATAATAATGATTGTAACGGACGATCACGACGTTAAGTAATTGGTTGTAATGAACGCGGCGCAACTACACGGTAATGGTTTTTTCATCACTTTGATCGGTGTGTGTCGTAGAGAGACGGCTTTTATCTAATCAATAGTGTGATGTGGGATTTTCATGGGCGATATCAATGTAAATATGGCCAATTTCAAATAGAGTGCGCTTATCTGTAGGAAAAGGAGCCGAGTTTGCGTGGCGGTATCTCCCGGACTCACGAGATGCGCTCTCCGAAAACCGGAGACAAACGGAATAATTTATGGGGACGGTGCCGCGAACGGCTCAAGGCTCGAGGGTTCGATACGTATCTTCGCTTTTACCAGTTTTACCGTTTTTGCGCGCAAAATAATCGGCCGGAACCGGTCGCCATCAAGTTCATACCGTTTATACTGCAAGTGGAATAAACGGATTGAATTTAGGGCCATCTCCGGATCGAGCATGCAATCTTCCATAGAAAAGCTATAGAAAAGTGTGGAAGGGCCACCTATTTGGAAGGAAGCGAAAAGCGACTTGAACAGTTAGGAATTTCCTACTGGGGATTTCTCGACTTAAATCTGGAATTTCTGACTTACAGCCCAAATCTTTGATTCAAACTAGGTATTTATATTTTCTACTATAAATTCGGAAGTTTTCACCAAAAAATCGGGATGTCTGACTTGGAGTAGTATTTCAGCTGTGGTCTGAACCAAGATTAAGCTAACCCAAAATTGCAATCCCAAAAGACTGAGCCAAACAAAATTTTATCTGAAATTTGTTTAACCGCAACATTGAGATACTGCACCTCAATCTCGAAATTTTTGTCTTGGAACCAGAATATCTGACTCAAAAGTGAAAAAGTATCATTTCAAATAGGAATTTCTGACCCAAATTTGAAATTTCTGACTCAAATTCGGATTTTTTAACTTAAACTCGGAATCCCCCATTGAATTTTAAAATTTGTACTCAAAATCAGAATTTAAATTCAGAATCTCTGAAACTCCTTTACTCCAAGTTGAATGATACTCGAAATTTCTGACTTAAAATGGGAATCTCGACTTGAAGACAAGGGGGAATTTCTGAGTTTATCAAGTTTGAAGTCAGAAATCCCCAGTTTGAGGGCTTTGCTCGTATAACTTGAACTTATTTTCATACATCTGCCCCACGCCCATGTGAGAAATTCAAGTCGAAAATTCCGAGTTTAAATGTTTCTAAATAGGTGACCCTTCAAAATCCCATTTCCAGTTTCTCACAAATCTTCCGGGTTCCCATTCGAGATTAGAATTCGTCATTCGGACCGTAAATTACCTCCCGATAATTATCGAAACGCAAAAATCTCGCGGATTTCGACGACGGCGATACGAGTTTTCCCTTCTGGGAAGATTCGCGGGATCGAGTGTTGGATTTCGGGTAAAGGAGCGGATGCTGCGGAAGGTCGGGTCAAGGTCGACAGCGGCCAATCTATTGATCCCGGGCGCCAACGCCGCCGCCGCCGCGGTGCTCCAAGCACATCGCATCACGGGAAACGCGTTCACGTGGTCCCCGAAAAGCGCACTTTCTCATCCTGGGGGCCCGTCGAAAAAAAAAAAACGGAAAAAGACTCACCGAATTCGTGGTCGGCGTTGGGGCGCCTCGACGGCGAGCTCCTGGGCGCCGGCGGCTGCTTGAGTACCGCCAGCGGTACGAGTCCTTCGGGAACCGCGGCGGAGGAGTCGTGGTGGTCGGTGCCCCTGGTGGGCATCCGCACCAGGCAGTAGTCCGGCTTCGACGAGCACACCTCGACCACTTCGACCTGCTGGCCTTTCGTCACGCTCAGCTCTTGAGGACAGGTCGCCGCAAAGTCGCTGACGACCCATGTCATCTCGAGCACGCCCGCCTGGAACGAAAAGGAGAAATGCACCGTATTATTTTGCAAGACGGCGGCACCGTTAAATAAAACGGAGAAGGACGACGTTGCGAAACGCCACATGCAGGCAAGAACTTCGTCTTTGCAAAATTCCTAAATTGTACGGGAACGTAGGTCTCGAAAAAACATTTTGAGGTACCTCGCAGTCATTAGTGTGGTACTTTGGCTACTTTACTGGCTTCTAGTAAAATGTGGTTGTTTTATTAATTTTTGGCAGTTTCTCAGGCAGGTTTTATCATTTTTAATAAAATTTCGAGAAACGCCGACAAAAAAAAAAATTGGAATTAACATGAAAAGTGAAAAGTTCCTGAAAATTACTCGTGTTTCGCTGTTTCTTTTGAGCAGTGTATTTAGTGATTTCGATGCTTTACATTTTTCAGTCGATTCTGATCTTAACTTTTCATGAATTTCAGCAAATTTAGGCGTCTTCTAGTAGTTTCGTTTAGTTATTGATGATTGCTCCTCCCAATATACAGAAAGGTTCAACTCTTTGCACTTGGCAAATTTGCGGACAGACTGTTGAACTTTTAGCAAATTTGATGAATTTGTGATGACAAACACTTCAACTTATCAGCAAATATTGTACGAATCTACTAGTACTGAAATTTTCACCAAATTCACGTTCATAAAACACATCTTCAATAAAAAAGGATACCGCAATATTGTTGTGAAGTTTCAATTCCTTCCAAGTTCCAATATACCGATGGACTAATCTATTGTATAGAATGCCAAATATCATGCGTATTATAGGCAAACGAGTAAACAATTGGTCGAATTTTCGGTAAATGTGGCAATTTTCCGTCTAATATTTCAAATTTTGTAAATCCAATTTCGCGACAGCCTGTATTGTAATCCAACAATCGATTTCTCGGAAAGTTCGAAGCGAAAAGCCCCTTTCGCCAGAAAATTCTCTCAAGTACGCTTTTATTTCAATTCAAGTCGAATCGAGTCTTATTCATACCGATTCCTTATGACTCAATTCAAATGCAGCAAGTCTAAAGACGTTTTGGTTTACTTCCAGGTCCGTTATTATTATCATACCAAATACAAGCATTTTTATAGCGTGTATTGAACAGGTTTCACTCCAATTCGAGCGACGCTTTTTTTTCTCGATCGAGGAGAGAGACTTGTCTTTCGCTCGCAATAGTCGTAAACAACTCGTAATTTTACCAATAAATAACGTTCGAGCGAGGTACGGCTACACTTTTTCTACGTTTACGAAAGATTAACATCGTACCGATATAACGTAGGAGTAAATAACGCCACGACTTGACGTGGTGAAAACAACGCCAGAACGATACAAGTCATAACTATCGTCCGAAAAAAAAACTGTACAGGAATCCGTCTGGAAATTTCGATCTAGAACCGCACTTTTACAAGGGACTCGACCCGAGGGAAATCGACATGATCGATCGCTCCGGAATGGGCCGAAACTACGTATAATAACGATAAATAAAAATTCTCGGACGTATGAATGAATTCGTTGGGAAATCGAGGCGTGCGAGAGATCCGCTGCCTTCCCCGGAGCAGTTCGATCATTTTCGAGCGCAGCAGATGGCGCGAGCCGTTACGCAACGAGATGGACAATCTCGTGCGGATTAAATCAGTTTTTCGTCGAAAAATCCGCTTCATTAAAGATAAGATCTGTGGCGAATCGCTGCTCGCTGACACGCGACAGATGTCTAATGACCTGGATAAGCCGAAAGGTAAGTCGGGCTCGCGCGAAACCGCAATTGGAATCCGTTCATGGAAAAGACGGCATTTGAATCGCGAGAAGGACGACTCCACTGCATCGTTCTGCGGCAAAAGAGGGTGCAAAAATTTCACACCTCGTATTGGTAAAGCGAAGGATCGATCGTTCTAATCGGCAATCACGAGGACGAAACGAAGACGGGCAAAGTCCTAAGCGCGAATCCTGAAATCGACATTCCGGCATCACCGGCAGAGGACAATATATTGTCGAAGATGTCAATTTCGATGGGGTGTATAGGTGTACCCGATACAGGTCATCGATTGTCTATAAATAACGCAGCGTCCGTTGACACACTCAATATTGGCAGGATTAAGCTTTATACTAACAGTCTACGGCCATGATTATAGAGGCACCCTAATTACCCTCTGTCATTCAAAACCACGGCTAACCACCGAAGCTCCCTAATCGCTACGAAAATGCCGAATCGAAAAGTGATTTCCCAAGTGGTTGCACGAAAACCATCATAACTATTATTCATATTATCCATTGAATGAAACGAAATCATAGTCTATCCAATGAGCTTTCAGAATTGATTTTGTCGATTCTTGTATCTTCTTTATCAATATCGGAGATATTGCAGTTTAAGTGCAGTCATCATATAAAGTCCAATTTCATTTATTATCTTTCAAACTTAAATTGTCTCCTGCAATGTCCCCTGGAAATATTTATGAAACTGAACACAGGAGGTTTTCAAAGACAGCCGACATTTCAACTCTTTACAACTCCGCTTTCGGAAATATTGCCATTTTAGTTTGGAATAAATCTGCATTTAACATCTCTGTAACTGTAAATGTTAGAGACTGAACGAGATAATATAATCAGCAAAATTGTATAAATGTCCTTTATTTACGCATCAACCATATTGAAAATTTTGATAGGTGTAGGTATGTAGTTCAATAATCGAGATGAATTTGAATTGATAAAAATTCACAATAATCTTTTCAATGGGATTCCAAGGAGAATTTTTACAAGAATTGGTAATATCTTTCTCGGTTCAGCTTAGGTGTGAGGGTTGAACGGGTCACAACCCTCTCAATTTGAATACCGACAATACGTAGATACCAGGTAGCTGGCATTTACGAGGATGTAATCGAATACTTGAAAAGATAACCTTTAACTCATCACCAGAAATTCGAATCGAAATTGTATTCATTGTGTATCACGGTTCATTATCAGATGCAATGCGTCAATGAGAAACTGAAGTTTTGTCAATTAATACATCATCATCGGCGTCATGTTTGCGGAATGTTTTAATAAAGCTAATGAAATCGATTCATCAACTCTATAACGCGATGAAAAGAAATACAATTTTCCCGGAATCCGCGGCAAACATACTGGTACCCTCCTGGGTATATCAACGGAACGTGTTCACTGCATCCCAGGCGCGTTTCTCGTTCATGTAACAGCAAACCGGCAATACAACGGGAATTTGTCGACAAAAGAGATGCCGAAAAAAGACAGCCGCCGAGAAAACAATTAGCGAAAGTGCTCTCGAAAGTAGAAGAATGTCCAACGACTTGGATATTTTGAATTTACGTAACGAATTCAGGTCGAAAGTAGACGATTAAGGGAAAATCGATATAACGCGAGGTGAAAAATTAATAGGCAATCGAAACTTGACTATTCAATAAATGAGAAATCGAAGACGACCGCATTTACTTTTGTAAAATAAAACGGTGATCGATAGTCGGCAAACCTCATTCTCGTTTGTACGAACTCTCCCTCGATATGTCGTTTAGGAGTAAAATAAAATCACTGAGAAGAGATTGCGAACGCTCAACTTGCGTCGAATCAAGTCCACCTATTTTTAATCCGGGAGACCACCTCTTTCGAGGCGACCTCCCGGAAGAAGAACCGAAAATACGAAAATGTATTGACCAGAGCGGATTGGCTGGGCTGTCTCCTCAGGAGCCGGGCTTGGAAGGAGCTAGGCGTATCGATAGTGTGCTGCCTGGTGAGCGTGGGATGCGGCTGGGCTACCGACCCCTGCCTGAACCAGGGCAGCGAGATCTTCCTCTTCGCCTTCTGGCATTTGGACACGGCGCCACTGCCGCCCGGACTGGACATGATGACGTCTTCACCGGACACTTTTCATAACAGTCCCGTCAAATCCCAAGGCGAGGCGCGCGCATAAATTCAAATGTAACGTATCAAAATTCCCCTTACAATACTCCTCACGTATTATTATTAAATAGTATTATTATTACAGTATAATCGTGTGTGCGGCTTAGTAATTCTTTAAATACCCGTAAATGAGACGTGCAATACTAAGTGCATCCACTGAGCACCAAAGATTCTCCTGCGAGCTAAATCCGCTATCTAAGTCACCGTGATCTGATCACAGACAGCGACATTCGAAATTCCCGTTCGATTATCGGGAGCGATGCGATATGTTCGTCGATTTTTTCCGCCGAGGTTGGTACGGATACGAGGTGACGGTCATCGCGGCAGGGGCGCGCGACCATCATCGAACGGACGTTATCACATGGAAAGCCGTCGCGTCGGAGCACTCCGTTTCTTCCGGGGCCGCCATTTCGCGCGTTTCCCGGTCCGGGTTGCCACTTTTCCCCGTCACATTTCGCGAATCGTCCGGAACCGGCGAAAACGGGAGCGATGGACGAGAGAGGACGGTCGGCGCTCGGGGACGGCCCGGCAGCGAACTGACGACGGCGGCCCAGCTCCGGCACGGCCCGGGAGAGAAAAGCGCCGGTCCGGAATACCGCAGGGCGCACAGATACACCGGAGCGGAGGAGCTTTCGCGATCGCCCCGCTATCGGCCGACAGAGATAAGGTGTATCAGTTTTCGACGGCGAAAAATACGCACGATCCGGACCGCATCCTTCGCATTTTACGCAAAAATCGGTCCGAAAATTGGTGCAATTTAACGCACGATTCCGGGGTCGGCGGATTGGCGCTGAAATGCGGACACGGACGGGGACGTTTGTTTCGTGCCCGCTCTAGTTTCTAATCGATTCCGGTGATAAGTGCAACCAACAGGTGCCAACACCGTGAATAATGAAATCGTTCAATTTAGCACTGATACGCGTCCGGCGGTCCCAATACACGACACCGGAAACCAACAGGTAGATCGTAAAGCTCGAGGACACGAGAAATCGCCGATTTCGACCAAAATACTAGGCAAATCTTGAGTGAAGTGAGCCAAGAACTAGGATTTTATCAAAAACATTCATGTCCTCTCGTGAGCTTTTTGCCTTTACCATATTTTTGAATCAGTATTTCAAATTCCAATTTCGACCAAAATTCTGGGCAAATCTTAAGTGAAGTGTGCCAAGAACTACTGAGAATTTTACCAAAAACATTCATGTTCTTCGCAGCAGAATATTTTATAGCTGGAGCTTTTTGCCTGTACGATATTTTTGAATCAGTACCTATTTCAAATTCGCTTATGCATTTACGACCTCAAAATTGGCCACAAAAATCAAATGAGTGAAGCTTGAAGGAAAAATTTGCAAGTGAACGATGAAGCTCTACTAAAACAGCCATATTTACCATAATCGACAAAATCTTTGAAATTTCGAAAAAAAAATACTAGGTAGGTAAATCTTTAGTGAAGTGTGCCAAAAACTGGAATTTTACCAGAAACATTTATGTCCTTAACAGCAGAGTATTTTAATATAGGGCCTTTTTGTCTTTACGATATTTTTGAATCAGTATTTGAAAATATATCACAAGAATCGACAGAGTGAAGCAGAAATTTGAATAATCTGAACGATAATAGCTCTACTGAAATGGAAGAAGAACCAACCCCATGAATTGTGCATTTTGTACTTGAATGAACTTTCGAGGGGTTTCGTGAAAGTTTATATTGCTTTATTGCCGAAAAATGCCGATTTATTGCCGGTATTGCCGAAAATGACTGTACTTGCCTAGTATTGTTCAAAATTGACTAATATTTCCTAAAATTGCCCAACTATTTCCCCTTATTGCCTAATTTATGTAAGTACTCGTTTTGCCGTGTTTTACCCCTTGTGAACTTGAAATAATTCGACCAAATTTTTCGAAATACTCAAGGGTAACAACTTGGGGACCCAATTAAACACAGTGGCGTAGTGATACATGAAAATATCGTAGTAATATTCGTGCTGAAAATATTTGCCCGTTGTATATTATTCCTGAAAATTACCATAAACAAAAAGATATTATTGTAACTACCACACGACGCCATGTGTTTTATAGAGACAGCTGAACCAGACAGTTTCTCATAAAGATTCGAGAAAAAATGCAAATATTTTCAATGTCTGCTCTAGATAATCACGAAGCGTGGAATCGTGGGCTCCTTTTGTTGTTTGTTAATAAATAGCAGGTGGGTTTCAAACCCGTTCAATTAATAGAGCGGAGGTAGATTATTAATACTCCAGTATTCCGTTTCCAATTCGGGAAACCCAAGATTTCGAAAGAAAAAAAAAACTCGAGCGGGGTAATTACTTCATCGTGGACGGTGTTTCAAAGTGGACCTGGCGAATTATGACAGATTGCGGCTTAATTGGGGCTTCAAGTCGGTAATGAACTGCATCGGAGGACCCTAAATGGCGGTCCATTCAGAGAGGGGCCGCCACAAAAGCGACCGTCGTAAATTAATCGGTGAGGAGCGATAGAGGTCGCGCGGAATGTGAGCAACTGCTCTTCCGTGCGGGGTGTGGGCCGCGTTTCGAGGGGGCGGCACTCTCGAACCTGGTTTAATGTCACCGGGTCGTGACCTGCCCCGGCGAATTCCTCAACTCCCATTCGCAAAATAAAGACACACGACAAAATTTAATCATTTTCGCGTTTGGACCGGGGAGAAACTCCCCGAAATTCCGCGACAATATCGCAAGAGGGTGGCAAATTTATACGTATGTACGAGAGCGCCTTTACGGAAAATCCTCCGGGCTCTTCGCGTCTCCCGGATTCGAGTCCTAAGCTGTCATTCATTCCGCGAGTGTCCCGCATACGAGAGGGGAATGCAAGGTGCATATCAAATAATAAAATATCACCTGGAGTCCGGAGAGAGGAACGGATATCGCCTAGGACCGATATTAGATTTCCGGCATATTAATAATCAGCTAGGAGCGCGATCGGATGAGGTCAATTTGCATGTAATTCACAGGGAATTCTAATTGCCCACTCGGGTTGTATAATTTATAATATTGCGTTTTATGTCGCCCTGGAAGTGATGCTAGGTAGAAGTTTCGTATTTTTGCCAGTTAATACTTACCTAACCGGATGATGAGATAACAAGAACGATCGACTTGACAAAGTCCTTAAAATGTTATTGTTTGTAAAAGTCTCTATAATAAATAAGCTGGGTTCTACGTCATGTCTTTTCTATTTAAATAACATTTAGGTAGAGAAGGGGAACAGGAATTTTCCAAACCTCATCCTTATTGCTCTACATTGGAAAATTGAATGACGTAATTATCTTTATGTCGTTGGGAGCTTGCAAAGACACCGCATTTTGACACCATTGCTCGAAGAAAAATAGTTTTAGCAAGGCAATATTTGAAATAACAAAATGATAAAACCTATTTTTTTTTTTATAAAATAGATTCAAAGCTTAGAAAAATATCAAAAAGTATCCTAAATTCAGATCAGAAACGTAAACAACTTTTGGTATTCTCAAAATGACAAGTATTGACTATTGAGTATGTTAATGATGGAGAGGGCTATTCGGGGCCGGTTGATCAACCATTTAACTAGAAGTTAAATTCCTAGCTCACCATTGTTGCAACAATTAAAATCAACAAATTCAACTCTCAGCCAAAACAACTAAGCATTGATAAACCGGCCCTCAGTAACAAAATTTTACTGTAAAAATGGACATATCCAACTCATTAAATCCAAATTTTCCTGAATATCAAGTATTGGATTTTTTAACCAATATCAATTAAATTTGACTAACCTTATCAGAATCTGTGGTGTTCCCAGATCCGAATGACGTAAGCGAATTCCGATCCAAATTCTCAACACTTTCGTCGATAGAATTACACTCCTCCATATCCCTGTAACGATTAAAATGCGGAATTAACGCCCAATCCCTTCAGACAGTAATTAATAAAGTTACCTGCTCGACCTCTGACTGTGCGGCTTAAGTTTCGCCGGACTTTTCGGCAGCGACAACGGCAAAGCACTACTGAAATAAGTCTCTTGAATAACCTCCCTGAGTTTCTTGACCCAAAGCTGTTTGGTTTCCAACGAGGAGGCCCGCAACACAATACGGTAATCGGAAATCGGAGCCCTCCCGGTCCAAACGGCGAACTTGCATTCATCCCCCTCCATGTGCTCAGTCACCCCCAATTCGGAAGTCTGCAACCAAGAAAAGAACATAAGGAAACTCCGATAAACCGAAGAATTGGTCTACTCACCATTAGTTTATTTTTGTAAATGTATTTAACCTTTCCGGCGGAATCTTTCACCTCTTTTGTGAATAAAAGATACAGCTCGAATAAGAAAATATGCCGCTCTCGGCCCTTCCGAATCAGCTGCTTGGGGTCCCAAACGCTGAAGGCGTCCTGCAAAACGACCTCCCCTAACTTATCGGCGGAAACGTCACAGCCCTCGACCAAAGACAGATGCATGGCGTCGTTGGCCTTCTTCGGCACGTTCAGCATGACCTCCAGGCCGTCCTTGATCTCGCCCTGGCCCTCCTGGCAGCACGACTGCAGGTCCTTCAGGAGCAGCTGGTACTTGGTGATGCGCTGCACCGGCTTGATGAGGTAGGCGGCGATCGGGTGCTCGACCTTGTGCTTCTTCTGCAGCTCCTCGAAGTAGCCGCCGCCGTGCTGGACGAGCACGCTGTTCGACTCGGGCTTGTTCTTGCAGTAGCAGACGTACATGTCGAACTTTTGCGCCCACGTGACGAAGCAGTGGCCGACGTCCTCGGGCATCGTCTCGTACTTCTCGAGCTCTTTCAGGAAGATCGAGTTGTGGAAACCGTAGATCTCCTCGATGTTGCCGAAGATCACGTCCTCTTTGCCGTGCAGGGACGGGGCGGTGCCGGGCAGGCGCATCTCGTTCAGGAAACACTTTATGCACGTCTCCAGGTCTTTGACGTAAGTTCTTTCGGTCTGGAGCAGTTCCGCCATTATGAACCTAGAAACGAAAACAAGAAACGGCTTTAACAAACAGATAATAATAATAGTGTTTTCTTTCACTCATACAAATATTATATGGAGGAAAAGCGGCACTCTCTTTTCATTGACCAATGAAAAGTTGCTACACATAAAGTATGCAATTTTTTCTTGAAACTAGATCAAAAGTTTATAGGAAAGTATAGAATCAATAGTGAATTATAAAGTAGAGGACCCTTTGGAATACAATTTTATGATTTACTGTGATAATTGCTCAGATATTAACAGAATGGATCAATGTGAAAACACTGACTTGCGAAATGGAAAAGTACTATATTTTAGAGCTCTCTTGATATATAGGGCAATCAAAACTAATCCTCTACTGAAGCATTTGAAGAAAACAATCATAATTACTCTTTCCGCCTTGCTGATCTTCTCTTCTCCTCGTTTAGCTCCTTCAGGTCTTTGGCCGCCGCCTCTTTGACTTTGGACTCGAGCGAAGGGTCCGAATTCCGGTCGATCGACAGCTCCTTCTTCTCGCTCTCCTCCGCCCGGATGCCGAGCGTGTTCTCGAGCTGCTGGCGGTACTGCTCCATCCGCGAACTGAAATCCTTGTACCGGTTGTCCACCGCCGCCACCCATTGCTTGATCGAGCTGGCGTGAGCGTGGCCCTTCTCGACCAGACTGTCCGCCAGCTGGATGAGCAGCTTGACCCGTTCGCGCGTCTCCTTCGCGGTCCCCTTGAACTCGTTGTGCTCGCGCAGCAGACTCTCCGTCTCCTCGATGTTGTTGCCCAGGTTGGTGGCGTGCGTGGTCAGGTAGCATTCGCCGGTGTCGTGGATCCATTCGATCGCCTGCTTGGCCGACCGCTCGAACAGGACGAACTGCTGGCACTGGTCGAGCCGCTTCTTCCGCTGCGTCCAGTGCTCGAGGACCTTGTTCTCCTGGCTGAGCAGCTTCTCCAGGATGCCCTTCACGCGACTCTCGTGGTTACCTGCAACACGGAAAACATGAATAAATACGTCCAGTCGTGCTCTTACAAGTATTTAGATTTTTCCTTAAAGACTCGTTAAATCGAGACAGAAATACTGGGCCTTGCAATCAGTATTTCGGTCATGGTTTAATATAAGATTAAGCTGAGCGTAGTTCGATTTTCATAGGGCGGGTTTTTCAGTACCGGTTTGAAAAAAGGTTTGCCTAACCACAGGTTTAGTGTCATAGGCCCGGTATTTTCACTTCTGGTTAAACCTCCGGTTAGCTAACGAGAACTTTGAATGTTAAACTACGACTGAAATACTGGGCCTAAGCCATGATAAACAAAATTATTTCATGAGATGGCGTTGATTTTTTGGTCTTTAATCAAGTACAGCAAATTTTGCTGACTTAATTCCAATTTGTTTAAATGTAAAATCTGTATTATTATTTCATGTTTTATGAGTTCAAGGACGCCAAAGTAGATTATGTTGCAAATAAGTTTGAAAACGTTAAATATATATATTGTTCGTTTCAAGCGCAGAAATCTCAAATCTCTATCTGAAATTCACAGAAGCTCTCAATTTAGTCAAGTCAAGTTCAATAGAAACTGCTTCTTACGACAAATTGGAACATTTTTCCTTCAAAATTTTCAATATTCATAACTTCCAAAGCAGCTGAATTGAACAATGTGTTTTTTTTTATAAAAAATAAAAATACATAATTTTGGTGTGAAATTTGAGCATATATTGAATACAGAAGTGAAAATATCGAGATAAAAAATTGTTAACAGTTTAGTCAAGCCAAGCTAAAAACCGCTTTTTAAGTGGTTTTTGGTTATTATAGTGAACATAACCGTCTGAGACTAAGAATCGTTCAGTTTGGTTGAAATTCAAGTTCTCAGTTGAAGTAGAATTTTTCCCGCCAAAATATCTATTTTTAACTCAAATGATACAAAGATGTTTTTTATCATTTAGACATCCGCAACTCAGAACTCGGATTCTTATCAAAGAAATCTTCATTGGTGAAATTTTGAGGAGAGGAATTGCTTGAACAATTTGTCCAAAAAATTCAAATAAGTAGTGTTGTTCATAATTTGGAGAGACATCAATGCCAAAACTCTCAAAAGCGTTAAAATCGGTCAAAACTAGATGCAAAATATGGCAAAACGGCAGTGTTTTCCAAAAAAATACTGTTCAATGGACATTTTCACAAAAATAGGAATGTTGGCAATGTGGACAAGTACTGACAGGGCTAAATACCCCAAAATTTCCCTGAAAGATTCACAATGTTTCCACCACTTGACCGACTTCTGCGGTTTCACAAGTTGGACTGCTAATCACGAACCGATATTCCTTTGACGTCCTTATTCGCATAAATTTCTGATAAGTACAAAAAATACCTGTCGTATTTGCGTAGTTGTAGAACTGCAAACTGCGCGTCGTGTACTTTAGAAACGTCTCAGCCGTCCGCCTCGCCAACGTGCACGCTTTCAAAAAAGCCTCCTTCTGCTCCTGGTGCTTGTTGATGAGCTGCGAAATGGCCGTCGCCTTATCCACACCCACCTGACCCGCCGCGCACCAGTCCTCGTCCCGCCGGTACTCCCGCTCCAGACTGTCCAGCACCGAGCACACCTGCTCGGCCGTCTTGTAGAAATTCAGACTGGCCGTCACCAGCTTGTGCCGCTCCTCGGCGCACGTCACCAACTGCTGCCACCGTTTCGTCACCTCCTCCGAGATCTCTCTGATACTCTGCGGATCGTAGTGGTTCGCGTTGATCAAGGCGTCCGCCCGGTACTTGACCTGCACGGCCGACGTGTGCGTCTTCTCGATCGCGACCTGGAACTGCTCGTGCTCCTTCTTCAGCAGCTCCGCGTCGGCCAGACTGTTGGGCACCGTGAAACTGGCCATCAGCATCGACTCCCCGTTCCTGATCCAGCTGATCACCTGATTGGCGTCCACCTGGAACTGCCCCAGCTGGATACACTGCTCCAGCTTCACCCTCTTGACCTCCGCCAAATCCTCCAGGTCGACCTCGCGATCGTGAAGAAACTCAAGCAAAACTTGCACTCTGGTCTGCGCGTTATACTGCGCGTCCGCCATGACGCAAACGCCGGAATTCTCAAAGACCTGCACCAAGTCTTGGCCTTGCTGGAGCACCTGGTAGGTGGTGTTCTGCATTTGGCTGACGCTTTCGTTGTGCAGACGCAGGAATTGCTCGGCTTTCGCGATGTCCCTGGTCAGCTCGCTGTGTTGCAGCTCTTCGGACCACATCTCTAATTGGGACGACACCTGAAATCGATCAAATCGATGAGGGAATTCGCGCGATTCCATTGGTAATTGCGGTTTTACCTCGAGCGCGTCCCGTTCGAACAGCCTGAGTCGCAGACACAGGTCCAGACGTAGCTTGCGAGCCGCCCACAGTTCTTCGAGATCGCTCCTTTGTTTGGCCAGGCGATCGAGCGCCGATTCGACGGCCGATACCGAACCGGTCGAATCCATCTCACCGATTGACCTGCAATCGAACGAGAAAGTCATAAATTTACGGCGAAACCGTTGTTTCGTTCATACGACTCGAAAATTCTCGGTTTGATTCGATGCAACTTTAAGATCGCATTCGTCAAACCGTGACCCGTAATGCTGATGTTGATGTTACGTTGTAAACCTTGTTCCGTATCGTCTTTCTATTTCCACGTGATTGTATCGAGTTATTGTTCAATGAACTTGCACTCTGGGAAATGACTACGAAAACAAAAGGAACGGGAAGTAATAACAACAATCCCTCCTAGTGCACGAGAGATTCTGTTACTTTAGATATTTAAATCATTGATAAATCTCATTCCGCTTCAAACGCAGCAAACTATTGTTATGAAATACGTCCTAAACATAAAAATCGCGACTGTTATCTACAAACAAATTGAGGTAACATTTCAACGAATATTTTCCGAGTAATATTTATAAAATACAACCGCTACTGGAATTGCAAGGAAACGCCGAGATTACTTCCGGCGTTGTCGATATTTGCGAATGACAGGCACGACAAAACGAAAAGAATCCCGTCCCTTAAAATAAGGAAAAAGAGTCAGCGTCGCGTAATAAAGGGCCACGGATGATAAATCTCGTCCCGCTATACGCGATATACGCGACGAGATCTGGAAACATACATTATTTATGACGATGTAGCGAGACTTCGCTTTTGAAACATAAAAGAACGAATAGTCGAGTTCATGCGAAATTTTCGGTCGATTCACCGAGAAATTAGACGTGTGCATATCGAATGAGCCCTTTCCGCAGGGAGACAAAGGAAATTTCGCTATTATACATACATAGGTAGAACTAGTGGTAAATTGCGAGCGCGTCTTCGCTTTAGACGAAAAAAACCACAACCCACGCGGGTTCATTTTTTAAATGACGAAAGAAAACCGGTCGAGATGCGGGATGCGCTTTGCGACGTAATGAATCATTTATTTTTGACCATCTCGACAAAACCTGAGCGATAACTCTCTCGAAGAAACGTCGAAATAAACGAGAACAAATTTTGGGCGAATGGAGCAGAAACACAATCTGAAGAGCCATGTTTGTGATTATTGTTGTGTTGTACGAAAAAGCGAGACGTTAATTAAACTGGGATTTCCAACAGCTCTCTAAACTACATACCTTTCTCACAAAAGAGAGGATTTCGTCTCGTATTTATTTAATTAATCGTGTACAAAACGCGGTACGCTCCTCGCCCGAGTCGCTCGCGTATTCGCGATGCATGCATTCACGCCTAATTAGGCTTTACCGTTCGCATGATAATGGTATCGGCATTTATCGAATATGAATGAACGCGGAAGTTCCAGTCGCCCTAACTTATGAACGACCGTTTACGAAAAGAGTCAGTTATAATAAAGCCGAGTTCCATTAGAATTTTCTGCCTGAACTCTGTAACGCTTTCATTAAAAGCAAGCTTTTTAAATGCCCTGTCGAACGGACAAAATTAAGTAATTGAATTACTTGACTGATTTATAGGTGAAACATTGTAATTAGTATCAGTAATCCTAATAAATTATTAAATAGCAAATTAAGTGCATACAGAATTAGCATAATCGACGATAGTTAATTATTTTGATTTAAAACCGGTTAAGTAACATCTTATTTATCTTCATCTTTGAGCAATTACCTTAATTTAAATAATTCACAGAAATCACTCTAATTTTTGTATAAGCCTCAACATTATGAAAATGAAACGACATTCGCTTTTCTGTGCCCTTTGCTAATAAACTGAGATCCCAGCAATCCGAGTATAAGAATTTCATAACGTAATGGACGTATATTTCGCGTGCCGTACAGGCATTTATTCGAGGACTTTATTAATTCTCGACAAAAAAGCATTACTCAAGACTAAAAGCGAGGTGAGTGCCAGCGAGACCTAAACCAAGTGCGGTACCGAAAAAAACGAGAAAAGGGAAAACGAAAAGCCACAGTTACGGTCAGCTCTTATTCATTTATAAAAAGGTAAAAAGAGTAGCAGACCCCTAAACAAAAACGTACGGATTCGATTCATTATGAAGGAGCTCTTCGCATTTTCTTTACCCGGCATTAGCATCACCGTTCGGCGGCGGGTAACCCACTTTTGCATCTCACCGAAGTGGGTATACAACTATAACAGTTATATTATGCAGCGAGAACGAAGAAAGTTAGCTAATAACTAACGAAAACATGGCCGTGAATAATTACCAAGAAAGTAGGTGCGCACTTTGGGCGACACAGTCCCGATTCAAAGTGGATTATTTCGCCCAGTTTTCGAGCTGCATCTGTTCGATTCTAGTGATAATTTATCCGTAAAAATTTCGAAAGGAATCTGATGAGCGACTTTGTCACTGCCGGCGCGGAAATGAGAACTGGGGCGCATCGGCAATCACAAAACGGGCAAACGGCGTCGTATTTTCTCATTTATTTTACAGCATCGGGTCGTGTTTTCCTATTGTTTGTTCGCGCGCGCTCGTAAAACGAAAAAGAGAGTACATTTCGTAAACAGGCGAAGAAAGAAAGCTTGACCGATAATGATACGGAAGTCATAAATGATTATTATCACTGTCGTCCGGATCTCGTCCGATAATCTCCGCAGACTGATTACCATAATAATTATTAGGCCAGATTTTTCGATTGCGCTCTCGGCATAAATTCCGAGAGACACGCACCACCAATCGCGGACCCCCGAACGCCATTTGCATTTTTAAGGATACATCAATCAGACGCTTTGTTGTGTTGGGTTTACGTGCCCCGAATATCGAGAGAAATCCTCGGCGATATGTCTGCAGTTCGCTTAATAAAAATTCCCGTCGCCGGGAACATCGGACACACCCCCGAAAGACAAAAGTAAACAAGATGAAAGTGAGATAAAACTCGAGTTTAAAGTAAATGAATTCATTTGATTAAATCTAATTAAAAGAGCGCCTCGAGTGAAATCGGTGAGGAAATTATTTCCGGGCTTAGTGAATTTCGAGACCGTTCACCCCTTTCCGAATTAACGATTAAGAAACCGCGTAAATGCCCCCGCGAAGGGTTCGAGCCACATTAGGGAAAGCTCTGAGCAGGCTTTGAGGATGTTGGACAACCTTATTACTGATGTACAGGGTGTTGTGAAATTATGAACAGTTTTTGATTCAGACATATCCCAACCATTTCGCAAATTGGAGAACTTTCAAGGAATTCATAAAAATTTTCGTCAAATGATTGGCATACATTCCTGGAAAATAGCCTACATTTTACACAATTTTGACGAGTTCCAAAAAATTTGGTGTAAGTGTCAGAAAACTCAACTGGTAAAAATTATGGCAAATATTGAATTGGTAAAAAAAAACGGCAAAATAGAGAAATTTCCGACGAACTTCTCGAGTTTGGTAATTTGGCCATTGAGGGTTTTTGATTCAGACATATTCCAACTATTTCGCAAATTGAAAAAAAAATAAATCATACCTAGCATTTTTAGTAAAATGACGAATTTTGACGAATTCCAAGAAAGTTGGTGTAAGTGTCAGCAAATTTAATTGGTAACAACATAATGGTAAATATTGAATTGGCTAAAGAAACCAGCAAATTAGGAACAAAATTTACAAAATTCTCGAGTTTGGTAATTTTTCAGAATCGTGTCTACGTATTGGGAATTTTGACGAATTTCTGAAAATAACGTAAATTTTCTGAAAATCAGTCGAAGTATGTAGTTGAAACGCGAGGTATTCCCAGTATAGAAAATCGTATAAAGTATCAATAACCGTCCTAACTTTTTGACACAATTTAGAGAATTTCTAACCAATTTCGCGATCGAAGCAAATTTGAAGATTTTCTAACGCATGTGGGAAAATCCCGGGAAATTCAGTGAACAAATTTTTCTCTAGAGTGTTCAATCCCTCGAATTGAAGAGATTACTGTAGGTAGGGCTAACAAATTGAAAACCTACCCAAGCTACCTCTCTCGCTATCCGCAGTTCCTGAAATGGTCTAACACCCCGTATAAGGTAAATCGAAAAGAGGTACCTAATAAATTGAAATCGATAACCCCCGCAAAATCCCCGCTTCGCCCGGAGTTAACGACTTCAACACCACGACCGTCTTTTACACAATATCGCCTCTCCCGTATAAATAGAAGACAATAATCGTAAAACCAGTTAACGCCCGTGTCCTCACCCGTCACATCGGCGGCCAATTATCCGATCCAATTAGACATCGCCGGCATCAGTAATCAGTATCAGAGACGTTAGCCGTAATAACCAACAAACGTCGTATACGAGCGACATAAATCGAATCGGGGGCCATCGGGGATCTCACCTCAGTTCCTGCAGCAGCGCCTCCCCCTGGGCGATGGTGGAGGCGCAGGCGTCCAGGCTCTGGTCGCGGTGCTGGGCCGTCTGCTCGAGGAGGCGCTCGGTCGCCTCCAGGCCCTCGGCGACGCTCTCGTCGCCCTGCAGCTCCTGGCGCAGGTCGTCGACCCAGTTGCTCAGCTCCTTCTCGTGGGTGTAGAAGAGCACCGCCAAGTCGAGCCGGCGGCGCCGCTGCTCGACCCTCGCCGCGAACGAAGTCACGTGAGCCTCCAGCTCGTGCGCCACCGAGTAGATCTCATCCGGGTCGCACTCGCCGGTGTGGGCCAGCTCTTCGGCGGCCGCCAGCAGTTTGTCCGCGTTCGTGTAGGTGTTCTGAAACACATCGAAAATACGCCGAACGTCAATCGGGGAAAAGAGCTCGATCAACCGCAACCCTATGGCGGAAATAATTACTTCAGATTAGGCGTACGGGTCTCTACTGCAATTTCCTTATGTCTGAGATAAATATTTTTACCTGGTCATTGCCTACAGGGTGTCATAGAATCACCGGATGACCCGGTAATAGTGAATTCCGTCGAGGCTCCAATGGTTAGCAAATGAGGCGCTATTGAAATCTAGCCAAAATCTCCTTGAAGCTAGGTTTGTATCCTAGGCGTAGAAGTAGTATGAACTTCTCTAGCATTTGAAGTTAATACAATGCGCCACTTTTTTTTCTATTTTCGACATTTGGAAAAAAAATTCTTGAGGTGTTAGTCTCAGAATGAGCTAAGGGGTCTACCATTCCCGGACATCCGGTGATTTTGGGACACTCTGTATAAAGGATGCGAATTGCGACGACAAAGAGGATCCGTGTGTATTCAAATAAACTTTTACAAAGAAGGGAAGATTGTATCTGCAATTTTATTTCGGCTTGCTTGGAGCGACCGCAGATTGGATTCCGCACGTTTAATTAAATTATATGTCGGCAATGTTTAGTTTCTCGACCGGCGTAATGAACCTAGACTTTCAGAGGAACATGAATTCATTTTTATTTGCACTCTGCTTTTCCGTTGCTTAAAGGTAAATGGGATTAGTTTTTTACATTTCAACTAACTAGAAGAGACCCAATACCTTTCATAAGTTTTTCTCCTAAAATCAAGGGGATAATGAATGTCTACACTTTTCCAGAATCATTCTTTTAACTGTCGGTAATTCTGGAGAATTATCAGGAATTATTGCAGGAAATTCAGAAGGATTCTCAAAATTATAGAAAAATTCTGAAGTCTCTGAAATTGCTTTTTGAAAAAACCAACAGAAGTCAGACAATCCCAGTTCAGAAACTCAGAGATTCCCGCATTCCCTCATTCTGAAAAATTACACAACTTTCCCAAAAAGTTTGTAACACCTTCTTCCCATCGCGGTTACCCCCTCGCCCCCAGCAAAACATTAATTGAAAATTTTGCAAAAATATAGGAATGACAACTTTTTTCCTTGATACATTCATGTATATGTATTTCCCGAAAAGTCCAAATTTTCCAAATTATAGCTGAATTCCAGGTTGAATTATTTTTAAAGTATACGTGATTTGGGGAAGTTAGCGGTGAAATGGCTCCGTTATTCGGTAACTTTACTAAATTCAATCCACGCTGGTACCCATAACCATTAATTCGCTCTTAAATAAAGTCGTTAGAGATGCATCAAACCCGTCGTATTTTTGCTCGCTAATGACATCGACCCTTTTTCTTACGTGAGGTAATAAAATTAAATTGCAAATTAAGTCGATGCCGGATCGGTTTAACGGATAGCGGAAGTAGCGGCGGTATTTCTTCCAGGGGACTTTTCCGAACGGCGAGGCAAGGTAAATGGCTTGTTTTCGATGTAAACATCGATATTTCTGCCCTTCAGACGGCCCCGTCTTTTCGAGCAAGTGTGTACTTAATAGGAAACGGCGGGTTCACTTGCTTTTTCTCGTGGAAATAATAAGAGAGACGATATTTTAAAAATCGGGGGCTCCTGTGGTTAAATCCACTCCATAAATCCGGAGCCGGTCTAAACCATCTGGAATCGACGAGATCCATCACGGGGTGTCTGGGCCATTTGCAACGAGGGAACTTTTCCTTAAACTGATGCATTATGTAACGGCCTTTCGAGTTCGCATAAACACAAACAGCCGGCAAAGGGATAATAAGAAAATGCGCGCATCTGAAACGAATCCATGTGTGTTTGCCCGATCCAATTAAGTCGACCACGAAATTGAGCGTTTGTTTGAATTTACCGAGCAGAACGTTTTACGTGATACGGCGCAAACTAGATTTGCCGGAGGTGTTGATTCAACGTCGCCGGAAAATGTATGCACCGATCGTGGGGTTTCCAATTTTTCAACATCGCACGGTGAGAGTTTCTTTGTGGACTCTGACCATAACCATAGTCATGAAGCGCAAATATATTTCGCCAGGCAGAACTGGAGCATGAAAAATTCTCACACATGCGAAAGAAATCCATCAATTTCACCTAGGTATATCCTAACGCCGGCAATAAATCAAAAGATATAAAAAGACGACACTGTTTAGCGTAATCAGTGGCTGGCAAAATGGCAGCGTTTCCATCAATTTTCCGGCCGCCATTCTCCCGCCTAATTAATTGCGGGCGGTATAAGAGACAATACCGGCTTGTCAAAACGGTAACGCAGAGTGAAAGACGTTATAAGCAGCAAACATTTAGTTATAGATCGATGCGGGAAAGCGCAGGGAAGTAGTCCTGAAGCTCGTCTCATTACTTCGCCAATCTCCAAGGAATATTCCTTCTCATCAGCATAAAGTTCTGAACGTTCCATCACGAGTAGAGTCTAAGTGGTAATCGAGTCCTCTCCTTGTTTCTTTTTTCCGGGCGTTTTAATAAAGTTATATGACGCCATCCCCTCGAAACTAACACGTTAATTTTTACATATTCCTCTGAAATTCCGCCTGGGAACATCGGGAGCGAGCAGAAATTTATTATTGTGCACCCGGTTCGCGCAGAACACGAGTTGGTGTAAATTTCGTAAGAATTAGACCCTTAAACGTAATTCGAACGATAAATCCCGTCGCTGTGTGTACCTGGCACACCATCAGAGTGAATTTAAGGCGATTTTTCATCGCCGACAATAAAACAATCAGTCAGCGTGGGGTAGACTCTTCTTCCTCCCTTCTTATCAAACTGTGAGATTGGGGCGAAAAACGCGTCGTGATTGACGGTAGACGTACTACACGCTGCGACCATGGGAACCGAAAAGCTGCTAAATCTGGATTAAAACTTCAGCGAGAAATTGAAGCTTTATTATTAAATTTCGTAATAGGCTGTGCCGTGGAGGATTATATTGGAAATGTTCCTTGAAAGCGAAACCGTGCACAACGACCTCATAATTCAAATCGAGTGAGGCAAAAAAAAAGGAAATTAATAACGTTCGAGCTTTCAAGATGGAAGAAAAAAAGTTCACCGGAGAAATCCTCAGTTTGTGGCTGTAATGATGATAAAAAGCGCAATCTGGCTACAAATTAAAACCTCGAGAAAGATTACGAACTTGTCTGAGGCTCTGGAGAACATTGGAGAGTAAAAATAAAGCACTGGGTCACATTACGAACGTAATCGCGGTTTGCGGGGTTGTTACTCGGGACTCGAGTCGAAATGTAATGAGGCAGGAAATTGGAGGTTGTCATAAAAACTCTTGGACTTTTAGACTTGGTTCGTTCGGGAATATTATTTTTATCGTAGGAAAACGTGACAGTGTGCGGATGGAGTTGACGCTTCGTCTTCGAAACGCCCGGAATTATCCAGCGAGAAAGCGTTAGGGAAACGGGAGTGAAATATACACAGCAGTTAGCAATATTGATTGTGCGCTCGCTGGCTCTGGATACGGGAGAGAGCGTCGACTCCCCCAGGAGAGTTTCGGATCTGGATGAGGACTGTTGTCCAAGGTCAACGCCCAGCAGCTGCCCTCCGGTCATTCCCACACCCACGCGACCAAATCGAATTAAGACATTATTAACAACAACAGAAATATCGATTGCGGTTCTTGTATGAAAACGGAAAAAAATATTGAATTGAGGCTTTATACTGAAAAGACTTGAAAAATACACTTGCGTGCAAAAAAATCGGCCCACCTAAATTTTTAGTGAAATTCAAAGTGGCGTAACTCCTGAACGAAAAGAGTAATTCCAAAAAACTTGGCATCCCTGAATAGCTACATTCTTGGGCTATCACCCGCCAGACGCTGTGTTTTATACAGGTTCCCTGAGTACGTTTTACAGGGTGTCACGTAAAGTTCTGCAAAAATGTTAAACTTTGGATGACCCCACGGTCTAGGAAAATGATGTAATTTTTTCTTTAAATAGTCCTGGGATATTGTTACACTCATATCTTGGAACAGCACTGGAAAAACCGACTCATTTTGTCCAACTACAGGGTGGCCAGAGAAAAACAATTTTTCGTGCCACCGTCATTTTAATACGACTAACTGATGTATAGGTACTTTTTGATCATTTTTTTGAGAAAACAAGTCCAAAAGTGAAATAAATAAATCAAATATTCAATATTTAATTAAAAAAAGGCATTTTCAATACTACCCCTTGCTCTCAAAACTTCTTGAATTCTCCTTGAAATGCATTTTTTCAAATTAAATATTGAATTTTTGATTTATTTCTTTCAATTCAGGCATCGTTTTCTTGAGAAAATGATCAAAAAGTACCTATGCATCAGTTAGTCGTTTTCAGATGACGGTGACACAAAAAAATGTTTTTCTCTGACCACCCTGTAGTTGGACAAAATGAGTCGGTTTTTCCAGTGCTGTTCCAAGATATGAGTGTAACAATATCCCAGGACTATTTAAAGAAAAAATTACATCATTTTCCTAGACCGTGGGGTCATCCAAAGTTTAATATTTTTGCAGAACTTTACGTGACACCCTGTAAAACGTACTCAGGGAACCTGTATAAAACACAGCGTCTGGCGGGTGATAGCCCAAGAATGTAGCTATTCAGGGATGCCAAGTTTTTTGGAATTACTCTTTTCGTTCAGGAGTTACGCCACTTTGAATTTCACTAAAAATTTAGGTGGGCCGATTTTTTTGCACGCAAGTGTATAACCGTGCTCACTGGGGTAACCATTAATAAGATTTCAGAAGATTACTACTTTATTACGACCGTGACAAAAGACATATCACATACTCTTCATAAAAGCCGAAGCCTTTTGATATTTAATAACGTTTTCCTTGCGCACTGAACGGAACTGCTCCACGTTATCATAGATCGTAAGCTCCACAACTTTCATCAAATGAATGAAGTTCACTTTACGCCACACTAGAAAAGTGTATAATTTGATAATATCGCATTGTCTTCGAATAGAAAACGACTTGGAGCAGTCGTTTACGACAGCCCATAATAACCACTAAAACAACTCGCGATGATCGCAATATCATCTATTAAATGCCATCGATGCCGCATTTCGATCATTTCTCCCAGACAAGAATTGCAACATATCCCGCTTAATTGTCAATTACTCTCTTGTATTTTCTCCGTACAGTGATGATCTCATGCGAAATGACCATCAAGACTGCACAATAAAGAGAAACGAGCCACGTTGCACACTGCAAGCGATTATTTCCGTCGTCATCTTCACGTCGAGGATACAACGACGGAGGGCTTTGGTAAATACCTTCCTCAACTGAAATATTATGATGCGGAAGGGCACAAGCAGGAACGATCTGCCGGATGAGGGAACCGTACGCTATGTGGAACCTCGAGAGTCTACAAATTACGTTTGAAACTGAGGGGTCCCAGCATCGGGCTTCACATATTATACCGAATACGGGAGGAGCGAGATGAGAGAACGTTAAATTGCGGAATTGACAACGGGGAGATCAACGACTGCCTTCATCCGGCGTAATGGTCTCGGAAAAAGCCAACATGAGCACCCTTGCGTCAGTCTAATAACACCCTTCCCTGTACTAATTAGAGGCGGCATTCTTCGAGTCGGTGCTCTCGAATCGGCGGAACCAGATCCTCGAAAAAAACCATCCCTCTCATTATGAAATAAGACAGCGCATCCATTACGACACCCACACTCACAGGATGTCGGAAAAATCTATTTCGGGATTATAATGTCGAGATGGGGGTTAGATAAGTTAAGTCGTATTGATCGATGTCCGAAGAGGATATCGGGAACGCAAAGCGCGAATCGAGATTATGTAAAGTTCGAAAAATCCGCGTCATGTTGGTAACGATTCTCCTGCAAATGTAATAACGGCCGGTGACAAGCAAATTCGGGTCTTTCTCTTCGTATGTCGATGGATGCGGTTTGATACGTTAGTCTGGTCGGTGTATCGATTCATCAGGATACGCAACCCACGTGAGGATCTAATCTCGCTTTTGACACTTCATTTTTCTTGTATTCTGAAAGCTCCGGGATTATATTATCCGCAGAATAATAATAATAACGTGTGATACGTGCCCCACATCTAAATTATTTATCAAATCCGGCGAAACGAGTTTCGCTCTTTCCGTAATGAATAAAGTAGAGAACTCGAATCCTTCATATCTCGTATTGGTATATGCATAAAAATTGTAATTTAATTATAGTGTGGAGAAATTGACCCGAGCGGAAACTTTATATGCCGGGCTTAACGCCGGTAGTTAATCTTCGTTATCAACTAATAAAAAAAACGCATAAAACATGAACGCAATTATGGCGTGTGACAGGAGGGTCAACTTCGTGCAACGTAATGCGTTTATACAAATCAAGCGGTAATTCAATAATCCGAGTTGCACCCCCTTTCTTCTTTCCATCATCGACGATTTTATCAAATGATTAGATTATCGCTTTCCGCCCTCCGATATCGAATAACGCGGAACGAACCCTCAGAATGATAGTGTGTGTGCATGATAGTTAACGAGACAAGATTTATGAAGCTTTAAAGTGTATGCGGGAGAGTTCGCACGAAAGCTACAAGTTGATGCACCCGCAGAGTTTGAGCGATTGAAACATTACTGATGCCAGAAATGCATGTATGCATGCACTTTCAGAACTTGTTAGCACCGACTTGTGAGAAATTTACTTGCATATTTCAAGCGATACAGCGACGAAAAGACCCTTGATGCAATTTGCAATTTCATTGGATTAGGTAGATGCAACCGGCTTTAATTGCCTCGATTTCGATTTCAGTAGTAAGAGGTCCTTTGAGAATAGCTCTGATTGCCTGCTGAATTAGCAGAATGCCATTACAACTGTCAGCGACAATGTGTCGTTGATGGACCGTGAAGCGCATGAATTTTAATCCTACTTTTCGAGATTCCACATTTTATGAATATTTAGAAAATATACTAAGGACATTATTCTTGCTCATTAACGTTTTCCCAACCGAGAAAAAGTCGAGAGAAATTAGCATCGTCTCAGCATTCTGGGAAAAGAAACAGCGACTACTTAATTATTAAACACGTCCGATGCCTTGTTAAGTGCAGTGTACACTTACACTCGTTGAAATTAATTATTCTAGCATCGTTATAGAGAATTATCCGCAATTTCCACTTTTTCTTTTCATTAGAGCCAACAGAACTGGTTAGCGGGACCGGTAAACCGTGACGTTAACACGGCCCGATAGATTATTATTAGGGACGCACCCCGGACACGAATTTATCTTTTCGAGCCCATCTGCGAACTGCACTCGCGGTTTCCCTAATTTGTGGACACAAACCGAATTACGTTACGACGGTGTGATTATTTTTACGACTGAAAGCTGCAGCTGCAAACGCCGCAACCCCATAACTACACGTAACGCACACAATAATTCGGATTGTTATTCCGGCACTTTGTCGGATTAATAAAGACGGGGGGCGACTCATTTCGCGTCCGTACCTAAACATAAAACGTTTGCTTTGTGTCTAGCCCGGTGCACTACCTTAAACTTTGAACGTACACTACATTATAAAGCCCCTCTTTAAAATCTGAATAATGTCGGAGAGGTCGGCGTGTCCTGGAACGCGAAGACAAGGCCTCCGCATCCCGTCCTTTGACATTTTAAATGCGAGGAAGAGCGCGTGCGATATATGCGCATGAATTTTTTACGCCTTTTCCACTGTAAGGTAATAACATGGGCGTTTGTCGTGTAATAAAACCTCGACGCATATTTCGATGCACAGGCGATAACACAGAGCGCTCGTATTATGATGGGGTTTACGAGACAGATGACCCGACTGATTCGCTGGATATGGGCAATTTGAATTCTACCTGGGATCATAGTCAGCATCGAGCTGTACTACTTTTGCAGGAATTCCGACCACCGGCCGGAATTTTAATTCGTTCTGCCAACAGGTGAATATTATTAGCCGCAGATTCTATGCTTCCAATTTCGGGCTCTCCGGAGATCCGAAAATTTTGTCCATATTCTAGTCGAGTCAATAGATCGATTTATGCGTTAACTACGACTAAATTCAATTAGGTCCTTATGTTACGTTTCCTGTAAAACCGGGAACGAAATGAGATTGGAAACGAAATGGGGCAGGTTCGTTACTTCCCATCGCGTAATACAATTGCCAGTAAAATAACTGCAACATAACGCGTTTGTCCTTTTATTAAAGTTCCATATACAGCTTTCGGTACGTATTCGGAATCGCATTCTGCTGCAAAATAGTCATAAACGAACCGAAACGTCACGGCCGGTTTGTTGTGAATCGAGATTTCCCAATTTCGCAACTCGATTTGTATGCATTTGGGGCGAGATGGATCGTTAAAATTCAAAACGATTCGTAGGCGGAGAGCGAGAGTGGAACTGGGACGAAAGCTCGGGAAACCAAAAAGCGCGCTCCTCTACCCCGAAGGGAAAAACTGACAAAATTACCCATGCAGAAGCCGCGACCTGTCCGGTCCGTGAAAAATCATGATAAATATCCTTCCACTAAAAAAAAAAGAGCTTTCGGAGCTTTCGGGGTTTCCCTCCAAAAAAAAAGGCGAAATAAAATTGCAGATTCCTGTCGAGAGCAGGCCGAAAACGAGTGGACGTAACTCACCAAACTGCCATCAATTTGCGAGAGCCCCGGATTAATTCACCCGGATCGCGGGTGGTGGGTGGCGGAAAACGTTCCGTTTCTGGGTCATACGTAATTTACGCACCGAAACACCGCACGGAAATCGAGCACATATTATTCGTGAAAAGAGGACGACCGCCTCGATGAAATTTTCAGGAGACGCACGTGAACTGGGCAAAGGTGGCCGTTATTTCGAATAGGTGGATGCGTTCGTCCGGTCGGCTCGTATTATCCGCAGGAAAGTCATCCGGTAACTGTTGATGAGGATTCGTCGCCGGCTGGCCGGTACAAGAGACGGATTGCGCGCGCATTTACCAGCAGGAGGCTTTTTCCTGCTGCTCCGTGTGTATCCCACTGCGTATGCCAGACCCCAGACAATTGTTGTACGTTTGATATTGTTTTAAGCGCATTAATAAGATCGCAGACGCAGATGTTTCAGGTGTACATGCAGACAGGAACGCCTTTTGGGTGACAGAACAGACGACAGGCCGCAAATCCATCATCCTCACTTTACCGTCCCTAATATCCTACACGGAAAATTACCCTAGTCCCTAGTACACCCACTTATATTATTATTTCAGATATTCTATGGACTACATAGAAGAATTTGGGAGGGTTTAATTCGAGGTTTAATTTCATTTTTCAATACCTAAAACCTGCACAGGTAAGCTGTGCTCAAACTAAGCCTTTCGACACTAGGATTATAATAGTTTGAATTTTGAATTTAATGAAAAAAGCTCGGACGTAAAGGGTAAATTAAAGAGATCTGGATGCGCTGACTTACGAATCTCTTTTGGTGCACATCTGCTCGTGCAACAAAACGGCGCAATTGTCTGCACTTCAGCACTTCTCATGAAAAGGCAGGTATTTAAAACGGGAGGAAATTATCCGGATCTTTAGAGCGTAGTTCCCCGTCTGATCCGAACGCGACGCGGTTACGCTTCAAATAATCCATCCATTTTATTGTAATTATAATAGTTACACGGTTTCGGCGTCCGGGCGGATTAAAAACGAGCTCATCTTTTCGTAACATAATAGCGTCACGTTCATAACTCAATATCGCCATACCGCGAGTCGTAATAAAACGTAAAATTTGATAAACGTGCTACCTATTCAGTTACGGGGTGTTAAATTCGATATTTTCCTCGATATTTTTTACACACGCCGATCCAGTTAGAAGGTAATCTCCAATGGTAAAAGGGGGGATCTCGTAAAATGA
Source organism: Salpingus planirostris (assembly GCA_949788335.1). Classification (NCBI taxonomy): domain Eukaryota; kingdom Metazoa; phylum Arthropoda; class Insecta; order Coleoptera; family Salpingidae; genus Salpingus; species Salpingus planirostris. Next base: position 4,786,467 of record OX460918.1, on the reverse strand, counting down.
TAAAAATAAAATTCCGCCTGTCGAAATGGATTTTGAAGCGTCTCGACGACACCCTCACACCGCGACGTCTCGGTCTCGCCCGGCATCCCTCCAGATAATTAATTCAGAATAACTGATTTCAGTCTTACGATAATTTCAGTGACCTAGAATGTTACTTACACAGATATCACGACAATAATCGCCAAAAGGCGAAGCCAAAGGTTATCCGGTTAAAACAATAAACTATTTGTTATGGCATTTCCTCTTCACCAGTAGAGGTTATACAGTCATTATCATTTATTTATGAACGGATCACTCAATAGAACATGACATCAGTAAATATTCCAATACGGGTAATTAATAAAATCAAGATAGGTAAAGCGCTAGCTGAGATATTCGCACTCCGTTTCACTAAGAGCAACTTTTCAGGTGAAATACTTTAATTTGAAAGCTTTCAAGACGTTCATTAAAATTATACTGTTAAGTTACGCTCCCTCGTGCCTTCTTCGTCGCGTCTCCGAAATTATTCCATTGGAAAATTCGCATTTGCGTAGAGCCCATGAAAATTTAAAACGGGTTCGGAAGACTTTAAAGAGAGGTCCTTTCTTCGGTTCCTGGGGCGGGGGCGGGAATATGTGCTTTGAATTCAATTACACGTAATGTAATGTCGCAGAGGCGGCGTCGTTTACCTGTTACACGCCATTAAATTTCGACCGTGTGTGTTATTTCCAAACCGCGCTTAACGTTTCGATCTTTGCGCCAAATGGAGCAAGACGTGTTCTGCCACTGAGCCTCGACGCTATTGTTTTCGGCTCGCTTTAAAAGACTCCCAGAGGCCGGTGCCACAATTTTCAATTACAAATTGTGCAGATTCGATGAAATCTATCAAGTCTTGAGCGGGCGGCTTATGCAAAACACCGGCTTAATCATTCCAGCGACTCTCTTGTATTATTATGATGAAAAATGCGACTCGATTTGCATCGCACCACAATAAATAAATTTAATCCTCGAGGGGCCGATTCGATAGGATTGTCGTGGTATTGTGCGGTGACGTTCCTTCACTCGAATTTAAGCCACCCTTGTCCCTCGCGTTATAAGCCATTGTGTGCGTTTTAAGGGAGTGCCATTAAAACCGTTTTTACGTTCAATATATTCCACCGACTCGCAAGAAATTGCCCCGAACGCGAATGAAAATATCCCGATAAAGAAACATTATTGGGTATAAAACGCAAAACGGATTTAGACGTTACTGCGTAAAAGAATGCAGTAGAGGGATTCGTTAAAGTGCGTGCACGTAACAATTCCAGACTTTGAAAAAGATTGCGTGTTTAGTATTTCTGTGCAATCATTCTTCAAATGTCATATAATTGAAATGAAATAGGATTCAAAGTTGCACTTTGCAATCAATAAACTTTCTTCACAGTTCAATCAGAATGAAATTAGATTTTTTTGTTGGTAATAAATAAAGTCATGGGGTCATTGGTTTCTGCTGTCGCTTTCCTTTTCATTTATCGGTTCAAAGGAGGCAGCGGCGCTCCAAATCAATTACGGCGAGATCATGAAAAGCAATATTTACGAATCGATTGCCGGATTTTCGAACTGTTCAAATTTGTACTAGTTTAAATGAACCGCCCGTATCGGACTTTATCAATGCACCGATGTGAAATAAGAGGGTAACGACATCGATAAAAGCGGAATAATGTATGACCCACATGTTTTAAAAATCATTGAGAGCCTTTTTTCTCACAGGTCTATAATTTCGTAGCGTCTCTATGAACAACTGGACTCACCTGCGCTACGTTTTCGAAATGTTCGTGGCTCTTTTGGTAGACTCTAGCTTTTTGTAAATTCCTGCCGATTCCGGTGTTTTTCCTGACGAATACTTCGCCGTGGTTGGACAACCAATCCAAGACCTAGAAAGTAAACGTCATAAGCTTTATCCTCGAGTTCAAACATTGACTTGTAGATTTGTACCTGTTTGACGTCCTCTTGGAATAACCTGAGTGCTAATCTCTGATGAAGTTTGATTTTCTTTGCGTGCCATTTTTGTTCTAACGCTCGATGGTGGTTCAGGATTTGGTGAATTACGGCCAGGACGTGACTAGCACCCTCGCTGTAGTCAGCAGCGGGGTTTCCTCCAGGCCGATTCTCGTAGTTACTGCTACCGTCACCCTGAATAACGAAACCATTGTAAAAGACACCCACAAAACCTTTCGAAAAAAGAACCATGCGTTAATAATTCGTTTTTAAATTTAGAAGACAGATTGGTACTTGACGAAAAATGGAAATTGAAGCGTTAATAACATTAGTAAGTAAAGAATTGGATATTTACATGTTTCTTCTCAGTCCCGGGCTGATTGCAGACTTGCACCAAATGATCCAATTGATAGAGAAGTTTCTTACTGGTACTATGAACCTGTTACCAACCAACACCATTTAAATTAAACTTCATTAATGGAAACCCAAATAAAATCTATAGAAAATCGAAAGAAGTCTTATACGATACATCATCTACTTTTAATAACCGTAAGGTGTGTTTTAAAACTGAATCAACCTTAAAAAATAAACTTAAGAAATATTCATTATGAGAATCCCGGAAGTACCAGATAGTAGTAGGTTTCCTAATCAGTAAACACCAATCACCTCGTTGTTGGGTACATAAAAATTAAAATCATACGTTGATTAGATTTGTACTGAGCTTCCTCTCGACATCCGGAGAAGTAGACACATTATGGCACACTTGCAACATCACATCCAGCCCGTTCAGTAAAGATTGGTAAGAGTTGTAGACCTGTGCAATATTGCATGACAAAATAAAAAACTTTTCCTATACCTAAACTAAAACAGAAATAGAGTAATGGCCCTCCTTATTACTCTTCTTTAGTTTTGAACGACATATGACAATATATTCATTTAGTGGCCCTGGCCACACCTGCCATTATTCCACACAACGAAATACATAAATGTGGCAGGTTGCGTGGGTTTAAATAGAATCTAAAAATACAGTCTCTTCATCTCACACAGATTGAACTATTGAACCAACACACAGGAATTACGTACAAAGAGACACAAGAACGGGGCGATTCTTCAGTCGTCACTCGAGTGTTAAGGCAATTTCAAAACCAGATTGCTTCTTATTGACTCTAACATTCATTTACCCGCTCACAAAGGGACGGATTTCATTGTTGAAGCCCGTCTTATTATACCGCATATTGGTTTGATGTATTTCCTGACGAGAGATATGGATAATGTGCATCGAAATTCCTATATTTATACCTACAGTGGAATCGCGATAACGTGAACTAGCATCACAATTTCACTCATCATTTCATTTTATTATCGCAATCCTGCATAGATAGTGAAAAATATTTATTTAATGCTACAGTAACATTTAGTTTAGGCCCCAGGACAAAAATAATTAATAATCCACCCTTGCTGAGAAAATTATGGTATTTCGTAAATTAGCGATAGTCAGTTTACAAACCAACCAAGTTTCCTTGACTTTTGGTAAAATTTAGATTGAATCAATTTATGCAATATTTGGATACTTTTTGCAAGTATTTTACTGAATTTATTGAACTACAAAGTGTGTACATATTTCTAACAATATAAAGAATGATTTGCCATTGAAAAATACTGAGAAAACGACATACCTAGGTCATTTTTTAAATTGCACACTTAACTAGGCAACTTGTCTAAAACATGTTTCACTATTTTCTGAAATCAGTGGCGTAGAGGTTTCGATTTTCAACCATTGTATTGTAGACTATAAAACTGTCAAAAATGTAAAACAGCTACTTGCATACACTCTGCAGTAGACGCAGTTGTGTGTTACTAGGGTACTACAGGAATTCGCATTCCCTAAGTTCACGTTATCCGAATTCCACCGCATTCACAACCTCGGCGCAAAAAAAGCGGTACCTCTGTATAGGCCTGACACATGGATTCGTACAGATTCTGGTGCTGGTGTATGCAATTTTCGAGCATCATGATCTCGGACGGGATGCCGGAACTCTCGCAGGCCGCCTTCCACGTGGGCACATTGTCCACGTACTGTTCCGCCTTGTGGTGGAAAATGACCGACAACGCGAGCACTGCTGTCCTTTCGTCCAGACCGGCCGCGAAATCCTTCCACGTGCGATCCAGCCGCCCCGCCACCGACCGGATGTGGGCGGCGGCGTAATGGCCGCCCTCGATCAGCCGGCTCGCCACCGACAGGATCCGGTTGATGTTCACGTACACGTTCATCGAGCTCATCGTGAAGTGCTGGTGCTCCTCCTGCAGCTGCTTGGCCAGCTGGTACGTGTGCCCGATCTCCACGTAGTTCAGCAGGAACACGTCCCGATTGTGGCAGATCCAGTCGAACATCTGCAAAAATCGACCAATAAAATCGAGGAATAATATTTGAATTTGAATTAGAATTAGAAAAAAGGGCGTACCTTTTCGCAGTCTTGCTCGAACAGGCGCAGCTGAAAGCACTGGTCGAGCTTGACTTTCTTCTGGTGCCAGAGTTGCAGGAGTTGCTGGTGCGAGGTGTGCACGGCTTCCAAGTTCTGCAGGACGAACTTCTTCACGTCCGCGGTGTCGGCGCTGGCGTTGTTGCCGGGCGATTCGCCGTCGCCGCTGCCGCCCCCGGAGCCGCCGTCACCGCCACACGCTTTTTGCAGCAGTCGCTGACCTGAAACCCGAAAATCGCCGCATTTATGTCGAATCGTCCACCAGGAAAAAGCGCAGCCTGCATGTGTCACTTCCGATTGTGATCGCAGACTCGAGCTTTTTCTGCCGTAATAACTGAAAAACGTTTCCGATGTCGTAGTGATTATGGTTTTTGTTTGGTAAAATGTGATTGGGTGTGCGAATTGTCGGGTGACAGTGTTAATTGAATTCCTTATCGCTTGCGTTTCAGCCGATAGGTCCGTTTTAGGGATTTCATATTTCGGTCTTCGCCTTTCATAAACGGTGCGATCGAGTTATCTTTTAATGAGATCCGGAATTTCACGCGTGCCACACTGTGTGTTTTGGTGACACCTTGGTATTTGTTCGGAAGAATTATTTACTTATTTTATTTCTATGCAAAAGTCAGTTTTCAATTGCATGCAATCATTTTTAAATAAATTGCTCAACTGCGCTTCAGATTTTAAATTAATTGAAAAGTGTTCAACTGACGGCATTTCCAACCAATAACTGAAAAGTGCTTCTCATTCGAAATAAAGCGACATTATTGAATATAACTTCAGAGCTTTCTGAGAATAAATATTAATTGAAAATGTAGCATATGTTTTTTTTAATAATAACCGAGAATGATTCATTGTTGGAACATATGTAGGATGTATATCATCAGAAATATTTTCTAGAAATATTGCATGAATTGGATATGACTTTGCTACATTCATTATGTACTTATTTTCACTGAATATTCATAAAATACAAGTGAATGAACGCACTCTCAGGGAGATAATTTTTTAAGTTTGCTTCGCACTTGAGTATGCGATTCTTCTCGCCCATGTAGACACGGGAAACACAATTCAAATGACTCGATTTATTATTCAAACTGCGTCCTAATCGAAACATAATTCAACACTTGTTCCGAACCTTGTAAGTGTGCAGAAACAATGACTATAAAATTTCATTTCCACCGACCTAATACTCTTAGACCGCCAAGTTATAAGTACCAAAGCAGAAAGAGATTTCGCAATAAGCGAGAATTCAGACCAGAGACACGGCTATTGTTCAAAGGTTCGGGACATTTCACCCGGACAACGATCCGGAATTATTTCCCTCTGCGATGGAATCTCGGACACTTCGCGGCAATAATTCCAAATCGAGATTACTCGAATCATTCAACTGGAGAGACATCAAGCGCTCAATTTTCGTGATAAGGAACTAGTTAGGGCTTTTTGCTTTGTGTGACAGTCACGCCAAGTCGAAGGTCCCAATTTCGTTGCTCATCGTACTTTACCTAATATATCGAGATCTTCGACGGGCGCCTTCATGATTTTCTTCTTCATCTCGTTGTGCAGGTCGATCTTGTGCTTGGCGCCGCTCACGTCGTCCGCAAAGTCGTTCCTCGTCAGGTCCTCTTGCAGGTCGTCCAGACGGTCGAGCACGTCGGCGGCCTGCCACGCGAACTCCTCGACGGCCAGACGGATCTCCAACCACGTGGAATGCTCGTAGTTGAGCGTTCCGTCCAGATCGACCGTCAGCTGCGCCGCATCGATGATCTTCGGCAAGGCCTCTATGCTGATCATATTTGTCTGAAATTTGAATCCCCTGATGCCGATCGAAAAACGGGGCGGTTTCGGAAACGGCTCACCTCGAATTTGTACTTGTGTGAGCCCAGAGAGGTCCTCTGTTTCTGCCAGAAATTGTCGGGTTTCACTATGACGGCCTGATGGACGGCACCCGGAGGGAAGTGCTCGTGTAGCGCCTTCAGGATGGGCTTCACCGTGGACCAGGTGGCGCCGCGCATGTCGACGAGTACCGTGAAACCCAACGCCCTCGCCTCGTCGCTGCAACGAAAGGAAAATCAGATTTTCATAAAAGAAAAATCCCTAAATTGTCAAAAATGTGAAATCACACAATATTCAACGATTTGAACCAACTAAACGATTAACATGATGAATTATTAACAATAAAAATGATAACTTAGATTTAGTGAAGTTATGGACTTGTGCGATAATGAAATTACCAAGTTGCATAATGAAATCACTAGATTCATTATGTAACAGTTTAAAGTTTACAATGTGGACGTCGGAAAATTTGCATTTCTTCACGACGGATGACCGCAACGATCATTACGCGGAAAAAATCGCGGACATTGTGGAATTCCTCGAGCATTAACTGTATCGGAATTATCGAGACCGTACCGTAGAGAAACAGATACAATGAGCAAGAATTCCGACGTTCTTCCATTGAGGCGTAAAATTTAAACCGAAACCGATACGAAGTTTTACTATGCAGTTTTTATGGCCCGAATCGAAGAGACTGGTCTAGCATAAAGGTAAGATACGAAAAATACAAGCGCGACAATGGATAATTTACAACCGACGCATACATTATACGGATAGGAAAGTTCATGCTTATGCTATTACAGGCTCTAAATCCCAGTATCGTCATTGACAATTCAAACTTTATAGACTAGTTTTATGTGTGCTTCTTTGGGTGGAGTTAGTAGTTAGTTGCTACTTGTTCGAAGATCTCGCAACATGCTACAAGTGACAGTTTCGACTGCCGATAATGGGATACCTCCCGCACAAAAGGGGCATCAAAGCGATGATATCAGACCCACTTTGCATTGATGATTCCCACTTGGGCTTGGAAAGGGAAAGCAATCATGTGAGAAAATAAAAGTCTGGTTTTGTCGTATATCATCTGCGAAATTCGAAAAGTTGAAGGAAGTTTCAAATTCATTAGGAGATTGCGAAATTGTTAAATTTTCTTTGTGCGAAAAACGTTGGAAAAGTATCCGCAACAATATTTAATTAAATTTGTATGCCGCTGTAAAAGTTGCAGGTGTGAAGATTTTCAATATCTTTAGCGACCACATTTTTTACTGATTATAAAACTTTGAAACTATTTTAGCCCGAAACAGTTTATCTCCATCAACCCTTTAGATCACAGACGGGTATTCTTTCAATGTAATTACATACAAACTTGGAGTATCGATCACGCCCCAACAACCAAAGTTTTTAACGTATCTAGAGAGAAGGAATAAATGCATGAGGTTCCGCAATTTCTGAAAGAGTATTAAAAGAAAAAGACGCTGTTTGTTTCCTTGAATTTACAGTTTTAGTTACAGCTGAACGAAACCGCATTTGCTCTACGCGCATTACCAGTCGGACTTGGCTTTTCTGTTTTAATTAATGAATATGACACTCTGTTTCTGAACTGTTTATAATCGTCGAAGAAGTAAACAATTCAGACGAGTTAAGTATGTCAGTCTGCTTATTGCATGCACCAGACCAGACGTTGATAAAGTCATAATTAATGGTAAAATTCACCCGCACAATTCGATCAGGGCCACGTCAATATGTAAGTCCATTAGTGCAGTTCCCGCTTTCTGCCCTTGCCGTGATCGAGGGTGGTTTGTGTGCACTTCATTTGCTTCGTCAAACGAAATAAGGTTTAGAATTACGCGAACCGGCCCACCACGACCCCCCGGATTATCGGTTGATTCGAAATCGGAATCGATACTGATTTAATACGGGTACACCTCGCTAAACTGTACAAATCCGATTGTGTTTACCCCGTTGTTGGGCCAATTTCCAAATCCATATACGATCCACAAAAGCCGGGCTCACGCACCATCGGTTCAGGTGATCGTCCGATTCGATGTTTATTTATATTAAAGGTAAATTTAGAGTGAACTCCGTGTTTATGTTCCACTAAAAATATCGGTGCAACAATCTCCCATTGTTACATTAAACTGTCCGGATTCTTTCAGAAATGTAAACACGGATTTTCTGGGATTACACACGAATATTTGGTTTTCCAACCGCACGGATTAAAAATGCATTAGTCTGCTGCTGTGGCATATGGTTCAGCTTCCTACTACGAATATAATTGCAAGTCTGAATTAAATTGATCGAAGTTAAAAAATTGGCAGTAAAACCCACTCCCACCTACACCGTTTTGAATTGAGAGATTATGCAGAACATAACAAGTGGGTTATTTGATGGCGTATTTTTAAAATAGTGAACCTATTTCGATTTCCCCAAGACGAATGAATAGTCGGTCATGTCTTGCGCTGCCAACCAATCATCAATAAAATTACAAGGAATAAAACCGTTCGAATAAACGACCTAAAGAAATCAACAGATGATAATGAAAAGTGTCACCGTACTCAATTTACCGTAACATCCACAGAGTGAAATATTAAGATAGATTGCCTTAATTCATCGCAGAGAAGAGGCTTCTTGTGCTGTTTGTGACGCAGTCTTCCCAGTTAGAATAATTTTCTTTTGATATAAATTTTCAATTACTCCTACAATTTTACTGATAATCAATGAAATGAAAGTGGTGCTGCATCTTCGCGTAAACCGCATAAAATTTCAATAAATGTTTCCCTAAAGCAAATCGCCCGTTTCTCTCCCGATATCTTCGCGGTTTCATCTGAATATAGGCGAGCAGCATCCTTTGGGATCCTGCTGGTGACTGGCTGGCGCCAACTTGGACGTCGATACGTTCAAATGCGACAGTTCTATAATAAAAACGGCGGAAAACCGAAGAAAATATCCGTCTGAGTTATAGTCGAATCTGTGCGCCAAGTTCTGTGCACTTTCGGAAAATCCAAACCGTGTACCTACTTTACGTCATTGCGGATGCTTTCATTTTATCACAAGCTGGCACAAAAACCATCACACAACATGCGAATTTTGAATGCCACATAGTCGAACTAATAATTTCCCTCGATCGCTCTCATAATTGGAATAATATTATCGCGTATATCAGATTTAATGTGGGAAATTAAGGGTGGTTCGATTAAAGCGAAGCGAGTTCGTTAGTGGGACGTAAATAGGTACAATGTTGATAATGTTTACTCGATGGCTGTATAATAGAAAGCGGTACGGTACGGTTTAAGCCCTAATAATTTCCGCTTAATTTGCGCCCACATTGGGGCGAAACCACAATGGATTTTTCTCGTCCTTTCTGTACAGAAAAATAATCCAATGCGGGAGGCGGACTGCGCCGTTTAAAAAGCGTCACATTTAGCCAACGGCCGGCTAATTAAAATTGCGATTCTTGGTGAATTCATTCGAGAGAGGATGTCCGTTTAAAATGTTGCGGTAATTTGCGTGTCCCGCCCTAGGAGTTCCGGCGCGCAAGGGAGGAAACCCGGTTACTCTGGGCGTGCAATTAGGACTTGAATCGATTCGGGAAAGCACCTAAGTAACACACGGAAGTTATTCGAAACCCTAATTACTACAGGTGTGAGAGGATATCCCCATTTACTTCATAAAGTCTAGACTGAGAAATCGGCCGAATAAATCAAAAGTAAAATAAACTACCTGAAGATATAATGACTCGGTGTCGGATTTTATTGGAACAGCACGTGCTCGAGTTTTTCTTTGATCGGTCGTTAGGTTTCGAGTCGCAGTCGTCTCTCGTTAATTTTAGTAATTAATGATGTCGTGAAAAAAGTTGGACGCGGGAATGAATATTCACAAAACGTTTGAAATCTACTCGAGGTAAAAAGTGCCGATGATTTCAAAGTTTATGTAGACGGGTAGCGAACGATATCTAACAACTTACATAACGAGAACGCTTTTATCTTGTTCAGTCTTTCGTGATGAACCCATTGTATATTGTATAACAACAGCGACGATTTTTATTTGCATCGAAATTTCCATATTAGTTACACTTTCTGGATAATATTATGTCGTACTCGTCATCACACAACAAGAGCACAAAGTTGAGAATTTTACATCCAAATAAGTAAAAGTATTCGTCAATTACCTGCGATAAGTAAACCGTAGAAGTCCTACCTCCTGTATATGGTTAAGAATGTTGTCATGACATTTAATCAGATTTATGCCCGGATTTATACGATAAGAGCGGTTTTTCTCTCGCAATTCCCGTAATAGATATCGATCGGCCGTTTCTGTACGACACTATTTTCGTACTTTATTCACTTTGGAAATCCGCGAGAAAATCGAAATTTTCAAACCCCTTGTTTATCGCAGTCGGAAACGTAATTTCATTTCTTTTGTTAGACCATATTCCTTATCAAAATATAGAGCACAGTTGCCATTTCTCCATTTTATCACCCCTTGTTCCCTTGATGTTGATTTTATCGCAAATGTGGGCCAAATTTGCGCTTTGCTTATCATTATTAGGGGTCACCTCAAATTACATAGTTAGCTTTGTACCTATATTTTCCGATGTATACCTTCGCAACAATAATAGGGGACATTAACATAAAGGCAATTCGGTTCTTTTGTCAATTTTCCAGTTGACAGTGCATGAAATAAACGTATACCATTCGGTTCCTCCTTAAACCATTATTAACTTGGAAATCGTCTTTCCATTACACTTATTTCCGTTACGATGATAGAAATTTTTCGGACCTACTTCCCACTTCCAACACCTTCACCTATTTATACTATTTCCATCAGTACCAAGCACCGAATGCCTATTAAAATAAATTTGCTATCCTTTTCGACATTGGAGTCTTTAGCGATGACATGGCAAGTTTTGAATGGTACACCATAAATTCCGCAAAACGGTTATGTTCTAATAAAAGCCGATATTTTCCCATGTTTATGTCGGAATGATGACCGTAACCGTAATAAAAATCTCGTAAGGCGTTAATTATCACATCAAACAAAGTAGAGGGAGGAATTATTAAAAAGCATACAAAAGTTTTCATTAGGGGAGCCGTTTCAGTTCAAAATTAAAATAATTTACGTTTCAAAAATATGCGAGAATTTTCTTATTAATCATGGCAACATTCAACGAATTATAATGAAATCCAGACAAACAGAAATTCATTAATTACCCTTGAAACAAAATGGGGGAACGCCGGATTGAAAACATTATCATTCGTCGACGTTTTCATGAATTCGAATTGCACTTTAGAATTTCTCCTCTCCCTCACATATTCCATTATCAACTTGATGCCTTGCATGCGAAAGAATCAAGTATTGTAATGCGTATGGAGCAGCCGGTATACTGCGACTAGACTAAAAAGGGATTTAAAATGGAAATGACGGCAAAAACCTAAGTACGAAATGATTTTATGGAAAGCAGACAGCGCCATCACGCGAGTGCACTACCATTAGCCTTGCAAAACGTGAACAGTTTCATAATTTCTCACGCGAATATTATTTTTACGCGAAATTAAGTAACGAATACAATGGCAGGACAGTATAGTTTCCATTGATGAATAATAATGCACCGAGAAGACAATATGATGGGACTTACTTGGGAATGGACATGAGATACTGCAAAAGCCGCCTGTAATCCTCCGGTTTGGCCCTTTCACGTCGAGGGCTGGCAGGGAAAGACAGAACGGGACCACCTCTTCGATCTCGTCCCCCCGTCAGGATCACCAGGCGCTCTTGGAGCAAGGGCATCAGTTCTAGGGCACGTTGACCGTCCATCTTTTGAGCTGAAACAACAAATTTCCCAATTTAGATCGGAAAATATCCGACGTCAACTTCAATAATGTACGAGGATGGGTTTCCAGCAAAAATGTTTACTATAAACGTACGGATTTTCACCGGAAAGAAAATCTCTTCTATTTTAGCTTTTATCCGGAATTTCACCGAGACAAGTCAATCAATACGTTACTTCGCTCAAATAAAGGCGGATCGTATGAAGTCGCAAGACATTTTCTTGTCGTAGGGATCGCTTTTCACCCCGAGAGTAGATGTTCAAGTCTTTTTGACTTCTGACATAATAAAATTTCACGAGGAAGCATCTACAAAATTTCCAAAAAAAATTCAAAAACTTCAATTCTACTGTAATGTATCGAAATTAGTTGGAATTCGGTCCGGTTCAGTATAATGGAGGTGTTCGCATTTTGAATGCGGCCTGGAAAAATGCGTGCTCCTGGCGTCTTTCAAATTAGCACCCCGGATGATTATGATCATGGGGACGATAAAATTTTATTAACGCATCGCTATATTTAGCAGTTTGATTAACCCCGGCGCACCCACATTTCGTTCCATTTCGGGCGAAGCGGAATTGAAACGAATAAAACGTTTTAAGGGTTGAACATCCGAATCGACATTCGCAAAACGTTTAATAAAGTGATCCACCCATACTGCTGAAACCCCCATTATCATTATTCGGAACATTCGAGACATTTATTTCCAGGATATGAAAAAGATGTTTTGCGAAAGCTCTGAAACCTTTTGCACCGCAGTCAGAAGCAGGTCGTGACATGACGGAACGAAATGGTAAATGAGGAGACCTTGTCAACCGACAGCTGTTGAACACGCCGTCCTCCACATATCACTGACATTTTTTTGATAAGCACGTATAAGCAATTATAGGTGTCGTATCGTGCATAGATGCGCTTAAATTTGCGTCATAAATCATAACCGATAAATAACCGCGCATTTTAACGTGAAATATCGCCAGCTCATCTTTTAACCTTTACGCAAGTTCGGGGGAAATCACTCGGAAACCTGCGACGAAATCGTATGGATCCTGGGACCGCATGAAAGTTGTCCGAACGTAATACCTCGCGCCTACCTTATGCGAAAAGGCGGATAACGACATTAATCGCATCTTATAAGTAAGGCGAGCCGCTCTTTCGCGATTTGCATACTCCCATGCACGGCAGGAGGGGTAATTTCATAACGCATAAAGAATTAATCCGAGATCATCCCGACATCAACGGGGCTTTCTCTCCTGGAAAATTCCCTGCAAAAGGACTCCATTAAATCGTAAATTGCATGAGTTCCGGCATCGTGAAAGCTGGAAACCGCCGAAAAGGATTCATCGATTCGTGCGAATAAAACAAAAAGCGATTCACTTCAGACTTTGCAGAAGTTTTTTTCGTTCCTCGTGGTACAATTACCGAGAAGGCGTCTAGTTCGATGAGCGGATGACCCGATGGAGCTGTGCCAGCTGTGCGGGCGGCGCCTGGGTCTCCTGCAGGATTCGTCCTTTGTCCTGGACCCGGAATGAGGGGCGCTAGTGCTGGCCATAAGCCGGCTTTATCCCAGAGACGACGTATGCAGATAAGGCGACCGGCAATTCGCACTACCTGACGCACTTGCACTCGCGGATGACCGCTTTCTTTTTGGATAGGATCAATTTCACGAGTCTTGCGGAAGTCTCGTATGGAAATCGCGTCATATTCACTCGTTTAATTTACTTCTGATGGTCTGCGCGGATTCTCGGCGAAATTTCACGCCGCATTTCGCAAGGAATCCAGTATGAAAGCATAATCTCCGACAGGTACTTTATGGAACTCAGGTGAAGCTGGTTATTTTCGTAGCTAAGTACTCAATTTTCTTGCAGGATTTGTTGGCAGAATAACGGTTTCGTAAGAAACTAAGATCGGGCTTAAATAAGCCAAGAACTCAAAAGTTTTTGTCATCGTGTCGATTTTCAACCATTTTGTATGACTTTGACTATACCTACCCTAATAATAAGTTCTGCTTATTCTGATTACTGAAACTATTCCAGGCGCATCGATTTTCATCCCAACACGTATAATACGACTTGTTATGCATAAAGGTTTTAGGTCGTTTCAGAAATAATGAAACCTCGAGCGAAAAACATATCAATATTAATGGACACTTTGCGTATAGTGAGTGCATACTAACATAATCTTACACGGACTTGAGTGATCTAAATACATATAAAATGGCAAAAGTACTATGAGATTCTGCATTTAATACACGGATATAATGGTGGATAACTTTGGTATAATATAGAACGAACGGAAATCAAAACGCAATATAAACGTTCATTCTACGTCAACTACTTGTAATAATACCCCTATATTCTCAAAATCGATAAACGATATTATTAATAATATCAAACAGTTTCTGTAGTAAGAAAATCCTATCAAACTGAATGACGTTTTTGTTGACGACCGTTTTACGAGTCGTCCTGCGACACAATTTCTCGAACTCAATCATGGAACGATATTATCACATTCTGGATATACGTTCAGGGCTGTAACTCTGGGCAATCTCCTTCCAATTATCTCAAGACAAATCTAGACATTAACGCGTCTGCAGAGTGTCGTAATTCTTGCAGATTAACCAAAAACGCATCCATGTTTAGAATTCTGAAAACGTGATTGTAATTAAGGGCAAATTTGAATGAGCTTGTGGACATTTGGTGAAATCGGTTGCCTCGGGTAGAGCCATCAATGCGTCAAAGACATCATCAACCCCAACCGATGTTAACACGGCCGGGTAACCGGGAAATGGGAAGACCCGCAATAATTCACAGGTTTGTCTCCAGCAGAGATGAGCAGGGTCGGAGTAAAAAACCCTGTATAAATAGAATCCCTCATGACTTCCCAGGAAAGGGAAAATTGAATCATCTACTTTATCTCGTGAGATTGATAACACGCGCGGGATTTTAGAAACACGAAATCGAGACTGAAACTAGGAGTAGTTTGTTTTACTAAATTTGGCTGAGATATGAGAAAATCCTGATGGTTTTAATAACGGATTACAATAACCAACAAGACAAAATAATCGTTTTGGGTCCGCGATCTCAACATGCGTGTTTCCATTACCAGACTTGGGACGTTTTCCACTTCCGTGCAACCGTCATCATTCCACTGTACAATTTAATTAAACCGAATTCAAACTCGAAATGGTTGGTTTATACCTGGCTCTAGGGCGCATTCTGCATCGGCCGGAATTTACCGCTCAAACTCCGAGATCGAGACCTTTAGGGGGAGCGCGAAAAAAAGTGGAAGGAAATTGCTTTGCCGAATAATCAGAATTTGAGGCTGCGACCTCGACGTCGTCTGTCAAAATGTCTGGAAAATTCGGAACGAGTTTAGTGAGTTTGGCGCGTGCGGGTTTTTTCACGGATTCGTCTCTTCCATTTGTTCAGGTGTCGTGACGTCTCTTTGGCAAACGTATTTACAAGAACATCGAAAGAATGCCGAATCGATACCAAAGTCCCTCGGCTTTCTGAATTTCCACTCGACGGTGTGGAGGCATCATCCCTTTTTCAGGCTTCGATGAGCTCTCACAACCGATCACGATATTCAAGTGGCGGAATGGATGATTGACCAGACGTTAAATTATATGGCAACATATTCGCCAAGCCGGGAACTCTTGAAGGAACTCAAAAAAGTAATATCGTAAATAAATCTCAAAAGCACTAATAAAAAGGACGAAGCCGACCGAAATACCCGCATCGGCATCAGGTAGACCATTTTGATGATTGGGTCAAGGATCAAAATGGCCCTTTTAATGAAACCCTTTGGAGGTCTCAAAGGGACGAAACGGCACAAGCGAGTGTCATGCAATATGTAGTTAGACTGACAGATATTAATCGAAACATTCAAGGAATTTCGGCCCCATATTATAAACAGGTAGCCTACAGGGGCAAACCGTCCCCACAGACCGTTAACAGGTTTACTCAGTTCCTCAAGAGGTATCAATAAGCTCTTTTTCAGGCATGGTGTTGGCAAACTTGGGGAAAATACACTCGATACTTGTCTGATTCAATAAGCGTCTTCGAGAGCGAAAAATCGAGTTAAAATTTCCCACGAAGAAGATTTGGGGAACAAGAGAATCTGATTTCGAATTCCGCAAATGATGATTATTGTTCAATTTATTAATTTTCATATTAATTTAGATGCTCCCTGTTCGAAATTCCTCGTAGTCCCCTGCGGGTGATGCTGTGACTCCATAAAGCAAAAATGCAGGTAATATTCGGATGAATTCGCCAGATTCCAATCGTTCCTTTCATATTGGCGGAATTGAAAAATACGAACTCCACAGCTTTATTAAAAATGTTCGCCCGTTTGTTGTCAATTATATTGTCCCCTGATTGATTTTACTACTTTTACAGAAAATTTCTTTTTTTTTTCGTACATTCAATAAAATTTAATTTTGAGGAAAATTCTATGGTCGACTTTCGAAATTAAAAATTTAAGTGACGAGAAAAGTTAATTTTCACGTGGCCTTCGGGGGACACTTGGGACTTTTTAATCACTTTGAAATCAATTTCTTTTCTAACATTAACGAGGAAGTATCGTCGCCTTCCGCAAGGAACCTAGCAAGTCGGCTCGGTAGCTAATTACAAAATTGGCAATTTCTCGAAACACCCGACGTCCATTAAAGCGACGTAATTAAAAGGGAAGCTTATCATGGATCACCTCCACAAGTTGGGAGGACCATCAAAAGTGATGGTCCTCCACTATAAAACAATAGAATTTGAAGTTGTAGGAGTTTATCGATAAGCTCCCCAAACTTACTCCATCACGAAAGTAATTAAAATTAGCAGATATTTACCACCCGCAGTTACGGGGCCAAAATCCATCTAAGGGTGTCATTTACCCTCATCCGTCACATCAAGGTTAATCACCGACAAAAAGACGAAGACCACTAATAAATCGTTAAATATGAATTGCCAACTTGTAAGGAAACTTTAGTTTCTATTCAAGCACATCAAGGTAGAAAAGCTCGAGGCATGTAAAAACCAAGAACTTTGGAAGACCGCTGGACGAGAAATGAAATCCTGGAACAATAGGTGCGGCGGGGTATTCATAGAAGCGAGTGGGAAAAATGAGGGAGAAGTCGGTATATAAGTGATACCTGGGGCTAACGTATAAGAAGTAATGAAAAACGTAAAACCTGGATGCCGGATTCATATAAATGAAAATACGAGAGGATCGTGACTCTTTGCTGGGGTTAAAGATTGAAATGAAAAGCTTTTAACCGCGAATTAAATAAGGTCAATGTGGAAACAGATCGATACGACTGGTGGATGGTTTTCCTTTGAATTTCAGATACGAATCGATTCATGAATACGAATATTCCAGACTGATTAAAATTCGATCTAAATCGTTTTTGATAGAAATTTTTATGTTTGCTATTAAAGCATTGTGCCGTGCAAAGTGGCTAAAAATCTGGATCTACTGTAAAGAGTGAACTTATTGTGACAAGCAGGTATAAGCAATCGTCAAACCACGTGTAGGTGAGTTGCATAACGGATTATTCTGTCAAAACCCACAACAAAACTGGAGTAATAGTCATAGCATTACTTTTGAATTTTCCATATCGGGAACGGTTTTTTTACGAAACGGTTTACATTCTCGACAAATCGGATTATTCCGCCGTGCGATTTCGAAATGCGGTACTTTCGTCGGTGAAATGCCGCCACTACTGTCGTCGCACACACACGACAGAAAGAAACTGGTGCGTCGCGGCGCTCGCATATCGGAATTTCTGGAGCGCAGACGCGCGCCGCACACGGGAATAGGAAATGCCCTAAGAACATATGCCACATATCTGAGGGGACTTGAAGGATGCCCTCTTGAACAAGTTTAATTAAAGCATCACTAATTAAGAAGATGCAGAAATAGCACACTTATGCCAACAGACCGGAGACGTTCGTCTTCTTGTGTACCGAGAGACAATATTTGCATCCGAGCACAACACGACCGAGAGACACTTTTATCGAGTTACGATTTTCATCAAAGTCGCAGTCCACGTCCGATGTAATTTATTTCGACAAATATCCGCCGTCGCAAGGAACCGTTATCCCCAATTCAACACTCGATTCTTCATTGCATCCAGCAAATTTCAAACCAAATGGTCTCCATTTGAGAAATACCTGCAAGTACCTGACGGTGGTTATGTAAAAACTCGCCAGAATTCTTTTGATGCCGAAAAGGGTCGTGCTTTATTGTACGAAAAATTTATTACAGCATCCCGGTTTTTGACAGCGCATGCACAAACTGTTTCTTTATCCCCCGAGTCCGGACGGGACGTGACAATTTATTAATAGCGCCTGCCTGACATCCGATATTTGACGATCCGGAATTTCTTAAAGTTTATTGGATGATATTTGCGCGAACCACCCTCTGAAAAATACGACTTCCAATGACACGTCTGTATTGGAATGAAACTCTATCTACTTAAATGTACTTATAATAGATATATCGACAGAAAAATATTAACTCTACATTTTGAAGATTTGGACTATGGTGTTTATGTTACGATGGACGCTCATTAGAAGAATAGCTCGAGACATAAAAGTAATCCATTCGCCATATTAAATTAAGTGCCTTTTCGTAACGCTACGTAGGGCTTCCAACGGGCGTTATATTCAATTAGCTGGTGACGCCTTTGAACGGGTTTTATCGAATTATTCGAAAACTGGAATACGCCATGGGTGCCCGATAATACATTCAAGACGATATTGCCACTAATTAGGTCACATGCTGGATGAAAGCGAACAACCTGAATCGATCCAATTCATGCATTTCGAGCACCAGAAAGAAAAACAAATCGTAATCGCCATCCGAAATTGGTTTTTAAATTGATACTTTTATCTTTCTTGCTCGTGTAGGTGGTAAATGTCGGAGAAAATTTTAATTGCACAGTATTAACATGGAAATTCGCAAATTACACAGGAGATGTGAGCACACAACACATGAATCTAGCAATTTTGTACAATGATAATTACAATGTGGCTATCAGAGTGCTTATTTCAGAATTCCGATTGTGCATAACGGATTTCATCCGCTTTTGTTTAACGGTCCATCATACGCGAATAAATTTCCTCTGGTATTAATCTTCAACCTAACATTAAGTACACACGCAATCCCATTATAATGATATACGCTAATAACCGAGAAAAGGGATGATGTACCAAGTTTTAGGCAAAGTTTTCCGACTTACCATTACATGCGATTAGGAACGTTAATGACGTTCATCCGAAATTTCAACGTTTACTCAGTCGAAATCGTTATTAGACTTGAAAACCCCAAGATTATTACTGCGAGCGAATTTATCGCAACAGATTCTGTTATGGTTATAACTGTGGTAATAATGACAGACAAACCGTAGAAAGTAGTAATTCGCTAGTTAATTTCAGTCAGACAAGACGAATGAGCAGACCAATGAAGAAAGTCAATTAGATGAAACCGTACCGATTCAGTAGCCTGGCCAATTTATACATCAATCCCTTCCAGTATATTCGTATGAGAGAGGCAGATAACCCTCTGAAGGGCAATGAAGATGAATTTTCAGTAATGAAGCCGCAAATTAAGCCATTACCTTATAAATCTTTGTGGAAGGTTGGAAATTCACTTGGCAGATTGCAATTTATTTGAATATTCTATTGGTATCAATTTCGACTCGGCGACTTTTCCAAATCATTAATCAGAGAAAGAACGGAATATATTTTTCATTGTTTCAGTTGGATAAATGATGGAGATAGTATGCATTCGGGCATTCGAAACACAAAGTTTGATGCGTAAAACACAATGCGTTTTCCGGAACAGGAGTTTTGATAATTTTTGGCCTCAATGAGGTTCATTTTGCAAAATCTGAACAATGAAAAGTTACCTTTCCGCCGGAAATGTATTCTATATGCAACCACATAAATGGTAGGTAAATAAATACCAATATGAGTTAACCGGGAGATTATAAGCGATTTTTCTTTGAAGAAATGTGTCTATTTTCAAGTTTGGATATGCACAATGTGAACGTGAGTACGTGAACGTTCATTGTTGATAAAGCTGTAAAAACTGCTTACGACACATTGACGGATGAAACACAAACAAGGAATGAAATTCAAAAAGGAAAATAAGGACACACATTATCGACATCAAGTTTTTCTTTATCAATCAACCTCAGGATGAGGTATTGTTATACATATAAATGAGCTGAACTCACGTAACTCGAGTGTGACTACGATGCATTCATGATGAATAACGTCGTCTTACAAATCAGGATCCGGTCCTAAATCATTTGCAATATTGAACTTGTTTGATTATGAGCATGACACTTTATCTCTTGTGAAATGATCAGTCATCGATAAGTGAAAATTTACTACAAATATTCCTCGGAATACAAAACATTGCATTGGTGGAAAATATTTCGCTGTCAATGGGAGAAATGGGTAACAAATAGAGAAAAAATGGCTTGCAAAGTCTGAATGCATGTTGTTGAATAAAAAGACTGAAAATATTGCGAAATGTACCCAAGGGCTCTTTGCAGTGCATATTAAGTACAATTCAGCTGGAAAATTTTCAAAGTAAATAATTAATAAGGGAAATAACCGCTTGTTAGCCCGGCTTACAAAACGGCTAAAAAACCGATTTTCGCAGTTATAATATGCAGGATAACGAGGTGGCTAGTTAGATACTCCACCCCAACGATCAAACATAATATAAATTTCATTAGAGGTCAGTTCGCATATTATCAGCATACCTCCGCCGTGTATAACACGACATTGCGGGTTTCAGTTAACGAATGGACCTTCAGGAATTGCTCGGCATTCGGCCACCGAAGACCCCTGGAAGATCTGCGGAATGCAGTCCGGACGGCCGTTTTAGCATGCACACATCGTACTGCACATG
This sequence comes from Salpingus planirostris, assembly GCA_949788335.1. Taxonomy (NCBI): domain Eukaryota; kingdom Metazoa; phylum Arthropoda; class Insecta; order Coleoptera; family Salpingidae; genus Salpingus; species Salpingus planirostris. Next base: position 4,765,460 of record OX460918.1, on the reverse strand, counting down.
ACGTCACGTGTGCTCGCTAATGGTCATCGCTTTGTTGTAACGAGATATGCCGATGTCTCGGGCCATTCGCTCGTCGGGATTTCGATCACGTTTAGCACCTAATTTCGATTGGGGATCCCACCTATACTATGTAGCGGGATTGTTTCAAAGTAAGTACAAAAGGAACGGAATAGTCCTTGGGACAGGGCAGGAACGAGACGGGACACTATCACAAAGAAAAACTGATGAATCTAGCTGAATAACACATTCATTTTACCATTTTCATCGAGAGGAAGAACGCAATTGCGAATCGATTATAATCAGAGTTAAACCGGAATAGGGGCGCAGAACTTTCATTTCAAACGGTTCTGCATTCGACCAATATTTACAAATCGATATACAAAAATTGATAATATATGTATGAGCCTAATTTCACAGTTATTTGTTATGTACGTGCAAGGATTTTGAAAATGAAGCTTTTTAAAGTGGCCTAAATTTGCAGAGTACAGACAAAGAATAACCGTTTTAAATTAAATTGCTGTTATTATTTGATGATATTTCGTTGAGTAGGTCCTCTGGGCAGGTTGTTCACATCCAATTCTCGAAACAGGCAGGTAACTCAAAGTTTTATTATAGATTCCACGAAGGGAAAGGGTTGGATCCGAGGTTCGACCCGATGTTAATCAGGATGAAGGTGCAGAATACGAAAATATTTTGGAGGTTCAACAAACCGTCAGCGAGAATGCCGTTCCACTTTTTCCCAACACATCGACTCATAATACCGTCTACGTACACGAAACACTGTAGGTAGCAGCCTTCGGCATCGATCTTCTCGATTCGCTCAGAGATTATTCTCATCTTAATTGTGCGTTTATCTCCGTCGGTTCAGACGTATTTCCTGTGCAGTTGTAATAACATGAAAGTCGGGTCACGGTTTGGTAAACGGAATTATCAATAGAACGAAAGGAACTTTCCAATATTCGATAGAGTTCCACACATCATTACGAATTCATTTATGCTGCGTTCAACATTCAAACGGGTAGATTCGCTTTCAAAGATACAACCGCTGATGGTTTAAAATTCCGGTGATTGTTTTACTTTTACTGGATACACCCATAAAATACTACAACACACATCAAATACATCGATCTATCCTGACCTATACAACACTTACACATAAAGTTGCGAAAGAACGCAGTCTTGCATAATAGATTTTCAATTGCCTACATTATTTTATACATAATTACATATAACTAGGCATCATATTAGATAACCTAATTTAAGTAATTGACATACGCATAAAATAAGTATACTTAACAATTAGTTTGAAGGCGAGTTGTGATGTTAATTGTAATAAATACGCATCACATGATGAAACAAAACTAAAATGAGACGGTGGAACATTGACGGTCACGCTATGGCTACAAATTGTCCAGTTAGTGTCGTAAAAAGGTCAAAAGACCCCGGAAAATGAATTTAAAATCTGCATGAATGCATGCACAGAAAATTCTCAGTTTATCACCCCTAAAAGTACTGAATACACAGACCGATTTTGAGGGGTTGATCATGGGTCAATGAACAGTTAAGGGTTGAACATCCGGGAAGGGAAATGGAAAGTGCTTTTTGCTTCCATGAATATAACATTGCGACTCTAAGCATCATCGTCATCATTATAATAATCTTCATTCATGGAAAGGAAGTCTTAATGAAATTACATCGTTGTTATTCGAAGAAATAAATTAACGTATGCACCAGCGAATTTATTATGGTCTGTTAAGGCCCTCGTTGACTCAACTTTATTTATCATTATGTAATTTACAATTTTAATCGAGGTAGTTATAACGAAATGGGTTCATTATTCGATTGTCTTTCTGTCGCAGGATGGTATGATGATGATGGTGTTTCAGGACCAGCAAGAATAAGCATGACCTAACGGTATTGCAGACGTGTTTCTCACGAGACCACAATAACAGTGCTATAGTTACAGCAGGTGTCATCTAACCACCATTCAAGTGATAACATCAGAGTCTCGCTTAGCCCAATAATACAAAATTGATTTACCGAAACATTTTCGAAGCCACTATGAATCCAGTATGAAGTGAGGAATAATGGCAATAATTTTGATCAGAATAGAGTAAAATGATTTAAGAAGTTTACATAATAAAGTACCGACTCTGCAAAACATAAATGGTCTTTGTTCTGAAAATGATCTAATACTTTATTAGCGAATATCGTATGGCGAATCTGACATGTGTGTGTAGATTTTAGTTTATTTTTAAACATTGTGTAAATATTCGCAAAAACAAGGAACGAGCTTCACCATGAATATGAACTTAACCGTGGTGGGAACTTAACATAAGAGGGCCAACGTCGAGGCTAACATTCAGGATATTTAGTTCGAGCTTGACCTTCGATTAGGCTAATCTTCGTTTGATCGTTTGATTCATATGGAAATTTTGTTTTAACAATAGTTTCTAATCCTTGAATTGAAATCTTACAACCCTCTAATATTTCAGTTCGCATAGCTCTTTTAGAGGAAACCAATTTGAAGGACTAGATATAGAGGTTCCTATATAAATTTCATTCATTGATGAATTTCAAAAGAAATACCTGGAATGTGCAGACCCTCAATTTTGAGAAATTTAAATTGAAAAAACACGTACTTAAAAATTAATCGGAGCTTTTAATGAGACGAGATACACTATATATGTACACCTTACTATTTTGAGTTTTTACTGGTAATAAGTCACATTTGCAACATAGTAAGTGGTTATATTAATCCTTTTTAATATTTATTACTCAGGGATATTCCCCAGCAGATGGTATTTAAAAATTTGAAGGGTAATAACCATAAAATCAATAGGAAAAAATGTCTCATACAGTTTAATTTTCCGACGAAAATAACATAAATATAAAGTCTGGGTGAATAACCAAAATAAAATCATGCAGTGCTTTGTAACATAAAATCAACTTACCTTTTACTGGATTATGCCGGTTAAATATTCCAAAAACCGTAGTCCACAATCATTATTGTCGCAATTTTAGACACAAGTTCCACTTAAAAATATGTTTATTTATTATTATAAAAACACAAACGCTACACTACATACAACAATACACCAAACCTCCATCTCTTCGTTTGATGAAATTGACTGAAATTTCCGTATGTCGTCTGAGAAGAAAAAGCGCATGCGTTAGTCATGTTGAATTCCTTTCAAGTGCACTGCACTGATGCCTCGAGCTTTCTCGAAACATCATTGGCTGAAAATACTTGCAAAATCTACGTTGAGCAATAGAATTGCCCAAAAATCCCAAGCAATTCGACTGAGCATCCAAAGTGAATTCGTCATAAGAAACAGGGTGAACACCAGATCAACTGTTAAACTTTTGTTGAGTATACTGTGTGCTTTTTCATCTGTAAAAGATGAGTGGGATGCCGGTTTCTTCTTCCACGTTATTACCATTAGGTATGTATCCACTATATGTCGCACCGAGATAATGTAATTCAATTTAGGATAATTGAAAGCTCACAGTTTTTAGGTTAATGATGCGAGTTTTCTTATGACTTGACGGAATGTATTGTTGGTTGCAGAACTTGTGGACAAATGCATAGGTTCTAGGATTCACATAATCATGAAAAACGATAAGGAAATAGTTGGAACGTTATTAGGATTTGACGATTTTGTCAATATGCTTTTGGAAGACGTTACAGAGTACGAAACAACACCGGAAGGACGAAGAATCACCAAATTAGATCAAATTTTACTAAATGGGAATAACATTACAATGGTGAATTTTCCACAAACACATATCTTTTCTTTTCTCATGAAAGGTTTCAAATTTTCAGCTTGTGCCAGGAGGAGAAATGCCAGAATGATTTTACGTCTGAGGAAGATGCATTTCAATTTATTTGATCGTTTCTGCTCATGTGTTTCATCATAATTAATTTTGTTTAAGAATAAAAATTGAATAATAGATGAGAGATCAATTTATTATACTATATGGTTGTGTTTGATGGATCACACATTTTGGAATTATTGTACAGTAGTCATCATGGAGTAAGAAAAGCAAATGCCACCTAGAAGCCTATGAGATGAGGGAAAAAAATTCATTGTCCATAGGGTTTTATATTATTTATGTAGAAATAGAATAGTAGACATTTTTAAAATCACAGTTAGAAATACTATTAAAGTTACGTACTTAATTAAGGGCGCAATTTCATAATCACACTCAAAGTCTACTTTACTTAAAAGTTGATGACATGAATTATTTAAATTGAGTTGACTTTGAGGGCCGTTATTTTCATCCTTCAGTTAGTTTCCCTGAGTGGTATTTCCATAGGAACACACACAGAAATTAACTGCCTGATAAGCCAACTAGAAAAAGAAAAGAGGCCATAGTTTGATTATGAAATCGGGGGTAAGTACTTCTATTGTGTAAAATACTTACACACATTTTATACACCCTAAAAGAATATGGAATTGCCCCCTTGCGACATATCATCCCTTTACAAAATATTATCTCTGTCTTAAAATATCTCCATAAACATTTTATCGTCAACATACATTATAATTACTATATCGTAAAAATATTCCATTTTTTTGCAATAAGAATAATATATTTATCAACATTGTGATTTTCATTCACAAATTATTGTAAGTGGGTGTAAGAAACTATCAAGTATTTTATAGGCTACTCGGATTTTGATCAATTTGTTTTTATAGGTACACATTTCCATCTATCGCAGTTTTATAAGCATCAAACGTTTCGATGTAACAACTAATTTAATTTATAACCGCTACAAAGGCAACTAACTTTGTAACACCACACATTATTACTGAGCCAAATCGTTTCGCAGTCTTTCTAAACAATATCTGAAAATATTTTCTGGGCGATAAAGAAATGGAGTGACCATCAATCCATGCAAGTACTACAACACTCAATTAATTACTTTAGAACTTTAGATAAATTCTAATATCAGTTTCATGTTTGACGGTTTTGGTCAAAAGGTAGTGCATAGAACTCAAAAATCTGCTAGCTGATCAAACATGTTTTTGTTTAATGATGACGAATAAATGATGATTGATATAGAAATGATCAATAGGAATAAATTCAAGAAATTAATTTTTATTGCTTTGAATTAACTAAAAATATGCAACTCTGCATGAAGGTGCCAATATTTAAGTAACGTTATATAATAATAATAAGTAATAAGTAAACGTAATAAAGCATAATATGCACTACAACAATAAATTTCTACAATTTTGTCATTGTCATTCATTCCTATATACCTACATTAGAAATATTTTCTCAGATTTAAGGTTTAAGTATTTGATTCAATCTACGTACTCAACTAACTAGTCTAGTAAGGGCATAATGTAGTGTAGCCTCTTTAATTGATACTTACAATGGTCGTGTAGTAATAATAATACTGACAATAATTCTTCATCTTCTTTTGCATATTAATTCCTCTAAATTCTTATAGGTACTTTAAACGCTATAATATACTGTCTGCCAAAAGGTTCGCCGGTTCTTAGGATATAGAACGAAAATTTGACCAAAACGTGATCATTTTTTTTAATAGTTCTAAACACTAAATGGAAGTAAATCTTCCATAAAATAGGAAAAAGATTTTTTAACCCGGAAGTGGTGCTTCGGCGTAGAAATCAGGTTCGTCGTCATCGACATCCGGCTGGTCCCCATCAAGCTAAAACAAACAATTTTTTCAGGGTGTCGCTCTTAAACACCTACCTACTTCTGGGCGATACAAGATGAATGACCACATATTTCGAAATATACGTATAAACTATTCGATTGGAAATATTAAAAATGTGTAAAATCATCTAACATATTGTAAAATAACAAATGTTCTTTATACAGTGGTGCATACATTTTTTATGGCGGTAAAAACGGCTACAACTGATAGGTTTATTTATCCACATGTAATTCAAGCATAAACTATTTGGATCTAACCGCGGCAAGGGTGCAAAAGGCATTCACACGAAAATCTAATTATAGAAACAGCCGAAATTTTCTCAACCAGACGCCCATTCATACATAAATAAGAAGACTACGGATAAAGTCGACTCTGTAAATGTTAGAAAAAAAAAACGTTCGTACTGCACAAGAATGAATGTTATCAAATAACTATCTCACAGGAAGTAAAACAAATAATTTCGTCATCAAAATGCATTACAGTGAAATGACACCTCAATTTAACCGCCATGGTGGATGAATGGCACGTAGGTTTCTGCACGTGCCTATAACTGTAGACACTTTGTATATGTAGGAAATTATGGGCAACAAGCTCATTTATAGTAATAGGAATGTCCGGCGTAAAGTCACTTAAGTGGTTTTATAAAAAGCTCACTTCTAAAAGTAGATGCATATGATTCCAGGAGCGCAAAAAGTTGGAAAATGTCTCAATATGGAATCGCATTCTTGCGACATCAATTAATCATGAAAAACTATTTAGGCAGATTTGAAGTGGTTTTGAAGTAAATATAATGCAGGTTGCATTAAAAGGAAATCTGAAACTCAGCCAAGATATTGCATGTCGAGTCAAGGAAGCATAATGAAACGGATGAGGACAAAAGGAAACCTTGGCCTGGCCGAGTTCGATGTTCCGCGACAAATTAATTTGTCTATAAATTTTATTCACGATTCTTTTTCTCACGGCGGCAAGTGTTTCAAAACTATAAAAAGAAAAGTAAACGGCGGCTACATAACATAAACCACCTATATCATTTCAACAAATTAAATTGGGCGCACAGACGGTGTAACCAAAAACGTGTCGAGCCAAATTTGTTTAAAAGGAAAACAATAAAAGAATAAGAGAACCATTCGTTGCCGGTTTCATGTTATTAATTGATAAGCATGTTGTGTATCAATTCAGAGTTCAATCAACCACCATTTACGTCGCGTAAATGTTATAAATTACTCTCGCCGTTTGAGATATGTAAGTCTATGAGTAAACTTTGTATTGCTTGAAGATTATACTTTATCTCTAGGACATTCCGTAGTGATGGGGCGTCGGAAAATTTATGAGGTTTTTGGGTTTGGGTAGGTAAATAGTGCTTACCGCTCTCAGTTCTCTTGTCGAGAAGATCTTTACCAAATTGGCTCTTAACGGCACCATCAGGATCAAAAAGAATGGAAAGGCGAGTGAAGCTTTCGTGGATTTCACTACCCACAATATGACCAGGCACATCAGCTGGATTAGGGTGAAGAGATGCATTTTCGCCGTTTTTACCTGAAAACGAAAATGATTTTTATAAAATACGCAGATACATCTAACACGCTTGAAAGTACCTTCGGTATTTTCAGGTCAAGTTAAGTTAAGTTAAGTGATGAAGATTGATTATAACTGCTTTTCAGGCTATTTCCAAAACTCACAATGGGATAGTTATTTACGGTTTTATCAAGTCTACATTTAGTTTTCATTCATTTCCGGTTTCCATCAATTAATCTAATTTTGGAAGTTGGAAGTAATTTGTACTATAGACGCTGGGAAATCATGTGAATAAGTATAAGTGAATAACTGTTGAAGTATGTACGGTATTTCCTATAATTTAATGATTAAAATAGAATAATCATTTGTAACATGAAATTTGCCTGTTAATATAAGTTTTAAATAAGTTTAACATAACAACTTGGAAATTCTAGCAGCTTTTGAAGAATGGAATAAATTCAAAATCAGTGCCAGCAATTTCATTGGTTTTAACGGGTTTTAATCACATAATGATGGTACTGTTTTTAGTTCTTATTTTCGAATTACAAACTCTATATAGTGAATAAGTTTATATTTAAGTGTGCGATTCTTGTAAGTAGGTATATGTTATAAACAAAACCCGCATTTGGAATTGTATGATAAATAAATACACAACATAAAGAAACGTTTTATACTTATGTATATAAACCGTCATTTTTAAACCGACCGGTATAAAAACAACTAGCAATCAGTAACTAACGTCGTTTAAATAACGAACAATTTCGATTCCTTTCTCTTTTGATGACGAATTTCAAATATTTAAATGGCAAAACCAAGACGAAGACGAATTTGCGCAAGCTCTACAAATTTAGATAAACGACACGTCGACCAATAGATAGAGTAACCGCGCTTTTTCTACCGACTCCTCCATTCGTTACTTCTAATAGTAAACAGAAATTTAAATTTATAATTAAGCCGGCAACAACAAAGATCAGCTGATCTACATGAATACGGAATTTCCTCAAGAAGAAAACATCTAAAAACTGAAAATGTACATCGATTTCAGTAAGTAGTACCACTAACACAGGTCTACTAAACGAAATGATAATGAGCTATTAATATTTTGTCTAAAATCGAATGCCTAACGGTAATTAACGATAAGTTGCCGTTAATACGATAAACTGGTTGTATTATTACCCCACCGGTATTTACGTGCGATTATGCGGTAATTATCATTAGGAACGTGCGTCCAGTTTCGAAAATATTGACGGTACGACATTACAATGCGAGATAGGAAAAACGTGCGTGTTTTCCCTGTTATCGATTAACTTCCGAGCTGCGCACCGAGGATGCCCCTCGAACGAAATCCTCCTCCGCGTACTCCCAACATTCATTTGGCCGACCGAGAGAGACCAGTTCCATTTCGCCCCCTTCTCTTCGACGTAACCCCTCGAACGCGCCATCGGTTGGTCCGCCGCACCGCTCAGGCAGTTGGCGGGGGGCGCAGGGCCGCCATCTGGATCCCACGACCAAACCAAAAACCAGACCGAACGCGGCACGACACCTCCGACGCCGCTCCGCGATCAATCAGTGAAAATACGCTCGGAAAAGCGGCGATTTCCGCCGGACCGACGCATTTCCGGTGAGTACGACCCGATCTCATTGATCGAACGCCCCGTGTGACCCTCTCGCCGCTTTGCAGCCGAGCCGAGACGCCACGGGCGTGGCAGACCAGTCAAACAGTGCGAGACGTCAGCGTGAACCGAAAGTAGCCGATTATGCCATGAGCGCCAACAACGTGAACGCCCAGCCGGCCCCCGCGGCGCAGCCGGCCACCGCCACCATCAAGTCGCGGCCCAACATCATGCCCAGCAGTTACCTGTACACCTCCAGCAGCGCCCTGCTCAACCGCAACGCCGAAAACAAACCCACGCCGCCGCCCACCCTCCCCAAGTACACCTCGAGCTTCAACGCAGGAAGCGGCGGCCTCAATCGCGACCGCGACAAAGACGCCATCGGCGGCTCCTACCGCCTGTCCAGCCTGGACCGCCTCGCCATGCGACAAAAGTTCATGGACCAGCAGCAGCAGAGCCCCGCCGCCAACGGCACCCCCGTTCCGACCAACGGAAACGCCGAACCGATCAACTCCATGCAGGCGAAACGCGAAATGTTCTTCACCTCCACCGAAACTAAAGACTCCAACCGCAACAAACCACCAGAACCACCCGTTAAAACCTCACCCCCGGAACTACCGAAAGAGGACTACGCCATCAAAGAGACCCAACCGGAAATCGTAAAGGAACGACCCAAACCGAAAGAACTAGACGGTTACGTCGGGTTCGCCAATCTCCCCAACCAGGTCTACCGTAAAGCAGTCAAAAAAGGTTTCGAGTTCACCCTGATGGTAGTCGGCGAATCCGGTCTAGGCAAATCGACCTTAATCAACTCCATGTTTTTGACGGATATCTACAACGCGACCGATTATCCCGGGCCGACGCAACGTTTGAAAAAGACGGTGGCCGTGGAGACGACCCGCGTGATGCTCAAAGAGAACGGCGTCAACTTGACGTTGACGATGGTCGACACGCCCGGGTTCGGTGACGCGGTCGACAACAGCAACTGCTGGGCGCCCGTCATCGAGTTCATCGAGTGCAAGTACGAGGACTTTCTGAATTCCGAGGCGCGCGTCACCAGGAAGCAGGTGCCCGACCAGCGGGTCCACTGCTGCCTGTACTTCGTCCAGCCGTCCGGGCACGGCCTCAAGTCACTGGACGTCGAATTCATGAAACGCCTCTGCGACAAAGTCAACATCGTCCCGGTCATAGCCAAAGCGGACACACTGACCGCCGACGAGTGCGCCCTCTTCAAGAAGCAGATCCTGAACGAGATCGCCCAGCACAAGATCCGGATCTACGAGTTCCCCGACACCGCCGAGGACGACGAGGAGCACAAGCTCAACAAGTCGCTGAAGGAGCGAGTACCGTTCGCGGTGGTCGGGTCGAACGTCGTCATAGAGGCGGACGGGAAGAAGGTGCGCGGACGGAAGTACCCGTGGGGCGTCGCCGAGGTCGAAAATTTAGAACACTGTGATTTTATCGCCCTGCGCAACATGATCATCCGGACGCACCTGCAGGACCTCAAGGACGTCACAAACAACGTCCACTACGAAAATTACCGGTGCAGGAAACTGGCCGGACTGGGGGCGGACGGGAAGCCGTCCAGGATCTCCAACAAGAACCCGCTGGCGCAGATGGACGAGGAGAAGCGCGAGCACGACCTCAAGATGAAGAAGATGGAGGCGGAGATGGAGCAGGTGTTCGAGATGAAGGTGCGCGAGAAGAAGCAGAAATTGAAGGACAGCGAGGCCGAATTGACGCGGAGGCACGAGGCGACCAAGAAACAGCTCGATCAGCAGGCCAAAGAGCTGGAGGAGAAACGGAGACAGTTCGAGATCGAGAAGGAGCAATGGGAAAAGGAGAACCAGATCACCGTAGAGGAGCTGCGCAGACGGTCCCTGGAGGGAAGCAGAGAGGCCGTCGACGGCAAAAAGGAGAAAAAGAAGAAAGGACTTTTCTAGCATTAACAGTATACGCGTCAGAGTCTCGGAGTGCTCCTGAAGTAAAGATTTCCGAAAGAGAAAAACCCGTAAAAATTAGTGAGACGACATTTCCGCAATAGAACATGATGTTGTGTTACTATTAATTCCTCACCAACTGCCATCGTTCAAAAGTAGCTTTAGCTACATGCCAATTTCTGATTATTTTTTTCTACCGTGGTTAGTTTGCGAGCTGGTTGTTTTAGGGCTTAACTTTAAGAGCATTATAGATGGGATTATTTAATTTATATGAATAAATAATTTAAGCAAGTACGATCTAAAAAAAACAGGAGAAGAAAACCGTGTCTTTTCATGACATTTTGCTCTATGCAATGTGCCATTATTTTTTATTATTATTTTTATTATATGATATATGTAAACTGTAAAAATAAAATCTTTTCAGAGATTACCATTGCGTTTGATGAAAAAAATTAATTAAGCTCACGTATATGAGGAAGTGTGTCATTAGACCCGTTTAGTGTCGCTGAACAGTTGAAAATTAATCTTTTCCGCATACTAGATGGAAATATGCAAATTGTTGGTGAAAAAATCGTTTAGAAATGGGGTCTATTCCTGCATAGCGACTCATTCCTGCATAGCAACTCATTACTGTATGATTTTTATTTATTCACTATATTTATTGGTACATGATGTTATGTAACAGGACCAAAGCGTGGATGACTTCCAATTAAATGTTTCAGGCTGGTAAGGAGAAGAAAAATGGTAAAATATCGGTAAAAACAGACATATTTTGAACCAACCTTTTCATAGGTATACACCCTGCGTAGCATTTTTCGTATTTTTCTCTTGACTTGGACGGTAATAGAGGCGACAAAGCTTCTAAAGCTGCTTTTAGAATCTCTTTTCTCGAGATTTTTCGAGAGATTTTCTCCAATTTCAACCAATTTCCACTGTATTTTTCTGACTGATTACAATTTTGAAAAGCGTAACCATAGATATGTAGGTAGTTTTGTTCAAAGCTTGCTATTCATTTTATTTTTGACGAAAATGCTTTAACGTGATTTTTATTCAAATTGGCCCATTTTCCCTCAGTACGCGGAAAAAAGTTGTGTGCAACACGTAAGGAAACTGCATTTTTCCGTTCTCGGCGACACATTTTAAACTCGGCTGCGCCTCGTTTAAAAAACGTGCGCCTCAACGGAAAAATGCCTTATTCCTTAACTTGTTGCACAAATAACTATTCTCTCTTTTCCGATTGCACCCATGTACAATAATAAGTGACTACTTGATATGCTCGAGTGATCTTCAAGCGGAAAAACTCGGAAAAGGTGTGGTACGAACATAAAAGGCGCAAGAGTGTACATTGAACGTCGCATTATGGTCCTGTTTTAGCAAGTGGGTTTCATTGTAAATTAAATTGTGCATCTTCGTGTCGGCTATAGTGTAGGTAGAAACCGTGTATTCACATACGCCTTCTACATCATACGACTGATGGACCTTAATGGAACATCCATTACTCAAAATGTGACCCACTTTGTAGTGCGCTTTTATATTTTGGATAAAGCCAATGAACGCCTTCAACAGTTTACGTTATACAATCCTTTTCTGCAACATTTTCACTGTTTTATACTTTCTAATTTGCAAAAATGCCAATGCGATTCCTCTGAAAAGTAGGACGAATGGATTTCGTACAAAAATACCGTTTTAGCAAGTGGAACTTCAATAATGTTACGATTCATTGTCGTTTCCTGCTTATCAATTATCAGTCACAACCACAAACTTTATCAGGCAGAGATTATTACTGCCACGTCTGTTTCTGTTATAATCGCGAAATTGTTTCAATTTTTTTCCACTGCAATGCCAACGAAAAATAAACACCAGAACAGTACCACCAGATACACGTTTTTTAGATTGAACAAGGTCTACATCAATGATTCATAATTCGGTTCTGTAGACATTTCAAGCGGGGGTAAAATATTTATCCTTGAGGATTAAATCAACAAAACCGAAGATTCCGCTTCCAAAAGCGCCCAACCGAACTAAAATTGCGTGGTGGCCTTGGTCGATACGTGTACCTATAATCAAACCACCCCTCTTATGATTCACCCTTCGTTTTTGGGGAGACTTATTTTGCTTCAGTCGAACATTATTTGAATATTGTACACGTACAGACTAATCCATAGCGATTTCACCAGTGTCTAGAGGAAACTTTACATTCAAATCGAAGATTATTCATTTTAATTAGTCTGTTGATAAAGATCGCACATAATTATTTTTTCAAAGAAACGAGAAATGCAGTTGAACAATAATATGTGAATAAGACTCTATGAATCAAACTCTAAAAATTCGAATAAATTATTGATTGTGCACGAGCTCATTTATTATTCATGGATGGATAATAAAACAACCCTAGGCCCTAAATAAACATTATGAGAAAATAGAATAAAATGTATCATTGGTTGCATACTCCGCGAGTCTAGATACGAAATAAAACCAGCAACAAGCTCATAAATTTCACTTTCGCCGCTGCTTTCGTGCAGCATCTCAAAGTTTCCTCGTACAAATTTCAATTTAAGACGAAATGAAGATTCAGAGAAAACTAAAACGAGAAAAAAAAACCACTCACCCTTCTGACGTAGCACGCTTGAGGATGATGTTTGACCGGCATGAACAGCAGCTTGATCCTGTCGAAAAATTGAATCCCGTCTATGGAAGCGGCCCCCATGTACAGAAACACCCCGTACAGGGTGGCCATCGGGACGCACCGCAAAAGCGGCGACATCAAAACCGACAACCCGACCAAAATGGACACCAGAAAAGCCGACAACCTCTGCTCCTTGACCTCGATCAGATGGGGCTTTTCGCCGGGGGCGTGGGTGCGGGACATCACCGTCAAAGCGGAAACGTGGGCGATGGACCGGACGGTGGCGGCGCAGATCCAGGGCAGCCCGAAGCTGCCGCACATGATGTTGATGATACAGATCAGCACAATATCCAAGTGGAAGCCGCTGCCCTTCTTCAGCTGCCTCTCCTTCTTGTCTATGATCAATCTGAAATCGAACAATTAGATGGGGCGATAATTTTGATAGGAATATATTTACTCGGCTATGTGGGTCTCCATGAAGAGTAAAATGTAGACGAGCATCGCCGGAATGGCGGCCGCGAACATGATCCACACGGGCACGGGCTGCTTTAGGCCGCTCGGAGGGATGAACCAGCCCCGTTCCTCCTGATTAGACGGAAATAGGCCTTCAGGTACGTTGAGTTTTTCCGTGTACGTTTCCGGAATCATGTAGTCGATGAAGACCATCGTCACTATCGCTATCGGCACGCCAAAGTCTCCCAGAGCGCGTCTCGCCTACAAAGAAAATTATAAAATGAAATCGTTCTCACTTCATCAATGGCAGTACGAAAATTATGCTCAAACTCGGCGAGTTTCTTGAATATTTTAAAACCGTCCCTATGCATAATATTCGCGGGCCGTGACTTTATACAGGGAACCATGAAATAATTTTCATAAATTTTTGAGGGTTGTAGATCTCAAGAAGTATCTCAAAATGTTTTTTAATAATTGAGTTGATTGAGTTTTTAATAATCTTTAAATTTTTTGAATTCATGAGCTCCGCTATTCCAATTCCTGTAACACAGACACTTCAGACATGCTGTATAACCAAGGGTCCTTTATTTATAGCGAATTTGCAAATTCGTGAATAGTGATGAACGTGACGAATAATTTACCATCTAATTAGTGTAGTGAAACATTTAGCACAAGTTTATTTTTAGACGATCCAATCAAACTAAATCAAGTTCATGTGTATCGAGAAATTATGTTATTTATGAGAACTTTGGTAGTTGGTCAAGTAGCCCTAAGAGTATGAGAACGATAAAAAAATATGAAAAGACCGAATAAAGCGTTTTCTCGGATTTAATATTTCCTTTCCGGAAGTTGTCTATTTGAACAACGCCAAGTTTACGACTCAATCATTCCGAAGGAAGAATAAGAGAGGGTGGGTGTGTTCCCCACTTGAATGCGTTTTGCCTCTATACGTAAAGGAAACACGATCCATTTTCGTTTATTGCATTCGGGAAATGAGATTTCGCGATCATTTTCTTAACATAGCAATAATGACAACGGAGCATATCAGGAATTTAATCATAATCGGTAAATTAAACCACCCTGATGGACGTCGGCATGCCAAACCCACATATATTAATTTTATAATTTACTTCATCATCCGAGTACACCATTGATGCAAAATATGTCGGAATATAAAACTTTGATGTAGGTCTCCCAACCCGAGGGTGTAATTATACGCGACGCAAACTCGGTGAATCGTCAAGGTTCAAAGCAGTTTTTGCCACATCCGACTGGGGCACAAAACGCGTGGGTGTTGCTGAAATAACTAAATTCCTGCAATGCTGATGATACAAATTGCGAACTACGACGATAATATTTCGACGCAATCGTGGAGTGCATTCTCAGTTACGAAATGGCCGATACAGTGGAAACGCGATAACTTGAGCTAATTACAATCAGCCCACACTTTCAATCTTTTATAGACAATTTTATAGAAACAGAAGTGATTTATTAATTGATCCGGATTCTAGTATATTATTAAATAGAGAGAAATCCTGTTTTAGATTATTGCCGAACGCGTTAAAAATAATGGGGAATAATACTCACGCTCCTGCCGAGGAACTGGCTGTTCCTGAACAGCTTCAAGTAATAAGCAATGGCGAACGTCCCCAGGGTGAGAATGGTGCAAAACAGCGCCGTATTCGGTTGATTTATCGGCCCTATCCCGTCATGCGAAGGGATCCTCTCCAAGGAGGCGGCGGCCACCATAACGCCGGTCATGTTCGACCCGTACAGCGCGTCCTCCTCCTCCAGCGTGAAATTCGTACCGTTGATGGCCGCGCCGTAGTCCTCGTACGACGCGTTCCCGCTCACGTACGTCTCCAGCTCGCAATAATTCGATAAAAGCGGATGCCTCCCGTAAATGAAAAACAGTTTCGTAACACTCTCAATTATGTAGAGTAAAACGATGAGCGCCGAGAAAATGTCTTCGGTGAAACGGGTGAATAATTTCACCAGCACGCTCCCCTCGAGACACGCCACCACCAGTCCGATCACGCCCAACCACAGCCCGATGTAGACCCTCGTCGGCAGAAATTCTATGCCGTTTGTCACGCAAAACTGGTACAGACTCTCGTCGAAGAGCAAGAGCGGCCCGGTACTTCCGACGATCACCAGCGGCTGCCCGGATAAAATCGCGAAAATCACCCCAGCGACGCAAGTGCACACTAGAGTCTCCGAAATGCCCATCGAGTTTTCGGTCTTGTCGCCCATCATCCCCCCGAAAGCGATCGCCCCGGAAACCGCCGCAAAGTACATGAAAATGGCCGCGGCGAAACATTGCGCGTTCAGACCGTCCCTGATATCGCTTTTAAAACGCGGATATCGCCTTTTTAAGTCGTTGATAAGCCCGCCGAAAGGGCGCCTCGTCCTCTCCAGAGGATTCGGGAACGGGGGCTTCTTCTCGTCGCCCCCGTCCGCGGCTAAAAGAGGCTTAGTACCCTGCGCTTCCGAGGCAGATTTCAAGGCGTCCTCTTTCCTGCGCCTGATCTGCTCGCTCTTCGCCTTGATCTCCTCGATCGGCAGCAGCGCCTGCCGCTCCCAATCGCCGGGCGGCAGCACGATACTGTCATCCAAGAACTCGTTGATCGCCGACAGCAGCGCCTTCCGGTTATCCGCCCCGTACGCGATATTGTGGAACTGCTGGTTCGCCATTAGGGTGGAAATCGAGCGGCCGACCTCGTGATAATCCAGGTTGGCGCGTTTCGGGCCCAGCAGGATGAAGATGAACCGCACGGGGATGTTGACCTCTATGAGGGTCGGGATGACGATGCCCTCGGCCAATCGGATGAAGGCGATGGCCGGCTGCTCCAGAAAGTCGACCTCGCCGACGAGGATGCTGGAGCTTTGGGCGCCGGCCGGGATTTTGCGGAGGATCGCGTCGTTCGGGGCCTTTCGCACGTCCTCCGTACTGGTCGAGTACATTTCCTCTTTCATGTCGAGGACGGTGTGGTTCTCGGGGCTGACCAGGCGGCTGCCCGCGTCGCCCGTGCCGTTTTTCACGTCGGCCGAGAAGCTAATTTTGCGTTTGTCGGCATCGTTGAGGTTCTGCGGAGACAAGACAGACGATACGCCCGGTTAATGGACCGCAGGGAGGTATTATCAAGAGATTGCCTCTCGGGGGAGCCTACGCGCGGCCTTGCGCTCCGAGCTTCGGTACACGGCGTGACGTAAGCTCCGTCGAGTCGGGCGATTTCTTGTCGTTTTAGTGCAATTCCCAAAATAAATCGTGTGTTACGGAGCAAGCCTAAATTTAGATTCGTATTCTAATTGGGGGAAAACCAAAGCAAAGACTCGCCTTACCTACTAGGCATATCACACGTAACAAAATGTTGCATAATCAGTCAAGCAAATGTTTCAGATTGCTAAATTATGGAAAGAAACTTTGGTGGGTTCCGAATTACAGCAAAAAGTCGCGAAGTTTCGCTTGTGACCAAAGAGAAATATCAGGAAACGATTCTTGTGATATTCCTTCGAGATCACAATATTATCGCGAATAGGGTGGTTCGTTTTTCTGCAACATCCTGTACGACATTCTCTGAAAGTGATGGACATATTATGTGACTTCGCCCGCTACATTAATATCGGCCAAAATATTTATGCGACCGTTGTCAGATATTATCCCGGTCACAAAGCTTGACAAATTTCGTTTTAGTCCATATATTCCATCACATGTCTGGGGATGAATTCCACCGTCGTAATATTACGTTATTACGAAACCAAATAATGTTGAATCCTTAATAACAAAATATAGGCAGGCGGAACATTGAGAATACAATAAAATGCTTGATGTTGGATTACAATTGCAAAGAAAAATGCGCCGTTTAATCAATCAAACCCCATGCAAAACAAAATGAGCTGGATAAAGTTGTTTATTCAGTTGCGAAAGTGATAAAGCGTTACTATTATAAATAATTAACTGTCCCTCGGGGAATCAAAAAGTTCATTACTCGGACGAATCGAATTTAGACCGAAAGCGGCACATGGACGGTCCACGGTAATCAATCAACGTCTCTTATTACTCTCTCCGTCACCTCTCGTAACTGAATTATATTGTTGGCAAACTCATTCCGATGGGATTAAAAAAACGGTATGGGACAAGCGGTCGGAATGCCTGCAGAGAAAAGAAAAAACACAAAAACACGAGGCTGATTGGGGGGACTAATTGTGGAAACAAGCGGAAAAAGGCGAACTCGCTCTACGGATCGGGCGGAAAATTATTAAATCGGGGCGAGTGATAAAAGAAAAACTTTCGAGGCGGGGGTGATGTAAGAAAAGAGACACACGTGGACATTACGTGTGGAAAAGAAGCACCGCGAGGCAGAGCGTGAGGAGCGCACAGCTGTCCCTGTGCCGAACACACGGAGCAGCGGGCCATCATCAGAGCGTCGTAGCTAACGCCGTCTTCCAACCACAGGGACTGTAAAAGCACAATCACCATGTACGAATCTGGATAAAGTACCCAACAAGTCGGGAAACCGCGAACGCGACGAAAATTCACAGGTAAACTCCCACACTGCAGTGTAGCTATCAAATTTCTCCAAGCTCTACCAAACCTGTATCTATAATTTGCGATCAGTCTAATTGTGTAGAAGTTTGCGGGAAATAATGAGGGCTCCGCGTTGGGGTCGTGGCCCGTCTCGAAGGCTATATCTATTCAATATTCCGGCGATCAGAAATCGATACGCCTTTGATAACTCCATCCAATTTTCGATGTTTGAGGACACCCTCGGTCGTAAAAAGGTCATCCCGTCGAAGAGAGAGAGTCGCATTATCGGATCACGGATGAGCCATTGAACGAAACGGAGTGTCGAAAGAGGACCCTCTCATCCGTGATGACGTGTGTAATACGGAACGCGCCAAAATGTACGTTTCGGTGGCGGTCTTTCGAGTTATTTCCCAATTACCCGCGTTGACGGCGTAATTGAGTTGCCGGATTAATCCGGCTCGCCCTCGAAGATTTCGGGAAAAATAAAATATCGATTTCGCCGACGAGCCTCCCTCACGGAACCAATTCAATTTACCGGCTATTTTACAATGAGTACAAACTTCTTTGCGAAAGAAAATACACGTTTCGTTTCGAGAATACCAAAGAAAGTTGTGCATGCGAGATCCATTTACAATGCCGGTGAGGCGTAAATGAAAAACAGTGTTTATTTCTACAGAACGCGTCAAGAATGCGGGAGTTTACCCATGAAGAACTACCGAAAACAGGTGAAACACCCCTGAATTTCCTTCTAACTACGATAAAAACTTGGCTGGTCCGTCTATCCCGGGCGTTAAAACTGTTTTTCAACTGGGAAGGCTGTGATTGAGAAAACGTACTACTTGCGTGAAAATTGCAAAAAACAGGTATTTAAATTGAGATGGGAGCAAATTTTGAAAATTTGATGAAAATTTAAACCCCCATCTCGTTAAAGTGATTGATGATTCGACTGATCAAAATCCATACGTTTCTCTGATCATGGCGATCCAAGACTGAAAAACCGTTCGACCACACCCTAGTCATGTACATCGAGTCGTCCGCAAAAAAGGCCCAAAATCTTACCTGCAATGATGTGTAACTGTGCTTCTTGGTGAATCTGAAACCGCGATCGTTGTGCTCGTTAACGTGTCGATGTTTCAGCAGCAGTGCCCTCATTATCTTCGCCTTGTCCTCCTCCCTGATCAGTTCCTCTTTGAACAGCTCCTCGGAAACGCGATAAGCTATACCGGGCAGATCCCGTTCCTCCAAATCCAAAATGACGAGACCGTCCTCCAGACATTTCCTCAGATTGAGCAACGAGTGGAAACTCAACGAGGCGACGTGCGGTTTCCCCCAACGATCGACGCCCTCCTCCACGTCCTCCTCGTACTTGATCCACCGGGCCGTCTCCTTCCATTCGCGCTCCTCGTTGCTCGTAAACAGCTCGTCCAGCTCGACGAAAGTCTGAAACCGCGAAAAAGGTGACTCTCACGATCCTCTCCAACGGAAAACGAGCTTACGGCGTGGGGGCTGTGATCGTACATCTTCTTGAACGCGGGGTGCAGGTCGCGCATCTCCTTCCAGCCGATGTGCACCAGGGAGGCGTTGCTCGGTCGGGAGGTCTTGTGCCTCCGGAGGGCGCGGGCGTCGTCCGACCGGTGGCTGTCGAGCTGGTCGCGATCGGCCGCGATGAGCGGCAAATCCTCCGGCTGCGTCGACACCCTCCGGTTCCGGTTGAATCCGGCGCCGTCGATCTTTTCGTGGTGATGGTGGTGCCGCTTCCGCTGCACCTGATCGTCGGGCAGGGAGTACTTCCGGAACTTCGCGTGCTGGGCATGGTGATGGCGCCTGCCGATCAAACGACAAATCGCTTTAAAATCGAGGGCAATGAAGCAAAATGACCCGCAAAAAGCCCTCCGAGAGCGGTTGCCAACAAACAGAAATCACGTTACTGCACTTTGGCCGGCACGTTCTTGTTACTCTAACGAAGTTACAGTCCTAGAATGGGCCGGTATTAATAGCGAGCTTTTTGAGCGCGCTCGTTTCACGAAAGCCCCCGGTGCGTTTTCATGAAAATTTTCAATCAACTCGAGAGCCTGTACACAATTATCGGAGATCCCGCGATCGGACGAAAGAGTAAATAGATCGATAATACCATTATGTGTCATTAAGTTACGGCCGTAACAGGTGGCCAAAGTGGATGGAATGCCTGAGTAAATAATTAATTAAGATAAAACGAGCTAGAGTGGATGATGGTACGGGAAAGTGGCGAGAAATAATCCCGGGCGCTTGCAGGTTATGTGTGTACCCCGTCGTACCCGTTCAAGAAGCAATAATCGATGAGTAATTTGATGACAAAACGGCGCGGCTGCACGTTTTAATTGCGACTTCGCTTTTCTACGAGCGCATATACCTTTCAAACTAATTGCCCGGGGGTTTTAATATCCTCTCTCGAGTCTCGAAGTTGTCACTTGTGCGAGCCGGAAAAATTGTACTGTCCCGGAAGAAATCGTGATCGCGGCGTTCTAATGCGATTTCCTTTGAAATGTCGAGTTCTCTTTTGTTCTTGCGAGACTTAACGTACGAGAGGATGGCGTACTATTTTCTGTTGTCGAACCGACGAAAATAGATATCGATTCGCTTCCACTCATATTTCGCATACAAAATGTCTATTCCAGGGAGAGAGGATTATATGGGCATCTCAGGGCTGCGAAGCTTTAACCGTTAAAAATACTTAATGTAACCGAAATCCAGAAAATTCTCTTCATGCAAATAGGGATGCCAAGAAAACGAAACATGTTATAAGGTTAAGTATAAAGTCAAAGTTACAAGGTTCTGGAGTTACATGGAAGGGAAATTGCCTCAATTCATTTCCGGTCCTAACGATCTCGTTAAAACACGTCTAGAGTGGAGTGTATTCTTGTTATTGATGGAGACACCAGAAAAAGGTGGTTCAATTTTGTCACGTTCACGATTTTCCGGTTCGTTTGAACCACCGAAAATTCAGAAACGGATTCATGTTTTCAAAGCTACAGCGTGAGGATAACGAGCTCTGTCTGTGACAGATGGGAACACAATACTTTTGTCAAGTATGTAAACGATGTGACTCTGTGCGACCCTTGAAACATTCATGCCCGTTGTAAATATCATTCGAAAAGCAATAAAACTACAGAAATCGAAGCCACGAATTGATAAAAAAAAAAACAAAAAGGTATTAGTTCGAGGTAATATGATAAAAAAAGTGGCGATTTACAAGGATTTGCATCAAATAATCAGTCGTCTGTTAAAATTTAATTAAATGTAGGTCGATTAATACCGTGTCACGTTACTACAATAGATTTCCAAAGAAAACATTCTTTAAAGATATGAAAAATTTAATGAATTTCAATATTCACTCCAAACTCGTAGGGTTAATAAATTTCTAACATCGTTGAAATATTTAAATATGGGATAACTTTGTTAAATGAAACTTTTTTCTTGAGTACAACGATTTTAATTTTCCATGATATTAAGAAACACAGGAAACGAACCGCACCCTCCACGAATTTAATTTATACCGAAAAGAGGAATACTTCGTACTTTTCGCAGTCCCTTGGCAGTTTTCTCATTACCATTACCGATTCACAAAAGATTTTTTCAGTTAATTACCAAGCTCAAGTTACCATCCTATAAAAAGTTAATTGATTAGACATCTAAATAAAGACAAACTCGATTATATCACTATAACGTGCAGAAAACGCACGTGTCTATTTATGTCATCGGAATGTCCCATTCCCTTCACCTACGTCCAAAGTTATCTTCAATTCTGTGTTCTATTTGTGTGGGCAGTGACTATATGACTCGGACACACCACATAATAATAACACCCTCTATCATCCTGCGTGAAATCTCCCCATTGTCAATTATTCTCCATTACCCATTCGACCGTGTACGGGTATACGTAGACATGATGGTGCGAATGGATCTTCCTCTAGGATTGATTGTGATTGGTATACTCGATTATTGAGGTACGTCAAAAACATGAGCAATATGCGCAATTCCGACTCCGATAATGAAATTATCGCGCTCAGAAATGCGTCCGACATTCGTGAATGAAAGTGCGAAACAGATGTGCATCCGTGATTCGCGGACTCTCATTTCCATTCGATTTGTTTCAAAATTTTGAATTAACCAGATCAATCTGGAGTGAAACTCTCACGGTCTTCAAACGCAAACACGCCATCAATCACAATGTTAATATGCAGGTATTTATAATGGATCACACCAGAGACAAAAACAAAACGTTATTTGCATGAAAAATATGTATAAAAAATCTTCCAAGTTCACTTGAAGATGGATCAATCAATGTGACAAAATTCAAATAGCAAACGAGTCGAGTACTGGGATCATGAAGCTCGACTCGCGGATAAATCAAAAATTTTCTTGGACCTACCGGCTTCGCACGTATGCCGAGTGTTCATAATAAATCGGCATTATTTATAAGAGCGGGCACATAATGAAGTATTAAAACTACATGGATGAGTACGGTTTCGCAAATCCGAACGGGGGTTCAAGCTATAGTGAAACCTACGGCCATCGAAAATCGAGCCAGTCCTTGATCCACACTATTTCGGGCGTCAGAGACACTACTTAAGTCGTCCGAACGGACGAGCCAATAATGAGACGAAAATAACTTCCACCTGATGATGAAGGTCTAGGAAGGCTACCGGACAATGGTAAACGTCGCCAAAGCACGTGCATATCGTAGCAACATTGAAAACGAAACAGAGGTGACGTAACGCCGATTTGGGCCGCGGTTATATGGATTCCGTCTCGTCATCGCGACCGCATCACGCCTCGCTATCGTGAAGTGATCAAAAACACACCCGCAACTGATCATGGAGTCGCCACTATTCCACGTTTACTACTACCATTTCTCATTTTACTTCCTCCTCGACTTCCTCTAATAATCAAAAATTTGCTACTGGTTCAGATTTACTATTACGAATTCCACAGACTATTTCTCAATTGGTTCCTACTGTTGATTTGAATTTTCAACTACTTTCTCATCCGCTACTGATTGTGGATTTGCTTCTGTTTTACGTTTACTATTACTGTTTTTAAATTTTCTTTTGCTACGAATAAATCATTCGATACTATTTTTTATTTCTTACCACTATTTCTCAATTTTCAACCACTACTAATCCTGAATTCGTTACTCTTTCACATTATATACTATTTACACTACTACTATTTCTCATGCGCTACTAATCGTGAAATCGTTACTAATTTCTCAATTGTTACTACGATTTCTCATATGTTACTAATCCACTTTCGTTGCTACTGAATTTGAAACCACTATTTCTCATCCGATGATAATCTTGCATTCGTTACTATTCCACATTTACTACTATTTCTATTCCGCTACTCATCATGGATTTGCTAATATTTCACATTTACTTATGCTCTGTTTCTCAATTTTCATTCGATATTAATCCTGGATTTGTTGCTCCTTCGCATTTTCTAATATTCCAGATTTATTATTACTATTTCTCATACGCTACTAATCCATAATTAGTACTATTTCTCATCTGTTACTAATCAAGGATTTATTGCTGCTATTCCACATTCATTCATTACTATTTCTCATCCGCTATTGACCATGGATTTGTTACGACTAACATTTTCTACTTTCCACATTCACTACTACTATTTCTCATCCGCTACTAATCGTGGATTCGTTACTAATTCACAAGTACTGCTACTATTTCTGATTCGCAACTAATCATGGACTTGCTAATATTTCACATTTACATCATATACTATTTGACTATTTCTCAATTTTCATCCGATTCTAATCCTGGATTTGTTACACTTTCACACTTTCTATTATTCCACATTCATTATCACTATTTCTCATCCGCTGATAAACCTGTATTATTCGTTACTAATCCATAATTAGTACTATTTCTCATCTGTTACTATTTCACATTCATTATTAATGACTATTTTTGATTCGCTACTAATCACGGATCCGATATTATTCCACACTTTCTACTACTACTTATTGAATTTTCAACTACTTATTTATAATCCGCTATTAATTGTGGATTCGTTACTGTTTTACATTTACTATTATTGTTTCTCAATTCTCTTTTGCTACTATTTCACATTTACTACTATTACGATTTCTCATCTGGTACTAAAAAGTAAAAACATCATAATTTATGGAATGTTCTTTGCTGTTACTAATCCACTTTCGTTGCTACTCCTTATATTATATTTTTCCACATAGGTATTCTAATTTTCCCACACTTACAACGTCTCTTCCGCACCCCATAGTAATGTCAGGGGTTCCCTAGTAGAAAACCGTAAAAAGGCTCCGAATTTAAAAGGAAATGCGCCAGTTACAGCGTTCGGCACTCACCGCTTTTTCTTCTCCTTGAGTCCGTCGACGTCGAAAGTGTCCCTCGTCTCGTTATTGACGAACTGCACCTTCCGGTCGGGCGAGAATCCGCGCGGACTTCTGTACCCCAACGGATCCGACAGGACGTACTCGGACTCGGAACTGTTGGCCGCCGTGTCCGATTCCTCCTGCAGCGTCAGAGAGTTCGGCTGCTGGTCCACATCACCGACGCTCGGCGCCGGGGTGCGGGTGGCGGCGGCCGAGTACCGCTCGGGCGTCGACTGGGCCGAGGCGACGCCGTCCCTCGGCGGCGTCCCGTACGAGGGCGTCGAATTCGGGGTGACCTGCTGCGAAGAGGACGTCCGCCGTCTCATCGACCTGCCGCCGAACTTGAGGGGCACGTGCATGTGAGGGAAGCTCTTTTTGCGGTGGTCTGCAAAAACCGAACGGATCTTCGAATTACCGAAACAGCACCCATCGAAATGGAATTATACCGTTGAAGGCCGCCCACAGGAACATTTTGATCGACGTCTGATCGTTTACTCTATTGAATTCGGTGTGCTGCATTTCGCATTAGTATCGTTAATGGCGCGGGGAAGAAGCGACCCTGATAATAACAGATAGAGTCGAGAAAAAACCCGTTCAGAGTGAGGGAAACTCTCATTGTCGAATTAGGTGCGTTTTTCATCCTAGATTTCGCCGCCTCGAAGGTGAATTAATAATCAGACGAGAGCACCGACTTTAAGGTGAATTATTCAATTCGGGTTTTACGTGTGGGTGAGCGCTCTCACTTTAAACGGGATTTATGCCGTTGCGTACCACGGATTTGTTCGCCTTAGACGCAAAGCTTGAGAAATTAAGCTACCCACGAGACGGAAATAATCCAAGCAAAAGGTAAAACTGTTTACTAGTTTACAGTTTTATGGTTGAAAGAGTTTACTAAATGTATAAGGATGGGCGGAATTGGTGAATGCGCCGGGATACGCGGCTGAAAGCTCTATAACGGAGGAATTTCTCTAATTTCAAGCATCTGCGCTGCCGAAAATTTACTAAGAGACGAAAAATGTACATTAACTAATTGCAATTTAGATCCATTTTCATTTCAATTTCAATTTAAACGAAAATATCTAAAATGAGAGCAAATAAATACAAAAGTCTGCCGGGATTTTTATAATGAATTTAACGTGGGTTTCGATAACATTAACGAACCCGAAATTGATAATGCGGAAACACAAATGAGAACATTATTGAACGATCGCATCTCTGATGGTGAACGATATAAAATGATTCAAAGGTCAAAATCAGAGCTTCACCCACATAGTACCTAATTATGTCGGCCATAATGCAATTACTATAGATGATCGTGTTTAGGAATAGCCATTTATATAACCACTTACGAAAAGAAGGTGTTTTCCGCACTAGTCGTGGAAATAACACGACGTGTGCAGAAAACACCGTTTTCGTACGTGTTATAAACAAGATTTTATCTACAACCATTGATAAAGTAGACTTTTAGACTTTTTTTGGGAGCCCATTACATTTTCCATTTGGAAATTCAACATAGAACGTTGGAGGCAATTAACGCAAATCACCTTGGATAGTACTTATAAATAAAGTAAAAATTAAAACAATAAAGCTCGCATTAAAGTCGATATTTCGATATTAAGTGCGAAAAAGAATGTCAATGTCACTTAACCGCACTGAGTGCGATAAAGAACATTGACAATCGAAAAGTCAACTTTATACAATCTTTGTAGATAAATTCTATTTTAGCGGCATCAATTTACGTCGTACCAGGCCGGTAAATGATAACGAAAAGTTAACTAAATATTTGCAAATCACGCACAGGACTCATTCATCAGGATATATCGTCCCCGTTGAAATAATTACTCGACTATTTATTGAAAATTTCATCTCTCACGCAACGAACGCGAGTCGTACAAATCGCATGCTTGTTATAAAATGCCATTATACCCTTCGATTCAAAATTGAATTATTTATTACGAATATCCTCCCGAATTCTCATCAAAATATCAATGTCAAGCCGCAATACAATTTCATCCGTGCATAGGAAATTACTCAAACGATTCAGTTACCGCACAAATAAAACACAACTAAGGCAAGCGCATCAGTTTGAAACTAATTCCGTGCATTTTGCTAGTTTGTGAAATTCGGTGTAAAATTATCCCAATTGCTTGCTATTAATTGAACTGTTTTAGTTTGAAATTTGTACTTACGCATGTAATCGTTTTCGCCAAACTGTCTCGGTATTCCTGCAGCCAATGAGTCATTAAATTTGCTAATATCGAAAGCGCCCTTGCTCTCCATGACGAAAACTTTTGCACATTCTTCGTCCAGTTGGACGACATCTTCGTCGTAGCTGCTCCCGTCATTCTGAAAAGAAGCAAAAACTATAATGGCCTCAAGAGCAGAGCGGTTTTTTCAGGAGTTTCATGTTAAAGTTCGGGAATTTTTAATTCATAATCAATTACGGCCATCATAACGGCGTTGATTTATAAGCTAAACCTCGTCATCCTCTTTGTGCAAATTATAGACTTGATGATGTGTGAAGACTTCAAAAAATTAATTATAAAGTTTCGTTTCGCAACTTTTCAGCATGCCAAAGATTCCGAACTTTTGGATGTGATGAAATTAGTTACTTTTTTCGGAGCTCGATTGATATGTATGAATGATATCTTTAAACAATTACCATATATTGAGAAAATCCCAGATTGATCAAGGAGAAGTAAATCAACAGCTACCGACAGAGTGTTTTATGGTTCTGTTTTCTGTTGTCCAGTACAGGATCACAGGGGATGACAAATAAGCGACGTGAACAAATGTTTAGTACGATAAAACTCAATATAAATAAGTTCCAAATCGATAGTCGAAATACACAAAAGCTCACTCAATCGAATGAAAATTGGTTTAATTCACCTTAGACAATGGATCGACATACGAGTCGACACATTTTGCAAAAATATTCTAACATAACGAGTAAATGTTCATAACCGTAACCAGTGATTAAGTCGTCATGTTGATATGAATAATCGTATGTCTGGTGCAGTAATTGACTGTTTTCGGTTATGAAATATTTTCAGCACTTTTTAAGCACCTAAACGACTGTGTGTCAAGGCTGGAAGGTAATGATTTTCTCATTGGATCACGATACTTCCAATGCCACGGTCATTGAACATCATTTTTCAAATTATATAATTATTTGTAAAAGGCATTAAAGTATTGCTCAATATGCAAAACACATTCATTACAACGTGCATGGCCAATAAATCATTATTTTGATTTATTTGTCTTTAATATTGGAATATTATGCCAAAAGAAAAGTTATTGCGAGTATAACAATAAATAACAAAAAGTATTAATATGAAATCGCAAACATTAACAGTCGGCTTGCACAAAACATGTATTTTCATATAAACTCATAAAATCTGTCAGTATCTTTTTGCTCAATTATAACCCAGATAATTGATACCGATTCTAATTTATAATGAACGCTTGTAGAAATTTTCATCGAGCGTGTCTAATGAGTATGCCCTGACACAGTTATTTAACTACAAAGACCATAAATCAGGATAAACGTTTCGACTTAATCAATAAAGAAGGCAATTTCCTCAACGGACACTACACAAAACAATTAAAAAGAAAGACCTGAACGCCTTACCTGATGTCCGAAATTTCGAAACCACTTCAAGAACTTTCCGCGTGCACGATTTAACAAGGATTTTTGAGTTGTGGAGGGTTTCTCAGTAGGCATAACACCGATTTCATTATAACCGAAATGTTAATCAATTATCGAAAACTGTTGAGGTTTCTCGTTCTTCGGGCGGATCAATAATTCAATTCCGTGTCATAAATTCCACCATTAATAACGACCCAGACGTAGGTATACGGCATCGGCAACTGTATGCAGATTCGAATAATTTCATTCGGTTCAACGTTAATTTGATGGCTGAAATCGCATCACGAATTTCAGTCCCCAGTCATTACTCAGGAACGTTAGGCAAAACATGAATATGCAAGAAGTAAGTACCTAAATCGGAAATCCCACAAAAGCCGAATAATTCAGCTGCGTAAAATCGAATACCTTTAGACGGTATGGAAGGTTTTTAGACCGGGATTCATGCGATAACAAGGGCGTGAAACACGTCAGGTGTTTCCGCCTTTGAACTTGAACCTACAGCCCATTCATAAGCCGCACACCGAGCACCGGATAATTCCGCACAAATCGAAAGCGGAGGAATTTCACGTTATCTTCGAACCGACGGAAATCGCAGTTAATCACAACTTGTAAGTTCGATACGGACCGGAAGTTCGAAACCGATCCGTGATCGATACGCGACGACAGATCATGCCGCGGACCTGATAATAACCGATTCGCACCCTCGAGATTGAGAGAGCTTTTACGGAAATAACTCGGCAAAACTGATGTAACGAAAAATAAAAAGCTTTCCGAGAGCGGCGTGTATCGAGTTATGGTAAAAGATTGGGGAAAATTTTTGGGGGAGGATCGTTCCGCCGGCTCGGTTTCGGTGATCGCGATGCACCGGTCTTTATTTCCGCCGTTTTCGCATTCGACGTTTTCGGGTTTTCGGAATCGGCGATCGCGCTTTCGCGATTGCGTGTGTCTGAAAAACGACGAGCGACGGGTACCGCGGCCCGCAGGATCCGCCGAGCACTGACCTAGTGCGGCAGGAATCCTTCCGATCCTAGTCGCGGGATGGGTCGATAGGAGCGACCCGCGCACATGCGGCACCCTCACCAGCCGCCCCCCGAGTCAAGGTCATTGTCACTCTGATTCTTGCCGGCGAGGGTGCATTTTCACCACCGGATTCACCGGAATCCTCGCTCCCTCATCCCCGACGAACAACAGAATACGATGATAATTAAAAGCTCTCGAAAATTAAATTCTATATTCTCCTGAAATTCCTGAAATTCTAACGAGTTATGGAGCAAATTACGGAAACGTCCATGAGATTACCTTTACCCGTTTTACGGAAAATCCGATATCCCCGAATTATGATATGAAATTTGGCGCATGCTTCCTAAATACACATAGCAGGTTAACAAGGGTGTAATCCCATTCGAGCCCACGTCGAGGTTTAAAATCGTAAAGATTGATGGAGGGCCGATCTCGCGATTGATGGTGGGGATAATCCTATAATCCGAGGGTTATACCGAGGGGTATCTTCAGGAATTAGTTGGGAATTAATAGGGATTAGTTGGAATTAATAGGAATTAGTTGGAATTAGTGGGAATTGGTGAATTAATTGAAATTATCAAGGGAATTAGTAGAAATCATTTTAGAGGAATTAGTAGAAATTATTGGGGAATTAGTAGAAATTAGTATATTTCACAAATACGGGAATTACTGAATTAGTTACAAGATATTTTTCAGCGAAATACACCTCTGTTTATACAAATTGATCAGTGGTTATCTTCGTATCAAATTTATCAAGAATTTTGTAAAATTTTCCAAAAATTTCACAAGTGTGAATCCCTCTTTTCTACTTTATAGAGCGTCACATTTCTCGATGATTACTCATATTCCTATTAGGTAATCCAGTTGTATAAAATAATTGCTCTGATGAAATTGATGAAGGTTCATTGTGGTGATCCACTTAAAAATAGGAAATTTATCGGAAAATCGAGACTATTAGACATGCGATACCTTATCGCAATTCGATTGATAGTAAACTAATCCCCCTGTCTGACAATAGACTGAAGTTTCATGGAAACAAACCAGTTTTACGAGGACACACTGGAATTTTATTGATGCGGACCTAATCTATTTTTGACATCAGGCGAATATTTTCCATTGTGCCAAATTTTACCATTAAACACATCTTAACAATTAAATGGACTGATAAAACGATTCTTCAATCGATATGAAACCAATAATTATTCTAATTTTTGGAAAACACAATGTTGCCAATAATACTTATGTATTATAGTCTTTCCAACATAAACGGGCCATCACTTGACCTAAGTTGCTAAGCAAAATTTAAATGAAAAACATTGCTAACCATTGACTAATGACAGGTATTTGTCAGGCACTTTGGGGGTCACGTGATGGCCAGTTTATCTTGGAAAGAGTATACCTACGTATCATAGACAACCTTCACTCAAGACAGCCAACTAATCAGGGAAAAAATTGTCCGCGTTTGCCGATGAAGTTAGATGGCGCTCATAATCAAAACCTGCCGCCTTGGCAGGGTGGTTTTATTCATTTTATTAATTATTGGGTTGCATAAATTCAACAACATTTTACTGTGACCTTTTATTTTCAAAATTTGTATGTTAACATTTTTCTAAATGATGAAGATTATTTTATTACCAGAAACGAGGAACGATATCATAACTTAGGGATGGACGGGGCGATTTCTTTTCTTTTAAGTCTTCTAATTCTTTAAAAATCGATTTCATCCATCTCTTCTGAAGTCTGTTCATTAAGAACACAGGAAGTAGGTTCTTGGAGTCACACCCTGAAGTATAAATGTACAAAAAAGATTATGCATTATTGTTTTCGATATCTTATTGGTCCAATTTTACACAAAAATGAAAAAAAAATTAATTCTGAAAAAGCGATCGAGTCACAAATTATGCCGCTTTTTCATACTTTACTGTTTTGGCATCATTTTGTTGTGTAAGATGTGGCAATTACAAGTGCGGAACGATTTTTTTATAAAATGGGGATGAAGAAAAAACGCGCAAAGAGGGAAGAATGATATTAATTGTTGAAATAACCAAAAAAGCATAAGGAACACTACTTACTCACATTAATTTCCTGAAAGGTGATGCAACCCCGTCACTGCAGCCTCTCACTTTTTTGCCACAAAAATAACACGGTGATTTTGATGGATTTTCAAGTTTAAGTGCTTTTGACGTTTGAAATTTTATTATTCGAATAACAATCAAAAAATAATTTTCGAACGTCGCCGCCATCGCGAAAATTCTAAAATTACTACTACCGACATCTGACCATATTTAACAGAAGTTTCGTGATACTACTCACGCCATCTAACAAGATCGGCAAACACAACTTTTCCCCTGGACAAAAAAATCAAGGGAGCTACGAGGCCCTGCTACGTATTTATAGAGATCCGAAAATATCAACAGATTGCCATCAATCAGTGTGATATTGATTTAGCTAGGCTTATCTAATGAAAATCTGATAAACTCGTGCGTAACTAGGTACTTCACCAACTCCTTTGCTCTTGAAAATAGGTGATTCAAAAATTATAGTTTTGTAGAATTACGCAGTTCTTTCGAGTACACAAATCAATCAAAATAAAGATCAAAATCAGGATCAATTGAGACTTCGATTGAAATGACACTTGGTCGTTCACAACATGCCATCATGTGGCAATAATCATCATCGTCGCGCCAGCTTTAACATTTCGAATTGAACAAACGAAAAATGCGACATGTTTAAGTATTATCCTCAGCATCACTGACAAAGACCAATTAACTTTTCTAATTGATTTTAATTGAACTTCAGACGTAAGACGCAGGGATAATTCGATAACCATCAGGATTCCGACGCCTTCCACGTGACAACAATTCAATTAGGTATGCATTCATTATCAAGTCGAAAAATTAATCTAGTTATTCCTGTCTCGCTCTTGAAAATAAATCCGCGATCAATAAAATGAGATGAATGTGCTCACCTTTGGATTTCTTCGAGACGAGTTCCCGAACCGCAGAAAGGACAGTTTCCTCAACTTGTTCTTGTCCGCTTGACTCATAATAACGCTCACTTGTGACGATACAATCTAAGAAAAGTCTGGCGAAATTGTTCAAAGGAATACACTTCACAGATTCGCAAGATTACGGCGAGAAGAACGGATCCAATTTTTTCCGGGGCGACCGTCCTAATCTGGTGATGGCGAACAGGACTTGATGCAACATGGGGTAGCCCAGGTCGGACGTTTCTAAATCCTCCTGGATTCCTCGAGGGGAGAGAAAAGCCGTAGCTCTCGTCTCCGTCTTGTTGTCTGAATATGCGACCTCCTGCAACGGAATAAATTCGGTACATTGCGTGGCGATCGCTGAGTGAAAGTCAATAGAAAAAACGCGAATGAATCGAAGACCCGTCCGTGCGGATGACAAAATAAATTGCCCCGTCATGTGATCGCCGAGAAATCACATCACGAGACTTCGGCATTTGTTGCATATCCATAATAGGACCATATGGTTATGAATTGTTTACCATGCACGTAACAAACATAACATAACGTACAAACGCCGAGTGATAGAATAACGATTAATGATATCAGCTATCTATAATAAGGCACGACCATCCGACAGTCGACAATAATACCAGCCAACACTATTTTTATATCATCTATAACCGTGTTTTTCTTCAATAACCATGAAGGTATTACATATTTTCTTGATATTCATTGATAATGAACGGTCTTAGAACAATTAAAGTACTATCCATACAAATTCCGCAAATTCCATTCTGCAAAGGTAAGTGTTTTGAACTGGATGTTATGTAACAGCTGCACAAAATGAATTCCAGTAATTCGCAGATTACGAGATGCATTTTTGCTAAATCATCATTTTGACAGAAACGAGAAAAGAAAACACTAATTTGAATTCATCTGTAAAACACACTTAATAGTCTCAATTTGAATTTTGGAATTGCGATGAATACGTTTTTCACCATTTTCTAAATACATAATTACGCATTCGTCTTTGTGTGCTCTACAAGTTATTAATAATCCGAGAAATTATATGACGATGGATCCGAATGTATCCAAAAGACCTGAGGTGAGCTAATATTAAGCAGATTACTATGTTGCTCCCCTCTGGGTCGAAAATAAATTCACGGTAAATTTGTAGTGAACTGGTATTTTAGTTAATGTACCATCAAATCCAGACTTGACTATTCGACATGTTCATGATAATTGGTTCATGTCGACTAGGGGTTGCAAGAATAATGGAATCAGGAGGAAATGGCCCGGGTATAACAAGGGCTATGCAATTAGAGCAACGGCATAAATATCAAAATGAAATTTGAGAATCTGATGTCGTTTAATAGCTCGTTTAATAGTATGGAAACGTTTGGTCCCTATTTTAAAACATATTCTGTAGATGATACTTACCTATTCCAACAAAAAATGTTATCAATGAAACAGGATATACATTCTAAATTTGCATTTCCTGTAAAGTTTGATAGTGAATATTAAATCTTTCATGAAACTGATTGCAAGAGTCTTACAATTTGGCCACCAATGTGCATCACCCAACTACATCGACTAAATTGGTTCCTGAAGATAATTAATCATGCTTTCGTCATTGCCTGACACATGACCATCTCAACAATATAGGTGTAATAATTCAGCACCAATTTTGTTGTTAGATGTATTTTATCCATTAGACTTACCTAAGTTGGATAAATAAATAAATTTTCGAAAAAAAAAAAAGTTTCCGGGACACTAAAAGTTGTAAATTTGTTTGCACAACATCGAGATTAAATATGACTAGACATAAACTTCCGTTTGAACGTATCAATTTATTCGCGGTTGATTATTTTCGCATTAGACGCGAATTCGTATTTAAGTTGATGACTTGGATTAAAATTTAGGCACTATATGATGCGATAATAACAATGTGTGATTTGGAAAATGCCTATAATCCGCTCATTTCGATTAGATTGCATTTATCAATCACAAATCTTGGTTAATACAATACCCCAAAATATTCCAGATGTATCTCTGTATTATTTTTACGGGATTCGGTTCGATAAAAATTGCGAACATGAATCGGAAATTGTATACAAGAGTTTTCATTTATTCGACTTACGCAACTGAATTTCAGTCCAAGCGACAATCAACGAGTTGATCGCATTTTCTAAAAATAAGGCTTTTACTAAATTAAAACAAAATAATAATAATAGATAGAACTAGATGGCAGTTTCAGAAAATGTTGAAATTTTTCAACACATGAACCTTCTGGCTTAATTTTTCCCCAGACTGAAATTTCATGTGTTTGTACAATAAAAACGTTTTAATTAGATCAGCCTTCGTTGAGTTTATAGTGTCGGCACCACATGCACAACAAGCGAAATAGTGCCACACAACAAAGTTAACGCTAATTAAATGAAAACTATCCTAATTACCTTTGCAGTGTGTCGGCCACAACACTGATCGATAGTCGGGCGAGTTAGAATGACGTTAATAAGAATTATGCAGTCGGTTCATTATTCAATTAAAATTTACAAGGGAAGCCTTTGCGATACACGGCCGGTTTATGCTGGGGAAAAACGGTAAAACACGCGGCACAGTGGAAACCGCGACTCGTCATGAGGTGATGAATACAACTAAACTGCGTGGATATCATAAAAGCGGACCGACTGGAGAATGTAGATCGAAAACATGCCTTTGCACATTAAAGTTATCTATCTCTCTATTGCTGCCACAGCTAATAATAATGTATGTACGGTGTTTATGTGAAGGCGGCTACACCTTGTTGAATACAACGCTAGATACCTAATCGTCTATGGGCGAAATTATTCACTAATCAACAGAATAATCTTTCGAGTGCCGTACCTACCCGTACGTATCGTTTCACGTGCGTGATATTCAAATGTGTACTGATGTTTAAACTTTTATAGGTAACACACGATTAGGATACGACTAATCGATTCTAGCCTTTCTTAGGTATTGTATCGGTATTGTATTCATCAAGTAACTATGGCGTTTAGTCTTTAATCTTTAATATTTAAACAAATCATGACTCACCGAATGTCAACCATCACGAGAATGTTGAATTTTTGGAAAGTGTCTTACAAATTTCGATATTATCAAGTTATTTATACATGAAGTGCGTTTGCGCATTTTCTAATAATTATTGGTCATCCAAGAAAACAGCTACCAGCATACTCCTCTAAAAATATGATTTTCGAGTAGGAACGCAGTACCGACCATTCAAAAATGTTCCCTACATCCTACATTTTATGCTCGATTTTACTACTATCAATAAAAGTGTGAATGCAAGGTGTGCACAATCAAAAATAACATTTTGTTTACTAACAGTGTTTGCAATGCGAAAAACGCATTGTTGCCGATTGTATTTATGCTCGTATTTATGATTAAGCTAGTGATTAAGAGATATGGAATACACTAGTGGCATCGTAAATCGGGTGTCTGCCCACACAAGCATACGAGTCTCAGTTCCCGATTTATGAGGGCATCAGTGTACCACCTGTACATAAGTACTGTTCATGTCGAATGACTATCTCCGGGAGAAATTTATTATAGTGAGATGTCGAAATTCGCTAATACAAACCTCTGATTAAACCAGGAACAGTGCGAAGTCATCAATTACCACAAGACAAAGACACGCAATTTTTCAAAAATCTAATGGAAATGATGTATAGATCGCCTGGGGAGCACCTTGAGTCCCAATACGAAAACGATTTCGATTCATAATTTATTACCGGAGAGTTGTGCAACATCACAGTGTGAGAGGTGCTTGACCCAACCTGGATTCTCCTTGGCTCAAGAGACAATGATGTTCTCCTTGAGCTTCAAAGCCGGATAGAGGTTGGTCCACCGGTTCGTATTTTTTCTCTCGTAACTCTCGCGCTTGGAAACATATAGGTAACGAACGTGATAAGAAAATAAAAGCACAATCCTCGCAGCTCTACAGACTGCGTGTCTCCACAAAAGTGGAAGGTCGTGGAAATTAGCTCATGTTTACTCGAGGTTTTACTCCGGTTTATTGCATATACTTACATCAACAGGATAATATTTCTGTACAGACGAATACCAGACTCTCCGAGATCTTTGCGATCTACGCAACTCGCCCATCTCGAGTATTTGTGATCCCATTTTACCGCTATAATATAAGGACTTATTTCATGGGTACGTTGTACGTTGTATAATACAAGTCACTCTCAAAGTTCCTTGCATCCGTGCTTGCATCATGTACTTACTTACAAAGAAACGAGCAAAGAAATAATGGAAGTGAAAGGTCAAGGTATACATAATAGAATTTATCGAGCAATTTACAATGCACCAGGTATATGTAATTAATAAATAAGAATATCGGTTGGTCGGTCGGGGTCCAGGAAATGAAATATTTTCAATAATACCTAAACCTGCCTGAACCTATAAATAGTGAAATAAAGACCACGGACCTGAGTAGGTTGGGTACATACAAGTAGTAGGTACCATTCTCTTCTAGAACGCAGACTCAATTAGCAAAAAATGTTCTTGAACTCAAAACTTTTGCAATCACGCGTGCCCTACTTTTAAGGCAAGTCCTTGCGTTTGATTTTCCATTTTATTAGAAGAAATCAAGAAATTAGGAAAAAAATGTGATTTGTGATTCAGAACCTTATAATTAATTGCAATTTCAGTTTGAATTGACTCTGTAGATAAGTTTGCGAAGTATTTCAGGTCTTCCAACCATGCTAGGAAAATAAAATCATTAAAATTTTCTTCATAAAAAGTTCACTTAATTTCTTTCTGGAACGTTCTGTAATATTATCTATGAAGGGTCAACTAAGAATAAATTGTGCTAGGTCTAGAGACACATTATACATCATAGAATCATAGGCATCCATTCAATGAACAACTATTTCTTTCCTATAACTAATACAGTAGGTATGATTAATTCACGTTTAAGTTAATTTGAGAATAATTTACTGAAAAAGTCCACTTTTGCAAAAGTTGAATGAATGATGCTTTATTATCCATTATTATTATTCTATCAGTGTTCAAAAGTGAGATAAGTATCGCCACCGTTTCACCACCAATCGACACTTGCCGAGTGCGAGTGGTACTTACTTAACTGGTGGTAACATTGATAAATTACTCACCTTCAGAAATCCATCATCTACTTCCAAGAAAAGTAGAGCAAAAAGCTTTCTTCTTGGGCTCACCGGATTATTACCACATCCATTTTCCACAGCACGTTAAAAATGAATGAATGCACGGAATAAATGAAAAGCTCTCAACCCCGCCGGTCGTGGGGTGTGCAGGGAATATCTAGAAACGACAAGCAAAGACTTGTTTCAACTTTCCGGAACACAAAACACGTGAGCTTGCAGTCTCTGAATTGTAAACAAAACTTTCAAAAAGTGCAAACTTTTGACAGGTGTGAGTGACGTTCACTAGGCAGAGCTTTGAAGCCACGTGGGGTGCTACTCACAAACGGAAGGCATCGACTCACAACAGTTGACAACGAATTAAAGTGCAGACTCCGCTATCTTGACCAATAATATCGAAGCATCAGTCTAATATTTCAGCTTGAAAGTAGGGACCGACTTGAGCTTTATGCAACCAATAATACTATTTCAGGAATCGAAAGCTTCTTCAATTTTCATCAAAGCTCTTCAAAATATTTAAATGGAGCGTTCAAAACAGTTCAGGGTCAAAAGACAAAATAAATATTTATAAAACATTTTCGTTTCAGAGATCACACGTCTTAAAGCTTTCTTTAAAAATTGCGGTCTTTCGTTTTCTACCCTACACCTCCACCGTCTCAATCAGTTCATAATATTCTGAAGTCGAAATAATTCTCATTACGCATTGAATTCAAGCAGTGAGTGAAGGTGGTACTCTCAAAACCTCCAGGAAAAAGTCTTTTGTAAAAAAGCTCTTGGATAGGAAATGATAAAATGCTCGGTGTTAACGTTAGAATATTTTAATGTGAATAAATTAATAACAATTCACATAAATCGTACAGTTACAATCATATAAATATAAAATGGGAAAGAGATGACAATAATTTTTGAAAATACGATTAATA
The DNA here is from genome assembly GCA_949788335.1 of Salpingus planirostris. Lineage (NCBI taxonomy): Eukaryota > Metazoa > Arthropoda > Insecta > Coleoptera > Salpingidae > Salpingus > Salpingus planirostris. The sequence goes on along the minus strand of OX460918.1, from coordinate 4,726,947 downwards.
ATAATTAACATAAACATTGCGCGATACATACACATTAATGGTTTTTTATACAAAGCGTTTTTAAAAATAAGTAATATTATATTATATACAAACAGGTGAGATTTCAGTGGATTAAACAAGTAAACACTAACAATGTGTAAGGCGTTAATAAAACACGAGTACTTGAAAAAGCTATATCAAGTATAAATTATGAATAATCTAGCACATTTAGGTAGGTATACAGCCGAAACAAGTTTTGTGCACTCTATATAGAATTTTTCTCTAGAAAAACGCACACCTCCAATAAATTGAATCCTTTTAAAAATAGAGCGACACAATTATACATCACAATCGTGTCGACAATAATTTGCGCTACAACAACACACACTTTACAACAGTAATTTTGACGCTGGACTGATATTGACAACATTATTAACTACCTATATTTTTTTTTAGGTAAGTACAGATAAGTTAATGAAACAGCACTACTAATTATATTATTCGTCACAAATAATACCATCATGAGTATTTGTTAGTTGTTCAGACTTATGAGATATTTTTATTAGGTGTGTTATATTGGCGGCAAGGCCCACAGAGTTGCGGTTTTGTCAGCAGATGTCGATAAAAAGGAGAACTCCGAGGGATGCCAACGACCGGAGATGACCTTATCCTGGTGCTGGGCCACCACCACACTCGGAAGAGGCAGAGTCAAATCACCTGAAAAATTACCACATCAGTACTTGAGAGCCCTGGTACTTGTCAAAACGCTGTAATCCGAGACCACGGCAATGTTACAACCCAAATTACAGCCTCTAGAAGTAATTTGGTCTGTAACATTGACCATGTCTTCAAGTAATCTAATAGAAATTACCTTGCAAATCCGTGAGTACCAACTTGTTGTCGTACCCCGCAGACAGCAGATAGTAAGCGGAAGGCGAGAATCGGATCGACCTGACGTCCGCCGAATGCGGCTTGAAGCATTGCACGTTCCTGCCGCCCCTGATATCGTAAAGCACGCAAGAACTGTCCTCGTGCCCGGAAACCAACAGCCTCCCGGACGGATCCACGCAGAGCCCGGCCACCGGCGATCCCTGCCTCGTCCCCGGGATCGTGCAGGGCGTCACCATGTTGACGCAGCCGCGCGTCCTCAGATCCCAGAAGCGGATCGTCTTGTCGTGCGAGCCGCTCACGAACATGGCGCCGCCCCACGTGTACAGCGACAGGATGTGCCCGGTGTGGCCGCTGAGCGCCTGGAAGGGGGTGCCGGTGGCGCAGTCGGTCACGTAGATCTTGCAGTCGCCGGCGCCGCCCGATATCAGCAGGCTGGATTTGTTCGAGGAGTCCTCGAGGAAGCACAGGTCGCGGATGGTGCCGTCGTGCATCGACAGTTCGATCTCGTCGCCCTCCAGGTTGGACGTGTCCGCGTTGAAGCGCATCAGTTTGACGGTCTTGTCGTTGGAGCCGGTCGCCATCAGGTCGCCCATCGGGGACCACGCCAGGCAGTAGATCGAGCCCTTGTGGTGTTTCGTTCGCTTGAAGAGGACCATCGGCTGGTAGGTCTGGTGCTCCTCTCTGAAAATTGGCATGATAGATTTTCCATGTGCTTTATGAATTTTCTGTAGAAGTTGTTGAGAATTTGTTTGGAGAATTTAGGCTGGAAATGTGTTTGAAATGTTGAGCGAAAGTCTGAGGATGTTCAAGAATATCTTTAAAAATGTTGAAATTTTAAAAGTACTATGAACTTGTATGGGTTACTAATAAAGTTCTAGGAATTATAGTTTTCGTAATATTTATGAAATTTTGAGAAAATCAACTAGAAATGTGTCTAAAATCGACATAATACGTTTTCAATGTTTGCTATGAGTTTTGTTCAGAAGTTGTTGGGAATTTTAAGAAATCTTGACTAGAAATGTGTTTCTAAAATTTGGAGGGAAGGTCTGGGTATATAATAATGTAATAATGTCTATTTCTGTGGAAGTTTAAGAATATATCTCTGAAAATGTTGAAATTTTAGAAGATCTGGGGGTTGATAATCAATAAAAGTCTAGGAATGATTGGAGTTTGTGATACTCTTTAGTATTTGTAATATTTATGAATTTTTGAGAATATCAACTGAAAATGTGTTTCAAAATTCGAGGGGATGTCTGAGACATTGTCAATTCCTCAGAATGTGTATTATGGCATATTTGAAGGAGTTGGAATTTTAGGAAGATCTATGAATTTCTAACAGTTAGTGATAATATTTTTAGAATAATTTTTAGATTTTGTAATATTCAAGACCCCAGAAATGTTTAGAGCATTTGTGAATGTCCAGTTTTCGTAATATTGAACGTCGTCTAATAATGAATTACTGTGAATCAACTAGAGATATGTTTGAAAATATGAGGAAATTAGGAATTTCTGATAATGTTCAATAACACCTTTGTAAGTGTTCAAATTTTAGAAAGATCTATGAAGTTCTGGGAGTTGGTAGCCAATAAGGTTTAGGAATGTTTAGAGTTCTTGAGAATTATTAGAGATTTATGAAGGTGTAATAATGAATTTCTGTGAATATCAACTAGAAATGTGTCGGAAAAATCGAGAGAATGTCCGAAAAATTGTCAATTTCTCAGAATGTTACATATCATCTTCGAAAGTGTTGTCATTTTTGGAAGATTTATGAAGTTTTGAGAGTTGTTGCTAAGCAATAAAGTTATAAAAATTCTTGATAATGAATCTCTGAGAAAACCTGAGAATTGCTAGTAATTTTGGGAATTTCTGAAGGTTTTCAAGAATATTCAATAGCCACTAGGAATCTAAATTCCTGAGAAACGTACAATAATTTCGGATATCCTAGCAATTTCTATACTTTTTGGAAATTCTCATTTTGCTCAACATTTGAAATCAAACATTCCTAGAAACTTTACGAAAATATAGGAATTTCTTCAAGCTTTTAAGAATTTTGTTGCAATCTTTGAAAATTCGGGTTTCAAAACACGAACAGAAGTTGGTAATTTGGCAAATAGAATTTCCGGCTCTAGTTACCCTTCGGACCAAAATCTGGAGAATCTGCACGAACCTGAGGTCGTTGAGTTTGGGGTAGCCGCAAATTCTGAGCGTTTTCGAATTGGATCCGACAGCGTACAGCTGACCTCCCGGATGGAATTCCGCACATCTGACCGCTTGGACATCTTCGAGCGATGTGACTGCGACGAATCTGGGTCTAGCGCTGTTGCTGCCGTCGCTGTTATCCTGATCGGAAGAAGTAGTCCTCGGAATGGGCTGCAACAACAAATCACCACCGATAAGAACACATCAGAAAATAACCAAGAATTGCAAAAACGGAAAGCGTTGCGAAATCGCACGCCCGATCGCCCCCGATATTCGAGTTTCGTCACCCCGGCGAGACCACGACTTCCTCGCCACCATTTTCCGCATCGATCCATCGCTGTCGTTGGATATTCAAAACATGAATCATGCAAAAACCGCACTTATAATAACTTTATGATGAATTAACGACTCGTTACGTTATCGAGACCGGTCTGTTGAAATTGCAAGTAAACACGGCGAGCGTATAATAAATTTAGTGATAATTAACCGCAGTTGCAGTCGTTTCGAATTAACCTAAATTAAAAGTCGCCGCCGCCGATACAAAGGCTTAAAAGAATCAGCAGCAAAGTACGTTACATTAATAAACGCGAAAAAAGTAACTAGGCGTAACTAATGAATCAGGCACAGAACTGGGGTAAAAGCAATTTGCGGTATGCTCAAGTCTCATCCTGATAATCTCACCGCCAGATGAGATTTTCTTCGGCTTTCTCTCAATATCGGAAACGGATAACATGTGCTGGAATAAAAACCTGGCAAATAATCGATCGATTAATAATAAATAAATATCTCGCCAGGATTTTATGGCACGGATACAAAGCGAGAAACTTTTATTAATTGCAGACGGCACACATTATAACGACCGATAAATAATATCAGCATCAGTATAAAAGTTTCTTCCATCATACGGTTATTGGTTATCAATTTGATCCACAATTCAATCAATCTCAATTCAAGACTTTGAGAACGCGCAGGAAATTGCAAGTTTTCTTTGACATTTGTAACGGTTAGTCTCAGCGAAAGTAAGTATGCAAATAATGAACATTTATACTCATAAATCATCTGAAAAAGTCGCTAATAAAATAATAATTGACACAGAGTTTCAGTAACACACTTGTAGATCTTATAAATCAATTCAGGAATTTCTCCAGTATACGCGAGCAACAAAAATCCGGGACAAGTCTTACAGCTATTAGCGTCGTGACGAGGGAAATTAGTTCTTATAATCCAATTAAATGTTTCCACTTTGTCAACAAATAATGTTCTAATTATTACAGGTACGAAAATTAGTTAATTACACGCACGCAACTTCTCCGATCTTCATCAGATAAGAAATAAGACACAATTAATAGGTCTGAATATTGTTCCAGTGAGATAAATTCATTTCAAGAGACTTATTTCTAGTTCAGTTAGTATCGGGGATATCTCATCGTAGTAAAGCAGTATGCAAATTGCCGAAACCATTGAGAAAGTTACCTATTATTAGAACAATAATTAAGTTCTCGTCTAATTATTTGTTTGACTTAGCTCTTTGGAATTAGCAGTCATGATTTAAATTTAAAGAGATTATGAGTCAATTCAAGTTCTCAGCACCGTTAATTTCGAATAAGTAATTAATTAGATCAATAATAATTAACGCATGGGAGATTATTGAATAATTGCGAATAATATCAAAAGAAAATGTAAATTTTGCGTGAAGTAGCGAAAGTTTGGTATGCGACTATGCGTGAGGCGGTCAAGAGGTCAAATTAATAATAATTATAAATTATTTCCGTTTTTTATCCGTAAATATTATTACCAAATATGATTTCACATTTTTTCATATTTTAGAAAGCATCATCAACTACATAAAAGTAACTCGGTTCTTTAATTTGAAAATAATAAAGGCAAGTTTTGATGAATACGCAAACCATAAAATTAATTTTATTATACGTTTAAATTTGTTTCTAAATTGACCAGATGACAGACCTACAAAAATTTTATTGATGTGTTTGGTGGTCTTATTGCCGCCTAGAAAACCAGAAGCATTAGCCTCAAATTATAACTTTCTTGCATTACCTTGCACGTAAGAAGATAGGATAAAGAAAAACCTCAATTATAAGGTATACCTTACAAATTAAAGGTATAGCCGCATAAATCTAGTCTAATTACAGCCACGATATAAGTACCTGGATACTCCAGTAACCGTATTAAATGCTCAAGTACACCGGTAGGAAAGAGTACCATAAGGTCATTGTGATAATTAATGCACAAGAGTCGTCATCGTGATACCCCCAGTCCATTAATCACCAAACCGTGTTAACGTGTTCACAAATAAAAGAACCGGACGCAACCAGAGCATGTCTTAGCCTAATAATTCCGAACCTGAAATCTCCCGGACCGTTTTTTAGAAGGGGGCGAAAAATTCGTATCCACCAGCAGGTTTTCCATCGACCTGCGATTGCCAAACTTGTGAAACTTATCGCCGGCGAATCTCATCCGATTATCCGCGATCTTGTTTCCGTTGATGTCGTCCTCCCAGCCCGAAGAAACCGTCACGTCCGTGCGCACGTCCTCCATCGATCTCGATCGACAGTGGCAAGGGCCGTCGTCTTCGTTCTGGCACAAACTGTACCGCCTCCGGGCCGGATCCACCATCAAAAGTCTGTTCGGATTCGGCGGGGGCGGCATGGCGTTCCTGTAGAACGGCGCCAGAAAGTAGTGGTCCTTCTTGGGCTTCTGGTAATTGTAGATGGGCGGCTGGTACGAGTACGGGCTGACGTTTTCCCGCCACACCGGCGGCTCGGGCGGCCGAAAATTGAACGATTTCGTGGTGCCGTTTTGGCGGTTGGGCGAGTAGGCGGGCGGCCAGGGTTTGCGCGAAATCAGTTCGGCACTTTGCCACTTCGCGATCCGCGGGGGCTTCTGCTTCAAGAGCAAATCGCCCATTTTTCTAATATAGAGACCGCGCGATTATATGGAGGAGTCGTAACGCACTTTGCTGCTCGTGGGCATCGTCTGCGGACATTTCTTTCAGCAGAAGACGGCAGCGGTACGCTTCAACCTACTTCGGAAGCCCCACCATGACAACAAAGGAGCAGAGATAGCTTTTCTCTCGGAAACCGCCGAATCTTTTCTAAAGCGTTATCAATGCTCGACGACGTAAAACGTAACCGTGAAAGAAGTTTCGATGGAGATTCTGCTCTCTTTTCACGGCTGACAGGTAATTCTGTGATAAGACTGGCGCAAAGTCTTAAAACCGCAAAAATAATTTTAACGGTAAAAAAAAAACTCATGTCTTGAGGACTGGATAAAAGTGAAGGTTTATTTATCATTTCCCAATAATCCAATAATTACAGGAAGTGGCTCGATAAAGTAAATAGTGCTTGGAGCTGATTAATTTCTTGAAAAATTTCAAACTAAAGTTGGGTTATTATTACTCGAAAAACCTTCAAGAAAATGTAGTTATTATGGCTGAAATGATAAGTTGCAAACCTTGCCTCGATCCATTCAGATTAGTTCCGCTTGACTTTTAAAATTCGCTTATTATTCATCTTGATAATAAAAAAGTAAAAAATACTTAAAACAAAACGGGATTTGTATTTGGTTAATTGCGAGAAAATTAAAAAGCGTCAATCGAAAGCGTAAATTTTAAAATTCTATCACTGATTAAATTACTTTACAATTATTATTACTTAGTGATCCAGTGACCCACATACAATACATTCGGCATGGTTTTTGATTTGTATTTTCACTTTGTTAACAGAATAAGTACCTAGTTACAATGCCGTTTTCAGAGGTCATAGTTTTGGAAACTACACTGGTGACACCGGTACGATTACGGTAAGAAAACAGTAAAATATGTCCCCAAAGTAACATTATTATGATCTAAATTTCATCGACAATGCTCATTTGAAAAATCAAGAACTGATTTCTACATGTTATTTATAGCTTATATACGAAGTAATGTCTATTTTCTCCATTACGTAACAGTTAATTTGCATTCGAATTTAATAAGCAAACAACTGTTGTGACTGTTACTGCGCGTGAGAAACACTGTCCTACTGTCTTAATTAGAAGAACTTTTTCGGTCATTTTCATAAATGGAAAATGCAAATTGAAGCACCCATTCAAGTCGAATTATTCCTTCCTGCTTTGTAAAAGTGAAGAACAAGGCGAATCCGTCCAAAACTGTTAATAACTTTAGTAACAGACAAGGAAATTAATTTCGACATACATATTTCTAACTGGACAATATCCGCAATTATGTTTTACATGATTTCCTAAAGCACATCACACCTAATAATTCAAAACTTGGGTAATCTATTATGACAATGTTTAAAACATACCATCACTTCCTCAATAATTTCATTTTCGGCTTCAGTTTCGACCTCATCAATTTTAGATTCTTCTTCAATCTCTGCCTTATCAATATCATCATTTACTTCCCCGTGAAGATGTTCACAAGTCAAATTATTTTCCGGTGGATCAACAAGTTTTTTCTCTCGCTGTCCGCGTTTATTATTGTCTTGTTCTTCCATAGTGATGAATCGAAAAATGTAAAATTACCGAATCGAACCAATTATCGAAATGTGATTCGCGATTAATCCCGTGAGAAAAAAGAAAGTGTCACGAAAATTTCATCGTTGTCTCTACATGACACGGTTGCTGTTTTTTTTATATAGATAATTGTGATAGACACCGATTACCCGCGGTGGACATATGGTGGACAACTGAACGTTCTCCGAGATCATAAAAGCTGCGAACTATTCCTATCGACAACAAAACGGAAAAAAGATCACTTTCGAAAACGATACTGGCGAACTGAATTATTATTAGCTGCGGTCAGTTCCCTGTGACCGTTCCACCAATAGAATAAACGAATGATTAGGTATACTTTCTTTCCGAAATTACCCAGATCGATCGCTTCAATTGAAATGTGTTTCTCCATTCAATTGAGAAAGTGTGAATCGATCGTCGAGAACAAAACAATGATGAACCTCATAAATTAGTGTGCGAACTCCCCGAATGCCCGGCGGCAAGGAGAAAGATAATTTTTGAAAATGCTGCTAACCAGACTCGAGAATGTTACAAATTGTGTAACACGTATTTTGCACGAGTCTACATTCCAAAACCACATAAATGTATAAATTTGAATTTGTCATACGGAGAGAATTTTGTTCCAAGACCTTTCACTTGCAATTAATCGGAACTTGAATGAATTATTGTGTAAACAAATATGCAGATGATACCACTTCCGTAAGAAAAAGTGTTGCAAAATTTATGCGAAAACTCTCATGGTTTCATTGCATCAGATCACAAAATGTTCGCGAGCAAGAAAGTGATCAACAATTTTCTACAATTTGTACAAGAAAAGCCTTCATAGAATATGCCGATGGCATAATAAAAAGTACGTATCCTAAAGATAATAATGTTTCATATTTTCTAATAATGAAAAGTATTCTTATGCAACTTTACGATGCATCTCCACGTTATTATTTATTATGAAATGATACTAATATGTAGGAATGAAATTGCGTTATGTTGAAAGCGTCAATAAGCGCTTATTACTCCAATACTCAATTTAAAATACGGTATTGCCATCTATTTCACTACACTTGAAGCTTATTTCTAGAAAGAAAGTTCGCGAGAGCAATGTAATTTATTTCAAGTCCTCAGTTGATTTCTTCATCCTGCGTGCTTCTGAATGTTTGCAACCAACACTACGTGATATTATGATCATTACTTCAATAAATTAGAATTGTTGAACAAACAGGAATAATACTGTTAAAATGCATGCTCCTCGTAAGGTTTACGACAATACTAATGAATCCTTTCATCTATGGTGTCGATAGATAATTATGTGAGATTGAAATAAAAAACGGTACATTTAATGATAATATGAAATAAGTTCCTCATCTTCAAAGGATATTTTATGAGTATTCAACCATATGCCTCTAAACGTTATCATCGTAAAATCAGCAGAGTGATACTTAGTGATTATGTTATAATTTAATTTAATAATATCAGATTTGCTCATTTAACACCTTAATGGGTATTAACCCACCTTTAAATTATTACCCATATTATATCAAAACATAAACTTTTCAAGTATCTTAAAGGCAATTCAAGTCATAATAAGATCGACAACAAATCTAACAGAATAAGGCGAAAATTCCAAACGTTATTTTCATTCTGTTACAGCAATTATTCAACCGTATTTAGTAATCCAGCGACATCACTTATAGCTTTTAATAAGCGTGCTATTTCCATAATCGACCAATATAACATACCAAGTGTAATCATACGCAATAACAACAACAATGAAGTACCGGAGAAAAAGCCTTGGTATTATGTACCGGGCGTGCTGACCGAGTTAGGTAAGATCAATGCAAACGTGCGTGGGGCGCCTTCGGTTTTTGTACATTTAATACTTTGTACTGGAAAGATTGAAGAGTGTGCGTCATGATCTCTTAAAAATCATTCAGCGAAGAAAAAACACTCAAGTGGAATTGTTATTGCGCATCGGAATCACAAATAAAAATTACTTCATTTTTCATTTTAGACATTTTTTCAACATTTACATCATCGGACAACACAGGAAAAGTTTTCGTTTTTGGACGCTACTAATTTTGGCTAGACGTGCAAGGCTAGGCCGCCTCCCGTTTAGGTTATGGAGATTTCAATTATAGATCCGGACACGAACCTTCTCTGAAAACCCAGCATTCAATTTTTCAGAGACCATCCAGGTAAACTATAACCGAAGTATTCTGCGACTACTTTTGAAAACATTAAGAAAAAATTGTTTTGCTGAATTAGAAATCCTCAGTTTTCAGTGGGATGGAAAGTGGAGTAGAATAATAAAAATGAATAATATTGTCATCATTGCTAATGACAAATGTGGGTTTAGTAGGAGACAGTAATAGGTAAAAAAATTGGGCGTCTCTTGACGTGAATAAGTACACACAGTGGGTGTCATGAACATAATATATTGGTTGTACACAACTCACTAGAAAGACAAAGGATATCTACGCAATTCTGTGATTTATTATCTTTTTTATCCGGCCATTGACTTTGTCTACATTCGCCATATTGACTAGCAAAAAGGGTTTGGTTTGAACCTTTGTGAAGCGAAAGAGATAAACTGCGTCGCGATCGTGTCCAGCTCCAAATTCTTATGCAAATTTATTTAACACTTACTTAATGTTGAAAAAAATATTAAATCACAATGAAGCTTTTAATGACTGTATGTAATTTATTATAAGTCAACATGTTATTAAAAAGACCAATGGCAGATCATAAATGTTGTGTTCGTTATGAAGGACCGGTAAGTAACCATAAGGTACTTAAATTTATTATGATTGGATGTAAATAGAATGCAAATTCAATTTATTGATATTTGCGATAATTACCACAAATGATCATTTGAAACTAGAAACAATTTAGCGGTCTCCAATTAATAATATCCTGCGATATGCCAATTATGACGCTCTTTAAGATACAAAATTAATAGAAGCAACCTGAAGAATTTCCGGGATGTGGATATTAAATACCATAAAAAGTACAGCTCAATAGCGCAATCAGAATTAAATCTCATTACATGGAAGTACCGTTGTAAAATAGGTGCGATAATCGTCACAAAAATGATACCTTTTGATCTTCCCAAATGGGTTCCTCCCAACACGAACTGCCGGAACTGCCTCTACGACCCGGATCCCACGAGTTCCTTCTGCAGTCCAAAGAATCCGTCGAATAGTTTTTCGAATTTCTCCTGATCGGATTCGGCACTTGCAGATAATTGCCGTTTTTCAAACAAGACATGGAACCGCTCATGTCGCTCCTGGAACCCCAAGGGCGGACGTTATGGTTGCTGCCGTCTTTGCGCAGAGAACCGGTGGACGAACCCAACGGATCCTTTCTCAGAGTGGACGAAAATTGACTAGGATGCTCCATTTCCCTCATCGGCGGGATGTTGGGCAAACCGAGAGAATCGCGACGCCTAATCGTAATCAAATCTTCAGTTTCGAACGTTACAGTCAATCCAGCGATGAAGGAATACAAAAAGTTTATTCGCGTGATGTCTTTAGTACATTTTTATGTCTTCCGTTATACATTTCAACTAGAAACCTGCATGATTGGGGCATTAATTGCACGGTACGATTTTTTAATCGCAGTTCACGGTGGTACTCTCTAATTAAAATCAACGGACTGAAATTAATATCACCTTTACATAAACAATAACGAAGAGTACTTTTATTGAAGAAAAAATCTATTGGGCGTAAAGAGGCGACACACTTCTCACACACGCGAATAGCTCACCTAAAACGTCATTCATCTTCAAACGTCTTAGGCCAGGTACTAATTAATCGACGCATCCGAGACATCCGCATAGTACGAGCCATCCTTTGAATCCTCGGCATTATCGCGAACGAGCAAGCGGAAACTTTTATTGTATTCCTTCACGACTGAGCCAACTGCGGGTGTTACCGAGATCACCTCGGTACCACCGGATTTTACCTGTAAAACGAGCCTTGGCTGTTATTCAAAGAGGGCATCGACTCCCTCCTGGGCCCTACGCCGTTCCCGAAAATCGCGTGATGGAAATTGGGTTCGCGTTTCTGCGACAGGACGTTACCCAAAGAATCCCTGCGATTCGTCAAATGCAGCACGTTGCCCAACGAGCCTCTTCGGCCGTTTTTGCCGTGGACGTCGCATTTCGTGTTCAGTTTGGTTTCGACTTCGACGTGCACGTCGGGAACCACAGGTTTGCTCGGCTCCAACTTGGCTTCGCTGAAGAGGGCCTCCAACCTCTTAATGGCCGCCGCGTGGTTGATGGCGGTACCCATTTCGACAAAAGTTCACTTCTTTTTCACGTGTAAAACTGCACTATACGGACGACGCGAGAGGAACGCCGAGTGTGTCAGCAGGTTCTCATGAACGCGGCCACCGCATTCCGACGTCGAGACTGTGCGGTCGCGATGGTACTGTCACGGTGGAGGCCGACTCGCGCGATATGAAGACAACAAACCTGTGAAAACCGTCCCACGTTAGGCGGGATCGCACCCACTCGCAGCTCCTAAACACTGCCGAATTTTCGTCGATGTTTACAAACAAGTTTTCCACGTGAAGCTCAAGGAAATCGGGACGAAAAAGGAAGATGCCCGCGAGACATTCAGAGACAAAGACTCAACCGATTTTTCGGTCTTTCTCAAATGTCATAATCCTAATTCGGTTAGGTCAAGTAGCACAAGGTACCGCCGAAGGTACAATTTCCAGACGAAATTGACTAAAATCGAGTCGTAAACTTTTACTAGAATGCGTTTAAGCCATCTGCACATCAGGTGCAATACCAGCTGATGACAATTGAGTTCAAGTCGAAAGTAATGCGCTAAAAGTGGAAGTACTTCGATTATTGGACAACATTTTCATTCCAGAGAGTTTTTTCCAAAACAGATCACCAGTCCAACAATAATGTATATGGTTAACATCATCATCTCATCACTATCATATGAAGATGATATTTAAAAATCCGAGTAAAAGTAGGTAGGGAAAACCGTTACGGTTGTTTCTATCTCGAGGAAAGAAAGTCAATTCCGCCATCAGTTGTAGAACACGAACCTATTTTAATCCACGCAATTTTTCCTCAATTATTAATCTCGAGAAAATTTACATACAAATCGGCACACACATGTGGTGGGTGTAAAAGTCTCACTCGGGTGCGGCTCGAGATTTCAATTAAAAATAAAAGACGCAATAAAAATTTAACAACTGATCAAAAAGATACATCTCGTGATACATACATTGGGGAAAAAACAATCTTTCACTTTGATCATCTGCTAGAAAGTAAAGCCGATTTCCCGAAATCTAAAGTCGGGACACATCCATCACCAGTCAAAAAAATCCGACGCGTTTCTGAAATTAATGTTATTAACTTCTCATTAGAAATGATCGGATTTCCTTCAGGTTGCGATTAAAATCCTCAATAAGATTTATAATTTTACGGTACACGCTTCGATAATTCTCAGACGTGACTGCAGAAGTCGCAAGAGATTATTAACAATAATATTTCGGTCATCATGGCACTCACAGGTAATTATTATGGGTCAATGTTATTGGAGAAAACTACACACTCCAAATTTGGTAAAATTACAATCTCATGGTAAGACTGTTCGTAACCTTGCGCATGAATGAAATATGAAGAATTTCGCAGGAAGTTCGATTTAATATTGAATGTTTGTCCTTATAAGCATATAAGCAAACACTAATCTTTATTATAGTCAACTTGGCGACATCATACCTACAGGTAGGGTCGATGATTAATAGGCAAACAATGGGAAAAATCCAATGGAAAAATGTCCTTCTATACGCGAAACAGAAGCTTTTGTGCGCAATTAAACTTTGAATCTCCATAACAAAAATGGTACCGCAGACGAGATCTGTGTAGGAAGTTAAGTTATTTAGATCACATTCAGGTACACAACTCATCTACATGCTAAAACAACGACAAGGGCGGCTTATTAACGTAATTACGGAGGCGAGTCGACAAGAAACTTCTTCACGATGTTTGTTATAAAATCTTAATTAAATATTATTATTGCGCATTATGAACGTATTTAGAAAAATGAAGGATTTCTGTTTCAATCTACATATTTACGAGTTTTCTAGTTGTAAACACTGCACCATCGAGAACTAACAGTAAACAGCAGTCTACCTCCACTAATTGAAGATAAGTGCGTATGCCGAAGACCGAAGAATAGAGCCATAAATATCATTTGCGGATAAATTGTCTTCGCTCTAACAAGAATCGAATTAACGTTACACATCAAGCGAGCGGTATTGTCGGAATCGATAGCGAACGATTTATCGGATACATAAATTCATGAGACGAAGATTGAAAAGTCGAAATGGCTTACCTTAACTGCATCGTAAAGACCTTCCTGTAATCCCCGCAAATCCCGCTCGTCAGATTTCTGAGGCACCCTGGAAAATAAAATCATAAGTGTCGATAATATAAACGAGGGGAGAATTGAAAGATTTCGCCAGATGAATTAATTCGGAAATTACCTGTAGGCATCACCGTTTCCATTAAAGTTGAGTCTCGGGGATGGAGTGTTCCGATTAGGTCCAGATGTTCCATTTACCGGTTTATTCGTACTCTGTTTCCTGTAATGGAAGAAAACACGTATTTCAGATATCTAAAACCACAGGCAATACTTCGAAATTACGCATCATTGCACTGAAATTATTCAAATTATGGCCATCATGCACATGCCAATGAGAATTTAATCTAAAATCGCATCAAAACTTTCGAGAATTCCTATAAAAATCTCACCCTAGTTGATTGTTACTGTGTCCGTGTAAACAGCAATTGGATTTATCGATATAACGAACAATTTTCTTTCTGCCGTGTTCGTTATATTTAGCCAAAATAGGCGGATGCAAATAATTATTGTAGTACATGTCGAGTTGACGCTGAACACTTGCTCTTTAAAACGAACAGAAAAAAGTCACAAGTGCACTGATGTGGATGATTCGAATAGAAAACTTCACATTTTCAGCGTTTAGTCACGCCTGAGGCAAGACAAAAGGTTCAAATGATCCCAATTTTCACACTAATAATACACAATTACCACCACGGGAGTTCCGAACACCACAAATTGAACGTTATTACCTTGTAATTACAACTTATCCCAGTTTGGTCAGGTTAGGTACATCGATTTCCAAAAATTAGAACTAGTTAGCCAGTTGGTGTATGGAATAAACGAAAATTTCACTTTCTTATTTAGTGAGAAATATTGCAGACCTCTGAACCAGATGCCGTTTTTTACCAACTACGTCACTCTAAACAAAAAACTTGTGACTCTAAAGAGCAAACAAAATATTCTTTTAAACCGGGTAAGTTTGGTAACTTCAATGTAAATTATCTGTTCAAAATATTTTTGGACGTGATCCACAAACTAAAACAATTACGCAATTTATAAAATGTTAATATCATTGACACTAAATTTAAACCACAGATAACACAATCACGTGCGTAGAATATTTAACCGCCGAAATGCGTTTTTGATTTATCGATATCAAACTTCAAAAGACTTGAATATTTTTGTTATAAAATCGCGCAGCACGAACTACACTCATTTTTGCGAACAAGATGCTCGATGTCTGTACGCTAATTTAACAATGAAAAAATAGTACGAAGATACTAGCTTAATAATAATTATATCGTCGGTGCACAACAAAATGTACACACACCCACGAATCTAAGTACAAACTAAGTAGCATGCATGATGGATTCCGCGCCTCATCATTAGATAAGAAAATATCCGCATGTTAATCAATATGCAAACAAATTATAATAATAGACTGCGGCATTTTACCGACAAGGCGTTCAATACAAGAAGGAAAAAACGTGTTCTTCCACCGATCCAATTAAATACATTTATTATCGTTGAATTACAAATAAGAGATTTGTAATTCAACACCTCAAACTTTAAACATTACAACAAAGTGACAAGAAGTTTGAATATACATAGAAGAAAAAACGGTTACGCTTCTCATTAACATCTCAGTTTTATGTTTTTTGAAGGTGAATTTAAAGGCCAAGACGAATTATCATTGTTAACTGATTCTTAACGGATTTTCGCGACTGGTTTTATAATTTATCACACTTTCGACATAAACTATGTGACGCATCTCCGACGTTATTACATAAAGATGCCTCAAAAATACTGATGACTTATAAAATTTTAACATTTGTGGAATTTTCAACCAACAGACTGCTTGTGATCTCAGTTGAGCAAATTTACGTCAACACACTGAACAAGTGTCTGCGATGAGATAATTCAAAAATAAATACCAATTTGCATTCGGTTTTGCACCAATGCATTCGGAATGAAAATATCGGAATCCTGACCAAGACGAGTCATGTTTATCTCACGAATAGTAGGCCACACCCGGAGGCAGGAAGTTACATTCAAAACGATGTCTTGTAATACAAAAGTCACCTTGATAGCGATCTTTTCCTCCACGCGTAGCTCTGAAATATATGCAAAATTAACGAACTTGATTTGCATATTATACAAAATGCCTTGATTTAGAAACGCGATGTTCTAGGAAAATGAACAATGGATTGTTTAATTGATTATAAAATTCCACTCGGCTAATTTGCCATTCAAGGTTGCTTATCGCCCATCGAGTATATCGACGGAACGCATCAAAGTCGATCGCGAAAATTTTACATTCATCTGTCCGGATTAGAATTGCAAATTCAGTCAGATAAAAGGATCATCCCATCCGATTATAATAAGTACCTACAATGAACCCGTATATGATCATTGATTTGACTGTTTAAATTGGTGATGTTTATTTCAAGTTTTTTGCATATTTGGTCATTGAAGATTCACAATAAACTTGAATCGCGCAAAAATATGAGACATTACTTATAACTCTCCACACAAGGTAACAGCAGTGGGCACTGTCATGACTCACATGTATCCTCAAATAAGCAAAATCATTAGAACTTTCACCGTAAAGTCAGCGATTTGAACTTTTTCTGGTGATCCATGACTAATACAAGAATTCATCAAGCGATTTTCATGTCGCAGAATAAAACATGCATTTATCGAATTTAGGATATGAAGCACGTAAATGAAAACAAAAAGTATTTACCCTTCGTCGACGAATTTGGCATTGTCCTGATTCATCTGCCGCAACAAGTCTTCTCTTTCCCGTTCTTTCAGCGCCAAAGTCTCCTGAAATTTTTGCTTCTGTTTCTGAAACTCCCTAAACAAATCCCCGGTGAAACTCTTTTCCAAAGTACTATTAGCCTCAACGGGTAGTTGCTGCGTCAAAACGATATTCTCCGGAGGAATAACAGGCCTATCGTTGAGCGAATCCCTGCGAGAAGATCGCGCAGTACCGATAGAAGCGGGCGATTCCCTCCCCCGATGCTCGGGAGTCGAAGCATTCGACACTTTCCTTTCGGGACTTTTCGACTTTCCCCCCGACTGACTCATCTGCATCACCACCACCCCTTTCGGAGTACTAGTCGTCTGCTCCTGAATCGAGGGCAGCTGCTGAAATTCCGCATAGCTGTTACTCAAAAAGACCTCTCCTTCGTTCTCGAACAGCCGGTCGACCGACGCGTTCATCGACTTGTTGTTCTTCATCCCGGTCAGGTGAAAACTGGCGAACGAGCTGCGCGACATCTGCCCGTTCGAGCCCAAATCGCCGGTACTCATCGTCATCGCGTGCCGCTGCTGGTTACCGTTCGAAGCCGCACCGGCCGCCAGTCCGCTAGGCAACCCGTCCAGCACCGGCATCAGACTCCTCGACATTATGCCGGCGGCCGAGCGGGGCCGAGTGAACGGCATCGCCGAATGCGGGAACGTCTTCGGCTTGATCGGCGTCACCAACATGTGCTCCGTCCACGAGGTCTCCAACGACGGCCTATCGAGCCGCTCCACGTCCACGTTCAGAGTGCGCTGCTCGAACGGCACCGAAAAAGTCTCGGGCGGTACGCTCTGCAACCACGAAAGCAGACTCAGGTCGGAATCGCTGAAACCGACGCTGCCGTCGAGCAGACGCGAAAAGTTCATCTCTTGCGTTTGAGATTCCGCACTACCCGTCGCCTTGGCCTGGCAGAAATTCACACAGGATTCGTACAAGATCCCTTTAATAACCAACTGAATCAAGCGGTCGTTTTTCGCCGCACTATTCGCGTTCGCGTCTGTCGATTTCCGGTCGCCCGGAAGAAATTCCGCGACCAAAGGGTAAACCTCGCGGAAACATTGCACCCGGGCGTTACTAGGGTTCCAGTCTTTGTACTGGAGATGATCCGTCAATCTAGGCAGGGTCAATAGTAGGCAAAGATTCGAGTACTCCTCTTTCGTAGGCGCGAATTTCTCCAAATCGTTGAGTACTTTAACGACTTCTTCCACGGCGTTGTCGACGCTGCTTCCTTGGATATTCGCTTCGGATTTGATGCACAACAGCTCGACGTACTTGTGCTTGAGGATGGCGTAGCTGAATTTGCGTATGTTGAAGGCCTGGATCGCTTCGAGCGGCTGGATGAACTCGAGGACGTCGTCCCATTGGCCGTCGAGGATCAGCTGGCGCAGGAACAGGACGTCGTCCGAGTAGTTGCCGTTGATGACGCCCGTTTCTCGTTCGAGGCTCAGTTGGGATATGTGCAGTTCGCGGTTGTGCAGGAACTCGAGGGCCAGCCGGACGACGTCCTCTTCGCGGAGGGTGAGACGCGCCGACGGCATGACGTACCGAATTTGCAATCTGGAACGGAAAAGGAAAAAACCGGACGGATTAGCGACGAAACGAAATAAGAGTGCCGACGAGGACGCTTGACCGCTCTTGCGAGGATTACGGACGGCAAATCTAATTGATCTCGAAGAGGTGCATTCGGAATTATCGCCACCTGCACAGTCTGAGTCGAAGAACATAATAATGAGCAGAAATAAATGAAGAAACATGACACGTCTATAAAAGTTTGTTGCCTATTATTAGAGTTTCCTGGCATCCAGACAAGCGGAAGACGCAGTTTATAAACAATACCTCCAATTAACTCCTGTAGTCGAAGAATGCCTCGAGCTTCTGGTTAGGTTATACTCGTAGATATTAACAAACAATGGCCATTCCTGGTCGAGTGTGAATATTGAAAGGGACATCTTTACAACATGCGTAGCCGATTCGTAATTTCTAATGAATACGATTTTTAAAAGGATTCAAAATTATGTAAAACAGATGCTAACGTAGCGGTGCAAGCACTTGAAAATTAACGAGATAACAGCGATTAGTTTTTAAATCCATATCGTACGCATATGGAGCGTGAAATTACACTAAATATTTACACAAACATTTCAAAGGTTTTCACAACTAAGTAATATAAAAATCTGAAGCAACTAAATGAAAATTGATGAGATTGAAAACGTAGAAAGTCACATACCGAACAAATCTCTTAGAAATCGATTTAATCACGGTAGTGAATATAGGTGAAGTGTATAATTGTCTCGGAGAACTCCAGAGATCAAACAGGAGATTATGACTGAAACGACAGGGCAAAATAGACACAAGAGACTTCGACTCGAATCTGATTTCGAGCGGATATCTATAAATAATCCCCTTTTAAATCACATCCCTCGAAGAATTTTCTAATTGGGAATATTTTTGAGGACTTACAGTTGCTGCATTTCCGTTAATTTATCCGGTGATTTGACGCCGTACTTATTGATGTAGAAAATTTCACACAACATGACTGCGAGTACCACGGCGATCACTATTAAAACAAACTTATTAATACTGAATTCATCGATAATAACAGTAACGAAATGGACCGGAAGTAGAGGTACGCCCTGAGCATATCCACTGAATCGAGTTCGGAATATAAATAGAGACTGTACAGGCCAAGAATAATGCAGCTAATAAAATCAACAAACAGGGAGGAACCACCATCATTGTGAACACCATAATCCACTTTCTTCACAATCGCTCCAAAATTCATCCATAAATTTCATAATATTTTTAATAAATAAATATGAACTTGCGAAATATTTAACTAGGTATTACCCAAAAGCTACATTCCCTCGCAAAATAACCGCATTGTCTTGTTTTTCTTTCCAGTCTACTATAATATATGTAGTTGAACATACTACAAGAGGAAGTGCGAGTATGAAAGACTAGTGAATAACTTATGAACCGAGTATGCAAACATTTCAAAAGAGAAGTAGAACTGTGTTGACATGAAACTAATGGATTTTCTGAAATGAAACGATCCCTCGTGAAACTTAGAATTCATGAGTTTTTTCAAATCATTGTACGAGTGACCAAGCCACTGTAAACCATGTCGAGATCATCCAAGTTTAGTAAAAACTAATTTATGTTTAAATTTCGTGACCGTCTCGAAACCAAGAAGAATTCGAATTGAGAGAACTAATCACCGTGAGCGAAATAATTCCCTATGGTGGCCAGGAATACTAAATAATTCACAAGAAGAAGCCGACATTTCCCAAGAAAAGTCACGAGAGTGACAAATGGTAGAATTTAAGTGATGTATTGGATTAAGAAGACGGAAAGAGTGGATCGATAAAAGGTAAAGACCAAATTCGGTCGCAAAGTATGACAAGAATGTTTAAATTTCCTAAACGGGTGCATGATTAATGAGGATTACGCCTCGGCGATGATACGAAACTTATGTAACTCGTAAAAATGTAACGTTACCGAAGATGGTTATCCTGAAATATGCTAAAATCACATAAAAATCACTCTTTTAACGCGTACACCACCGCCATCACGAAAACTTTAGCTTATGCTTGACCGTAACATGTATTAGCAGCTGATTAGAAACTTCACCAGATAATAAAAATGAAAACCATCTGCCACTCTCTATAACCAACAAGATGCTCAAGAAGAATTTCACAGGTTCTTTCGATGGAGAGTATTTTCGAATAAAACCACTTCAGAAACCTTTCCATAAGCGACTTTTCTTTCTGCGCCTACAGATTATCCTTATTCGTTGCAATTTCACTTGCTAATTATGCGGCAGCATACGCAAAACCAGACTATAGGACTTCGATAAACCTTGTTAACACCAACGTCTTTAATACACTAACTGGAGTAACACTAATGTCAAGAAAATTAAATTCAATGAAATTTTATATTTTTTAACGTAAATTTCCGCGATGTACTCTTTTTCGTGACAGATTTGTGCCTGATTTATCTTGGTCCCCTAACAGTTATTTCGTTTTAATCTTACATTAATCAATTTGGGATACTTATATGGAGAAATATTTGAAAAGAAGTGACCACAACTAACGTTATTTCTTCATTAATTTCCCGTGAAAAAATTCGTAAACTTCAACTGGAACATGATTACGCTGAATTAATAACGCATTATGACAGTAAAGACTAATTAAAAATGCTTAGGTAAATTCTTCTAAATATTAGACTGGAAAATATTAGATACAGTTGACAGCATTTGAACTTGAAACTGAAAACTTCCTGATTTGAAGAAGCGTGGCCTAGATCATAATTCTTACGCCTGTCGAGTTGAATTTTTAATTTGCATACGTCGATTTTTATACCTACAACAAATTTTTGATGGAAAACCTAACGGAACATATGAAGGAAAAATACGGAAAAATATGATCTGTGTTACTAATTTTGTGTCCTTCTTAAATTTACAGTTTTTCAAAAATAAAAACGCATTTAACGGATTTCAAATAAAGTGCAAACACTGATGCACATTCTCCGTTCCGATATGAAGAAAACAAAGCTCATGAAACGTTGGGAATTTGAAAAATCTCATTGTTTACAAACGGAAAACCGAGCATTCGGATACATAACTGGATACATTAGAAACGGTCAATAACAACAATAAACATTTTTTCTCAATACACATCTGTTCAATTCAAGATCAGGCGGTATAAGAAGCGCTAGACGTGCTTATTATTGCAGTTTCTTGACCTTACGTGTTCGCTCACTTGCACTAAATATTCCTCGGTGAGTAAATAACGCCAGATAAGATTCACTTCTCTCGAGTCGAACATATGTGGAACAAGTGCCTTATGCCACCTAATTCGAAATGACAAGTGCATCTGAATAAATGCATCTCTCGAGTCTTGCTCGACGGATTCAAAAATTCTCAAAGACGAAATCTGAACACCAGCGAACCAGATGCCCGACAAAACTGCTTCCTTTTAAATCCCAATTAATAATTTATAACGGCTTTCTATGTGGAAAAGTGGCTCAAAAAACGCGTCTTTGAGTGAAAATCAATCACTGCTTTCGATTTTAACTGTTAAATGCCGGGAAGACAATTGGACAATTGGACTAACCTCCCTCTGAGACTCTCCTTGTTGTAGGTGATGGGTATGCAGATTTCAGTCCGAGTCACCACTACCATGCTTCACCGCCATTTCGCCCCTTTAAGCACCCTCGCACCCATGCGATACGAATAGCGCACGATTCGCGCAAAACTGTCGTTTCATCCGAAAGCATCCGTACAGAACGAGCCGCTCGCTTACAACAACCGTTGCGAATAAAAGAGTAAGGTAATCGACGAAGCAGATTGCCGCAATCGACGCAGAGAGTATGTACCGTAACTGTATATAACTTCACAGAAGAGGAACTGCATAACCCGCGAGAGCAGACGATTCCGAGAATCTAATCTTTTCTCGTATACCGATCATTTTCTGCACGAAATGTACGTGAGAGTGGTATACGGGCACTTTAATTTAATGCAAAGCGATAATTCGTCCGTGCGATTTCTTCGATCCGGTAAGACAACACAACCGGTATATGAGTAAGAACTTATTTATGGCACTTGGATGGCGTAGGCTGGTTGGTCTTCGGATACGGAAACCGCAGAAGTGAATAAACCCGACAGCGAAACCAAGAGGGTTGTTTACAACCCCACACGCGCAGACGTATCACAAACGGCCATCACGATTATGCACGCAATAATATGGTATTTTCACCCCCAACTTGACCCCAAATTTAGAAAATTTACACGGAAATTTCGAGTCGCATATTCGCAATTCCACAAACCACGACAGATGAAAATGATAGACCAGGAAAATAGACGCATCCGTTCATTTTATTGCCCATTTACTGTCAGGATGAGCTTATTTGAGGTCAAAGGAAAACACTCGGACTTGCTGGAGTTGAAGTAGACAGCGTAATTGGGCAAGACATAACCCTGCTGTCGGTGCCTACCTCGAATAGCATGTGGAACGTTCGTACAATTAGTCTTTTTAATTCATGTTATCGCAATAATTAATAACAATGTAACATTAATGGTCGCATTAACTGACACTAACCAAGGAGAAAGGATTGCGGTAAAATTGAGCAGAAAATTAGGAGGTTACAACTGTGTCACCAGAGTGTAAAAAAAACCTGGTCAACATTTATTTGGTGACCGAAATTTATAAATAAACACTGAACTTGATGAGTTCATCAACCATAAACAAAATCCATTCAAACAAGAGCCTTCCTATCGGATCAACTGCACCTTTCTAAAAGCAGTACCTACGTATGTACTTCACCTAAATTACAGTGTTTGTATTGGACCATATCCAAATCCATGGAATTAAGTAAGGGGTTGTTCTATAAACACAAAATATATTTATCGATCTACGGTCAGGTCATTGGCCACTAAATGATGTCTCAATTTCTGGAGTAGAAGATTAAGCAGACGGTGAAGACTAGATGCAATTAAGACTTTTTGTGAAAGAATCCCCAAGCACTTAAATAAATTAATGGGTTTATGTAATTAACGCCCAATAAAGTTGTAAACAGAAGAAGATACTGTTTTAGATGTATGTTATAGCACGTGTACCTACAATAGCTAAAATAGCCAACAGCTCCAATAGGTGTACTGTTAAGACGAAATATTTAAAATACCATTTACTAGAATGACATGAAAGCCCCATCACAGAGTAAAACATAATGTTTCATTTTATACAAGAGGTTTGCGCTCCGGTTTGCGTAATTACTCTGTCTTGCTATGACTCATTGAAACCTATTAGTTAATTATTTACTCTTTCAGAGTTTATTGGGTGGTAAATTGCGGGATGTGTCTAGCAGTTCCCCAAGGTAGGCCGTTATCAAATTAATTGTTTTACAATAGAATCAGAAGATGACCCAAGAAAAAAGTGCTCATATTATTGTAATCGTCATGCTATTTATAACCCCAGAACCACATTATCATCATTTAATGAAGCACAACCATTATGGGTTGTGCTCTTTTGCCATTTCTATATGTGGCTGTCTGTTCATTGATTAAACTGTGTAGGTGTTAGGTAGGTATGGCTCACTCAATTATTTTTCTCAAGATAATAAAGTCCAAGGAAATTTTCTAGGAATCTGATATGAATTTTCTGTAGTCGAGCTGTTGGTAAACAAGTGATCCATAAATAAAGCGAAGAGGAAGTGAAGTCCATAAATACATCAAGGTATTCCCAAGAAAAACCGTCTTTACATGTCACATGTGTGGATTATTCACCGTAAATTGTAGACTCTAAAACTGAATCACCACTTGTGCCGTATGATCATTATATTGTCATGCTCCAACTTTATGAAACGGTCTAGTTTAAAGCGCCAGTTGTGGCAAATTTCTGGAATTACCTACGCGATTTGGCCACAATCCATGATATCACTCGATTGATCACCATAAAGGCAGGTGATTTTTATCGGCCATGTGATTCGGAAATTTGTAGGAAATTAAGAAAATTGATAAGGGTACTCACCAGGCAATTTGCAGCATCAATTAATTCCAAAAATACAACAGGAATATCTCAGAACCTCATTGTAAACACACCAGCTCCATAACCGTTTTTGATTTGGAAGTTTCGTTTCGTTTCACGACTTTCCTCCTTGCCTTTTGACAGCTGCAGTTTTCGATTGACATTTCTTTTTGTAGATAGCTCTGCTGTCGACTTATGAAATTAGACTTTCATAATAGAAAGAATTTCAATAACGCCCCTTGCATTTCAAACTGACTCAGTTATCTCTTGTTTACATTCTTATCGGCACAATTTGTTTGTGATATTTTTTTTGAGAAAAGTTTGGTTATAAGAAACGTCACTAACGTCAGATTCTGATGTTGGTAGCTTTGGAAAAATCGATAAAGGACAAAAGCTAAGCGGGAAATTTGAAAAAAATGTATCTTACCTCTATAGAAATGTAGGCAACCAAATATACAATTTACATTTGAGAGAAACGTGGGGGAAACCCATAATTTGTATGCGTGGAACTTCCTCGGGAACTTCTGACAATATTTTAATAAGAATAAGACTCAATGTTTACCAATAATAACAGTAAGTTTATTGATATTAAAAGGACAAAACCAATTATTTCGGATAAACTTAATGTGAATCAATTTTAATTCATTATTCAATTGATATGTTACTCCACAATTATTATTATTCGCTGAAATTTAAATACACAACAACTAAATCACAAAGTATTATTGCAAACAGTACCTATAATATCTTAACATTTTTGTGCCGCTTATATTTATTTGGAATGTCGATCAATATATTTTTATAGTGTGACTCGCAGCTTGAAGAGAAAAAGCAGGAGAACGTCTAATGCAATGATGTAAAAAAGCAAAATTAGCATTGAAAAAACTACTTTGAAGCTCTTTTATTATTGGCACATTAAAAAAAAATATGGAGATAAAAAGGTGAGGGTGTTATGAAGGTATCATATAAAATGGAATAGTACTAAATGAAATAAGTCTTCAATTCTTATTTTCAAATTTGTACAATATTCATTGAAATTGAAATTAAAAATTGATTTACTCATTTAATTCAAAACAACGTTTTTCGATGATATAATTTCTAGGTATACTCATTAGGTCCTTCCTTGCGCAATTAGAATCTTTGAATGAATGTCGATGAAATAATACAGACAATCGAGTACTTTTGAGTATTAGAGACTGGTAACTAGAAAAGTACATTTCAATATTACCTATTCAGTATAGACATCACCTTGTAAAGCACACAGGAGCGCGCATATCTATTCGCAATTTAATATACTGCGGGATTTTTAGAATACATTTCGTGTGTTACAATAAGCTCCTCATTGTGACGTCGTTTATAGTCATGAAAATATTTTTACATAATAATAGGCGCCTCAATTGACTAGTAAATATAATATTATAGTATAATAACACTGATTACTTACTTTTAGTATCTATACATTGTCTTGAATTATTGTGCCTTGTGAATGTTTATAACAAATACGAGTTTATAATAATAAGCGTCAGTTTATATTAACAGATTTCGTTTGTAATTTCTCCTATATAAAACATTTTATTTCGTTATTATTTATTAGACCTCTCTCTTTTATTTATAATAAGATTCATAAGTACAGACAAAATCCGCATCATCATCTCAAATTTTATCACATTTTCTGTCTCGGATTCAGGCTTTTGGTCTAATCTGTTAATAGAAACGAATTCGAATTAAGCATATATAAATTATCTATACAATTAATAATGAGAGTAGAGAGAGTAGAGGTGTATACTTTTCTTGTGAAAATAATAAAAATCATAATACGTATCACCCTGTGTTCTATGTACATAAAGTTGATCCCTCTATAAATCTAACCAGTCTTCCTAAACTACGTAGGAGCGTATCCCAGATTCTTCCTCTGCAGGAAGAGGTGAATCTCCTTGAACGACGGCCTGTGATCATCCTTGTGCTTCCAACATTCCAGCATCAGTTCGTAGATGTCTTTGCTGGCGTTGGGTCGAGGTAGATACAAGTACTGCCCGTCGTCGCAGTGCATCCGCGCCAGGTTCTCCATCACCTCCGGATCCGACAGGGAGTCGAAGGGCCTCCGGCGGCACAACGTCAAAATCTCCCACAAAGTGACGGCGAAGGCCCACACGTCACTCTTCGTCGTGTACCTCCCCTGGTACACCGACTCCCAGGCCATCCATCTTATGGGCAGCGGCGTGTTCCCGTCCACCTTGTAATAGTCGTTGACGTAGAGTTCGTTGTAGGTGCCGAAATCGCAGATCTTCATCCTGTAACCTTTGCCGATCAGGCAGTTGCGCGTGGACAAATCGCGGTGAACGAAATTTAAGGACTCCAGATAGCGCATCCCGGAGGCGATTTGAGCGCCCATGTACAAAAGGCAATTCAGGGAAAGCGACTTCACGCCGTAGGCCACACTACCCCCGCTGTCGGCAGACACGTGAGTCTTTAGAAACTGACACAAGTCGCCGTGGTCCAGATACTCCATCACCACGCAATTCGGCTCTTCCTGGCTGCATATGCCCAAGACCCGGGCGATATGCTCGTCCTCTAAAGCGGCTAAGATTCGTACATCACGGTAGAAGTCTTTCCTGAAAATCAAACCATCAATAAGGAGACCTAACTATCTAGAGATTATGATTGATTACTTTTCTTTTTCGGTGGTGTTTTCGCCTAGGAACTTTATGGCGACCAGTCTAGTCCCCAGGGTCATCGTGGAAGAGTACTCGGCGATTCCGTCCGCCTCTGCGATGTAAACCTGTAATTTTCGCGCATTTTCACCGACTATCGGAAGACGTTAAGGGGTATTTCCTTACCGTTCCGAAGGCACCCTCCGACAATTTAGACAGCATCCGCAGTCTGTGCCGGGGAAATTCGATGAGCTGGGTATCTTCCAGACGCTTCCGGAGCGCCGCCAAGGCTTCTTGCTGGGTCGGTGATTGCGGAATCTGTCAATAATCCGGATCAAGGTGCATCTAATTTCGTCAAGATCGATCGAATTTACCTTTCTGCCCTCGGAATGGCTGTTCCTGGAGCTTATTCGTGCCCCTTTCAACGAATTAACGCTACTAATCCTACTTCTAGACATGGGTAAAGTATTTTCGGAACCGAGCAGAGGCAGAGTACCGGGCTCGGGGACCGCATAGTCGTACGCATCTGAAAACGCCGAATTTCATCGTAAACAATATAGTAGAACTAGAGGTTTGTAGGATTGTTCGTGCACCTCAAAAGTGGACCGGTTTGCAACTTGTCATTAATGAGTGGTTCGGATTTTTTAGTGTGTTCAATTTTCGTTTGAACAATTTCTGAATTTTTAATAATATAAAACAAACTGTCCATTTCCAACTATTACTAATCCACGTTGACGGTTTGTAAACAGAAACTAATCCGAAGGTTCCTACATGTAAGACACCGAAATATCAGTCAGAAACTGGTTAGAAAACTGGTGCCAAGCTTGTGCGTTTGCGTCGTACTTTGTGGACCGGACCACAACTGTTGCCCGAACAAACCTATGCAATTATTGATTGAACTACCCATTTGTTGCATCGTACATTTCTTAATACTGTTGGGCATAACGTCGGTCATCTCCATGACGATCGGGCTGTAGCTGTAGTACGGCGCGTACTTCATCGCCTGATATGGTTCCTGATATTCGTTGCCTTCAGCCGCGTGCTCCGGATGAGGCAAGGGCAGGGTCGACCTCAGGCTGGACTTGAGGGTGCCATGGCTGCGCCGATAATCGTCGATTTCGGTCACCCCGTAAGCCTCGATGGAACTGCCCTTCTCGCTGAACCCCAGCACCGATTCCGGCTGGAGATGCGGAAGCGTATCGGCCGGAAAGCCGATGTTGGACGAGTTCGGACTCCGGAAGAACTTCCGGTTGCGGAAGCGCCGGATGATGAAGCAAATCACCCCGCTCAAGAAGACGATCACCGAGACCAGTCCGAAGACTATGATGGTGAGGTAGACCGGGTCGTTGATCTTGTCTGGGACCGGGATCTCGATCTTGCGCTCGTGATGGCCGTCCTGCACCGAGGAGGCGGTGGTCGGTTCCGGTTCCGGCGTGAAGTTGCCGTGCGCCACCACCGAGTCGAAGGTTATTTCACTGACGAGCAGCCACTTGGCGGCGAAGTGCAGCTGCAACTTCACGAAACGGCCGACGCGATGGTGGAGCTTGATGGAGATGTTGCGGGCGTTCTCGAAGATGCGGTCCTCCATGTACTCGTAGGTGATCGGCTCGCCTTTGAACCGTTTGCCGCCGACGCTGAACAGCACCTTGACCAGCGAGAAGACCTGCACGTCCTTGGTGAACTGGTTGCTGGAGAAGATGTGCACCGAGGAGAATTCGCGCACCTTGTCGAACTCGAAGCGGATCTCGATGGGTTTATTGAGGCGGGTGTCGTTCTTCCAGCCGACCCAGTTCTGGTCCTCGTTGTAGAAGTCGGCTTTGAAGTCGTCGTGGCCGAACTTGCCGTCGATTAATTGGCCGAGGCCGTGCTTGAGCTCGGCGCCGTCCCAGTGGCCGTCGTAGCCGAAGTCGTAGAACTCCCAGTTGGAGCCGCGCTTGTCACCTTGGGGCATCGAGTAGCTCACGATGCCGTCCGTCCACCGGCAGCCGTACAGCTCGACCCGCATGCAGACGGTTCGCTTGTGGTAGCTGTAGGGGTAGAAGCGGATCTTGCTCGCCCATATCGGCGGGTCCAGGTCCTTTTTCGACTCCAAATAAGTATTAATGTTGGCCGTTAGCACCTATAAAAGAAAATAAACGACGACTTCAGCACGCTTTCGAGAAATGGTGAAAGATGGTGCAGGCGCCGGGACAACACATCATACGCTTTACTTGTCTATGGCTTTACTAATTAGCAAACAAGTCGAGTATGGTTTGAAAGTTTATGATTTATTTTTGTTTGGGCAAATTAAACACGGAAAACAAAATGACTGACACCAGTGTATACACGGTGATTTTATAATGGAGTCCAGGAAATATAGTCTAAAAATCTACATTATCAGCTTTTTTCTTTTTGTTATTCCTGAAAAAAGAAAATCAGAAATTTTGAGGATATGGTTGATATGCTGGTAAGTATGTAACTACATGGATAAATGTGCTGTTGGATGGTTTCTTATACATTTGTGCCTGGTGGTCTTCTGTTTGGGTATTTTTCCACGTATACCTTACAACATCACCACTCGATGTGAATTATTGAAACATTCCCCCAAAACCAATAGCATATGTTTGTGTATTCGGAATTGGAATACAAGCGAATTTTCAGATTGAAATAATGAAATGTTACTATCGGAACTCGGATAGATGGAAAAAATGCCACCCGCAATATCATTCAAGTTGTTTTCAGGACCTTGATGGAAACATTTGGATTTCCAAATGTGAAAAATAGGTACACCAAAAAAAGAATGATTCGACCACTTTTTACCACCTATAATAATTGAGGACGCATAAATGATGCAAAATTTTTAATCAAGAAGTTGAGTTTTGAAATTTACCTCTTCATATCTCGGTGGGTTTTTGATTATTTTCCCTAGGTTCCCTAGAGCGTACCGAAGAGCTAATCCGGCATTAAAAAACCACGGTGTATTGGTAAATTTGCAGTTAATATTTAGAAATGCGGCAACATAATTAATGAAATGGCTTATAAGGCGAATGCGCGTTTTCGAATAGATTATTACGAAGAGGAACGGGAGCGGCGCATTCAAATGACCGCCATTAATCAAGCAAGAAAGTCCATCCTAAATTAAAAATGCTAATTCAGCGTTGCGTATTACGGAATTTCCTCGTGTGATAAATAATTCGAGACCGTCGCGCGGCGTGAAACTGGAAATTTACTAACGGCGGCATTTTTCACGGGGTTTATTGTTGCGAAATCCGTCTCTTATGGCGGTGGGCGATAATGGGCGATAGGGGAAAGTGTCGGAAAAGCTGTACGGCAGTCGGAACTTTTCGTATTGCGTTGTGCGCGCGGCCGACGGTCTACAGGCAAGGCCTTTTGTTATCAACCCCATGCATTCGTTATAATCTAACTTATACGTTCTAATTTTCAGCAGTCACGCGAATGACCGCCCCCGTTCCGTCGCCCCATTTCCAGGTCCCAGTATTCGTGTTTCGCCGTTTCACCGTTCATTTTCCACCTACCACCTCGAGGCGGAAAAGCGGGGTCACGCACCTCTCGGAAAAAATACGAGAAATATTGAAATAAATGCATTGTGCCATTATTCCGGGCACGCTTAGGGCCTATACATGTACCGGAGCTTTTGTTTAATTGTTCTGCCTCCTGTTTTTTCCGTTCTTCTTTGTGTTCTTGTTATAACATTAAGTGAACGTGTCGAGGATTTAAAGAGATTTCCGTCTGAATTAAAAATTAATCCGCAGGCACTAGAAACTGACATTGGTCACACATTTATATCTCTTTGTTCGAGTACGAGTACCTACTTTGTGTAGTTAATTTGCCAACCGCAAATGGAAATTTGCCTTCATATTGCTAATGCAGTTGTGTGTTGCTCATTAAAGTTACAATCTGCGGAGATTGGAAAGTTCAACAAACTGCGTATTATAGAGGTCCTTATTTTGAATTCATGCAACTTTTATAACGCATGATATTCCAACCCCGGCACGTGTACTAATATGGATTTAGGAGCGCCACCGTTATTCTAGGTATTTTATAAGCGGCATCGGAACCCTCCGGATCCCCCGGATTAGGCACAAAATAACAAAATACATTTCTGCAGCAGACCCGACCCGAAATTTCCGCACCAAGAAATAATTAACTCGGTTTCCACGCGAACCACCACGGAACATAAAATATGCGCAAAAAGTGCGCCATTTGACATTTAGAGACCGTATAATCTACAACATATCCAAACCATTTTTTCCTATTCGGGTTTCAATTTCGGAAAATCAACACAAGAGAGTGTACATGTAATTAACGAGGTGTCACTTACTATAATTATATGTACATAACATACACAAGAAGCGAGCTTAATGGTATGCTAAGACTCTGTTTTAATTATGCATTCCTGCAGCAACATTACCAAATGAGTTCAAAGCTAGAGCGACACTTGTGCCAACAACGACAAACTTTCTGCCGGACATAAGAATGCTCCTAATCCGTCATCTAGATGCCACCCGAAATGAGGACCGTATGCAAATTAGATATTCGTTTATGGCGATGCAAAAACGGGGAACCGCGAAAACGTAAATAAAGTCGATTCGAATGTCGACCATTAATTAGCTTTATTAATTCGAAAAACTGAATTAACGACAGCCATAAAAAGCGGTAGGTCGACACCTGTACGCACGATTGGAATCATCGAACACCAGTGAATCAGTCCACTGAATAATCCATCAAAGTCATTAGATCGATCCAGAAATACCCGGCGCATTAAAAATACGGGAGCTTTACCCGTTTATCCGCGGATACATCTAAATGGTATTCGTTAGGCGACATTCTGTTTATCGATAGGGGTAATAATCATTTCCATGCGCAGATCGCACATTTTTCGATCGAGATGGAACGGCACCTCGTATGAATATAGCAATTTTTTCGTTTTGAGTTACCCAATTCCTGCGGCTCTCGTATACCATACACTATCGTTATGTGAGTTAGTTTCCTGCTAATTGGACGAGCGGAACGTGCCCGCCATTCCCGGTGTTCCGAAACGTGTGCTCCCCGACCGAATTGAACATAAAAAATAACGACGCTCTCGGTATCGCAATTATATTTTAGTGGGTTTTCGTGCGGACGGTGAACTTTTACCTCATCTATTTAGGATATCTATCCCCACTTCGGAGCCACCTAGAAGCACCTGGCGTGATGCTGGAAATCTCATCAAAAGCCATACTCATTATGGCCACACGGGAATTTAAGATTTCGTCGGATGATTAACTTTTATTGCGGCACCGGTAAGCCAATAAAATTCGAATTATCAGGTAGTCTCTTAAAAACGGGAAACCATATTATAATAGCCATTAGATCTCCAAGATTAAGCGAATTTTTTTAGAGAAACGCACTTTACGTCAAAGAAATTTCAAATAAGGTTTTTAATTAGCATACCGTAAAAGACGCTAAACCAAATTAATTTAATCGACGAAATAATCAGGAAGCGAAATTCCTTCGTTACATTTTATCACATACGGATAATAAAGCTATCCTGTTATTCGCCAGTGGCTTCGAACAGTATAAATAATTTCAATATCTGGAGCCATCGGCTGAACCAACAATCAAGTATTGAAATATTTCAGCACCATCATTATCATGCTCGGGCAAGAAGTGTGATGTCTGATTTGATTGCTTAGGAAATCATTAAATTGAACCAACCACACCTTAATTATTATCGAACTGCAGGCGAGACATTGAATTGGAAAGCTTTATGACTGCGCCATGCAAATTTCTCGTTATAGGAGAAAATTAAAATAATCTCTGCGCGAAAAGAAAGCTCTATAAATTTCCATCAGTTGACGAGAGGTTGATGAATGGGCATCAAACAGACGGGAGTTTGCCCTACACGCCGATTTTAAATGCACTAAAATTAGCGCCATCAGTTCATATTTTTTAATCTGGCCTTTTCCCATTGTGCCCGAAAAATACGCGCAATCAATCATCCTTAATTGAAACGGGGGGGAAACGAGTGCGCTTTTTTTGGCAAAATGAGAATCATTTCCGCGAGCAGTTTCGGCAACAATATTACGAAGCAGGTGAAATGAATTACGTCTATTCAGAGATGACGTGCGCTAACCTCCACCGTTAATATCAATTAAAGTCGTAATGTTAATTTACGGCGCCGTCATTATTATTATTATATCTCTGTATGAGGTAAATAATTCGCAGAGCGGTCTTGGCTTTGTTCGAAACCTCAATCAAAACGACGACATACAGAGGAAAGCGAACGATTCGAGACGCAGCGCGATAATTAAGCTGTGAATCAGGTCTAGCGTTATCCTTTCAAATTTTCTTCGAATCCAATTTTCCGAGTTCCATGCAGGTGGAATAAAGGTGCGGTGAGCTTTAATGCAATAAAAATCGATAAACAGGTAGGTCGCGTGACAAAGCCACTATTAAAAGCGACCCGGAGAAACGCTAGTCGAGCTTCCATCATGGCGGACTTTCCCGAAAATCATACGGCGACGATTGCCCGAAAAAGCTCGATAATCAAGTTCGCATCAACGGAAAGTAATCGCGATCCTCACTTCGCGCGGACCGGTCGAATAAATAAACAAATCAAAAAGCCATGCCAGTATCCGGTCTTTGAAAAGCTTTCAGCGTTTATTTCTGGGGCAGAGCGCCGCGCCGACTGGTAATTACTAATAATAACAGCGCATCTTCTCTGTGATGGCCATGTGGCATACTAAAATAAATAGCCCGCGCATATGATTGCAGTTTTGATAATTGCTCAAGTTTCGTCATAAATTTCCGAAGCCGCCCGACGCTACTTAAAGGCGATCGCATTATTTACGGCACGTGTAGAATGGCACCAATCAAACTTCTATAATTACGCCAGGATTTATTCGCGTTTCTCGAGGAGGATGTCCGGTACATAAAACGATCCCATTAGTTTATACGGTGATAACGTGGGATAATTTCCGAGATAATACGGAAATTTTAAGACGGGATGTTGAAATTCCGCGTTTTATGGCGACTCGCTGGAGAGCATGTGCGCGAGCAAATTATAATTTGCGAAGTTTATCGGTAATTTTCGACTAATTAAAACCGTTATTAGTCACAGAACCAGTCGTTGGTTTTCGTTACGGAATAACTCACCTCTTCGCCTTTGCTGTTGTGATACCGTATCCATTTGGACAGTCTCGGCCTCCAATATTCTAGCATGTAGGCCTCCGCATACTCGATTCCCACTCCGTTCCCGAAACGGCCCTGCGTTCCTGTCGCCGTTATCATGTGGACCGTTTTCAGATCCATCTGGATCCACTCTTCTGGTTCGGTGGTCGCCTGCTTCAGGGGACACCAGGCGCCTCCGTTCCGATCCGTCCGCACTCTGCAACAGAAAGAAAGATTTGCATTCCGCCCAACTTTCGCACCAATCGGCCCTTTCATCTCGCGTAAGCGGTGCAATAAGTTACTCGCTTATCTATTAAAGTTGCCCGATTATTTTCTCTTGTTCGAACGGAACGTAAAAAAACCGATTGATCACTTAATGCTCGTTCCGGACTTTCTTCCACTTCGAGGAGAAAAGTGCGCACCATAAAAGCGCCGAAGTTTCCTCGCGTTGTACTTTAAGGACGGTCTCTGGGGCACTTGGATCCATTATTCATCGATTCCCGGCGAGAGGCCCTCGATAGGTGGACGCGGAAACGTGTTTCAGGCCAAATATTTGCCTATTTATGCGATTGGGGTGTCGGGGACTAGACGTAAAAGCGCACTTCGAAAGGAAAATTGAACCGACTCTACTCCGGTAATCGCATCCTCGAATCCGAAAAAAGTAATTGATCGGTAGCCGCAAAATCCCAATTCGAAAGCAATTTCGAAAGAGATAATAAAATATTTCCTTTTCTGTATAGGCCTATGGCGGTAATTTGAGGCCGCAGATGGCTATTTGTAAATTGATGTAATTGTGGATCGAATTATTCGTGGTTTCTCATCCACGAATCGTGTTAATTTTCGACCAGTCACCTCTGTGCGGACGTTTTCGGCATGCGAACGCGGCTCGGTCCCGTTCCGAGTATTTGGACAACATCGATGCCAACAAACGGACAATGGGACAATCACAAATGCGATGCGTTCAATTTACGTTCGGATGAGAGTGATCGTCTGCACATTTTTCTTTCGTTCGACACAATTCGCCCCTAATTAAATACGGCGACTCACAAAAGTGTTGGGAAAAGTTACCTCCAGACCGAAACGCGGCCCGGATAATTTAATTTCCGGAGGCGAAATAAGTGGTCATTGAGAAAACTCACCTATCTCGAGCCGATATTTTATATTCGCTTCGGAGTCGTTCGTTAAACAAAGTTAAGCAGCCCAAGTAGTTTTATTTGATAAGTGAAAAAGTTTCGAGACCTACAGCTCGAGAGAGACTTGAAAAAATGAAATTAAAAAGTTTCTTAATCAATATCAAACGTGAGGGAAATGCCGTGGAAACTCCCCTTCCTTGAAAAATGCAGTGTACGATTATTATTAACCCAGAGAGGAATCTTTTACGAACGTATCTCCTAGATAAATGAATTAATGTGATTGAATTGAATGAGATCATCTCAATGGAGCCGCCGGGGCCTGATTTGTACTTGTCGGCTTAAGCCGTTAAGTCCTCCGGCGCCGAACCCAATAATCTCTCGTCTCAAATTTGATATAATACAAGCCGCGGAATAAAAAATTTATATCTGGGGCGACATTTATAAGGTTACAGCCGAGGCGACATTTTTCCCGATCGACAACCCAGAGAAAACAGCGCCGGTGGCGCAAATATTTCCATCGGCAAAAATGCGGTCGCCTTTATTGAAGAAAAATAATCCCGAAATTCCATTATTTATCACTCCATGCGGGTATTTACTCCAGTTTGTTTTGATTCGCCGAAGCGCCAAAAGCGAGAGGAAATCGAGGGTGAACTGATTTATGACAAAAATTATGCTTACGCGGTTTTACATACAACAAACCCTAATTTGAATTCATTTAAATTACGAGCCACGCTTGCGAAAACCAGAATAAATTTGCAGTAAATACGATCCACAAGACGCCACAAAAAAGGTCAGTGGAACAATTTACGACCTGGAAAATTATGTGTAATTATGATTCATGATAATTTTACGGATTGATTTGAATGAAGGCATTAGCATAAGGCGTGGATATGGGAAATTGTTCGTAATCTCTGGAAATAGCGAGCGATCTGGGTTACAATTTCTGCATTATTGAAGTCGGTGGCTGCGCCGCGTAAATTACACCGCATCACCGTACATTATGCGCACAAAAGGCAACCCCACGGCCCTCCATCACACCTGATACAAAAGGAAATTTTAATAGATCGCGCGGTTCGACGGCAATTTGCCCCCGAAATTATTACGCCGCCCTCGGAACGGCGAGGGTGCAATAATTAAGCATTTTGCGTTTATCATCACCTGCGAGTGTAGCAAACTCTGGTGGGAACTTCCGAAGGGCGCCGTTTAATTGAACGGGCTCCCGTCAAACCGAATTTCGCGCCCGGATCTAAAAGGTGGAATAATAAATCAATAAGGGAGGTTTTATGCCGTTAAGTTAACCACCTAATTCGTTTTCGGTAAACGTGCCGGTCGGAAACGGGAGAACCGCATAAAAGTTGGAAGTTTGGAGTAAATTGCCGAGTTACATGGGGGATTAATACACCGCGTGCAGATGCTCTCGCGGGTTTACCACCATAAATAAAAATTTTATGGATCGAAGTGGTGGGTCCGCAGATGTGTGCCGGTGGTACGTAAGTAGATACGACGCCGTATCGCATTACTGGCGCAATTTGCCGGAAGGGCGCTCGAAAAAGGAGCGCGTTTTAAAACCGCTTACCGCAGCGGGCAATAAAACGTATCGCGGGCCGCGAATCGGCACGGAGCGGTTTGATATTGATCCGGGACGTCACCCGGAGGTCGGAAGGGTTTTAAATTCCCGTAAGATCGGGTAGATGAGCGTCGCCGACCTGGGGCAGGAAGAGGGCGCTCTCGCCTTTTCCATATTCCGTCTGTTTTCGCGTCTCTAACGCCTTCCGCCATCCGTCAATGTCGGAAACCTGGCCGGGTCGCTTGGCCGATTCCGTGAATTTCTTCCGGGACCGTTCAATTTGGGAACGTCGAGGATCGCGCCGCTTTCCGGGGTCGGCTCATTCGATTAGCATAAATTTCGCGTGGTGGACTCACCGGCCGTGATGAGGGCCCACGTTGCCGCTATCGAACGAGGAGCTCGCGGTTATGTCTTCGTCCTTGATCGCCCCATTTTCCATTCCCAGAGGCGCGATGCATTGTGCTGCAACAAACCGAACTTGATAACAGGGCGTCCGGGGAAAACGCACCGACAGCTAGATCTCATTTATTCGCCTTATGACCCAAGAAAATCCCTTCAGCAAGAGATTTCAAGAAGAGAACATTTCGTAGGTGCTCTGGTTTTCAACTTGTCTCAGTTTAAAATAGTGCATTACTGGCAACCGAAAAAGACTCAATTTCCAAGAAATTGAGGATCTTTTCTGGAAATATTGAGACTTATCTTCAAAAGAGGTTCAGAATCTTTACCAATTCTAATGAACTGTTTCAAGATATTGAGAATCTTTTCCGCACTTTTTCTAAGATTTTGAGATCCTGTTCCAAAGAGGTTCAGAATATTTTGCATTATGCATAATGCGTTAAGAACTGCTTTCCAAAATATTGAGAATCTTTTCCAAAAGTATTGGAACTTTCCCAATATTTAGAGATTCTTTTCCAAAGAGGTTCATAATCTTTTCCAATAATAGTGAGTTGAGGATTCTTTCCGAGATATTCAAAAGAAAACCTTTCCCAAAACATTAAGAATGTTTCTGAAATCTTGAAAAGCATTGCAACATTGATAATCCAATTTGAGAGCTTCACTGAGACTTTTCACCATATCACGAATCTGTTCCAACATATTGAGAATATAGCCTTTTCTTAGACATTCAGATATTTTTAACAAATATTTCGAGAAAAATCTTCAACATTGATACTTTGGAGAAGACTATCAATAATATCTTCGAAAAAGTGTCAATATTTCTGGATAAGATTCTCAATATCTTGGAAAACAGTTCTTAACGCATATGCATAATGCCAAATATTCTGAATCTCTTTGGAAAAGAATCTCGAAATATTAAAAAAAGTGTTAATATGTCCTGAAAGGTTCTTGATGTTAAAGATACCTATAATAATTTCAATTGTAGCAAAAATTATTATCACCTAAGAATTTTTTATTGACATCTCAAAAAACGGTCTCGAAAAACAAAGCAAAGTTGAACCTTTCAAATTGCTCAAAATCTTATTGACTTTTTTGGCTTTTCTAGGGTAAAAACTCATAGCGATAAATCTGGCTGGTGCGGTTTTCCTTGCCACCCTGTATGTATGATGACATGCTCATGTAGCTTTAACGGAACCGTATATTCGCCTCTCGATACTTACAAGGATCAACCGCCTCGTTAGGGTGGAGAAAGGCGTGGAGGATAAGCACCAACGCGAAGCACACCTCACGGAACCTCTTCATTCTTGTTTACTTGACGAGGACGCGGCGCCTCGTAAGTAAAGCGCTATTCAGGGCATCTTCACCTGCAAAAGAAAAGCACATCGATCAATCAATCAATAAAAGGATCCGATTTATAGACGAGTTCGAGCTCCCTGAAGGAATAATCGAGTCGATTGATTGGATCCGGTTTTATGCAAACGGGCCGGGAGAGAGGCATCGATAATCCCGGTGAAAGATGGAGAATTTTCCATTTGATTATCTCGTCTCATTTCGGACACATCCAATTTTCTTCCATCCCAGATGCCAAAACCGAAAGTAGTGGTATAACGTTACAGTTTGAGGTTCGGATGTCTGCCACTAATCACCAATAATCCCTCCGCGTCTTATTCTTAGGGACTTAATACGGCTTCTCCCCGCCTCATTAATATTAACCAGGAACTCGGGAGCCACGAGGGCCCAGGGAACATGTCAATAGTGTAAGGCAATACCTTTCAATGGGATTAGGGAAATACGAAATAACATTTCCAGCGGTTAAGTCAATTGTTCCACAAAGACGCTTCGTTTAACAATGCCTTTTCTATTTGCCCACGTAGCACACGTACAAAGTGAATGTAAATTACCAGCCTCTATATCTGGTATGATGAGGCCGAAGCCTTTTTCCACCCCTTTTAAATTTTATATTACGGATTAAAATTGGATGCAATCTCATTCATTCGACAAAAGCCGTGGATGTGTGTATCACACTCAGGTGTAAGTATATGAAATGTATAATGCAGCAGACAGTCGGTTGTAAGTGTGTATGCTTTAGAATTTTTTCGTTCATTGAATATGCAAAAAGGAAACACTTGTCTGGAGAGGCGACCATTATACAAAGAAAATGGCAAAAATATGATCGTCGGTATTTAAAAATACTAAGAAATTGACTCATCCGCCGCTTTAATGAGCAGGATTCGCAGGATGTCGCGGCCATTCGTCGGGTCTTATATTCATGTCGCCGGCGAAAGACCAATCGTAAATAAGAAACTTACTTACACGTTATGGTTATGGGCAACATTGAAGCAAATTATGACGGGTGTTGAAGTCGCCGGTAAATCCAGGAATTATTATCCTCATTTAGAGACGCTAAGACGAATCTGCATTATTATTACATACCTGCCCCGTCCGAAGTGTACGCGATAAGAACTTATTGCAGCGGTCGATATTTCACCTTCAGGGGGAACTTTCGACTGCGTGTTCGACCTGTCTCGACCGACACTCCCGACTATTATCACGGGAAGAGACGGCTACCTCGGCTTTTACTATCTCGCATTATTTACACTTCCAAATACGGCGGTGGTGGTAATCACCGGTCATTTTTTCCCGAGTGCGTTAGAGGCACCGCAACCAATCGAAAGAAATTGCGCTATCTCCCTTTTGGTAATACGTAATTATCGAATTATTTATGAATTAAGGGGGAATGTGCTCCCGGTCGTGGTTTTTTACAAAAGCCGGGTTCGCCGAACCATTATTTCATCATCTGTGCGGGCCCGTTAGATGTTTGATCGATATTGTTGAAAGGCAAGGGGGCTCATTAAAGACGATCGAAAAGGAAGTTGATTACTTCAGAGTTGCAACTCACCGCGCGCGCCTCGTCGACAAGACGGTTAACGGCGAATTAACAGAAGCACGCCGATAATCTCTCCAGATACTTCAGTTTCAGGAGATCGCAATTCTGCCCCGAATTCGGACCGTTGAATTCGCCTAAAGACAATCTTGAGTCACTCGGTTGATATGAGGCAGTAATTGAAATAAAGGACAGGTACGCAGGAGAGGGTGTAATATCCTTCCTGCGCCAGTTCACTGTTGCCAAGAGTTCCTATCGACTTTTTATGGGCGAGCTATTACACGAGAATTTGTGCTTTGTCGTAAAATAAAATAAAACGCCCATTCCCACGTCGAGAAATTTTAAAAGGGTAAAGAAGTGAAGTGTGAACTTCTGCATGCCAGAAAATGTCAGGTCTTCCTCTTTTCCACCTCAGTTCAACGTACCTACCAGGCAATGTGCATGATAAAATCAATATTTGATATGGCGAGAAATTTTTATTTGTATAAAGTTCAATCATTCATCTATTCTTTATGCGCCTTATCTAGAGCGTGATGCATATTATAAACAGTATGCGAGGGCACATAATAATTCGTGACCTTTATAGAATCAAACAATAAAAAATTGCTATCCCCACTAACCCAAAGAATTATATTCGTATCAAATCTGGAACGCGGAATGACTGATCTTTTCCGGTGAAATGTTTCATTCGGAACGAAAATGACCACCCACTTTTTATACGCGAGGAGCGAAGAGGCTTGCCCAACTCGAGTCGAGTGAACAATTACAACCATTCTTCGCGAAAACTTTTATCTCCCAAAAAAGGATTCCTTCCGTCAATAATAAAGTCTTGATTAGTTCGTTTGTGATTTACGCTGTGTCACTAATCTTCCTCGATTGTGTGCCCGAAACGAAATTCTCACACGAGAGTAAGTAGGTCCTTTCAGATGTCCTCTTCTGGAGCTCGATAAAATATTTATTATTCCTCAAAGGGACCACATAGTCTCTCATGTTATCCGAACATGTGCACGCTTTTTATTCCCTGTCATGTAAATCCAATAAACATGAACACGACATGGACTTAATAAGATAAAAGAGGAGTCGGTCCTTTTGAGTCTGTTAAAGATCCGCCCACGTGACCGGAACACGCCAAATATTTACCGAATAATAATGGCGTTCCTCGAATTGATCGATCATTTTTTGATCGAAAGGAACACGCCCGTACAATGGATGCCGAAAACTCGAAACAATAGCGATCGGCCTACAGAGTTTGGTAACCGCGAACCAAGAAGATTTCATGGGAAAATATTTCGTCCGGAGGTATCCGAAACCTCCTCTATAATGAATAATTTATTGTGGTCGTCGGATTAGGAAAAAAAACGTAATCTGAATAATATTCCAAATCGAAATGGCCGAGTCGGAAATCTGGATGCATCATGAGATTACCGCCGAACTGGTTTTATACGCCTCTAGGGTAGATATGGCATTTCAAAGGATACCGTATTCAGGAAAAAGCGGCGGTTTCCCCGTTTTTGTGCTCGTTTATAGGGCTATTTTGTGCTTCGGAACGCACTAATAACACTTTACGTTGCATTTGCACAATGGCATAATTGTAATGGACGTTTGTACGTACACAGTACACGGACAATCGACGCTTGAAATGTATACGACTGGGATTTCGCATTCAATGAGACTCCATTTGAATTTATGGCTCCTGTAGTTCATCGATTTTAGTTTCCAGATAACGGACATTTGCATATAAGGGCTGGTGTGTTCTCGCAAAATATTCAGACGCCGGTGCCGGTGCCACACGCAGTCTGACTGTATGTATAAATAGCCACTTGCAATTCAAACTTCAAGGGATATACCCGCGCACGATAAATTTCTCCTCGATTTTTGTTCGTCTATTAGACCAGAGGTTTTGCTCTTGTTGGCCGAACATTAGCACCTCACCCGGGTAATCATTTTGTAATCTCGCGTATTGATTATCGTTTAAATGGCGTTCCTTTGCAACTAGCCACAACACTGTTTGCTAATTAACTCGAACAAGGCGGTTTTTGTGGCCACGATGGAAGTCCATTGTCGAGCAACAGGACTTGGGGGCCATTTAGGCGATTCAAATGAACGCGTATACGTATATGGACTCGTCTTTGTTGAAGGTAATTGATGACCCGGCCCGAAATAATTACGCTAATTACGTTCTCGGAAGAGCGGGGTTTCGCCATCGGCTCGAGCGTATAGTGACCATTCGCGTCGTCTTTTCGGGGGATTAGTCTAAATTATCGGGTCGTGATGCATCCCCGTTGTCGGAAAACTCGGATATAAAAGTCAATTCGGGCGGAGAGTCAATAACGGTCAGTTTACACGTCTCAATACAAGGGCCCACTGGAGTCCGAGGAAGTAATGAATAGTATCGACCGAAATGACGCCAGGGTT
Organism: Salpingus planirostris; assembly: GCA_949788335.1. Classification (NCBI taxonomy): domain Eukaryota; kingdom Metazoa; phylum Arthropoda; class Insecta; order Coleoptera; family Salpingidae; genus Salpingus; species Salpingus planirostris. The sequence continues at coordinate 4,684,450 of OX460918.1, read as the reverse complement.
GGAGAGGGCGAGGGTGAAAAAGTCGCCAGGCCGGCTCCACGACTAGCTTAACGAAACGGAAAACCTCCACCCTGGCCGTAATTCTGTTTCTGCGATTTATATACCTAGTGCTCGAAACGGCGAAATGGAATTTTAATGACCTCATGAACATTTTTTATTTCGCTTTTCCCGACTCGAAGATGCTCTCCCTTGAATCATCGGACTGTAAAAAATACGAGGTGGGGTTAACTGGGTGCTCCCCCGCCGGCGATTCGTTCCGTGATTGTTCCAATTTTTCAGGTGCGCGAATACAAAAAAGGGGCCGTTTAGGGGATTTTTCGGCCGCCGCCCTGCGAACGGGGGGTCGTTACGCGTCGCAAAAACGACCGGGTTATTCTTCTCCGGCATGCGATATCTGATATGAAATATCGCCCGCTCCGAGGAGGTATTCACTTTACCGTGAACGCGGGCAATTCTTTTGATTTACGTTATCGTTTGTTTGTTCGGACGCGGAGGCCCGAGTGCCGTTGTGACTTATTGTTTCAGGTAATGAGCCTTCTTGCCTCCAGAATACTCAATAACAATTTCGAATGGCCGTCGACTAAACCCATCATTTTTACCCCCGACATAAAGAAACCTATCGATTTTCCACTCACCGAACATTCAGGAATTCCCCACGTGACGGACGTCATGACCATAACTGGAAACCTGAAACGGAAAAAATTACAGTTATTGCGGTGTTTGGGTGCCTAGTCGAGTTTGCATATTCACTTTACACTAGAAATAACACACTCGAGTATCTACTTCAATCGATTGAAACTTGGCCAATGAAATCCGAACGTAATTGGTTCAACACGGAACGTAAACGTCTCACTAATGAAACAAATCGCTGGAAATAGCTTTGGAGTTGCAAAAGTACGTTTTCAGAAAAAACTGCAATAAGCGCAACCGACACCACTTCACAGAGATCAAACGGTATGCAAAAGTCGAGTCATTTAAATAGCAATCGAGAAGTTTGCACAAACTCTGTGTAAAACACGGGATAGAGAGAGGTCATATCGAAATTAACAGTGGTTTCGGGGTGGTTTTTCATTATTTTAAGGGTGACAGTATAGTCGGTTGGAAGCATCCTCACAATCACCAGGGCTTGCAGGTTGGCTGCATTCGGAATATGCAGCAGGCGAAATCGTCCTCCCTGTAATTACACAAGGAATATTTCGGATTCCACGTTCTGATTGTTCACTACATGGAAATTAACGCATGAAAGAGGCGCCCCATCTAAATTAAGTAAGGGATTGCTACAGCCAGACGGTCCTTGATGACGTTCAGTTCGCTGCCGCCTGCAAGAAGGGAACGTTTCGCCGGTGGCGAGGGAATTAGAAAAAGTTAATCCGGAATCTTCCAAGTTGGTTACAATGAAGCTGCTGGTGATACCCCGTAACAATGGATTTTAATACCGGGTGGCTAATGTTAAAGTTCTTTGGCGTTAGAAGAAAAGGAGCCCTTTGAGGAAGTTTGCGGTTCGAATTTCCGCAAACTTTATCGTGAACACGACGAAAACGCCTACTTATCGAAATTAATTAACGAGCCGCCCCGAACTGTTAATCAAACGGATTCAAACCGGCGTAATAACCAATTTCGAGGTGGCGAAAATGTTTATTTTAGGCACGGAAATCTGGGAGAGACGGAATAATAAGGGAGTTTTCATTCAGACTGCGTTATCCCCGGAATATCCGCGCGCTGGCGTTGATGGGCTCTCGCGTTTTCCCTCCTTCTGCGTGATTTTCGCGCAGTCGGACACGCAGCTTGCCGTGCTAATTGAGTGAATCCCTTCACCTTATTATGTTACTCGAGCAGATTTCGTTGCTCCTAAAAGACATTAATTCATAAATTTACGCCGAGGAGGAATAAATTTGAATTTCACCGGAGCGCTCCGCGGGCACACTCAATTAACCAACTCCCGCTGGAAAAATATACGAATTATATCCGCCCCCGTTTCCACTAAATAACAGAAACGCGAGGAAATTAAGTAGGTGCTCGCGTACGCGAACTCTTTTATAGGTTTGAGGCCCGGAGAATTAAAATTTACGTCAGAACCTCGCCCAATCTTGGGAGAATATGTTCATTTTTGTTATGATTAGGGGCAGGCCCGGGAATGTTTGCTTTCTGCAGGATATTTCATCACGGGGCCCCAGGCCGGCACGGAAGAGGATGCCAGGGATAATTTCGGTTCGCTGTAATACTGGTGGTCCCTCGCAGGGCGCACAGAGTACGGTTTGATAAAGATCCGATTCCGGGCTCATCCAGTGGGACCCCGTCATAAATTGCGACGGCGGGGCCGAGTCCGGGGTCCGTCTCCACAAACAGTTCCGGAAAGAGCGGCGGGGTTCTGTTTACACTTCCGGTGGCCATCGTTGCGATCGGACGGGTCGTTCGGTAATGCGACGTTCTATGCATACTAAACGCCCGAGCGCCCCATAAACGATAAGAGACCATTCAGCGACGTATGCCGGCCACTCCGGCGTTTTCAATTTATCGCGTCCATTTTTCAGGGGCTTTTCTGCTCCGCGCCACAACAACTTCGCAGATAAAACCAGCCGAGCCGACGCTAACAAATGTGGCCATCTTAAAAATTAAGTGCGACACGGACGGCGCTGATCTTGCTCCTTTTTGCGCTCATTTCATACGCCATTTGCATAATCATGTTTGAAACAAATTGACTCATTGACGACGTCGCATTTCACTCGAGCCGTTGCGCCGCAGCGAGGGGCCACAACAGAAGCTTATCCCTTTCTTTACGATATCCCCAGTGTAAATTCTCGAATAATGGAGAAACATATCTAAAAGCCGATTTTACTCCAATGTCCAGTAACTTTCAAATCCTCCCCTGCCCCCCGGCAATTGACCACACCAAGCTTCATCGAGGGCTTCTCGAAAATGTTCGATTTTCGTCTCTGTTGATTCGTTCGGTGTTTTCGTTAGGACGCCTCCATTTATTTTTCCTCCGTCAACTGTTGGGACTTTTAACTTTGACGAGCTTTATTCCGCTCGTTTAATCAATCCGATCTGATTTGGGAAGGTTTATTTAAAAGTTTCCATTGTGCCTTGACAGAATTACGTCCGACTCGTGACAATGATCCCATCCACCTTCATCGGGGTTTCAAGTTATTTATTAAATATTGTAATTTAGCTGCGAGCGTTCGACCTCTTCAATTATTTATGGCGCTAACTGGGAGCGTGACAAAGCATGGACAGGTGGATTACACCGCGTAGATCTAAGACTAGACTAGACTAGACAATGGAATAAAGGAAAAGACGACCAAACACAGACAGTCGGTCGTTGAAGGTCTGCTTTAAAACTGGATTTTACTGGATGTCGGTTTTTAATTATGGAAGCGTGAGAAAAATGTGAGGAAACATGTGAGCAAATTTTGCATTTTCCCAGACAGCGGAAAAGTTCAAGTCGATACAGTTCGATGGTGCCAGAACGTCACACGTGTCTCGATCCCAAGCGAATGTATGATTGACGATGTAACCGAAAATCCCCGCCGGAGGTGGTTGATACAAGGTGGAGGAACGGGGTTGAACACGTATTCGCTTTCAACACCTCTAAAGGAAAAGTGTCGGAGCATGAATAAAAGTTAATAGCGAGACGATATTTCGCCGCCATATGTGCCAAAAGCCAAAAGCCTCTGGAGAAAATGGCAGAATAACGAGCGCTAATCATATTTCTCCTTTAATAAAATCCACCACTTTCTCTCTTTTTCCATGTTGTTGATATAACGTATATTAAGCCATAAAGTGGTCGTAAAACAAATAAGAGTCTTTTAAGCCAAATGTTGCGAAATACCATCAGATGCCTTTGTGTCTTTATTTATGTCTATATCCAGACGATAATACCGGGAACACCCCCTATTATTACCGCAAACTTAGAGAAAAACACTGATCGTTGTAAACCCCACAGAGCGACGCATCGGCGTTCTCCCGAGACTCTGGAATTGCTCGAATCGGGGCTTCAAGTTCTCGAGCATGAAATTAATAAAATATTTGCGCTCCATAATGTGCAGAGAGAGGGTGGGTGTTTTCGGTAATTTTTCCTTTTGAAATGTTTGCGCTTGTCACATCTTTTATTTATATCCGGTGGCCCCTTTTTCACTTGGACCTATTTTGATGTTTTATTCTTTCGTAAGGGTAGCACGCACAAGTAGACTTCGAAATCTGTGCACGCTCTGCCAAATACAGTTAGTATATTTATTACTTCTGCATCTCACCCTTCCGAGGAATCCTCGACCCTCCCGCTCGAGAGGACGAAAAATTTGCGTGACAAATGTTGGCAGCTATGCGGGTATCGTTGTGGCGCCTTTGAGCTGGAAGAGCCGGGCGGGCGGGAATTCAATTAGCGTTAGTTATAATTACGTAATTACTGGAGGAAACGAGATGATGTCGAAAAACAATTTTAATTTGTTTAGGGAGGAAGTAGGTAGCTAATTAAAAAGAAATTTCCTATTAGCCGGCGCTACAAAGCGTGGCTCTTCGGTTTTCGCTCTTCGGCAGTGAAAGGAACTTGGTGAGGAAATTTGAACAAATTAAATCGGGAAGTGTGGGTTTCGCCATCGTATCAGAACTTCTTTTACGGTAGGTAGTTGCGACAACTTTGGCAACATTGAAAACTTGTGGATCACATGTTAGAGCGCGTACCACAAAACCGCTTACCGCCACAAAACTTTGGCAAGCAACAAAATCCCAATTATTGATCGATAAAAGTCCGGTTTTATGCCCTCGAACAAGTGTCGTTAGTTCTCGTTTTTTCTATGAATGCCGTCATAAACGACCATTTTTATCGATCTGAACGTTCTCTAACGCAATCTTTTCCGTTCCCTGACGCGTTGTTATCGGCGCCCTTAATTATCTCGCCGGAATTTCGTATATGGAGGTGCGGTTTGATTGGGTGTGGGACAGCGTATGCTCCAGACGTCGTCGGCGTCGCCTCGGGGACTATCTTTATTGGCTTTCGGTGTCGGTTGTTCCGTTCATTTCTTCCGATTCCTCGTCAAATGACACGACGTGAAGCTGCAATTGATTGGGGAAACTTCGTTGATAAGCGGGGCGGAAAAGGGCTGGCGCCACATAAAAAGGCGATATCGCGATATCCCGATGCGATGTGTCTTTATGATCTACTTATAATGAATGTTTTCGCGTTGTACTTTCGCTTTTACGCGAAAATGGCACCATGCCGATAATTGATTGCTCCTTATTATGGTTTATGTGGCGTTAACGGAAAACGAGATGACCGTAATCGTTATCAATTCACGGCAGACATCGAAACAAAACGGCGCTTAATCACGCAGAGTTCACCCACATTTATATCCCATGATACAGAAACGATGCTAGTTAAAAAGAAATCTCCACATTAATCGTAAGTGACATGAAAAATATGGACATTGATAAGTGTTTACGACTTGATTTAATATCCTCTATTATTAATGATTGATGTTTTCTTCACCAAGTCTAAAATTAATGAAATATAATGACGATACCAGATACCAACAAAAGTTTTGAAAGATTTATGCAGCGAATTGCGTGGGCAAAAAAAACGAGAACCTCCGAGAGAGCATTTCATAAATCTTCCAGTTTTCGTAAGTACATACCTCGGATTACACGAATAATATCTTAATCGGAGCATTAGGATTAAATTAAATGGACACGACTTGGCTACAAGAAAACTTACTAAAGACATAACTTTTCTAAACTGCTGGGCGCTATAAATAATAAATCAGAATATTTATAATAAATCTTTTGTTGTGTAACATGAATCCGTTTTTAATGCATCATTTATTACTCGACCTTTAACAATCACATCTATTCATCAAGAGTTGGAAGCATATAATGCCAACAATCGAATTTTCCAATTAGACCATCATGTCGATTCGAATCACCAATTTATTTAAAAATGCATCATTAACATATTGCACAACAATGACAGTGAAACTGATGGCTTCATTAATTTATATAATTCAACGCGATAAACTCTCATTAGCGGCACACAATGTAGCGGACCCAATCAGATCATACGCAATTTTTGGAACGCAATTTCAAAAATTGATTTATGTAACTGGCCAGAGGACCACCGTGAAGTGGCGTCACTAAAGGGGTTATCAATAGTCTTTTGAGACACTAACAATCGCTATATTTGCAGCTGGCGGCTGACAGGAGGTGGATCGAAATCATTCATATGCAGATCTCACCGGCAGGGTCGCAATTTTACAACGCCAGTATCTAACTGACACGTGTTGGAAAGCTGGCAGCTGAAGGAGGTAGCAGACTCCTGACAAAAGATAACGTTACTCCCAGTAATGAGAACAACGTGCGGGTATAATTAATTATTGTTATAATTGCTGGGAATAAAGAAGCATGCTACCGTACTCCCATGCATTTCTTCTGTTCACAAATAATTAGCAATCTACATTCAAAGTAGTAAAGTTCATTGCCATCAGCAGAGTTAGCAGAGTGCTTTCGATTCTATCTAGCTTACATTATGTGATCACTGATAGGGGGAACAGTATCACAGGTAATAAGGATGGGGTTGATTGATTATTTTCAGTTAGTCGATTAGGGCGGTGCCGGTCGGTAGCTGGAAGGCAGATGCACCGGTTCACGTAACTGACCCACATCATAAAACACCCTAAACTGATGATTTACAACCTCAAAAGAGTAATAATTAAGGACGGGGGGCGGTCGGCTGGCTCACCCGCGGTCGTTAGGACTGAGCCCTTGTCGCTTTAACACCCAGGCCGGATATTAACCAATTCCCTTGCTCGTTACCCCCCGAACGCCCTCGTTATACAGATATGGTTGTTGCTAACGTTGCTGAACCCACTTTTACCGCCGTACACGATCGTATAAAGATAAGACGCCGATTTTAACACCCATTAACAAAACGGTCCTCGCTCCTCGCGGAAGACGACGCCGCGTGATAACGTCAAAGCGGAAACGCGACTGCACATTATAGACGAGGGCCAAATTACTGCCCATGGCCGACCCCCTCTCGGTCTCGTAATCAGATCAGAAATTGACTAAAGAGATCTCCGGTGGCGGAGTCACCCTCGGGGTTATTAACCATCCCCGAAGTTGATAGAGTCGCGCATTCGGGCCCACATAGGTGTGATAATGCGATCGCTAACGTCCCATATCGAACATGATTCGACCAGTTCGACTTGTGCAACACAGGAGCCACGGCAGGTGCTCACTACACGGTTTGTCGGTGTCGGGGCGTGATTATGCAAATCCGATGATAGCAACAGATGGCTAAGACAATACCTCGTAGGCCACAGTGAGCTCGTAAGTACCAGTTTTTCGTTCATGTGCCCCCACGTTTCTATCACCGCGTTGAGACAGCAAAAAGCTTTCGAAAGGCTCATGATTGGCCTTGTCTGGCATGTAGAGGCGAGCTTTTGATTATGATTTAACTGAGAGATCAGATTAGACAGGCGAGTGTTTGTTTGGCGCTACTCGGCATTCAGCAAGTCGTCAAGTTGCTCGATTGCCAGCAGTCGTTTTGTAAACAGACCGAGAAAGAAGCGAAGACGGCGCATCGAGGATTCGTGGGTGTCGTCGGGCCCACCCAGGCTTTATGATGATGATGATGGCGATTTGGTGCTCGCACACACGCACCACCGATCTCATCAACTTCACGCAATTATCAAAAACCGATTTCTCACCCTTCCGTTGGTCGTTTTAGAGGATGGTCCCGTTTACCTATACGATCGGATGAATATTCAAAAATGGTAATGTTGATGCGATCGCCGCGGCCGCAGAATGGACTTTTCTTGTTGTGTGCCGAACGACGCCTCGGGAAACTGCATAATAATCCGTAAATTTTAATTAAAAAGCGCTTGTCGGATTACCGATAAAACCTTATATTCAACTCTTTCGGCTTAACGCTTTTAAATACTTAATTATCCCGTCTACAAGCATAAATTACTCTCACACAGACGTCATTAGCGAAAATGAGACCAATAAGAGTGCACCATTCAACGAGAATTCCAACCTGTCCTCCATCAGCAACGTTTATCATACAACTCGGCGTAATTTATATTCAACCTCTCTTGATTAATTTCAGAAATATCGTCGGTGAAAAAGTCGTCCCTGTAGCACAATTCAATAACTGAAACTGTCTGATGAATAAATTTCAGGTGGATCTGAGTGATTGATGAATTAGTAGTCATAGGAGGAATATCATTAGAACGGTGAAACTATTGTACTTGTTTGAATGTTGGTGATACATGGAGGTTTTCTCGGATGCCGACACCGTTAGCTACCTAATTCATGTTTTGTTCATTATAGGGGTGTCCATCCCTTATTAATATTTATTAATTTGCAAGGCGTGCCGCCTGTTCGTAGGTTGGGCGCTATCAGTAAAGCAGTCACGTATTTTTGAAGGGTAGGGCCACACGAATTTCACGTGTTACTTTACTGCGGGGAATACACACTTTCTAGGGCGCCGAGCTGAATATTTAAATGCGAGAGAGGGTTGATGATGATTTTATCAAAACGTACAAAAGGACTGTGGAACATAACCGAATCAACAGATTATGAAACAGGCATGTACTCTTTGTACCAGATTGTACAATTCTACAGGTATGCATATAAGCCGACTCCCTCTCGTTCCTACCTACATTGCGAAATTATACATTCTGTAATCTTCAATTATAATTTTGCATCTCCGAGTATTTCGAAATGGCATATTCAGTCCTCGTCCCTTATTCGGCTTAAAATATGTATCAGGAAATGTCTGGGGATTTGCGAGGAAGGCGAACTTTTTGCAATTAGATTACATATTACAGAAAAATAATGTGAATCCTCGGTTTACAGTATCCCGAGTCAGATTTCAACAGAATCAAAAGATGTTTTTATTAGGATAATTAGCGATAAATTTGCAAGACGAGGCGGTAATAGACGCTAATAGGTGAGACGCGATGAGGATGAACCTACATTATCTTGACATTTTGACCTACAACTAATGGAAGTTCAGGAACAATGGGATTCAAGCTCGGGTCTGGGATGAAGATTACACAATACCTTTCCGTGCGGATAATCATGAATTATGAGCAGTTCATAGGACAAAAAGCTCCGCCGTATAACGCTGCCGCACTTGGTAATTAAAGGCTAATGTATAAAATTCTGGAAATAACACGGCATAAATTATTACGGCGGCTTCGAGGCGTACGTACGTACCGGCAATTACACACTTTTAGTAAAGCGGATTAAATCCCGCAACGCATAAGACTATAAAGGTGCCTTTCAGAGGCTTTAACAATTTTCTCTTGATTACGCCACCACAAAGAGAGTACCATGTGTAAGTACAAGGGCGTTATTGTCGAAAGATTGGTTCCTTTCACAAACTTCCAAAGCCGAATCGTAAAATACAAATCTCGGTCGTAAAAGTTTACATCGACCGTCTATATTTCACGCTATTTATTGAATAAATAAGACGTTATCTCCTTAAATATTCGGAAGGTTACCATTTATTCTAAATACCATTGAGGCAAATAAACTTTCTGAATATGGTTAAAAACGGATTACACAGGTGTTAAAGACGATATAAATCAAATCGTCCAGACGAATAATAAACATTCTTCCGAGTTCCGACCCGATCTTTTCGAACGTTGGTTCAGTAGCCTGCTGTTTGTCGGTGTTCCGTATCTTCATGTAATATCTAAATGGAGAAGTGATCGGCAATCGATTTGTTTTCTGGTAATTTACATAAATTTCAAATTAGCCAACGCATTAATGAGCGGTCTTGTAAAAGGACACCGCCGAGGCGCTAATTAATGCGCTGGTGCAAGACGACAGAGGAAGCTGCCGACTGAGAAAGCCCATCACATCTGAAAGGATATTAACATCAGGATTATCGTATTCGGGAGACAATAAAAGACACGAAGCGCATCGTTCCTGCACTTTAAGACGCTTATGATGATGCGGGTGAACGAACCCGGGATGAAAGGAGTCGCTCCTTTTAAAAACCTAATTCGAAGGAATTCCCGGACACATCTTAGATCGGGAAGCTTAATTATTCAACCCTTGCGAATCTGAAGAATTTCAAACACCAGGAAATTTCATCAGGGCCGGAAAATGAGATTGATGCAGGGATTTTCTCAAACAAGTCCTCTCGCTTTCGGTTCGGCTGCGAGCGTTCTATTTCAGTGCACACGCCGAGCCATATCCGAGCAATTCGAAAGCGGTTCCCATCCGATAAGATGGTTCTTTTTCGTCCCTCGTCGCGATGGGAGAGCTTTGCTTTATGTTATTGTGGCAGCGTAAATGATCGTGACTGTGTCGAGATGAGGAAAGGTGTGTAAGTACTCGGGTTCAGACTTCTTACATGAAATTGGCGTTGCGCTCTGTCGGAGGCGTTGGCGGTGGTTGGTCTCTCTGAAGGATCTACCGGATGCATTATCAGTCATAAAGCAATTTATTAGGCAGATTGACACGCAGGAAGTGCGGTTACTCGTAAAAACATGTCGCATGCACCTGTATCTCTGTTCGCTCCTTTTGTTCTTTGTTCTCCGTGCTCGACCACATCCTCATTGACACGCTTCGATAATATTTAAAGAAAGTAGAAAAAAGACCAACATAATGACTTGGGAATATCGACGAATGTATTCGAGTGTGAAGTAGGTGGGAGAAATGTTGATACATCACGACGGTACTCATAAAGTTCGATAAGTAAAATTCCAATCGTATGGTGTGTAATAAATGAATGTTAATGAATTTGTGGATAAAGTTTAACGGCGATTACAATAGGTCGTTTTAGTCTTAATAAAATGACAGTTAAACCGTGATAAAACGGCTTCGATTACTTGATGATTCAATGATCTTGTAAACAATGAGACAGGAAGCTTTAAAATTAAAGTAAACTCATTTTAATTTTATTGTATTTGCTTCGATATGTGAAATGTAAACACATGAACGATACTTAATCAATTTCCTTGTATACATACGTCCTTCCAAGACAAAAATCTAATTTGAGATGAAATTCAAGAGTTTTGCAAACATTGTTTTTTCATAAAATTGAGCCAATATTCAAAATAATATGAGGACCCGATGGAGAAGAAATGTTTGTTAAAATTATCTTTCAAGGCCTGATGTGCATTGAATTGTAAATTGAATGTGCCAACTTCACAGACCGGACACAGATGGATAGACGGAATTCTCAATAAATCATTAACCTACCATTTTTATGGTCACCTATCGAATCCATAATAGACAAACGGTAGGTCCAGGTGCAGGCTGTAACATGATGGATGGCCCAAAAGAAATTGATAAATTTAATGTGAGTACGCAGAGACACATATAAGTATATGGTAACATTTTTTTCCATATTCAATCATATTGATCAAGTTGGGGAATTTTAGGGTTGGTCTAGTGTAAAGGATATAATTTCGGTATAAGGTAGGCACCACCTCTTGGTTTGTCCTGGGGAATGATAAATTAAACATAATGTAAGATAGGTACATAATAGATTCGTCAGAATAGATAGTTATAAAGATACATTTATGTATTTCTCTCAATAAGATACATCTTCATTTTATAAGCCGGCTACATGGATATATTCAAATATTATACAGAGAGTATCGTACAATGGAAGGTGGGTGCGAGAGGGTAGGTGTTGTTAACTGCCTCTCTCTGTGGTATGTTATATACCTGTTCTAGCAAGTAACAAAACTCACCCTAATGTAGCAGAATAATCCAACACGCAATAATAATTCACACCACACTGAATGTGCGTATCCACGAAACCATTTAGAACTTCCACATAATTAAACAAATCGATTTCGGCAAGAGGCAGTTCTCGGTCTCGGAGGCAAATCGAGGTAATTTCCCAACAAAGTTTGTTAATTTGCGTAAAATGTACCGTCTAATTTTATCTGGTTCAAACACGGATTAGCTTACTGTGTATTTATCCACCGAGCTAGCTCGCATTACACATTTAGCGCGTGTCTGAACCGGAGAGACATGTTGACACAGACCTGCTCCACGGACGTGCACATTCGAACTGTTACCCGCGCTTGCCCATAGGTCTGACGGAGTTTCCCCTTCTTCATCGCCCACAACTCCCAAAGACAACCCCACTCTATCCTGTTATAGATATATTTTATATATGGCCAATAGACCTTTCCAGAATTACCTTGAGGTGCGCGCGTCACTTGCGGGATAGGTGCAAAAACGACAGCTGACAGACGACAACGAACAGCTGACGTTGTTGTTTGTAGCATCGCAAGTGAAAAACCCGCACTCTGTAAGCCGCCACTGTACTCCACACGAACGATTAATCGAGAAAAAGCACAAAAACCACCGCAGAACAAACAAACGCCCTTGTTTTGTTTGTTTACTGTCAAACATAATGTCAAACAGTGACAGTTAAGTGACAGTAAGGTGGTGACAGTTTAGTGTCTTGCGGTGCGCCCAACCTCGCGGCACGAAAATCCCCAAGTTGGCGCATCTTTTGCCATATACCGCAGGTGACGCATGAACCTATTTCTGTTTCTCTTGCACCCATGTTGTTTCCATCGTCTTGCTCTCTTGTACGTATTCTGGAAAGGTCTATTCCAACTTTACACCCTGAATTTTTATCAGCCAGGTAGGTATATCTACGACGGGGTGTTCGTTATTCCGTGCCACTTGTTTACACCGAACCAACTTATACACTCTCCGGCGCAGGTTTACGACAAACGTAAAATTTTATATTCGCTGAAACACTGCCTTGCCCTAAATAATTAATGGAAATATTATGCCCCGCATCGATAACCAAGAAAGTTGGAAAACCCTCCGTTCTCGTACTTTTTTCCGGAAACCAATGTTTGAGCTCCGGCCAGAATTAGGGAAAATGATGGAAGGTGCACTTTGCTAGATCACGCATTTATCTTATTGATTGTGTTTGGTTTTTCATATCGCCTGGAAACATCCCCTAGACTGGACCCAGGTTCTCCTAAATAAAGAGGTGTGCCTGACCCTGGGTGGTACTTTGTCAAGCAAAGTGTATTGAGCTGGCGAGCTGCAAGCAACAATTTTGCATTGTGGAGCTTCCAGTCTGCTGAATTGCGGAATTGAACAAAACGCATCAATTCGACCACGACCCGGGGAGTTTGTAAACTCGGCAGAGAGGTATATAACATTATAAAACTTGCTCTCCTCTCCGGCGGTGGTTATTTCAAAGTGTTATGTGCTCCGAGATTAATTTGAAATAAAGTTGTTTAACTGCCAGTCGCAATGCCCCGCTCTCTATATTTAAAACAGTAATTAACTCGCGAGTTAGAGTATGGATATAGGTACTCGTTTGTGTTTATCCGACGTTATTATTCCACTTGTCATTCGTTGGAGCGCCTATAATATAGGCGTCCATAGTCGAGTATGTCTGACGATGATTTAATACCCGAAAGTTATACCAAATCCTGACATAACATTTCGCATTTTGAAGGGTACACATACATTTCAGGTAACGATTTTTTTACTCATCGGGCTTTGTGCCCTCGGGAACACAACAAGTGTCAGCCTTTTCTGAAATGATTACTGTAATCATAAGCCATTACGGCTTCCTGTCACTCGCATCAATACCCATAATGGAATTGGAAACGTGATATTTTTTGTCAAAATTCAATCTTTTGTACATTTCTACTCGTATTGTGTGAAAGAATAATTGGTATATTTGCCACCTGGCTTCCTTTTTTATTGGCGTTATTCGAACAATTTCAAGAAGATCGTGTCAATAGGAAGAATGAGATGACATGGGAGATGCTGGAGGAAAAAACGACCACCCCATTACCTACTATTACTTATTAGGGTCAAGAACTAATATGGTTAAAATAATGAAGGTGTGAACTAAATGTCTTTTAATTAGGTGCCAATTAAAGCTCCTGGTAAAATGTTAATAAGGAGAGCTTTTGAAGCAAAAGTGACCACTGGTCCCTTTCCATTAGTGGTACTTCACTTTAATGTGTCTGGCTTACGTGCAGTGACCAGAGGTCCAAAGTGACCCGAACCTCAGGAAAGGTTTCTCTATGAATTGGTTTTGTTAATTAGATCTCTGATGTGGTCTTTTTGACTTTCTACATCAGGAGGTAGACAAGATAATTGCATCATAAGAGTAAATAGTGGAAAAGTCCCAATTTTTCTGCGAGTATTCAGTGTTTCAACAGAATAATTTATGATGGGGTAGAAGAGGAATTACGTACACGAAGGTGTTAAAACCGCAATTTATTCAGGATTTATCTCCAATCGATACATGATTTATTCCGTCTCCCCTCATGTTGTCGGTCTATAAGTCCCGGTCGTGGCATTATACTTTGATTTTCAGATTATGTCGTAGCGATGAAATCCCTTGATTCGCATTCATCGATATAATGCGCCTGAAAAAAGAAAATCGCCGATTTGTTGAATCGCTTGTGGTATCGGTTTTCAATTTGGGTCCATTTAATCATAGAACGTGCACGTGGCACCCTCTCCCATTTGACATATTTGCATAGCTTACCCGTGATTAATGGACCAGTTAATATGTAATATTTAAATTTTGGTTACGGTCCTGCCATATTTTATTGTCAGGTCCTGGTGAACATTCATAATCTATATCGCACCCACCGCACTACGGAGATTGATCACAAAAATTAATTAGCGTGTTGCGTTAGGGGAGTGTTTCATGTTATTAATTTCAATTTTTATGTGGAAAATAACTCAAACTTGAGCAGGGACTAGGGGAAATCCGCACAAAGCACCATTACTTAAATCTGAGATAAACTATTTTTTATTTACTTTCATAAATTACCAGACTACACGCACTTGCATAATCTGCACTTACCACTTTGAACATACAACTTATTTCGCAGTATAACGATAGTTGTTGGGTAGATACTGCAAAAACTTTCGTCCAGGATAGCAAAAGGACTGTATTATTAAAACAAATTGAATCCGGTGCAGACATTGTTATTAAGTTTAATAAGGGAGATTTTGCCTCCACGAAAAAAAAACTAATTAAATCAGCAAAGATTCAGACAACCTGCAGAGCGAAAAATAACTAGTTTACTTTATGCACTGTCACCGTTCTGGTGGAATAATGAAGAATTCTCAACGGGACATTATAGGATGGGAGAACCTAAAGCCCCCTTAATTAGAAAGGCAGAGTTTTACAGAATGTAATGTCATGAATCTGTTCTTTCACTCGAGGGTTGCGCGAACGTGTTCCTGAAATTAATTATCAACTCTCCTGTTGACAATTCCGGTGTATCTTCCGACTCGCTTTTAGGTATCATTTTGAATTGATTACATCAAAGAAAAAGCAACAGAGTATCGATTTTCGTTCCCTCGCGTTATTATCATACTTTCGCCTTAAAACTTTGGAAAAGGACAATTCGGTACGTTTTCAAGGGTTGTAATATGTTCTTGGCAAAAATTCAAATTACTTTCCCGAGTTGGTTCTCGTCATAATTAAAATGTGGGTATTTTTATGGTAGCTGCAGAGTTATTTTAAAATGTTACCTACAGTTGACAGTTTGACACACCAGACCAGGCACGGGAAACTTTTTTACGTTGCCCTAACTCAAGGAAGATGTAACTTAATATCATTTTTTTACTGTCAAAATACGTGCAAGCCGCGTCTTTTAAAGAAAACATCCAACGGATATCGAGTAATAATTTGCATATAGCTGTTGGTTAATTGGAAGAAAAACATTGTCAAATATGGTATCTTGTAGATTTAGAAAAACTAAATTCTTCATGGTTCATCATCCTCTTGATCGCTCATATTTGATACGTCACTATAAATTATGGGATACTTTATTTAAAGAGTTTTCATGCCGTATTTTAGGTGTCCTATGAAGAATTTTATGAGATGTCACTAACCGTGCCTCGAAAGCGACGTGTATTAATCCGGCCTATTATGAATACGAATATTTTTGTTTGGTCGATTATTCTTCAAATAATTTATTATAGGGGATGAGCCTAAAATAATCGCAGCAACTGCGTTAACCGGGGCGATGATTGATGGTTTTTGCATAGATGAGTAATTTGCGTGCAGGCTAATATTAATATCCGACCATTCTGGCTGCTGCAGTCATTTCGAGGGGGCCAAGATAGGGTAAACAGGCTGCACGCCGGCGATATCTGCCTTCGGGGCGCCGACTAAAAGCCCAAATTACCTATCCTCGCAAATATTTGCCCTTTGGACTGCGAATTGCCCGACTCTTCACGTGAGCCGCCCCCCTCCGGCAAACGCGCGCGCTTTTGCGTCCTTTTGTGTTGCACGGTCCCTCATCATCACCCTATCTGTTGTTAATTTCATTCGGCCGCATTGTTTTTTGCCCACCGCGAATCCTCAAACATGCGGGCTCCATGATTGCATATCTTCAATCATCTTTCACGGAGAGGTGGGCTCTCTGACAGATGATAACTCTCGCCATATCAGCATCGCCGAAACAATTACACACCGTTTTCCCGGCCCTTTTGTAGCGCTAGGCGGGTGGATATGTCGTTCAATTAATGCGAACAAAAGGTGGACCCTGTAAATGGCGGACATAGTCGACACGATCATATGACAGAGCCGAATACAATGGTCGTTTAACGCTTCGTTTATATTGCAGTACTTTTCTCCGTTACCGCTTTCATTGACTCGATGATGAAACCTTTTCTATTTCCGAAAGCGTCCTGGAAACGGAACGTTCAATTTGTATTACAAAAGTGGGATGTTTTGTCGCTTTTACGACACATGTTAAAATAATTGGGGAGGTGATAAGAATCGCAGCGCTAATGGAAACGCTGACTTTAGAGGGTGCACATCCACAATGAACGAACCTTCACTACCTAGCTAGGCTAGAAATCTATGAAATATCAAGCCTGTCAACTTGGGTATGAGTTTGAAATAATTGTTACGCGAAATGGAGAAAACACCAATGAAATTAATTACGAACTTACCTATGCCCAGGAGCTGAAGTGGTTAGCTCGACGTTTAATAATGAAACTTCCGCATTTCGGAACTTTCTAAATATTAAGATAAACCGATTTAATATCTCGGATTTAATAAATACAAGCGAGGGGAGTTTTGTCTCTGGTACTACCTAATAAGAGTCACAATTTATGAACCGACTGGGTTGATAATTATTGTTTACGGCAATTACTTAGACCCGTCAGCGTCGAATGACACATTCAGCCCTTTCGGCGCGGAAAACGTAAACACAATAAATAGTCGAGTCTTGATGGGTTCCAATGCAACTCCTGGAAGAGCCGGTCGCAATATCGCACTTGCGTGTGCACTCTCTAATTGACGAAAGGGTGTCCTGATGGATGGGGCGGACTCGGCCGAGTTTATTAGACGTGCGAGTAATGACTGTAATGAGCGGCAAACCAAAGCTTTTCGTTTCCACCTCGGGACGCATCAAGGCCGATATTAAACTCGATCCATCAGGTCTTAATCGCCGCAATTCCACCAGGAAGGCGTCGCAATCGGCGTCATCCCGACTCTTGCCGTCCCGGGGAAGGGTAAACATATTTAGAGGTGGGACGCGTGATAAGGCGAACTCCCGGAGAAAACCCGAGAAATCGACCGGAACCCGCGATCAATCACGGCGGGCCGAGTGACGGATTTTAAATGGCTCGAATTCCGGAAAATTTCCACCGAACTGTACGCGATTTCCGAATTACTGGAATTGCCGGCTAAAAATAACGAGACCGTCCGATAGAAATTCATCATCCGTAATGAAGATTGGCAGTGTTGCCGGCCAGTTTGAATGATTCAATCGCTGTGTTTATATAATGGCCGGAGAGCCGTCTTAATTGAAATTCGATATGCGGATGGGAAGTGAGATTTTCCGGCGACCGCGTTGATCCGTTACGTCATTAGCGCACGTGAGATAATCCCCCAATTATCGAATCGATCCGGTCGATCGATCGCCGTTCTCGCCGTAATTCATGGAGTGATTGTCGCAATTAACTGCACGGGGTGCAAGTGGCGCTTTCCACTCGCCCCGGACGAATTTATCGGGATTATTGCGCGCTACCAGCATGGCGAGGTATTATAGGTCGGGTCGGGAAAATGCACCTGAGACCCGGGATTTATGTAAGTGCACTCGCGTTATTGATTGTGCAGAGGTCGTTAGCGTACACTCTTATTTGTGGCCGAGGGTGGGAACCGTGCAGGGGTGAATTGATGTGTTTTATTACGAAACGGAACGGGGAGGCCTACGTTAGGGCCGAGAGCGCCGGATCGATCAAAGTTTAGCCCTAAACGGTTCTCTGACGTTTATTACGAATAAAAAATCGGTTAATTTTTGCTGAGATAAGCACGCGAATCGAATTTATAACTATATTTTTCCGGAAAGGTATAAAAGAGTCGGCCAACAGCTTTACGAGCAGCGCAATAAAAGGGTTCTCATAATGACTCTTATCCCTGAAAAAAATACCCAGTGTTGGATTTGGGAAAAGATTAAACGAAACGCTAGAATTTCCACTAATTTTCATATAGGAATAACGATTGTGCCACATTTCAAGGAAGTTTTTAATTGTTTTTTGAAGTACATCTAATGAATTAATCTCGACTCTGGAGTTTACGAGTTTCTTGCCAATTAAGGCTCGGAAATCGGGGGAGAGCAAAGCATTGCAGTCTAAGTAAGCGAACACAGGTCGTTATACAGCTTATTTCTGGTTTTGTAGCGTATAAGGTGACTGACTGATGCGGGCTGTTATTTTATTGTACGAAAAGGATCAAAGGAAATTCGCCTGCCAACAAAGAAGCGGCTTTCGTCTTATCAGACAAACATCCTGTTGTCATCAGAGTGTACATACGAACCTCAAGCCCGGGCGAGCTTTTCCGCTTTTCCTGCAGGAGGCACTTTGAATTTACCGAAATTTTGGTGGGCGGATTTCGCATATTCGGCCGCTCTTTATTTGCTCATATCCTCATCAACTGATGGCACTTATAATAAAGAGGAAAAAAGCGGTCGCACACTTACATTAATATCTGTCGCGGTCGCGCGTTAAGTCGGACGACTCCGGTCGCAATTTATGATGATAGCTAACAAGCGCACGTTTCTTGTTTCTTCAGAGGCTCGCGATTCTTTCGCGTTCGTATATGATACGATGACGGACGATTTCCTGCCTTTCTACTTTATACCGATGCAATTTTCTTTCGAAATCTCCCAAATCGGAATTGCTAATTCGTTATTTAATACGTGGTATGTGTTGAGAGCCCGAGCCGGAATTAATTACGGGGAAAATTGATTTTTCTCCCGGTTTTCTCGACTCGCCGGTATAATTGATGATCTGATAAATTAGCTCCACTACGGGTTCATCTCGAACCGCCGACTCCGAAAGATCCTTGATGAAAAGGTACGGGATAATTATTACGGCGAAACCGGACGCCTTTTTCGGGTAATCAAAACGCAATTTTTCCATCACTCTAAAATCCCCTTTGTTGTTGATGGAGCCTCTCGTTAAGGAGATTTCATAAATTACGACGGCGATGCGGTAAATGAAGCAAAAGAGCAAAACAGACTCGTGTATACGCTGTAATCCATCAGCGCGACCGAGCCGGCCGAGCACGTGTTTGTTCGAGTAATAAGTATATGGGACTTTAAAGAATGCTGAAAGATGCGTGGTAGTATGTCGTGGTTCTTATTAACCTGTAAATTTTCAGCGAGACGGTGAATTCCACGGCGCTTTCAGTTTATTTAGTGGGAAAGCGCCGGGCGTAATAATAAAACTGTTGCTACTGTTGAACGTGCCGTACCTCGCCTCGGGACCTAAGTTATGGACTCGTGTATATGCGCTTTGATGCCGGCGTTTTCAGCGATTCGGAAATTATTATATTATGCGCCGGCGGTGCTCGTCGGGATTTTCGAGGATTTGCTATATACCGGTGGCGGTTCAATACCCCCTCGACTCGACATTTTCCCTTTAATTACTTCTTTCTCCCGTTCATTTTTAGATCGAGCGGAAAGCTCGGTTCCCACTCCGAAAGCTCGGCGCGACTCCATTCATTCAAGACGTCGTCGCGAATTTTCGCTGAAAATCTCGGCCCATTATGCATGTAGATATTATTCGATATTAAAACGGCCAATCGGGCCCGAGAAGTGCGTGCGACGAATAATAAAACTTAAAAAGCTTTTCGTGTTTTGTCACGACGTGCGCTTGATGGGCGTGCGTGACTGCCACCGCCTGATCAGCAAACATAATACGAAATATTTTTCGATCAAACAAAAAATATTGACGAGATTATCTACGCATCGAAAACATGCGTCGGCGTATATCAACTATAGTTTCGCAGGAATTGGCACAGAAATATTATTGAAAAATTTCATTTTACATCCATTTGAGTTTTGCAGGTTTATAGTAAGTATAACGGAAAGAACTTTGGTGTTTGGTGTTGGTGGAATCAAGGCGCAGATTTCGGTGTTGTTTTTCGCGGCTTGACCATCTCCGGGGAAATCTCCGCGTTTTAGAAGACTTCAGCGAGATAGGAAAAGCGGCAGAAACAGATGCGCTTCTGAAAGCGCGGGGATTTATTTGTCAAAGTAAAGACCGACCAACCAGTTGACTAAGTTGTGTTGGGATTTATTTCCGAAACTGTCAAGGTGCAAGATCGAAAACCGCATCTCGACCTCGAATACCAAAGAAAAACCACTAAAGATTACTAACTTCGATCCGTCTAATACTTGATAATTAATTGAGGACTACATCTAAATTAGTGGACCCATCTTCGAAATAAACATGTTTCGAAATGAAATTTTCTAAAATATTCAGAGACATTAATATTAGTTAGCCTGAAAAATGCCCGCAGACTCGTTGTCGTAAATGAGGCCGGATAATTGAATATTGTAGTTACAAAATCATTTACTAATTAAATGCGCAAAGTTTTCGAGGGATTTCTTCGGAAGTTTAATTTAGTTAATCGTCCTCCTCGAGGGAGAGCGAGAGGAGAGAAAGCTCGGACGGGCGCCAAAACCAACCGTAATAATAATGATATTAAGTGGGAGATTTACGCCTTTGCCAAATTGAAATTTCCAAACGGCCTCGTTCGTTTCCAATTATGCCGTAGTTTGTTTCGGGGACTTGAATAGTTAGAACTGCGGCTGAAGGTTTCGGAACTGTAATTAATTCCCGACATCGCTCCCGTTTTTAGCAAAAATCCAATTTGTTCCCGGACCCTTTTTTCGGATTACCCCTCTCTCCGAAGGCCGAGGGAAGAATATCAATTTGATACAGTGACGATTCCATCATCTCTGAAAAATAATAGCTATCGAGCATATAATTGGGGATTTTGCACTCAGCTTAATTCCAGTTATTCCGAGATAGCTTCTTTCAAGAGAAGGAAATATGACGTACTTGGAGAGGGTCTGCATTAAAAAATATCGGGACACTTAAAACTCGTGCGGAAATTCGAGAGACATCGCTAATGGCTGAAGCACACGAGGGAGTTTCGTTATTATTATAATTGAGCTGGAGTTGTTTGCTACCTAAAATTCTGCAAATTGGTTCTAGGGCCGGCTCTTGCAGACGCTCGTTACGCCACTCGCGACTGAATAATTGGACGAGTTGCATTTAATGAGAAAATGAGGTGTCGAATACCCGAGTACATACGTGAACGAAACTCGGAAAAAAATTTTCAAAAATTAGATAACCTAGTCGGATGATACGTTGCTCGCACTCATTATGCACGAGACTGCGTCCGGGCTCGTTAGTGGCCGCGCCTTTCCGATAATTCAATACGTCCATTACAATGAAATTAAATTTCGAATTAGATCGCCGAGGGGCGTCTCGCGATGCCGCGTCTCGATATAATTACACAAAGGAACGAGAGATCGGGACGGGCGATTGGGACACCGACTCGGCATCGTGTGTGCATCACCCACGGAACATCTCTTTAATAACCGATAATGAATTATTAGCGGCCAATTAGCGCTCTGAAATATCCGCCGACCCAATTTCTCTAGCCGGTTTTACGTGTACGGCTCAATTAGCCATGATATATCGTCGGTCATTTCGAAACAGTCATCGATTACTCGGTGGCCATATTAATTATTAATGCGTTTTATGGCCGGGAAGCAGGCGAGCGCCTTTGTTTGACGCACTCGCACGCGGAATTTATCGCCAAGTACAGCAATAAGTACCCGAGTAGGCCGGATTATTGCGTCCATCAATTCATCATAAATTCAAACGGAATCTTACGTGTGGGCATCGGATTCCGGGGGGCGCTTTACGTTGGGATTTTTCGGAATGGAAAATTTCTTTCGAGTTTACGACCCTCCGCTTTTACATGAGCGGGTTTCGACAAAGCAAACAACTAGAGGAAGTAAAACAGTGAAAGGTAAAATCGACGGCAGTGGAGAAACAAAGGGAATTTACCGTTTACGTTTCACACATTTTATGCATCGAGGGAAAATAAATATGCTTCGGTTTTATTAAAATCGCTCGCTTTTACGGCGTTTTAAAACACACGTCGTCCCACTATACACTCTTTTAGGGTCGCGGTGTTTGATTGTTTCCCGGGATTTCGCAATTACGCCCCCACTAGTCAATGGAACGTAAAATGCATTTACGCGAGATGAAAGAGTAAATTATTTGTCGGAATGCAAAAGCGCTTCCTCGTGATTACGCCACTCGTCCCCTTTTCCACGGATATTGTATCCGAAGCACCTTTATTCTCTCTGTTTATGACAGATAATGGTCGCAAAAAACGGCATCGGTAGTGAATCAAGCTCTCAGGCATTCCACTCTTGTGAAGTCCTAAAACGGTTCGAAACCAACCAAAGTCTGTGGCATTTCACGCATCGCGAGCCGTGGTGAGAGGGTAGAAAACCAGTTTCCGAGCGAGGAGGCGGGAATGGAACTTTTCCGGATGCGTGTTTACGGAACGAAACAAAGGACTTTTCTTTTCACAATCAGACGCATCTACATACCTTATCTCGTCAAACCGACCCCACTTTCTCTCAAAACGGGAATAATTATTCAACGTCCACGGGCAATATCTCGTTGCGATACTTCATTCACGTTTCAGTAAGTTGTCGAGACAATTTGTACGTTTTTCCCCTGTAATGGATGGGGAAATACGTGTGGAATTCCTCCCTTCTTGTACGAGGAAGTGTGGGCGTTTTTGTGAATACGCTTACAGGACAACGCAATCAACAGGGTGGCAAAAGGCAGAGAAGGGAAAATCCTCATGATGCAGACTCCTGAGTAATTATCTAATCCTTTTCTGATTTCGTTTTTTCGAAATGTTTGGTCTTTTTGGATGAAGTCTGCAAAGTCGCTTTCGTCTCACTGTTCATCATTCACTCAAGTTCAAGATGAGTAACTTACTGAATGTTACAAGTAATTGACAGGAAGGAGTGGGTCCATCGCCGTATATCTACAGTGTGTTCATCATTCCTGACAGCCCCCATTGTATTGTTATTAAATATTTCTATTGTTCCCATCAGCATAATGCACTAAATAGGCCCGTGTTTATGCCACGTTCGAGTAGTACCAACCGTCGATGTTCGACTCGACGGCGGACATTTTAATTCCAACAATAACCAATTTGCACAAACAAGTCCCGCAATTCCTCCGACACTTGTAACCATTAGCGATCCGATTTTTACGGCTCATATCGATCATATCCGAGTTATGGACGGATACGAACACTTGGATCTGGTGAAAATTTCAATTCGAACAATCGTAAAAACCGTAATGGCGATTTTCTTACGACGCAGAGGGTAATCAAACTCGACAAATACTCATTTTTAAGCATCACGCTTAAATTCACATCTCGGGAATCTCGAGACATTCGTTCCGGACTAATAAAAGCCCCCGAGGTAATCACTGGTGGATTCTCGCCCTACGACTACCCCAGCCATTAACATCATTTACTTTTCTCGCCCTTCCTAATTACCGTTGCTCCCAGTTTTCACTTCTTTCATTCTATTTTCGAGGCCTCTTCGAGTGCCATTCAGATGCGCCACCCTCGCGTTTTTACATCTCAAAAGATATCGAATGCATCAGTTGTTGAAACACATTATTAGAACGAGCGCCGCGTATTCTTTCGCATCGAATTAGGCTGGAGAGAATCTCGTGTGCGCTTAATATCCGTATCGGATGCGGACTTGCTCGGATTTTGCCGAGGTGTGTAGTTGGATTTCGTGGAAAATTGGCAACGGATGGGCTCAAAGACTTCTTTTTATATCCTCCACACCACCGTTGCGAACATCTGCAGTTTTATTAAAATAACAAGGTGGTTGTTTATGTTATTTTAACTTTAACTAACGTCGCAAGGGACGTAGTGAGATGACTTCCGAACGGGATATAGGTGTTCGGTGACTGGAGCTGTTGCAGTTGCAGACATCGAAAGTCTGTATCTATTTCTCAAGTCATCAATGTGGGATATTGGCCTGGTTCTAGTACAAAAAACTGCGCTCAAGACCTACATTTTTTCCCAAATTGGCGGATTCTTACAGGCATTGTTGTTTGATCAATCGATAAGTTCTCGGGATGATTAATGGAAGGTAAACAGCGGTTCGTGTGCCGTCAGCAGCAAACTCGCGTGTCTTAAGGAGGAAAGGTCTATTAATCATAACGCGCTTTCGGGCTCACTATTTTTGTGCAACTAGGCGAAAACACCACCGAGGGATTTCGTTGTGTCATCCCCGGAATAATACCAACATTAACGATTATTTATTTCAAAGGATTCAGACATCCCCATAAGAAGCAATAGGATACTGCGGCATTAGCGACGGCAAATTCGCCCCTTCCTTTGTGGCAAAAGTACCGCATTTAACATTTAACCGAATCTTTCATCGGGACAAATGATGGTCGATTATGCGTGTTTGCATAATGTATGGTAGCACCTCTCCTTTTCTCTGGGGAGTATCGGGGAGGAAAGATGAAAGGAAACGCTCCCCTAAACATCCGCAAAGTAGCTACTGCTTTCGATCTACTAAAAGTACCATAAGAAGGGTGAATCTGGCTCAAAAACGAGCGCGAAAGGATTAATGCTGATGGCGACCCCAAACTGGGCGATGATTCGCCCCATCGATCTGGCGGGCCGTAAAAGTGGCGGTGATGTTCATTAAAAAATGACCGTCACGAAATAATGGCCATTAACGCGACCAGGAGGTGATAGCGCATCTGTCCGAAATGACGGCGCGATATGAATGCTTTATGCGGGAGAGGGTACAGGTCGGCTGGTGACAGAGGGAATGCGCGTTATAACGGGGCGCGGTCCCCGAGGGTGAAGATATGCATGCTAGAGGCCCCGATTCAATTTTCTCGCGGCTGCCCGCAATATATTATTACCGAAGGGGGATCATAACGCGGTAAAGTTCCGAGCCGCCTTCTTATACCCGAAAGGTACTCTTCAAACTTTCGACGCGATACGGGCACAGGGGATGGACGCCTAATGCGATTTCGTCCCCTCGATGCGCCCATGCCACTCCATATCGGTGGTTACCGAGTTACCGTGTGTGGCCACAGGGGGACGAAAAATCAGAGGCTAATTCGACTCACCATAAAATTAGTTCGATATGTGGATACTTTTCTCGCAATATAATCTCCCCGCTGGAAAAAATCACGTGAAAAATTGATCATGTCAATTGTTGCACATGAGATGTCTTCGTCGTCATCAATTCCCGTAATCTATTTACGAAACTACCCCCTTGCGAAGTGGAGCCCTCGTCGCCCATGAATAAAAAATGAATATGGATTGTGAAAAGTCTATTGAAAAGAGTTCCCATCTCGGGGGGGTTCGCGTACTTTATCATTTTTATACATCCGGACCCGGGGTAGACGAGTATCTTGTTAAAAAGTTTCAATGAGTGTATTTGTTTGGTTCGGATTATGAGATATAACGTAAAGAAACGGGCCGGGGTGGGATTTTACGGCATTGTGTTCCGCAAATGACGACATTCAGTCTTTGGACCCGCGAAAACGCCGATGCGCCGCAATTTATTTCAATGGAAGTTTCCGAAACTCTCATAGATTTATTTGCGACGGGCATATTTCCCGATTAAGGCCCGGCCATACCTGGCTCTCGGGAGAGACGCTCCTTGCTCCCTGAAAGCCGTTTCGTGTCGCTAAGCACGTCCTGTGATATTTTTCGGGCGATAAATTATGGCGCGCATTTATATTCCACCCCAGCCAATAATATAAATATATTGGATTTTCGAAAAATATTAACCGATGCGTCTCCGGGGAACTGACAACTCTTAAATTCCCCATCATCCGCGCGTAAGCTCCGGAGTCGACCCGAGAGAGTGATCAACCGCATCTCGATGGGGCAGGAAGCGAGTCGGCAACTAAAAATAGTGTTTCAGTTTTCCTGCAATTTAGATTGCGGCAGGCTGGAAACGATCCGATGTCTCCTGATGATGGCGGCAACGATACTTCCTTCCTATTTTTTTGCCCGATGTTTATGTTTCTAAGGGTGGGCTTCTCAACGAGGGGCGAAAAGCTAAACTGACGGGTGTCAAGTTTAAACTCTGATGAAACAGTGAAGCCGGTGCGCCACGAATTACAAGATACAATTTCGAAACATTTTAATCTTTGTTACATTTTTGAAAATAAAGTATACATTAAAATTTGAATAATTGAGCAAATTATAATTCAAAATAGTCTTATTTTGTTGTGATTCCGAAATGGGTTGTCACGAATGCCCTAAAAATGGGGAATGATGATCGTGCGAAATGGCAGAACCGAATCCTGTTTATAATGCGCGCCGAATACGCGACGGGTGTATTATAAAGCGGAAAAATAATTTCCTGTTCCGTGGTGCAGGGGGAATATCAACTAGGATAAATATTGGCCTTCGGTTATTTATCGAGGTTCCATTTTACCTACATATTTCTATGTGGTCCTCGAAAACACGATTTTACCATGCGGAGGCTGAAAGAGACCATCACCGATCCACCGAAAATTAGTTTAGTGTGATGGGGTGAGAATTCGGTAAAGTTTCTGGTGTAGGGAATAAATATCAATAATGCGAAACTTGGCACTTATTGCATTTGCGCCAAAATGTGTATCTACTTTAAAAGTTTTATTAAATTTCTTTGGCCCCGTCCGCGAGAGAGGAGAGATGTAAGATATCCTTCTTCGAACCGAAGGGAATTAAATTGAGGCAGTGAATAAAATGAAATGTGTTTCCCGAAAACGCGTATAAATTTCGTGTAAATTTAATGGGCGATAAGTAGCCGTGCCATTTCCGCCTTCAGAAATATCAAATGGATTTATAGAGGAGAGGCCGGTGCGGCGGGTTCGACAGCCTGGAACTGATCATCTCCTGCTCGAGGGGATTTAGGGCATATCTGAACGTTGATCATTTAAAACCGGCAGGGAAATGCCCGGGTCACGGCACTGATCCCTGTGTGACAACCAGAAAAGCACCAAGTCTTCCATCGATAATTCAGTTCGATACGACTTTCCAGAGCCGACCGGTGTGACCGATCGAGATCGATTAGACCCTTCGAATTATCCATTCCCATACGGCCTCACTAATAACAATAACAAAGGTGGAACACGATTTTTATAAATACCTCTTAGGGATATTTGTCATCATGATGAATGAGGATTCGGCGGGCCCAAACCCGACAATCTCCCGTCACTTCGCATTTATCTCTTCACGGCCCGGACATCACCATGAATCATGACTATTATTGTGCGCACCGTGACGGTAAAACAATGATTTATACTTCTTTAATCGCCGTTAAAAACGATGAGCTCTGTTATCGCACACCCGAAATATGTTTGTAAATCATCTCGTCAACAAACAGTGCGGCTTTTCGATCCATTAACATACACTGACCGGACCGGTGTTTTAACAGATGAGCCGATGCCGTTTTAATCGTTCGTTATTTTATTTGAAATAAACCGAGCTGGTTGACTAAATCGCGATCGGAATTCATAACACGGCAATAATACGGGAGCACCTAAGTCTACTAGAGAGGCTGTGTACTTGTGCAGGTAAAGCACTCGAATTTTAATTGGCAATTATTTCGGCCGACCTGGCTAATTGACTGAATTTTATCCCGTTGCCATGAATTCCCCCGAATTCATTAATAATATACGAGGTGGCCCATAATAGAAAATAGCAAACTGACTGAACTGATTTGAATTTCCCATTTGCGTATGAGGCACTCTGTAACTCACGCACAAAACTATAACACCCATGAACTGTTTATGTAATCCTGGAAATTGTTGCATAGAAGATTTCGTTCGTCTTCACTAATTGTGTATTTTGTCGCGTTCACAGTTCGCTTGCAATTTCCACACGACTGGAGTAATGAGCATCTGATATGTCGCAAAACTGTAAACAACCTGCTACTGCGTAATGACGAAATCATTCTAGATTGCGATTTTCGTTCTTTATTTTGGAGAAAGTGCGAGGTGTTACACCCGGAGTGGGAGTCAACAGAATTAGACGTCGGAGCGGGGGAGATAATGTTTGCGCTGAAAAATGTAATTTCCTGAAATTTGCTGGGGAAAATAAAGAGGCTGCTTGAGGGAGCGAGAGAGTGACGGAATCTCGTCTCGTCACTTTGGAAGTGTCGAAATATTGTAAATTAGTGGATAATTTCCATATTTGAATATGTATTAGTAGCAGTAGGCAAACGAGCCGGAGTGCGCCCTGAGAGAGAGTGTCAATAATTAAGTTAGCGCTCTCAACTTTTCACTCAGTGTTTTCGCAAGACCGCCACCGTCGCGACGCTTCCCAGTCCCCGTAATAAATTGTGTCTACGGCGCCTAAAAAATGGACGAGCCGCCGAACACAATCAAGCGTTTTGCATTATTAACGTTTCTTGCATCCCGGAGGTGAGCCGCCGCCGAGGCCTGTTAAATAACTGATGGCGGCGGAAATTGCCGCTCTCGCGCCTCGAACTCGACCCGACCCGACTTAACCGCCTTATTAAATTAAATTGCCGACAATTTAAGAAGAACTTTAGTTATGTTAATTAAA
This sequence comes from Salpingus planirostris, assembly GCA_949788335.1. Taxonomy (NCBI): domain Eukaryota; kingdom Metazoa; phylum Arthropoda; class Insecta; order Coleoptera; family Salpingidae; genus Salpingus; species Salpingus planirostris. The sequence goes on along the minus strand of OX460918.1, from coordinate 4,655,511 downwards.
TACGTGAGCCGTCGTGACAAATTTCGGCCATCCGTCAGAATCACGAATTCGCGAGGAGGCGCCTCTCTCCTCCGGAGCCCCGGAGTCGCCGCTCTGATCCGTAAACTCGACACGTCCGCGACTCGGTTAATAAATGTCTCCTGAAACTCGACTCGTTTCAGGCGCGCACCCTCCCCACTGCCGCCCGGAGACACGAATGCACTTTTCACTGAAAAAGTCCCAGAGTCGCCATGAAACTCCTTCGCTGGCGGTTTCCTGAAATCAAAAGCGTGAAACGGGAGTTCTGTTGTGTGCTCTCTGCGTGTGAGAAGCGAGGACAAATTGGATTTGTAAAGTCTGCGGCGTTAATCCGGTTAAGTATTCTTATCCGCGGAGAATAATTATTACCGGAATAAAACGCGGACTCAGACAGTTTCAATTTTAAAAAGCTCCGGCGGGAATAACGGCGCGGTTAAAGGGCGCTGGGCGTTTCGCGTGGCCCCTCTCCTCTCGTTCATCCGGCGCGGCGGGGGCAGAATATTCAACATCAGGAACACCGCTACTTCCGATTTAATTAAAGCAGGTCCTTCTGGAGGATTAATTAGTCAGATGACAGACGCAACTTCTGCCGAGGGTTTTAGATAAATATATACGGACGACTAATAACAGGATGCGGCTTAAATGAACCAATTAATTTTCATTTAAATTCATTCCCGATCCACTTAAATGCGTTCGAAATTATACTGTCAATTTTCATTCTGGGCGTGTAATCAGTTTTAAAATACCGAAACTCCGGACAGAGTTGCACTGTTTTGTTCCGTGCAGTTCCGCCGGATTGGAAATTAGCGGCCAAATTTAATTCAAAACAATCCATTCATCGATCGCCCATTAAATGAGAATATGCAAAAAGCTACAAATTTAACAAATTCCATCCAGAATTTTTGCATTTCCAATGATTCATCCCATAAGAATCGATTGAAAGCACTTGCCTGTTTTCAGCAAAAAATTTCTCTCAAATTTTCAGTAATTTGGTGATCCTTCGTTTCCCCGCTCCAGGGGTTGAATGAGCCGCGTTTTTCATTACTTTCCACAGGGTTCAAACGGTTGCGTTACATTACATTGTAATTCAGACAGTGAACCTTATTAAGTTTTTCATTAAACAGCTAACCCCCCAACTAGCAGGTGTTGTAGCGGCATCAATGTAGGCGCAGAACGAGATTATGTAAATTTCGCCAAGCAACAGATGTTTACGATCATCTCCCCTTTACATAAACTTCTTAAACCTTTTCAGAACTACTGTACGCTGGGGCATTCGAGACGCGAAAATTATGCGCGAAAAGCGATTGTCGCACGTTCGGATCGCACATTCGGCCGGATCACACCTGAAAGTGTGATGTTTGACATTCGGCCGAATTAAACGGCCAAACTTCAAGCAATAATTGCGGCTTGCGGTCGGAGAGCCATTAGTGTCCGGATCTGGCAGATCCGCGCCTGATGATAATCGGGGCCCCGCTTTAATTAATTCTTCCCCGCGCGCGCGGTCGTCGGATTTGCGCCTAACGAAATATAAAGCCCCCCGCCAAATTGCCGTACAATTTTACACCTAAAACGTCTCGGCCTTTTCATCCCCTTCGCGCCGGGCTCACGATTCGGGTAATTACGCCCAAGGTTGAAGCGATCGTCCCAACTTGAACCAATCACCGCAAATAACCCTCCATCACATTAAGCGGAAAGAAGTTTTTGAGTAGTCGTACTAAATAACCCAAAGAAAGTTCCGGAAACCTTCCATCGAAACTTTGGGGAGAAAGTTGATAGACTTGTACACCGAGTAGAGCGGGGGTGGTCATTTACCATAATACCTCAGAGGGCAGCAACACTTTGAATCCGACCACCGGAAAGTTCAATGAGAATTCTGACAGCCGATCCATCACTTACTCTCATTTACGAGATAATAGTTTAATTCAGTTGGTCTGTAGTGAGGAACGTTAATAGATGGTCTCTAGCCTCTCTCCCTCCGTCTCTCTTAGAATTACACAAAGTGAATGTATTCTTGTAGTTGTCAAGCGATAAGCAATTTACATTGCTGGAAGCTCATACGGTTCGACGATTTTTCCTGTTTCGGCTGAACAGAATGAGGCATGTTTGCTGGAGATGCTGCTCATTACGACTAGTCTTGAGTCATGGAGCATCAGCAGAATCCGGTAGTTTCCACCTGATGCAGCCGGTCAGCTGGTTAATTGGCTAAATGCTATTTTTATGACTGCGAATGCCACATTCAGGGTGCGGTGCGGTTGTCATGTGATCCGGTGATATACGGTCGGGTTGTTGAGACGTGCAGAGAGACGCCGCAGCACAGTGTTGCGGTTTTGCGGTTGCACGAAATGCCTCTGTTTCCACTACGTTGAGGATGCACTTTACAGGTCATATGCATTTAGCCGGAGAAACACACTGCGAACGTGTATGCATTCATAAAATATTCAGGGAAAGCCGTTAGGGCCCCGGCAGCACTCCACTAAAATGCCGGTACGGTTTTGTTGCAATAACGCCGCAGTCTCCACCCAAGTTTTCGGTTTAATCACCGGCATTGTTCTCGCGCTATCTGGAAATTTCCTGCGGAACCACGAAATTCAATGCATTTTCGTTATTATATTCCGACATAATATAATATCGTCTGCTGTGTAGGTATTAGGTGTAGCACGGAGCCTGGTATTTATTAATCTCTCAGTCGTAACAAAAGCACCATGGTCGAGAATAAGAGTAATTGAGAAACTGCTTCCACTCTGGAAGAAAAAGGGTATTATAGCGATTAAAAGCAATATAAAAACTTCCCCCTGATATTTGAGCTTCTCTCTGCGAACCAAGCAATTTATTCTCTAACGTGTTTTATTCATCATCACCGGCCAGAACGCATTTAATGGCGGAGAGTTTCCCAGGGCTAATCACACCCTTGGGAAATTTGTTGATTGTCGATAGTTACAATCTTAATAATTGAATACGGAGCCATCCATATAATCACAGTCTTTACGAAACTTGACCTCATATCAATAAAAGAACTTTCTTCTTGCATTATTATCCAGTTTGGATACGGAACTATAATGTACCATTTTACACACCTATATTGACATATGCATTATTGATAAGCTTTTACAGTGTAAGCTATAAAATATTCAGTACCGGCACAAAATATCAATAAATAGTTTGTGGGTTCTCTTTGTTCCCCCGAATACCAAAACACTGTCAACATGTGAGCGTTCTGAATATAATGGATCATATCCTTGGAACAATAGCACTTTTAGATGTCAGCTGGTAAGTTTGGGCCATTAAGGGTTAGCTTTTTAAATTCCGATCGAGGAAAATCCGTCTCGATTATCACACATCGAGCAGCCTCTTTAGGCTCTTGTCGGGCCGGATATCTCCTGCCGATTGGGAGGACCATCTGCTGTCATCAATTCTGAGTGGTTTCAAAACTGGGTGACTTATGCTTTCGGGGTCTGTGGTTACCTGAATGGGAACCGAGCGGCAGCAACTGTGAACCTGTTAACGATTCGGCGTTCCGAAAAAGGCGCCTCTCTGCCTCGCGGTCCGGAGGTTATCTCTGTTTGACCAGAATCGAGTGAAATTGATTGCCACGAGACCCCCGGAGAGTAAATCAGTCCCGACAACTAACACTTGTTCGGGGCCTTGTTTGAATGTGAGCAGGGTCTCGCCGCCCTACCGCGCACCCAGAGGGACGGAAAATGATGGCCCGTTTCCTTATAAATGTTGAACGGGGAAACAAAAGTCGTGCATTTTAAATGACTGTCATCAATCACCCTAAATGCCCACGAATATTTTTAAATGGATGGTTACGTATACCGTTGGAAACAAATTGTAAGAGTGCTCCATCATTTTCGGTCGGCAATATTGCCTATACGGACAGGTGATATATTAAGTTCCCTTGGCACATGCGCCGTGAAATCTCGCGAAAGAGCCCGAAAAGCTCGCCCGTGCTCGGTACAACCGTACAGTGGTGATATTGATTAGCCTATAAGCTCCCGAAACTCGCAGAAACTGGAGCCTAATAAGCTCACCTCCGGCGGCTACCGATTTGCATCGCGGACCCTTACGCTCTTGACTAATCGACTTGGTACACAGTTTGTGTATACCTACAACGTTCCTCGCGACCAATTATTAAGTACCACACGATCCCACGCAATCTCGGAACGTTTACTCACGATTAAGTAATTGCCTTCGCAGCGATCGCGCGGAACAAATCACAAATCCGAATCGATGTAACATTCTCGCTAGAAAGTTCAACCGTTGCAATTTTAATGTTCCCTCATTGACGATCGTAATCGGTATGGAGACGTAAAGAGTTTACGCGAGTTATTAATAATGGCACCGTCATCATGAGGAACTTCCTATGAGTTGTCGTTTTTAACACGCATGTTACAACATTGTAACAAAGTGCCAACGTAAATTTGATTAGGTTATAATCCCGAAGGCGCCCATACTATGCATTAGTACCGGCGTAAGGGAAGTGACATTTTCATAGGTGCTTTGGCCCATATTTACCTCGGCTGGCTAATTAATTGATATAACAATCTGCGCAAGGACTAATTCGAGCAATTCGAACGTAATCGCGTTACGTTAACCCGGTAAATCAGGGTGATAATGTATGTGCGACTGTTTCGCACACGGGGAAACTTGTTGTAAATGACAACCGTCACTAATCGATTTAACTCTGTCGCCGTATGTACGAGTACCCCCCCGTTACGTGTACGGGCTGCCATAGGCATCTGCTTTTCAGAAATGAGATATGCCTACGGAATTAATTACGCTCGATAATTAATTTATATCTCACCGGAGCTCGCCGGAGCGCAGCTAGCAGGTATCATCTTTTCTTAAATCAATTAGATTTTTTCCGCGCTCTCTCGGTAATTCATCCACTTGCCGTAATGCAGGAACTCGATTAGGTATGGGATTCCGTCGAGTGCCGGGAAATTAACACGGCGCCGAGTTCATTTCGAAATCGGCTCCTTATCCGAAAAGACCGGTTATTCGTGCCTAAGTAATTTGGCATTTTTCTTTGTCCGATGGAGCGGAGAGGAAGAGGAGGGTCGAGTGGTTCGCATTCACGACAAATCTGTGAGGTGGTGTGATATGAGGGCTTTAGAGTTCCTTTGTCGATAAATAATAGAGATTGAGACAGGTCGACTTTGAAGGGGGCCAAAACACGCTAATACATATTTGATTCGGCCCACATTCAGCCGGAGAGCGACGCAGGGTTGACGTTTGAATTCGTGATATGAGCGACGTCACTCCCGAATGCGGAACCGGAGTAATCCGGGTAATCTGCAAGGACAAAGCACATCAACGGAATATTCAACAAAGAATACACGGAATATTTTCATCAGATTGCGAACCAGTCGCTAAATAGACAGACGAGTTTCATATTTTTATAGTTTTCTTTGTGCTTTTGCGAGACGTTTTCGAAACACGTCTCCGATTAAAACTTGTCCGAGGAGAACATTACAATCTGAGTAACTACCCAGACGCAGTCTTGTGTAAATGCACTGATAATGGGAAATGGAAATCTCCATTGAACAATTTTAATCATCAGTATTCTAGTGGAAAGCCGTTAGGTTCGTATACGGTGGAGAGAGGTCGCGTCTACTTTCGAATTGAAGTTCCGTGTTCACGATGTCGAAACGGCGAGCTTTTTAGAGAACCGTCAACGCCGTAGGTACTCCCTAATTGATTTCGTACACTTTTTCACGAAAACTAATTTCATGGTAATTAAATGTTCGTGCGGCCGGGTCGCGTACATTCGGTGTTATTGTTCGTCGTTAATCATCTGAAGGGTTTTCGTAATAAATATGCGTGTTTACGGAGATAATTTAACGCGCGTATCCATTTTAGGCGGTCCATTGTGAAACTGCGAAGTGCGATAACGTCAGTCGGAATAATCGAGAGGGGGAATATTCGGCAATTAGCGAAAATACCTTTTCAAAATGTCGTTTCCGGACGCCCCACTCACGATGAATATTTATGCCGGCCAAATGCAAATCGGAGGCGGCCTAATCATTATTGAATGGGCGAAAATTGAAAATAATGAAACCGCTTCCAGCCTCCGCCGCAATTATCGGCGCTATCGTCCCTCGTCGACCCGAAAATTGTCATCCCGAATTATACAGTTAAGCGAAATTCCCGGGTTTTAAAAATGCGTCGCCCGGTTTTTGATGCAGTCCGGTGTTCGTGGTCGTTTCAGTTGCGAATTCCGCGTGTCCGACTGCACATAATGGAGCTTTCAAGTTCGGATTGAAACGGTTTAATGCCATATCGGCCTCCGGGCCGGTGATATATGGACAGGTCGATGTAAAGCAACCTGCATGAACCATTAATCACGGCGACTGGGGCGTGATTGCAAACGTCCACCGCCCGTCCGACGAAGGGCTTCATTATTGCAGTCCGCGCCGATATCACCGCCGACATTCGCCCTTTAATTATCGAGAAGTTGCCGTTCAATTTCCGGCGATACGTCATGACGTAATGGCGAGCGGAGGAGCCCGACGAATAACGGGTCACTATGTCGTCGCCTAATGCTTTAATCCCCCAGGGCCCGCCCGGTTAATTGACATCTGAACCGCAAAAGCCACCCAGAAATCGCCGGAATATTTTTAACCGGAGGCAAATGAACCGAAACCCCCCTAATCGATTGGCCATATTGTCGCTAATTGAGTTTTTCCCTTCACGAAAAAATTGGACACGGAAAATTATTGACAGGTCCCGAGATAAAAGTAGAGACTGTTCTGTATATTGTCATGAAACGTATCTGCTTACACATCACGACATGTCTGCATAGTCCGTGGATATAATTGTATAATATAAAATAAGAAGACGAACATGTCGCTGGAAACATCATTAATCACTGGCGAGGCTTAAAAATTGACTTAGGAGTCAACTCGAGCTGTTGGTTCCGAGAACAAAGAACTAAACTATGCTAATTTCTCGATTGAACAAAATGAATATTGATATGAGAATTTGTTCAATTAATGCTTAACGAACCAAAGTCCCCTTGCCACGAAAGATTAATCTCGAAGTTCAGGTATAATAAGAGATGAGTTAGTTACCGGCATGTTGAAAAGATGTTATGGTGGTACCCGCCTATTCTATCGTGCCTTCCAAATATGATGAACAAAGTGAAAACCACCTGTCGACTCATTACCCAAAGAGTGATCAATTATTATTAGTATAGTGGTCAGGCCTTTAAAGCGGGCTTGCTCTTTTGTCCGTATAACTTGTTCCGATGGATTTTTGAACAGGGATTTATTTATTGGCATGTAACTGGAGAGAACACAGCGTTCACTTAACGAACGGTATTAAAGTTTTAATGATTTAATTTTTTAACATCCGTTTAGGGATGGCGATAAACATCATCTCATGTAAAAATTACTCATTATACGGTCATTAACGTCAGCTCTTAAAGCGAGATTTACAGTGTTACTCCCAAGTTATGTTGGACAATTTCGAATTTGATAATTAATTTTATCCACTCCTAGATAATAATCATACTATTATTATTAGAAATTTTTGGTAATAATGGGTGGCGTTATTGATATAGATCACAGTTCGATGAAATAAAGTGACATTTCCAGCGATTAATGGGATCATTATTGCATTGTCTGTGGCCAATCAGAATAGAGCGATTTTCAGGTACAATTGGCAACAGCGCAACAATCGCGAAATTGACATTCAAAAATGGCGACAATTTGTTTGAATAATTGTTACGAGTGGTGAAGTGTCGAAAATTACTTGATCGTTTAATTGAAAATATGCATATGAATGATATAAGTGATAGTGAAAATGGAGACGAGCTTATAGGAACGGCTCCGGAGATACCAGATACCTGAAATATCCAGAAAGAGCTATGAATGAAGGTATGACACTTATAACAGTTCCCTTCGCAATGTTCGCAGCTCACAAATCTGCGCCGATCTGACAACACTACATTCTGTCCGTCACAGCTGTTTTGAATGAAATTTGAAAGTTGAGCGAATTTTCGAGAGCCGTTTTAACTGTTTTGGAGTGGATAAAGCATAGTATTAAGCTCGCGTGTTTTGGCTTTTATTCGCTCGTTTGAATTACGCCACTCGCTGGCGCTCGTGGCGTAAGTTTTTCAAACTCGCGAATAAAAGCTACCAAAACACGCTCACCTAATAATATTCTATTAATACCGTTTTATGGTATCTTTGACGCTGCAGATAAATTAGACCATGTGTGTATAATGGAAGTGACGTAATAATTGGCTACGTTGCATTGTCGAAGTCAGCGGTTTCCTTTTATCCTTCATCTTATTTTCGAGTTAAATCTCAAAGGATTCGGTAATTAACAATGGTTTGTTTGATTCGATAAAACGGTTCACCTCGGAGAAGTCGAAGGGTTGAAATCAGTCTACACATGCACCGTACATACATGCGGCAGACAATTTTAAGCGGTATCGCTGGAGGCAACACAAATCCAATAATTAGAGAACTAATTAGCAAAATTCGATTTAAACGACACGAGCGGCATTCAAAGTGTTTCCACCCAGTCAGCACACAGTCGGCTGATTAGTCCCTCGTCAAGTGCAATTTCTATCGGGTTTAAATTGGATTGAATTAGCTTGTGTTTGTCATAGGAACATGCAGAGGAGCTCCCGCGGGATACATTCTGCGAGGATTACGCCACCATCAGTAATCCCGCTTTCCGAGGACTACCACCGCTAGCCAGACTTACTATGCGCACACCTGATGCCAACATATAACTCATATCTAATTGAAATTATTAGCTTCCAAGCCGGACTGCCGTGTATACAAATCACCAGAGGGATTAGGAGGAAATGTTTTCAAAACATGTCTTATTTCCGGACTCGCACCTGGCCCTACAATTTCACACTCGATCAGAATCAGCCAGATATGCAAAACGAGAAAGAGCTAAACACACGCGCCCTTTATGTCACAGAGGACTTGATTCCTAAAGTGGATAGGTAGAAATAAGGGAGGGCATTAAAAAATGGCCCTACCGGCAATTCTACTCCCGGGGGGCCCCGACAATGGCCCATTCAACAGACGCCCGGGGCGTCCCTTCGAAAGCTACTTTCGGTCCCGGTGACGCAGAAAATGCCCACAATGGAGGTCGACATTCATACGAAAGTACTCAGTCACTGCAATTACCGTCCGGTCGACGACAGTCGGATTGATTTATCAGGGGGCGACTACAACGTCGTACATGGCGCTGCAGATTTCGTCGACACATAAACGGCGGCAATCAGTCTGGGGGTCTCTAGCAATGCTGATGGCGGATCCATCGTACCAGCTGTCCTTTGGGAAATTCAGCATTAGAAGCCGGGATTATTATGAGATTTGGATGCGGCTGCGGTAACATCTGCGTTTGATTGTTGACCCGCAGTTTAATCGGGACATTATACCCGCTGCAAACATTTCTGAACATGTCTCATGAATGTCGCACGAGGAAATCCATTCAAATAGGGGCGGACCCGATCGAGGGGCTCAGAAGCGAGCCGTCTAACCAACGGCTCTGTTTACGCTGTTTTTGAACGGGGCTTGAACTTTGAACTCGTTATCCCTTACTGATTTCAGCAATTTTCGGACACCTCGGACTAGAAGCACAGAGGTAGGGCTGGGCAAAGTATCGACACTTATCCATGGTATCGATACCTGATCCAAGAATCGTCTCTCGATACCATGATTGTATTGGTATCGTGGTATCATAGTGGTATCGATAATCCTTTCGGTTCCTTCGATACCTTCGATACTTTCGATACTCTCCATACTTTTATACCTAGTTTTCATATTTGTACACTCTTGGACAGAAAAATAGGGACTTCCGATTAGCTGCGCCGGATTTAGGCAACTAAACATACACAAAATTTTAGTGCCAGCGTGAAGTATCGATGCCTCCGATACTTCCAGTGGATATCGATACCTTTGAGCAGCATCGATACTTCACTAAATATCGATACCAACGTTTTGACATCGCCCAGACCCAGATAGAGGTCTTCATAGTGAGAGGCGTTAGAACCGCAATGAGCACTGCCGGACCGCAACATAGTGTTTTACGACTTTTCGGCCAGGAAGTCACTTTAATGCCCACTCGAAAATTATTCATCTTGTCTAGTTATAAATTACATTTATGACTGCAACATGAACGATTCTCTACAATAGGAATCCGAACAGATTTGTGTATGCATTATGCAACAAGTAGATATCGGAATATGTACCTGCGTTATGAAATTCCGGGGTTGAATGCATACAAGACTGCAATCTCCCCGTCTCGCAGAATCTCCAATATCGGAGTGAATTTTCAGCGCAAATCGATTCCTGCAACGATCGCGGTTATAAAACGTCGAACGCTCGCCTTCGGTGTAAAAACATCGGTAAGTGATAGTTCGGTTCGGTCCGAGGCGAGAGGTGCGTTTAGCGTAAACATGACGACAATTACGTATGCAAAGTGAGCGGTCGGATGCTGGATGCTCCGATGTGGCGGCGCCGATGACCGTGTCCTGCCGGCGGAATCGCAGACGAATTCCGAGTGGTCTCGTGTGATCTCCGATTTCTTTATACGGCACGCAAACACCTCCGCACTGTCGGCCGAATGCACGGTCACGACATCCACTCGAAAATTTTAATCGTGATTTACGGGCCCGACGAATGAAACTGCGAGATTGGCTCGAAACTCCGAGGCTCGACCGCCCCGTGCACGCTCGAGGGAACGGTCTCGCTCGGTTTCTCCGATCGACAATCACCCACGCAATAATCCGGACTCGTCTCGAAAAATCACCGAAATGAGAGCGAGTTATCATCGTGCGATGTATATTGCCTTCCGGTGGGGTCACAAATCTGAATTTAATATCAATTTGCGATATGCTCGAGCACCTGAGCAAGATGTATGCGATACACAATGGCGGATGTTATTGATCGCGCGACTGGGAGTCCATGATGTAGGTTTGAGGAAGATTTTAGGTTCTCATAAAACTGGCGGAATCTAGGTCGGTTCCCGTGTAAAGGGGGTGGATTTTACTTTAATATCCACGTCTTTTGTACTCTTTAGATACGCTCTCTAAGTCTGGCTGATGGTGAGCCCGTGAGCGAACATTTCGCGAGGAACGTGTTATTCTTCGGAACCCCAAGCGGCCGATAACAATAAGGAGGCAATTAAATTCGTATCAGATACCGAATATTGAAAATTTTCAATATCGCCGATGCCCCCGGATCGGTCTATCAATAATAGGGCGGCTTTCGTTTTTCACAGCGGATGACCCAACAAAAAACCTGCATAATGCACCCCCGCGGTGACTTATTTCGAGGTGATATTGATGGAGATAGAATGGCAATTTTCAAATTGCGATCATCGCAGGTGATAAGCCAGAGTTTGCGGAATAAGGGCGGATGCTTATCGATATCGACCCTCGTTTTCGGGCGACGTGCCGAAAGCGATCTTTTCGACCGCCCTCATCTGACATGCAAATGTCGATTTGCCCTTTTTGCTCTTTCCACACCGCGCCTACAGGGTGGCCCACCCCTACAGAAATTGACATGCGAAATTTAATTTCCACAACAATTTTAGCAGAATTTAGAAATAGCGAATTTTAATCGATCAAAAAATATTGTCTTCGATGTCTTCCTCATATCCGAGCTCATATCCATAATGATATTAACATACAATTTTCAGGAGCTTCGAATGTTTCAATGCATTCGGTATCTGATTTCCTAGGACTCGTCGCTTTTTTCAGTTATCGTGGGCCACCCTGTAAGGTACTTGAATTTATAGAGGTCATTGGTCTGGCTTCGGAATTGGGGGGCTGAATCTTTTCATCGTAAAAAAGAGAAAAAAACGCGCACGCCAGGTAAACATCCCCACGCCGTCTGATCGTTTATCCGTTTATTAACTTTTAAACTCCACCATAATGCTTTCGGGTAATCCGATATTCGTCGTGTTGTTTGCCGGGCGTAATGAACATTTGATTTTATTTTTACGGGGGCATCGTCGACATGTCGTGCCGTAATAATAAGATTGCCCGATCGACGCGATACACACGCACCGTAAAATCCTCCAGTTCACTCCTTCGCGTCTCGAATTTACCAGAAACGGACAAAAATGGATTTCGTTACGACCCCGAGACGCTCGCTTTATACGCGGAATGTGGAAATCCTCTCTTATCTTCCACCACAAACTCGCTAGGTGTATTACATTGTTATTTGCAGACTTGGAACGAACCGGAGGATGAACATGTCGCCGATGACTTGTGCATAAAATATATCGACGTGACAATATGCGAATGAGACGTTGTATCCACCAGACGGGGGACGTTCGAAATGCGCCGGCATTTCCCGTGCCGGCACGTAACGTCCGGATCGATTTTCCCATGCATTTTCATAAAGTTATTAATCTTTCCGGCTTGTGACGAGTTGTGGGAGTCGCGGTTTCCTCCCCGTCGTGTGAAGATCGTGGCGTAAGATAACACCCCTTTGATGACACATGGATTCAACTAAACTAAAAGCCGAACAACTGGATTGCCGCGTCTAAATCCGGCCACATTAATCTGCTCCTTTATCTCGAAGAGACAGCACAATTAATAAAAGTTGAGATACTGTCAGTCAATTAGCCGGCGCGACTTTTGAATGAACGTGTGTGGGTTGCCGAAGTCGGGAGCACTCGAGAGGTCGAAAGCGTCGCGACGCCCATTATTATTGCATTCCGGGCGCCGGAATCGTCTAAACGTGCACTTATTACGAGGGATAATCCCCCGTGCCAGTCATTGTGGTGGCGCTGTAACAATCGGGGAATTAGTAAAGCCTGACTCGGCCTTTTCCCGTACCCCGAATACTCGGCGTTGTCGTTTTTAATCTTTTAAACGGTCTTAATTGGCGTCTATTTTGATTTCCGGCCATTCAGAACGATAACCCTTTGATTAATCACCGCGTCAATCAATCTATTAAGCACACACCGGCGTCATTTTCGCCGCTGCCGGAATTAAGCCCGTTTAAAGGAGAAACTTTGGCATTTGAATAATGGCCGACTCGCATGTTTCGTATCTCGGCGTAATTTATTTTTTACCGAACTGAAAGCCAGTTTTCATAAACCGTAATGTGTATTTTCTGCCAGTGTTTGTCCGGATCGTAGCGCACGGAATAACTTCGTATATAATCATAATCCGGGAGAGATGTGACATTTCTAAATCCCCTTGATACGGCGATATTTCAGTATTTTTAAAAAGCTCGCATTTTAATTGCACTCTTTGCGTGATGCATTTAGTCATAACGTGCCGGCATGAACGTATACACACAGGCGCTAACTGGGTATTCCAGTATGCTCACTCATTAGGAAAATGGGTTAATAACCTCCTTTACGGCGCAAGTTGGGAAATACGACCACTTTCAAGATGTTATCACATATGTGCCACAATACGAAGAAAAAATGAAAAGCATCTCGTTAGGGAAATGCGTCCGTTACGGCCAGAGTGCGATATGAGATTGATATAATTCCGGAATTTCTATAACTAAACGAGCTTTCGTGGGTGTATCCTACATATATGATGGAGTAATCCTTGGTTAAAAATTGTGAAACTTCTGTATATGCGCCATCATGCCGTTCTGTCAACTGTATTCACATGTGTGTTTATAAAAAGCAAAATTACTGCAGCTTTATCAGGATATCAAGCTTTGCGTGTGCCGCGCTACCCGGGATAACGCTTTAATAAACGCCCTAACCCCAAGATTATGAAGTTTAATAACTGAAATGTATAATACATCAGAGCGGAATTTTATTGGGAAAAACTCAAACACATTTCGGTAGGATTACGCCAATAATAATTCACAAACTTTTCGCTTTTTGTAGGTGGAATTTCATATGCATGTGTCAGAATTTGAAATGCCGGTAACGCCTGGACCGCATCATGAATGAAACAAACTTTTACATCCCCGGTCGGACTGAATGTAAGGAAGACACAATTCACAATTGCTGCCCGGTCTCATTAAATATGGAAATGTGAGGGAGAACATAGCGCGGCATACATGTTTAAATTAATAGCATTCCTCTTCACAGACCTACCGGTTTTGGTCACAATTTCCACCAACAAAGATTTAAATAATTTCGGGGATAGGATAGGTGGAGAGTTCGGAATGGTGGATTCGCTACAATGTATGTCCCTCGCTCTGTCATTTGCATTAGCATCCATCATGCGCCCTTATATTAGACCATTAAAACAGGTGCAATTTACGGATTATAGTCCATAATCCGCTAATCCATATAGATTTAATAATCCTCCGGCACACGGTCCTGGCTCGGCCTGAACCATCAGGTGTGTTTTCCGAGCGAAATTGCGGTAGTGGCTTAAGAAACTCGCGCAGTTTGCATAATAGAAACCAGGCCCGTGTGGATATATGTCGAGGGAGCCGTTTGTGTTTTCAATTTCGGGCGTATAAAATTGCAAATATCCGCACGAAAACAACAACGGGACGAACCGCGGATCCATAATGACTGAATGTACTGTGCACACACCACGAGCCACTCATAATTTTAATTTCGTAAGTTCGGTCACGAAAGAAGGGTTCGCGACATGGTTAATTAATCATTCAAGGAGAGAACTGGGATTTAATTAAACCAGAAGTAGCTTGTTCGTGATGGCGAATATCGCAGCCGCCACTCCAAACGTCTGGGGAGCGGTGGGTGCCCGCAGAGTTCCCTCATAGGCGGCGGTCATAACTTTGCGAATTAAATCTCGCCCCGTTTTCATTTTTTCGACCCATCCCGAATTTCATTTCAAAGCGGCGATTCCGACCCCAAGTTTACGAACCGCCCGATCTGGGCTGCCTCCTGTAACCCACTTAAATCGACTTTATGTAGGCAGGTAACCCAATACGTTCAGGGTATGTGGAGCATTATTGGGTAAGCTGACAAAATACACGTGTCCCGATAAGCATCGACGGATTTCCACGTAAAAGATCGACACGAGAGTGATGACTGTTACTGATAACTGGATGATCCGCCCATCAGCCGGATCTCCCTTTTAGGGACTCTGATGTGGGGGCCATGCGGCGTAATTAATAGAAAGTGTCCGACTTTTCGACTAAATAAACGGAAAGATGCGTCCTTTCTTCTCTCCGGATCGGGTTTCTCGATTATTTGAATAATAAAGTACGCGTGTAAACCAGCGTGATATTGGCCAATCGACGGGTCGTAAATTGCCGCACGCCACTGGTCTTGGAGACGCTCCTCGCGATAATAATTTGAATATTTAACTCGATGCCTCGGCACAAAGCGATACAAAATTATTGCACATTGTCTTACGAAACGCGGAGACTGAAGGGCGAGAGCTTTTCGGTATTATAAAAGTGGAAACGGCGAACAGAGGGTGCAACGTCATTTTTCTCTATCACTAATTCATGTTTCAATTTCAACTTTTGTCTGGTGAAGGTAGCACTTCTACGTCGGTGTACTGTTATACCGGCCTGAAAATTATACAATTTGTGCTAGTAACGGGGGCCCAAAATTCCCCATGGGGTTTTCGACGTCAAAGGCTGTACTTACACATTGTCATAAATTTTTGTGTACTGGCGGTGATATTTCAATGCGACTGCATTCCGTTCTTTTCTGAACGGTAATTGTGTTTACTTTGACGAATGCTGCGCCCATACGCGATTTATGAAATGCCCTTTTCAATGCATCAGGTATATCCGTAATGGGGGAATTTTCGAACGGGGATGCTTAGTTATTAACTTCCAATTTCGTCGCATATTCGTCTCGTCGCCCGGCTCGTATCCGTCTCTTTTGAATTTCTGGGGGCTCATAATCGAAACTGCCATTACCTCGAAGATATGATCTGCGGGGTATACGATATTAAAAAGTAATACATTCCTTTGAAAAGCTCCTTGTAGACTTTCTTGCGAGCTGAAAAAGTTTTCACATTATCGCTGCTTGATAACGGTCCGGAGCCAGCGGCATGCCAGGTAATAATTAGCCAATGGCGTGCGTGGTTCGCCCGGTCGATAAGGGCGCATGCATTATTTCTACCCTCTTCCTGTGGTGGTAGTTTTTTCGAGCGTGGGGTTTCGCAATGTTCGCCCGTGCCCCGGCATATACCCGCCTTCCATCATGAATAAGGAAGAGGGATATTTTCACGCAGGAATTTTACTCGCACGGAACACAAAAAGGGCGCTTTTGATACCGAATGCGGGATCGCGCTAATTGGGGAATTTCGCGCAGTTCCGTCTAGCCCACCTGCATCATGGCGACTAACGGTTACGGCGGGGCTTCCGAATAACGAAACTGAAACAATTTACATGTGGCTGAAATGTAAAACAGAGAGGGGCCCTCAGCGGCGTCCATTGAATTCGGGATTCCACGCAAGTTCCGCTTTTTAACAATCCGAGCTCCGCAAACAGGGAATGTAATGAAAGCAACCGCGCTGTTATGTCAAACAGTTGTTCGCTCTCTCCCAGGTATGAATTCCATAACGTCCTTTATGCCGGGCGGGCGGATTTAATTAGAAAATTCCGGACGAGTTCGTATAATACTTCAACCCCTACTATCGGGCCAGGCGCATGAACGCGATCATCCAAATAATGCCATTTTTACAACGAGAGATGTGGACGATGGACCAGATTCCGGAAAATTCGAATGTAGCGCGCATTCCTTAGCGCGAGTTTCGAAATTCGACCGGGATTCCAAAATCGACCAAAGAGTAAAAGGTGCAAAATCCCCGTGAAAGATCATTTCTCATCAGAATTCCTGGACGAACTGCATTATTCGTTTTTTACAGTTATCTCCACTATTCTTTTCGTAGCCTGCGTAATTCCGCCAGTTTCTCCATTTGAAATAAAACTTGCCAGTAGATGGTTAGGTAGTCTCGGTTAAAATTGATGGTCGTGTAAAATGTTTATGATGCCCTCTAACACCTCCAGTTATGTCCACTCTCGTCAACTCGGGTCGTATTTCACCTCACCCTCTTTACGTAAAACGCAAAGACACCTAGTAATTTATCTTTGCCGGCTATACAAACGGAAACCAACGGGGAATTCGCTGTGGGAATGCGGGCCCGAAAGAAATATACCTGTGCCCGAAACCGTGCGGCTATTAGAAACCCAATTTCGAATTGTCCAAATAACCCTGTTACTATTTTTATCGTAATCCATTCGTTACACGATTCCTTGAATAGGTGAATTCATATATCCGGATAAGATCGGGCACACGTGAGAGAAATTGCCCGACCGGTCGCCCGAACGCCAATTATTTCGAAAGGCCATAATTGTGGAAAGAAATAGAATGCTCAATGCGACGTAATAAAGTCGGGCCGGTACGGCCGTGAACGTCGCGATATAAATCGATAAAAGAGGCGACTATTTTATACGCCCAGCTCTTCGCGTTGTACCGGCAGCTCCAGAATTGAGAAAAGGACGTGAGCATCTCGAATACCGTGGATAGCGGCTCCTCATTACCGGTCTACCCGGGGCACACCGCAAACGTGCTTTATTATTCCGCCACATCAGTGATTCAGCAGAAACCGCCAACACCCGAGCCCTCCAACGGACGGCGTTTTTCCTCCCGGCAATTTTTCCATTCAACCGCTTCCGCCGAATAAATTTAATACATCACATCTATTTCGTATTACGAGAGAGATTGTTTTCGTCCATTTCCGTCGCCCCACTCACAACTGATAAATACACCCGAATAACATCAGGCAGCCTGTTCAGAATTCGGGAAAGATACGAGGCCCCTTCAATCAGCGACGGAATGATGCATTATTAAACCGGGAGCATTCGTTCTCCTTATGTAAATTTCAAGAGGAGACATACGGTCACTGGCATTAGCCGCTTCGGATAAATCGATAAGGTGGACGGGCCAATTATCGTATAGAGGGGCCATAACCGAATCATACAAACACCGGGACACAATCGGATCAAAACAGCAGGGCCCCGCTGCCCGGAACCTGGGGCGCTCTTTCGGGGGCACATGACTCACCCGCCTTTGCACCCCTTAATACCTTGAGCCGCCCCTGGGGGTCGATTGAAATATAAGGCGAGATTCGCATAGATTCGCGCACACCAGATGCTCGGGATTAAAAAAATGTGTGGGCTCGCCTCTTGTATTACACGCAAACGAGATTTAAATTTTTAATGAGATACCGTGTGCGCGGTAGCTGCGTTTTATTTTCGCGATAAAAAAAACCGTGCTGTTGTGCCGGTACGTCGTCCCTACCTGTCCCGGTGCTTGTTTATGGAATTATGGCTCGTATAAATTTTATATTTCGTTTTTTGAAAGGGGATGATGTCAAGTTCCATATTTCCTGCCGTATTTTGTTCGGACTTGAGTACCTGGAATAAGCTCCTTACAGTCCTCTCGATCGCTTTGTAGCGAGCTTTAAATGTGAATTTATGAAATATTTAGAAGCGGATGAGCTATAGAGTATAAATTCGAACGAACATTCCAGATTATTCAGAGAGTCCTTGGTATACCCAGGTGGTATTACGATCACTCGATCGACCTTACGCTGGGAGGTAATTCGTCATGGTGTTGCCCTTTAATTTCTTCATAGTTGTCGATCTTTGCTTTGTGCGGTAAAGGGGATAGCCAAAGAGACACTAAACTAAAGACAGTCTCGAGTCCTTGGAGTGGTATTAATGAATCCCGGTGCGGTATCGTGTTACTCTCACTTTAATGGCCATTGTTGGACTTTTACCCTTTAATAGTGCCGATGGGAGGGGGTTATTAAACGGAACTGTTCTAATGCACAATATGAGTACCTGACGCCCGGGGGGTCCCCGAAGTCGGCGTAACCTCTGACAAATGGTAGTTTAGCGGCGAGGTTCTCCCCGGTTTATTGTCGAAGACTTCGGGAAGAGTTAAAGGTCTTTTAGCGGAGGCATATTTCACGATTAACTGTGTCCTTCCCGAGAGACGTACAAGTCGGTCGTTTGTCCCCCGCTAAAAGCGAAAGCGTGTAGTTGCTCCGAAAGATACGCCGCGAGCACATGTTCTCGTTTGTTGCGGCAGGGAAGAAACGATACAGCCGAGGGACTCGGACAATGTCGCACCTTGGGCCGGGAGTCGCCTCTTTCGCCATTACATGCACATCGCCGATAACGCAAAGCACCTAAAAGTCTCGCATTTACGGCGAAAATGTACCTTGTTCGGTACCGTTAATAATTAACCACCCATTCGGTTTGGGCGCATACGGTTTTCACTAGGACCGGGGTCTTGCTTATCCGCTGAAGCAATTTTCATGTTTTATGACCATCGGCAGTAAAATGGAAACGTACCGCATTATGTATAAGGTGGAACTACGAAACCACGATACCGGTTCTTATAACAGGCTAAAAATTTCATTCGGGTCAATAAATAGTTAACTTGTGCGTGAGAAACGCAACGTAGCACTAATTACGAATAGATGATTCGAGGAGATACCCAAAAGAGATACCGGATCATACGCATTTATACGGGGACGAAATTATTTAACGAGGGTTTCTGATGGGTGGGTACGAGGAAGAGGGTCATAGACATAATTTGTCTATTCAATTAATTGAAGGAACTCGCGCCGGGAACAACTTGAAGCTAATTGATTTCGATTCTAGGTAACGTTTATACAATCTGGCAAAGCTCTGGGACCAAACAATCGTCTGCGGATTCAATTACCGTGAACAAAAGAACCATTTCTCCTGCAAATGGCGGTTGCAGGAACAATTGCACTACTCTGTTCCTACAACAATGCCGTCGGTTTCGGTTATTTTAGAATCGATCCGAGCCAGCCTCCTCCATCAGAATCCCGAATCAATTCGACGCTATATCCTCCAGGAGAGCGCGCGCGGGGCATTAATGAAATAAGGCCGCCGGCGCTATTTGCATACTCCCGCATTTATTGCATGCGCAGGTAGACCGTGGAGAGGTGCAGGTACTATAAATGCAAATCGGAAGCAAACCGAATCAAATGCCACAGAAAAACACGGAAAAAGTATCAATCATTTCGGCGCGCATCCGACGCCGATGCGGAAAATTGAAACCGTTATTATCAATTCGAGTATATCTCCGGAACATTACGGGTGACTCATAATTAATCGACGATGAATTAAACGCGCGATGACGGGGTGGCACCCGATTTTGTTTGGGTTTTCATCAGCAAACGTTCACTTTACAAGGCCAATATTGCGTTGACGGATGATGGAACAGTTCAGCCATGAATTTTAAATGCACCGACGTGGCAGATGGTGGCACTCGTGATACCACCGCCATTAATTATGGAGCTTTGATTGAAGACGTCCCCTGACGCACCCCTATTATATCGGATTAATTAATGCAAGTATAATGTTTATACCACCTAGTCCTAGCCCGGACCGATCACCCGATCCCCGATTTGACAATGTCCTAGTGGACCTAGCTGGTCCCGTTCGGATTAGCTCATGCGGGAATCGCGTACGGAAGTGGAAGATGACTGATTGGTTATAGCCGGTTCCGCTTTGTTACCTGTCAAGATGCGCCAAATCGGCGGTAACAATGGAACGTATCAACTCGCGGTGTTCATTGTAACGTTCCGTTCGTGCGAAGTCGTCAATGATGGGGTCTCTCGCCTAGTACGCAGCGAAATTCATGGCATTATACATTTCTGACACTTGTATTATTGCACGGTGACTGGCAGGTGATAGATTGGGTTCGTCAGTGCAGAAATGTTTGCAATGCGGCACCCCCAGGCGGTTCGTTGCCGACTGCTGCACATATTCCTGCAACCCCTTTAATAATCGGAGCCTTGTGTTTCCCCCGAAAAATGCGGTCGGGACGTTATAGAAAGTCTGGTTTGATGGACGCTGACTGATTGTGCATTCTTGCCGGCGTGGCTGGAAAATGTTCCATAAATCTTTGATCCGAATTACGCTCCGGTCCATTGTGGAGTGATTATAGTGGGTTTTCGTGTATTTTTCCCGAAAATAAATTACGACACGAAAAAGTTAATGCACTGTAACTTTTTTCCGGGGCACCGGCGCGCTTCCTAAACCACTTAAAAGTTCGAACTGCTAAATTACTGAAAGTACACTCTTATTTCGGAGGCAAATAAGCCCCGCCGTACGTCGGATTTAAACTTTACCTGCGCGTATTTATTTCTGTTTGAAGTTTTCGCGATGTAAAACGCTCCTTGGCCGGACTCCAGACGCTTGTAAATTTCTCATTTTTTGTTCTCTAAAATTAGGCGTTTAGCAGGAAATTTATTTTCTTTCTATGCAGATGATGTCGGGTCCGACATACATCACCCTCCGTGCACATCCACATAAAATTCCCCCGGCGGAACTATGTAACAATAATATTATTTCAAATTATTGATTCAGCATTTTCTGCCAAATTCGTCAAACGCACAGCACGTTCCTCGATACACATAACCGAATGAATGATGCACGAACGTGATGAATTTAAAATGCGGTTTAATCAAAATAACTGAAAATTGCGTCCGCATTTCACTCCATCAACTAATTTTATTATTTATGGAGACGCTCCAGCCGCGGCACAGCACACATAAAAATTCCAACAAGTTGCACTTTGATGTGTCTCCCGAGCCTTAGATATCCAGAACACGAACAATTTGTTTAATTGGCCTTCTCGTGTAGGCTCTGATGGTAGCGGCTTTTCGATCACATGATTTCCCGAGAGTGCAATAGAAACGATCTAACATTCGTCCGGCCAGGTGCTACCGCAGGATCCTTGTCCGTTCCCAGGCCGGCCCACTGCGAAGACCCAATTTAAATACGAAATCGCCGAAATTCATAATCGATCGACTTCTTTGATGCCTATAACACGGCCAAAGGATCGGAGAGTCTGAGTGATCTATGGCCTAGAAACTGAGGCAATAACTGCATACTCGGGATGATATATTCGCGACGCATTACATAATAAGGAAAAACTTATCGGGGATCCCCCCAACTTCTCCATCTGACAGGCGATTTTTCTCGAAAAAAAAAACGCCAAACAAAGATAAATACCGGACGATCACTTAACCGGAAACTGGAGTCAAACTTGAAAGTGCAGTAGCCATCATTCGGTCGCTGGGTGCGCGAAACAAATTACCGCGCATTCATCACGTGCATTCTCGCAAGACAGTGCCTGCATTACGCGGACGCATCTCACACTTTTCCGGATGTCAAAGTATTGCATGGGAAAACAATTTACTCGCAAAGAACGAACGTACAGTGGGACGGGCGGCGGCCTCCGCGACAGAAGCAATATCCCGGCCCGAGGTGATGTATTAAGCTCCAGAAGTGGAGAGATGGTTGTGCGTGTGTCTTTCACAGTCTGACAGCTTGATGGACGTTGAATGATCGCGTATTTACGCGCAAAGTCGGCCCCGGCACCCACGGAACAGACAAACTCCGAATTAATAATTCCGCGGCAAATTGTCAAAGAACAATATGCGAGTTTCGGTTCGTCCGTAATTAACTCGACCCTCCCCCGGTTACGGTGAGAAAGTTGCGACCGGATTAACTGTATAAGCAGCAGACGGGGGAAGGTGGGATTTGCAATGCGGCCACCGTCGGAAGCTGCTGAAATTACGTACTTACGAGAAGATTACCTGCGATTATTTGCTTAAACATCCTTCCACACCGAGACCATGATTACCGTCAATCTCCCATGCTCAGCCTAACCGTATTCTTCTGGCGTATTAATAATTGAAACAATTTATTGTTAAAGTTGGGTAATTTCGGGGTAAAATCGCAACAGTGGCGATAAATTGTTAGATTTCGCATTCGCCCAGTGCTAATTAATTTCGTGAAATATGGCCGCTAATTAAATCGCCCCGGCGTGTTTTGATCACTCACTAAATTTTATACGACCTCTCCAATCCGACAAACGGCATATAGTAAATGAACAACCCGACTATTTAGGGGCCGACACGAATCGCCACTAGGAAAATCAAACAGCGAAAGCACTACCGGCCTAACGAGTGAAAACATTTTAGCCAATAAATTCAAAGGGCCGCGGGCCGTATAACGTGAATGCATCCGATTCATCCAATGAGAAGGACAACCCCATCACCAAGCACCTGAGGCACGGAATTAATTAAATCCGGCTCACGATCGAAGGAGCCCCTTTTTATACGGGCTTATATTGTGACAATGCTCGTATATTATTATCAAGTATACGACTGTACGTCGGCCCGGAGAAGTTCGAATAACCCAATTGCTGCGAGTATTTTTTCCGCGGTGGTATAAAATTAGTAACGTGAAACCGTCTTTTACATTGTATCTTTAATACCTTGCAACGTGATACGTAAGGTAATGCAGCCGTTTTATTGCGGAATAATTAATACGAAGAATATCAATTCACCTCGTTAAGAGCAGAAAAGATTCGTTCAGTCATAATAATAAGAGACAATCTCGAACCATCTGAGCATCCCATTAACTCATAACCGCATAAACGTTTCTTTGAACTACCTACTCCTACTAAGTAATTGTGTCTAATAATATAATGCGTCATTGTATTATGTGTTTCCAAAATGAGACATGCGGTATTGTACCAATTTAAAATCGTTTGGTATGATCCGGCAGATAGACGCAAGCAATTTAAACATTTCTCTATTTACCGTGTACACAATTCTCAAGAGTTGGGTGGATTCTTTGTTGTTTTTAATGTAGATTCGCTTTATTATGCTAATACACGGTGGCATATGGGAACCGTGGCTACCCACCAGTGCTTAGTTCAATTATGATCACACGTGCAGATAAAATCTCAAAGGACCCTATAAAGGCCATCCACTGTACGAGAAGAGTACCCACTCTCATAGCTCATCTGCTTGTTAAATTCAGTCAATGGGGGGGATCCATTTCCTAGCGACGATTCCTATTGCCACGTAATTAAATTTTGCAGGATGTACGAAAAGTTTGATCTGAAGAGTATTTTGCTGGACGCGAATATTTCGTCACCTATTAAAATGTGGATTTTCATAATAAACATGAACTTCCTCAACGACGTTTGATGTTTTTTGTAAGTCTGAGATTTGAAGTGTTTATTTTGCTGGCGGTCGCTTTGGTCCTGCCATCGTATATACATTCACATGCAAGATGCAAGCACTGGCGCAGAAGAGTTAAGATATTTTAATCCATTTAAAGGAAATAAACTATGGTAAATAATTATGTTACAGTAACCAGTTGGCTGCAATCCACGTGTTTCTTGTGTCTAGAGCGCATGTATTTGCCGCATAGAGGATTACGAATGTGTAGCCGGTGAATGTTTGTAATAAAACCACGGGATGAAGACGTAAATAATTTTATATATTTGTTCAACATTACGAGTTTGTTGCGCGATATGATACATCTAATACCTCTCAAAACTTGAATCGATCAGGCTCACATAATATGTGTTTCTTCATAAACCATAAATCATCGTGACTCTTCAAAATAGAGAAGTTTCCTGATTCGCAAACACAGTTAGTTAGAAAGTCAAATAACCGAGCAGTTCGCCGAAAGATTCCCGATGCACGTGTGCATATGTGTGTTGGAGTCTAGTTTCAAATTTGAAAGTTTGCGCAGTTTCGGGAGATTCGCTGCAAAAGTGCACGGTGTTGACATAACGCCTTATAATTGCGCTCATGGACTGCCATTAGGGCCCGCGCCGAGACAGGACCTTAACGAGAATTTGCAGATAACTTTGCTTGATTGCACATCCGAGTATGAAGTCTGCTCGAGAGAACGTCAACACGAGTGTCACAGATGCAGGCTATGTTCTCTACAATTTCAGGATTTGTGGAATGAACACATGGCGAGCTCGTAATACGCTCTCCATTGCTCCTCGAAATGTTGTATAAATTCGCCAGAGAGATCGTAATATCTTGCCGCCAAGACATGTCGCAAAACAATGCGACTTGTCAAATTTAGTTTCCCGGGGCCGAACTTGGTTCTGGTGCTGAAATTGAACACACCGCCGGAATGCAAACCCGCAATTAGATCGTTTTTCGACCGGGTGACCGTTTGTGGAATTGTACACACATTTCATTATCGGTTTTTATTTTTCCGCCGGTTATCTAAATTTATGAGATTCGGCCACATCGGTCCCGGCTCGTTTCAAACATTTCATACATGTCGCACAAGACCGCAGGCGAAATTCAATCAATTGATTTCCCATGAGAGCCATGGCGATACATAAATGCTCAGGTGCACTATATTCCCAACTTTTACGCGGGCACATTTAAATACAATTACACGTGTTTATACTGAATGGGGCCGGACACCGTACAAGGTATGGGCAGGCAGATCTGGCGATAAAATTGGTTAAAAGCAGACATTAAAATGCTCTTGTTGGGGCACAACTCCTATTTCAGTTATCTGTACGTGCCATTCAGCGGAATTAGATTGCTGTTACGAATCAGGTTCATTTTAAAAGTGTTCGAACGGTTTGAAATGTGGAATGAAATCATCGTTATAGGTTGATCGTTCAGGGGAGTGTTGCGTGTTATTAAATCTCTCACTTTACCACAGGAATGTGTTGAACATCTAATGCCACGTTAAGACATTACGGGCAAGGCCTGAAATAATGCTCCACATCGAAGCACCTATATAATGCGTATGATTTCGCCATTGTCATGTAAATGGAGACACGGCTCGGTTATTACCAATATCTGCTTTTAGTATTTGAATTCGGATCATGTTCTCCTTTGTTGCTGTGTGTCGAGAGAGTCGAGAAAGTTTCATATACATCCCTCCCGTGTGCATCATATGAAAATGTCAGTAAAGACCCGTCTGCGCGAAATATTGACTGCATCCATTGATACGAGTTGTTTCGTTGTTTGGGGTGGAAACCGAACACCGCTCTTCCGCACCGAATTCAGGAAACTGCATTTCGTTGGGCGGTCGGAGGTCGAGGATTGGTTCCTTTGTACTCGTCGTATTATTAGGGCTTTTTGTGATGTTTGCACAATTAAACAAATAAAACGACCAAGGAAATAACGTTCTTGGAAGAGAGTAGAGCCGTACACCATAGAAATCTTAAACCCTTAAAACGCATACGCGCTTTGTTTGAGACCCTTTTCATATAAGACTACGGGAATATTGTTCTTTATAATGGTGAATTGAATAGGCGTATTTGTACGGTACCTGCATATAATCGTTCTTTTATGAAATAAGGCGAAAACACAAGTCCTTTCAACGGCATCACAAGCTGTTAAGCCCGACTTTAACAATTCGCTAATAAAACTTCGATTTGTTTAATAGGTTTTGAAATTCATAGCGCATTCGGAGCCGTTCTTGTGGAAGACATGATAATACGGACGGTGCACATCGCGTGACTTCAATATGCATGAGTTTTCCGAATATAATACCGTGTAAATTATAAAAATAAACGCCGGCGAGATTTATGGGAATTTCGGATTCATCCAAATTAAGTTCGGGCCGGAGCCATTATTTCTCGACTTTACTTATGCGATGTTATGATCGGACCGTCCGCATCGTAAAAGGTCCCGCATAATAATAATCTTCACGTGACATTAACTAAACCGAAACGAAACGACCAACATATCCAAACCAGACAGATTTATAAGATTAAACACCTAAGGAAAAGAGGGTCACTTTGAATAACTCGGGGCCAATGAAATAATCATAAATATCGAACCTTTTAACTATAATTTACGAGATATAATCTACGGTGAATGATGGACGGTGTACGGCGAGGAGGGATGAGGGTTTGGTAAATAGGAACATATTTCCAATTTGTTAGTGAACCTGACTCCCTGCGGACTTCCCAGCGGAGCGTCTCTCCTCCTCTCGTTTGTATCCCCATAAAAAGCAAGCACAGTGCCTCTGATACTTTCCGAGGAAATCTGCTCCTCGTAGACTCGTTAGAAAAAGAAGTACGGACGCCTCAAAAGACGCTCTCTCGTCATCGACTTTACGGCCGGAATAAAAAACCTACATGAACCATTTCCCGATCCCGTAACAAATCCGACTCTCGCAAAAGTAAATTCAATGAGAGAAGAGAGATGCGCTTTGTTTTCGTACCGAAAAGAGAATATTTCCCGTTCGATACGGCGGTTAATCCTCGGTGTTTATTTTGACGGCCCTTATATTTTTCCAGGGGATATTTCGATCACGCTTCGGCGCACTTTCCTCTCTCCGCATTCCTATAATCAAACTAAACCTATTAGATTACCACGCTTTCGTTTATTATTAACGGGGGTGGGTGTAGTGTTGACTCACCTCGGTTCTCATACGCGGTTTTTCTTCCAAGGGGATGCATGATCCGTATAACTTCCAACACATGGGACCACCAAGAGGGACCTATGACTCACTCCATATGGGGATGCGTGAATTAAAATCAATTGCTTGGGGCGATTTTAGATAAATCACTGTGTGAGGTATTACGCAAGAAGACGAGGAATCTGTCGAGATTTTCCTCGAGCGATTTCACCTGTTTTGCGTCTTTTACGGCACAATTTCCAGCGCCAATTACTACCGCCCCACGGTTAATGAAGCACCACTGAGCGCTGTTAAAGACTAATTTGCTGTATAAGCAAAAGTTAATTAAAAGGAAATGCTATTAGAATAATTGTGGAAAAAACACAATGGAAATTGAATTATTACCCCTTTGTAGTCTTTCTGCTGAGGCTTATTCGGCGCGACCCTCGAAACAGCTCAATATTGAACATTGAATGATCATTAGAAACGGTTAAATCGGTCTTTTTGGGAGCAATCGTTTGGAACTGAATCCATTGAGGTCTCTTTTTGAATTCTTGGCAAGCCGCAAAAGCAGGCCTATTATCAAGATCAAAAATTTATTAGTAGCTGGCACAAAACCGTTCAATAATCAATTGAACAAATGGTAGTGCTGATGCAATATTGAACTTGAACCATTTTATGAATCCGACGGTTCTATTTCTTTATGAGAAGATTCGGTGCGTGCTGGTGGCGGTGATAATTCAAACGGTCGTGTTTCGTTCGGTCGATAAATTAAGTTTATATTAAATTTGGGCGTCCGAAGAAAGTCGCGCGTTAAAATACGAGCGGCACGGGCTCTTGAATTAAATTTAAAAGTGAAAACACAATGCCACGACTCGGATGAGAACATTAGAGAAGAACTGAGCGTATTCACGCCTCCCGCGGTGCAGGGGATCGAAACCCTGCCGTGGTGCGGACAGGGCGCGCAATCTTGACCCTCCAGCCCCCCGGGGCCGACGCTCGAACACCGAAACCCGTGAAGGAGGCGGACCCTCGTTAGTGTAGAATTACACTTCTCGGAACCGAACCGTTCGGGTGTTACGTACGAACTCTCGTGCATTAGATGTACACCCAGGTCGGGTCAGGTCTCTGTGTAGCCGGGCGCCTCTTGCTGCGATAATGGACGGGATTTACTTACTCGTGGATGTGCTGATAACACCGTTGAACATTAAATGTGTCGTGGGAGGACCGCCTTCGGACTCTGTCTCTTCCCCGATGGAACTTTGTGGGCCTCTCTTCTGGAGTCGTTGAACTTTTATTATAAAGTTTTGGATAAGATTACCTAGTGCGCCCTTTCAAATTAGAGTAGGTATTTCGTTTATACCGTTCGGTCCTAGGGCCATTACGATCTGGTTATCCACGGATGCACTTAGAGCCGCGTTCCAGGGGTGTTCCTGTAGGACGAGGTGAAATCGTCTGCTGCGATAATAAATTCCTGTCGGAATCGTTCCATGGGGTGGGTAGTTGTTTGCTTCGATATCTATTCGCTAATTAATTGCCAAATGGATACATAACACAGAGTTTAGCTTTAGCAGTCACAACTGGTGCACATCCACATCTGCCATTATGAACGTATCCTACGGTGCTGTTTACATTGGGTACCTATGGAGAGAGACCCGCTTCGAAAATAGGTCATATGTTGCCTCCGGGTATTGTACAGACAAATAAATCACACGGACCAATAAAGATTTTGATCCAGACAAGTTCCGAGCCATTGTAACGGAAATGTCATGTGTTCGATAGAGGATAGAGGGATTGGTAGGGTATTATGTTTAGTAGTAGATTCGTTATTGTCGTTATATTGGCAATTTTTATTAGGCTATTTATTGTATTTCGAAGATTACGATGTTTTAAAACGGATTTTATCCAACTTTATGCGCATCTGGTCGTAAACCACACACTTTCTGAAGTGTATTATTATTACCGTCGATTTTAATATAGGATTTTATAAAATGCGCTATTGTCGTCGCCATCAAAGTGAAGAAAATTGCGTAGTTGGTACGGAAACGACTGGAACGCCGAAATTCGGATCATCAATCATTGTTTGACGGTTTTACGATTGTGTTGCGAGACTGTTTTTGAGGCTCGTCTGGAACTATCAATCTCTGGCGTTATATTCGGGGCGTTTAGGGGTAAATGCGCCGGTGGTCCACGGGGGTCGAGGGTGGGACCCGTTCCGCGTGAATCCGAAAATCGCTTAGAAAATTCCATCGTTTCTGTACCTCTATTAAGGAAAGAATGGGAACGATAATGCGGCGATGACCGACCGGCCAGAGGCGTGACGACGTCGGCACGGCCACAATGGGGTTTAAGGTACGATTCCTACACAGCTACTTCCAGTCGCCGCGACCCAAAGTCGCCGTGGCTGCGCGCGACGCTCCCATAAGAAAGCACGGGGCCGGCCAGCCCCCACCATGCTCGATCTCGGCGACTTTGAGTCGCGGCGGCTGGAAGTAGCTGTGTAGGAATCGTACCTTTACGAACCGTGCCCTCAGCTCGGGCCGAAAAGCCAAATTCATTCGATACACTCGATCTCGGCCCGGCCGGCGGATGGTCAGCAGCTTTCGGGAATGATACTCGCCGACTTTGGCCAGCGCGCCAACACATCACACACAGGTGGTAAATTTCGCCCGTTCCCCGGAATGGAACCGCTGATCGCATCTGCAACGCTCAACCCACAACACTAATGACCTACAGGCTTCTCTGCCCGAAAGATGCCCTTATCTCTTCCCGGAATGCACCGAGTTTCCCAAAATACGATTCGCACAACTGTCCAGATGTATTCCTCCCAGGACTTTGAAAATTCAAAAGATTTTGTAGTCGTTTGCCGTGATGGATAGAATCTCTGGGGAATGAGTTAAGATTGTCAAGTTTTGTGGTCAAGATTAAGTTTGTTGTATGACCATTGAACTGTCCAATCGTTTTCAAGATTTGGCCAACATTCCTGACTTGTCAATACATTATGTTATGAATGTGATGAATATGATGTTCCATCAAAAATTCAATAAGTACCTACATTGAATTAAGTTATATGAAAAAAAGACCAAAACGGCAATATCTATATAAAAATTAGAATGTCCGAACATTGCATGGTAATTCTGTAAAATTTGAATTATCGGTCGAATGGTGGCATAAATCTCAACCAATGAGATTGACATTTTAGCAACTTCCGGCAACGTCGCAGTTTTAATGACGTCTTGTTTGTAAACTGTGTACTGTTTGATACGTCTTCAAAAAAACGAAAAATCGTAGTAATGAATCGATTGGTTTCTTGTGATCAAAACAGATAATAATACGCGAAAATGCGCACTTGTTAAGTCACGGCGGATAATTTGAGGTTATGTGGTCCAAACAATGTCAATCCGACGACCGGTGCGCTCGCCGACGTTGCCACATTGTCAATTATGGCGTAGAAAGCGTTTGGATTAAAAAAGGCGCTCCCACAGTTAATTTCCAGATTTTTTTTTACCTCCTTTGGTGTGAAAAAAAGGTACAGTTTTCAGGTCAAAGTTCAAGTTCAAAGAAAGTTCAAGAATACCGAGAGGTTGACCATCCCCAAAAATCTTGTATGCAAACACGAAACTCACTAAAAATTTCTGATTCACGTACTCAAAAAATTACTAAAACTACTAAAATCACTAGAGGATGTAATACACTAAAGTTACTGAGTGGTCGAAGGAAACGCACCTTTGACCTTTGACATGTACTTTTCCGTATGGCGAAATCGAGGGCGAAATATAACGTTCTAAGCTCAGTCAACTGAACTTTACTTTACTTGAACTAGCGGTTTGGTTTGAACCTCGATAACGAATTTTTTCAGGAGCTCAAATCTTCAAGGTTTTCTTCGAATTTTCCTTGAAATCTATATTTCGGTGGTCGCGTGTGAGTACGAACTTGTTCGAGGTCTCGAAAAACGGCCCGTAATGCGGCAAGTTTCCTCATTATCGTTTGATATCGTCGGTCCTGGCCGGCATACCGGGTATAATAATTAGCCAATGGCGTGCCGAGCCGAGCACGGGGCCCGTAGTCGGGTCGATTCCGGTGAGGTTATGCATTATTACCGGGTTACCTGTGCAGTGATGTGTGCGGGGGAGTGTGTGCATACGGGAAAATAACGCCCGCACCGCAGCCGCAAACGTAACGTAACGCGTGTGCTTTCGGAGTCGATGCGAGCCCCCAGAAATCGGATGGGCCAGGTCCAGGACTGCGCTCTCGGCGCTGGTGGGAGAGACGCTCTCGATGGTGGGGCAGATAGGGACTTCTTTCCATTGGGTATCTGAGCTTTCCCTTTAGTGTTCGTTCTGGCGCTTGTCGTGTGCAGGTCGCGGATTGAATCTTTACGACTGGAGAGAGCTTTACGTGTGTTTTACGAGTGCGCTGTAAAATACTCGAAATCTTTCCATGTTATGAATTCGACTCGGATTTATGTTCTTTAGGAATTCACCCTAATAAGCCTGACGTGTGGATTATAACATGGAATTGGTGAGTAACTTTTTTAATTCGTCGTTCTAAAATTTTGCCCTTTCCTCGAGAAAGCTTTACTTCTTATATTTCGTGCGATTATCAATTATGGATGGAGGAATAATTGCTTCCAGCAGATGAGGACTGGAAAAAGCAAGTCGGAAATCGATAGAATCACTCATTAAGCGTGGAATCTAAAATTACGATCTCATTAATGTATAAATCGGTCTCGAAATCGGTGTATAAATTATTCAGCGCGCACCTAATAATTTACAGAAGTGGAATCCTCCTACAATTTTTCAGTCATCTGCAACAACCAGCTTTCACAGTTTAATGCTCTGCCGGTATATTCCCAGTTGAAATATCTCTTCTAGAATAAAAAAAAGCAGATTTGCAAATGAACAATCCCAAATAGATGGTGTGGAAATTGAGTGAATCTCTAGATTCCTCGGTTTATAGAAAACGATTTAGCCAACATCAAAGGATTTTTCGCAATTCAGGCTAATAACACAACCTGCGGCAACCTGCAGTTTGTGCCTATTTTATTTCTTTCGTAAAGATCCGAGATTCAGTAAAGAAAGCCAAGTACTTTACAGACGAAGTTTGCTCCGAGTCGATGTGCACTTTCTGTCATCACATCGAGTTGTTGACCTTAGAAAAATAAACATTCCCCTTTAAAAACCGTTCCGGTTCTCTTTGAATCGCATCGAATAATGAGTGCGGTTGTGTCGAGAGACGCATCCATCAGACATTAAATTGGATTAATCAGCACACATGAAGAGTTTATTTACGAGACTATAAAGTAGAGCCATTGAAATATAATTTCCTTTCCGTATTATAGGTACGAGGATAGGCAGGGTTTCTCGTAAAGATGTCATGATTATTTACATGGTTGAAAGTTTTAAGGATGTTTGTGTAAAGTGAGACACACCATGGCGCGGTTTGAATAACGACTGTTCGGAAACTCGATATGAAATGAAAAGGGGGACACACTTCCATCCAAATGCACCTAAAAGGGATGATCGCGGTTTGCATTAACGTAACGTAACGCGCTGATGCCATTCGAGATGGAAATATAATGTTGACGTTATTTAATCATTTCGGTAAACCTACACCCTCGCGTACGTATAGTAATACGCCGGTGCATTAAGAAACGGTGTGAAATTAAAAATAAAAGAGTTATGGCACCGGAGCTGAACGTGGCTGATAAAAGGGGGTTACGTTACTATACCGGTTGGTGGAGAGTAATAAATAAAATTAAACTCCCCGTCCCCGAAGAGCTACAAAAACGCAACATAAGGGGAATCAGTGAAAGAAACGGCTTCATTGTTGGAAACCGGCGACGGTCCCATTCTAGAAGACAAACATGTCAGAAAAGTGCAAACCGCTCGAGCCTGTTGGTCGTAGCCTAAACAAACGCGCGCATCCCCATGCGTAGACAGAAAAACGTTTGCCAAGGGAATTATAAATATTTCCATATATAATGAGGCTTAAGAGTAAATTATGGCCCTGTGTGGGTTAAGAAGATATTAAACTTGCTTATGCGGCAGTTTTTTTTACCGTTTTGTATAAAGGACCGGGGGATTACTTCGCCTCGGCCGAGTTAATTTTACGACCCTTTTAATATATTTCAGCGATAACTGCGCTAAATCGTAAATATTTCCAACTTGATTAAAGAACGCACCCTTGGTCGGCAAACTGCGTACTTATAAAACGCGTCGAATTGATAAAGAGCATGAACGAATGCACCGATGCACCAAAACCCCACATCTGATGCGAAATCACGATCGGAAATTTATCAGCGCATTGTGCTCTCTCGGTGTTTGTCTAGCGACTCGAACGAGTTCGAACACGGATCTGAGGAACGTGTACAAAATCGAATTTGCCAGATTTAGACTTGCGCCTGGCTTGTCAGGAGTGAAGAATAAAAATGGGAAACTCGCTGTTTTTAGGTGTTTTCGTACTGAGCCTGTCACTCCCACGAAATATCTCTGCTTCTGCTTCTTTCGACAGAAACACACGTATCGAGGGAAATGTGCTGACTAGTTTTTACGTTTGCCGAATTATCCATGATGATTGGTGACAAAGTAGACAACATGATAGCCCTGAAATGAAATCGTAGATTATTCAGAGAAGAATAGTATTAGCTATTGTAGTAATGAGATATGAACTCGGTTGTCGAGTGGAGCTGTCGAGCTACATAAAGGAGAAAAAGTAGTACTTGTGAGTAATGGATGACAAACCTCTTTCTTCAAACCAACTGATTAGGCATGAGATTAAATTCGTTCGTTTTAACAATCTGAAATAACGCTCATGCATAGCTAAATAATTATGCGAGTACGAATACATTTTATCAATATTTGTAATGAGATTGTGTAGTTTTCACTTCTACATACATATTTATTTTCTGATTTTAATTTTGAAATCTTCATTTTATTTGTGAGAACTTTTGACACAAATGTGGTAATTTGCGTTCGTATGCTGAGCCGTTTTCTTTTTGCAGAAATAAATTTCTAAATTAACGCGCTATTATTATCTCATTATGTCTAATTATGTAATAAAAGTAATGGCACGACTTGCTCACTCCAGAGTGCGCAAGTTTCTTTTGACTAATCACGACCACAAATATGAAGTCCACAATAAATTTATCTTCATTAAGCAGACGACTTGGGCTAATGAAATAATTAACAAATAAAATGTATAATACATTAATAAAAAGGCACTTTTTACATTTGATAATAATTCGTGATTTATGATTGGTGGTTGATGGTGAGGTGGCAAATTTAGCCTCATTTTCTACATCGTACCCTCGCTTGATGAGGTGTTGAAATCTCTAGGGTCAACCGAATGGGGAATGGTAGCCATGGTGAAAATAAATGAGCTTAGGTGCCACAATTTTATGAGATCGGGGCAGCTGCAAACTGCAACTGAATACGCAATGATTGATGGCTTCGTGGGATATTGGATCACAGTCTACAGTTATAATGAGTAATCGAAAAGATAAATCCCATATGTCAATATGAAAGCAGTTGGTTTGGAGATTACCCCGGCAGTTTCGTACTAAATCCTCAAACTACAACCATAGCAACTTGACAAATTTGCATCAGTTTGAAACTCGACTGATGTCCTAATGGATTTTTTACTGTCAACCGGGTTATAGTGTTTACAATTCTCAACCTTGAACATTCACAAGGCATTAGTCGAATGTCTCAATTTTATGTATTTGGAAAATGAAAACCACATGTTTCAGAGCTCCATCAAACGAAAAATGTTTCAAAACTGGTGTTCTCAGCACGGTAGTAGAGCAAATTGGTCTGTGGAGAAAAATCTATTTCGTGCAGGTTCATGTAATAACGGTATGGATTTCTACTCGGATTTCTATGCATCTCAAAGTAGGAGTTTCGTGTGTGTTGTGGTATGTCGTCATGGCACGACCATGTCTCTCATTAAAGTCTGTTTAGCGTTTATCCAAAAATATATCCAGCGACAGACCTCCGCTTATTAACATAGTTTACGTGGCAATGTTTGTTTTGAGGCGCGAACCAAAAGAAACATCGTTCCGGTAATGTCGCATCAAGACGGATGGCCGTAGCGGGCTCCCGGTTATCACGCGTCCTCATCGACCCATTATTTACCGGTTCAACAATAAAAGAGGCTGAAATGAAAGCGGCAACCACCTTCTTTCTGCCGCCAGGGGCAGGTCTGCTGTTAGATTTATCGAGGCGGCCCGTCGACTATCGATACCGATCGATAAACCTTGTTATAAATCTTCCAGGCGGGTATACTCGAATTACTGACGTTGACAACCATGCACAGGCTCTTCTCTTTCTGGCTTGTACAGTGTAAAGGTCAACGGACATCGATATATAGTTTTGTTTTAGATTGTTAGTGGAGCTTTGTGCTCTCCGGAATAGTTAACGATTTGAAAATCACACAATGAGCCGTCCTCATGACGCCGTCACCAGCTCTTCTACAGCCGAAGCAAGAAAATCACGACCTCCGTGCCGGACGGAGAGAGCACAAAAGATAGCCGGTCGTTCTAGAATCCTTACAAGTAGGTATGTGCCATTGTGTCGGAATAATTATCCTAATTCCGCTATACGGCAAACCCATTTGCATTCCGGAATCAATAGCTATTGACCGAACCGGAGGAACGGAATCTGTTGCGTGGGTTTTCGGGTTTCTGCTTTTTCGCACTCGCTAACAAAACGTCTAAAAAAGAAGGGCACCGAGCTTTCTCCAAATTACTTCCTTCATCCTCATCTTTCATCCCCGATATTATTTATTGCTGCGAGGGGGTTTGCGGACGAACTCGTTCCCGAGCCACGGTCTCTTAAGCCTCGACGGATGAAAATAATTACGGACCGCGAATCCTTGCAGAAATGAGAGACTTGGGAGCGAGTTTCCACAATAATTCACATATCGATTAAATCCGGTGTGAATACGTTATCAACCGTTTGCAATTTATTCGTGCTGTCCAGACTGGAATGGGCTCGGCGCGTAAAACGCATCCGCAAATTAAACTCCATAAATATGAAACTTGTACAATGGCCGTCTCCGTGAAATTGCAAGACCATTAGCACACTAAATTATGTACATCGTTTGACAGTTACTGGCAATAAAAGAATTACCTCTGAAATAGTGGATATTCTTCCCCATTTTTCCCGTGGCGAACTCGTTGTTGGGTGTCGAACAAAGACCCTCGGTGCTTTGTTGGTCGCCTCAAAGCTTCTTATTGCTTTTTGACTGCGTTCGTTACACATCCAGCATCACACATCGAGTCATATTGTGTGCTCGCTTGTTAAACCGACCAGGTTAAAATCCGCTTAAAGCCAATTAGTGGAGAGACCGCTCGAGTCTTTATGATCACACGCCGGTCCCCGACGGTCGCGTTATTCCGGCCCATTGCTGCCATCCTCGGATGATAGACATTACGGCTGATGGTCCGAATTAAAACTTTTAAACTGCCACTCATTATTGTTTTATGCCGACGAATCTGCGGTCGGCTCTCTTGTGGCAGCAGGGCTCGAAGTCGGTTTCCATGGCAACAGGTGCCGCAACCCTAAGCTTTTGTTCACATCGATGCTGTCTGATATCCACCCCCGAGGTGAACCGAGAACCAAGAATGAGGAAATTAGCGCCCTTATTTGGATTACAAACTCCGCATCAAAGTTCATCAAACGAACCAAAACCACTGTACGTGAAATTCCACATTCGTCAAACAATATTTATTACTTTTGTGTTCGAGTAACACGGACTTCGGTAAAAGCAGAAGTGAACTGATGTTAATACGTGTACCTACATAGTGTAACAGATAGCACTGAAACATTTGTTAGCATCAATAAAGTCCATTTTAGTCGGAACGGAATTCAAACTTCGTCCGTATATTTATTTGAAATGTAAGCAAACGGTTACTGTCTTTCTTCTCTTATTGGTTCATTGCCCTTGTAACTCTTGTTTGTTTATTCTTCCTTAATAGTAATCGTATTACAGATGAGGCGAAGCAGTTGAATACCGCATAGGGTCAAAGTTTTCCTCTTATTGCAAATCTGCAACATCAAAGCACTAATTTGACAACTAAATACTTGTGATGTTTTGATAGAACTTTGCAAGTGCCTTCGAGATATTATCTTTAGATCCTCTAAATTCCTCGTTGCAATCATGTATTTTAATCAGGGTTTATTAAAGGAAGATGAATTCAGATTCTATTGGAGATGACAGTTCCGAGAATAACTTGTAGTGATGTATGCAGTGTCTACCGACTCTGAAAACGGCATAGTGACAGTTTGTTTGGTGAAGGGATCAAGTGAAGTCGGTCTGTGAAAATCTATAAAAACGCCATTGTTGCGTGCCATCGACACACCTTCACTTACCACTCAATTTGTATTGATTGCCGGAGATGAGAGGCAATGAATGAGCGCCCGGTTCCGATGTTTACATAAACAGACGTTAATTGCAGAGACAAATAAAATAATTCCATTATCAATCTTGAAATGAACGACAAATAAAGGTGTGTCGTTCCGTTCAAGTGCCCCTATAAGCAAAAAGTGCATTTTTCCAAACATTCGACGTCCGGAGATAAACAACTCACATGGCTCCTTCACTTTGAAAAAGTCCCACGCTAATTAAAGTATTTATCTGCGATCGCGGTGTTTGTTAGCATCGGGACTTTGAAAATCGCGGCGAATCTTATAAACGACAGCATGTTATCTGCCTTATTAATTTACTACTGTCTTGTACCGTGATAATGACAAGATTTATATCGAACGTGCACAGATTTAGACTCCTGCAGCGACAAAGCACACTCACTTTTCCAGCAGTTTATTTATGGGACGGTTCTCCCTGAACTGGTTCGTTTTGATTCCGGTGCGAGTGTATAGTGGAGAGAACGTCTAATTTCATTCCAATGAGTTTCAAATGGATCGGCTAAACAGTGCGTAAATGCGCCGGCTGTTTGGTTATTTATTGTTCCGTAAGAATTTCGTCTCATCAGATTCTCTGGCCGCAGAAAGGACGCTCTTTCAATAAAGGCTGGCCAATATCGGCCCGAGAAATGTATGCCATAATTCAAATCGTTCCAGGCGAAATGGAACGCACATTTCATTGCCCTCGGGTAGTTAAAAAAGATGAGCCTGATGCCAAGTTGGGAGCAGAAAAGTGAGTTAGCACACTGCGGTGGGTCCTGTTGAAACCGCGTTACGTGACATAATTACCAAGTAAAAGGAAATATGACTGAAATACGAAGCGGTTATCGTCCTTTGATTTGTCGTGTGCTGAGGTTTTAGGTCCGTGCGCACGTGTTTACCATATGAAAGTAAAATGAGAGGAACTTTGATCTGTAAATGCCATTTTGGCGTTAGTTACGCCTTGGAGTGAGTAATGTGGGATGGTGGAATTCCATGTTTCTCCCTCAACTCCTGGACCGATCTCGCCTCGCACATCTGGAAATAATTGCCGTCAGAGTAATGGGCTTTACATGACAACTCGCGGCCTCTAAATATCGAATTATTGTTCCCTCACGGTGTTACTGCCAATTTTAAATGTTTTACGACTTGTTACTTTACTTATTTTATGGTCTTTTAGTGAACCGCAGCTTTGTGCCCAATTATTTTTTCAGGGTGGTCGTTAATGGGGGTTTAATAGGCAGACGGGCACGTTCGAATCAGACGAAACCCAAACCGTGACATTAGACATGCTACCTGTGACTAAATGAAAATCATTCTAGTTTAGAAGTGAGTTGTGGGAGTCGCCGAGCTTCCGGTGACCAGGCCATTCATAACTCACTTCAAGAACTCCTGGCCACCTGCCAGCAAGTTAAGGTGCTTGTCAAAAAGAAACCTAGCGAATCTTTCGGAGAACGGAATTTATGAGGATTTCGCGGCGCGACTCATGATGCGAATGAGGAGTATGTGTTGTTGGTCTCGGTTGTTTATTGTTTTCCGCGGGAGCCCCTTGTTTCAAGGGCGCTCCTTCCACCTCCGAGAGGTTTACATTGTGTTCAGGATGAGTCGTCGTCGAGAAAGACAAACAAGGAAAGTTGTAAAATAGAAGCGCGTTGCGGTTAAATAATGGCGGTCCGTATGTTCCTCGACATTCGTCAGCCATCAGGATCAGTCATCGGGTCTCTCGGCGGTCGGAAGCCGATAACATCTCAAGAACAAGCCGCCCTCTGTCTCCGGGCGCGCCAAGCACAGCTGCCGGGTGACGGTAGCAGCGGCGAAGATTTAATTATTCAGTTTTTAGAATCCCGTTTCCATTAAAGGAAGAAGGCCGTAATTATTTGATAAGAATAGCGGCACTGTTCGTAAAGTGTTTGTAATGGGTAATGACGAAGATAAGCCGGGCTGAGACCCGGCTCAGAATCGGACGCCTTGTGAGGCCTCCCTTTGCTGCCTATTCACGGATTATACGCGCTTTAGTACTTACATTCCACTTCTGATTGTGCAACTGCCTACAGGCCATCCGAAGTCGCGCCATTTCCGTTAGACCTGTCCATTTCCATCAACAACAAACGAATCCTGAGGGCGATCGACTCATTCGATATGAATAGAGTACACTAATACGATCCGACCATCATAAGTCGAAATGAGAAACAGACTTTTTGGATATGTCGTGGCCGTCTCTTAAATCACAATGAGATTATGATCGCAGGATCATTAAATCAGATCACACAGAGAGGATCAATTTTACAACGGTGAGATCGTAAGACTCACGGTAGAGCTTTTTAAGAGTTCTTCGACCTCTTCACCTTTTTGACCAAATTTACCATATGGGCCAATTTTCCATATTCGTGTCATAATAGGAATCATTGGGATGGTTTCCGTGATTTGTTCATCATCATCATCATAACTCAACTTCAACTAAGGCGGTTCTGGTATACACACACCGATATCCATTACGTTCCAGCACAGGTTCATGTGATATTATTAGCCGGAAATATCAAGAAACTCCGGCGCGCAGAGCAACCGGCAGTTTGTCTCGATCCATTATTAACGCTCCTGCGATCAAACGGGGAGTCAGTTTCGTGGTTTTTCCCCGATCCACTCGGAACCGTAATGAACTATCTGTGTCGGGCTTCCAGGGTAGATTACTGTGCCGTCATGGTGACGACGTTGGCTCATTTCGTAGTAATTTTAAACTGTAATAGATAGTGGCCAACAATATCCATTACCAGATACAATAACAAATTATTAACTACCTACCTGCCTATGATCGAGATAATCACGGAGGTTGCTTATCGAGCATGTCGATCATGATGATATAAATTACTCCAGAAATTGCAGTGCGTCGAAGGCGTTGATCGACATGTGTATGTGTAGTTATTATTAGCCTCCGTTTTGATGAGATTTCTCTCTTGTTGCAGATAAGGTGAAGGTGAAATTCCGACACTGTTCCAAGATGCTTCTGGTGGTTGCTGCGCTATCCCTTTTCGTGTCTATTGTGGACGGCATCGAACCTTGTAAGTAATTGACCCCTGAAGCTCTAGGTTCGTGGTTACGCTTTCCATTGCGAGAGCACAAAAGAACCGGTATTTGCATGTCACAGCGTTCCAGCTGGAAATGGATCACTGATGTACCTTCCGGGAAATCCCTCTGGTCCTTTTACAGGAGCGAGTTTAATAAAGACCTCTATTTGCATTTAACGATATCAACCCCTGTACGAAAAAACCAGACCTAGCCTCACATATAAAATCAGAACAGACCTAATCTGTTCGTATCTAATAACGCTTTATTTTTACAGCCCAATGTATTGCGCCGTTGGGCATGGAGTCGGGGGCCATTAAAGACCAAGATATTACTGCCAGTTCCTCGTTTGATCATGGAAATGTGGGTCCACATCACGGAAGGTATGCTTTTTATTGATAATGCCGCTGGGGAGTTTCTACGTTTCTCTCAATCGTTGACTCGCTCTCAAAGGTCAAGGGTGGGTTTATGACTGGCGAGGATCCGTAACGGGCACAATATCAAATAATTTCAACTCTCATAAGTGCTACGAAATAGCAGATTTGCTTTACGTTATAAACCTGAAATTTTTTCTCAAAGCTTCATATAAAATAATGAAATTCTTTCGTTAATATAAAATTCCGATTTCGCTCCCAAACGAATAATATCTAATCAAAATAGCTTTTTATGTCGGATCGAGCTTTACATCTAAAGAAAATAATTTGAAGCAGTTCAGACTTATTCGAACCTCGCTCGCGATGTAATATTCTCACCGGTGGTTTTCACCTTTGCAGGGCTCGCAAGGAGTTGAACGCAGGCGCCTGGTGTCCTCAAACCCCGGCGACTCCCGACCTGAAAGAATGGATACAAATCGATCTGCATACCGTTCACATGATTACTGCGACGGAGACGCAGGGTCGTTTCGGTAACGGCAACGGGGTGGAATACGCCGAGGCCTACGTTTTGGAATATTGGCGACCCCGTCTCAACAAATGGATCCGTTACCGGAACCGTTCCGGTACGGAAGTTCTGGAAGGCAACATCAACACCTATCTCGAGTCGAAAACTGTGCTCGACCCTCCCATATTGGCGAGCAAGATACGTTTCCTTCCGTTCAGCCGGCACAGAAGGACCGTCTGCATGCGCGTAGAGATCTACGGCTGCCGGTGGACGGACGGAATCGCCAGTTATTCCATGCCCCAAGGGGACAAAAGGGGTACCAGCTGGGAGTTTTACGACACTTCTTACGACGGCCACTGGGACGGCGAAAAACTCCAATACGGTCTGGGCCTGCTCACCGACGGCGACGTCGGCCCGGACGACTTCAAACAGGCTTTTTACCCGACCAACTCCCAGCGGTGGGTCGGCTGGAAAAACGACACCCGCGAAAACAAACCGATCGAAATAACGTTCGAGTTCGACAGGGTGCGCGAGTTCACGTCCGTGAGCATCTACACCAACAATCAATTCACTAAAGACGTTCAGGTGTTT
The DNA here is from genome assembly GCA_949788335.1 of Salpingus planirostris. Classification (NCBI taxonomy): domain Eukaryota; kingdom Metazoa; phylum Arthropoda; class Insecta; order Coleoptera; family Salpingidae; genus Salpingus; species Salpingus planirostris. Next base: position 4,613,420 of record OX460918.1, on the reverse strand, counting down.
TCCCAAGCCAAAGTGCTGTTCAGCGTGGCAGGGAAGCGCTACAAAGGCGAACCGATCACTTTCGACTACATCGAGGACTGCATATGGGAGACGCCAGCGAACGTCTCCATTCGCCTCCATCACCGAGTCGGACGCTTCGTCAAATTGCAACTCTATTTCGCTGCCAGATGGCTCATGATCAGCGAAGTCACTTTCGATTCGTCGGTCGTGAGCGGTAACGTAACCGAAGAGGAGGAAGAGGAAGTCGAGGATCCTCCCTTGCAGAAGGACCAAACGGCGAATTCTAACGGGCAGGACACTAAGAACGTCGTCAGTGCGGTCAACACTCCTTCTGGGCTGGGACAGTACTTGGGAGTAATAGTGGGTGTTCTATCGGTGATGGTGGTTTTGATGATCGCGGTGGTGGTTTTCGTGGTGATCCAGCAGCGCAGGTACAAGTCGTCGCCGCGACCCTCCCAAGTGCCCGGAGGGTGCGATAAGGCGGCGCTCTACCGCGAACCGAGCATAGGAAGACTTCCGGGCTGCTCCGATTATGCAGACGTTAGGGATCCCGAATACGCCGTTCCGCTGCAGCCGCCGCCGACGCCGCGCGCCCCGCCGCCCCTGCAAAACTTCCTTCCGAAACCGCCGCCGGTCCCGCCACCCCCCGAGCGATATTACGCCGCCACAGAAATATGCAACTCCGGCTTTGTGCCGCCGCCGCCTCCGCTGTCGACTCCGCCGCCCGTGAGACTCAGCAGGCAGGCCAGATACGTCGCCAATGCCAGAACTTATGTCGGGCCCTGAACTGTGATACACGCGACGGCACATCCTCGTACGGCCTCTTCGGAACAGTGCTTGATGCATTTCGGGTAAGGACTCACAAACTGTTTATTAATTATGCATACAATCACGAAACCACCAGGCGGATAAAACTGGTTCTACAATTTCATTAACCACCTACTTGCATGGAAATTTCGAGCCGTATAAATTCACTTGAATGGCAGATGAATAGAAGTTACGTTGTCCAAAGTGTAATTTTTGTTTTTTCACTTTCAGCTCGGTGCCCATATTCTACAAGGCTGAAACAACCAAATATCTTGCTTAAAAGTAACTTAAAAACCTTTTCTATATCCGATTTGTTGCTTGTAATAATAAGACAATCCAGTATCAAACAATGTGCTACTCCTAAATGTGTGTTGTATATAGATTCCTATTTTAAATTATAAATTGTTTATATCTTTGTACATAAAACTCTTTCTTTATGTAAATAAAACGAAATTAATGATTCCAGTGGTTCTTGATTTATACTAAACAGTCAGACTCAATTATACAGACGATATCCCGAATTCTCCGCGAGCTCCGTTGAAAGATACCTTATAATGGGTATTTCAAAAATATCTTGATATCCGGCGAAGGATGAGGGTCGGTTTCATCTCGTACCGGTTTATTCGATCGTCCGATGCCTCGAATTTCGGGTCGGATTCACATTTGATGAAAAATACGTTCGACGATCGGACGCTGCCAATAATTCCTTCGTATGCCATTAAGTCTCTCATCTTCGGTGTTTGCTGGGACGTAAACATGTCTCCGCGTTTCGTTTGTTCTCGAGACTTTGGCAGTAATCACGATATATGAAGTTTAACTAGCGCCGTTCGAGGTTCGAGACTGGAGAATGATTGTGTTTATCGAGATCGCTCTTTGGGTTGTTTTTCGGGGGACCTTCCATGCAAAAGTCGTCGAATAGAGCCAATTATTACCGAAGCCGTTATTCAAATTTCCTCGCACGAGGAGGGCTCGCAGCCAAAGAGGGCTCCCCCAAATTCCGGAATTTATGTCGAAACTTTCTAGCCGAATCTTTCGGCGATTCTCCCACAGCAAAATAGTCGATTAAAACCGTCTGGGAGCACCTAATGCAGATACATACTGACAGTTTCGGTGAATTTGGTTCCTTTGATTAAAATCTCCTTTGTTCTTTAATGTTGTGCCGAGTTGGTGGCAGGATGGAAAGCATCAGTCTTGGTAGTGATGATTCGGGTAAATTCATATTTCCGAATCGGTCACGGTGGGGCTTTTGATGTGGGTCCAGCTGCAAGTAGATTCGTTACAACATGAACGAGTCAAATTACGAATACGTGAACAATGGGAATCTATGGGAGGTGTCCACCAAAGACCCTGCTCAGCCGGCATTAGCCTCTAGCAGCGCACAAACGAGACGGAATCACAATAGACGTCAACTAGGCGTGTAAACGGGGCTTTGATTGTTATTTTGGGGAATTTATGTCTAAATGAATGCGGCCACGGACTGTCAGTATCGTTGAATTTATGGAATTAGCCCCGGCCCCTCGCCCGAATTTTGAATATCAATGCGTCTCGTCCAGGACCGGGCAACCGTGAACGAACACCGAATACGATTTGTTGGGTTATTAAATGTGGGCTCGTTCCTGTATGCCCGAATCGAATAGATGACTGAAATAAATATCTGTCCGTTTCTGGTAAGTACACACGAATGGTACTGCCTAATCCGCAGCACGTGACCGAACCCCGGCGACACCGCCTTAAATCCAAAACGGTTATTATTTATACCGCTCCGCATGGCATAATTATATATAGGAATTCTCCCGATGTGAACCTAACTACTCACCATTGTTAACTATTCAATTTAACCAGCGGAAGTAGTTAAATCAGGGCAGGCTGGGAACAACCCCGCTGCGAAGAAATAAGTTTAAGTTATTGAGCTCATTTGGAGCGACGTGGTTTTACCGCATCAGTGAATTCCACCTTATTGCTTGTATATCAACGTCAGAATTTCATAATACGAAATTTACCTTCCTTTATGTTCGGGCGAATATTAAACTGCTCTTCGGTGCGTATTTGATGTTAAATTATTAAAGTCGCGAAATGAATGTTTTCCAATATTAAGTTTGAATCTAATAAACCCCCCGTTTCTTTTATTTCCGTATCCGAACTGATGCCAGCGAGATTTCAATTTGAATTTCACGCTGATACGGCGACGAACGTAAAAATGAGAGCTCAAAGACTGGCGGAAATCCAGGTAGGTATGGGGCGGCCCCCCAATTAAAATTTACTGGCACCGTCGAAATGTGTTAGTCGTTGAATTAGGGATTTTTGTTCACCGAACCAACCCCATTGCACCACTGGGATTTGGCAACATCTGCCGTGGGAGGTACCTGAATAAGCACGGTTCGCCAGCTAACAATCATTAGCGCAGTAATTCGATCATAATAAACTGGTTTCATGTGTTGGATCGAAGATTACGTTTCAGCGGACAGACGACTGTAAAAACGGCGAGCGAGGTGTATCGCTAATTGGAAAGGAAGCGATTTTTTGCCCGGCAGTCTGATATAGGACGGTAATACGATGCGCCACCCTCTCTCGCCATCCTCGGTATTCAATTTCAGCATTTCAACGAACTAGAAACACGAAAATTCGAGCACATTATAACGGTGTATACCCTGAAGTTTCCAACTATCTACAGGCATTTCACTTGCATAGTTTCTGAGCAAGAACTTCCATAATATTTCAGCACGAGCGGGATTTGAATGTAAAGTCACGATATCCAATTTAACAGAGATGGTGATACGTTTTACATTTTAAAATAGGGGTTGCATCAGCTTTCAAAAATACAGGTCTAGTACGAATGAAACGCGCAAGAACCAGGAATTCTTCGGTGGAGTGATGGATTTCTCGAAAAATCAAGTTCTGATAATTTTCCTCTCGAGTAAACCCATCCCCCGATCGATTAATCTACTAGAATACAGAAATGATTAATGTTTGCCTTGAACGGAACGAATTTAAAACAGGAGAGTAGGTATACAAAGACACTAAACGCGAACTGGGGGTAATTTATAAAGTGTCACAATAAAATATGCGACAAGTCAGTGATGGTATCTTATTAAACGTCCAAAAAACATCCGAGTAATGTTCGCCAGCGAATGCCAGGACAAGAATCATTAATGTCATCTGTTGCTGTAACATTAGCATAATTATGCATTTTGATATCAATCTCTCTCTTCACTTGTTCAAATGAGCACAGAAAAGGGACCGAGTCAAAAAGAAAGTTTCATCAGGGACTCGGAAAATAAATTAAGATTCGTCACTGATATACACCGATAAAATGGAATTCTAATTAAGCAGCTTATGCGATGAAAGAATGTCTTTTACACGGGGGAAGATAAGAGTCTGTTCTGCTACTTAACGTGCACGCGGAGCTGATTTGCAATTTGATATTTCAAACTTTTACAGACTGAAGATCAAAGCAGTCGACTCCTAATTAGGGCGATATTGATACGAATAATGTTATCTCGCATCAACTGTCACCGTTCCGTTTTGTGTTCTGAAAAACGTCTAGTGACTCAGTTGGATATTTTCGAGTCTTTGAAAATGGTCAAGTCCGGCCGATTAATTAATGAACGTCGACTATGTTTGACGAGGCAATCAAGCCGAGTGCGTTTTCAAAATATTATGAGCGCAAGTCAACTCAATAGACAACATAAATATTTGACTAGTCGTTTTCTCCTCTTAGGGCTTAAACCGTCCGATGGAATAACAGTAGACCGAGAGGCGATCTCTCGATCAATGCACGCAGCTATAGGATTCAAAACGTCCCATCTGAACAAATACCGAGAGGCTTATGTCGGAAAAGCTTATGTGTTTGTTTAGGACGTCCAATTTTTCAGATCATTCAATAAACACAATAATACTTACTATTTATGGGACGGATAGAGGAGATAGAAGTACTTGTGAATGCATCGGAGCGATGGGTGGAAGCCGGATTATTCCTAGTCGCATCTCCTCGTGATTCACTACATTGTGCCTCCACCTCTCCGTTCACCTCTTCAAATCCAATTCACATTTCCGAGGCCCGAGGACGGGATAATGATCGCCATGCAGTTCGCCTCATAACGTATGTATAGAAAAACATGATATATCCCGAGTGGCCACTTCGTGACAGGATAAATGGAATTTTTTCTCGAATGACCACTTTGCTCCTCTTGGTTAATGCACTCCCAGTCCTAACTATGCATGTTCGGAAGTCGTAGGAGGAACGAATAAAACCGACAACAACCGTGTTACTTATCAAGTGAATAAATACGTACAGTAGGTATGTACCCGACTTACTCCTATAATAACACTGGAGGAATGGAGGAATTCCGTGTTCCGGGTGTCGATTGCACAAATGTGCGGCATCTCACTTGGAGTGCCGGTTTAGTATTCCAAGTACACTTTTGAGGGAAAGAATATGTCTCACATCCTATAATTCAATAAACACAAGTATACCAACTGGGAAACTGTTGCAGACAAGTTTACGTTTCAGTTTCCAAACACGTAAAATCATTTTGTTTTGTTGTGTATAAAGAGAAGTTGGGATCTAATTTCGCTGGTGATACGTCTATTCTCCCGAAATTCGCAAAAACCGAAATAGGGCGACGTCACATACACTGGATCTTTTTGCGACTCGATTCAATTAAAACCTCATTTCTTCTGTCACGAGCAAAACATATTCACCAATCCATCGCGCATTATCGACAATCAATCACTTGCGATAATTAGCGAAAGTGGGTACGATCACTGCAATTAACTCGTTCGTGATACGGTTAAGAGAGATATGGGCAAACTAACTTTTCAGCTCGCAAATAAGTAAGAGGCAAAAACTTGTTTGAACTTGATGACAAATGGTTCCGTACTTTCGCACTCCAATAAGTGCATAAACTTTTAGATTTACAGAGTCGTTCCCGTTCGGTATAAAATGGCACATTAATTCCCGACCTCCGGTAAAAACCGACTTGTGTACGTCTGGTGTAGTCGCTAAACTGTTATCGTGCACACTCCCTCGTTATTTTTCAATCCGAAATTAATGGACTTGGCTTTATTTAACCTACATTAGTAATTAAAGTTCGGAATTATATCGGAGATGACTCTAACCAGATCACGCATGTTTGTATTTATGGACGCATTAAATTAGAAAATTCTGATGGTGGTCCCCTCTTAATAAATCTCAATTGAAATAGTGAATATTTAAGTACTTTCTTCAATAACTTTATGGGGTTATTTCCTCCAATTGGGAGAGCTATTCTAATTATTGAAAGGTCGGAATACTCTATTGTAATTATAATGAACTATGAAAATTTCTTCAATTACTTATATGACTATTTATGATAGAACGTCCCTCTGAGATAAGATAAATTCATGGCAGTAGAACTTCTAGATGTTAATGTGTAAAGTTGTTCCCATTAACAAAGGTAACTGCGATTTGTGCGCAGGTTCAGTACGAGCGATTGAAATTTTCGTTTCGAATCTGTAACGGGGAACGAATGGGAAAAGAAAATCTTTGTGGAAAACCGTAACGGCGTTGTTTTTCGCGGCTCGCTGGACACTCCCTCAGGAAATTTGTCTGTATTAGTTTCGGGTCTGGCCGCGTATCGAGTCTAAATGTGCGGCTGACTTTGATCCGGCCCAGATTAGCGGGATGAGGGAGATTTATAACGTCATCACTCCGAAATAGTGGCTTACTTTAATGTTTTTCCCCCAGTAAACATAAATAAGCATCAGGCCCTAACCGTAAAAAGGCCCAAATATATTGTTTTACAGAAATGGAGTCTCTTATTTTCCTCCGGATATTATTACCATCACCGCGGGAAAAACGCACCCTTGATGAGGGCGCCGCTGATCAAACTTAAGCCCTCTCTCCGTGAGAAGGGACCGAGGACGCCGGGAAAGGTACGATTTCCATCCCAAATTGGAGTGCGAGGTAAATAATAGAGACGCACCTAAAATACCTTTGTCTTGTCGGAAAATGCGAGAAGCGGTCTTCTCACGGGCCGGATTTTATCTGCGGATTTCGCAATTCGTCGGTGCCTCCTCGAAAACGACCCGATTTCGGGAAAGATTAGATGAATACGGAATGACCCGTGCACCTAGCCATGACTCATCTCTCTCCGGATTTGAAGCGAAAATTTAAATGGACGCATCCTGGGTCGGCGCGTTTAAACTGTCCGTAATCAATTTGAAGATGTATGGATTACGGAACCGTAAACCTCGTTCGCTTTATTGTGGGGAGTGCCAATACCGTCGGTTTTGATTTATGAACGCGGAATAAAAGTAGGTGCATCACGATACCAACTCCTCATCGAGACGATTATTCCCGAAAACTTCAAAGAAATCGTTAATTTAATTGAAGTCGGTAATAAGGTCCTGAGAGTTCAATGCTCTGTAACGATTCCCAATTGACGAAATTAATAATATGATTTAAATTTATTACCCACAACACTTCCATTAGAGCGATAAAAATTCATTTGAATGCGCCGAGTCCTTCGTATGATGTTCAAACCGCATTAAAATATGATTTACGAGTCACACGCATCAGGAAGTTGTGTGAAATTCCGCCCGGGACCGTAATTTCGGTACCGAATTAACATCGCGCACATCCTGGATCTAATGAGTCGCGGCGTTAATTGAGAATGTTAATTGAGTAGTCCGACGATTCTTCAGAGAGGCGCAATCAACACTCGAAGATGCATCAGATAACATTCGTATATCGAAGTTCGATAAAATAATCCGGTAATATTGAAATGAGCTGCATATCAATATTTAAATATGGTAATTTCACTAATTAAAATGTAAATTGACGTATACTCTCCAAGCTTTTTTGTTCTTCTCGATCGGGGGATTGCCATCCCACTTTTCTCGAACATGTGTTTCTTATCTCCGGATAAAGAAAGTCCAACAATTTGAATTTCTATTATAATTAGGTAATGACATGTGACAATTTTATCGCACAATCGTCGCGGTTAATGTGGCACATGTTGCATTCTTGGTAATCCACGATATATTTACTCCCGCTGCGAGTGAGGCGCTCAAATGATCTTGATTAAACATGTTCAACAAAGAGACCATTATGAACCACTGGCTGGTGCGATGATTATCTTCAAAAGTGAAGAATGGTCGTTTTTAGAGAGCAAAATTCATTTTGCACTTAACGTGTCGTACTTATTTATCGCGATTTTTTTCGCGTCTGGTGTCTGAATTCACAATGATCGCCTACAAAAATTCGCGGCTACGTCGCGACTTGAAATCCTTCACCTCTCGCTGCGTAAAGGAAAAGTAATTTTTCTGGGTCGACGTTTCGGGCTTTTTGTGAGTCCAAGTGGCCTTTCATAATTTATCAAGCTGACAAATTGTTATCGATCTGTTCTGGACACAAATAATCAGTAATCCTATTAAATGTATCGGAATTGAAATGGATAGAACGAAAATGCTTTTTCTTTGTTCAACCGGGACATGACGTGAAAAGATTTAATCTTTCGTTGAGAAAAAGAGAGGCAATGGTTTTATATTAGTCATCAAGATTCGACCGTATAAAAGTTCCTGAAAAGGAAATCAACAATGCGCTGCCGACTCTACGAAAATGCTGCAAACTGCAATTACTTAGGAGGAGTTTGCACACAAAATCAGGCGAATTTGCATGCTCTGCCGGGACTTATTGATTCCCGATTGTACCGAAAAAGACCAGAAAGGAGCTTTTAAATACCAATAAGCTTCCGGTTTTATTTCTGCTTCAGGTCGCATTGAGCGGTTATTTCCATGACAAAACTTTCATCGTCTAAATTGAACATTCTATGTAGTACTCGGAAGTGAATTGCTATAACACAGAGCGAAGGTTTTGTAAAAATCCTCAGTGACCATATGGAGCCGGCCGTGTCGGAACGAAATTTAATTTGGAAGAAATTGTCACCGAATGGGGTAACATTTTCAATTACTTCCAAACAACGAAATCGCGGACAATTCGTACACATTTGGTCGGTTCTTGTGGAGTGCACCACGTTTGAGTTTAATGCGATTAAAGCTCCGGTTCCGGATCTACGTGTTCCCGGTGTTATCCATTTACTTAATTTATTAAACTTACCACCGGAGAGAGTGAGTAAATTCATCAAAGCACGTTCGGTAAAAATAGTGGCTCCCGTAATGTGATTAATGGCAGGGCTTTATTTCTGCGCTCCACTCTGAGCCACTCTTGCAAATCATAGCTAAGCGCTGAATAATTTAATTCACGTCATACACAGAATATACATTCGGAAAAGCCTTATGTACCTGATACACCCTCCCCATCGAGTAATAACTTTGAGAATACGGCGGCATTACTGATTTATTATTAATGGATTTCCATTAGACTTGAACAATGGGTGTTGGTGAAGTGAAGGATAGGAACGAAATGAGGGGAGCACCACCATCCGTTGCGGCCACCCACGAATCAACCTCGCCGCCTCGTACTACAAGAAATATTTACGAATTTCCCTCGACGAAGGCGCTAATAAATTACTAAACAACGTTCGACTCTCTGTGTACACGACCGTAATGCCAGCCGTACCTTTGGTAATATGTTTAGCGATATTAAAACGGAGAGAGATCATGATTTCTTCTGGGTGAGTAACTTCCACATAAAGGTCAATTACTCGCCAACGTGTTTGCACACACCCACCCGCACTCTTTTTCTTCATATTTCGAACCATTTTCCGCCGTATACTCTATTATTAACAAAGAGAAGAAACTCTCGAAAGCAGAGGGTTGGTCTTTATTACGGGCGGTACTTAAAAGAACCCTCGCTCGGCCTTACGTAGAGTGGAAGGGCGTCGATGTATTTAGAAACATATGACACATTCTCACGATATAATTTTCTTTCTGTAATAAACATATTTTTCCCGGCTTATTTGGGCCGTCTGAAATACTCGAATCGATTCCGGCGAATTATTTTTCACGAGAACGTCTAAAGACCCGAAGGCGGTACAATCTCGTAGACCGGATGAATGCCTACGTCTGCTTGTAATACATGTAAACTAAATGGGTTTCTTTATTTTTTATTAAAAGCCTCGTTAAGAGTCCACTCACAAAAGGACGAAAAATTTACGAGGTTATTACACGCCCGAAATTGCATTCCGATAAAAATAATAAAAACGAGATTGTCCCCACTTCGAGACGCAAAAAAGTTGTCTTGTCCGAGGTTGTAGTACTATTTCATCTTTGCGGGTTTGTTTTTCGGCAATAAATTTAAAGCCAATTAAAGGCTATCGCGAACATGCTAATGATCGAGCAGCTTACGCCGGTACGACTGGCTCCACGACGAATGCACTCAGTCGATTACATTCAACACGGCTACTTAGTACCCGTCTGGGCCTTCGAGTTGTCCCGAGTGCTCGGATGGAAGCTGAAAGATAGGTAAATACGGCAATTTGCATAGTTCTCGCCAAGGCCGAGACACTCTCAAGGAATAACGATCTTTGATGATTGCGATGATGAACTTCGGTTTGGCAGTACCGGCGAGATAACGATGAAATATGCTGGAAACGAGGAGAATCTAATTAAGAAATCAGGTGTAAATCACGTCCGAGGAGAATACTGCGGACCTGCCGTACACACGTGTGTGCGTTCTTCGTTCGTTTATAAAACCATAAATCCTTCGAGGAGCCCGGCCGAAACTTGGGGGGTGCGCCTTCTGGGGGATTAGGATTTGCATGAGTATCGAGGTGCGTGTGCCGCGGCATTTCGTTCGTTCGGGGGGCCTCCCAGTATTTATAGCGTCCCCTGCGTTCTCCTCATTCTGCTTGATACATCCAATAATAACACCGCATTATACGGGGATTTATTCACCGGAGGAACGTAGTTCGCGTAATTCAACACGACGAAAAAACCGACCCCGTATTTATGGAAATCCGAAGGTATACGGTCTGCCGATCGAGGTGCGTGGCGTTCTCGTAATTCTAGAGATTTGACGTTTTTCTATTGATGGCCGGAAGTTCACGAGTATGATTGATTACGATATTCGTATTGTCGCCCGTCTACTCGATCCTGGTCTTGGAGACGTCGAGATTGAAAAATCGGGGTGTTAATAACACGGGGGACCGAGAGGAAGGGTTGTATGGCAGTTGATTAACGAAGTCACTGGCCAATGAAAAATAATTTCCTGTTTCGTGATAGAGAGCCCCATGGTGAATTTAAAGCAGAAAAGCCTCCCCGTATCGGCGACAATATCATCCGCACTGATTGAGCCGATATGCTAATCCGTAGGAATTTTAAAATTTTAATTAAAATCAACTTCTTCCGCGAAAAGCCTGGGGGATGATGATACCGACGATGATGAATAAAGTTTCGAGAATGTTCGTGACGGAAAAGTATCTTGAAAAGCGATGGCTTAAACCGATAATTAAACCGTGGCACATATCGAGATGGTAATGAGGTCGGGATGGGCGGATGGACACGTGGTAACACGCCCTTCTTCCTTGATTAATGGTACGGGGCAACATGCTTTACATCGATGTGACCATATATCAACCTGCACACGCTGACCGAATCTCCGGTTTATAACTTATCTGCCCTGAATTGTAAATTGAACAGTTCAACGTTTAGAATTTTGATTAAGCCAAGTCGCCGGTCACTGCTACCACCGCCGTAATGTACTGGACGATTATTCGTTCTCGCACTGCAATTAAATCCTCGACTATGTTTGTAATTTAATTAATTAATTCCGCACCGCCGACTGGTTATGCGAATAGCTAACTTTATGAGCGCATAAGATTCCATTTACGCCTCTGCAACATTGTTCCTGATTTTTCACCGATTCCCGTTCCAGTCATTCATAATTTTTCGAGTATTTCACCGGCAACACGAGTCTTGAAACGGTCTTGCTCTCCGCAATCGCCCAGTGGGAACCCAAAGCTGCCTGTGACACCTCCACAATAAACTGCAGACGCATTTGAGCTCTCGTGCCCGTAACGTACACCCATATAACCCTAATTGGATCGGTGGCCACTTGTAACAGGAGTTATAGACTCGCGTATCGAAAACAAACCAAAAAGCTCGAAAATTTTCGAAACGGGTCGATATGACTAGAGAGCATCGCGTGGGATAATTTTAAAAAAGCCCACCGACCGTGACTTACACATTATAGCTTTCAGGAGCCCTTTGTGCCATAAATGACATCGGCTTTTCGATCACAATGCTCACAATTAAATAGTAAAACGTGCAGTAGGGGACGTGTCTCCGAAAAAGCTTCGGCCCGACAGTGTGCTGTGTGGACGATTATTATGCGACGTTTTTTTTTCGAACCACCATCAGGGGTAGATTCAGACACAATAGGCGAAATGCGGAAGGGGTGGTCGTGCGAATGCACCTATGTGAAATCGTGACGACAACACGGGAAATTTCACGCTTCCAGGGACGAAATCGGATCTGGTGAACGAGCGGAATCGTAATCCGACTTTTTTTAATCCGGATCTCGTGTGTTCGGTTAATTAACCCCGCGCGTTTCGAAATTGGGGCGGATCACCTTTCCGGAGGAATTTTAAAAGTGGTACACATGTGGCCGTAATCAACTCCGAATTGGCTATTAAAGGATTAATCCATCACACTCGGGACGCGACGCTTTTCACCTTTCAAAGTGTGGGTTTTATTACGTTTTCCCTCTCCTTGTAACAGAACTCGGCCCCATCATCGATCTGGTGATGGCTGGGACCGCGAGCGTTTTAGCTTAACAAGATTTTTATTTCCGGTTTATAAGTCGCCTGGGATGCTAGAATAACGTTTTATCTACGATTCTTCGGCGACCCTCTCGCCCACTTGCAGAACTTTTCCCATTAGCTTGTTGCATTTTCGCATGGAGCGCATTCAATAATAAAAATTCCCTCTCCAGATTAACAAAAGTGCTTTGCATATTCTAGTTGAGTGCAAATGCGTCCTAAATACCGAAATTGAATGCATCTCCTGATATTTACAAGGAGATTTCTGAAATGCCATTTACCGCATTGCAACGGAACGAAGAGATGGAATCTTTCGGCTCGAAACTTGAAAGAGACGAACGATATGAACGACATGTCCTAAATTCCTCGCTCCAGGTATTATATGGATACGCTCGCTATTTACATTTCGCTGATAAAAGTAAGTGGCTGTAAAAATTCCATTAAGCACGTCGCACACCTAAGTGTAAAATTTTTACAGCAGTTGTAAGTATAGATATGTGTACATACATAAAATGTAACTAAAAATTCGTGGAGCCGTAAACCGTAGGGCACATACATATTGATTCGGATAGTCCATCAGTCCATGCAGTGGCGGAGTCGTAAAGGTGGTCGAGCTTTATAGAGGTCGCCTGTGACGCCCATATGATGGCGTGAAACTTTTAGTATTCCCTTCTCATTCCGGAGTCGGCTACTGGCGCCACCGACACCTTTATGGGTTGTAATGAATTCACATATTCTTTTATCCCGGCGAAAACTACTTTTCAGACTTATTCGGGAGACGACCCCTTTACGACCCTTGAAATTTTACCAGAGAGAATATTATGAACCGCGCTGTCGGCAAAAACTCTTTCGAACAATGCCAAATAAATAAACTATTCGTTCCGTGTCTCGTAAAATTTCTCGATATTCTGAGGAGGCAGCGCGAACATTCCAAAATGCGGATCGGTTCTGGATGCCGAAAACAGCACCGGATTGTTTACTTTGCTTCTTTTCTCCGGATCGAGTGCGAAAGAGAAAAGGGTCGCCTCGCCACCGCCTCTTTGTGTTGGGCACACCTCTCACCTACTTTTTCTCAAAGGTGATTCATTTCCAACGCTCCATTGAAAAGACTACCCGCGTGAGATTTATCGCAAATTTATTTGCGGTACCAAAAGAGCAATCAATTCAGACAGAGAGGCCGATGCCGAGAGCCCCGTTCAATGGAACGCGCAAGAATGAAACACTTCTTTCCTCTATTTTCCCCGGCTAATTGCCGAATCTCTGGAGTCGCCCAGTTTCCAAGCGCTCCTCATTTGTAGCCCCTTAACCGTTCGAAGCTGATAAAGTGTGGGAACTAGACGTTATCGGGAAATTTATTAAAATCGTCCGTTTTTGTGGCAATAGGTTCTGTCGAACGGGAGCTTTTTAACACGTAAAGTGTCGGTGCACTAGTGAAAGATCGCACTCGGGCAACTAAAAGTAATCACTCATTCACACTTCACACTGCGCCGCTGTATCCAAAGACTTGCGGCAAGGAATGCTATTTATCAGCCGTTTCCCGCCCGCTTCTATTTATATTCACTCATCTCCAACAGCTGTCTCTGGGTGCTCGAAAATAAAATGAAAGGGTAGGTCTCGTTTTATTTTCGCGAGCACTGACTGTTTTAATTGCTTCTAATTAATAAAAGGAGCAAATTGCCTCGGAACTATACAAAAGTGCATACGGAAGCACCACTACCGTTTGTATGCCCGACACGGACCTGGGAAATTAAACCGCCATTGTATCCGCAAAACGAAAAACGGATCTAATTATTAAGTCTCCCTTTTGTGTCCCCCTAGGTATGATAGCTAGACTGACATTTGTAAGAGGCAGTACTGCCTGATACTATTGAATCCAGCACTAAGCTACTGCCAAACTAATGCCTGAAGTTTAGGCAGTAACTAGTACCCGTTTGGAATACCTAGATAGCACTAGTAGCTCTTGTAACTGCTGATGATCACTTGCTGTTTATTAACTACTAACCTAGTCCTAAAAGCCTACTTCTACTAGACCTACAAGCTTTTGACTATTTCTACTAACCACTGTTCCACATCTAATATTGAATCAGCAGTTGAATCACTTGATGGTACCTGCTTGGTACCACTTGGTACAGGGTTTTTAGTGTTTCTGCTAGATCGCAAGTGGGATCGATTAACTGGGTGGAATTTTCCTCGTCTGCCGTCTTCGTCGAGGCTCGCACCGGCTAATCGAATTCGTATGTACGCCATGAATCCGGGATCTGTTTCTGCGCAAATATCTGTGGAATCGGCCGAGCTCCTCTTCGTTTACACGGTTCGTGTACGTTTCGTTCTCCCCGAAAGAAACCGGATGCATTTAAGATGAAGAGTTTATTTGTGTTCGTTAATAAGGAGGAAGGTCGGCGGCGACGCCTGTTCATAATAACTCTCTTATATGAGGCCACATATCATACGCGCACATCAAAGCGAAAACGTCGCTACTTCTAATACCGTCATCTTCTCTTCGGCCCGTCATAATTATCGCACCGAGACAAAAATCTCGCACGTTTAATCCGCTCGAAAAAGCGATGCATCATCGTGATTTAAGGTCTCGCGATGTGGGGAATCGTGTTTTCGGGGTTTGGACCATCGATTTTAAAGACAAATATTTTGATAGCGCTCCCTCGCGTTCTCGATGTGAGTACCAAAACGGAAATTCTGCAACAAGTAGCGAGGATAAAAGCTCGCCGTAAATCGGGAGGTCTTGCAAACTGAAACGTATTGTGTATACGGATGCGCGTTTACTTTACGATATTAAAATGCAGCAGGGTTGTCGCAGTGAAAGAGATGATCTTCTAACGTTCGGGAGATGTATCCAAACCGAATCAGACGTCTGCCCCCGGTGCATTAAGACTTCTTTGAAGCGAATGGGGTTGTAATATCGTTACGGGGTGTCGCATTGAACCGGAGAGTTACGAACTACTATCAAACAAGGTGACGTATTAAATCCGCCTGTGGGATCAACCGCAGCCTAGAATTTCCCCCGGGATTGACCGCGTCCTGTGTTTTTAACCACACCACAATCCGAAAATCTGCACTTCCATATGAGGAGATTTGCCCCGACCCGACCACCATCCGAACCTGAATATCATTCTAATACGATGCAAAAATGGGGAAACAAAAGAAGAATACGATTTATTTCCGGCATGCGAAATAATTCATCTCGCTGGCTCTACCGATGATGAAATCGTTCATTCGCACATCCAGTGCCGTTCATAACAGAACCGGGGGACTTATTAAAGGGAAATTATTTCCAGCCAGCGGGTTGATGGAAGTGGCGGCATCAACTGGCTCTCGCAAGGATCCAATTAATACGTCACGGTCAAACGCTTTCGTTTCGTTGCGGGAAACCAATTATCGTTTCCGAGTTTGTTCGGGAAACGCTCCGCTCTCATCGGCTCATCGTATCGACAGATTTAAAGTGGGCGGTTATGACCGACGATACACTTATGACGAATTAAAACCGCGATATGATGCATTTAATGGTGATTCCGGGCTAAATTTAACGTCGAGACCATCCTAATCGTGCCTAACACGAGACTAAGGGGATAGGCTCGTGACCGCCTGGATATAAACTACCGGTTAAACATGACACACACGTGCATAAATATTTCAACGAACTCACTCTAAATCACTTACAAATTAAATGGTTTCGCTTTGATACCCAAGACTGGAACTGGAAGTTTTTTGATAAATTGCGAAAATTGGGACCAGTGAAAACGCCAATATCGGGGGCCATATAATGAGTTTTGCTAATACCGGCAGTCATCAAGAGACCAATGATTCGTCCCCCAGGTGGATTATTATTTACTTAGCTGTTGGAGTTTGTCGTTGCTTCCCCGCGATTGCTCCGCCGCTTCCTTGCAGTCGGTCTCGTATGACCGCAGTTCGGCAATTTCGCTTGTTGACATTCCGGAAAATGTGCAAATACGTATAAAGTTTCCCCATGCCTTCATCGAAAATAATTCCATCTTCGGTCAGCCGAAACTTCCAAATGAAGTCCCAGAAACTCACCCCTCGCCCTGCTCTCCGAATTACCACACAGAGCCATTACGGGCAGATTCGTATCGTGCAGCAAGGAGTTCGGAGTCTAACGGTTTCTGCTTGACCGACTGCGGCAAGGCGATGACCGATAAATCTTCCTAATTTTCCATAACTGCCGCGAGGGTTGCATGATATTTCCATTTATGAAACTCGAGGAAGTAGACGGAAGGAAAATGTTTCTTTAACGCGGCCCAGAACACAGTGGAAAAGCGAGCAGAAATCGTATTCCTATGATAAAACCGTGTAGCGCCTTAATGTTCCTCCATAGAATAGCGGAGAAAAAACATTACCGCTTCCTCCCAGTTAGGTAGGACTTCATCCATCTTATTCAACGGATATTAATTTCACAGTTACTGGTGTTAACAAAAGACGAAAAAAAAGCATCTACCTGATGCGCATTAATTTCAATTAAGAATGTTTCGCGATAAAGGAAAGATGCCTGTATAAAGCTACGCGATTCATCGTCGTAGATCAAATCTATATTTATCGCCACTTAGAGAAAGTGTGAAGAAATGGCCGGCCGAATCGATTGACCGCATTGAATGTAATAAGGAGGGAGTGAAAAATCTCGGGGCGAGGGCGCCGATGTCGTGCCGTTAGTGAGGAAGGAGGGTTACTACTACAAGTGGAATAAAGTAATCCTAACAAATGCACTCCTTATGGCGAGGTCAGTAATCAATATCGCCGGGGAAAAGGAGCGGAGAAAAGGGAAAATCTCCGAGAGATAGTCGCCACACTATTTCCAGACCTTAATCAAAAAGAGAGCAGCCCCGCAAATATGGCTAATGGACGGCGCATTTCCGTGCCTTTGTAAAATATGCATAAACCTAAGTATAGCCCGACGTCTTCTGGTCAATACGCTAAGTGCCGCTCCGTAAGCTCCGTCCCTTATAATATCTGCTCCTCCTAGGACTTATGCAAATGACAAAATGGAAAAAGTGGCCGCATCGATTTTTCCCGGATAGAAGTTCGGAACGAAAAGGTTCTCCCATCAGAAATGAGTGACGACTGAGTCGAGATGTCGTGACAATTTCATAAGAGTGTTTCCTTATAAGTGGAACACACCTACGCTTTCAGGCAGATCTACACGCATGGAGTGAAGTGCATTGTGCCAAGACCCCTTCACTCCTGACCCCAGATTATTAGACATCGGGTGCCCTAATGCAACCATACATCAGAAAGCAGGGTGCGAAATGCCGAGTTTCTCGTTTTTACGTAAGGAAAAACCTCAGGTTCCGAATTAAATTGAAGATTAAAACTTTTCCCATCTTCTGGAGGCCACATCATCACCCGAATTGTTACGGCAAAAAGAAACTGTCAAATCGAGCCAGGGCTCGGATATTCGGAAGATGATGAATAATGAGTCCGCGCAAAAGGGTAAGGTTGAAACTTTCTCGCCCGGAACTTGGCCGAGTGAAAAGTTGAAGCATTTTTAACCCGTACGAATTGCATTTCACCCGGTATTTTCATACAGTTTCTTGTGTCTCTGTATTTGACGTCGGCCACATGGGGCGGAAAACAAAGCCGAGTTTTAAATTACCGACTGAAATATAGAGTCTGTTAGTGACAGCAAAACAATTTCACTCCGTGTCATATGAAACTTTATGATGTTTGTGATTATGTTTTCTGTTTGTTACAAGTTTTCGGACTTGATTTATTTCGCCGGTTTTGGGTCGGCACATTCGGAAGAGATCACCTGCGGCGAACGATATTCAACCTGCGTGTACCAAATATGCCCAGGCAATTTGACAAAGTCCACACCACGGAAACCCGGAATGATGGAGGAGCCCTCCAAATTAGCCGCGCTCAGAATTTGTTCCGCCCGCGTGTATTATTGTACGCCCGGGGATGTTCCTCCCGCAGGATAATCAATTATAATATGTTAATTACGGCAGACAAGCTACTGAGAGGGATCGACATTAACGCCGACAATACGTTGCAACGCGCATAATACCGGCCGGTGCCGAACGCTGTATAAAGATCGTATCTGCATTTGTGTAGCAATACCGTGTTTAATAATAGTTAATGGTCCCTCAATAATTTCGCACGCCGCTCATGAGCATTAACGGTCTGCGTGTGGCGTACGCGTTTGTATTACGTTTTCCATGAATAATAATAAAGTAACTAATGATAGCACACTCTCCGGTCCCGGGAAAAACGGATATTGGACATGTGCAGACTACAGAGAACGGGCAGGACTCGAACCGCATTAAATCCGCAACCCGACACCTCCGTCTTGATTATGAGGTCGAGTCTTTGTATCGATGACGTTTCTGCGGTTTATTCGCGACGGACGAGGCGTCTTTACCACCGTCAACGTATTTGCTAACGTCCGTGTCGGCGTTTCAACAATGGTGATGGATGGCTTCAGCATCTGTTCCCTCGCGCTTTCAATGATTGACAAGCGAACGCGCGGCCGCTGTCTCGCTGCCATTAGTCAGCTCCGGGGTCTCTTCTTCCACTCGGTCCCGCGACTTTTATGATTTACGATGGGAACACTTCATTTTCGTTTCGGAATATGATTGCGCTTTCTCTCCGCGGGAACGTTAATTGTTTCCACCCATCGAAGGTAACGAGGATCCGATCGAATTTGACGGTTTTCGTTAGCCACGTAGAAAACTCATGCCGAATTCACCGGTCCAGTCAGCCCGAATGGGCTCATGAAAGTTTCAGGGGCGCGATGGCGGCACGGGAGTTACGAGGCGTCCGTGAGTTTCCGCACAATGAAATAATTGATAAACCAGAGGCGGCCAGACAAAAGGTACGGTGTCATCGGACAGAGCGGTGGGTTAATATTGCATATTGCCATCTCTGGAAGTGTGGTCAGTTTCCGGAGCAACCGCCGGAGCACGTATAAATTATTCAACTAAATCGCCTGCCCCTCCGTCTGCGCTTCTGCCCTCGCCCCGGTTCACGTTTTGTGTCTCGAAAGCCGTGTGCGCATTTACGTGTCTCGCTATGGATTTATGACTGGCCTAATGGATTTGCCGCGATGTTATCATTGTAGATTCATGACGACCCATCATCCCGGCTCGGCCGGACAATAATAACGGAACTCGTATCTCTTTTTCCTAGTACGTACCAATTAGGTGCGTCTGCAGCGACATTGTTGCAGGAACGCGGTGATTTTAGAAGCGTGCCCGTTTCGAGGCGGAGAAATTCGAGTAAAATTAGCTCCAGGAGTGATGCACGGTTACTGTCACTAAAAACTGTGTAATGCCCGACAGGAACAAACATCCCCAGGATATTGACAGGTGTTCAGTCTCATGGCGAAACGGGCGCTTTCACCTCTAAATAACAAAGTAACATGCAATTGAAGGCGTCTGCCACGGCAGAACACGTGAATACATTTTCGAGAGGAACTCCCAAATTCCCAAACACGAACGGGAATGATACGCTTTCGGCGAAAACGGTTTTTAAAGCTTGGCAAAAAACTTGAGCGAGTTCCGTGCATTATACTCGGTTCGCTCTTGAGGGAAAAGAGACATTAGTAAATTGAAAATGTGACGGAAGACAAATGTGGCGTCATCAGTCTTCAAGATTTCCTACATCACGACAATTAAAATAATGAACCACTGCGACATCATCAACCGAGATATGATAAATCGTCTACGAGAAGGAAATATTACTGCTGATGAAGGTTCCTGAAAAGGAAACGCACGCGATGACAGAAATCCAAACCCCTGTTCTAAATTCATCGGAAAATTAATCGCGAAACACTCGGATTCGGGTTTTTGGGTTTGGGAATAAGTCGGTGGTTGCGGTGGCCGGTTGCGCTGCCGGCGCCAAATGCGAAAAGCTCGATCGGCGAAAAAGCTCGTGAGGGCAGGGAGCTTCCGAAAGCGTCGCCACCTCCTGGCGATCCGGGCCGCTCGTGGTGCGGGCGTCCGCCACTAGAGGTCGTCTGGCGGCGCGAAAGCAAAGTTTACATTCGAACTGAAGATTGAATGCAGTCACGAAACGACACCACGCAGGCATTGGCGTGTCCGACGATGCTCTGAACCTCGGAACACATGTGTTACGATCTATGAAATTCCAACATTCAAATCCAGAGCTCAAGATTTATCGCCAGTGAAAAGAGACATTTTCGCCGCGATATGACCGTCATGCCGGTGGAAATTCCGGTGAGTTTATAAAAACTGCACTTTAGTTTAAAACACAATAAAGTTCATCTTTTTCGTTTGAAAGATAAATGGACTATTTAAACTTTCACGTATCAAACGACCGGAATGCCCGGATGACACGGCATATTTGTTTCGAAATATTTTTATTCGGATTTCAGCTTCAAGGGGTCCGTGCAATGCCAGTAATGCGCACTTTGACATTACGCTATCATGCCGGGAATGCTTTGTGACGGACACCGCAATCAAAACGCTCTGCCGTTTGCTCGTATCTCTGCGCGAATTTCTATTTTTTGACGCTCGATTTCTGGAATGCATAATTGCATTCCTCCGACCGAACGGATCAGAATAACACGCAGACCATCTGAATTTTGATTGAATAGTGTTCAAAGTTACACAGGTATTACCGAAATGCTGAAACATCATGTGGATGAAGTTGGGGTATGTTGATGGGCATATTTGAAAGGGGCAAGAATTCATAATGCATGGGCGAGACGAAATCTCAACTGCACAAGAATTTGTAATTCCTAATAATAATCAAGTGGATTAGCCTCAACTGAAACCAAAAAAGACCACTGGAAGACGATTCAGTACGACGGAGTTTCGTTCTCTTATTTGGGTGGATGCAATTCGTTTTTGAGATAAAATAGTTGAGCCACTTGATGGGGGCGCACTATTTTGAGAGGTGGAGCGTTGAGAAACCCAGATGTGAATAACACTCCAGTTCGAGGCTTCTGTTATCACTCTCCGTAAGCGCAGTAGCACCTGTGAAATGTGAGCAAGAAAGTGTTCAGGTTATAAGATAACCCCTACCCACCGTGACTATGTATACGCAATAAAGAATCACTTGAGATGAGAGCACCCCCGGTTGTTTTCGAAAAGAGAAGAAACAAAATTATTCTTCCCGCATCGTCCATAAACACTGATTAATGGGAGATAATCTCGCGGTTTAAAATGTTATTTTGAGCGCAACATTTCCGGGGGGCTGTGTACGTGGATTTATATCCGGACGTTTTCGGGGCGATAAATAAATTTATACTTATCCGCGCGGGATGGATTACTAATTTATTCATAATCGCGCTTAATACCTATGTATGCGCGATGCGACCCTCCAGAGATGGGTGATTTACTTCCTACCGGTTGCGGTCAAATTCGGCTTAGCCTCTCCTCTTAATCCCGACGTATTCGAACCGAAACTTGGCGGGGATATTATGAAATATGAGAAATTGTTTCAGATAGCGCGCCACCCTCAATTATTACAATGGCCGCGGCGCGCACACCCAGAGTTCAGGAATACGAGGAATTCAATGAGCTCGTTTAAAGTGCCATAACTTGCACAACTAAACTTCCACAACACCGGAGTCATAGCCCGCGCTTATGAACAATGTGCCCCGGCAGTTATTCGAGAAATGCCATTGATACTCGCCACTCTCTCCGGCTGTTTCGTACGATTTCGTTTCATGCTCCACCACCGTCACCTTTGCAAGAGACAAACGCGGCCGATATGGCGCTCCGAAAAACCCATTAGCTTCCATTAACAGTAAATGCATCGAAGCCACAGTAGCGAACGGCTTTAATAATGCCCAAATTGCTGAATCCTAATTTCGTCCCCATTGAAAATATCATCAAACATCAAACTAATCTAAATGCACATATGAATTCGCTTTATTACCGATGGAATGGATCATTATCCGCTAGGGAAATTTTATCGTTTTTCCCTTTTGAAAATGTACAACAAGAAGTCTCGATAAAGCTATGAAACTATTTTATAGGGAATTAATTGGCCGAGACTTCAAAAGTGAAAGCATCAGACATAGAATTCTGATGCAAGGCGGGAATGTCTTTGAATTCACAAAAATGTTGGCAGAACAATTCAAGCAAACTTAGCATCTTACAAAATGACTAAGAATAGCTACAGAGATGAAAATAAGGAGATACTGTGAAAATTTCATTTTGATATCTTCATTGGCGATCGAGTTATACCTGAACTTGTTTAAGGGGAGCATGTACCATGAGACGGAAGATTGAGGTTCTACATGAGAGAGACAAGGATGGGGGTATATTTAGTTTCCAGAGTTTCTCAAAAACTAGCAAAAATTTTTCGATGCGGTTTTAGCCAATTGAAAGAGAATCTTCTGTTGGCTCTGAATATAAATACAGCATGATTGTAATTGAATTTGAGGCCCAAATTGAGCTTTGAAATGTGGTGGTTATTGGTTGTTTTCATAATCTAAAAATCTCAAACATAAATCCCCTTTTCAAAGGTAAAATTACATTCAGAGCCAACAGTAGGTAATAGTAAAGTTTGTTCAGCTTCCTCTTGAGGAACAACAAGTTTTTTGAATTGCAGATGGAAAAGAATTGAAATATTGTCAAACATTGGACTATTGATCATCAACAGTTCAATGATTATACAGTCTGATGAACGTATCCTGTATGCCCAGTGATCATTTTCCATATAGAAAAGTTTAAATGGCCCTACTGATTATGCTCGATTGTTCATCTGGAATTATTTCGATAGAATAAGCCTGGATGTACGCACGAGTCCTAGGGGTAAAATCCGGGCGAGCAAAGTGCCGAATTCCGGCGTTCCGGAGTGGGCCAAATCGTGGGATTAAGGTGGAAAGCGGTCGTTTTTACGAGAACAACAAAAAGTAATCTTTACCGGCCGTGCACCCCGTTTTTGGTCTATCCCGAAAGTTTATTGTTCTCTGCTTAGTGAATTAGTAATGTCGCTGTATAAACGCGAGCGGGATACGGCATGGCGGAAAGCAAACATTACCTGCCCAGCGTGAAAAACGGCGAGAGGAAATTGAAAATATGAATAAAACAGGTCACGTGTGGGCCGCGTGTGCCGTCCACCGGGAGCCGGGACACGCCGGTGACATGCGACAAAACACGGGAACACGCGCCAAAACGGCCCACGGTTCCGGGAGGAGGAGGGCGGCCAGACGGCGGCGCCGATATTGGAATAGTCGCACACGGGGACGTTCGATTCGAGGGGATGAAGCCGGAGGGTCGTCTTGCGAACATCTACACTTGCGAGCAAAAAAATCGGCCCACCTAAATTTTTAGTGAAATTCAAAGTGGGGTAACTTCTGAACGAAAAGAGTAATTCCAAAAAACTTGACATCCCTGAATAGGTACATTCTTGGGCTATCACCCGCCAGACGCTGTGTTTTATACAGGTTCCCTGAGTACGTTTTACAGGGTGTCACGTAAAGTTCTGCAAAAATGTTAAACTTTGGATGACCCCACGGTCTAGGAAAATGATGTAATTTTTTCTTTAAATGATCCTGGGATATTGTTACACTCATATCTTGGAACAACACTGGAAAAACCGACTCATTTTGTCCAACTACAGGGTAGTCAAAGAAAAACAATTTTTTGTGTCACCGTCATCTGAAAACGACTAACTGATGCATAGGTACTTTTTTATCATTTTCTTAAGAAAACGATGCCTGAATTGAAAGAAATAAATCAAAAATTCAATATTTAATTTGAAAAAATGAATTTCAAGGAGAATTTGAGAAGTTTTGAGAGCAAGGGGTGGTATTGAAAATGCCTTTTTTTAATTAAATATTGAATATTAGATTTATATATTTCACTTTTGGACTAGTTTTCTCAAGAAAATGATCAAAAAGTACCTATACAGCAGTTAGTCGTTTTCAGATGACGGTGGCACGAAAAATTGTTTTTCTCTGGCCACCCTGTAGTTGGACAAAATGAGTCGGTTTTTCCAGTGCTGTTCCAAGATATGAGTGTAACAATATCCCAGGACCATTCAAAGAAAAAATTACATCATTTTCCTAGACCGTGGGGTCATCCAAAGTTTAACATTTTTGCAGAACTTTACGTGGCACCCTGTAAAACGTACTCAGGGAACCTGTATAAAACACAGCGTCTGGTGGGTGATAGCCCAAGAATGTAGCTATTCAGGGATGCCAAGTTTTTTGGAATTACTCTTTTCGTTCAGAAGTTACGCCACTTTGAATTTCACTAAAAATTTAGGTGGGCCGATTTTTTTGCACGCAAGTGTATATGGATGTGTATGTACATCAACATCACGCCTCTCCATTGTCGGGCGCGTTTATTAGGTTCTGCCCGGCACTCAATAAAACCAAATACGTGCAGTGAATAGCCCCCGTCGCGGACAGGCACATCGACCTCAAAAATCCAGACGATTTTCATAATAAAAACGCACCCACCCTCGAA
Organism: Salpingus planirostris; assembly: GCA_949788335.1. NCBI lineage: Eukaryota > Metazoa > Arthropoda > Insecta > Coleoptera > Salpingidae > Salpingus > Salpingus planirostris. Next base: position 4,588,495 of record OX460918.1, on the reverse strand, counting down.
CCCATCCAGGAGCGACTCGTCGGAATCCGAACGTCGAGGAGCAACGGTAAATTTTTAAATGAAAAATGTCCCGTTCATTTGGGTCACCTGTCACCCCGAAGGGGTGACGCACATTTCTTCATTAGTCGGCCTATGTATTATTCAGAAATTCAGAAGCATATTAATAATACACAATCTTGGCTAAATCTGCGCGTGATATAAATTTACGAATAAAGAGATGTAAAGGAACGGAGCTAATTAGACTTTTCCGTGGTAAATCTCAATTCAAAATTTAAAATGTCTTTGTTGTTATTAATTTCCCTTCTGCGTTGAAAAAGTTGAATGAGGCGGATTCTTCATTCCTGTATTCGTAGATTAACGCTTGTATTTCTTGATAAAAAGTCTTAGAAGGCATTGTTTCTTCTAAGTGCAACCTCTGCAGTAGATGAGATTTTTATTAAAATTTCAACCATCATAAAGGCTATTGTTCAAAATGTTAGCAGAAACAGACCTTTTTTGGTTCTTATTGATCATTCAAAACTGTTCTAGTATTTTGTCTAGAGCTGCTCTGTATGGTAGCTGATGTGCTTGACATTTGGCTGAATCTTTCAAGAACTTGAAATTTTAATGGTTTATTTCGTTTCGACAAGGATAATAATTTGATGCCACCTCCGCAGTCTGGGCCAGATGTCTCTCCGATGAATAGTTGAGCGTTAACCTGCAGACACTACACGGTCTAGTCCATCTCTGAATGAATCTAATATTCTCCACGATAGTTAAATATGATAAAGGAAGGGTCGCTTCTCTCAACATCATGATTGCGTTATTTACGATGAAATAATGATCGGGGTCGCCGTAGGTTAAATCAATGAAAGCGTGTCTGCTGGCGCCGAATTCCACCGGACACTCGAGATAATCGCCGCTAATTCTCACTTGGATATACCGGCGATGACTCTCCCGCTCGCACTATTTAATACCCTGCACCGTTCTGTGATGTGGAACTCCGGCTAACCGGAAATCGAACATCAAAAGCGTCAAGTTTTATTGCGATCGAAAATGCAGCAGAATAGAATTCGGATGAGCGAGCAGTATTTGGTATTTGGGTGTTATTTTTTTTCAATTCGCACCATTTGGCTCCACAGACTTGTGCCGTGTTTGCGGTCTGCTTCGATAAGCCACTATCTATACAATCCCATCCCAGATTCAATAGCTTGTTTGGCATCCGGTCGCACCAATATGACGACCCAAAGGACAAAGACCAATCTTTATGACTGTCCGTTAGGACAATGACAGTATAATAACGTCTTATTGTATGGTCGAAAATGTTGGCAAAAACATTCGGCGAATATCAGCACTTTCCAATTATCCTTTCTGGTTTAAAGTAGGTAATCCATTCGTTTTATGATCTTCCGCAACATGCATTATTATGCACTCATTATTATGCATAATACGATTGCCGCAATTAAAAATATGAAATTACGCTAAAGAGGAGTTTCTGTGACGCGATATTATGCAAATATCAACCCGTTCATCATGCCATTCGCCTATAAATTTCCTTTATTGTGATAGAAACGACCGATAAGGCACAGTATTGAAAAATCTAGGTGCAACCACTAATGGAATTTTAAAATCTTTCTCAGATACACCTAATATATTCCGCAAAGCGTACTTATGTTGAACATTCATATTACTTTAGTTTTATAAATTATATTGTCTGATTCTCACAGTCATAGAAGATGTACACAGAGAGAAGATATTATTAACGCAGTCTGAGAGTAATTATTAATTAGTACGCTACACTTAATTTCAGACATAGTGTACGTCGTTTTTTTCTGTCTCTTCATAGAAATATACTTCGTAAAATGGTAAACGAACCGCAGGTTGTGGCGTGCTCGGCAGTCGGGCTTAAACTTTAATTAAAAGATTCATAAATGGGAGAATTGAATTTCAAAGCGCTGTCAGAGAAGGTACCAACTCATTATACATTGTCTTGGCTCTGTATATTTTGCCCACTTGTTCAATAATGATACATCATACGTTCAATTTAAACTTTACAATTTCCATTTGTTGGCACGATTAGAACCACTACTGGAAGGCTTGTCCAAAGACAATTCTTCAAAGGAAGGGGCACTGAATCTTTCTGAGGATGTAGATCAAACGCATTAAAGAGATTATAACTAAGTACGATTTAGAAATTCACCAGAATTTGGATGTCGAATTTGTAATTTTGAGTGACAATATCGAGTGTATTACTAGAATTTTTCAGGTATACAGCAACTTCACCCGATTCATCACCAACATTTGGTTTTGTAAGCCAATCCAACTGAAATAAGCTCTTTTCGAGTGTCTAAGTAAGAAAGTGCACAGTTAATGAAGTTAATCAATGTTCTACGTATTTGAACTTACTTGAGTATCTAATATACTGAAAGAAAGTTCATTTAAATTGCCATCTGTGTTGGCAACTGTGAAAGTACACGTTGTGTTTTCTTTGGTCACAGCAGTTTTTTCCTGCAAATTACCAAACTCTTTAGGTAACGAAAAAAAGAATTGTATCTGAAAATGAAAACCTTTATCTTGCAAACAACTGGAACGTCAACCACTGGTTTTTCGTCAAATACTTTTTGCACCACAATCAGCACATATTGGCTGCTGGCTCCAACGCTTATCTCCGTCGAGAAATATTTTATATCAAGATCGTTGTAACTGACGGGATTTTGCAAAACAGCCACGTATTTTTCATCACTTTCGTCATATCGAAAAGTAGCTTGGAAATATTCGGAATCTCCTTCTAGAAGAGTTATTATCGGCTTCGAAGTTGCTATACGAATGAAAATAATCTGTAGAAGAAATTGTTAATGGGAAGGTTAACTGGTTCACCTGCATAGACTAGAAATAGCTCAGTGTAGGGCGTTTCTGTTTCATTCAAAAGAATTATTTGCACATTATTGGTCCGGTTGCCGAATTCAACATTAGGATCGTCAGATGGTGCCAAATTGAATGCGAAACCTTAACAAATTTTTTATTTTCTATTTCGTAAAGGTATGAAATACTCACAACTCGTGGCAAATGCCAGTAATAACGTAACTGAAACAGATTTCATTTTTTTATTTATTTTTATCGTGTTTACTACTGAAAATGGGACACATCAAGATATATATATATATCGGGGAGCCTATCTATATCTTGATATTTCCAAAGATAACATTGTTTATTGAACAGTTTCGTTTGTTTAAAAAGGTAATGAATGATGAAGTTATTTTGTTCATTCAATTTCGAAAATACGTAATTGAGAAGAAAAACCTCACTGAAAAGTATTTAAAAATGAAAGAATTACGCAATGACGAAAGCATCAAGGTATGACATCTGGAATTATTCAAATAGAGTGTGCATTAAAGGAAATTGTTATATCCGCTTTAGTGGTATACGAAGCGAACACAGATTTATCATTCGGAATGAGGCAGGCCATTAATAGTCAATTAATAATTTACAATTAACTAAGTATCAAACAGCAGGTGGTCATGAATGCAAGATATTTCATATCAGCGGTGATTATTGCTCACATTTTACGACTTGTGGACTCGCAAGTTATAAATTTGCAAATCGGGAGATCCCCTTTTCATCGAACATACCTACTCTTCGGATTAATAATGTTTTATGGATTCGAGAATTCGAAATCGGCTCCCTTTCATCAAGTTAACATCGTCGCATTAGCATAATGCTATGCCGTGAACCCACCGTATATTCGCCATCATGCACCCCTGCTCTCCCAGGATAAGTTCACCGAGCAGTCATAACTTCACGTCTTACAACTGCAGCGTGGTTGCACTTAATTAAAAGTCTAGACGCCCTCATCTCACTCGAGAGAGTGGCCAAAGTATCGATCCTGTCAAAAGTGACTCTGATATATTGACGATTAGGAGGTAATTAACTGTGTGTGTGCTTGGTAGAAATCGTCGGTTAATGGAAACGCGATCCGGTGGCCGTGATGAAACTCTTAATATATTACAAATTAAACGTCATGTGCGAGTGACTCCTGGGGGACTCATTTAGGAAATTCACCCTTTGTTGGCGCCACCACGTTTGGCTGGTGCAATTTTCGAATGCATCATTTCGAACATTCGCACGGAATTAATCCAAACTCGCACAAGTGTATCGCAAAAACTCGACACAGTATAAAGTAATTTACGATCGATGAAACTGCGGAGTGTTTTTCGAGGGCCGTAAAAATGAGAATATAAGGAGGCGAGTTAGCGTAGGGAATTCCTATATAAATAAATTGTTAATCAATAAAACTCGACTCTTGCATGGTAGTGCATTTTTAATGAACATGCCTCTCATGTCATACGGCGTAAATTAAATTAAAGGCAGACAGTCACGACATCTTCCTATTATTAATCTGTTAACGTCAAGTTGACTACAATGGCGACCCCGAGAAGAGTATCGCTATCTAATGTTGGTCATATTTTACTCCGTACACCCCTTTTATACGCCATTTCGGAGCGCAATTTCGCATACTGTAACTGATAGGTGTTCGCCCGACTTTATATTTCATATTATAATACGCGTACGATATAATAAATACTTGATGGATCAGCTTCGATACGACAAAACCGCCTATTCAGAAGGTATTTTCTACGTGGGATAATCGTAAGTCAATGCCGAGGCGTATATCTACTCGGTTTAAAGTCCCCCTATCGGATACGAGATCGATATTTACTACTTTGGCGGGTTGATGCCAGTGTCAGGCACCGAACACGATCGTATCTTACGGGGTACGGCCGTGTCTTGTTCTCAAATAATAACAATGATTTAAAGGTGTACATCTTGCCGCTTTCTCATAATGCAACTCGTATAGCGCTCCGATTTTGATCATTAAGTTCAGATAATCAATTGCTAATCGCGAGTTGATCGAAAGCTCTGGAGGAAAAGGCGCAACGGGAATCCAAATCGCCCCATTTCAGACCTAATTAAGTTTTCCCATTAGGTACTACATATCTGCGTGCGTAATTACAAAATCCATTTCTGTCGGTTTATTGGCGCTACTGATCGACATTTGCATATGCACGTCATAAATCCGATGCGATTCTGTCACTAGTCCGCTGCGAATTATTATAATCGTTGAATATTTGAATTTGGTCACCTGAATTAATTTATCGGCGTATTATGGACCGTAATGTCGACAATGAATAAAACGTATTATCTAATTATTACCTAATTTATTAGTCCGAAATTTTCATTAATTTAGGGTCTCCGAGTGGTTACGATTCGGGGCGGCGGATCAATCATGAATGTGCGGAATTTGAACGAGTGAATATTCCCGAAACCTGCAATTTTATTCGCCCCTAACAATCTGGCAGTGGTGGGTTGCGGCGTGCAACGGGGTCGGCGAGAAATATGCGACCCTTCATCCAATTCAATCCCGAGTGCCAATTTAAAACAATAAGGTCCTTGTTAACCCCGTACGGCAATTGCATCGCCGAGTCCCTCGTTGTTAGTCGAGATTCTTTAATTTATTTCGGCGTACCATTTTACGAACACCTGGGTGTCCGTTTCGAGTACCGCTTTATTGAATAACATGTCAGTCTCAGAGGTTTATTTATACGCAAATTTAATTACCGTTTGTGGAACTATCAAGGTTTTATCGGGGGGCCAATTTGCGATTTTAAATACGACTTTTAAAATTTAAATTAAACGTCGCCGCGGTGTAACTGGAGATGACCCCAATCAAACCTTATTCTTTATTATACGGACTGAGGTGTAATTTTCTTTTTCTTATTTTTCTCGAGATGAAATATAAATTACGAATGCCCCGACTTCATATCTCATTTGATTTGGGGAAAAAAGGAACAGGAAATGAAAATTTCTTATTCGTACAGAGTTTTTCGTCGGATAATATGGTGCCCCTCTTTGTATACGATTGTTTGATTATTGGGGGTAGAATTTCTGTTTTATAAAACACATTTTACCACCGATAAAATTTATGGGCACATGAACGCAGCCAGTTTGGTTTTAACAGTGTTTATATAGAAAACTAAATCCGACTTACTTTTTATTTTCCGACGGCACCCGGAGTCTTTCCGTTTTATTTCCAGAACGGACCGATTCGCATTGTGAACTAATCCGACCAACAAAAATTGTCCACCACCAAAGCGAACAGGTTCATCATCGCACGTGTGCATTTTTTCATCCGGAAAAGCTCTTTTTTCTATTCAAAACGTGACGATTTTCATTCTTTCCGACACTCCGAGGGATTAAAAGGGATAATTGGTACGGGCATCGAGTATGTGCGGTCAGAAATTGATTTGTCATGTGCGGCCCGAAGAGTACCTAAGTAAATTACGGGACGTCCCGATGCAGACCCGGTTGAAATTTAATATCGCGATCCCTCTTTCCAGTCACGTGTTATAATTCCCATGGGTATAAATCTGGAAGTGTTAAAGTTTGAAATCCTCCACTCTAACAGGTCACACGCTCGCATTCAATATCGTTCCTTTGGCTCTGAGAGCTCTCGGCCACTCTTTCTGCTCTTGAGGTGTAGTTAAAATCGAACTTCACAAGAATCCAGATTTATCAGTTATTGTTTCTGCCCGGGTTCGGTGAGTTTGTTCTTTGTAATCAAAGGGCCCGGCCGTTCGCGACGAAAAAAGAAATATGTGGAGTGTCGGATACAAGAATGTGTCAATACTTTCGAGAATTCTCCGGAGAATGCCGAGATTGAGAGTTTCCATCCCCGACTTAATTAAAAATGCCATCAGCGAGGCTCGAATTACTTTGCGGTTTGATTTCGGTCCGCGTCTGGATACGGAGTGCATTTCAAATGTGGCTTTCCGTTCGAATGCAAAGAAAAAAACTCGAATTCCGAGCTCATCTCGACTGGAGGAGTCGGGACGTCCCAGTTTTGGAGAAGCGACGTCTCTTCCGGCAAAAGAAAACCGTTTCTCCGGACAACCGAATTTCACTCACCGCAGTAAATTAGACAGTTAAAGAATCTAATCGCGTTTTAAACGTCCCATAATACGAATTTACTAGAGACATTTAACGCGGAAACGAGGGGTGTATTGGCTTTAAAAGTATAGAGAGGGGCGGCGCGTACAAGATAAAATCCGAAAAGATTTACGACAAAGCTGCAAAAACCGTAATAGGATGACACCGGTGGTACCTAAACCAGCGAAATTGGGTCAACTTTCCGGAGATTCGGGCTGTAAATTAAGTTTCGTAAGGTGTAAAGTGACACTTTTTCGGAATGATGGATCCGTTTTCGTACCGGGAAAAGCCGGTGAGCTCTGCAGCCGCGAAAAAAGGAAAATAAACTGACGTGCCGTCAGTTGCTCGCGATTATTGCCAGGCCTCGGCTCTGCTGTCTTTCCGAATCAGAAACGGAAACGCCGAAAAACATTATCCGGGCTTAAATGATTTGCCGCTGAAACTGATGGTGAGCCGTCTCCGTTTTTTTTTCTTGCAGGTGAAGTGATCGAAATTGAAATATTGTTCGTAATGGCGATATCAATCGACCATGTTTTGTGGAGGCCCATTAAAAGTTAACAATGTTGTTTCCCAATAAAAAATCGGATGATATGGGCTATTAGGGCAGACTTTTTCATAACTTTTCATAACAATCTGTAACTTATTGGTGTAAAAACTTTTTAATTGATGATTAAATTTCAAATATACGCTTTCCCTTATAGAATAGTCACTTCATGAAAAATCTTCAAAGTGAAGAAATTACGAAATATGTCATCAAGCGTAGTCGAAGTTTTAGGCCTTGGGGTACAATAATAAATTACGCAAATTGTGCGTCAGGCTTGTTGCATTTTTCTCTCTTGCCCTCACTGCAGTATAGGATCCATTTCAATAATTATAAAACACACAATTGCATAAACTGAAAATATATCATTGTTCATTTGCGAGGGCTTACAGAGGCGCCTCATGAATATTCATGTGGTTTCGGGGCCGATGTCCGCCTCCGCCAGCGCGTCTCCTGCCCGTTACATTATTAATACAATTACCGTGTTTGTAAATGCCGAAATTTGTTTGATTGATGCAGATCCGATATCGGAAAATGCAGCCAATTTATTTTCATGACGGCAGACAAGCCGCGCCACGGGAATTACAAATATTTCATGAAATTTTTCACGAAGGGTCCGTATAAACGCATTAACAACATTTCGCAATCGAAATAATTTCATAACTCAATCGTCCGTTTATGATAACGTCAATTTTTCGGCGCAGATGAGCGGACAAAATCCTGCCATTTTTAATTTTGATTTGTTTTTGACCATCATTCACGTTAAATGACCCAGCGATCAAACGATTAAGCGCATCCTGGCGTGGCATCGGCGCGTCGTGAATTGAAATTCCATCGGCTATTTAAAACCTGTAATTAAATCTAAACACCTGCATTTTTACTGCAGGAACGTGTGCACGATACCCACGCGTCGAGATGCAAAAACGAAGTGACGAAGAAATATAATCCACCCTACGCAAACGGTCTGAAGATTTAATTTGTTGTAAGCTCATTATGTCTTATGCAAATGAGCGATAAATACTCCCTCGGAGATACGCCCAAAAACAAATACTCTTCGCGATGAATATAAATGAACTCGGTTTTTATTATGTCTTTGAACCGCGGATGAAAGATGATGATAAAGTTCAAACTTTACCGGGAGGTTTCTAATGTTCGACATTGTGTGCTCGATCTCGGTCTTTACGTGTTTCTGGCAAATTGAAACCCGAAGGTGGTTTCCGATAATAAAGATGGAACTTAACCCGGTCGAGGGTCGGATCTCGACAATAATATCCGGCGTAAAAAATGCGGCCCGTGTGTCGTCGGTTTATTGTCTTTCATCTTCCCGGGCCGGTGATTCCGGGCCCGTGTCAGATAGCCGGAGCCGTGAGCCCCCCCACGGTGAACGTTCATCACTAGGCGTAGTTTGCTGCTCCACCTACAAGCAACAGTTGTTCACTCCATGATGGATGTCCTAACTGAATGGGATGATTCGCGGCTTGTCACCCAATCACGTTTCTTTCGAGAGAACCACAATTTACTTACCTCGATACGAGAATCGATAGACCCGGCCTTTCGAGGAGACACCCCGCGAATTTATCAACGGCGACTTTTTACATTTCCAGATCTCGCTGAAATCCACACAAGAGAAACTCTGGCGGAATGTTCAATCTCAAACTGACAGCGTTCTAACAAAAATGAGCCTGCACCAATGGTTCACGTGTGGGAAAGTCGGTTCTGGATCGAAAGACCCATTTTGATATTTGCGCAATCTGTGTTGCTTCACATTAAGAATTGTGGTCGTGATTTTGATCGAAATGTAAAATAATTCATTCGGTTGGGTGAACTCTGTTTATTTCCAGCAGGTCAACTAATTTAAGAAAGCGAAAATAACAGAATGACAGAAAATTACCATATAACATGATTTTTGGAAGAAAATTTCTGGATTGGCTGATACTTGTTATGAGCATCACCGTGCAGAATGTAGGGTAAACGCTCATATTGCCAATCACGTCCATTACTATAAGCCGCAGATGAATATGTTTATCATAAATTAGGCTCTCTCATATGGCAATTACTCAAATTGTATTTTCTATGATTACCGCTTATTTTTTTCTGTTATGATCTGACTTAGATATTTGAGAAAACTGTTATGGATTAAGTATGGAAGAAATACTCTTCTGTGGCTGAGTATAGGAACTGTGTCTGACTATTGGTGCATTTACCTAACTACCCCAACGCTACTCTATTTGCAGTTTTGGGGAAAATCTTTCCAAAAACTACTCCACCTGTAGAATTCATTGACGATAATAGCGAACCACCACCAATTCGACCAAAAACGCAAAAAAGTAGCCGAGCTTGAACGGTTCCAATCTCGGTTCCAATCTCAACCAAGAAGCAGATCATCTGTGAAATTTTCAGCAAAATCGCAAACTGTTCCAGGATATCTAGAAATTCTCGTGAATGTGAGAAATTCGGAAATCGTAGCAAATTTTCATCACATCCTATGGGAAAAGCTTTAGGTATACTAAATTTGCTTTGATTAATTACCCGGAGCACACCCGGAGTGAGATTTTGTCATTTCCGAGATCCCTCAGATAGATTCTAGTCCAGAGTCCGAATTTGTCTGAAACTGACCAGACATCATGTATCCACCGGAAATTTGCATAATAAATCAGTGGAATTAGTGCAGGAAGTAGAAATTCCGTCACAATAAAAGTCTTTTGACATTTTCCCCATGCATCCGGCTTAATTTCAGGTTGTACGAGCGAGGGTAGTCGGCATTCGACGTCTAATGAGGCCGGTCGACGCGACTCTTTGTTTGTAATTCATTTCACACCGAAAACACACACCCGAGTCGGCCGCGTCCACGTAGGTCCGGAATCAGCATGCAATCCACGAAGTGTCGTTCGTCCGCCTTTCCATGACGAGAATGTCTTTTTGTTCCAGGAGGACGGTGCGCCGGCGGAATGAGAGGAACGGCGCGGACGGGGCCGAAATGAGGGTCCTGTGAAGCCGGTGGCGGCGCGGTTTCGGGGGTGGTGCGTGCGAGCGACCCCGTGCGTGAGCTCTGCCCCAGCGGCCGCATGGGGGCGGCGGGGACGGCGGCGGCATGGCGATAACGACGCCGCCGGTCGGCATGGGCACTATCGGACCATCGGCGGCGGCGGTGGTCGCCGCCGTCGCGGCGTCGACGCTTCTTCTCCTGTTGCTCTCGACGGCGCCCCGCTCCGACGCACTGGAATTAGGTAAATTACCATCATGCACTTTTGGATCATTTCAAGCTAAGATGAAAATCGTCCTTTGAAGTTGGAGAAGTGAAAGTTTTTGAAATCACGGTTCACTGAAAATCGTTCTTTTTATTCAAAATTCAAGTTTAAAATTTTCATAAAATTGGATACTTTATTATTTATTTAATATAGGTACTTCTAAAAAATGTCAATATTTTCAAGAACTACCAAGAACTACTCAAAAAATTTTTTGTAAATTAGTGTGCAGCCAGCAAATTTCGCTAATACTACACGAATTTCTTGCAAATATGCAAAATAGCGAACTTGCTAGATGGTAAATTTGCTGTACGAGTAGAAACAGTGGAAATTTCAAAATACTAGAATAAAAATGACCAAATTACTTTCAAGAACTATTCAAAAAATTATTGTAAATGGAGAATTTCCCGCAAATATCAAAAATAGCGAACTTGCCAGAAGGTACATTTGCTGTAACAAGTAGAAACAATGGAAATTTCAAAATACTAGAATAAAAATGACCAAATTACGCTAATTTCAAGAACTCTTCAAAAAATTATTGTAAATGGAGATTTTCCCGCAAATATCAAAAATAGCGAACTTGCCAGATGGTAAATTTGCTGTAACGAGTAGAAACAGTGGAAATTACAAAATACTAGAATGATAAAAATGACTTGAAAAAAAATAATTGTAAATTAGTGCGCAGGCAGCAAATTTCGCTAATACTAGTCGAAATCCTTGCAAATATGAGAAAAAGCTAACTTACCAGATGGTTAATTTGATGTTCAAATAGAAACAGTGAAAATTACCAAATACTAGAATGAAAATGACCAAATTTCGCTAATCTCAAAAAATGATCAAAAAAATTATTGTAAATTAGTGTGCGGGCAGCAAATTTGGCAAATACTAGACGAATTTCTTTGCAAATTGTTAATTTGCTGTAGCAGTAGGTACAAATAGTGAGGATCACCAAACATTAGAATGAAAATGAGTTAAACTTTTTTGAAATTTCCGAAAGGAGCAGCCAAGAGAAACGTTTGGGGTGTGCTGGCTCCGCATTGTGATGTGCGACCTCGGCCTTATTGAGATTTATGAGAAATCGGATTAAGCGCCACAACACGAGTAATAATAATACCACCCCACATCCGGTTTTTCTTTTCTCTGAAAAGTATAACATAATGGAACTATCGACCCACCTAGGCAGACAGAATCGTAAAAAGTGGAGAAATGTTGATAATAATGAACCCTTATCTTGGGCGCGACTTATACAAGGTGAATGCTCCTTTGTTGCGAGTTAGATTCATAAACGATAGCAATTTCAACTCTTTTACGTCTCTTTTGTTATCAGGGTGTTGAAAAACGCAAAATCCCGGCGCATCCACCGATTATTACCACAACAGTTTGTGCTGAAAACTGTAAAGGACTTATTTTTTTTGATATAGTGAGGTTTATAATCGATGCATAAAAACGCAACTATTATTTTGATACGTCCCCGATTTTTGTATTAAAATTATAGAGAAACTTGCGTCCTTCACGGAAATTTATTCCGTTTTTTCGGGCGGGGTTGTAACTTCCACCTGGTTCGCCCCAGTATTTCATTTCCAGTACCGAACAAAGCAAAAACGAGATTTTCGGTGATTATTTTAAAGATTAGAAGAAACTCAGGTTGCGTTTTATGATAAAGCGAACAATTTATCTTCGATTAAGAATACTTTGCAACTCGGAATTATAAGGAGGATCGCTCGAAGCTAAGCAAAAATGATGGCGGCGACCTATTTTCATTCACGTCTGGAAACTTTGAGATATGACACAACCGAAAGCGGATTTTATGCAACCTACAGCACGCAATATTCTTGGCGAAGCGTCGTTTACGGCGACGTTTCCATCATCGTGCGATATAGCTCCATGACCCGCCCCGTCTGGGCGATTGAAATTAATTTTGCCCGGATTCCACCGACGAAAACGTTCCTCGTGAATGTGAAACTTCACTCATTCGAATCTCCGGGCTTCTCCGAAGGTGCGGCACCTAGAGAAGAAATCGCAGACATCGAGTCATCACGTAAAAGGGGCCATAACAATTTGCGAATCACTTACCTAGCAGAAATATGCAATAGTCTGGTAGGACTATCGGAAATCGCAACGGCACGACTGCACGGAATTGAATATTCGTCGATTTCTAGGCATCGCCCGGAATTGAACGTGGAGCAAGTCGATAGGACAAACGAATGAAGTTGTAAATACACGGTTCTACCGGCCGCAGAATCCGAGTAGACAGAATATGTCAGTCTCGTTTCTTATGGTCGTGCATTTTTTACCATCCTTTATCCCGGAGAAAACGGGAGCGGAATGAAACAACCCTTTGGATTCCATTAAAATAAAACGAAGTTTAGGTGAAATTTCAGCAATAGTCGGACGGAGAGCAATTCCCCCTCAAATATTCAAACGGGGAAGACGGCGAACAATCGGATTAGACTTGAGCAAATTTCAACCAGATATCACATGAATGTATCGAGTGTGACTTTGATAAATTACCACAGTGATCCGTATAATCGGGATTCGTAATGGGTCGTCAAAGTCTAAAGCCGGAATGCATGTCTATTCGGTTGACATTATCTCGGCAAATGCATCGATATTGCCCACGTTTAAATCGACCGTTATTAGATACATGCACGCCATGGATTACTTTCATCGTTATCGTTTTGCCGATATCTCTCGGTTCCGGTACGATTTTGATTTTTACAACCTTTTTGGCTGCGATTACCGAGATGCGAGATTACGGCGAGGTCGGTTAATCCGGTTATCCCATTCAAGTGAATAGTTTGTACAAGTTAACTAGCAGGAAAGTTAGCATTGTTGTTGTAAGTACACGGGTTGGAAATTGCAGTTCACCAGTGTTTGTCATGTCTTGGAACTGAATTATCCGGTTCCAAAGGAGAGTAGCGCGGCTACAAATTGGATTAGGTATCAGGACTCGACGTATACGGGGCCGAAAATCTGCCAACGAGGAGCCAAAGGATTACTATTTTTCCAGAAAAAAAATCACCAATCAGATTTCTCCTTATTTGTTTTATTAGTTCTCAGTCGGTTTGTGTATACGTAAGGTGCCTCGTCTGATGTTACGTGATTCGCGATGAGCAATTTTCAGCACCGCATTTATTCACCGGAGGATTTCAATTATTGTCGGAGTATAGGCAATAATCAACTCGGCACGTTCGCCTTATCAAGTCGGGTTGAGCCGTTGTTGTGTCTGTTATCTCATCTAGACCAGCCCTAGGTGCTCGTCTTGAATCAGCGGATACAACCGAGGCTTGATTGGAATTTCTAATACCCACACTCACGCGGTCATCTCAGATCGATATACTGCGATATTATGACTAATTATTTATCAGGTGCCATAATTACGTGTTTATACACGCAGGATTTATCAGAGATGGAGGCACCTACCTATATAAGGCTGATTATTCCACCTATAATATGCAGGTAGTACAGGTGGTTACTGGGGGAATTTTAATTTAGAATTAAAAATTTTCTACGCTCCTTCAAAAAGTAATTAAACGCGTTATCGATGGTTAAAGGATTTTATTATGGCAATGTGGAATTTGTAATTAATCAAGCATTCATTAGAACACAACAGAGTTGAGGGGGGGGGCACAAGACAAGACTTGGCCTTTTTTGCGAGTTGTTGGAGATTTCTATTTTTATAAGAGGGATGATTTTATGAATAACCTGAATAAATTTCTCTGGTGACATGTTAATTCGCAGGGCAAAGTCGGGATAAGTTGCAAGACTGGAACCCGGCGGATTTGTCGATTTCGGCTCGCGTCACCGCAGGGGGTGTTTATTTTTAAAGCGCGAAATTCGCTCGCGTTTCCCGTGAAAACTTTAAAATATGTAGAGTTAATTTGTGTTCGGCGTTCATTGCGGAATAAATAACCGTTCGGCTACAAAGTTGGTCGGTGTTAATCAAGCAAATTGAACCTAGTAAACCCAAACGCCCTCGATGTCTAGAGATTTACAGACGGAGGTATATTTCAGGACGGGGCGACAGAGCTGCGCGCCATAGCGTAGGTACACGCGGCAAGTGTGCCGGTAATTAGTATTTATGAACTCGGAGTTAAATTATTCATTGTGTTCTAATTACCCTTGCAAAGTTTAGATGCGACAGCCCTAACTGGAAGGACATACTTTCTCGTTTGCTCTACAATATTAAGACGTATCGGCCTATCGGGTGGTTCAACTTTGTCCTTTCGAAAGATTTATGGACGCCGTTTCCTGTGTGTTTCTCAGATTATCAAGTATTCCACCAGAATACACCATTCAAATTTTATTAGCTTCCCAGCCCACGTTAAATCGATAACCGGACTGGGGACTGAGGGACTCGGATGCAAAGTAAACACCTACCTAATAATAATCAATCTTCGCACTGATTGGACAAAAGACCGTAACTATCGATTCCTGAAAACGACAAAAGCGACGAAAGTTCGTCAACTTTTTTAATTACTACAATGGCTATTTGCATTGTGGTACCTGCCATACAGTCCCGGGATCAATTTCCTCTTTCAGTTTCAAAATGAAAATAATCCAGCGAATGATAATAATTAGCAGCTTCGACGTGTACGTGGTTGGACGAGCGATACGATTCAGGGGAACTCGTCGCACTTTCAAAACTCGATACCGTTTTTGGATATATTATTATTAAATTCCAAAGTGTTTAATCACGTTAGTTCGCCGCAATGCTTCCGGATTTTAATCAATGTTGGAGGGAGTTTTGTTGAGATGCAACTTCAACCCTGAATTAGGACTGTGCGGCTCCATGATACTATTCGTAAATACAAAACTGGAAATGTGGGTCACGGCGCGATCTCTGGAGGCTTTCAGACACACAATGATCATCCCCTGGTATAAAGTAAGACCAAAGTCAATACTTTATTGTCGGTGCAGCCGGGCTATTTCGGGATTTTCTGATTCATCCACTTACGGCCTGAAAGTCTGAAAACCTGAAAACCTGAAAACCTGAAGGTCGGGCCATTTGGCTGGGCCGTGTATGGTCGGCTGGTCTAGTAGTGTGTGAACGCGATCTTATCGACTCCGCTGTTAAACACTCGCAAACTGTTAGCTCGCCGAGTTTACACTTCACCGAGATAGCTTTAGTTGCTGAAACGCTGATATCGCCCCGTCACATCCCTCCCGGAGCACCCCGGAAAGCGTCACGCGAATATCTCGTAGCTATAACGGCGCCTTGCCAGCCGGCACGTTCCGTGGTTTCGTGTTTACCTACACGTATCCGCCGGGTAATTATTTTCCGCCCCCTTGCCTCTCTTTAGGCCCGACACTGTAACACTCACTCGGCACAATGACCGGCTTTCGGCTTTTTCGGTTCGCCTCGAGACAAACATTACCCGTCCTTTTGAGGAACGCACAAAGACGAGTTATTTCGCTACCTTCGAATGTAGGTTACGTCGCACGAATGCACGTTTTTCCACTCACCCCGAGTACTCGCGACACACCCTTAGTTACACTAATTAGGCACCGATGGCACATGCAGATGAATAATGAATCAAAGTTGAGGTCGGAATTGGCGGATGCGCCGGGATACACACTTTCGCGTTTCTGAATCGATGGCGGCGCTAATTCGATTTTAATTACGAATTATTTTCGGTTTCTCTCGCGTGTGCGAGATTAGTATTCGCTCAGGAAATATTATTAAATCCGCCACCGATGTAATTCCTGGCGTTATTAATGGACTCCACTTCAGACCGGAATATAATTAGGGTCGCGTTATTAAATATTCCCGTAATCGTGAGGGTTTTCTGTTATTCATCGGCGGGGGCCGCAATTTAAATTCGTTATTTCGGGGCTTTCGCGAGCTTTTAAGCGTGATATCGATCTCGCGGTCCAGTGACCTATATCGACGACCGCGCTCGACGAACGATGAATCGGTCGTTGGCTCTTCGCGAGGAATCCGGCAAAATGTCAAGATCGTAATGGACTTTTACACGAGAACAATTTGTTCTATGAATTGTTTCCTTTCACTCCGGCATCACGGCACTCCGAACTGCGGGGGAGGTGAAATATCTCTCCTCCCGTTCTCCCCAAGTGTTTGCGCCCGCGATTTAACCCGTTATAAAATTCAATCCGATTTTTCCGACGCGACGGCAGAAAACAAAGCCCCAGTTAAACGGATTGATTTTTTTCAAACGCGAATCGTTCGCATAGTGAAAATAAACTCTGCGGCTTTAATGAGGTTGATTTAACTCGTATCCTGTTAGGTAATCCTTCAAAGGACTCATCACGGAACCGAATTTCCGCTCTTTACCGCAACTATATTATATCAAGGGCCCGGGAAATACATTTAAACGAAAAGTTATTTGTCTTTTTTGGAGTTAAACTAACAGAGAGCTCTCTAGGTTTACGAGATAGGAAATTATCTTGACTTTCTGGAGAGTCCCAGATGTTGCCAGTTTGCCGTCTCGGCAGGGTGAGTTACATCCAAACTAGCTAATCATATTTTCCATTAACCTAGTCCCGGGAACGAGTAAGTAAAAGACACTTAGGATAATGGTAAGTCGAGGTGAAAAATTTACGAGGAAAACGATTCCATTTATAACCCATAAAGAACTCGAGTGTCTATCATAATAATGACCCACATTTTCGGCCGAAAATATTCTTCAGATATGTAGATAAATGAATTTGGAGATTTTCGAGTCGGATCGAGCGAAACGTCTCAGATTTCTTTTCAGACGTTCGCTTTTGTCCTACATGTAAATATTTCAGCCGTCATAACTTTTTCAATTACTGAAAGTTATATACGGCGAACTTACAGCCAGAGCGTTATAAAATTTAACGCGTCGAGTTATTATTATGGCCATCCGCAAAATTATTTCTAACATGTTTAAGGGGTCCTCATGTGTGCCCGTAAAATAATGAGTTTACATCACGATAGTGGGTGCACACATCGAACCCATTAACCATTTTATTGGCTCGTTACGGCCTTTATGGGGGGTGCACGAGTTTTAGGGGCTAGTAATATCCGGATCGGTTTGAAAAAGACCTTCCGAATGAGAATATCGGTTTTATTTTCTTTCCTTCCGGTCGCTCATTTTTTCCCCGAACTTTCGGATCTGATGTCGTGCAAATAAACCGACAAGAACATGTTCCGACTTCGACAAATACGTTTATACACCCCGCCGTTATTCACGTCGTGTGTGCATACTATATTTCTCCGCTATTTCGCATATAACGGCCCAGAGTGTCTAGATTTGACAAACAGAATTTAAATTTACACGTAAAACGAGCAGAAATGTAAATATTTCATAGCGCGCGCCACTCTCTACAAACAACGGAGAGGTAGAATAATTTATAGTCGGGTAACACTTTCTTCTAAGTTTACGTCGTAGTTTTCGCGTACGAGTTTGATTGAGAGGCGCACACGTCCGCTTTTCCATTACACCTAATATTCCGAAGGGGCGGATGCACGAAAGTAAATAAAAATTCAGTTTCTCCGCGTCGGAAAATAAGTGGCAACACGTCCCAATTCCCCGAGCAACATTCGCGCACGCAACAGGAACGTAAACTACTCATTTTAATCAGGCAAAAATTAATTATCTCGCATCCGTTGTTTTTCGTTTCGGCCTCATCGATTACCGAACCTAATAAAAAAGCGATCGCGCTTGATTGATAAATAACGTGTAATGTACGAAAAGGCAAGCGAGAAACGCCCTCTCGGTGAAGGATGCGGCGCCTAAATTTAGCGCTAAACGATGACAATGTGCGGGAAACTGGGTTAACCGACTAGACACACTACCATGATAAAGCTGATTATATTTCGCATTTAGCGCGGCCGATAAATTAACGACCAACTGCGCGACGCCACTGGAAGTGTCAAAATTGCACCAGTTCCGGCGATTGCTTCACAAACAGTGACCGACACGATGGCGTTACGCATTTACGCCGTGACGAAACTAATTCCACCCCCGCATGGCTCTAATTCCTAATTTCGGGGAGACGAAAACGAAAAAACGCCCGGCCGGATAATAAAAAGGCGACGAATCGCGAAATTCCGCGAGGTGTATACGTGAGAATATTCTAATAAAGGTAAACTTATACGATGGCAATTTCGCAACACTCCAGAAAAGTGGAATAAAGTTGAAATTCCGACTCGTCTTAATAACGCGAACGACTTTAATACACGGAATGCCTGCAGGCAACTATGCTAAGCGTCTCCAACTATTTTATCCCATCCTTTTGGGCGGAAATGCACGGAGGGACGCGGAAATTCCCCTGCTGTTATTAACAAAAATACGAGTATCGAATGACTATTATTTTACGTTACTGTATATGGTAATGTGCTTTTTATTTCAAGTGGTAATCTAAAAATATGTATCGTTTTCATCCGAATTTATCTGACAAGACTAATAATGCGTGCCCTCGAGGCTATTTTGGCCTTATTATACTACCGTTTGATTGACGCGTGTTTGTTTTGTCGTTGATCGGCTTTCCTCGACTCCGTGAATTACTAAAACGACCCGGAAGCCCGGAAAAGATTGATGAATGACGAATATGCGGGGGCTTAATAAATGTTTTTGCGGTTTTCCGAGACGTTTCCCGCGGGGAAAACTCGGCACGGAACCGTGGACGGCGAGGAGAACGCGAGCCGTCGCCACGTTCCATCCGGAATTCCCAGATTGAAATCTGCTTTACGATGATGGTCCGCATTCGCGAATGAGGCGAACTTCAGTTTTCCAGATTATTTTCTTGTTTTAGGGGCCTGCGGATCGCCGCTAGGAATGGAATCGGGAGCCGTCAAAGATTCCGCAATAACCGCCAGTTCGGCTTACGACTCGGGCAGCGTGGGGCCGCAGCACGGAAGGTAAATTGCACATATTCCATCTCCGGGACTCCTACAATAACACGGAGGTGAAAACTCCCGACTTTATTTTCCGCGTTTTTATTATCTTTTTCCACGGCTGAAATCACCGGAAACGTCCAAGTTTTCTTTCCGTTTTCGTAATTGCGACTGATTTCTTCAGGGAGAGCACGTCATAATGTGATCTTTGCATCAATTCATGCATTTTCCGTTTCTCGTAGTTTGCGGTTTCGTGCGGTTCGGTTTTCCCGGGAAGAAGTCGAGAAGTACGCGCTTGGAATTGTCTCCGAGCAATGTAAATGGTACATGCAGTGCACAAGGTGATTAAATTAATGAATACTTAACGAAGTCCCTTAAAAGTTTCGAAACTAATTAAAAAGTCTGAGCGGATTGTGCATAATTTACGGAATATCAGTCGAGGACGTCGACGTCCGGCCGGTTTTCGCGTGTAGTCGGAATAATGAAACGCGAATTGCGCGATGGGGAAGAAGCGAAATGAGCGATGTATCGCCGGGGTTCGGGTCGATATAGGACCTTGCCGTCGAACGGGGCGGCAGCCGGGGCTTTATGGAAGCAATATCACCTGCTATCAAAGAGCGAAATTCCGAAAGTCTGCGTGGCTCGCGAACCAGGTACACCGTAAAATGTCAAAACGGTGATGGAGATCGGGCGGAATAACATTCCGTTAAAAGCATTTCCGGATCAGCGACGACTTCGGCGTCGCCGGTTCGAAACTGCCACTCGATACGGTCGCCATTCAATTTCCTAGTGTATAAATTTTGTCGCGTCACGTTAAAACGGCGGCCCGTGATGATAATCATCGTCATCATCGGCATCACGCCGTGCCACGCGAAAGGTGATAAATTCGAAACGCGACCTTGATGCGGTTATCGCCGGCCCCGATGTGTGTGCAATCGCTAATCAACCGGTCGATTTTCGCGATTCACCGGCCCAAACGCAAACGCCACTGATAGGGTTCGCTTCCCAAACGCGAATTTGACCGATTTCCCGGCATAATCCGCGTTTTCCCGATTCTTCGAGCTTTTCGAGCTTCGTGCGGCGTACGTTCTGCAACATAAATATTAAATATGCTCCATGCATCTATCTGGAAAGTGGCGCATCGCGTCCGGCGTTTTATTGCATCCTCCGGTGCAAAACGGGCTGACCGCAATAAAAACCCGAGGGCGAAAGCAATCAGAGATCACAATGCGCTCTCTATGTTTTATATCGAACGGGCGCGCGTAACTGCACACGCGGGTATCGGCGCTTTTGCATCCGATGCGAGAGCTTCGAGCTTTTTCCGCGGACGAAAAAACGACGCGAGCCCGGATAACGATTAATAATTACTTTTCGATGGTAAAAATATGCCCTATTATTACCGATTCGACTGTTTAAGGATACGCGGACTGTAATTCGGGATCCGGATTAAAAGCGGCGGGATGGAAGCTCGAATGTCACCGATCAGACGGAAATATAGGCAACCGTTCCGATAATGGCGCCGTGTCGCATTTTCGGTCCGAATAATTTATTATTTCGCGATATTTGTGCACTTTGGCTAATGACATTCGCTGCGTTGGCGTTCGGTACTGTATCGGATGAATCGCGATCGGGCGAACCGTGAGCGGATTACTTTCTCTCCTTTATTTCGTCTTGTTTGCCCGTGGCACACGCCAATATCCGAGCTATTTCGCCGACTCGATGACAGCGGAGCTTTCGGGATGAGGTTATTAATAAAGCGGGCGATTAATAAATTTCCGGTCCGATTTAATAAGCGTTTCGCTCTCGCAGGCTTCGCAACGACAAGAACGGGGGCGCCTGGTGTCCGAGACAAATGGTGTCCCGAGACGCCAAGGAATATCTGGAGATCGACTTGGGCGAGGTCTACGTGATAACGGCCGGCCGCACTCAAGGCCGGTTCGGCAACGGCCAGGGCCAGGAGTACGCCGAAGAGTACATGATCGAGTATTGGCGGCCCGGCCTGACGAAGTGGGTCAGGTGGAAGGACCGTTCCGGAAAAGAGGTAGGACCCGCGCCGTTTCCGGGCGCAATTATACCATGCCACGTTTCGCGGGTAATCGGCCGCGAATGTGACGAATGCACCCCGATTTTGCCGCTCGGGTTTATTGCGAAATTTGATAGGGCCGATTGAAAATGCGATATCGCCGAAAAGCCGCGCCCGGTCCCCATTGGTATTCAAATGGGCGCCCCTCAATTTCGGCACACGTGCCCGGGTGTCAGATTCCACTATTTGAAGGAAATGCGCGTGTCTAGGATGTGAAATAACTCCAATTCTCTGATATGCGGACGAATAATCGGTCGAAATGACGTTACCCGGTGCAGACAAGCCCGGATTGTAAATCCGGCACGTCAGACGATTTCGCTAATAATAACCACCCGCGATTTCTCTAATTTGAAGCTCTCTTCAGTCTTTAGGTGTGGATAGCTAAACGCATCGGGCACTTTTTGCGTGATAATATGAAACACGCGAAACTTCCAGTGGGGTACCTTTTTCGTTCGCATTCACGGACAATAAAAATTTTACTTTCAAATCAGATTACGTGTTTTTCGAAGGTCTGGTTACGACCGACTGAAATATTTGCGTATTTTTTATCGATCTGACGAATCGTGAAAGCCGCGAAAAGAGTGATCCGAGTGCGATGGCAATGAAAAGATTCAATTATCTTCAGCGAACAATTAAGCGAGTTTTATTGGTCGCTTTCCCTCTCTTCTGGGGTTGTTTTTGCGCGTCGAGCGCGGAACGGAACGGAAAGAGGGCAACAAATTCGTGAAGAATCGGACTTGAGACATAACACGAAATCTTCCGAAAATAGTCTCCACGATTTCACGTTCCTCCAACGCGAGAAGTTCGCTCCCGTCTCGAGAGGTAATAATTGGTGATTCGGTAAAAGGTCGGCCGCGTTTCAGCTTTTTCCGTTAGGCATAACGTTGACGCTTTTCGATGTTTAAGTGGTGGACGGCGCCGCGCTTCCACCATTAGCCATAATGAGAGCGTCGCGGCGCTTTAACTTCCGGTCGTCACGGCTGAAAAGCGCACCTCCATCCATATCAACAGCCGTTTCCTTTCGTTTCCATATGTATCGCGCCGCTCATTGTTATGCCCAATATTTTCGCCCGATATGCATGTCGGTACCGTATGAGCGCAAATGGAATAAAAATGGCGCACGTTTTAAAAGGCTTTCACGCTGTTACGTTAATAGGGTATTGTGTCGCCTTTTGTGTCATTGTATAATCTTGCCCGTTTAGTATTTGTCATTTTGCGCGGATCACAGATGCAGCACTCCGGGGCGCAATATTGATTCCATTGTCAACTTGGGTAATTATTGCCGAAATCGGCACATTGTCCGCGCAAACTTTACCCAAACAACGTTATCGCAACTTCGCCATTCTCCGTTCCGAATCCGAATATAACATCGATACTCACCAGTCACATTATTATTTGTTACAAGACTGCGAATGGTTGAAACGCGTTTTGTCTCGAAATTTCGGCTTGTTTCGGTTCGGCATTAATAATCACTAATTTCATATAGCGGTGTAGGGTTTCAACGAGCATCAATATCTTCACTTTATTGGATACTTTGTTTAAAGGACGGGTAAAAGTTGAATGCCGCGGCTGCAAAAACACCTGTTGGTATATTTGGTGTACAAACATGTGGCGTATTTAGCCTCCTCGGTGTTTATGTAAATTGCCGTTAATGTAAATTTTATTCCTCATATACCGATGGTCTTTAATATTTACTGCATGCCATTGACGCCGCTACTTAATGCGACATAAAACATTTGATACATTGTACATTTTCTCAATGGAAACGTCTTCGCCAAAGGAACCAGTTTCGACTCGAATCGAAAGTCTCATCAGGGGTCTTTTCTTTTCCAGCTCCTGCCCGGAAATACGAATACCTTCACGATAGTGGAGCAAAAGCTCGACCCTCCTGTCATAGCGTCAAAGATACGATTGCTTCCGTACAGCGACCACGTCCGCACCGTTTGCATGCGAGTGGAACTTGTCGGCTGCAGATCGGCAGGTAAGCCACTCCTAATATAGAAGACGATTTAGCGGGAATAGTTATCGAGCCGACCGGGAGACCTTTTAGTTAATTTTCGTTCTCGGTCGAGATCGACCAGCGCAGATAAGGGTAAACGAATCGTGAAAGAGCGTGTTTTTCGGTAATCGTTCTCGGAGACATGGTCCTGACATTTCGAGTAATTTCCGCATTAACATTATCGTCATTATGACGTAATTGAGCCCGATAATGACCGTTCTCTCTTTGCTCCGGTTCGGGCCCTTTGTTTCGTCCTTGTGACGAGCGCGTCTGCTGAACGGGCAACACGATATAACGTTTCGTGGTGGATTTCGATTGTTTCTAACTTGCCGATACAAACTGCACGTCAGCAGTTCGGTTTAGGAGAGGAGCTGGCAGCCGGGACGACTGACTGGCGGTCATGTCGAATAGTTTCGAAATAAAACCTGCAAATTGCGAACGCCGAACTCGAGTAATTTGCACCGACATTATTGGGTTTTACTTGCTCTCTCTCTCCATGCCTCGACTCCAAAGCCGCGAAAAAACCGCAACTCTGGCTTTGAAGCTGACGCCGTACACAACTTCGACCGGTATTTGGCAGTATCAACTTGAATGCACTGGCATTGAATCCGGTCGGTTTCATGCCGGATCCGAAAGTGGGGGATATTAAACATGTGATTTGTGACTTTAAAATTTGTTCAAAAGCTAATCACGGCGATGTGTCACCCACACTGGCATTGTAATTCCTCTCGGGGTTTCCAGCGCTTCCTCACAATGGGTCTAGGCGACAGCTGCCGGAAGGATCCGACCTCGCAAGATTGGAGCCCCAATAATAAATTCACCCGAAAATCTATATTCGTGCGTTTTACAGTTTCCCTTAGTCGGCATTATCAGGAACTTCCGCAGTCACAAGTACAAATGCTTCCCTTATTTTAACGTCCATCTTATCAAATTCCAACATGTCAGATCATACCGAAAGGGATGAACTGGACGAATCGAAATTTGAAAGTTGCATTGATATTAAGAGGGGGATTCCAAATTCAGTAGTTATTAAAATCTCCGCAAGGAATGCTAGTAGTAGTACGCCATTTTATTATTTTATTTAGTAGTTGCTGTGAAAAAGATTTCTTCCAGTTTCTAGTACTTGTAGTCGTGAGTAGATGGAGCAAAATAAAATTTCAGTAGTTGTGAACACATTAATCTGGCAACATGATGAAATAATGGTATATGATTATCAAATTCGAAAACTTTACCATGGTTAAATTTTTGGAGTGATTATGAATACTTGAAGTTAATACAGATTTACATTTTTCCTGGCGACATCTATTTCAGACTCGCTGAACTACGTTTTCCACGATGGTTCGTAACAAAACTTAATTTCTTCGACGCCATTTTGAGAAACCAGCTGATCACATATTGAAAATTTGCATCAAACTGATTTAAGCTAAAATTACTAATCTTTGAAGACTAATAATTCAGGAATTCATTATCGGTCATCAAATCTACTAAATAAGGTAATTTGAGTAGTTTTGGTGATGTTTGTGAAAAAACATCACGTCGTTAAAATGTTCATTTCTTCCTTAATCAAGAGATTTAATCTTTCTGAACATATTCATTGTATTCTACATAAATGTATCTTCTCGCTGCCATCAAATTTTATTACGAACTTTGTACTGTACACCCTGAAAACAGTCTAGAAAATCAGTGATTATTCTACGTTTTTCTGAATCCCCCTCTTAATGGGGGTCATTTTGCGTATTTATCCGAAAGCGGAGTGATTTTTCTCTGTTTGCGCTGATTTAATACAGCGACTCCTAAGCGTGATTAATTACCCGGAGACCGTGGTGTACGCATTTGTGCACAGTAGTAGGTACGCGAATGTTATTAATTGCCGAGATTAATGGGCATTATAAATATAACTTTGCCGGTGCGGCACAGGTGTTTCGCTTGTCATATCGTCGTACCGTTTTGACGCTTTCCAGACGGTCTGCTGAGCTACGACGCGCCCCAGGGACTCCGGCGCGGGCCCGAATTAGACCTCACCGACAGGACGTACGACGGCAAAGTGGACGCCGCCGGAAACCTCCTGCTCGGCGGACTCGGCCAGCTCGTCGACGGCCAAAAGGGACAGGACAACTTCAGGCTGGATCTCGCAGGACACGGCAAAGGTACACGTCACCCGTTCCGGCCGTCCTTCGCTTATTCGGTCCCGGGATGCGCTCGACATTTACATTTATATTACCGATTTCGCCCGAGGAGGCACTTGCTGCAACGTGTTGTTCGGGACCGATCCGATCCGCTTTATGTCTGTATTTCGTCCCGGCCCGGCCCTTTCGACCACGCGCGCCCCTTTTGACGACACGGCATAAAACTAAATCCTCCGACTGATTGATTTCTTACCATAAATTTGATTTCTTACAATGCCTATACAAGTGCGAGCGAGATGCGATGAGGTCATGCGCAGTAGGCACCCGGAGCGGTTGCCTAACTATCAAAATTTTGCATTTCCGGGGGACTTTTATAGGAGAATCTGGTCGTTTTGTCGGATTAGTCGCGTTTGCGGGGTGATTTATAAGCGTCTAATTACACACGGTGTGGTCCTTCGCGCCGAATTCGTTTTTCTATCGCTTATTTGGGCCCGGTCCTGCGATTTATCTTCCGGACTTTCGGGGTCCCGCGGGGCCACCTCTAAAGCTCCCTTTCCGGGGAGGAACTGTCACCGAACAGGTGATGACCGCACTCGCTCAACAGGCGGGCCCCGCCATATTAATCCCGCACGAAACAGCCGAACTCGTAATAAATCTAGGCGCAAACTGCTGATTCACCCGCCATTAATCATGCCCGCCGAGCGGATGGATATATAGAGAGCTCGTCCTTTTTTCCGGGTTCGGGGGGCTAAATAACCGCGGCTTTGGTCGGTTACGTCCGGCCGCAACTGCAGCGAAACGTTTCAGTGCGGTAGGCGAATTTCTGCGACGTATAGAAATCGTTTAACATGTTCGGGCATTCATCACGACGCATCGCGCTAGTTATTTACGAAGGAACTGTCGCAGATCGGTTAGTTAGTCTCTTTGCAGATGGAATCCTTTGGCCACTCGGTGCCCGTTTTAGCTTCGCAAATATTGGCTATTTCAAGTCACCGAATTGAAAATGCACGTCGGATAACACTATGCAGATTCGGTCTTCAAAGGGGTCCTCAAAGCGGGGTCGATGATGCAATTAAATAATAAGAAAAGTTCCTAAAATTTGTTTTATTCTGAAATAAAGCGCCTCTAAAAATAAATGGACCGAAAATTTCGATGGAATTTTAAACGAAAATACTTGGTGAATCGTAGGAACTTGGTTTCAAAACATTTAAGGCACACGCGAGATCTATTTTCTACCCGATCTAAAAGAATTATTTGATGGGCCGATGCGGTTATACGCGGATAAGTGGTGCGTGCGTGCACGTATACAGCCCTCTCTCTAATGAACGGGCGATTTGTCGTTCCTCTCGTCCTTTTCTTTGTTCATGCAGTAATGGCTTTATTATTATCAACTGGATCGACCTCGCCTATTAGATTTTTTTGATATGCAAATAGGGGAACATCTAACGGCTTCATCATTAGAGGCTCCTAGCGGCGACGTGTATAATTTATGTGCGTAATTAGGCCATACCTGTACCTCGAGTTTTCTTCATTGTACTCGCACGGTCATTATTACACGCAATCATAAAGTAATCCGAAACGTGTGTTTTTGTGTAGGTTACGAGTGGGTCGGATGGCGCAACGACACGCCGGGATGGGCAGGCCACCCCCTGGAAATTCTGTTCGTATTCGACAAAGTGCGCAACTTTTCATCTGCCCATTTGCATACTAACAACCTCTTCACCAAAGACGTGCAGGTAAATTTCGTGCAATTACCGATAACTTTATACTGGAGGATCCGTGGGCGAATAACGGCGCCCACGCGGATTTTGAATGTCCCGAAAACGTCCGTTTCAGGTCTTCTCGCACGCCAGGGCCTTCTTCAGCGTGAACGGGAACTCTTTCAACGGGGAGCCGGTGCATTTTTCGTACATGCCGGACCTGGTGCTCGAGCACGCCCGCAACGTCACGATCAAGCTGCACCACAGGATCGGGCGGTTCCTCAAGCTTCAGCTGTACTTCGCGTCGCGATGGATCTTGCTCAGCGAAATCTCCTTCGACTCCGGTGAGCGGCGGCGCGGCGGCGTCTTTAATCTCCCCCCGAACCGTCCGTAATCGGGCGAGTGACTTATTGTTTTACCGCCACCCCGAGAGCCGTTTTGCAAACGATAAAATGCCGGCATTAATCTCTATCGAATAAATCAAAATGTCGCACGCAAAATGAACTACAATATTATCGACCCGGTCGGCGCCCGAACAGACGGGCTTTATCGGGCCGCACGATTTCTGACAATTAATTATCCGACGAAAATCCTTGACGATTTAATTTCCTGAAACCCGGATCGATTCTTATCGAAATAAGAAATTCAATATTCCTGGAAGACGGGACTTATTAAAAAAAATGCTTCCTGATGAGTTGGGTTCCGGGAGTAATATCTCAAGAATTTCCGGTAATTTTCAAGAGGTGATGGGTCTTTTTCCAAAAAGGCTTGAAATTCGTCACATTAAACAAATATTTGGAAAATTTGCTAGAAACTCATTACATTTGAAAAAATTTACTGATGTCTTCAAGTATGTTTATTGATGTAATATGTATGTCTCATAAATTTCACCAAAAATTTCTTGACATTCAGACCGAATTAAACCAAAATGTGACCAAGTAGCCAAACTCGTCAGATATCTGAATTGACTAATACTTGCCAGAATTTTCCCATATTTGCTGATGTTTTGCATCAGTCAAAAATTTTCTCCAGATTTTCTCAGAGTTCTAAAAAATTTAGTCTGACAATTTGGCTGAAAGAATTCCAATTGCCTATAGGGATCGCAGCCAAGAATTTGATCAAAATTGTCTGATAAAGCGCTGACAATTTTATGAAATCCTGCAAAATTCACTAAGGACCAGTATTTCAATCGCGGTTTGACAAATCTTAAGACTGAATTTGGTCGACTTTCATTGTTACAACAATCGTTATGATGAATCAACTCCGGTTAGCTTAATCTTGGTTTAAACCACGAATGAATTACTGGCCCTAAGTATAATTTGTCAGAAATTTATCAAATTTGCCAGAAATTCTCAATACAACGAAACATTGATAAAAATTTCACTAATTTCTAAAAACCTTTTTTTCGGATAAATATGAAATTCTTGATTGAAACTCGGATTAGACCACTCTCTTTGTCACTTTTCAAAATTACTTTTTCGCTTCTATAGTGGCATTTTTCTGGGGTTACGTAACGCGAATAAGCACGTTTTCCTAAGCCGAACCCCTAATATGGTCGTCTTTTCGAATGTTGTTCCAGTGGCGATAATGGGCAATTTCACGGAGACGACCGAGGACGTTCCAATTCCGGACTCGGGCAAGGAGTATCCGTTACAAAGAGACGAAGTCAAAAGCACATCACCGGGCAAAGGGAATCGCAATACGACCGGCACCGGAGCCTCGACGAGACCGGGATCTAATGAAGAACCCAAACACTACATCGGTTTCGTTATTGGCGTCCTCACCGTCGTAATATTGATCTTGGTGACGGCGATTGTGTTTATCGTCTTTCGGAACCAGCGACTCAAAACGACCCGCGTCCCCAGATCCGACGAGCGGATCAAGTGCGATAAGGTACGTCGAGCTTTGGAGCTTTTTCGCGCGGACCGGATTTTCCGAGCGGAGTGTCGAAAACGGGCGCGTCATCACAATTTTAATTGCGCAAATATTTACATTGCACACAATCATAATCGTCGCTCTTCCACCTTGGTCATTCCAGCAACAGCACACGAACATTTATTACTGGTTATTACCCTCGCCGTTGTGTTATTACGGATGGAAATAATGCACCAGTCGTCGACATTATTTCTGACGGCGCTCGAAAGTTATAAACGTTAATTTCCGGCGAAAGCGCTTATCAATAACAACTTTACCATTGCGCGTAACGTTTCGCGATAAGCAAACGGCCGAGTTATCCCGCGGAATGGCCTTTTTTCCTTTGCCGTTTGATCTTTAATCTCGCCCCAAGAAAATATCAAATTCAGATACTTTTTTCTCGGTCATTATTGGTTTATTTTTCGCCTTATCCCGAATAATTTCCAGACATAACATAACGCAATAATGGGACCCGCTTTGTCGGCACAAATCCGAAAGCTTAACGTTTATTATTGGATTCGCGCACACGTATTGCAACGGGACGTTTATTTTTGCAGTTGACAATGGAGGACTGTGACAAATCGACACTGTACGTTGAAAACTGCCGGGCGAATTTGTACACTCGACAGGCCCACCCCAACAGTCCCGACTACAGCGGTAAGTGTTTTTTTTTCGTTGCCGTTCGTGTTTCTGCATTACAGAACTATCTGGCGAAACGACCCTCCACGTCCGTAATATTGATGAACTCGTTTAGGAATTGCATCGAACGGAATATTCGTGACAGCTCTTGGGACTTTCACGAACTATACGTTTTTATTTTTCGGATTGCTGTCAGCGGATTGATTGCGAGTGCTTTATGTACCGTCCCGTAACAGTCACTTGAACGGATTTAAAAACAGGGCTAATCATTCAGAATTTCGATTGGCCGTGTTAGCTTTTGTAGCTCTGCGACTTCATTAAGGACGCCGTTTCGGACTAAATTGAATTTTATTGTGATACAAATATAAAAACAAGTTGTTCGCCCTATATCATTATCTGTAGGACCGGTGAATAATATGAAATTCTCATAAAATTGAAGCTTTAATGGAGTAAAATTTATTACTCATAAAATTGAATATTCTGAAAAACGTTCTTATATTTGATACATTGTTATATTTTATTACTTTTAGGTCTGATAATTTTGTTGTAAATCTCAAGCACAAAGGTAAAAAAGTGAACTTACAGAGCTCGGCGGATAAAAAAATGTGTACCTACACCGAATTCACCGGAAATTTACCCAAATCCAATTATTCGACCAATGTGAATTTCAGATTTTGTGAACCTTTTTATTTATTTCTGTGTAAGAAGGAATTTCCGAACTACACCATATTTGCTGACAATTTTTCTAATTGGATAGGAATATTCCGAGGGGTTGATCACCTAGCAATTTTGGTGTACAGTCATCAGCCAATTTCTGGCAAATTTGGCAAATTCTTGGCAAATTCCTAGCAAATTTGGCAATTTAGCAAATTCATGTACACTAGTTTCTTGAGTGGTCAACCCCACGGTAAATTTTCCAAAAAATATGCAGAATTTGTTAGGAATTTCTGATTGTACCAGGATTCACCAGAAATTCATCCAAAACTCATAAAAGTAGCCAGAAATTAGTCGAAGGTGCTTTGAATCTACCATACTTTTTCAAAAATTGTCTTTATACTTTGAGCAAAATGAGGGAGAAACAGGAGGATTTGAATAAGGTCGTTTTTCAAGAAGGGTTTCCAAAAATATTCTGAAAATCGTCAAAGCTCTGAAAGTTTTCATTTTGAATTTACTATTGAACAGTCTAATAAGTATAGTCCGCCGGTTCGAGGGCTGTATTTTTATGTTTTTGAAAAAAACTCAAAATATTTTTGAACATTTGTCAGGATCATGCTGAAATGCTCAATATTCTCCATTTTTTTCTTCTCAACATGCTAATGTTCGGGCACAAGCGGTTTTTCTTGCGGGAATATTCCCAGGAGCACAATGAGAACGTTCATTTTGTAATTTCCTAAAAGTTTACCGAGTTCACCCGGAAACGTCAATTTTACCAGAAATCTCACACAATTGGCTTGAATTGTGTTTAATTGATCAAGAATTAAATTCCCAAAATTCTCAAAAAATTCGTCAAATTTACCCAATTTGCTTGTAGGTATATCATGATTACCGAATTCGTGAGTGGCGAACCCCTCGTGCCGTAATTATCAGCAAGTTTCCGTTTTCGTAAAGGCAACAAACACCCCGTCATTCTGATGCTAAACCGGTCCCTTCGCCCTTGCTCGCGCGCTGCCCGAGAGAGAACTCGCCTTCTGACGACGACAGGGCCGAACCTGACGTAATTGTGTGTGTGTTCCAGAAGTTCCGGACTTGGTCTGCCGCGAGTATTCCGTGCCGCATTTGACGGGTCAGCAAGCGTCTCGGGCGCCGCCCCCGCTCGCCAACTTCCTGCCCAAACCGCCGCCCGTGCCGCCGCCCCCGGAAAGCTACTACACGGCGGAGGGCGTCCCCGCCGTCGCTCCGGAGAGTCCGGAAGCGGAAGCGGTCGCGATCGAGCTTTTCCCCCGCGAGCGTTTGCGGATAATCGAAAAGCTCGGCGACGGGCCGTTCAGCGACGTGCACCTGTGCGAGGTGGCCGCCGCCGGGACGTTCGGCGATATGGTCGTGGTGAACACGCTGAGGATGCAGAGCCACCGGAGCGAGTTCGACGGGGAGGTGCGGGCGCTGGCGAGGCTGGACGACCCGAACGTGGCGCGTCTCCTGGGCGCCTGCCTGGAATCGGAGCCGATATGTGCGGTGCGGGAGTACGCGCCGATGGGAGATTTGTGCCAATTTTTGCAGGATCACGTCGCCGAAACCGCCACGCCGCTCGCACCCACCGCCAAGAGCTTAAGGTAGAGGGAAACCGCTCGGCCGAAAACACGTTCGCACGTATAAAGGGCCGATAAGGGCGAGGCCATTAAAAAACAGCGAGATTGCTAGTCAAATCCCACCTGAATTCAACAGTTTCTTATTTAACGCGTTTAATCCGGAAATGGCCCTATCTGTTTCTAAGTAATCTAATGAGATTGGAGTGGGCTGTTTTTTATCGTTCAAATGAGTTGAGTTCGAAATTTTTCACCCAAATAACCCTCGATTTCATAATCACTAGTAGAAGTTGAATTTTCGCATTCTCTCTTCACTTTTAAATTTATAAGGGGACAAAAGGAAGGCCATTAAAAAAAACCGAACTTGATTATTAAATCCCACCTGAACTTAACGGTTTCTGATTTAAGTTCGAAATTTCTGACCCAAATATCCCCCGGTCTCATAATCACTGGTGAAAGAGAAGTTTAGGATGTGAATAAACTGGAAAGAGTAGTTCATTTCTCACATTTTTATTTCACTTTTAAATACAAGGGGATAAGAGGAAGGCTGTTAAAGGAAAGCGAGATTGCTACCACCTGAACTGGCAGTTTCTGATTCAAATTCAAGATTTTTGACCCAAATCCCCTGTTTCATAATTGAGTTTGAAGTTTACTATGTAGTAAAAATGGAGTTTGGGATAGACAAGTTGAATCCTCACATTCTCATTTTACTTTTGAATCGAATTTCTCTGATGGTAACCGTGATTCAAAATTTTGTAGATCACATTCCCATTCCTGAAAATTTCCAGACATTACTAAACATTTTTGAAAATTCTCGGACATTCCCAAATATTTCCACACCTTCCCACACATTCCCAAATATTTCCACACGTTCTTCCACATTCCTTTCCTTCATTACAGAAAAAAACTCTGGTAGCGGCTACCTCCTTGTGGATTTCTTACTTGAAATTGAAATTTCTGAGTCAGATTCGGCTATTCCGAATAGCGTATTTTTAAATTTGGGTTTGGAATTTCTATCTATGAACTCAAATTTTATGTTCCAAACTTAACTCACAATTTCTGACTTCAGAATTTGTGTTCCTTACTTTCACATTTCTGACTCAGAATTGGCCTCTAAAACCTGAAAATTTTCACAATTCCAACTCAGAATTCACCTGACCTGATCTGACCTAAACTGGAAATTGGTATCCCAAATTCGAGCGTTCTGACATAAACTCGGAGTTTCTTACTCAAATTCAGCAATTTTCAACTGAGATTCCGAGTTTTTGACGTAAATTCCCATTCCTAATTTTAAGCTCCGAACTGACTCCGAAACTCCGATTTTCGCTTTTAGGAGTCACGAATTCCGCGTTTAAGGTGGAAATTCCGGGCCCAAGTCAGAATCTCAATTTTTCTAAATGCGCCGGTCTTCTCTTCCACCTTCCACGCCTTTATAGGGCAGTGTCATCCTTTGCGGTGCTTAGTAGGACGAGGTCCTCGTAACTCGATTAAATTTACGTGTGCAAATGAGTAACTTCTAGGCGCCTATAAACGCAAATAAGCCGACTCAAACTCGACCGTCCGCTTCCTGAAAATTACCACCGACTCGACGAGGTTTCTCTCTCTCGCTTTCGACCGGGGGATTAATTGGACAGACCGCCGTCCAAAATTATTTACTACCCTACCGACTATAGACTCGGTGTATACCTACCCGCACCTTATTCCTCCCCATCCACGGCGGGTACCTAGTTGGATTCATCAGTTGCCCACTTAGGTTAGGAGAGGACTAACAACTAAATTCGTTAGGGTTAATCAACTATTGAGGATTGAGGTGTCGGAATAGTCGGTTTCCACAGCCAAGTGTCGATCGATATTTTGATTTATAAGCTACTATAATTTCGAGAACCAAGTGGCGTTACAAAGTTGAGGTGCTCAGTCGCATTAGGTCTCCTAATGGGGTTCCGATAATATAACTGCAGTTTTGGGCCGAGACAATAAAAAGGCAGTAAAATTTTACGACACGAACATGGCGAATAAGATTAAATACATTCTAAACTATTTCCTTGTATACGAATAATATACACTTGTAGACCATAGACATATGTCGATCTACTTAAAAATTAGTTGCATAACAAATGTCGATTCAGAGAAATTTTAATTTTAACGACTTTTATACTTTCACTCTACAATGGAATTCACATCCACTTGAGAATACACGAATTAGTAATTGAATTTTATCATTTCTTCCACATAGACACGACCAGACAGTAATAAAACCGCTGACAACCGGCACGCAAGTCTGCAAATCCAAGTGGCACTATACAGCTTTATTAAACGAAGCCACAATGATAACAATAATCGAGCTAAGTGAAATAATAGGATAATAGGCAAAGTTCCATTCGCCGTCTTTTCGCAATTGGCAATTACGTTTTGTTCACGGAGCAATAGAATAAAATTATTCGCTGTCTGACGGTGGCGTACCTCTGTCGTATGTGCCTCAGGACAAAGTATAGGATTTTCGGTGGAATCAAGGGGTGGGGTCCATTCGGGCTTAAGTAAATTGCTACACAGAAAGCGTTTTAATGGCTTAAATAATTGTGGGGGCCTCTCCAGAAAGTATTTTTATCGGTTCGAGACCCGTTTATCGGGAGATTTTACGGCAATTTTAGGCCGGCGTCCCTGGATGCGGGAACTTGAGTGCAAAAGGCGTGATTTTCGGCCGATAAATTAGCCGCAGTTAAAGTTAGAGTACCTCCTCCGACGTACGAATCCGAGCCCTCGAAATCGTGATTTATTATTTTTCCCACATATTTGATTACCGTTACAGCTACGGCTGCCTGATTTACATGGCGACTCAGATAGCGTCCGGCATGAAGTACTTGGAGTCCTTGCGGTACGTCCACAAGGACCTGGCGACGAGGTGAGTAGCGTTTTTAATGCACGCGCCGAACTTATTCAAATTGTCAAGTTATATTTCACATCACGTCCAAACACCGTTCTCCATTAGTCGGTTCAGTTCAACTCGGCGACTAATTAAAATGCGCCGAAAAGTGCGCACCAACCCTTTCACCGCCGCATCCTCCCCCTCGGCGTATTCCGGGGAGAAATCCGTCTCGTCAAGCTGACGCGTTATTGTTTATTCGCATAAATATCGTGTACCAACAAATTGAAATCTTAATGGCGCCAAGATTGCGCGCCCTCCCTAATAACCGGATTTATGGCACCGTTCGCATTTCGCACGAAATTTTATAAGTGGTGCGGCCTCTCCCCCTAATTCGATCATTGTAATAATACCGTCGAGTCGCACCCTCTTCGGGCTCGCGGAGTTTATCAATATTCGTGCATCGCGTTCACGTGGAGCTTTTTCGGCAGCTTTCACACACCTAGTGGGAAATTAGCGCGGACGTAAGTTTGTCGCGGAGAAATCGAGAGTCCTCGCAAAGTATCGATTTCGTTCGGCTCTGAAATATCCGGCTTTTTCGCGAGATTATGACGTTTTGCGTTGCAAAGTGCCTCAATGTGAGATTCAATATTGCCGTCGAGGGGGCTATAAATTTTCCGAGTGGCCCGACGAGAATAAAATAGATCTCGGCCGATTTGACCGACATCGGCCATCATTCACCCGCGCCAGAAGATTATACGGTTTTCGTAGCGAACTCTTTTCACGACTTTTACGCGAAATCCGCCGAAGAGATTAAGATTTGCGCCGATATCGCGTGCATTCCGGATCTTCCTTTCGTGTTATTTCATGTTTTTCGAATGGGCTCAACTTTGTTAATCCCCGGGCTTCGAAAGTCCGCTTTTTGGCATTTTGTGCGAGTGGGTCCTATGAATTATTGATGTTTTCAGAAACTGTCTGGTCGGAAGGAGCTACGAAATCAAAGTCTCCGATCTGGGGTCGTATCGGCAGATGTACAGCTCGGATTATTGTCAAATAGCCGAGTCCCGACCTTTGCCGGTCCGATGGATGGCTTGGGAGAGCGTGCTTTTAGTGAGTATTGAAAAAGCTCGGCTTTTCGTCGTTTTTGTGGGAATACTTGAGTTTCGGGCGGGTCAGGGGATATCGGTTCGGGGCGCCGGTAATTAGTTTTCGGCGCAAAGTTTCGGCGATGTCTGGACCGTAATTCGATTTGTCAATATTTCATATCTAGGGCAAATTCTCGAGTAAGAGTGACGTATGGTCCTTCGCCGTCTTACTGTGGGAAATAATGACGTTCGCCAGGGAGCAGCCGTTCGACGAGTTGAGCGACGATAAAGTTATAGAGAATGTCACTCATCTCTACCAGGACGACGGCAAACACGTAAGTGTTGTGCCGAAAGTGCGCCAATCTCTAACCGAAGAAAGCGATATACGTAATAGTTTACTGTTTGCAGGTCTTGCTGAGCCCGCCAATCAATTGTCCCAAGGAGATATTCGACCTGATGTGCGAGTGCTGGCAAAGAAACGAATCCGACAGACCCAACTTCCGAGAGATCCATTTATTTCTGCAGAGGAAAAACTTGGGTTACAATCCCGAGCTCCACTGACATCTGCTAATGATGTACATCATCGACAATAAGTTGAAAGAGTTGCGTGATATGTTCCGCCTTTAGCGGCCGGATCAGATATTATATTTACCCATCACTTAAAAATATGTAAGATATATGATTCTAAAACAAAGTTCTATTAGTCGTAATGAGAGTATTGGATGTTCCGATTGTTACCGCAAATCACTTCGCTTATTATCATTCGTTCCGATAATAATAGTGGCGCTTAATTATCTGCGTTCGTGCCTTCTCTCCCCGTTTCCCGTTCGTTATTCGTTCATTGACGAAAAACTTTTATTGGAGTCCGCGGGCTATATTCGCGCATCGTTGCCCATGCAGAGGAGGATTACCGACCGAACGGATTTCACTACTACGAATTTTCATTAACAGATTGTGATATCGGTTCGGAAAACCACTTCAAAAGATATCCAGATCTCGCAAAGACACTCTTAGCCCGGATAAAAGGATCCACTTTGTAGGTATTTGTCTGACAGCGAACTAATATTATGCGACGTACATTATTATGACTAAAGCGAGAATGTCCCCTCTACTATTTCCTTCCGGAAATACCTTTGGGACATTGACGCTTAACTTTATATAACTATCATAGATATATTGAATAAATAGTAAAATCTAGATTGGGAATGTACAAATCTTGGTAAATCCTTTTTTACAAAATACTTGTTAGTTTTAGATAATTTTATAAGACGTCTAGTCACTTACGAAAACCTATTGCTTCCCTTTTGTACAAAATTGTTGTTTCCGCATAGGCCCAAAGCAGCATATTAGAATACCTAGATATTTAATTATTATACCTTACATTTTTCTAATTTTCTAAAAAATAAAAATGCATATTATAGAGACGTAGGAAAAATAACTTATTACTTAGAATTAGTTAAGTAGAATTTTAAGCTTACTTATTAGCTAAGCTAGATAATTTTAAAAGCATGTATGACATCAAATATCGACTGATTCAATAGTGCAAAGTGCAAACCGAAATTCAATAGTGCATTTCATACGTTTATCATATCATGTAATGATGATGTTTAAAATAAGTGCGAATCTGTAAATACTGGATACATACAACCTAAAAGTATATCCGCTTTTCTGTTTTTGTACATGAATACGATTTATCATAAATACATTGTTTGTTAACACTGGTAAATTGGACCAATAAAAATTAAACTGAATATTAAATCGGAGTTTCATTGCGATTTCGAAACTTTCAATGTCATCATCATGCAGATGGATCACTCGACTCAAATTTGCATACGCATTTTCGACCGCCGAGTGGGCAGAGTGTGGCGGCAATTGAAACTTTCGAAATTAACGGCAGATATGCGATCGCGGGTAGTTCAAATGAGCCGTCCTGGCGGCCCTCTGTTTACGACACGTCCACTCCTTTGTGGCCTCGACTTTATGACAACTTAACAATTTAGTGCTTGTAGATTGCCCAAAAACTCCATAAATACGCCGTATAACGCGAACCATCATCAAACCCTCCGATTCTCGAGCCCCATTATTACATCGGTGCGGAATAAATCGTGCGGTTGTTACGACGGCAGAAATGCGCGACTCGGCGAATTCGCCGGATCGCCGCATCCGATTTTTATCGCGCTTTTTAATTATCGAGTAAATCTGGAATATGTTTCGCGCCGAACGATTCCGCAAATTGGCCGTGCGCGAACGCAAGTCCCTTGCACACGGCTCGTTGATGGCGGGACGCATCAGCGTTATCGTTATGATGGATTCTGGCGGCATATTTGCCCCTAACGATATGCAGAAAGGAAATTAAAGATGCTGCGATAAGTTTTCGCATCGCCTCGAAAGTCTGTAAGTGAAGATATCATTCCGCGCTCTACCGAGATTAATATTCAACCGTTTTTCCCTTCATTGTTGTGACGGATATGCAAGCGGGGCGCACCCCCGTAATGACCCCGCCATCGATTGCGACGAATCCGAAATCCGAGGTGAGGGCCCGATAAAAGCGGGCGAGAACGTGCAAACGTCCAAATCTGGAGTGCGTCGGATGGTCCTACACATGCCGGTCACGAACTATGACAAATATGGAAAGCCGAGGGAGGATCGGGGCGTGAAAAAAAAACCGGGGCGAAATGCATCTAATGTCGCTTTCGACGAAAACCGATGAATGATTCCTCGCATCGCTGAATGTCTGAGAGCAAAGTCGGGACTCGGCCATTTCGAATCCACCCTTCTCGGCGCGGCACGCTTACGAAATCCCAAGTGAGGGTGGCGGGCGTAATAATAATTGAAAGCGTTTACGGACAACTTTTCAAAAACTGGAACTTTTACGGGCGAGCCGGGCGGTGCTGATGCTGCGTGTATATCCACCAATTAGTCGAGATAATCAATTCGCTCTGCGGAAAATTACCGGCATAATCTACGGCACGAACGAGCGGGGTGTACCGCAACTGTGGAAAACGCGGCGGGGGAGAGAACCGCCCCGGTCTGCACATTCGTCTTCATTACGAGCTCCATTTACCTTAAAATAATAACAACCGGCACAAAGCCCCGATATTCAGGCCCGCACCGAAAGCCGGTATAAGGGAATCCGCGGTGCATTGTGCCATTGTGCGGGGCGACATTCGCTCCGCCGATATTAATTCCGACATTCCATCGAGAGATGCACTTCCGAATCGCTACGATATCGTGTACCGTTTGACTAGTCGGAACTGTGTTTCGGGAACTTTTCGGGTTTTGAAATAACCCAATCGACGGAAACGCGGTTACGGCGGCCGAGCACAAAAGGGATCGGTCGGTCGAGGCGGAAGAAAAGCCGAGGAATCTGGGTGAGAATTCAATGTGGACCAAAGCTTCTGTAACTCTTTAATTGCCGCCGAGAGAGGAAATAAATCAATTACGTGCAAGGACTGATAACCCAATTACGGAAATAGTGGTTTCGCAGAGAGACAGAGAGAGTGTGGCGCGGTCGAGTCCGCCCCCATCAGACAAATGGTACGAAATCGGTTAAAGTGGCGGAGAGGAGAGAGAGGAGGCGAGAGCAAAGCCCAGAGAGAAACTCATTAAGAAAATTCCGCGATATTTTAAAGCGCGCCTCGTTCCCTCCCCGTAATGGTAACCGAAACGTGAGTTATTAATTTCAATTTACTTTTAAAATTTTTACTGGATCAATTAAAGCGTTCCTCGCGCTCCCGACCGGCCGACCGAACGGGAAAAATTTTAGGTAATTGTGAATGATTGGCCGGATTCGATTTACATGTGGAAGCCATTAGGGCCGACATTGTTCGGACTGGAGGAAAAATGGGCCGGAGTCAGGTACGTATTTACATAACGGAAATACTCCGCGACAAGTGACTAATGTCGCATAGGGATCCTTCCGACTTTTACATTCGCGCGCGCATTCCGAAACCCAATAAAAATAATAAAGCGGACCAATTTCATAACTTGTCCTGGGCAAGGACGATAACCGATATCGAATTTGCTCGCCGGGGAGTCGCCCTCTATTATGGATATCGCCGATAAATAATGCATAATTTAGTGCGGAGATCAGTCGAGATATTATTTTTCCATTATGTAGTTATTTATTCGGGGTGTATAGGGGAGAGACGCAATATCGGCAGTCCCGTCACGTGCCTCCTTCGGCTAATGTCTGCACCACCCGCAAAGGGATAAGATAACTCATTTCCATACATTATCATCCGCGCACCCACCATGTTTATTACACGGGAACGTGTCGCCGAAATCTACAGAAACAGCTGATCGAACCAAAAACTATCTGAAAATATTGATTTTTAGAACATGAAATTCATTTAGAACTTGATAGGATATGTAGAAGAACTTTTTGGTATTCAGTCCCGTAGAAAGGCTTTTACTGGGTTCTTTTTATTTCATTAGAGATTCCATATAGACGTTTGGGAAGCAAATTTAGCAGTATATTTTTGTCTTTTTTGGAAATTGATTCAGGAACTGCACTTATTCTGGAAATTGGAATATTTTGTTGGTAATTATTTTTCCGAGTTACCAATGCACAACAAAATGTAGAGAAATTGATTATATTAGGTACGTGAAATCCGTGAAAGCGAAAGTGTCCAAAATTCTCATCCTTCTTAGAGATATTATGGTTTAGAGAATACTAAAAAACGTTGTGTGTAACACGCCCTGTAAACACAGTAAAACTGTATTTTACAGACTTGTTACATAAACTACTATTTCGTAAAACTGAAAATAATGAGTCTTAAAACTAAAAAACCAGTTTCATTCTCAAAACTCAAAATAATTGTTGTGAGGAAAGTTTGCTTTTCTATTAGGTACAACTGCTAAACTCAAAATTGATTGGAATGAAACTAGGAATAACTCAAAATGATAAGGTCTCTGGTTGATTTGTGGGGTGATTTCGCACATTTCACAGATCCATAATAGTGCCGAATGTAAAAAATGTGTCAGCTAACATGTTGCCACTTGCCCCGACCCGTGACCTCCCCCGGCACATACGGGGGGTTATCGGGGAGGGCGTATCTCCTCCCGATCGCTTTTCGCTGGGAGTGAGTGCGTCCTTTAAAATAAGTGATTTCCCCGTATCGCCGAACATGTGCCCCCGCCGCGATCGATCCGGAATTGTTTGGGGTTGGCAAGCAAATAGCCGGCAGGTCTTTCATCCATTTATGGACGATAGACTCGATATTTTTGTTGCAGGAAATTGGATCACTCCGATTTCCATACACCTAAGCCGGATCGACGCGCGGCCACAATAACGCGAGAAAAGTCTGCGGATGGCCGCCTCGAGGCGCCCCCGCCACTGGCATGACACAAGGGGTCGTTTTCGACACACGCGCGAAACCCTATCTATTCCCTCCCATAGAATGTATAGAGTCCACAATGGACCGAAAAAGTGGCGTAAAAAATTTAGGACGCAATAACTTACTGCAGGCATCCGAACAAGAGGGGACCGAATATTACCGCACTGTTTACACCCTCGAGGGCCGAATGCAGTCTTGAAACCCAATTCGAGTCAATACCGCGTTTTTCGCGGTTGCGATCATTCATTTCCCGAAATGATAACGAGACTCGGCTACGAAAGCGAATGCTTAATATTAATACAAAGCATGATAATAATTGGAGAATCCGACGAAAATTTCTCAACTCTGATTAATGCCGTATTAAAATGCGCGTTCGCGATTTTATCGGGGGGTTCGTAAGAAAGAAACCCGGGGGAGTCCCGGCCGCAATTTATATCATTACTTTCGGCGAAACAATGCGATCCGTCAGCCGAGCAATTACATGATTCGTCTTTGAGTGTCGCCCGGCCGCGGCCACTCTTGGATTTTCTCATTAACTTGGACAAATGAGAGGAACATCTCGAGCGTTATGAATAACAATTATGAGGAATTTAATTTATCGCCACATCTCAAGTCCGGTTGATGCTTTCTTATTGCGCCCTCATCTCTCTATTTAGCGCGCGCCCCTTTGATCCGGCACGAGCGGGGCAAAAATGTTTTGTTCCGCTGAAATATTTTATAAACTAAACTAAAGGAAAACTGTATTCGGGATATTTCCGGGAGAGTTATGCAAAAGCTCCGTCTCAAATCGCAATCTGCATTAAGGTCTGCTGAATCGGGCATCAGGAGCTAATAACAAAGTGGAAGATTAATGTTGTTTTATTTAAATGTATTCTAGCCGGAATCAGTCCTCTTTCCCTCTTGTCGGTAGCATTTAATGACATTCGTTTTAATTTCGGCGTAGCAGCCGTCCTTGTTGGTCTCTCAGTGCCGCGACTTCTAATTTCGTTACAAGACTTGTCAAAGTTGTGCGACTTTGTAAACGCCAAGCGGGAAATCGCGCTTAACTTTCATGTAAATGTTTTTATGCGGAGAGGAACTCGACGACTCGCAAATGTCGCCGAATTTCGTTCAACTTTTTCCCTGTTTTTAATAATTAACAAGCGAAAGGAAATCGCTCGAATTTCCCATCGAGTTCGTGATGTTGTCGCTAATTTGCAGACGCTTCCAATCGCTGGATGTTCGATATGGCACAACCCAGCTAATTAAAATGACGTGTTCCCGTTATCCGCCCGGACTAATAAATAACATCGAGAATTCGATCGGGAATTGCGACACTTTCCTACACCAGTTCTCTACATTAGTTTCCCAAAACATGAACTCGCTGCATGATCATCCATCAGTCTTTTACGCGCCCCTCATTGTGAATTGTTGCCACGAGTGCGCGTACGAAATTCGTTACGTCTAATTGCTCCATTTTCTCCGTGTTTACGTAGTTACCAATTCAATAAGAGATATCGAAGAGGAATTCGTTATTTCCTCCGCAAACACTTTCCAGAAAACATCGAGTGTAGAGTTACAACAAGAAGCACAAGTGCGCATACGGCAGTCGCGTGAGAATGTGGGCTAATGAAATCAAGAAGAAAATTGCATCCGTCGCATGATGCTTTCTGCATCTTGATTCGATATCTAATATGAGAGAGGAAAAGAATCGAGCCCGCATCGCCGTATATGGACGGGGGCAACACGCCTACACAATTGCATATATCGAATCATACAATTCAAAATAAAGTGATACCGGCTCCAGTATTTGGCGGCATCATGAAGAATTCATGATATTGCAGATGAGATGTGAATTGCAATGGTGTGCAATATCGGAACGGGATCCCGGAACGACGACTAACAACACCCAGAGCTTTCTCGCTCCTCCCGGTGCCTATTTTACACAGGCCTTCCCCCTTTTCAAAGTTTTTATGTTATTACCATCACAGGTGGAGGAGGAAGAGGACGAGTGGTTCAGTTTAATACTTTTACATTCCGAGTTGATTACTCCATCTCCTGACATCGTCACATACCAAATTGGGGTCGTTGAAAACCGCAAAATATCAGAAAATTTCTGTCTCAATTTTCGCCCGCTCACCCTTGCATAGTTTTGACGAAAATTAATTATTGTTGATTTTACATCGGGTTGGTTGGTTGGGGGAAGTTTAATAACAATTCAGTAAACCGTGTGAAGCGGGAGACGAAAATTATCTAAAATATGCTGTAACAGGTAGGTAGTTGTATCAAACTCGCTGTATTAAATTTAATAGGGAAATGCAGCTAACAAGGTGTAATAAGGCGGACTCATTATGTTGTTTAAAATTTCATAATTCAAAGCTATAACATTTCCGAGTCGCGAGTTTCTCTATTGTTAAACGCGACAAAACCTGTTTGTAATATTAATAATAAATAATAAGTACACAGACCGGATAAAGTCGTACCTTGTCGAACGAAGTGTATGATAAATCGTCAAACGCACAATATTATTTGTTCTCGTATCGGTCGAAGCTCAAACTCGATTACGCACCCGATAGGTACTCTGATATTGGCCGAAGCTGTTTCCGCTTTCCATGCAGCGCAGTAATTGATGATTATATCGCTGTCAGTTAATATTGATATCATTGTACCAACCCTCGACCTTAGCAAACGTTAAATCACCAACTTAGTCTCCATATTTGAGGATTAATAAATCATTCGCTGCACGGACGTAAATTAATAACGATTTGGTTCCCGAAATGTCGATTATACAAGTTCGATGCCGGGTACTCGGAGGGGCGAAACGCGCACTCCATCCCTCGAAGGAACGGGATTCCTTATTCATTTATAACAAGTTCACTGACGCTTTAGCCGGTCGATTAGTATTCAGGGGTGTCGGTTTTGCCCCGAAACCGAGTATCAACTATAAGGAACTGGGTGGCGCGATCATGAGCAGCCTCTCGAGTCAAGTTTTCTTCCTCTAAGTGCATGTGGCATGTACGCATTTAGGCATACGTCGTTCCCACCC
Organism: Salpingus planirostris; assembly: GCA_949788335.1. NCBI lineage: Eukaryota > Metazoa > Arthropoda > Insecta > Coleoptera > Salpingidae > Salpingus > Salpingus planirostris. Next base: position 4,543,909 of record OX460918.1, on the reverse strand, counting down.
CAAATTGATCGAGATGCCTGGTGGCGCGTACGAACCTGTTGCCCGCATCCCTTTCATGACCGCAATTTCATATCGGGTTTTTGTATCGTCGACGCTTATTCGGGAACCTCGGCCCCCGCTGCATGTGGCAGCAATCAGGTTCATTATTTCAATGTGGGCCCCGAAAGCAAAAGTAGGGGGAGCCCGATGCCCGGTCAGGGGGGACGAGTATCGCTTTCCAATTTCACCGTTTCAGAGGTTCAGGTATATATGGGAATTTATATTCTAATGGTCGCATTCGATCCGAACGAACGGGAGCAGGGCGATATTGAACACATGACGGTGTGACCTCCCCGGCCCTATAACACACGAGGAGGAATTCAAATGAAGTTGTTACGTCTCCCTCGGAAATCAATTGTGTTTTCAATTTGCTTTGTTCGGATTTCGAAGCTCAACGCCACTGCTAGGTTCAAGTTTTTACTAAGATGCACAAACGTAGCCAGTTCGAGAATGAACCAAACCGAACCTCTTGTTTGTGAAAGAATATGCATATCAAACAATTTAACTTTTTCACTCATTCGTTACTATTTTCTATACAAGTCAGAATCGGTAATGATTGGGTAAACCTCACTTGGGTCATTCGAACTACTGACGAGGAAGAGAAAACTGAAGGTGAAGTTTATATCTTACTGAATATTTCGTGCAGTCGACTCCTCGAGAACTAAAACTTTTTCGTAAATGCGATTAATCATATCCCCTCTAGGTTTAGATTATAGACAAACGTTTACCGTCGAGATGAAATAAGTTTGTAGACGTATTGAACTTTACAATAATTGATTGTCTTGGGAAATTCCATCGCGTAAACCAATATTTCCTTAATAATAAGTGCGAAATACTTTTGCTCTTACGCGATGCTTGATGCTTGTAACAGAATGGGATTATCCGCGCCGATTATTTTGGGAGAGTGAGAGTGATGCGATTCCGCCCTTTTGATTCTGGAAATGCGTTTGATCGAGTCCTCGTTAGCGGGTCATTATTATCGACGTTATAAACATTTTAACGTCTCGTATAAGATATCACTAATGACTTGTTCGATTATCCTTCATTCAATTCCACTTTAAGAATCCGAAATGGGATATCGGACGATTCTTCGCCAATAAAAGAGCTTTTCCTATATCTTTCAATTTTATATCTCCGGTTAATACACTAATCGTCTTCATTTCATTAATAATGAAAACGTTATTATTCTCCGGCACGAATGAGGATTTCGACTTCCAAATTCGTGATGCCGAATATCTGTTTTCAGGAAGGTTTATTATAAATTAGTAATACCTCATTAATATTTAGTAGGAAGTACAACAAATTCCGTAGATTATCATCCGAAGTGTGTAAAAACAGCAACATGTTTGACGTGGTTTTATAGCAGAATTGCATTTATTGTTGCTGCTTGTGAATGTTTTCAAATCATGCAATTTTAACACATAAAGCATTCTGATAATAATCATCTCGTAGGTATATGGAAATGAATTGAAACATTTTACATAAGATTTGAATTTTTCCGCTGCCTGATACAAACTATCTTTGTGTGAGGGTTTGAAAGATTGATGAAATGTCTACCCCATAACTTATCGCAGGCAGGTAATTTTCCAATTATTCTTTTTCAAGTTTCGACATTTAAATGATATCCGTTCTAAGAATAACCCGCCTGGAAATAATTCGTATCGGAACACGCCAAAGTCGGTCGCCTAATTCGAAATGTAAATTCGCCGTTCGAAATTTAGTAGCTCCGATGTTGTTACTTAAAACTGATAATATCAGACATCTTATCGCGATCTGCGTATCACAAAACCCCGGGATACGCATCCCCAAGTTTCGGAGCCGGGTTGATGACAAAGCCTTCCGTGGCAAAAGCAAACAGGCTTTAAGTCGATGAATAATGTCCCAGATTTGTACTGTTGTCGCTCGTGAGGCGTTCGGCTATAATTTTATAGTAAATTAAATTTCGCCGGCGTGTTCAGCCGAGTCGAGTCAAGTCGCATGTTTATATTATGTATATCGCATATAAATCGAACGGTAGCGCCGTTTTGCATAATGTCCTCCAAGTCCAATATTGATCCACCGCCCGCACGAGATGTCGCAACGTGTTTCTAATAAGCCTTTCAGGATCTGAATAATGATTTTTCACGAAATTAATTCCCGGTTTAAACGACGAAATGTTAAAAGCGTACCGTGACAATAACGCTCTGCCGAATATTTTATCCTTGTGCACCACACATGGGCATTACACTGATAATCGTACACATAACGGTGGTATTCCTCAACCGCTATACTAATTTGTCTGACGTTTATGTTATTCTGCTTACGTATTATGGTGCAGCGAGGAAACAAAGCACGAGGACATGACGAGGGACGATGTTCGTACATGTGTGATGACCGCAGTTATGATTCCGCATTGCTAGGAATTTACGTTTCGGCCAAAGTGTACACACAAAGCCGTCACATTACAGTCGGCGATTAAAGCCCCGCTGAAATTTCCATAGCCCTGGTCAGTTCCAATTAGAATAAGTCACCTCCGACAAAGTATCAAGCGTTTACGAAATCGCAAGGTTTTGTTTGGGCACTCTGAGTTTAATAACAAAAGGGTGGGAAATATTAAAAACACCGTGCGAACAATGGATGCCGAGGGTTTAATTTTGCTGTTTTAGGAGCGGCCGAAGATATTTGCCAGTGTTTTTGTTTTCTGCGTTGCGCTGGCTGCGGCCAGAGGGAACGCATTTCGGTTTAAGTTTAGACGTGGAGGACGAGGGATAGGACGAAGGACGCTAATCCAAAACGTAGTGCCAGGATCTGCGATGTTTTATGCCGTGTCTTCATCGGCTTTAATTCGAGGGTATTAAGAAGCTTACCGGTAAGGATTATGTCATTACTGAACCCTAATCCAACCGCATCCATATTTAAAATTTACGTGAATTTACTCAAAATATAACAGACGAGGAGAATGGCTGAATTTTAAATCCGTGTATTTCGGTCGAGCTTTCGGGCCACTTTTACCGTATCGATGGCGCATTATGAGGAATTAAATACAGACTAATTCATTCATTTTGCGAACGATAATCATCATATTACAGTATTTTAGTTTTAGTGAAATACGGATTTGCATTATTCAACCCGTTTATAATTAATATCATGTCAGTGGTTTATAGAATTGTTTTGTGTTTTGATATAACTCATCACATGCTGCTGCGAGGTTCGGGGATGAAAATTTTGCGCACTTTAAATTCTGTTTACAAATCGTTAAAAGTTTGCGCATTCCAATTCCCATCTGAAATAGTTCTCTTCATTAAGGGTAGGGCATAATAACGGGCGAACTCGGGCGAAAAGTTCCATGCAGAAGCGTTTTTAAAGTCCCCCCCGACCGGCCCGACCGCTGATGAATTAGGGTTAATTGAAATTGGTGATGGACGGTAATGGAGCAGTGTACAGAAGTTTATTGATCGAGAGAGGGTGAGACCTTCACACCCCTTCGTCCCTTGGAGCGGGGCCGGCGAGTCTTGCAGTGGACAAGCCGAGAAACTTCTAATTCCCCGGATTGCGGGAATCTCTGATGGCAAATATTGATAAACGTCCTGTTTGTCACTTGGCCGTTCGGTCGGCAGGAAGTCGTGGCGCGTACTCCGGTAATCCTGCGACCGGCCCGGGCTCAACGTGTCGGTCGGCAGGATTTGCGTTTTGACATTGTGTCTATGGGCCGGCCGAGCCGGTAATTGCTTTTTATGTGGCCGGATATCGAGATAACTTTAACCCTCCCGTCCTGTCCCGGATAATAATCTCCAGGTTCGCCGCCACGAATTTATATCATAACTACACTTCGTGTCAAAACGCCCGCCCCAGGAAAATCCCGATTAAAAACTGTTACGCGAGGTGTCACGAAATTATTTCTACAAAAGTTTACAGCACAAACATTTTCTGAAAATCGTGGTGATTTTAGTTCCATTCTCTCCTGCTCTTCATATCTGAATCTGGCAGAAATTCTGAGGAAAATTCACGTTAAACTCTTTCCTATATGGATGTTTCAACTGTATCTGCATAAGCAATAAGGCTCACTTAGAGATAAAGTGGTTGATTACAATTTTTTGGAAAATCGTCCAGAAAATCAAACATTATCGTCAAATTTGGAAAGCGTAACTGGACAGTCCTTTTTACTTTTTGCGGTCTTGGAAGCTAATTTAACCGAAATGTATGAATTTCTATAATGTCCTAAACAATATTTTCAACATGATTTTGTCAAAAATCATGACCGAAATACTTGGATAAATTCAGTATTGTCATTTCTGAGTAGTAATGTGGAAATACTACTAGAATTCTCAGTTTATGCTGTTTTTTGTGGTGACTTATTCGAATTTAGTATCAGATCCCTAAGTATAACGCTTTGAAATTTTAATCCCCAAATCGACCGAATGATTGGACTTGATAAACTGTTTCAAGGAGTTTCCCGTGTCTTTATCGAAAATTCCAAAGTTGCAATTATTATCAACTCCACCAACGACCTGTACCTGTACTCCATGAATCCTAATGAGTTGTATAAATTTTAACGATTCCTGGGGGCAGACCTCGGGGGGTGTAAAGTTAGCAGCGCACTGTGGGTAGTTGTGCAGTGATCCGTTAATTACGGGGAGCGCCCGTTCGGGCCTATGATTATTGTCCAATATGATGCTAGGGGGCGGCGACGGCGGCCCGGTCCATCATTCCACAGACGGAACATTATGCAGGTCACCAAACGGTCAACAGTGCTAATTAACGAGTCCCATTGTGTTCCAATTAGCGGCCAGATATACAGTTACCTGCAAACAATCGCCCGATGACCGTGTGAAACGGCAACTTGCCGAATCGCATTCCGTGCGCCCGCCGCGCCATCACGGGGCAAACACAAAGTGAGCCCACGGCCTTAATTGCGGATTGTTCCCAGGAATGCGACCCCCATCCCCGCACGATACGACGTAAACGTCGCAGATATAATTCCGGGCGAGGTATTTCGCCGTTTTCGGGTCGACTCCCGGAAAATAACGCAATAATAATGTCGTTCCTTTTGTGTTTGCGATTTCGCGGATCATTAAATCGCGGCCTCGTGTGGTCCACCGGCTTTTAGCGGACCCGCTAATAACGTTTAGGAATCGATTTCGCTCGCCGTAGGGCTGCCGGCACGCCAAGGCTAGGGCGGTCAGCATAATTTCCTTGAGGTGCCGCAAAAGCTCGCTCAAAGAACCCCGGCAATGGACTAATTGAAAGCGACCCAGTTTATACGGGTTCGATGCGAGGTGGAAAAATGTCGACTACTCCTTCACACGCGAGGAAACAATGAGGACGTAATCGCGATGTTTACGATTGTCATTCGTGAGAGCCCGCTGATGGGCCCCTAATTATTTAAATAGCAGAAATATTACCGACAGTGAAAAGCACAGCTTTTACATACGCATGGACTGATTAAGAAATGCCCTACCCAGTACCGACGTCCGAAATCAATCCGGAATAGACGTTTACGGCTTTTTCACCATAAATTCGCGATTAAGATTCCGTGTCCTCCTCACCTCCGACCCTCGACGGCCGGTTACCGCATTTCCGGCGTCGCGGCGGCTCCGGGGTTGCGAATTTACGGCGAAACGATTCCATCCAGAATCCGGATCAATAGAATTTCGCACTTCCAATTACCGGTTAGGCATTGTTTAACGTGCGATTGGATCTATCGGGACACCGAGACCACTCTTTCGCTAATTGGAAACGCGTAGATAAAAGCGCGCGCCTCCGGTTGGTGGTCTCGTTCCGGTATCGGCTCCCGCTCGTCCGTCGCGTCTGCAGACGCTTATGCAAATTTTTAAGCGCACCCAAGACCAGTCAGCGGAGATGCTTTACAAACTCGGTACTTGATTGGGCTCTTGCTGGGGATTTTCCGGGCGGAATCGAGCATCTCGATCGATGTGTTTTCTAGGACACGCGGCAATAATTATCTGGAAAAATCTCGATACGAATCAGAGTGGTTTTGCATGTATGCGAAAGGCAGAAATTTTATAATGGCTTATTAAATACAGAGGAATTCAGGTATTAAATCACGCGAGCAAAAGTTTTAAATGCCCTCGAATATTAGGTAGCTACCTGGCGGTTATAAAGGGTTTAAGAATTTACAAATTAATTACGGCGTAATTAATCTTTTACGGGGAATTTTTGTAGTAATGGATTTTTTAATCGCGCGAATGCATCTGCACCCCGGCATAATGCGTTCGGTCCGTGGGGCGCAATCTCATCGTTATGCCGGAACACGTTAGCTCTACCCGGCCTCGTTCGGACGTGATCCACAAATCCTAGTGTAAATTGTCTGTCCCCCAACATCGAATCCCATTATCGTCATTATCGAACTAGGTATTTTACGGGAGGCGCATTTATTCGCCTCGAAAGAAAATTACATGGGAGTGGAGTACTTTGTTGCATAGATTATTTTCAGTTGACGACCCTTAAAAGAGATCAGACATCGTTCTCTGATGGCCTGTCGGAAGAACGACCAGTCATCATTACTGAATATTTTATAAAGTGGGTGCATTTCACATCATAAATTACTAATGCATGTTCAATACACCGCAAGTTATTGATTGTCTGCATGTATACCGTTCAATATCTATTGTGATAACTCTCGGATAAAGCTGTAACAAATTCGTCTAGACATTTACGATGTACTGGGGTATACACGACTATTATTATTCTACCGGAAATTTGAAACAAAATCCGTCCGAAAATGCCTCAATCATCGATTTATCCTTGACGAAGGTACGGTAAGAGAGTAGAATTAAACAAATTCGCTTACTCTACATTGATGGAAAATTGTGCGAGTTTATGGACACCATTTCGCATCTGGAATCATCAGCGTATTTCGTCCGGGTCGCAGGTACCGAGAGGCGCAAGCGAACTTTACGACGTCATATTGTTTCCCTCGGCTCGGCGAGGGCGAGATTCGTTCAAATTTAAATGTCGCGAAATTTACACACGGATCCGGGCTCCGTTATTATTATTCGCCGGATAATAATTCACGTCGGTATGGCGGCGGTGCGAAGGCAATTAGAAAAGTACGATGGCATCGAATACGCGTTAAACGTGAAATATGAAAATCCGTTCGGTTTTCGCGGGCGAAAGGTGTATGTAAATGCGGAATTACCGCATCGGCTTCTCGGGCTTACGCCACAAATCTCACTCGTTCCGGGGCGCCCGGACGCGAAATCGCACGATTAAACGGCGCAGCCGAGAGCTCCGGAGACGTCGAACCCTGTGCCCTTCCGCCTTTCGCCGACAAACAAAAAATCGAGCAGTTTTATTTATGTTTGGCAAATATTATAAGAATATCGGCGCTTTTCGTATTACGTGCGTAATTCGCATCTCCGAGTGACGCCCTGAATTGCGTATTCTTTAATCTTCGAAAATCATTCACTCGCCGGAGTTTCCCGGGAGCAAATTTGCTCCCAAATTATATTTTATACGGCTTTCCCCGTTTGCAGGTAGCTGCGTTTATTAAAAAAACCGTCGTATAAGAAGAATCCTCCACTTTTATTATCCGCGATGGCTAATGAAAGATTTCTCTTCAATGCACTCCCCCACGCATATTATCCTTAATGCGTCGACAAGATTGCCGGAAATTTCCGGAATCGTGCGCCATCCGTCATTCGATAGAAATTAAATTGTACGTTCACGTGAACAATGGGCACATCATTCGTTCCACTGGAGAATAATAATAAGGGCCGGTGTTGTTCTTTATTCGCTTCATAGGTGTCCTCCTTTTCGCGTTCACGTTCCGGTCAATCGAACGTGTCGACGGTTCCGGAGGAGACCGGCGGTTACTTTCGCGATATAATGAAATTTTCAATTTCCGTCTCTGTGAACAATGCCCCCGGAATCGGCCGCAAATTGAGGCCGGACGGCCGGAATATCGAGTTTTGATTATTATTGCATAATCATCGGGCGATTCCAACGGCTTTGTGTGTGCAACGTGTGCGCGATTGGGAGAATTCGATGATGGGTCCGCTAATGCATGATTGTTTAATAGCAAACTCTCACCCCCGCATCAGTCGGCATCATACAAGCGAAATTTAATTTCCTGCAAATTATACTAGTCGCGTTCAACATTCCGAGCTGTTATTCGCCCATTAACAACGACAAATAGCCGATTTTTGTACCGGTTTCGCGTGAATCATGATATGTTGTATTACCGGCGTACTTGGCGTTCGAAATCTGGTACTTTTTCATCGGTTTCTTAACGGAACGGCGCTATCTGTACGTGTATAAGACGTTTAGCTTTAAAGTTTTCCCCGCGTTTTTTCCTTTTTCCATCGAATCCGACAATTTATGTTTATTCGTTCACCGACGTCCTTGTTTCGGAACTAAGTTTCCAACGGCGGAAATTGAAAAGGATGATCTCTATATACGAAAATATGAGCTACGCGGCGGTTTATCGCGCCAATTTAGAAAAATCATCGGTTTTCGGGACGCCGCGACTCAGAAACGGGATTCCGTCCGTTCGATTGGGTTTTCGCAACGTAACGTTTTATTAATGGCGGCGCACTTTTTCAATTTATGCGACTCGCCGTAAATCACTTTCGCGTTTCGCTAGGTGCACGAGGTGGGCCGATACGGATTCGCTATACGGCGTGACGTAAGGGACCGAGATCCTCCGTGTTTTTATGGGTGATTGTCTTCATTTATCAAAATACCTGAAGGAGTTCCGAATGAGACCGAACGTGTATACGACGGCGCGGGGGATAAATATTTCAGGCGACGTGTACTATTTCGGCCGCCGCATTTCCGGGAGTTCGTAAAAATGTAATGGCTCTCTCTGCATGGCGCGAGCGGATCCGGGCCGCATCAGGTAAGTCCTGGACATGACATTTCGGTCCTTTGTGGTCGTTACGGCTGACACCGCCATGATCACGTGATTTAAATGACCCACAGGATTCCCCGGAAGAAAGTCGCATTATTACCCGAACGAACCAACGGTACAGAAACTACAAAAAGCTCCAATAAGCTCGTCTGTAGATATCTCATTTTGTATACAATTCCTCTTATACTCATTAATTAAACTATTTATAAAATAATCAGACCCATCAGCCCGGACTCCGGTTAAATCGTGAGGTTTATTCATGCGACCTCGTAAATTTCCGTCCGATCTCCATGTCTTTTTAATTTGCGCTCTAAAAGCGGCTGCATTTATTATTGCTCCGGTTCTGGCGCTAACGATATTAAAAAGGGCGAATTATCGGCGGGTAGGGCGGTCATTTGTTTGCGGGTGTTTGGCAGCTTTCGGATCGTTCTTTCGGATGCTGATACGCTCTCTCCCGTAATTTATTTCGAACGCTAAGTGTTGAGAATTCCCCGAGCCGGAATGGCATCGTTTGGTGCGAAACTGCCGCGGTCAGGGTCAGGGGGCATTTCGGCATTAGTATTGGACAGGTCTCGGTCCGATCTCCCGGTGGTGCGTGCGATGTGGATTGAAGTTATAAAAGCCGCACTAATGCTCTGTCCGCACTCCGCTTTCCTGAAAAGTCCACGCCGGGAACGGTCACAAACATCCGCTTTTCCGAGTGTCGTTATATCGATAAGGCTAGGTGAGAAATTGTGACGATTCTGCCCTCACAAAGCCGAATTCGACCACTCCTACTGAAAAGAAAAAAGGAGACGCTTTCGTGAAACCTGCAATAGTTACCACGCTTTCCTAAACAAATCAGATTTGTCTTCGTTTTCTCAAAATTATCTCCAAGTAACTGGCTTATGATGTCTACTCGCTTTTTCGATAATGATTTCTCCTGCGAGGGGGTTTCGCTGTAAAATATCTTGTACACTATCAAATATTATGCTTATTACTAATTCCTACTCCCCAAGAATTCCTACTAATTCTTCTAATAATTCCCTCTAATTTCTACTAATTTCCCACTAATTCCTACTAACTCCTCACTAATTCCTTCTAATTCCCCACTATTCCTTTAATTTCTAATTTCCAACTAATTCTTAGAGTTTGTGCACCAAAATTGCTCTATGAGATATTCTTAGGCCCCGGATTTCCACCTATGCTTAACCCCCAGATTACCTAACTCTAACTTTGAATGTGAGTCTTTATTATTCATTTTAACCGGAATTGTTACAGTCTAAGGTTCCAGTTAGCTAACTGGAGGTTAACCATAGGTGGAAATACTGGGCCTCAGATTTCTCTTAATTTACTCCGGTTTTGCCCGATTTTCCCCAATTCAATGAGGGACATTTCATGATGATTCCTATTTAGTGGCGATATCTCCTTGTGCTCTTGAAAATTCCTCTTGCGAAGTATCTTCTGATTTTCTGCAGATTTGTCTTGATTTTCCCTGTTTCCCTCTAGCACAGGATCTTTCATTACTTCCTGGTTCTTCTGATTTCCTTGAAGATTCATTTGTATTCTTTGATTTCTTCTGAATTTCTCTTATACTTCCGTCAAATGTACCTACATCTTTGTAATTCCTTCACAATTTCTACTGACTTCTTCTGATTTACCATTATTTCGTAAAAAAATTCATGGTACTCTAAAAATTCCCCCGAAAATTTGATCCCATAAAGACAGAGTTGAAAAATTAATCTAATCGATTTGCTCATTTTTGTTCCCCAAATTTTATCCGCAAACCACCCCTAGCGAAAGGCCGTACGTCCCTGGAGAGGCATTTCGGCGCAATTCACGACGCTATAATAGTCTCCGGTATCACGTAAATCCACAATGATGCAATTTATACATTATTGAAAGTAAAAAACGTGTAGGTAATTTCGATCGGTGCCATTACGTGGCAAATTAGCCGTAATCCGTGGAATAATCGAGTCATCATATCGTACGGTGATGTGCCCATTATAATTATCCCGTTCTGTACGGAGACAGATCGATAATGCGATCCCTTTGTTTCTAAATAATTGAGACCGTAATTGCACTGTCTGCGTCCGAGAACTACCCCGTGTATAACATGAAGCTCGCTTGACTCGGCTTGACGGGGTGCGGACACCCTAATTATTTCTCCGTGATAATTCTTACCGATGATTCCCGTCGTCGCACCATGCATGCATTAATTCGCTGCATTCGGGGTCATTGCCGGTGACGTGTGCCCCCGATGGCGTGACCGCGGGGAAAAATCCACGTAGTCGGAAGATTGATCTCCCTTTATCATGGATAAAATAATAACATGCACGCATTACCGCTACAAAGTGACATACCTCGCTCGGTTCGCCCTCTCTAATTATTATTCGTACAGGTGAAAACACGTAACGGAACGGCAAAACGGCGACCACAATACGGCGCAGCAGGCGATTTCTTATCGGTTTTAACGTTTTCAGAGGGAGAAAAAATGCGAAACAAAGGCGGCGGCCAGAAAGGCACATGCAAATCCTCCTAATTACTTTACGGCTTTAGGTGGCACAGTCTCTTGGACGCGGCGCAAACAAAGGCGAGCTAAGCCGGCGCCTTTTTTCTCTGCGAAAACACACAAACAGCGAATTTTCGCGTTGCGGTTAAATTAAATTTATCTAGGCTTTGTCCGACTTTATCACCGGCGAATACGTCGGTGCGGCTTTTAATAAAAAACTCCAAAAGCGCACCGGCTAACTGAAATTAGTCACATTTTCGGACTTCGGGGATGCATGATTTACCGATACCTCCGTTATAAATATTGGAATCGGTTTTCACTCCGCGTTTTCCGCCCAAGGGGGCATCAGACGTAGGGCCGTAATAGAGCGATCTGATTTATGCGACAGTCTTTCGCGGCTCCGTTCTGGTGCGAGGCTTGGACTGGAACGTGAAGTTAATGATGACGCTTTTGCGGAGCTTTCGGGGGTGCGTGCATCTCTCCCGTATGCAGAGCGGACATTTCATTTCACATCGGCCGGATCCGAGCTCGCGTGCCAGACTTTTTCGCCCTTTTTCTGTCGTCGTCGTCGTGAACTGAAATTTCAAGAAAGGGACGCGCACACCGCACGAATATCTATCCGGACCCACATATCGGATAACTGAGGACGCCTCTCTTATACAGGGAGGCCTGAAAAACTCATCTTCCCCGAAATTCGTATTAGAACACAGTAAATACTAGCGTAAAGTAGTGCACGAAAATTGAGAAGAAGTTTTGGCGAAATGAAAGTTTTTCGAAAGTGCTATAATTTTTGAGTATCTTCATTGTTTATTGTATAACTTTATCGAATTCTCATATACCGTCATTGCAAATCTGCAATGTTGTCTTACAGGAAAATTTGACAATTTTTTAATCGATATTGTCAAATTTCGAATTGTGGACGAATTTAGGGAATTTTAGGCAATTTGTCGGAGTAGTTGGCGAAATTGATGCACTAATTTTTGGACCATCGCACTTTTACCTATCGACTGGTTAAAGATGATCGGGAAAGTTGAATTAACAAAAATTACAAAAAACGAATGCACCCACATAAGTACGAAAATTTTCTTCCCTTTTCAAATTGTTGTCCCTCTTTCGAAATATCGAGCTGATGGTGGATTTTTCCGGGATCGCCTCGTGTAATGCCCACCTATGTATGGATTGCACCCCTAACATTTTTTATCACCCTCAGAACCTCATAACATAACGTACGCGCACTAAAATAGTTGTTTCCCGGTCGGTCTCCAAGGGGGGACAACAAATAATATCAAGGTAATGAATCTTGTGGGGACGTCAAACAGAAATTTTTATCCTTGTACCTTCACGCATGCACTCCCATCATTATGATCGCGTACGGGCACCCCTGCACTATCCACCCTTATTCACGAAACTAGATTAGCGCTATTAATTCTCATATTATAGAGGGTCCTTGATGATACCCGAGCATTTCCTACTATACACGTGTAGGCGCTTTTTTAGGCGTTTCGAAAACGCCAATGACGGTTACGAACCCCCTATATAAGTGAAATTATAAAACGCGCCCCCTTCAGTAATAAGCAAATCATCGCACCTAATCTGGCAAGCCCCGGGAATCCGAGATTTCAAATTGCGATATGGAGAGGGGAAATTAAAGTGTACGAAAAAATTATCGCGGCGACTTCTGAATTTCGTCGCTGCCGGAGAAAAGGTCGGTTGTAATTTTCCGCGTTCATTACGTATTCCGGCCGAGTTCCAGACTTTACGGTATACTATCGACTCGACTGTGTCGTAAAATAACTAAATTTTAATTGAATGTTTTAAAAAAGGGCTTATTATTGCAGGAAAGATGCACGGGTTGTTCCGGAGTCGTCGAAAGTAGTGGCGCGAAGAGGTGTCAAAGACGCCGGGACAAAAAGCAATACATAAATTCTGAACGAGCCCAGGAATTCGTATTGAATATTTAGAACCGGGGGCAGAGACACGGCGGCTAGATGAAGGAATAGATTCGCAGGGAAATGGCGGAAACCCGAAGGTGCCATTATTCGCGGTCGAGACTACACAGAAGACGAACTGAACTGGATTCCGCGCGAAATGTGCATCTCCCAAAGTCGTCAGAATGGCGTTCTCGAGACCGCAACACCGACAAAAGGGCCGAATTAATATTTATCGGGTCTTATGTACGGGGCGCTTCCCGGTATCTCCCAAATTAAACGAGAATACTAAAAGAGATAAAAAACGGAAATCTTCCGGGTGCTGTAGCGCCGATTCTGTTACAAGCTCCGGATAAAAGCGCAATAGTGGAAAACTCCAAACCGATGTGCGCACACATTTTATACGGCAAAAATTTAATTACCCATAAAAGTAGGGGCGGTATTACACGGAAAAGCTCATAAAATCGATTTAGATTTTCATCCCGGGATTATATTCCCCGATGGCACAAAAGTTGATGGCTTATTTGTGAGTGGTCCAGATAAAAACGGAGAGCTTTGGGCACTTTTTCCTCCCGATCTTCGATTCGCTTTTTCCCCGGTAAATAACGTCGAGAGGACGAAAGCTCGCGTGCTCGTCCTCGCCGCGGTCATAATGATGAGGATAGGGCACGTCCGAGGATTACACGCGATTGTTTCGCCACCTTATTGATATCTCAATCCGGTTCGTCCGGACGCTCGGACAGGTCGAAAGCTCCGGGCGAAAATCTGGGCTCGATTGGCCGAAAGGCGAGCGTCATAACTCGCAAAACGATGAATAATTCAAGTGTACGAGGCAGGAAAAGGCGCTTCCACCCTCCCCCGTATTCGTTCGTTTCGTTGTGTACGAGGCGGCACGTTCTATTTTTCCTGCGATCAAGACGAGTGAGTACTAAATTTCTCATAGTGGCATAATGGATCTGAAGTGATGTAGGCTTATCTGAGGAGAACAGCCAGCGTATTATAATAAACAGCGGCCGCTTCTGGCTCCTCCACACTCACGCGCCATTAATATCAATGTGTCTTCGAAATTCGCCCCGATCCCTTATCCGTAAAACGCCCGTTTTTAATAATTCACCATTTTTCCACCTTGCCAATAATTGACCTTTCCCTATCACTGATGTGTTACAATTCTAGGCGATGATCAATTATGAATCGGGACCGTATCCCGAAATTCGTGACTCTTTTATAAGGTCCTGTCATGTTTTTCGGGGGATTTCACGCCCTCGAGCGATGCATTTCGCACTGCAGATAATACGTACATAAGTTCAGCTCCCGAAAATGAGAGACACTCGAGACGGTATTCCCATGACGTTTATTCAAATTCTGGCAGAGACGTGAACCTTATACTCGGTAAAAACTCTCAAAGAATTGTATCAAGTTTTAAACAGGAATTAGCATACGAAAATGCATTTGTAAGGAGGAGGTGGACCGCGAACAATCAGATGTCCGCGGGGTTGACTCTCCCCCTATGAAATTCTAGACGAGAGCTTTTCGGATTACGTTTCCCGTGGAGCTTATTCCGAGACCTCTTTGCGTTTCGCCGTAGAATAAAATTCGTTTTGGACCCTTCCACGGTGTAATTTCGACAGATGTGTCGGTGCATTTATCGATTTCGCGGCATGTTTCACGAAAGTGCTATCACAAAGCCATTTATAAATATTTTCGGTGAGTAGTGCGTGTCCTGTCACCTTAAACGGGGATACACGCGACGACGTGCTAATACGGTGAGCACGCGGTATGGCGGGTCGTTTTCTCCCCGATGTTGCTGCCCGTTTTGTGTTTCGAAAAAGTTCTTAAATAATTGAACAGTCGGAATGCGTGAAAGACCCTCGTATGCAAATCGCACGAGAACCTTAACCTTCACACGAATTTATTCACGGGAGGGCTAATAAACACGCGCTTTCCAAATGGATTCGCCTGTTTGGGATTTTAGGAGAGGTTAACCACCAGAGGTAAATATGTACACCGAAGTCGCAAGCAATTTGCTCAATTTTACTGAAAATGTACAGGACTTTTTTTTAATTTGCCAAATCATTCCCAGATTCGCAAACTCCAGATTTTATAAAATTTGCCATTAAAAAGCAATTATAAAATTCAATACAATTCTTCTATAATAAAAGTATCAGCTAGAAATTTAGCAGTTATTTGCTAACTTCGGCAAAAATTTAACAAATTTGATGAATGTTTGAAAAAATTAATTTTGAAACTTTGGTGACACTTTTCTCTTTTAATTAAAGACTTTGCTTCAGCTCACCGGGCCTCTGATGAAACTGTTTAGTCTACTACAATCCACCGTCTTTTTAATTGGTTCAAGATTCGTAGGAATATTTATATATAAAAAACACTAAACAAACAAGACTAATGAAAGTATCAACTTCGCGACAGAGACATAAACATCTTAAGTATACCCACCTTAATTAATGGAATGGAATGAGAAATAGCGAAAATGTCTCCGTTTTCATAATAAGTTAATCTCGTATTAATAACTTTGATGGTGATGTAGAAATCGTATAAGAAAAAGAGTATAAATCTGGTTTGATCTTAGATATCAAAGACTAATTAAGAAGCAGTCGCATTCCGTACATGTTTAGATCGAATCTAATCACATTTTCGTCGGAATTTAAATACGTTTGTAATTGCGGGGCCGGGTTGAAGTTTATTTATTAACGGTAGTAAAGGGTCATGTCGAAACGGTCAACTTTGGCGGGGCATAAATAGTGGGCTTTTTGCATGTCTGCCGCATAAATCTGTTCCCTCATTTCACGCACCTCCGATATAACACCGCTTTTCGTTAAAGGTATGCCGATTTTTATTCAAATTTTCTCACCCGAATCGCCGTTTCATTTCAATTTACCACACATCACATAATAAAGTACGCTTCGAACGGCACCGCACGCGACGAAAAACAGACTTAATTAGTATTTGTCGTAAACGTTATCGGCCCTTATTCGTGATTCATATTCCATAACGCTCAGATGAAGCGGCGTATTACGGGGCTTTTCCAACACGAAGGGGATTATTACGTCTAGCTGGATGCTCGGGCGATAAAATCCGGCCTATATGAACTAGGCATTTTCTTCGGCATACCATATTCGAATTTCGTCCCGTTTTTGGCATGACAGCGGGACCAAACATCTTCCTAACCCTGGGATAATAAAATGCGGGTCGGAATCGAGTTTAGGAAAAAGCTTCTTTGTTGCGGCCGATTGTAGCTCTTCTCGCGGCATTCATTAAGATTTAAAAGGTGATCAGCCGGGAACGCGCATGAAACCTTCACTCTCGTCCTAATTACATTGAATTTTCATGCCGCCTATTAGCAAGTGAAACACGCGTCCACTATTTGTAAAAGTGCGACGGCTCCGCGAGCCGGAGTGCCATTAGCAAACGTTACGGGACGTTAAGAAGAACGTATCGCGTTTTTGTTACCGCGCGTCCATCCGCTGACTCCGGGGCAATCGTGTTATCGCCACGTAAATGGAGTTCGAATGCAATTCCGGAGTCTGACGGTGCGACCTCCTCCACTCTCGGACCATATAGGAGAGTAATTTTACGGTTATACGCCGGATTCCTGATTTCTCGGCCCGTTTCGGTTTTAATTATTATTCCTCTCCTCCCGAACAGAAAGCAATCTCGGCATCAGACTTGCTAATTAAATTCTTACACTTGTTCCGAACATCAAACACTCCCCAATCTGGGAGATTCGTACGAATTCGTTTCGGCATTAAAAAGTTTCGCCCGACGAAACTCGGAGTTATTATCGAAATGATAATAAGTTATTCGTTTTCTTTAATCTTCCCCGGCACTTTACAACGCTTTACTCGATTTGAATAGATTACGGATCACAAAGGGAAACTATGAATGCGAGATCCCGTACGCACCAACTTATTCATCCCTCGACTAAGACGAACTTTTGATAGTTTGTTTTATAGGATCGCAACCGTTATCATCCGCAGGTCTAAAATTGCCCCGCAGAGAATCATGCGAAACCTAACCATAGCAAAACGGATATTTAGTTGAAATGTTGCATTTTGGAAAATATTGTGGGTTAAATAAACACTCTCCTATACAATAGTTCTCCGGGAAGTACTTACTTTACATCATCGAATTAATAAGTTTGCCGTTCGGATAGTTTTTCGATCCGAGTTGGAATTGCTTCATGATCAAAATAAGGATACATTTCGTATTTGCACATAGCAATACGGTCTCTCCCCTCGTGTTTTGAAAAACAACCGGCAAAGTTATAATTGGGTAGACGTTCTCTCGAATAAAAGTCGGATGCGATTCAAAACACGATCATAATTAAAAGCAGAGAAAAAGGAAATTCTAGAGGTTGTGCCGAATTGTCAGTCACAATAGTTTTGTATATCCAGAGCGCCTCGTTCTTCTCTTCACTCGTCATCGCGAAACCCGCCAGGCCGAGAAATTAGCTTCGTTTCGTCACAAATCCTTTCACGATGCACACCCTCGCCGAGGCACAAGGATTTCGGTTTAATAACCAGACTTCATAACAACGATAGCAGACAATACGATTGATTCATTATTTTCATCCGACAAAGTGATATTTTTAACCCCTTACGATAGAAATATTTTTTGTAAATTAGTTCCGGTGTTGAAATGGTGGAAAATAAATATTTGACAAACATTACCACTGTTCAAATGTTAGATGGCAGAAGCGACCGTATATCTCGAAATCTGGATATGAACAAACACTGAAACACTACCGGCAAGCATATTAGCTCGGTCTAATTATCCTGGAAAAATTAATGAAATTGGTGTAAGCGTTGACGGAGAATAAGCTCTCTACTAATGCGTTTTTAATGCCGGTTCATTTTCGTTCAAATTTAGGAAATCTCTCCGGAAAATGACTTTTCAACAATTAGGGAGTCTCTCTCTAATAGCGAAATCGCCCTATCATTCTGATTGTTGATCAATCTGGAGGCAGATAGCGTGAAAGAGCGAGGCGAAAGATTGCCCGGATTTCACTTACCGGAATAATTTTCCGGCAGTGACGGTAAAAAAAAGGACAGCCCTTAAATATTTTATCGGGAACCGTCATAGAAATCAGAGGGAAACGTTGCAAAATCGCCAGGTCGTAACCGGCAAAGAGGATTTCAGTCAGCTTTACCGTTTAGGCATCAAGCCGAAAATTCTGTCTAATTCGTCGGCGCGATACGACTAAATTATGGGCAAACTTTCGAGGCGAAGTTTCCCGTTCACTTGTCAAGTCTTTAATTCTCCCTGTCCATGATATTTACGAGTCACATATAGATTTGCTGTAATAGTTGCAAGTCCCCTATAACAAAAAAGGAAATTAATACAACAAACATGCGACATTATCGTTATTCGAGAAAGTAATGCCTAGGTATATATCGTGGCTGGGGAATAAATTATTCAGGTGTATATAAAAATGTGGGTTAATACGACCGAGCAGTATAGGGCGAGTTATTAATTTATTAATTATTAAAAACGTTGTGGTCGACCACACCAAAGTTTCCATATCGGAGTTAATTAACGTAAAAAATGATGTAGATATGGATAAATATAACGCAGTCGTCTTGATAGCTGCATGGGTCGTTGATTATTTCGTAGGGGAAGTACGTAGTTTTATCCGAGCGTCGTTCGCCCCATTTGAAGGTGGAAACAATTTCGTTTTGATATGTCTGCTCCGGCGAACAAACAAATAATAAGGATTCTCTCAAAGGAATCGTAATTTGGTTCGGTGAAATTACAGTTCACGTATCCGCCTACCCCATCCGGGGAAGAAGATATCGCCGATGAACAACAGTGATAAATATGCAGCATCTAATAAACCGAGCTATTCGAAAAATCCAATTTTACACAACTTCACCGAGATGCCGAGGCTGACGCTCTCCGCGGACCCGACGGCTTTTACGGTGTCAAAGACACGAGGTGTTGTCATTATTTACTCATAAGTCATCCGGGTGGCGATGTCGGAACGCTCGACGCGGCCAATTGCAGCCGGCGATGGCACTTAATGTGCACAGATTCTCTTGCACACGCCGAGTGCCCCCGTAATTGGCCCTGCATCATCCGCCGGAATTAACAGAGTCGCCGGAACGAAGAGCGAACGTGTTTATCATCCGTCTCCCGTCGGCGGAAAAGTGGCCGCTATCGAGCCGCGATCGGGTCGATATCGGGTTATGCGTCGTTATGAATTCATTTCTTGCGTGCAATTTCGCTCCCAGAACAAAGTAATTGTTTCCTCGATGGAACCGTAACCGCCTCTCTCCTTCTCCGGGGATGGATGGATCGGGGCGGGTCCGATCCCTGCCGCTTCTCGCCCTAGCGAAATCCCACTCGTAATTATCATTATCGGTGAGTGTCGGCAAGAAATTTGCGAGAGAGGAATAAATATCCTCCTATATCGAGTTGCTCTACTTATGTTTCGACTGAATCCAATAAGAACCCTCTGGAATCAGGTTGACAACATCTAGTTCTGCTAAAAGAAAAACCAGATCGATAATACTTGTCTCATATTCTGAGTTTCAATAGAGAAGTGCAATTTACTAACCTCTATGCTAACTTGAGCAAGGAATTCTAAGGCCCAGTATTTCCACCTGTGGTTAACCTCCAGATTAGCTAACTGTATCTTTGAATGTGAGCATTTTCATTCATTTTGACCGGAATTGTCACAGTCTAAGGTACCAGTTAGCTAACTGGAGGTTAACCATAGGTGGAAATTCTGGGCCTTATAGCGGAGTCTAATAGCAATAGTCTAAAAAGAGACAAAATGCTATGTCTGTAGGAGGTTTTCGTTGATTTTTCAGGTTAGCCATCTCTAGTTTTTTTGGTGACAAAACTGTCAAATATAACCGAATCTTAACCTAATTTTCACAATATGCACAATATGACTTTTGGATTGTCAAAAATCGAAACCGAACTCAAAACTAGTTGCAAGATTGTTTAGCTAACACTTTTGTCACTAAAAAACCCAGTTGGTTATACTGAAGTATAAACCGAAAATTCCCCACAAGCAAACCATATTGTCTCTCTCAAATAATTGAAGGACTCCGCCATTGTAACCTACTTAGGCCCGGTCTTTTCACTTCAAGTTATCCTCCTGTTAGCTAACTGGAACCTTAGACTGTGACAATTCTGGTTGAAATGAATAATAGTGGGTCACATTCAAAGCTCCAGTTAGCTAACCGGAGGTTTTACCAGAGGTGAAAGGTCGGACCTTAAAATAATATACCTAGGGACTAAAGTACCACTTTTTTACCTGGATGAACCGCCCCAAGAAAAAAAGTCATTTTGCGCAATTCTTAGGAAAAATCCAAATAATTACCGAAACCGTTCCTCGTACTAAGTTTACAATAGAATGCCATAAACGAAATTAACAACAATCAGAATTTGTCATAATTTTCAATTATTCGATTGATTGGTGAAAATGTGACTTCGATAAGGCGGCGAAAGACTGCGCAAATGCGTTTTCACTTTCATAATAAAAAAAAACGGAGGAAAAACAATACAAAAGGCTCATAGAATCGAGCAATCCACGGATAGAAAAGTACTTATTCGCCATTGAGGAACTAATGTGACCACTATAATCCCCCCTAAAAGTGTCACTTTAGTCCCTAGATAACATAACATACTATTTGTTCTTCGGAAAAGAAAACTTTAGAAGAAAGGAACTAGAGTTGAGTCCCTGAATCTCGAATAAGCTATTTTTGGTTTTGCCGGTAACATAATTATGATGTGTTGAATCAAGTTTGGTATTTATGAAGTAAAGGAGTTGCAGTGAAATATTGAATAGGTAAATGGCATCTTTTGAAAACTTCATACAAGTAATAATTCAGGGAGGTTATTACTTTTGGAATATTCTATTGAACTAAAAATAGCAGAATCAAAGATTCCCTACTAGGTAAGTACCTGGGGATTAAAGTTTGAATGATAACGGAATATGAATCGGAAACGACGGCAATTTTTCTAAATATAGTGGTTAATTTAATAGAGGGATGGGACGAGAGAGGGACACGTTGAATACAGTTGAAGGAAATTGAAGAGTTCCCTGGCACCTTTCGTTCGTTTTAGTTTGATTAAAAATCTTGCGAGTGCGAGGGCGGCTAATTGACTTTATGTCGGTTTTATTTCGGACGTAAGCGCGCCGGTCGGGAATAATTCGCGTTCAGCGCCGCGGCGCTCCTCCCCGATAAAAAGCCGGGCAAACGTAACAACGACTTAAACGCTATTTTCCTTATCTCGTAAACTTTTGATTGTTGTTGTCGGAATGAGAGTCGAGTGTTCGGGGCGAAGCGCAACAGCATGGGATTATAGCGCACGGCGGCTGACGCATAGCGCCGCGACGCTCGTGTCTATCTTGACGTTTAAAATCGATGGTCGTTAGAAACGGCGCTCAGTTACCGACGCTCGCTCTTTCAGGCAGGACCCGCCGCCGTGCCGCCGCCGCTCTCGCCTCCCGTGAAATGTTGGACGGACGAATCTGCGAAAATTCGTAAAAGCGCGATAACTTCCAGATCGAGTGCGCCCCTCCGACCGATTTAGGTAAGTCGCAAAGCCCTTGGTAAAAGTCGAGTCTCGCGTTAATTGCGAAAGGGGACGGGACAAAAGCCCGCTTCCGAAGAGAGAGCTTTTCGTTGTAAAAGAGGTTAATGATAGTTTTAATCGGCCGGTGTTCATCAATAAAACATGGCCATCGCATTAAAGAACTCGTTAAATTCTTCGTTCGGTCTCCTAACAATGGGAAAACGTCGAGCGGCGAATGCGTTATTTACGACGAAAATTAAATGATTTCCCAGGCTCCGCGCGCGTCACACGGAACCTACACTTTTCCTCACCTGGGGGGCCGAGGATTGTTCGGGAAAACTTGAAACGTCTTTTTAATCTCGCATGCAAACAAGCTCGCGCGCTCTCCGGGTCCAACTTTATATATTTTATAAAGTTGTGCCCCGCGTCTAATTCAGCATTGAGCGTATTTCACCGGGTATTCATTAGATGACTATGAGGCCACCTTTAATAATATCGTCTACGGTGTTCAGCTAGTGAGCGACACGTCGTAGCCGCTTTAATTATCTCGGAAATATGAAAACGCGCCTCTTTTACAAAAAGACGTTTTTCGTCGAGCACGTTTTCACTCGTGTCTCTGCTATAACGCTGATGAACAAAACGCAGAAAGCTTCACGATCTAGACGAGAGAACTAAGGTGCTGCCATTGTCGAGTACAAATAGTTTCGCATTGTTCTCGCCCAATTTCAAATGTGCAGCTGTGTTTACACCCGTCAGCACAAAAGAAGAGTCTTTTTTGCTCGAAACAATACCCCGATAAAAATTATTCGCCGCGTTATTTCGAAAAAGTGTTGATTCCTAATTGCGGCTGAATTTTTTAAGCGTCTGGAGGGCTTATGACGCCAATTAGGTGCTGCTTTTGTAGAGTGCGAACTAATTGCGCCCTCCTATTTATAAAACAATTACCCGAAACGCCGATACAAAATAAAGTTTTATTCTTCCACCGCCACAACAACAATCACCCGTTGTCTTGCAAGTATTTTTATGATATTTCGTGTATGATATTGGATTAAATTATGTCGAGGCATCATTAAAATCTCATTTCAGTAAGTTCTTTCATGATAGGTGGGTTTACCTACCCAAACAAATATATCTTTTTCTTTATTCAATTATAATAACGTTATTAGATTGATGTTTCCATGGAGCTTGACATTTTCGTTTCTACGAAGAATCTTCTATTCCGGATTTCACTGGGTTTTCATAAATGCTTGGGTACCATATGTGACTTAGCGGAAGTTTGCAACCCGCGCCACACCATGGGCGTCAGAGCAGGAAAGGGTCTAGAGGACTGGTGAAAACAAAAATATTTTCCACAGCTGGAATTTACCCAATCAACAGAAAAAGAAGCAGTTTCTTCAAGCATCCACGCTATTTTCACGTCAAGGAAACTCCTCAGAAAACGCAAGAGCACGTGCGTTTGCAAAATGGCGGGCATAAACACTAAACAACACGAAAGTCACTGGCGAGTTTGACGCACATACTTAGTGGAAAAATCCTAAAAACACGTAATTTCCCAAAATTCATCCAAATATGTATGTTGTGTTGCCTACCTCATGGTCACGTGGTACCCAAGCATTTATGAAAACCCAGTATAATTCTCATATCGCTTCAATAAATTTCGGTAAAAAGTAGTGATTATACAAAGTCTGTACTCGGAATGGCGTACATACATATTCCCAGTTGTGAACTGCGGCGGTAAAGCGAGCGTGGAACGTTTCAAGTATCTTTCTCGCCGACCTTTCTAAACTTTTTTCAGGCCAGATTCTTCCGGGGCGACGGCACAACGAGAGAATTCGAGTGTATACCGGAATGTTTACCATACTCATTTCGGAGAGGGCGAATATTTTCCCTAATGCGGTAATACAAAGCGTAAATCCGCTAAATTAGGCTTCGTCTTGGTTCGCGGTTACCGGACGAGATGAGAGCGGAATAATCAGCCTGATGGCCAACATTTTCCGGGTCGACGCCTCTCCTCCCGATAAACAAACAGGATAGACGTTATTAGCGAGAGATCGAGATCCCGGATGCAAATCGCGGACCTAAATCTCACTCGTGGGCGAAATAATACTGGAAATCGCCGACAAGTCGAGCGATTGGTTTCGATGAGGAAAAACGACTGAAAAATCTGGACATCATCAGCGGATGATGGGTAAAATGTGGATTTGTGCGATTTTCCGTGTCCGTGTCGGAAACACCGGCTGATTTGATTGGAAGTCGACTTGTTTTTTCTTGTGTTGGCTCATTAGGTGCCTTCCGGTTTGTCAAATAAATCCAGGACGATCGCGCTATTGTTTCGATAGCGGCAAAATCGAACCCGTGAAAACAAAAAGTCCAGCTTTTGAAAGAAAATTCTAATTGGCATGGCCTCCAATCAAAGCGCATCCACGATTCCAATCCGTTGTACGTCTATTAACGTTTCACCTTTCCCATTATTGCAATTTCTAATTAACGGTTAGTGCAAACGCATTTTCCTGTAATTCTTCTAGTCCAATTCACTAAATAACTAGTTGAAAATTGAAACAGGAATAGACTCATTGGTGCCCAACGAACGGATAATTCCATTATTTAGATTGAATTTGTTCAGACGAACTAGACTGAGACATTTTTCGAAATAATCGTCCGCCGCATACTTTCCTTAATTGTGAAATTATTCTACGCGTACTTTGATAAATCGCGGATAATTGCGACCTCACGTTATTGCAGATTGCAACAAGCCTCAAAGCTTTAATAAATCGCACTTCACCTTCCGAAATAGGTATTTCAATTTGGAAAACTGCAGTTCGGAACGCGAACCGTGTTCGCGTTTCATAACGAAAATATGCGGGGGAGGCTCTCGTTGGCAATTTCGCCGGGAAACCGGAAAATTCTCCCGAAGTGATATTAAAACAAATTAATTGCAACAGGGCTCTGCCTCCAGTGTTGATTGCGAAGTCGGCGCATAATGCCGCCCGATTCGGCGGTGGCGAAAGCCCGATCCGAAATGGAAGCGTCCATGTGCGAAAAGCTAGAGTCAAACATTCATTTGCTCCGGAACGCATACACTCATTCGAGTGGGTACACAACATGGAAAAAATCCGACATGAAATAAAAATCGGGGCGGAATCTGCGTGTGTGGGCCCTTTATGCCGCTCTTCCACGGCGAGTTTGTGTGCGAAAAATGGGGAAGCCTTTACACGTTCGAGATTTCGTCACAAATTGCGCGGAGAAAGTCGCGCCATACATGCATCAGTAATCTGCAGGCTTCCTCATAACATCGTCACTTTATTGAAGAGGGTGTGTGCCCGATGACGCCGCCCCCAAAGCCCAAGCTCAAACCATCAGTTTTAACTCTAGTCTAACTAGTAAAACTTAGATTTTTGACCTGATTTGAATTCTAGTTCTAAACTGTACAATTCAAAGTAGGTAATGGAAGAGGATTTTAATGAAGAATCCGTTGTCTTTTTGTGGTTTCGCCCCATGGACCGAAATTTCGATTTCCAACCACATCTCTCTGTTCCAGATGCAAGGCCGGGATGTATGTCATCCAGTGTGTGTATGTACATTTCCTATCCCTTTGTGTGCGATATCCCGGTACCCATATGGAGCAGAACGGACGGAGGAATAGCGTAAACTGCATTACATGTCAATATTACACCGTGTAAATACGTTTAAGCAATTACTCCGGGATGTAACTACGTGCGATTCGCACGTTACAAACAGCTCAATTAATGCGTGGGCATTCGCTCGCCTGCAGGTGCACTTTTCTTGAATTCATCCACCCAAGATATTGCGTCACTTGATATCAAACTGAGTTAAAAATACCCGGGTATTTCCAGATAAAATCCAATTACTTATTTGACGACCTCTTCTTCTTATTTCCGTTCAATGAGTTAGGCCCCCGCCTACGTATGTACGTCAGATGAGTAATTGTCAACCCTCTTCAATTATTTATTATTATTACGGGGGGTTTGTTTTCGTATCGAAACTATCCTGGTGAACTGAATCGAGTTAGATCGAACTCTCTATTATATTGGTTTTATCTACTTAGTCATTTTAGTTCAGGTGGGAAGTTTTTGTCGACGAACAAAATTGAATTGTGTCTCGTAGTTTCGGACACGTCCGACGGGGAGATACAGGTGAAATACCGATACATTTCATTCATCATCAACCGTCTCTTCGGGGACAACTGCCAATATTGGTTTTTGTCGTGGTCACGTCGACTTCTTATCCCCCAAAGAGTGATCGATGGATGGAGGGCGGCACGAAGTTATTGAAATTTACGAAATTATGTTATATGCGCGACCTGAAAAAACGCTCACTCCCAAAATCATACAACCGAATGAATCGAAAACGCATATACTTTGACGTAATTCTGTTTTTTTTTTGTAATTGGTGTGAAGAAGGAGTCCGCTTTCTCGCCGCGTATTTTTAAACGGCTCTGACGGATAATTATCAGCGACCGAGTCAAAAGTTCAGTTACGAGTTGGAAATGTCATTTTTCGCCCGAATTCGTTTAAGGGAATTAGCGTGGTGGCGAAAGGGAGAGAAAGAGAGAGTGAGCGGGTGACCCCGTAAATAATAATTCATGATTTCATTAGAGGTTCATGAGAAATTTATGGACTCCTCGAAATATAATTTTCGCTTTTAATGACGGCGGCGGCGGCGGCGGCTGCGGGGCGGTCGACGGGTCTCGTGACGTGCGGCCGCGGACCTCCGACCGGGGCCGAAACGGCCCAAAGTCGGCCCTCGGGGGCCCAAACTGATTGTTTTATCGGCTTATAACTTGGCTGCCGCTTTAGAGCGGGCCTAGCCGCACGATGCGCGGATGGCGGAATCTCTGACGGATTATAGAATGCAGAGACCTGCAGGTGGTTATGTTCCCGCGCCGGCCTGAAAGGAATATTTGAACCGGTTTCGGCATCGCGAGGCGGTATGGCTACGGCTACGGCTACGCCGGCATAGAACGGAGACGGGGGGAAAATTAATGGGATTGCTTTCTATATGCTTTCCCGGCAGAAAATGCGATTTACAAAGGCCGAAAGTGGAGGAAAAGAACCGCCTATTGAGTAATAAACTTTAGTTTTGTCGGTTCTTCAGGAACGACCGATAATCTCGACAATGCCGGCCGGCACACCTAAATAAAGTGGATAAAAGACGGCGAAAGGGGCTCGCGGTTTCAATTAGGTAGTTATGACGCCCCTTTCTGTTTTACAGTCCTCTTTAACCTCTCCGGGTGCATCGGGATCGGGGAACTTCGCCCCGGTACGTCCTCCTGGGAGAACGTCAAGGAAAAGGATGGTTATACGACGGGAATATAAATGAAAAATCAATAATTTATTTTGAAGGGGCCATTTATGCATTATTCATACTATTTAAAATTAATGAAGATTTCGCTTCGACGTTTGTACAACGGAAAAGTTTTTTTCCCGCGCGCATCCCGGTGGTGTTAAAGTGTGATAAATAAGAAAGTTGAATATTCGTCTAAATGAATAATTATATCAGCCCGGTGGAATTTTCATCCGACTTCTTATAACGAAACCCCGCTCATTATTTTATCACCCCGGCACAAGAAACTGTCTACTGTACAAATTACCATTTAAATGGGGTGAGACTTTTTCCATGCCGAATTATTTTCTCCCTTATAAATATAATAGCCTCAAGACCTATTGCGGTGTATAAAATCGGCTTGTCTAGAAATTCAATGATAACTAATGAACTTGAGTGGGTCTATCGATATAAAACATTTATTTTATTGATTGCCATCATCATGATCGTTATTACTTATGTATAAAAAGCGCTCTCTTATTGTCAGAGGAAAGTTTCTGAGACGAAAGCGATATAAGCCACTAATGATGATGTTCGCTTTGAATTATTCAATTTCGCCGATAAACTGTCAACGATAGTAACGACCTTTGTACTTTTCGACGTTACATTTTTATTGGCACTTTTATGGTTACACCGCAAGGGAAATGAATTTTTACTGTTGAACGTAGGTAATAGACGGTGTAAAATTCATCAAAGTGTTTGAAAATAAAATATAAACGCGCAACGAGAGCCATCAAATTAGAGAGCGTATGCATATTAAATAGACGTACTCGTGTACCAATTCAAGCCTGACAATTGTCGAGCCATATTGTTTGCAGAGTTTTCCTCTCCATTACGCCATCATGTACGAATATGAAAGTAATTTGCATAAAGACGAAACTCGGATAATTAAGAGCAACGGCAAAGATTGCTAGACAACCCAACTAACAATACGACCGCTTTTTCTCGAGTGGAACTTGATCCGTGAATAATTAAAACCGGGAATATTTTCTGGCGAAGCCGGACTAATGGCCGTCTGCGAACCGAACGTGTTCTCAGACGTGCCGTACAAAACCCTCTTAAAATTGCAGCAGCCGGCCAAGCCATAACCAACATTAAAATTTCAACGGTCTACGTACTTCGGTGGGCATTCGTAAAGTCGTCCGCTCCAATTCGGCCCGAAAGTTCGATACCTACATACGTACGTACGCCACCGGCTTTTTGACGCTTTGTTCTCGGTCGCATTGGAGCTTAATACTCGTGAAAAGCTCGTTTTCAACACTTCTTAACGGTTCGCGGCGGGATTTATGTTGCGCCTCGATAACGCCTCCCCGGTGATGGCGGCGGCCGCATCGATTAGAAATCGAAAAATCACACGTGAAAGGTTCCCGAGCCGAGATGCGTGAGGTCACGCGAGCTCCGGATCGGGAAGGCATTTTTAAAACATTCGTTACCGTAATTAGGTCATCCATTCCGGGGGGCAGAAACATTGCCGCACTTAAGGAACGCTATCGGAATCCCTTTTCCCGTCTCAAATTCGATTTATTGCCACAACACAAACGGCCCCGACATTAACCTCCGCTCCCGGACCATCCCGAAGAGTATTTAACCCGAAAGAGGGAAAACCGCCATTGACCCGGCGCCTTCGCCATTTGTGTCCCCTTCGATCTCCTACAAGTCAATCAACTATATTTCAAAATGCAGTGAATCGACCGGTAATTTTTTAATCAAAATCATCCATAAATCATATGTTTGTTAATTGAAACCATACCGTACTGCAGATAGGTAAATACAAGGGTAAATAGGACGAACTTTTTTTAATTAGATATATTATAGCAGCTATTGACATTTGCCAGAAATATGGAAAATTGTTGATTATTCAAAATTCACATCGACTCGAAAATAAATGCATAGATTTTAATTCGATTTGATTGTACCAGGATTTGCATTATATTGGGGATGATATCACGTGATTTTTCGAAAAGAAGTTCGTATTGAACTAGACGATGACAAAGGATGTTTACGCCCCATCGAGGTTTCTTTTTTAGTAATACCGGAGCATTATGCATCACTGCATTCATACGGATCGATATTCTCCCCCCATTATAACAGGTATATAACGTACTATAACTCCGAAGTCATTTAATATCCTGATGCATTAGTGTACACACAGAAGGGGTACCTATAATCCGTCGTTTATTCTCTAAAGAGTACCCTTTAGAACACACGCCCACTCGATACATTATTCGACAACATAATACGCAAACTTGTTCAACTATAATATTATAATTCCAGACTGTACTTGAGGAATTCTGCAGGATTATTTGGCCTTGATTTCGTATTCCGTAAACTCACGCATTTTTCCTTTATGATTTCAGGTCGATGTGATTCCGAGCCCACAAGATGTGGATTTTCAATGGTTTCGAATTTATGTTCCTGCCAGTTCTAGCCATCGGTTTCGTGCGAGCCTCAGATTTACGTAAGTACACCTAACCATCCCCTCGGTCCTCTCACTTTATGCCAACGACCGTAGTTTGCATACTCAGACCTCGAGGCACGAGCTTTTTACAATGTGCTCACTTTATTTACTCCGGGCCGGGTGAAAGGTCGCTTTTTCCGCGCGCGAATCGAACTTTCAATTAGGTAATTGCCGTCTTTCGCGCGAAGAAAACCGGAATAAACGCCGTTCCTTTCATATACGGCAGACATCGACTTTATCCCCCGGTTAGGTAGCTTCTGAGTGGTGTAGCCGAAGCGGCATCAATCACCCGCGGTTGCATAATGTGAGGTATACACGGGCCATAAATGTGTAGTGCATTCCGGTGCAAAAGCCCCACAATTACTTACAAATTCCCTCTCTTCGCTTTCTATTCATACCGGAATCTTTAAAGAAACGGTTTGGGTATTGGATACGCAAACAGCAAACCGAAACTCATAAATCACCAAACGTTTCGCAACACATGTTTGGAGATACATCTCGGCCGACCCGAGACTTGAGGTTTCCGGCCACAAAAGACTTTATTCCGTCAATTTCGCCCAATGAGTGCTTTTCGATCAACAAAACCGACCTTTTTGGCCATAGCACCCGAGCAAAACGTGTAACTTGCACCGTAATTCGGCTCGAAATACGGTGACGTATTGGCACACGTCGGCCGATCAAATATGAGAGCGCAAAGAGGCCGAAGTTTCATAAAACACAATAAAGCTCAAATCCGGGTTCAATTTGAATAAATTCCGGATCCGGGGAGCGCATCGCTCCGATTCGAAATTAATCGTCAAGTAGACGCTCTCGGCTCCGGCGATGTCATAGAAACAGCCGCATTTGTAGCAATATCGCCCGCTCCCCTGTCATAATAATAAGCCTCCACGGTACACGTCTTACACTCGCGTTTAATTTAATCTCACATATAATATAATATAGGATAGCTGATTTGGGAAACGCGCCATCTGGAAATATTCGATTGTGTTTGCCTAGAGTGCTGGAAGGGATTATATTTGCTTCACAATACCTTGTCAGTGGCGCCCCGTACTCTGTCGAGTTGACCGGGAACGTTCGACGTACAAAGGAGGGAATGCCCCCGCATGATGTTTGTCTGTATCCGATGCGACCCTTCATGAACATCGCGAGAGACTGAATCAACACAATCGCGAATCAGAATTAACACCCCGATGAGGTGCACCGGATTCCAGGCGAAAATGCCCGCTTTTCGGGGCGAAATTACTCGCTCGCCTCATGTCGTCTCCATTTTTGCGCTCACTCCGGCCGGATTTCTCCCCCAACAGTGATTTGGACAAAAGAAAATGTTTCAGGAAAAAAGCCGTTGCGCTTTAATGGCACAAAAGCGAAAACTCGCGAGACACACACCCAAAGCTCCAGTGTTTTCGGTGTGAATGAAAAGCTCCGGAATGCCAATAACCTGTTCACGGTTATTGGCGTTGTCAAAGGACCGAGCATCCAAAAATCGCAGTATCGACGATTAAAATAACGCTTTTGGGTAATAATCCGGTGAATATTTAATTTGCGACCGAGATCGCATTGTTTGGTCGCAAAAGGGCGCGCGTTCAGGGACGGATCGTCGGGGTAACTCGGAGCGCGGCTAATTGAAATTGTGAAATAAGCTCGAAAAGTTCCCGGAGAGGGTGCTCCGGCGCCGTCACCGTTCGTCCGGAACGGAAAATAGACAATCTCAACTTTAAAAGTTTATGAGCTGCCTGCAAACTGTAACGAGTACCGCACGACCACCTGCGACCCGTCGTTAATTGAGAAATTCCCGTTAAATCGCTAATCAAGCCGACGTCGGTATTCGCCCGTTACCGGACGGGCACCCACGTCAATTAAACGGGACCTCACTTTATCGACTTCGACCTTTCACCTGATGCCTATTAGGGACCGAAATTTCGCGTTTAATCACCGCAGGATGCGCCCGCCTTCCGGAATGATGGGGTGAAATGAGGCGGCCGAAATTTTTACCTGGAACGCGGGGGAGGTTCGTAGCTTGATTTATAATACTCCCCGGAGAGGATTCCGCATAATTTCCAGGCACGGATCGACTGACGCGTGAAACAAATTAAGACAAATTATTCCGTTTCATATACGCTGCACTTCGATTATTAAATGTTTCGGGGGAATACCGAGGCAAGCCACCGAATGTACTACACTAGCAAGACTCGTCCTGCGAGAGTAATGAGCTCTCTAATTTCGGAACGCTGGAACGCGCTATTTGTCTTTCTCGCTTCCTAATTTCCTTCGCTGGGATTAACTTTTGCTATCGTTATCTACGATTTCAAAAACGGAGCAAAACGATTAGGTTCAATACGGGGGACTAGACCAACAACATAGCGGTGTGAGCTCGATATGTTTTCAATTTTTACGTAATCACGGCTCGGCTCTAACAAGATAATTGGGAGCTTTCCAATGGGAGCCCGTTAATTAATGCGGGTTGATTGGCGTTGCATGTTGAAAATGTTCAAGGATCGCACGATAGTGTAACACGTCGGCATCATTACGGGCCGAGCAGAGGAAACGATATCGTTTTTAATACGCCGATAGGACACGAATCTGATTCAAACGTGCAACGAACATGGCACTGTCACATAAAACACACCACCCCTGTGATTATGCATAAAGCGGATGTGTTAATGGTGGACATTATGAAAAATTGCCAACAGACCTGCCCGTGTGACGCCGCCGTCGATAATGCCCGATACCGCCACCATTATCGGCCCGGTATGAAATAACTCCCCAGACTAACCCCGTATTTTATTGCTCCGGGGCCAGACAGCCGCGCACAAAGGCGTGCCATAGTCAAGGCGAAATTCAAAAACCTAGGTTATTCGGAAATTAATACCTAGGACGATCCGCGAATTGTGAACGAAATGGGGCACCGTATATTAATAAAGACGACAGTAATTAGCCGTGAAGTCGGAGCCGAGGTGAAAAGCACCATACACGAAATACCAACACGTTCTAATTATTTTGTGTCGAGCTTGGGATTTCCAGACGACGTCGGTGGTACCAAAGTTTGCTGTAAGATGCACATAATTAAATTCACTAAACAATTATTATTCTGGTTTATTTACTGGATTTACTCTTGGCATTTGGAAGTCATTTATTACAAGGCGTGCTCGTCCTCATTGTGAAAACTCAAAGTGCTGTTTGTTGTTTGTCTTGTGTCACTATCTGTTGTAAGTATATTCTGATCGAGTTTTTCCCTGTAATTAAGGGTGCCTATTATCTGAAAGCGAAGTTTTGGACGAGTTCAAAAATTTCGGCTCGAACCGCTTTGTTCAAGTACATCGCGTTCAAAAGATTTAATCAAAAATGAATCAAAGTTGATAATATTGATACTGCGCAAAAACATGTATACCGCGTTTGTAATATCGGTATAGCACGTAATTAATCTCGGCAGTGGCAAGAGGAACGAGATTTCATTAAGGCCAGGTTACTCCAAAAAACGTTATTTTTTTCAATACATTTTATTTATAATACATAACATGTTTAGTAATCAATTTTTTTACATATAAAAGCTCATATATAAAATTACTTGAAAAAATTTTTTTTTTTATTTTTCCAAAATGGCGGTCCTGAAAATGGCTGCT
This sequence comes from Salpingus planirostris, assembly GCA_949788335.1. NCBI lineage: Eukaryota > Metazoa > Arthropoda > Insecta > Coleoptera > Salpingidae > Salpingus > Salpingus planirostris. Next base: position 4,510,635 of record OX460918.1, on the reverse strand, counting down.
GAAACTCATGTGCTTTGTAGATGGATGACAGCATTTCTTGGAAAAGAATTATCTGAAAGCAAAAAACAAAACGGTTTCATGTTCTGTATCGAATTGGCTATGGCCTCAAGCAGAATGAAACATTTTCAATGAAAACAAACAAAATGGCGGACTTTTGAATTTTTTAACCCTTTTTTCACTTTTAATTGTTTATAACTTAAGTCCGCCATTTTGTTTGTTTTCATTGAAAATGTTTCATTCTGCTTGAGGCCATAGCCAATTCGATACAGAACATGAAACCGTTTTGTTTTTTGCTTTCAGATAATTCTTTTCCAAGAAATGCTGTCATCCATCTACAAAGCACATGAGTTTCAGCAGCCATTTTCAGGACCGCCATTTTGGAAAAATAAAAAAAAAAAATTTTTTCAAGTAATTTTATATATGAGCTTTTATATGTAAAAAAATTGATTACTAAACATGTTATGTATTATAAATAAAATGTATTGAAAAAAATTACGTTTTTTGGAGTAACCTGGCCTTAAAGTCTTATTAAATTTAATCAGCGATTTTGAAAAGTTTCCCTTAACTGAAGCAATCTTTATTGGGCGAATTAGTGTCGTCGAGAGAGGATTAAAAAGGACGACGTTGCAGCTTATTTTATCAGAAATATTCGACCGAATCGCGACGCGAACTGAACTCGCGAGTCGCATAAATCCATTGTTGGCTTTTTTCGAGAGGAGGGTCGGAAAATTGCACGGGATTCAAAAGCAATTCGGAATAAATTAAATACCCGTCTTTAATTAGAATCCGTAGGGCCACCTGTGTCGGTGCATGAATTTTACGTTTGCGTGTATCCCCGGCCATTTTAATGAAATAAATGCGAGCGTACCCGGCAATTCAGAATTATTTGTCCCCGTGTAAAGTTAGCCGAAAGCCATTAAACTCAAAAGCTCGTTTTATAGGTAGTTTCTCCACACACATATACGAGAAGTAAAAAACGAACGGAGCAATTTCGAGTACTTATGGCTCGCAAATATCCAGACGTTTAAGCAGAAAACGGGATGATTGATGGCCCGTATTAGCATACGCGTTTTCTTTCAGATTATACAATGTAAATGAATCCGTGTACTCGTACCATTCGGCTCACCCGAATGCCATGGAGCATCTGGCCGACTGCTGTTACATAATCCACTCTAATCATTGTTGTTTAGCCGTGATTTGATTTAATCGCGCACCACCTGTGGCCCGCTCATGAGCCGCACCTTCTGGGGATGCATCCTCTGAAATATTGCCCGATGGTGCGGTGCATCCGATGATTATAATTAGGCAAAAAGCGCCTCCGCTGCGTTGCGGCACTGTCGAGGCTTTAAAACCGCACGCGGATGACAATAACGTTATTATTCCGGTGAGCCCGCCCCTGGATTTGTTTCGCATCAAGAAACGTATTTCTGGAAATGTAATTTCGTATTGATTCCATTCTCTCTCTGAATAAATAGATTGGAAAAATTCGCTCGCCAAGAGAGTATTCTCTTCCGTCACATGTGCAGCCGAGAAACGTGAAGCTCCTTCAAATTCATATTCGAAAATGGTGTTTCATTGTCAATCATTCGGAGCGGCGCATTGAAAGGTTTCAAACAATCATAGATTTAAAACAGGTTGTCAATGACGGTTCGAATATGTGAAACGAATATGGAAAATCTTTGACGCGATAGAGTTTTCTAGGATGAATTCGATTCCGGAATTTCCGTTATTGAAAACAGCTAAATTAACTATGGGCACCGAATGTGATTACGATTGTATCATATGCACGATGACACAATTCTGTTTTTCACGTGTTTGCACATATAAATCGGACGAGTGGTCGCACATCCCCGCGTATGCACATGTTATAAATTATGTAAATTACGAATTATTATTATTTTATCATGTAGTGTGTGCTGTATGCAATTTATTCAATGGGGTTTGCGCTGTTCGGTACCTTTTGTATTTGCATAAATGCAGACAGAGACGGCTAAATTTAATTACCCTGTTATCAATAAATTAATATCTGAGCATGAAACTGCGCGTTGTGTGTGTACAGTATAGGGTATGCAAATGCCCCAAAATAGTACACCGGGGGTTGATGCACCACGTAATAATATAAGACACCCCGTTCCCGGTTTGTTGGGGTCGGGTTTCCACCGTGCAATGTAGGTTAGCGCTTATTATGTGCCCGTATATTACTCACATCAACCTCCTTCCGCCTCATCTAAACCGTAGACCTCGAAATACCACAAAAGAGCAAAAGGATTGCGAAATTAATCGACATTCACAAGAGTAGACGGTGAAATGCCCGAGTTTTAGAAAATACCTTCGGTTTTGAACAGGAAAAGGGCCAGGTCACGCTATTCCACTATACATCATAACAAACATGAGGTGATAGATAAGCACAAAAGGAAGATTGTTTCCAAAGTTTATATTTAATTAATGAACGGCACAGGCCGGAAGTGGGCACACAATCTACTTTGCTAATTTGGAATTGATAAAATTTCCAGTAAACAAAAGTCCCACCTACCTATTCCGAATAGGGGTGGCAACCCATCCGGTATAGCTTGGTGAACTGGGTTTTCTCGCAAAGGCGTTATACATAAATCCCCACGAACCCGGACTCTCTAATCAATAACTTACCTTAGCGGCGAGACCCAAAACCTCCCTCAAAACAAAAGGTGCCAAGATTCTTTTAGTAGAATTGATAATGAAAACGTAAAATGAGGGAATCTCTCGCGTTTCCGTTTAAACAGCTCTTCCAATTAGGATGTTACGATAAATTCCCTTCTTCATTATCGCTTTTTCACCGAATAAACATATATCTGAACAATTTTCAGATTCGTAGCTTAAGGAAAAAATACGAGTGAAGTGAAGCGGAGCTTTGCAAGTCGTTATAAAGATTACAGCGCGAAACTTTGTCGAGAAACTTTAAATTGCTACCTATGGGTGTCTTGCGGGGGAAAAGTATCGCGACGAAAAAATCCGCGGGTAAACAACGAAACTGGTCATTTTATTATATCGTGGCACCTTGGTCCTCGGTAATTTCCACAATAAAACGACACGGAAAATGAATGAAATGTTAGTATGAGGTCGGATCCAGTCCAACTTTCTAATGAAAGAATAATTCACTTTTAATTGAAAAGTCGAGTCGGTGCAGCCACTTATTTATGAAAACGTCTACTTATTTAAATAACTCTGTTACTTAAATAGTTCGCGGGAGTGGAAATTGGAGCAGATGGAAAAGCTCTCTCCGGTCTATAATTCCCGAATAATCGTCCTCTCGGCGCGAGGACGGTAATTACGGTCGAGTTTTACAGATTCGTTTTAAAAACTAGTTGATACAAATTTCACGTCTGCCTATTCGTCTTGGGAGAGTGACACGCAATTTACTGGCTCGGTCTGTGGATTTAGTTCGGTAGAAGGGAAGAGTGCAACGGCTCGAGAGAGGCGGAAAGAGGGAATTCGTTGCGACCTGGAATACCGGAGTCGCTCCGGAACCCCGGAACCGTGCTCTCGGACACCCGACTACATTAATCCGGACGAACCGGAGCTCCATTTCCACCGGCGATGATGATGATGATGATGACGCTCACGATACTTTCGACGGTTACATTCAATCCGCCGGGTTTGTCACACACGATCACGCGTTCCAAGTGGAATTACGGCCCGGAATTGGACGCAAATTCGATGGAAATCAAACGGACGAGCGGGCAATCTTCATAACGCGAACGAAAAAGCTCGAAAGCGGGTCTCGCGCGAAATAAAAGCCAGACCCAATCAATTATCGTTACTCGCCGGATTAAAAACCCGCCCGATTCTCCTTATTTCGTTGCCAAACCGAACCGGCCGAATTACCGACCGCCTTATTGAGTCGATAAAAGAGCCAATCTGGCGAATTTCCACAATGGATGGAATCTTCGGCGGCGCCCTTCCCGAAAGTATTACGGGACGATAAATCAGCAGGAGCGGCGAAAGGGACTACCTGTTCCCGACTCGGAGAGTAATCAGAGAACATTTCTGCATGTAAAGTTTATGAAAGCTCGCATGAATCTTGAATTAATATGCCGCAGGCCTTGTGTTATTACGTGATGAGAACGGTTCACGTGACCGGGTTACCGCAGCAGTTCCGGAAGAGCTTTCGGGCTCTCGGCGAGTGAACCGTATCACGGTCGTGTGTATACGCCGGCCCCGAATGCGGCTGCAAAAACTCTTTATTAATTAACGCGTCTAATGCGCCTCGCACGGTGCCCGGCCCTTTCTAATTATCGTTCAAATGAGCTCAAACAATTAGGAAGCTTAGCGTACGCGGATCTGTAACGAAAACTCGGCGATGTCGGATTCGCCGTGTCGGTTTGCGGATGCATGCGCGAGGAGCGTTCGGCTTATCTTTCTTAAGACTGACACACAGAAGACTAACCCGACAGATGAAGCCCGAATGACTTCACTTCAGGGCGCGCGATGCAAGACGAACTCGAAAGCGAATTTAATTTAATCCGGTAAATAAGGGTGCGGTTATAATGAAATCATGTTTGGCTTGAAGACGCTGCTGCATTCAGCTCGCAACTTTGGCATATCGTCAAAGAGTTTCCGCGTTTCGCCCGCACCGAGGACTGCGATATTCTTCCTCATAAGCTCGCGTATTTCGTAAATTTCTGCAGTCTAAAACGCTCCTCCCCACTCATTACAATAAATATTAGCCAAGTTATCAGATGTCATCAAAGTTCATCCCAGTTATCTAAATGTAAATGAATGCAGCTAATCAGACGAAATCTGACCGAAAAGGAAATTTGGATTAATAAAAAATTTCACGAGATCCATCAAGCACCCATCAGAAAAATAATTATCCCTGTGCCCAAATCACGATGCATCGGTATTTCAAAATTGACTGCATCGACGTGAAATGATGTTAACGCGCCCCGGTATATTTGCTTTTATCCATTAGCGACAAAGTTATAGTCGCGTAGTTCATACTTATCTTCCACTACAGTGAATATAAAGTGCCTATATTAACTGAACATGCCGCTAATTAGATAACGTAGTGCCTGCTGAAATAAAAATGTTCTTTTGACACGAAATTCCAATGTTGGTTCACGAACTTTAACGACTGCATCAATCCGACGTTCTATTTGTGAATCCACCTTGTTTGTGAACTTTACTCATCAAAATAACCGTCTGTATTATTTGGATAGACGTAGGTGTGTGAAAATGTTTATATTTCAGAGCGTCTAAATAAGGGTGGAGTGAATAATCACAGTCATAATACGTGCATAGGAATATTACGTGCCGGAGTTTGAGCACCATTGTCATATAGGAACGAAACCCGCGATGCAGACGGCCTCTGCAATAATTTAGCAGTGCATAATGAATCCGGTGAAAGATTATGTGAAAGTGCATCCCGGTGAAATGTTTGTTTGTTCCAGGATCCTGTAATGAACCACTCGGAATGGAATCTGGCGCCATTCCCGACGAGGCCATCACTGCCAGCTCCTCTTACGTTCCCAACGTCGGCCCCCGGAATGGCAGGTAATTGTACTTGATATAATTAATTAAAACTGAAACGTCGTCCCGTGTTGCGAATGCAAAAATGCAATAAATTTTAATTAAACGGCTTCCGGTGCGAAGGCAGACAACAACGCGACTACCTGTGGTTTTAATAAGCCTCGGAACGCAATCTAACTTTAGTTCATGCATCAAAATTTTTCTTGAATCTGAACACAGATGACATCAAGCTCGTGGCGCCCTCCGAAGTTAGATCCACGAAATTGATTCACTGTTTCACTGAATAATTTTTTAAGTTGACGAGTCTTTAAACGTGTAATCATTATTGGGGTCTTTCATAAGTTTCCCCCAGCAATAAAGTTGTTATGTTATGCCCGATATGGGGTGCATTTGGTAAATTTCTGTTCGATTTCCATATAAAAGGCGCGTCATTATGAGGCTCCATGACCCAAAACGCGGGAGTGTAACGGCAAGCGAATGGCATTATGAAAATTTCTCTGTCTGTCCGGGTTCAAAACTGGATTATGCGTGTGTAGATCACCGCCATAAAGGAGGAATATGTCCCTGTCCCGGTAATATAATGTAGCGCATTTCGGGGGCCGCAAACCGCGCGCCTTTATCATAAGATTTAATGTAAGTGTGGGTCTCTGCGGACCTGCAAATTGGGGTCCGCGCTCGTGCTGAATCCTCCCTTTCTTTGGTTACTCGATTTAATTTTCATGGTTTATGTTATGTTTGCCATTGTGCATTATTATTATCATTCAAAAGCAGATTATCCCGTCGTTCGCTTTATGTCTACTCCCAGTGCCTCTGCCCTAGCCCACCTAACGATTTGATTTATTCCACACGTATCATAAACCTAAGGTTTCTCCTCAACTAAAGTCCCGTTATTAACACTATTATCAACAATGCGTAAAACACACAGAAGGGCCTAGACATTCGGGTATGATTATGTTAATAATAATGTGCATATTAAACGGGTTCATGGTATTATAGGGGACACTCGCATGGTGCGGACCGGCCGGTCCAAAATACGGGCACATTAATTTCCAGAAATTGCGAGCACGAGTTGTAACTTCGCAAAGGATACGACCCATAAATACATTAATAACGCGAGAAGCTTACGTTCCGGAAAAGCGCGTATTTGCGCCCGCACACACTCGGATCGACGCTTTTCCCAGCTTTTCTATACCATAGCGGGACATTCCTTGGCGCGGTCGGCTTTCTGCTAAGAGCCCGACGTATATCGCGATGCCCTCATTAACGCCATTCATCGTGTCATCGATCGCGAATTCTCCGGATGTCGAAAAGGTTTGGACCGGACGGGTTTGCTCAGTCGGGCACCTCCGTCCACGTTTTATAATATCGAGAGTTCTGGAAGAATCCCATTTTAATCGACGTTTTTTCGTTTCATCATCGATCTTATTCGGCTTTCGCTCGCCGATAGCACCGTAGCGATTGGAAAACTTTCCCAACTCATAGTGTGAGCCAAAAACGACCTAATAAGAAAGTGGACCTCGCGCAACCTGAGCTTTCGACTGAAAATCGAGCAAAAATGTGGTTATGGGACCACTCTATCCCTAAAATTCTGTGTTTCCTGAAAATGGAGGAAATTTTTGAAAAAATGCGGTTTTAACGATTATGCTCGGCACATTTGGGCGGAATAATCGCGGTGAGTGTTTCATGTGTCCTCGGTCCCGCGCGCTGTGCGATATTTCCGTATATCTAGGTGGAAATTATCTCTGGGGCGTGATTCGCGAAAATCCGGTCGCAAAAAGGGCGGCGGCTCTGTTGGATGCAAATTCTAATAAAGCTGAAATATCGGGGCGGATAAGCGCGGAGAGGACCGCAGTTTATCCGACACGGCGGCCTGGAAAAGCCCGCTCCGCGTCCTGGGGGACCGCACGGATATGTCCGGCCCGGAGCCGGGAATCCCGCGGTGCATTCTGGACCGACGCAGTAAATCAAGACGCCCGAATCTGCCGGGAGTGATAATGCGACTCGACATGGAGAAATATGCACGCCGACATTCCGACGTTCCGTTTTGGCCGGCAAATTTCCAGCCATTGTGGCGACGTCGCCTGCCCCGGTCTCGCGAGGCAGTTAAGACCTCGCCTCGGTGATGTAACGCGAATATCAGGGCGGGCTCGGGATCGCCGAGGAGTTTTCCGGCCCGCCATTAGTCGGCTCCGGGCTCGTCGAGATCCGGATCCGCGGAATGCGGAAGCTCGGTATAAAAAACCCTCAATCCGGCAGAAGTACCCACACTCGATCTAATATTGACTATTGCAAAAGCCCAAGATCTCTCCTATTGTCTGCCAGTTTTGGTAGGTCAAACATTTTTGTTGGATAGAAGGGAGTAGAAGGAACTACCTCTATTAATTTATTTTATTCTGAGATTGAACTTGGAATTTCGTCTTTTAACACGAAATTCCGATTTCAACTCGGCATTCTGACATTCACTCTAAATTCCATTCTTAAACTTAGAATTCCGACTTTCATCTTGGGTTTCTGACTCCAAACTCCGAATTTCGACTTTAAACTCGAAATTCTTACTTTCAGCTCAGGAATTCTGGGATTCAATCTCGAATTTCTGACTTCTAACTGTGAATCCGTTACCTTTTATGTTATGTGAACTTAAAAAGATGAAACGAGTTTGATGTCGGATACCCAAGTTAAAAGACAAAAATCCAAGTTTAAACTGGGAATTAATAAAATAATACGCCTTCGCAGAACTTGAATTGAACCTGGGTTAAATTTTTATACAACCGGGCCTAAAGACTCATACCATAGCCAACTTCATTCTAACGGGCCGAAAGACTGAGCTGGCATCATCTCAATATGCCCAAAATCGGCCTTTAGACATGTCAATCATAAAAGTCCGTGTTAGACTATCATAATTAGGTGCCAGCAATCAATTCTGACGAATTATCTAATAAGTTTTCATGCGATTCTTAAGATTATCATCAACACATTATTTTTATAGGAAAACTGAGACATTTCAAAGTAATTCAAATTTTTAGAATTATTTAATTCCAGAATTGGTTGCTGACGCCTAATTATGATACTGTAAAACGGACTTTTCTGGAAAAACTGCTTTTCGCGAAATTCAAGGAAATGTGGTATGAGGAGTGTAAAATACTCACAAGAAACGGTCGGAAACAAGTCACAATGTAACCGAGAGCCACAATATCGTTCATTTTTGCAGCAACACACGTTATTTCGATATAAAACCGCACCTGAACCTCAACAAATGACAAAAGTCAGAAAATTATATGGATTGACATGTCTAAAGGCCGACTTTTGGCATATTGCCATAATGCCAACTCAGTCTTTCAGCCCTTTAGATGACAGGCCCTGCTCATACACAATGCAAACTAGAAAGAAATTGATTGCTTTTTCCGGAAATTATGTTTCGCGCTTCTTTCGAACAGAAATTTTATTTAACACTATGTAGTACCGCATCAGGTGCTAGGTTTGTGCACTTGCTTTATAGATTTATGTATGAAAAAACAGAAACCTGTAATGTGCTCATGCCGGCAGCGCCGCGGGCGCGAATGTCATTCCACGCTTTCAAGTGTTAGGTTAAGTGTCACAAAAATAGCTCCCCTAATTTTCGTTAATTTTCTTTACTTTTTTAAGCTTTTAGACATGGGGAAGCACCGGAAAAGAGCCCGCTCACGCTCTGCATCATCCTCCGATGATGGGGAAGAATGATCTCAAAAGAGTGCTCAAGCACATTAAGTCTCTCGAAAGGAGAATTGAGTCCACGGAACGCGCCTGCCACAGAAACTCTAGGTCACGTTCTCGTTCTTCGCCTTTTAGGCTTAGCTCTCGTAGCAATTCGCCCTCTCGTCACGATGAGGTGCCTCTGGTACCAGGCAATAAAACGCCTGTGTACGATGAAACTAATACGAACAGTTCATCAAAACAGACTCTTCCACCCAAATTTCCAGATCAAGAGGAGTTGATCATCCTCAACGACGAGGATCTCGAAGAGGACGTAAAACTAATCCTCGGGGAGAATCCCTCGAAACTAAACCAAAGTAGCGTTAAAATCCATCCCGCTCTCCCGGCACGTTGGAACCCCATTGTGGTTTCGGGATTGGATCACTCGGCAAGAAACGAGTTACTAGATACGTATCCCACCCCGGATAATTGCTCTTTCTTGAAAACCCCAGTTCTTAACTCAGAACTTAAGGGAGCTCTCGGTGCGTCTGCACTCAAGCGAGACAAATACCAAGTAGAGTTACAAGTAGAGGTAGGATGCAGCATGTCGGCTCTTGGCAAGTCCATCTCGATGTTAATCGAAAATAAAGACCCAGCTGTAAAGCCACTTAAAGAGGAATTGCTAAAACCCCTATCCGATATGGGAAAATTGATGTCGAACACCTTTTATAGGTTAAACACCAATCGGAAGGCGTACATAGCTCCCAATCTCTCGCTGAGTAAATACATTAAGGACTCCGTACTAGGAGGCCCGCCGGACGAATTTTTGTTTGGGTCTGACTTGTCGGAACGCATAAAGGCCGCTCAAACACTGACAAAGGCAGGCAAAGCACTTTCTACGGTCAAAACCGCTCCTCCGGCTACCCAGACTTCGTCACAATCTCAGTCCAATAAACCTCGCTTCGAGTATTCGTCGAGGCCCCAGTCGCAGTCAGGAGGGTACTCGCGACAAAAGGGGCGGACAACGACACCCTCCAGGGGGAAGGACTACAAGAAGGACTACAAATTGCGGGGTTACCAAAAGAAATAGGGCAGGTACGTTTAGCAGGAAGAATTCACCAATTTTATGAAAATTGGTCATTGCTCACCACCAATACCAGAATACTAGAATGGGTTCAAGGTTACAAAATAAATTTTGCGACCTCACCAACGCAGGCATATACCCCTGTTGTTCAAAAGGTTAGGCGCCTTCTAAGACAACCCTTAGCAGACGAGATAGCATCCCTAATTAAAAAGGGGGCGATATCGTCTTGTACACCGTGTGAAGGTCAATTTTTATCATCCTACTTTCTAATTCTGAAAGAAAATGGAAAGTCCCGGTTCATTCTTAATCTCAAAAGGCTTAATTGTTTTATCGAACCTCCACATTTTAAAATGGAGGATTACCGGACAGTTTGCAATCTTTTAGAAAAAGATCACTATATGGCAACAATGGACCTTACCGATGCGTATTTTTTGGTACCCGTCTGCCCGTCTTCTAGGAAATTTCTTAGATTCCGTCTTGGCGATCAAATCCTCGAGTTTAACTGTCTCCCGTTCGGGCTTTCTACAGCTCCTTACGTATTCACGAAAATCACCAAACCGATAACAAAGTTTCTTCGGCTTAAAGGCATATCGTGCGTCATGTACTTGGATGATATAATCATTTTCGGACAGTCGTTCTTGGAATGTCAAGAAAAGGTGATATTCACCAAAAATCTTTTAGAATCGTTAGGTTTCATAATTAACCAGAAAAAATCACGAATGATCCCCACTCAACAAGGAAGGTTCCTGGGATTCAATTTCGATTCCAAAAATATGTCAATTTCCCTACCGTTGGAGAAAAAGACGAAAATGCGGACCTCAATTTTAAAAATTGTGACTAAAAAATCTTGCTCGATTAGAGATTTCGCTAAATTGCTTGGAACATTAGTCTCTTCGTGTCCTGCAGTCAAGTATAGTTGGTTGTATACCAAACGTTTAGAAAGGCAAAAATTTCTAGCTCTCATAGCTAATCATCAAAATTATAACTGTCAGATGCGAGTTTCTGAACTGTCAAAAATAGACCTTAGGTGGTGGCTTAACATCCTTCCAGGGGCCACTAATAGTCTCAAACGCGACCATTTTGAAATGGAAATTTTCACGGATGCCAGTCTGTCCGGTTGTGGGGCCTTTGACGGCCTAAACAGAGCAAACGGCTGGTGGTCTCAGGAGGAGAAACCGAACCACATAAACTTTTTAGAACTTCTGGCAATTTTCTACGGTTTGAAACGATTCGAAAAATCCATCTCGTCATGTAATATTCTATTAAGAGTGGATAATAAAACTGCAATCGCCTACGTCAACAGAATGGGTAGCGTACAACATCCGAGACTTGGTTCACTCGCTCGGTCCATTTGGCAGTGGTGCGAGGCCAGAGACATATGGCTGTTTGCCTCTTACATAACCTCAAAGGATAACGCCATAGCGGACGAGGAATCTAGAAGATTGCCTTCCGAAACCGAATTTGAATTGTCACAAGACATTTTCGAGTCAATAATAAATCAATTGGGCAATCCAGAAATAGATCTCTTTGCATCTCAATCAAATCACAAATGTGAGAGATACGCTTCATGGGGTCCAGACCCCGGAGCATTCACAATTGATGCTTTCACTTTTTGTTGGTCAGAACATTTTTTCTACGCTTTTCCGCCTTTTAGTCTAATTTTGAGAATGCTAAAAAAGATCATCTCTGACGAGGCCGTCGGCATAGTAGTGGTGCCAAAATGGCCGTCACAGCCATGGTATCCGTTGTTCTCACGACTAGCCGATAGCGAAATAATAATTTTTCCGGCTAACACTAATCCCATAATCGATGCTTCCAGGTCATACCCGAGTTATGTCGAGGGCCTTACCCTGGCAGTAGCCAGGTTGTCAGGGAGGCGTACCGTATGAGAAACATTTCTGACGAAGCAATAGATACCATCCTAAACTCGATCTCAAACGGAACACTGGCTCAATATAACTCAACATACCGGGCATGGTGGGACTTCTGTCAGGACCAAAACCTCAACCCATTTACGGCCAAACCTCAAGAAATCGTCCAATTTCTTCAAAATTCATTCGACAAGTCAAACAATAGTTACGGAACGTTTAACGCTCATCGCTCGGCCCTGTCGCTCATCATAGGAGGTGATATCGGGAATAATCCAATAATCAAGAGGTTTTTGAGGGGAGTGTCAAGACTACGACCCTCCTTGCCCAAATATGACACGACTTGGGATCCCCAAGCAATTCTCGATTTTATTGCCTCAAAACTTCCTTCCAATAAGGATTTGTCATTCAGAGACCTTTCCAGGAAGCTAGTCATACTCCTAATTCTCTGTACAGGACAGAGGATACAAACGATCTCAAAAATTAGAGTCTCTACTATAAAAAAGACTGAGACTGGATATCAGCTATTTATAGTGGATAGAATTAAGACCTCCGGTCCGGGACACAGGCAACCCTGCTTGTACATACCATTTTTCAAGGACAATCCAACGATCTGTCCAGCTAGCACATTACAATTCTTTCTCGATACCAGTGCCAAAATAAGAAAACCCGCAGAAGATGGTTTGTTTATTTCCACAAGGAAGCCTCATTTAAACGCATCTAAACAAACCATGAGTAATTGGGTCAAAGAAATAATGAAGGACTCTGGAATAGACACCTCTATCTACACAGCGCACTCCACACGTCACGCAGTAACATCGGCTGCCCTGAGAAAGGGCGCAACCATGGACTCCATATTGAGAACGGCGGGATGGACAGAAAAGTCCGCTACATTTGCTCGTTTTTACAACAGACGAATAATACAACCGCCCGACTTGTTTCCTAACTCAATATTTATCTCAGAGGAGATCTGATTTCATGTCGTTTACTTAATGTTATAATTACTCTATAATCATTTTTAATATTTTGGGTGGTAAGCCCGTTTCTTACTCACTGTACGTATAATACAGATATTACTCGTTCTTAACCCAAAGAATTGGTTTTTACCCTTTCTGCATTTCAAACACGATTATAAAGGGCCAGTTCAGCCTTTATTCTCGATTCACAACATCTGTAGATCCGTTATCTTTAAACATCTACATAGTGTTAAATAAAATTTCTGTTCGAAAGAAGCGCGAAACATAATTGGATGATCAAACGAACTTGTGAAGTTCGATCATAATTATGTGAAGCGCTTCTTTCGAACAGAAATTCCCACCCTCCCGAGTCTTTGGAAGACTTCGCACCCACAGATGTTGCAAACAATTAACAACTTTCAACGGAATGACATTCGCGCCCGCGGCGCTGCCGGCATGAGCACATTACAGGTTTCTGTTTTTTCATACATAAATCTATAAAGCAAGTGCACAAACCTAGCACCTGATGCGGTACTACATAGTGTTAAATAAAATTTCTGTTCGAAAGAAGCGCTTCACATAATTATGATCGAACTTCACAAGTTCGTTTGATCATCCAATAAACAACAAAACTTATATCGCTTCGCATAAATGCCTTTGGGCTTCATATTGCATGTGGAAAAATGTATCGGAAGTGTGCATATGTTATTCATGTGGGACCGCAGGTTCATGCCGATGAAAAACGAAAAGAAAAACTACCGAGACTTTTGCGCTTTAATTTCCTCCATCTAATTGCGCTTCCACAAGCAGAAACTGAACACTTAAATACGTGATTGCGGTAACAACGAGATGGCGTGACTGCATCAGGTTTAAAATTGACATCATATACCCCGCATTATTATAATAATAAATGTAATTTGCCTCCAATTTGCTTCACCGCGAGACCTTCGGGGCTGAAGGTGGAAAAACAAGGACAATCTTCTCTCGATTATAGAGCGAAAAAAGTAATCCTTTAATGGCAATTTCGTGGTAATCAAATGCACACGGTTTGCGGGAAACAATCCTTTGCGATTATCTCTATTAAGTAAGTAGAATGGAAGCCTTCTGCGCGCTTCCAGAATGAGAGTGGAAGATCAAACGGCGAAATTGAACTCATATTATACGAGTCGGAGCGCTTTTCACCCCATCGAAAAGCTCAATTAACCGTGCAGAGGTCTTAATTAGTTTCGGGTTTCGGTCTGAATCGGGCGATCTGCGGGATATTATTATTCGTGCGGGATTTATCTGCGGCATATCGACAAATAAATAATCGGTCACATATCGATTGTTCGATAGGCGGCAATTGAATCATCGATTAACCTAGCCGAGGCAAACAACTAGTACCCAGTTCGGGGTTGGGCCGCAAATTGTTAAGCGGTTCCCGGTGGGCCAGAAAATGGGCTCGGGCCGCAATTGGGGGCGAACATTATGCACCGGCGGCGTCGGCGAGTGCGACGGGTGCAACGGCGGATAATTGGGGACCGCATGATGCAGAATATCCACTAATGGACCAATAAGTTGTTTAAAACTCCATTAGATGCGCGCGAGCCCTCCCCGACGCGTTCCGGGACCGGGGCTTTACTTCTCATTAGTCAGGCGAGTCGGCGTTTCCCTCTCCAGCCCGGGACGTGGGACATTTCGGCGTTCCTCTCATGAATTCGTCTAATTTCTCCCCGGAGGATTTCCGTGCCTCGCCGGTGTATTCCGACGATTCCGCGCGCTGCAGCTGATACCGACCGTTCGGGGCCGAGATACCGACCCGGACTCGGCTCGTTCCGCGATTTCACAATTAACGAAACTTATCAAAACCCTCTCTCTCAAATCATGAATTCCGGAATACGTGGTAGCGGAAAAGCCTGAAATCACTTTCTACTGTACAGGGTGTCCTAAAAACCGCGCACACGAGGTATAAAGACCGATTCCTCTTGTCGACTTATTAAGAGAAAAAGTTTCTAGAAACTAAGGGGCGCATACGTTTAATAGGTACAAGGTGCCACATTCAACATTTCCAGTACATTTTTCAGAGTCATGGCAGCATCAATACTATGCAAGGTTCCAGATAAAAAAGGAAGCCTATCTTACAATCTCTCAGAAAAGCTTTGGTTGATTCTTGTATAGTTATTAATTCCAAAGATAATGGGATTTTAGCTGGTGTAGCTGATCGGAAAACAGAAAACTAGAATTTGAAAATTACAACAAAATTCCTTAGACAGAATAAAGATAGCTTAGAACAAGGGAGGTTTATTATTTCAATACAGTTTTACTCTATTCCGGAAATATAATGTGTTGGCTCTTTTCTTTGGAAAACTCTGATGTTTCAGTAGGTGTTAAACTAAAAACGTATTGAAACAACT
This sequence comes from Salpingus planirostris, assembly GCA_949788335.1. Lineage (NCBI taxonomy): Eukaryota > Metazoa > Arthropoda > Insecta > Coleoptera > Salpingidae > Salpingus > Salpingus planirostris. The sequence continues at coordinate 4,495,160 of OX460918.1, read as the reverse complement.
AAAAGCTCTCGATACGGTCATTCTTATCATGGATTTATTGTTCTAACCTAGAAAATTCAATATTTTCTACTTTAATTAGCCGCACTAAAAACCCAATATCTCAAGAATTAATGAAGATATAAAAATCGTCAAAATCTTTTGTGAAAGTCTATAGGGTAAGTTATTTTTCTCATTCGAATAATTTTTCCCCATTCAATTGGCATGCCGCTGAAAAATTTACTGGAAATGTTAAATGTGACACCCTGCACATTTGCGCCCCTTGTTTATAGTATATTTTCCTCTTATTTTGTTGAGAGAAATCGGACTGTATAGTTACGACCAGAATTTACCAGTCATGTTTGTAAAACCCTCGGTAAAACCTTCTCATTTCCTTTTCATTACAGACATATTCATGTAATTGGTTATTTTCTTATTTTGGCGGAAATCCACTAGCTCTAGCTGTGAATATTCTGAAACAGATAGCGAGATTTAAACGGTAACATATCCGTGTATCCATCATCGTATCGTTTCTGGTCGGATTGTTTGCATTGTAAATTTCGGAAAGGAGATCGCTGGCCGTCCTTTTCAAACATAATCCATTCGGGTTTTTCGACGGAGAAAATAAATATAAATAACGGGCGCGCATTGTTAAAGCCCCCACCCCCGTTCCGGGGCGAAAGAACGAAATTCATCTTACTTTTTCGTGCATCAATTTTTAAAAGGCGCCTCCTCATTGATCCGTCATTAATCTTATTTGCAGACTGCGCGTCGAGAAAGCCGGAGGCGGCTGGTGTCCGAAACAACAAGTGGAAAGCGGCATCAGGGAGTATCTGCAAGTGGACTTGGGCGAAGTCCATATCGTCACCGGGGTGCAGACGCAGGGGAGGTACGACAGGGGACGGGGTCAAGAGTACGCTGAAGAGTACACCGTCGAGTATTGGAGGCCCGGATTGAACGAATGGAAGGAATACAAACGATGGGACGACAAACAGGTAGAATTTGAATAAAACCTCAACACCGGGTCTGAGTGAAACACTTCTTCGAATTAGTTCATACGGACGGTGATGAAATTGTCGTGGCGGAAAAATTCCGCTCAGGTTCGGGCCTTCGCCAACTAGCACAGAGCTTGGGGTAAACTTTCGAGGTGATTGTTTCTGGCCTCAATGTGGACGCCAACAATATCATTATTTGGCCACCGGCAACTTCGTTGAATCAAATATTTATCGCCCTTCATAAGTTCGCGACCTGTATACTGTACTGAAGAAATGTTGTAAATCTCGAACGAAATCTTTGGGGCGAATCAATAGCGGAGTGTTTCGTGAACGCGGTTTCAGTGGCCAACTCTCGGTTCTCGAAACGAACTTGCGAAACCGGCCGACACGCAAAGTGTTGATAATCCAAAAACAAACTTTGTTTTTATTAACGGAAATAAATCTCACCCGTTGCGAATTTTAAACCGGAGGACGAAAACCGGGGACAATTTTTTGCAAAAATGCACTTCGCGCTATCTTGATTGAGACGCAAAAGTAGATTTTCGTTTTGCGTGCCGATAAAGTGCACCCGTGTTATTCAGGCTAATCGCATCAGGCACGTTAAAAAAGCGTTCGCAAATTGGCTTTTGAAATTGGACCCGACAAAGAGCGATCCTCGAGTTGTATTCAAGACGGCCGCGGTCATTAATATCGCCCCCAAAAGTGAAATTTCTCATTTTCCATTTCATCCGCTCACTTTGTTCGCCTTTTATAAATTATCCGCAATTAATTTATCAAGGATTGTGTAGTACGGTATAATGGAAGGACGGGGAATGCAATTGCGGCCACGCAATCTCCATATTTTTATCTTGATTGTTTGTATCAAACGGTGACTTCCACAAATCACCGACCATCAAACCTGCGGCTGCACGCGAGCGAACATTCCGCCCGCTGATCGTTATGCGAGTCAATTCCGACTCAGTTTGCGGAAACGTCCCCGATCGGTCGTCCCATCAGTGACCGTCACTCGGGTCAATGCTTCCGAATATCAAAAACGGAAGTCCGGGCTCTTTCAGCGAGACATTCGATCCGCGAGCCGCTCTCGCCACCTCGTCGGCCCAGATTTCCGACCGGAAGAAATAAAAACAACGAGCTTTAAACCCACTCTGCACCATCAACAACGACTTTTCCGCCGCTTGATCCTCTCATCTTGGCCCCAGCCGTGCGATGAATGCGGGTGACGGCCGGAATCGAGTAAATTAATTTCGATAACTAGTCGATAACTGGATATTTTGCACCCTATCAAACTACCCGATCTTTGATCCGGGCCGACGCGATTCCCCCACGGGCGAAACGCCCCCGCCATGACGGCAAAGGGAGCTTTCGACACCTCTTCCTAATCCGGGTTTGATAATATCAGACCGCTTCGAAAAAGCTCGGCGATTTAATCCGGGCTTTCGCACTCGCGGTCTCTTCCGCGACGATAATTACACACACGGCTGCTCGTTTACGGACGGGGCTGAATAATTCCGAATAATAGATAAACGCTATGTAAATGCGAAAGTAATTTGCCGGTCGGTAATTGAAAGGGTGGCGCTCCTTCGCTTTCATCACGTATTAGGGTACGTGTGTTGTTGTTGAACGCTTTGTACTTAATCGTAGGCACTTATCGACACTTTAATTAATTTCGAGAGACGGAGAGAGAGGCGAAAAGTTCGTCGGGTGTTTACGGCGCTTCAATCGCATAATCAAGAACCGCTAACTGCTCCATCTAGACGAGTTCGATCACTCGCCGCGCGCTAACGCGGCCACAAATTAAAGCCGGCTAATTGGTTTATATTGACGATCGACTAAAATAAACTCGCGCGTTATTCGTCGATATGTTCCGGTCTAAGTGCTTTAATGTGTAGCGGGTATTCCGGGATTCGCGACGCTTTTTGCGACAGTTCCGACATCGAAATGTCTTCGGTGTCGCGCTTTGAGCGATTTCGCGTCTCGTCGTCTGAAAGAACGGGAAGCGCATCACGAAAGCTCGACCGCAGAGAGTCACAAAGCCGGGGATAGTTTCAGATCTTTAATCTCATCAGAAACGTTCCGTCAGCAAACACAATACTTTTGCGATGATATCGTTTAAATACTGCCGTTATCCCGGCGGCGTGCATTCCACAAAGGGCGCCTCTTTGTCGTGAGTCTGGCAAAAATGCGCTCAAAACGTCGGCAGGAAATTCCCTCATCGTCGGTGGAAAATCCTCGAGTGCGGCAGCCGAAAACGCGAAATTATCAAAGGCGATTTCTCGCGCATCTCTTCAGGATGACAATAAGCTAAGGAGGTTATCGTTAGTGCGGTTTAGCAGTTAATGACGACTAACGATCATTACACTCCGGGCGTTCTCGTTGGATGCGTCGGGGGTATTATGCGCCCATCTACCTACGTCACGCTGTCAGAAAATGCAAATTAGAGAGCCATTTGTAGTAAAGACATCGCGTCTAATATAATGCCGGGTTATTATGTAAGCAGGACGGTGGCCACAATGGCCTCTTCCCCCGATCCGGGTGCGTTATTGTTTATGAATGGCCGCCGGGATAATTGATTAACTCGCGCTGCATGGACTACGTTCAACATTTTAATAATTAGCTTTGCAGAAATCGCACGGCGTTTAATCAGTTCGGCCGGCCACCGGCGAATTTCCGGCGGCTCCTTTGAGGTCGCACCGAACGCCATCCAGAACAATTATATCGTTTCCGGTGTTTGCCGGAATCATTCGCACGCAAACATCGAATTATTACCATTATGAAATGTTGAATTTAACTTATTTCGCAGATTTTGCGTGGGAATAGCGACACAGCTTCCGTGGAAAGTCACCGATTGATGCCTCCGGTCTTCGCCAGTAAAGTGCGAATTCTGCCCTACAGCGTGCACAGGAGGACCGTCTGCCTGCGGATCGAGCTTCTGGGATGCCCGTACGAAGGTATGTACTCACTTATTCCCCCGCTAATGTAGGTGAATAAGGAAAATTCGTACGACAACAAATCGGCGAAATAATTCGCTCGAAATGGCCGGAAAAAGTCGGCGTGCGGCATGTAAATGACCCTTTTATAATACGGCGAGCCGGCGATTAATCAGTGTCGGAGGCAGCTAGAGGGGTAGACGGTAGATTACATCTCGCAAAGGCCGCGGCGTGCGATCCGCTACTTAACTTATCCATAATTAATAGGGAAGTGCCGCTATGAGTGACATTCCATGAATAGTTTACAAGACAGTCGCGTTGTAGCGAAATGGACTCGGGCCCCTCAAACGCGACCCTCTCCTTTATGCTCGGGGCTGCACTCGCCTCCGTGTCAATCTGATGGTCGCTGCATCGGGCGGCCGAACGATAGGCAGGGCCATCAGGGTGTGATTTAAACATAGACCGACGACCGACGTCAACAATCACCGCCGTCCGCCCCAATCGACCTGAATTATCAATCACGATATGTCTGCAGGGCAAATATTGTCTTTTACGCTTCCAATTAACCGCACGGAATTCGAACGCGACTCTCCGTTCAAATCGGATTATACAGGGTGATCTACCCGAGTGGCACACTGAGAAATATCTCAAAATTAGGTTGATTTCATCCATGGTCGTTATTTTAACCGAATTTTCTGATCATTTTAAGTTTCTCAGATAAAATGTGTCCTTGGAATGTAATTGAACATAAATCATCGTCTGCAACATGCTGTGCATAAAGTTTGTTATTGGCCCTCAATAAACATGGGCACTTCTGACTCACTCGCAAACCGACTCTTTTAATCTCAAGTTTCTGGCACAAAAGTCGATTTATGTTCAGAATTCACTTTGACACCCTGTATAATATCGGTCCGATTTAATTATCGCTCTTTATAAATAAATTTTTGTTTGCCTTCGGGTCCACCCACCCACACATGAACCGAGTTCGAATTTCCTGTTGCGAATTTAATTAACAATGACGACCCCGAATCGAAATAGCATAATCAACAAAGTCGCGCTCCATTATTGGCGGCTCAAGTCGTATTACAGTTTGGCCCGTATACGTGATGTTTCAGTTTCAATTACAGGTATTTTCGCAACTTTAGTGCCGCGCGTCTAAATTAAAACGGTCGAGTATTTAAAGACGTTCCGCCGTCGACAATTTGACAGGTTCCCGTGTGTGTACCCACGGAACGTAATCGCATGCAACTCGGCGGGCGCCTTTATGTAAACGTTAGTCGCGCGGTATTATGTTAGGCACCTTTAGGTCGGATGTATATCAAAAGGCAATCGCTTTCGCTCGGGGTGTCGGAAATCTAATTAAGTTCGCGTCTCGCCATTCGTATATTTATGCAAGTAACCGAGAGTGTGTCGCGATCGTGTCTCCCTCATGCGGCGTAACGTGTACACGACCTAATCCGCGTTATCCCAAATTGGAGCGATAATTCAGTTTCGCGATGATGGGCGCGACATCTGGCCCAGCCCTTCATCTTATACCGGAAGGGTCGCACCGATCTGACTTATTTACAAAACCGTGTCTCTCTCTCTTTGAGGCGAATCTAATTAATGGGGTGTTAGTTTAGAAGCGGTGCAGGTGGGTCGGCCCGACGCTTCCGAATATACCGAATAATTAATTGGAAATTGAATTATGGGCCCGGAGAATCGGGAAACGAGAAGTCTGATGCCGCTTTTATGCGATATTTATAATTCACGGGATTAATAATAACGCGCAATTGCCGAGACAAATTTAAATGCTTCTACACTATAATAACGCCCCGCCACGAAACTTAAATCTGCATAATACAGTGCGCCTTGTACTTACCGAAAATGAACAGGTAACGTCGGAAAAATTTTATAAGGCGATTATAATACAGCCCCGTATTCGTAAATTAATTAAGATTACTCGCTGACAATACATAAATATGAAAATTAAACGCCTCCTCTTATTAAACCCCCTTTTACTACACACCGGAGTTTCGAAACTTTCAGAGCTTAATACTCGCCCTCGGTTAATTAAACAGTCACGCTTTCAAAAATCGAGGGAGCGCTCTTTACGATTCGTCCACGCAAAATTTGGAATCAATGATCGTTTTATTTTCAGGTGCAGGTGTTAATACTGGGTTTTCATAAATGCTTGGGTGCCACGTGACTTAGCGGAAGTATGCAACCCGCGCTATACCATGGGCGTCAGGACAGGGAAGGGTCTGGGGGAAACAAAATTATTTTCCACATCTGGAATTTACCAGAACAAAAAAAGGAGGATTTTCTTCAAGTGTCGACACCATTTTCACGTCGAGGAAACTCCACAGAAAACGCAAGAGCACGTGTGTTTGCAGAATGACAGACATAAACAGTAAACAAATCGAACTTCACTGGCGAGTTTGACGCACAGACTTAGTGGGAATAACCTAAAAACACGTAATTCCCCAAAATTCCCCTAAATATGTACGTTGAGTTGCCTACCTCATTGTCACGTGGTACCCAAGCATTTATGAAAACCCAGTATTAGCAGGCGATGTCCTGCGTCGATAAAGCTCCGTTTTCGGGGTGCAACCGTTATCGACATTATTTTACGGCCGCGCCGCACAATGGTCGCGTACGTGTTCGCCCCGGGAAATGCACCCCGTAACCTGTCGATATAAGGGTGGGCGCGATTGCACACCGGTCCGGTTTATAAAAGCGAAATATAATAAAGCTCGCCCCGACGCATAGAGAGATTCCATTTTCTCTTGCCCGTCACGAGCCGCCACACGACCGCTCGCAGTTTTAATAATGGATGGTCGCGACTCTATGATTTATCAATACATTCCGAACAGGTATACGAGCTACATTCGCCGGATTCTATTCGGCCTGGCCGCTATCTGGGGCCGTGGAAAAATGCGGTTTTATTGGGAACACATGCGAATGCACTTAACTGCGATGTCGCCCCTGTCCGGAGCCTGTAAATTGACCGAGGCAAAAAGTTTTATGGAAAGCTCCGGTGGAGCGGAACGATTGCGCTTTTCGAAATTTCGAGCGTTTTTAATTCTTGGCGCTCCAACTCAAACGGGGGGTAGCAATCGAGTTACGTTATTAAAGTTGCATGCGTCGCCCGAAAGCTCGGAACTTTTTGCCGCACTCTACAAAGTGGAATATCGAAAGGAATGCGCCCTAGTAGCACCGCACTTATTATCAGCCGGAAATGTGGAAATATTGCATAGGTTACTTCCAAAACTTTTTCAAGAAATGTTTTCAGGCAACTTTCTAACAAAATATTAACAGTAGATATTTTCCAATAAATTATAGGACTTTTGAGGATGAGCTTTGGTGCTTTGATTTCGCGAAAGCTCTTTTGAGTGACTCGTCCAGCTCTAGAAAAATCCTGCGGGATTATTACATCTACCAGCCATTGCCATTAGTCCGAGGCAGTGGACTGCGAGCAATCGCCGTAATGGGCAGATATCCCAAATAAATCTCAATAAAATCAACATCGATAACACGCCATTTGCGCACCGCAAATATTTCCTGAAACCGAGCACCAAATCAGAATTTTTGCATATTCATGGCAAAGTTACGCGGTAATCGCACGGACGCATATTGTTCCATCGAGACCTCGCGGAAAGAATCTGCCGATAAGCCGCAGAGACTGAAATCACAAATTAGATTTTTCCTGATTGGGTTTTGTCGGAAAAAAATTAACCCGAGTCCTGCGGATGCTCACCATAAATTCGAATTTAAAGCTCCTGGAAGACCTGGAAAGTCCGCATCGGTGGGTAAACTCAATAAAGCAATATTGCCTTCCACAATACACATGTTCGTTTGATTTAAAGTGCGCTCTCCCGTTCGAATAACCGGTAAAAATAGCACGTTTTGCTATTTTATTACGGCGAAAAAACTATAATTAAAATTTTGCGAAAGATTTCGCAATGCCCGGCCTTTCGGAATGTCAATATTGAATTTTTGCGCTTATAATTTAGGGCCGGTATGCCGGAAAAGTTTTGGAATCTGCGCGTTCGACGTACCGAGGGTTGTTAAATTTTGTTCGCCGTCGCGGCGTAAAAGTTTTTAAAAACTATATTAGGTACGACACGTCGCCTCCATCGCATAACACAACTTTTCTCTCTGCAGGTGGCATTATTTCGTACAGTGCTCCTGAGGGTTCGGAGCCCTCTCAAGGTTTATACGACAGCTCGTACGACGGAAACCGCTTCGAAGGCGCACTAACAGGTGGACTAGGACGTCTGGTGGATGGGGAAATTGGCGCCGACAATTTCAGACTCGACATCGGCTACGGCAAAGGTAAATTCCGCCATAAATAATGATATCGCTTGCCCCCGGAACGCATAAATTGGCCTCGCCGTATACGAGTCCGAATGGCGAAAGAAATACGGCCGTCATCATCAGTTTACATCACATACGAAATGCCCACTAAATTTTTTATGGTTCATTTTTATCAGGAAACGGCTGGGTGTCTTGGAAAAACGACAGCGTCCCCGGAGGCTACGTCGAGCTAACATTCGAATTCGACCAAATACGAAACTTCAGCGCCGTACACTTGTTTACGAACAATTTTTTCAGCAGGAATGTCCAGGTTCGTATACCGCCCACCTTACTCACAATTAATTTTTGACGACGCTTTTGCTATTTATGATAGAAAGTAGACCCGGGTGAACATTTTTCAATATCGAATGAATATTTAAGCCGTGCTTTCCTGATGAATATTTTACGGCACGTCTAGAGAGAGTAGGATAGGGCACTCGGGCGATCCGAAGGAATTTATTATTTTCATCCGAGTGTGTACTCAAATTTGTCAACAAATCGTGATAACTTACTTCGCTCGAAAACTCCGACCGGATATAATGATGTTGTTGCACGAGGTTAATACAGGAAGCTCCGCGTGTTATTACTTATTCAGAAGATATAACCTGTGGCTCTGCAGGAGTTATGGATAGTTTGCTTGCAGTTGTAGATCAAATTGCCTCCCGGTCTTGCCATGGGAACTGCTAAACGCAAGACATAAACTCGTTGAAACAACAATAAAGTTCCGTTGATTATTGAGCAAACAGTAATTCGATGACCGATGAACTCCATGCAGACTGTTACTCTTGGACGGGATATTATAATACGTAAATACACCTATGATATCGTGAGTTTCGAGCGGATGGCGGTTAGTCTGAAAGCCCGTCTGGCCCGGCGCATCCACCATTTCGTTACTCTTATTGCGCTTTTTACTCCAAAGTCTTGTATGAAGCGTGAAATGTTTTATTTTGTACGGAATCGGGGGAAATGAGGACGGGGAGGATGAGAGGTCAGTGCCGAAAGGGAGTTTTGCCCGGAGCGATTCAATCATCGAAAATTAATTTAACTCGATTTTACGTAGCGTACGCCCGGAATTCGAAACAAATCGGACGAGGGCACGCGCTTTCCGCCCGTTTGTTTATTTTTATCTAAAATCTTTCAGTCGAACCGTTTCATCTGTTTGAATAGCCGTGAAGCTCGAGCGAAAACTTTTGCATCATATCGACTAAAAACAGCAAATTGGCAGTAGCGTTGTCTTGTGCTAGTGGAAAAGACGGCCGACCCGGAGAGCGCGCGAAACCGGATTGAATATTTTTCCTTCCGGTGCGGAGAGGATCAAAAGAGGGAAAAATTGTTAAATTATTCGGTCCGATTTCAGGTTTTCACTAAAGCCAAAGTGATGTTCAGCGTGGGCGGGCGGTTCTACAACGGGCCGACCCTGTCGTATTCATACATGCCGGACAGGGCCCTGGAGAATGCCAGAAACGTCTCGATCAATCTCCATCAGAGATTGGGCCGTTTCGTCAAGCTGCGTCTATTTTTCGCCGACCGCTGGATGATGCTAAGCGAAATAACCTTTGATTCCGGTAAGTTTTCGACCTTTTTCCCGGGAACAAGCGGAATAAATTAATGCGATGAAAAGGGAACCGTAAAGTAAAGAGGCCCCGTTTAAAATTCACGATGTCTATTAAACGTCGACCCGGAAAAAAAGCGCCAGCGCAACCCGCATTTTTTTAAATTATTTTTCTGCGATTCAATTTGGGTGAGATTATCATTTTAATGATCATATAGTGGGACTGCACCGTAAAAAGCTTTGTTAGTTTGGCCGGAAAACGTCGACCGGGCGAATTTCGTCGTCCGCGGAGAGCGAAGAGGAGAGCGTGTCCGTAACGTGCACAATCTTCCTCAGCCATCTGCATGAAGTGCTTACATACACGGGGCGCATATAAAATAAACTGATGACTACCGTGTTTCCGCAGTTCCTGTCGCCTACAACGTCACCGAGGAATCCGCCCTCGATCTGAGCGAAAACGAACTCGTAATCACTTCGTCTGGCGATAAGACCACGGACCCCTTCGAAACGAGTAAGCCCGACGACGACCTTTGAAAATTCAAAAAGCGACTCGCATTATTAATAAATCGGGCTTATCGGCTCAGTTGCAGCGCCCAAGGAGAGCGATACGTACGTGGAGATTATAATTGGGGTCCTGACGGCGATCATGCTGTTGCTTTTAGTGGTGTTCGTGATCATTCTGGTGCTCAACAAGAGGCACAAGTTGCAGGGCTCCCCCACGCTCCTCAAGAACCCCTTCGGCGTCAAAATCAACATGAAGGTATATTGAACCACCCTTTAATTATGTCACTGCTAATCAGCATAAGCGATTTCTTAGAAGTAAAGTCGCTTTTAAAGTTTCAGTCGATTCTATTGATTTAGCTGTATACAGCAGTTTTCAGTGCCGCTGAAACAAAACTGTGTCTTTATACAGGGTGTCTTTGAAATACGTGTACGACGCGCAACCACATATTCCTAAGGTCAAAATAGAACAATTCAACCAAAATTACCTCAGTCCATCCTCAGTCCAAAAGTTTATAATGAAATAGTTACAGGGTGTTGAAATGAAACTTTTTATCTCAATTTTTTTTCAATTGATTTGTCAGGTTTTCGAAATATTTATTCACAAATTAGTACACGAGAAATTTTCGATAAGAGGAATATTTATCCAGACTTAGCTTTGTTGTATCTCCTAGAAGACGACACCTAAGTTGCAAGAATTTGCAAATGACAGTCTTAGCTTTTTTTCCATCAAATTAGCAAAGTTCCAAATATGGCAATCGACTACCTGATGATAACCGCGCTAATTCTTGGGCTAATTTTTCATGAAAAACACATCAGTCTGAGTTCATTTCATGACTGTTTTGCTAACAAATAAGGAACAAATGTCTTGGCAAACAAATAAACAGATTACCTTATTGCAAGCCACAGTTGTTTTTCTTGAAAAATGTCGTCAAAAATTCGTGCGGTAACGTTTTTTGGTGAAATTGAGCATTCCAAAATACATAGTTCTAAAAGTGTGCATCGTAGCGACATTAAACGAGTAAGTACCTTTTTGAGTAAACTCATCACGCAGTGAATTGCATATTTATTAGAACCTCAGCAATTTGAAGGGAGAAAAAATAATTTACAAATTTAACTTTTGAACTGAGGTTATTTTGGTTAAATCGTTCTATTTGGTCATCCAGTATAGGTGGTAGTGCGTTGTACACGTATTTCACTGACACTCTGTATGACAATATTCTTCCAAACGGTTTTGATAATCTGGCACCTAAAAAAAGGAACATGCAAAGTGAATTTTCGTGGATTTCGTCAGATAATTAATGATAGCTGGAACTCAGCGACCCTCAATATTGACCAATTTGGATCTAATCTCACCAACTTAAATGATACAGAATACAATGTATGTCCGGACAGCCGTTTTGCACGATTAATAATTATGACAATGTAGAAGCCCGAATCACACAGCAGCGATCCCTCTAAAGTTTCCAGCTCACTGGTGAACACTGTTCAGAGCGTCAGCAATACGTTTCCCGATCAGGAAGAGGATAGCGGATTGAATGCGCCGGATGTAAATGCGTCCGCTTTTTCAGGATTTGCTGATGAACTTTTCGTCCGGTAACAATCAGGCGGGCGGCGGCGGCGGCAGCAGCCACCCCACGCCGGTGAGCCAAGAGCCGCCGAGCGATCCGTCATCGCTATCGTTCGAACAGTATCGATCGCCGCTGGTCGGCTCGTTTTACACGCCGAATTATGCGACGTTGAGGTGTTCGTCGACGATGGAGGAGCCGGACGAGCCGCCGGAAGTGCCGCCATTGCCGGACTCGCCCACCCTCCACCAGAGCGCGGCCGCCATCACCGGCTCGTCCCCCCTGCACTACAGGAGCCTGCAGAGCACCCCGTCGATTAGCCCCAAATCGAAGATCATCAATTTGGGAAATTATTTTCCGAGAGTCGCCACCGATCCGCCGAACCGGAAGCGGTACCACACCGCCCCCAGAGAAAAGCACAGGGTAAATAAGGACGTTTTAGTGACTTTTACCATTCACTTTGTAACGTCACTGATTTCTACCGCAAATTTTGGGATTATGTGAACTAGTATGGCAGACTTTTAAAATTAGGTTTCCGTTTATTCCAGCAATATAAAAATACGTAAAATTTTTATTATTCCAAAGGGCTCCAATGGTTGATTGAGTCGAGGGGTATCTTGCAGAGGAAATTTGGTGTACAAGCTCCAGAAATTAATTAGGAATTAGAAATTAGAGAAATAGTAGAAATTAGTGGCGAATTAGTGGTGAAATTAGTAAGAACTTTTGGGAAATTAGTAGAAAGTAGTGAGGAATTAGCAGAACTTATTAGGGGATCGAACTTGTAGAAAATAGTAGGTTTCATAAGTACGGGAGTTAGTGTAGAAGATAGTTTTCAGCGAAATACCCCTTGAATTACTTTCTGCAATATTCCAATATTAAACACTAGGTATTACACCAATTTTTGGCTGAAAATTAGGATAAAAACTGGGTTCGAAACATTTCCTCGGGATTTACCGTAAACGTTTCGCCATCAATGCGGTCCATGTTTTCAATAATTCCCATTTCTCTGCCATAATGAGTTTCTTTAATGCTACATCGTTTCCTATTCCAGATATTCGAAATTACCAGAAATAACTTTATTCTGGTCTAACTGCTTATTTTATTTCATTTTTCTTTCTATTGATTTAGTAACAAAATATGACAAAACCTGACAAAACTACTAGTTAGTTCCTCGTTACGAATTTGAACAAATAATATGATTTATATCCCCTCGACCTTTAGGGTTAAAGTCGAATCTAATTAGACAATTTTCTCCAAATTGCTATTTCGAAATTCGTCTGAATAATTTATTAATCAATTATGCGGAGGCTCCGGCGTTTTATACTAAATCCCGCCCGAAGATACGAATTGAATTTCGTGTTCTTGCGAGTCCGGTCAAAAATCCCGCGATGGGGCTCCGTAATAATAACAAGGCGGACACGTACCGGCCATAAGGCAAGTTTATCGCCGAAGCGTCTCCCGCTGAAGGCGGAAGTTGGAAACTTCGGGTCCCTGGCCGCCGTCGAAGATCCGAACTAATATTAATTAACCGGCGTTAATTTACCACGTTCCGATAAGAGATTCGCATAGGAAAGCACAACAACGACGCGAATCGCTCCTTTGATAGTAGCACGGTGAAGTAATTAAGATGATTCGAGGCATGAAATATTTGATTATTATTCGCGAGAAGATACTGGAGGTGCGCGCAGCGGAGCCTCTTCTGTTTCTTGTTAGATTACAATTCCGGCGGCGTCGTAAATCACGAAACTCCCGCAGATAATAAATTAATATTTCAGATACCACCGCCGGTCGTGTGCTGGAACATCGCGCCGAGCATGGGCCAGGCCTACAATTGCCGGGAAGCGGAACTGGTCCCGATCCCTCGATACTCCCTAAGACCGCTGGAAACGTTGGGAACGTGCCACGCCGGAGAGGTACGTTTAAATAATCACCGGCGAATGAGTACGACTTATTTAATTAGATACCCTTCCAGTCTGCTTAATTACCGTCATTATTTTGCGCCGGTTTTTGCAAATCAGGGATTAAATACTCCGCAGGCCCGCATCCCTAGGGATTCACGCTCAACCCCGCTCTCAGGCCGCGGAATTTCCCGAGTTCACATTATGAAACCGAAAGGTCAACCCCCTCTTTCTTTTCGACCCGAACATTTCATAAATATTTCGTACCAGAGGTATAATAAGACTTTGATTACTTTTTCTCAGAGTTATAGAATAGGTATAAAGTTTGGTCCTCGTGAGGTCTCCCTACCTCGATAAACGCATAAAAGGGATTCGGCACGATCCTGCCCCTAATGTGTCACATAATGTTTCCAGATCACCCTGTGCGAAACGGACGGTCTGGAGGACATAATTCCGGGCGTGTGCCGTCTGGTGGCCGTCCGGACGCCGAGTCCGGAAAGAGCGAAAAGCGACGCGGCCACCGGCTCGATGGAGTCGCTCCGGGAGGTGCGCTTCCTGGCCAGCCTGTCCGACCCGAACGTTTGCCAAGTGCTGGGCGTCTGCACGGCCGAGCAGCCGCCGTGGACCGTCATCGAGTACGGCGAGATGGGCGATCTGGCGCAGTATCTGCAATTCCTGGTCAACAGGAACGGAACGGGGAGATCGTCGACCGATCAGCCCATAAAGTGAGTGATTTCCGTGCGTTCGTCTCGAATCTGAATTGATAATGAGGGGTCGTCGAAACGGCGCGCGGATCGTGCATCATCCGGACCCCTTTCACTTTCGCGATGGGGATCCGGGATACGACCATAAATCCGGGAAAAGTGCCCCTCCTTTATTCCCAAATCCACAACTTTTTCGTGAATTGTCAGGATTCCCTACATTTTCAAGTGATTCTAAGTGTGTTTTCCGAAAATATCTCTAGGAATCTCCACCAATTTTCTAAGTTTCAAGTGGTATTTCAAAGATTTCCATAAACTTCTGCCTCTGATTCCAAAATATTTCAAAGGATTCCTAAATATACAGCGTCATTCATATTGATGTTCCAAATCTTGAGGGCCGATTCCTCTAGTCAAAATAGGAAAAAAGGTTCGCTATGGCCCGAAAACGCTTAATAAGTACAGGGTGTCACACATTTTTCAGAAGCATGACAAACCGCATACGAAAAAAAAATCACATGAAAAAGAGAACCTACCCTAAGTACAGACTTAGGGCGTTTTGGCGATTTTTGTATCTCCATTAAAATACCGCGGATAAGAATGATAGACCGTATATCGAGAGCTTTTAGTTGGTTTCAATAGCAGAGATCTCCAAACAAAAGAGCCAATATTTCCAAAAGCAGAGTCCCTACCAATAGTATGAGTAGAAATGTATATTGAAACAATAAGCCTCCCTTATTGTTCTAATTAAGCTATCGTTTCTGCCTAACGAATTCTGTTGTAATTTCCCAATTTTAGTTTTCGGTTTTACGATCAACTGCACTAATATTCCAATATCTCTGGTATTAAAAAGATACAAGGAGCAACAAAAGCCTTTCTGAAAGCTTACAAAGATAGGCTTCCTTTCTTATATCTGAAACTTTTTCAGAATGTTGTCGTCATGCCATCGAAAAATCTACTGGAAATGTTTAATGTAACACCCTGTATCTATGAAGCGTTTGCAGATCACAATTTATAGGAGCTTTTTCTCTTATTTTGACGAGAACAATCGTTCCTCGACCGTTGGAAGATCAATATTGAATCACACTGTATTTCAATTTATTCCTGAAAATTTCGAGAAATGGTGGTTTTCCTTTCCCGCGCAATCGTCGAATCTTATAGAAATATTGTTGTTCCGGTTATATTTCCCCGCGCTTATGAATTTTCCATTTGCAGCATGGAAAGTCTGATTTACATGGCATCGCAGATCGCGTCCGGGATGAAGTACCTGGAATCGAAACACGTAGTCCACAGGGATCTCGCGGCAAGGTAAGTTTTTTATTAAAGGCAAACACCTCTCCAGTCGGTGCGATATAGCCGCGAGCTGGTTATTAAGAAAGTTAAGTAACCTTTTTCACGTGAACTGGCGAATCTCAATTTCAGAAATTGCCTGGTCGGGAGGAGATATCTTATTAAAATCGCCGACGTGGCCATGTGTAAGCCACAATATAGGAAAGATTATGCCGAAATTGGGGGTAGACCGGCAGCGCCGATCCGTTGGTTGCCTTGGGAGAGCATCCTTCTCGTAAGATATATGGGACAACTTATTTTATTTATGTTAAATTCTTGTTTGTTGACGTTTTTCCAGGACCGCTATTCATGTTCGAGTAGCGTTTGGGCGTTCGCCGTCACTTTTTGGGAAATCTTGAATTTCGCATGCGAACGGCCTTTCAGCCACTTGTCGAACGAGAAAGTCGTTCAAAATGCCGAGCACATGTATTATGGCGGAGAACTACAGGTAACAGACGCTGCATCGCCTTTACATACGAAAAATATTGTGATTTTTATTCCAGGTGCTTTTGAACAAGCCTCCCCTTTGCTCACCCGAAATGTACGAACTGATGTGTCAGTGTTGGAGACGGGACGACTCTGAGAGGCCTACTTTTAAGGAAATCTGCTTATTTCTTAAGCATAGTAATAAGGACTACATTCCGACAGACTGATTTTAATAAGTATTGCATAAACAATCATTGATATTTAGTGTAAATAGGAGTCTTTGAATAAAATGCATTTTAAATACCTAATAATGATTAAAATAGGCGAAAATGTACTGCACATTCCTTTTATTATAACGTGTATTATAAAAAACCCTTAATGTACAAACTCATAAACTTGCTGATTATTTTTCTAGGGTTGTAAATGGTTTGTTGTAAAGTAAGCTATCGGTAATGAATATGCCTGCAAATTTGCACAAATGAACAGTTTACCGATGTATAGGTTGATTTCTGTATTACCGGTAATTCTATATCCAATTTACAAAAGATCTTTCTTACACCATGTTTCAACAAAATGCTTATACAAATAGAACTATCATTCGGCTCATTTCAATAAATTCACAATTCCTACGATTAAATTTAAAACGTCAAGCAATCGAAGAAATGTTCATCATTGGAGAGTACGAAAATGTTACTCGGACTTGCCATTTTGTTTTCGTGAGCTCCCCTTACGGAAATGGTTTTTGATCGCTCCGTATTTCTAATCAATGAAAAATGTTGTTGAATTTATTTTTGGAAATCCGCTGTGATAGTTTCATATTTTTCTGCATTCAATTTCAACTTCACCTTGGAAAACGTACACAATACAAATATAAAAAATGTTTACTGTGGTTCAATAAGAAAAAAAAGACATCTGTTTTATATCAGGAGAAGATAATAAATTAGTCTGTAGAATATTAAAACAATAGCCTGTAAAACATACATACCTATTACTGCTGTTAAATTTGCTGTGTAAGTTCACAAATCTTATTTATATGAATCCTCTTCTAAGTGCTTCCATTCCACCTGTAGACGTAATGATAATGATCAACATTGTTTTGTTTTCTTTTTCTAGTTGATGATCTTGCATTTATGTAAATAACAGTACAAGTCAAATAAACACTTCAAAAATACAACGACCAATTGACGAATTATTTTCTCTAACCTTCAGTAATGCTGACGATTTTAGGGTGGTGAATAAATGAAAATACTCTTGTACAAATGTGTTATGATCATTTAATAATATAACTCATATTAAAATAATTTAGATGTATTAAAAAAAATAACACAAAAGTTAAACCTTAATTAGAGGTTTGGTGGTGTGAACCATAATAAATAATTTATTATTATTATAGAGATAGGCATTTTATGGGTTTACCACACACGCTCGAAACAATTATCTCTCAAATCGACATTCGCTGAAACCACTGATCAGATTCCTTGTTTACTCAAAAATAATTTGTGAAAAACATTTTAAAAGCGACGTTTTGAACTAGTGGTGGAACTGTGACTATTCTTGTGTGTTGTGTGAATTGAGTATCAGATGTTCGAGCGAATGTGGGGCACCCCATTTTATGACGAAAATACATTGAGCAATAACATAAGAGCCGTTACATAACTTATTTGCACCGGATAATAATAGTAATACTAAGATAAAACTCAATAATTTGAAAACAGCTTGAATTATAAAGAAGCAACTTGTAATGTAAATACT
Organism: Salpingus planirostris; assembly: GCA_949788335.1. Taxonomy (NCBI): domain Eukaryota; kingdom Metazoa; phylum Arthropoda; class Insecta; order Coleoptera; family Salpingidae; genus Salpingus; species Salpingus planirostris. The sequence goes on along the minus strand of OX460918.1, from coordinate 4,477,200 downwards.
AACCGAAATAAACTAATTCCTAAACGGAACCGAGATTCTTTACTATGATGTGGTATTCTTATGTATTAATTTACCATGCCAAAAACTAGATGGCGTATCAAAATGTGAACCTTTTCCACCCATTCGAGGGAAAAGAATACTGGATATAATGAACGTCAACGTCAAAAATAAAACTTCTTGCAGACTTGAGACCGACTAATGAGAATGGAAACTTCATAGAAGTGAAACTCAAAGAACGAAAAAACTTTGTGAACAAAGCGACAATTCCAATCTAATCAACAGATCAAAACATTTTGTTACAAAATGAAATAGAAATATATCTCAGTTCCATCAACAAAAATTAGTTTACCCCTTGTATTTGAATGACGTACGAGGAAGAAAATTTCCCCGACAACGCAGAGACTGCACATGATGAAACAGCTTAAAATCTGAAAACTTGCAAATATTAGATCAGAGATTTTTTCATAAATAACGACGTTGCAAATCATCTAAAGCTATAACAATCCCCGGTCCGAATTTCATAAGTAGCTGTTCATTTGCGACTTAGGTTTTTATGTATGTACAACAAATTTACAGTCATCCTTAATCTCTTAAAAGATCAGTCTTTGGCAAAAGGAATCCGTTTTACAAGTATGTATAGTACGCGTTAATCCCGTCACAATAATTCAAACCAACAACAACATAATTTCATCAAGATGAAGTCGCACTCCTGCTGCTGATTTGAAACAAGATGCTCCTAGTTATCGGACGATTCGTGCATCGACTGAACCAAAGTCTCATAAACCGGTAAATCCGTTTCAAACTTCCGAATCATATCGTTCACTTCTTCGGAAGTCGGGTTCTTCTGCGGGGACTGAAGAGGCGGCGAAAATCTGCACTGCCTGTAAAAGTGCATCAGCTCTCCGTATATACCTCTGGTGGCGAACGGAGCGTGCTAGAACGGAATTACTCAATCAGCCATAATTGCGAAACAACATATCGATTATATTATAAATATTGGCAAACTCATCCACCTACAATACCGTAGATAAAACCGATACAAAAGTTTTCAAGTGTAAATATTATTTATTATTATTACGCCAGATAAAAACGGAAAACTGGCGCCAACTGACAATAACAATTCGCTAACTGAGATATGATATAATATAATTATTAAGCGCGACTATAAACAACGGAAACGTGTAGAGCCTGGTAGAGGTGATTCGTTATCTTTAGGACCTGCGCAGAAGTCTCAAGTTCGTCTGTCCACGCCGATAAAGATCAACCTGAAAACATCAGGCAATCTGTGCAGCCCTAAACATTTTGATGACTACCTGACATTTTTCTTTGCATCGTTTGACATGCCTTTTACAACACACCTTTAATCCATACTTACACCAGTAAGTAATGGCATTAGTGAATTTCTAGGAATAATTTATAAACTACAGAGACATCATTCAAGTTCTTCATCAGGGGAGGCTATGGACAATATTTCTGTACCATCTGGAAACTTCTAGAAGGATAGAGACAGAACGATCATCATAGCCCTTTATGAAGAATGTTTATGATGTTTCCGTACATAGTTTTGCGCAGAAATGAAAAAGTTGCTCTTTTGAAAATTATCAACACAGGCAAAAACACAAGGAAATGCCAGCTCCCAGAACCACCACCAGCTAATATAAAAATCAGTAATTCGAAAATTGACAAATATGAAACGCATCCACTGATGTTTTCACTTTTGAGTTAGATGTGTCAAACAAGCTCCACCTATGTGCATCCCAGGCTTCTAAACATAATGAACTCCCTCTACCTAAAAGATAAACCCAACAAACTAAATCCTTAATGCATCACATGACTAGAAATTCGCGTTTTCGGGAAATGCGACCTTAAAGCTCGACGTGCCATTGGCGTGGTCACACTCATCAATGTCAAGCAAACTTGATCGATTCTACCAAGCGAGTATACCCGGTACGCCGAGACACAACAAAACGGAATTAGAAACGTTCCTAAAGGTCATGCACACACTCACCGGTTCTTTCAGCCAGTAATTCTCGTCGGCCGTTTTGGCCGAACCGTTCGCCGAATTCTGCGAGGGCGACGCATTCGGACTCGAGCCGTTGGTGTCTCCGTTTGCCATTTGCGATTCGGTGAGGTCGCTTTCCGTTTCCTCCTTGGTCGGAGGCGTCGACGCTCGCAGTTTCGTCAGTGAGAGCAGTCTCGTCACTTCGGGCAATTCGGGCTGAATTTCGGGCAACTTGGGCTTTGGATCCGCGAACGGACCCGGTCGCATCGGTTTCGTCAGGTCGTTTATGTCGTCGCTGAAACCAAACGTCACTCGATTAGGCATTTTTCCACCAAGCAAAATCGCGATTGATCGATTTGAGGCAGGTTTTTCATCTCGGAAACCTCGACTGAAACCGTGAATTATTGCGTACGACTTTTCCTTTTGTCGAAGATTAGATCGTCTCGGGTCTCAGGTTCAAAGGTGAGACAATGTCCATCGGCGGAACCTTTGGACCGACACAAACCGGCCCGTGCAGCATTATCCGAGTAAACAAAATAATTACCATCGGTGCGGGCTCTGTGTCCGAACTGGAAATTCCGACTTTTGAACCTAATTTATGAATACCTGCGTTCGATTTGCTGAGCCGTGCTGAGGCGGCAAATAATCAATTACGTAATGACAATAGCCGGCGACCCGGTTTATCGAACAAACCGAATTCCCCAATCATCGAGTCTTTGGGAAATTCACGATTCCGAGGACCAATTTCGAAGATCCGTCACCCCAATTAGTGCGTCTGGCCTCCTCGGATCGGCCACGGTGAAACCGTTCGTTCAAAGTCAAGGAAAGGAAAAGGAAAATACACTCGAGTTACGCCCGGCTAAATTAAGCTCGATGTATTTATAGGATGGCGCAAACGGAATGGCGAATTCTATAAATTGATAGCGAAAATCACATGACGAGCGTCCTGGACTCATGTGACCAAAAGTCAAAAGTGGACGCATGTTTTCGCCGAACGGACGAGCAAACAACAAGTGCATTTCGCCATATTACGTATTTCGAAATTATAAACATGAAAGAAATCGATATGCGATAAACAATAACTCGATGAATATCAATCAAGAGCGAGTCCGCCTGTTGCTATGATGTGCCATTGTGTAATCACGGATCGGGCATTAATTTCGCGGACGCTTTTTTGCATCGGCCCGACCGCGTTACAGAATAACCGCCGATCTGCGGAAAATTGGTTTATTTACGCTAAAATGTTAATCGCTCGGTACTTTTTGCTGTACTGAAAGGTTACACCATAACGTATCGCGACCTTCGTTCGGGAAATAACAAAGTCTGACGTAAGCAATAATAATCGAGTGCCATCGGTTGGATCAGATGATTGCGAGTCCAAAACACCATGCACGTTTCACTCTTTTAGCCTCGGTTTTAGCTGGAAAACAAGTCGACAAAATACCGCAAAATCCGAAAATAAATATGTTGATATGACCTGATAACCGCAAGCCAAGGAATCGAACACGTATTCTAACGCTTTGTGTTTTGTGGGCGATAAATTGATACGCGGGGGTCGTCGACCGTAAACAATTAAATTATGCAATTTTTCTTATTGGCGCTGAAAATGAGGTAACCGGCATTCCATCGGTTGCAATAATAACGCCACCGCATTCCGGACGATCATCGAACAGACGAGAAAAAGTCGAAAGAAAACAGAACAAATACAAGAATGAAACCTCCGGTCTCCTTTCCATGTATGAAACGTTTGTCAGAAGTTGGCCGAAGAAAAGAATCCTTCACCTCGTCCTTCACACACATTTCGCACGGTGCTTCATGCATTTCGAAACGTACCTGGAAATACTTGACCAAACTCTAGGCGAAGTGAAAGGAGATTATTTGGTAATGAAAATAAAAAACGTGATCTCTCCATCATGACGGCAGAAACGTATTTATGTAGTCACTTCCCATGAGAAAGTCCGGCCGGACCAGAAGACTTTTTATTGGGAAACAATGACATAAGCGAAGCAGAATCGCTTATGAATTTAGAAGCTGCGAAAATGTTCTAAAAATGTTTGCAAACGATTAAATATTACGAAACGCTATAAAGACACGAAAACAGATGTCAAAAGTGCTAAAACCGCGACTAATAACACATCCAATATTTATCATCTTCCTCCGAGTCTTCCTCATTGCTTGAAAACTTTCTACATCAGAAACTACTCCAGGAAGAGAAATGCCTTTCCTATAACATTAAAGGCATAATCACTTAAATCCAGAGACTTGTTTTGTTGTTACTTATTTTCAATTTCCGCATAAAACCAGGAAATTACCAGCTCATAATAGGACCCGCATGGAGTATGTTACATGCAATGTAATTTATAGTGCACAGAGAACAACAAAACAGAGAACAAAACTGTCGAGTCAATATTCACATGAATAAGTAAAGGGAATTGAGAAAATATTACATTTGTCCTTGAAGACCAAGCTGACTGATAAAATTTACAACAGGGACAACTTTCAAGGATATGGCGGACCTAAATCACCCAGATTTTCGTAACAAAGTCACGTTCAATAGTCGGAACGAGAATTTTCCATTACTAAATTGTTTACTCGAGAAACCGCGTTCAAGTCATTCTGAAAAAATCCCAGCCAACCAAACCATTACAATCCTGTTCGGTATTTGTACTTCCCAGAAGCACGATAAAGGCATAACACTTGGAAAAAATAGTGTCGTTCATCTTTCAAAGTTCACTAGTTCAAATATTTTCCGAATGACTGTATTTCTCGAATACCGCAGAGTGTGATTATGCGGGTACTGGAGAATTCCAAACAGAGAAAAAGAAATCCACTGAATACGTGTGTGTGGGTATCACGCAATCCATGCCCACAGCTCTCGAAAACAACGATTTTAATTAGAAATGTGGGCACCATTACCGAATCCTTGCAACGAAATCATTGGCATTTTCAATTTCCACCGTTCATTTCCTGCAGCACAATCACTTTCAGATGCAGGCATCGGGCTCGACTCAACAGGTTTAACATAAGCGACAACTCCCACACATTCGACAATCGGCCCACGCTGCCGTTCTTAAGCTCGACTTACTTATTACGGTGCCTCCTCGGGTTGGCGTTGGAATTGAAGTGGTCGCTCTTGACCATGATCGAGTTTTTGCCGGCCTGGGTGGGCGAAATTGTCATTTTCGTGCGGTACGAGACACTCAACTGTAACTTCCCTATGGGGGTGCAGAGGTTGCCGATTTTCACTTGCTTGTGCCCGTCCCCCAGCGTGTGCGTCTGCGGCTGCTCCATCAGGACGCGGTAGCAGACGATGTACGATTCGGGCCCCTGTCTCCGGCACAGTTTATAAGCCGGAGTAACACGAGTAACCGACACCAACGACTTCAACAGGATCCCCATGCGATTGTAAATGTTCTGGATCATCTGGCTGACGTTGTCGCTCTTGTCGTTCGGCAGCAGACTAAGGCACCAGTACTCGAGGACCATCCCGTCACCTTCGGGCGTCCGTAACGAGATTTCGACACATAGGGGGATCCCGGTGAGCATCACGTCCCAGTTGAGCACCTTCTTGGTGGCGCCCAGGACCGAGGGCACGTCGGGGACGTTCAGGTTGAACTGGAAACGGCGGAAATCGTCACAAGTTCGGTTTTTAGTCGAAAGACAACTCACCGATTCCGTGCCGCTCATCGGGGACTTGTTGGGGGTGCATATCCGTTCGCCGATTCGCGACTGGACGATGATCTGGGCCGACTTGTAGGTGAAGAACTTGGTGTACTTGTCCAGGTCCTTTTTCTCCTGGTTGCTGAGCCTCATTCTGGCAGCTGGTGGGTCTAGCACTTGTGACACATAACTGGACACTGCGTGATGACGCGTTCGATTTTCCCTTCGGCGGGAGGAAATCGGGAGAACGCCGCACTTTCGTCGGAGGGATCTCTCCTTCTTTTCTTCTGCCTTCTGGACGGTGGGAAGCGGACGTGTGCCTCGGAACGTACTCACGAAACGAAACGCGGCCAATGGAATGCGGCGGCGCCTTGCGAAATCACATCGATGCCGAACGGGGCGACCTTGGCGACTGCACTCGCATCATCCGCCGAGCCGAGATTCACGCAGAGGAAATCGAGAACACTTTTAAAAAAGCTCGACTTGCGACGAAATCCAGCGCTTTCGCTAAAAAGTGTCAAATATGCGAATCATTACCATCATTACCGACCGCAGATTTTCGAACGGGCCAATCGGGGACGAGCAGTGTGCGTTGTTCGCTTTCGATTGGTCGGCTATTTATAACCTCGTGCCGACTCGGTTTGGGAGTTGGTTCGGTCGTGGAGGTTCGGCTGGTTCGCGGCCATTTTGATTCATTATTTTGACACTTGGCAGAAGCGTCGTAGCTGCCTTTTAAGATTTTGTGAATTTTCGTCTCTCATTAAGATTATTAAGCCCGAAAATTACTTAAAATAGCGAAATACTAGGCTAAGTACCGCGGCCGACTCGTTCGTGTGTCGATTCGGGGTAAGTTTGCTTTAATATTTGGATTAATTGGACGTGCGACGAATGAGACCGCGCCATTATTTGTCACGCTACAGAAATTCCGGAATTTCTCGTGGTCTTTTAAGCGTGGAGTTCCTTTTGTAATTTCAAAGGTGTTTTAATAATGCTGGGTGTGATTGCCGCAATGCACAAAATTCTAGATCAACATGTTTAGCGGCTTTAGCGATAATAATAATTGGTGATAATAATGACGCACACAGCGAGGCTTCGCTTTATTTTTATGTCAGGGTTATCGACTCGGGATTCGGGTTCTAGGACTAGTTAATTTATCTCGTTATTTTCAAAAGTAGAACAACAAAATAATCTACTCCACATAATATCATTTATCTAGAGTATTCCAAGATTAAACACTCGAAAATACCTTCAACCTCTTCCATTGATTGATACAATCATACAACATACAATCAATAATACATTTAAATAATTTAATAGTGAGGATAGTATGATGGCGTTAAAATACCCAAATAACTTCATAGACAATAAATTAGAAATTGAGGCACCAAAGTTTGGTTTTAATTCCTGTTTTTCTCTTATAGATGTTCTAGGTAGTTAAGACGTTAAGATGAGTGTCATAATTCGCCTGCAAAATCTTCCTTGGTCGGCGAATGCTCTCGACATTCGCCAATTCTTTCACGGATTAAATATTCCAGAAGGAGGTGTGCACATTGTCGGTGGAGAACAAGGCGACGCTTTCATCGCTTTCAGGTATAAAATCAATATTGAAGATATTCAAGTCGTCTACGGAGGTATTTCTGATACTTCGAGACCTACACTGTAAGCTTTTATACTTTACTTTCTTCCAATAACTGTTGACCAAAAAAAATCTGTCTCGACCGCCACATGTCTTCTGTGAATCAAGAATATTGCGAGGTGAGTATCTCAGGCCAGTGTTGATTCACGAGGTAGTCTTAAGTCGTTTTGTGGAATTAACTAAACTTTCAACGGGGGTTTTGTTAATTTCACAACTTAATAATGATTTTGAGTTTGTGGTTGGGGTACTTGTAGAGTATTTGAAGAGCTTTTTTGTTCCTTTGCAACAAGGTTGGGATAATAACGATGAGTAATGAGGGCGAACCTTATTATCATTATATGAGCTGGAGACAAACAATTACAATAAGTTTTGTCTCATTTAAATGAGGGGACATTAATCATTCGATTTGATGGCTTTGTTGGCTGTTTCTGATCGAGTGGTATTTGTACTTGGTATTTCCCTTTGGTTCTTCAGTTGAAAATATTTTTATGCTGTCTCGTCGCGTTCTATACAATAACATACCTATTTGCGCAATATAAGTCTTATTAAGTATTAAGTGATATAGGTACTTCAGATAATTCGGTTTCTTATTACTAATAAACTGAATGTAGGTACTTTCGACTTATTTCATAATTGCGGATGCCGATGTAAATATAAAATGCCCATGAAGAAATTTTTGTGTACACTTCCGGAAAACTTCGCCCAATTCGAGATTCTCAATAAAAAATATTGGGACCTTTCTTATGTGATTATTCGCCCATTTCCTACTGTCAGGGCATCTCATCACATTGACGTGTATAACAGATACATCGAGTGCTGGAATTGAGTATCCAGTTTTTAATCACCGCAGAAGCTTCGGAAATCATTAACATCTTCATTTACGTTATTTCGTAAGGAGGAACACATTGAAGTCTTTTAACGAGCGCCCTCCAGTCTCGTCTCTCATCTGTCATGTCTTCGGCAGTTCTTTGTTGTCTAATTTAATTGAGTATCTAAGGCCCTGCCGAACATGAGTAGGTTAACAACCTATAATTATTTTTATTATGGGTTTGAGCGTCGGCGGATAGAGCTATTTCTATATGAGAATTCGAAGCGGAAATCCATCGGTTTTAGAAAGCTTTGATTAATTAGTTGGGATACAAAGTTCTATTTATGATCCCCCATAACTCGGATCCTGTAGCGTCACTACTGCGTTGATTCTAATTGAGATGCTTTAGTAAGAAAAACACGGTAATTACCTATATCTTGCAAAAAGAACGTTCTTCCACGTGGATGCGGGTAAAGGTTTAAAAGGACCAGCTGTTGGAGAATGAGGACTGTTGCGGTTATAACGAGAGTCGTAAGGAGCATCTTGGGGAACGTGTTTCTTCGTGAGATTCGCGGGAAAGTTGGTAGGAACATTAAAAAATACGAGTAATCCCAGCAGTGAACGTGAACAGAATTGGCAATGCTATTACTAGAGTTTAGTACTGTAGCAGTTGTAGCAGCACACTAATAATTTATCTGCTGGTAAGTTTACTGGGTAACAGACGAGTCCTGGTACCAAATAGCAGATTTTCCTCGAAATTTTCTTATCGGTAGATTTTACTTTCATAAGAGTATATTCCGTGTTGAAAATCTCCTGATGGCTACATAAGTAGTTAGAGAGCATCTCTCTATGAACTGTAAATGGAAAATACACAAGGTTACGTCCCGTCTCGCGTTTTGCACAATGTTCTGAGGTTTATACTTATTAATAATCGTACCCAACTATCAAGTAATGTCGAAATTAAAGGATAAAGAGACAAATATCATCGTGATGTCGTCTAGGACGTTATTTTCCATTGGTGGAAAATGAATAACCAGATTCATTCCTATCCTAATACAATAGATACCGCGCCTAATACATTTTTCGTGACTATCGTGACTATCGTGACTATCGAATGATTCAGGTACTTCGCCCTTATTTTACTACTTCTCATTTTTTCCTTTTGATCTCGATTTTGTTATCAACGTTAAGTCGTTAACTGAAACATCCCATGTCGAACATCTGTATTGAAGGGACACTATCTAAAATGTTTGACTTAAACCTATAGAAGATACACCAACTGTTCCCTATAAATTCATCTCTCTATAAACAAAAAATTCTTATTTAAACTGACAATACTCCAAGGGCACAAGGGAATCGTCTCTGATTTCCATCGTTTGTCCTTTGCACAGTAAACGGACACCATCAGCTTCTCAGAGGACTCAATTTAATAAGAAACAGGACTATTTGTAGTTACAGAGTGCACTAAATCAATTCAAATTCTTTAATGAGTGATGTATGGCGGTATCTCGGAAATGTGGAATCCATTTTTTCTTCGTAAGAAACCGTAAGTGTAAGGCAAAGTGATGAAGCGAGATGAAAATAAAAAGATTCTGAGGAAGCCTTCGGTATCGCTACTACACCTAGGTAGAATAAATATACGGCCCATAATTAAGGGACATACATAAACATTACCCCATTCTATTAGCGTGAGCACGTTTTCTATACTTACATGATCACATTAGCAATAGTCACATCGAAAACGAAGAATCTTGAACTAAAGACATTAAAAGCATGTATTAATTATTATCGTCGTCTCGAATATGTTGATATTTTCAAATTCTTTATTCAGTTTATGTGGAAAACTAGTTTCCAAGGATGAACGAAATTGCTGTGCTCTAATGACTTGGGAAATATGCATGCATCTTATGAGGTTCATTAAACTTCTGCTATTCGGGCATATGATAGGAAGATAAATATTATAAACGTCCTCGCAAAGTGTATCTCTTCGAATTTCTGCGTCACCTCTTCTAATATTGGAGATAAGGAATTTCATAAATTTATTATGGTGCCTGTGCAAAATATGCGCGCTTTAGATTTATAGGATGAATTGCGATGAGAGCATGCGATATCTCTTTACCTTGCCCTACAAGAAAACATTTTTCTCCGTTATCAATTGAGTTATTAGATTTTTACGATGATGTTCGCAATTCATTTCCAAGGTTCCTCGGGGGTGCTTCTGTAAGAGTTTGTTTGCGGAAACATTTATTTCCTCTACTCGAAGGTTCAAAGGATAAATCTTCAAGGTGATTGGCTAAATTATGAGGTCACAAGTTGCATTTGTATTCCCAGGTTAGAATGTTGTTATTCAGTAAGTATTCACGAATTTAAGATTTAGTACATGAAAACACTTGCCAATCGATGGACTAAATCGAACAGACTTTTAATTACGAGTAAAACGTGATAATTAAGAATATCTAATAATTATAAGCATGAGTATCAAAATTGATCTTCGATTTTCACCATCCCAATCGGTCCAACAGCATAAAATGAACGATATCTTTGGCCTACAAGAAACAATAAATCTAATTTGAGTAAACCATACTTATTAGAAGATCAAAAGATGTGGATAAATTACCCTGCGATAATTACTACGACACGACACGATTTTCTCAGACGAACATAAAACATCATGATAGAAAGAAACGGCAATCAAAATAAGAATAATCAGAGGCATGAAAATTGGCAAATTCGCCCGGTTCTCGGTCCTTCTTTTATTATTTTTAATTACGGGCTGAAATTTATTAACTTGCTCTCTTTGAATACACATTTTTAATCTCTCTTGTGTAATTAAATTTTAATGAAAAGTATTATCACTTTGTGAAATTCTTGCTTGTTCACATTATTAGTTCGTATCAAATTATTTATTATTAAATTAAATCACATCGAATATGGGTAATATTATGCTAACATCTACAACAATTGTTAATATACCTATTAACAGCATCGGTACAGCGAAAAAAGACGATTTTAGCTTCAGTCAAATTTTCATAAATTTATAACAATAGCGTAAATCAGATCACGGTTAAGGTCCATTGCGAAAAATTAAAATGGGATTGTCGTAAGAATTGATAAAAGTGAATATGTGAGGAATATAGTACAATGCTGTTGAATTCTGAACAACTCTAACAACATTTTTCGTTACCCAACAATGATTCAAATATGATTAATTACCATCATATTTTACCAAGCATCCCATCTAATTAGATGTTCCATATGTTTCGCCAATAAAAAAAAATTCCACAGTGCCACCTCGTAGTGCGCTTAATTATAAATTTGAATATGCATCAGGTAACTAACAATAATTGAACGGTTTTTAGTGCGTTATAATTTCATCATCTCCGTTCTTAATTGAAACATTAGACGGAAAAACCATTAAGAAGTTATATGAGGTTCTTGATCAAACATTAACTTTTTTACAATATGAATGCCAGCGAGTTATTTTCCTAGTTTTGGTGCACTTGAATCGTTTCCTGTATTCATCAGTTGTTATTGCATTTTCATCTAGTAAATTGACTTGAAGTATAAACATGCCTTTCGTCTAAAAAGCATGCATCGTTTAAAAGTGTTTGAGTAAACGCCAGGAAATGTTTGCGATATTCTTGAACTCGTCTGTCATCGTGTCCCGTTGAAAAATCGCACCCTGTTTACACAAACTCGAATGATTTCACCTACAGTTGGTCTTTTCTGGGCACGAATCCGTTTAGTGGGTATCATGGATTTAAAGTAGTAAAGCTTACAGTGGCAATTTCGTGATTGAGTCGGTATGTTAAATACACCCCGGATTTTTTTCTAGTACTGACGAGGACGCCCGCCAGGCATTCAGTCGCAACAATGGCAAAATCAAAGAGGTCCAGATCAGTCTCATGCTCAGTTCTCGCACGGAAATGCAAAAGGTTATCGAGTCGGCCCGGTCTCAGTCGTACGCCGCCTTCATGCCGACGCCGGCGCAGACGATGCCGATGCCGGCCGCCGTCCCGCCGATAATCCCCGCGGCCGTGCCCGAAATAAAGAAAGACGCGAGCAGGGAGCGCGACTCGAAAGACAAGCGCGGCGAACGGAAGCGGTCGCGATCTCGATCGCGCGACCGCAACAAGGACCGCGACCGTCGGCGCTATCGCGACCGCAGCCGATCGCGCTCGAGGGACCGTCGGGAGCGCCGAGGCAGGCGCGACCGCAGCCGAAGTCGCGGCCGGACACGCTCGAGGGATCGCGATCGCAAGAGCCGCGACGACCACAACAAGCGAGCCGACAACGGCCCGCAAAAAGACAAGAAATCGACCGAGGTCTGGTCCAATTCCAATAACAACATGGCCCAACCGCAAATGCCCATGAACAACATGCAGAATAATAACATGATCCCGAATAACTTTGGCGTATTGAACGATGCGAGACGCAACTTGAGCGCGGCGAATTCCCCGTTAGGCATGCAAGGACGCAACAACCCTTACGACGGTAATTTCCCCTCGAATAATAATATGATGATGGGTGACAGTAGGGGGAGGGATAGTTGGCCTCCGCAAAATAACATGCAGGGTAATAATAACGGCGGCTTTTTGGTAAACCGTTCGGATAAAATGCCTATGCCAATTAGACCGCCTCAGATGATGCCTCCGCAACAAAGACAGGGGCAGCAAATGCCGGTTCCCTTCCAAAATCGACGCTTTCCGCGTAACAATTTCCAGGGTGACTCGATGGCCAATCAACAATCCGATCGTCCCGAAAGAGAACCCATGCCCAACAGTTGCATAAAGTTGCAACCTTTCTACGGCGGTTACGGCGATATCAGGCGCTTCTTCCAGGGCTCTTTCATAAGTAACGTCGGCATCAAGTTCATAAACGACGAGTACGGTCACAGAACAGGGACCGTTTTCGTCCAGTTCGGTCATCCCAAAGGCAAAGCGGAGGCGATGCACAAAAGCGGCGAGATTTTGAACGGGATCAAGGTAGAAATCGCCCATATCAGCGATAGGGAGTTTGACGAATCCGTCGACAGATACCAACCGGCCGATTTCGGTTCCCCCAATAACGGGGACGAAGGGCGGAACTCTTCCGCCAGTAAGTTCAGAAGCAAAAATATCACCAAGTACTTTAACAGTAAATCGGAACCGGAACTGACGGAGTTCGCCTGTTTGACCGTCGACGATTTACCGACTTACGTCAAAGAGCAGGACATTTTGAAAATGTTCTCGTCTCGGCCTTTACTGTCGATCATTTTAACGACGAAACACAGAGGGGGTCATATAGCTTACGTGAAATTCGGTTCGGAAGAGGAGGCGAAAAAGGCGCTCGATGACACTTCGAACCACGCGATCGAGGGTAAGCCGGTCACCGTTAGGCCGTGTTCGGACGAAGAGTTCGACACGATAGACCAAGAGCACGACGTCGATCTGGCCAAGCCGCCTACCATCGAGATCCTGGACGATAACATAGACACGGACTGCCTGAAAATATCGCGTTTGCCTCTGCAAGTAAACAGCGTCGATATCGCGGACTTCTTCTCGGATATCGGGGTGAGGCCGGTGAAGATCCATTTGTTGACGGGCCGGCATCAGGGTTTCAACGGGGAGGCGTTCTGCGAGTTCAAGAACAGCGACGATGCGACCGAGGCGGTGAAAAAGGACAACGCCAGCTTCGGCCCTAATCAGGTGATCGTCGAGCCGATCAGGAGGGACGAGATGGAACACGTCTTGCAAACCATGGGGATCAATCCGTCCATGCATTCGCAGAATCAGCACATGCGCCATCAACAGCCGATGATGGGTCAGAATCACCCCGCGTTTTACCAAAGAAATCAGTACGAGAACGATAACGGGCCGAGGGGTCCTCCGGGGCAGAGGTTCATGAACAGGGGGGCGCCCAACAGGATGCCGAGGTACGGGCATGAAGAGGCGCCGCCCGGTTGCACGGTTTTCATGGATAATGTCCCGTATAAAGCGGGGACTAACGAAATCTTGGACTTTTTCGACGGGTTCGACGTTACCAATAACGTGAGCAGGCGGTTCAACCCCAATAACACTCCGAGCGCCGAAGCCAAAGTCGTGTTCACGTCGCCCGAAGAGGCTTTCAGGGCCATCCAGGAGAAGAACGGGCATAAAATTTGGGAGCGTCCCATATTTCTCAAGCAAGCATAGGCATATTTTGGAATTTGTTAGTAATTATAGACAAGCAACTGGACGTTATCGAGTTTAGTACTGAGTGGTACTGAACAAGGATCTGCCTACCTTTTTTTCTATTATTTATGAAATGGTTGTACAAATTATTAGATAACAGCTGGTTACAATTTGAATGATATACTTTTTATCTATGAATGATATTTTCATGTAATTACATACTTCTAGTATCGATTGCTAATTATAGTAAGCGGAGTTCGTTGTTTATACATTTTGTGTAATTGGTACGAGTATTATTACCTCGATCAGTATGAATGGAGGAAATGAATAAATATGCGTGCGCGTATTACCCGCGAATTTTTCTGTCTTTCCGTTATTATCCTTCTGAAATTGTTCGACCAAACTCTGAATGTCCTAGTTTGGTAGCCTTCAAGATCAAAACCTGCTTGGCAGACAGGAGCGTGTGCATCCTGCTGTACCGAAATTGCAGCGCGCATTCAAAGCCGAGAGAGGTAAAATCGCGTCCTGCTTTTAGCAGGAGTTATTGTTGTACTACGGTGGTTTAAATCTGTTTTACATCACAGCAACTCCACGCTCACGCGTTGCCGATGCCGGTCTGAAAATCCAGCCAGTCTCTCTTGAGATGTTGCGAAGAGGAGGTCGCGTCGTTGGCACACTATGAGAATCGTCTGAGTGGCGAGAGCTCGTAATTATCATTATACGGTTTATTAGAAAAAATTATCTACAATGTGGCGATTAACGTGCCTGCTGCTGCTGGTAACGTTTTTGAATTTGGTCGGGGCTCAGACGAGAAATTATTCGACGTTTCCTTGCCCTTCGAAATGCGTATGCTTCAGGAAGACCGTGCGGTGCATGCAGCTGCAACTGACCGAGGTTCCCAAAGTACCGGCACCGACAGTTTTGCTGTAAGTATTAATTTACACCTTCTGATAATATAATATTCAGGTAAATGATGAATGTAAACCTTTAAAAAATCGTAAGTATAAAGAGGACACTGTCACAATGATATTATTTATTTGCTGATTCACTTTTTGCAGTTATTAGCGAGTCGATAAATACCAAGTTTACTTATGAGCTTAATTATCGGTAATATTAAACAGTAGGTGGAAGAAAGTGTGTTCAATGAACTTGTTTCAACCCACTCAAAATACTTCATAGGAAAAGTTCAAAACAAACCAAGAACTTAGGTATATCCTGTTTCGAGTACCTATTCACTTTATTGTTGGATATTCAAACAAGGACAAAAAACGGTTTTATTAATTTGAAAAAATCAGATACTTACCTATATATGAAATCTAGCTGTTTCCCCACTGATTATTCTGATGTGGTGAATAATGTACGCCAGCTTTAGCTCTTAAATGTCTGCTCTAAAGTATTTATGGCTCGTTTTTTTGTACATCCCGAATGAAGGATTTCCTCGGTTAAATCCTAATGATGCCGTATCCCAGATGTTTTATTGTTTATTGTAGATCTGGACGAAACCAAAATTTGAATAACCCATTATCGGCACGCAGATGAACGTATACAAAACTTGGAATTTTATGCATTATCAATTTCCGCTGAATTAATGTCTGCAATTCTGCATCGGACATCTTTCGCAGAAAGTGCGCTCGCAATAATTTGCGGTATTTCAGAAATGTTCATGAAAACGATTGAAATGTGCAGCAGAACTTCCTCTTTCCATTACCTCATAGGAAGTCGTAATCAATTAAATGAAATTCGGCTATTGTCCAAACAACCGTGACGGCAATAATAATCGTGCAAACGAAATCTTCTCAGACTATTGGTAGAAAACAGAATTCAATTCGATTCAGTTAATTTTATTTTATCAATTTATTACTGATGTCATGTACAACTCGGAGATAACGATGATTGTGTATGATCTGCGAGAGGAGAGAGTACATACATATACCTAACTGTTTAATGATAATTCCGAGTTTTAAATATGTAAAAGCATAGACATTACACCTACTCGAGCCCAACCGATGATTTATTCCGCATCATTTCACCTTTCAATTGATTGAAAGCCATGCTCGATCCCATAAATTTATAATAAATTATTATCAACCTCAGTGCCCGTACGACATTATACATACCAGTGGATAATAATCCGTTGCTACCTATGGGTTATAAAATTACAGGATACTTATTTTAATGACATTACAATAATTCCTCGGGAAAGCCGTGGTAGCAAGGGATAGGAGGTCGATAAGTCTCCCGCTCAAATCCCTAAGCGACCTGCGTCAAAATGTGTCGAGATTTAATATCACGAACTATGAATTTACGATAACCTTTTGTGAATTCCTGAAGCGTAAACCTACTAACCTACAACATGACACTATAGGACGATGTACGGGGCTGTATTGTCCGAAAGGTAAGTGTTCCGAAATTGGTCCAACCCCGCAGGTTGTTATTCAGGAAATAACGGGCCATTGTGTTGGTTTAATTTAAAACAAGCTTGTTCGATCTTACACTTTGATAATACTCAAAGAATTCATTTCCTAAAGACACTCGATGAGCTTAAACTTTAGAAAGCTGTTTTTGATGATAATTCCGGCTTACAGTCGTTTATTTTCCACACTTTATAAAAGTTTTGCCTTTAAATTCCTACTTGTCTTCGACATTAATTCCCAGCGGGAATCATTTTTCTCAACATTTCAAGCAACAGATGCTATGTTCTATAAATTATTACAGTGTGAAAAAAATTATCCATCATTAGATTTATTTTTAAAACGAGGAAAAGCTCGAAATATTAAATATTATTAAACAGAGTATTCGAAATATGTCCGATTTGACATTATTGGCACACACGGAAACCATAAACTTTTCTCATTAAAATGTAAGTGTCTATGGGGTCGCTTCAAACATTCACATTTATTCTCAATCGAACAAAAATTGTCTTTCATTGGGCTTTTTCTCGGTATTTGTTCGTTTATTTCTTGGCTCGCGTTCAAAAATCTCCGATTTGTCGAGTCTGGGATGAAATCATGTCTAAACAGAGGATGAATGCGGTCGGATGGTGGTCGTGCCAAATGCAGAAACCTCGTCGTGATTGTAATTGAATTCCAATCAAAACGTTATTCGTAATTATGTCTGCAGCTTGTGGCGATTCTTACTACCCAAGATGGTTTTATTAATGTTTAGACGACTGAGCACGAATCTCTTCTTGCGCATATCTTACTGTAATAAAGTGTTGCATTATAGTGATGCATTTTTGCAATTGAAATTAATGCAATGAGACGAGTTTCGCAGTCGCTCCAAACATAACAAATTTTCCTCGGCACTAAATGAAGTCGAGTTTTTTCCACGAGATGATTTTTTTAATGATTCCGAATATGGCAGACGTGCCTGAGAGTGAAAATATTAGCGGCTCGGTGATTCATCGTCCATCCATTAACCAATTTGTTTATTTTGTACAAACCTCCGTGGCAATAACAATAATTGGCATGGCGGTTTATTTAGGGACCGCAAAATTGGTCACTTCATTCACCCATTAGTTTATTATACATCGTCAAATTAATTTAAGAGCCAATTAAGTGAAATAATATCGACCGATATTACTTATATGCTTTATGCCGATAAAAATTTATCGGTTAGGTCAGTGTAGAAACGTAAGTCATCACCAAAATCATGGGCTTACTGTAATTTAATTTGTCGACTTTACGATAATAACGATAATGGATTGTGCAAAGCTGGGGACACCGACATTGTTATTACATAATAAACGAAATGTCCTGCTAATCAGTGGACACCATGCAATAACATGAAATTACAACTTAATGAAGAGGCGGTTAATTATGAACTAAAAACAAAAATGAGCCAAATCCTTTACATTTGCTGCATGGGATCAATATCTGAAACGTGTTCATTAAGATATTAGTGTAAATGTCACCCCCATTACGTTGCAATAAATTTAAATCTGGAGATAATTCGCGCGAGCTTGGCTCAAGACTCTGATGTAATAATAACCCAATGACTTAATATTCGCGACCAGATCTTTAATTAAATAAAGCAGTCGACTTTTTCAACCAAAAAGAAGTCTATTATGATAATCTAATTATCCCGAAGAGCGAATGGGACGTCTTTAATCGGGCGTTTGATAGACGAATGAATAAAATTAAATCATTAAGATTATTGCCAGCCGCCTCCTCATAATTATCGTATAATTTATTATGAGAAATATAATTTAAATTGATGAGCGCACTTTATAATGGCTCTCCGCATACTAGACGATCCTTTATATTATTGAATGTCGAAGCGGAAATAACCGCCCTATTATTGACAAATAATTTTTTCGACCTAGGAATACCCAACTTTTGTTACAAATACCTAAATCGAGAAGGTGTGTCAATATTGTTAAGTTGAAACCGGAAGTCGGTATCGGTACCATCACGATAAATACAGAAGAGAAGAGATAGAAAGTAAAGCAGACCGGTACGATAAAAGGATAAAAGCGACTCTCGTTTTCATCGACTTGAAACCCACGATATAATAAGAGATGAAACATAAAATGATTCACATATGACAAATGTGATAGAGAATAAAGCACGTACAAATTTGGAGATAGCATTATTGGGTGTAAAAAGACCTCGTGACTGCTTAGCATAAATGTTAATAGCTTTGATTTTTTTATTATTGTCTGGCTGTGTGATAGGCAAAAGCGAAACCTGTTCTCTTGTTGAGATTTTCTCCACGCTTGATTGGGCCTCGAGCATGACTTTTTGCCTCTGATCCCACATGCAGAGTCGGCTCTTTTGAACGGTGAAAAATTCGCCACTGCAGTAATTTTAAGGGAAGACTCGATGCCCGCAGTTGCAGGAAAACTCCCGATCAAGATCTCGCATGAAAGACGAATTGATTATGCAAAACCGAAATTGAATTAGCAATCCGATTGCACGACTCGACTCCTGGCGCCGTTTTCCTTCTTGTAATGTTATGAGCGTATTTACTTTGCATTGTAATATCATTTGCAAGTCCTCTACTGTTGAATGTCGTGACATTCACGCTTTCTTCACATAAAGCGACTGGTCCGCCGGTTTAAATTTAGTACCTACTGCCTCACATTCATTTTTAAACTTCCATTATGGATGGTAATAATTTCTAATTAAAGATCGGATTCGACTGTAGCGAATTCAGATGCATCTGGTTTGAGCGTAAAGTTGTTTTACTGATACGAATTCCTTCTCCAGTGACATTAGATTCAACGACATTAAGAAAATCGAACCTGGAACTTTCAAGGGCTACAAAAACGTCCGGTCTCTCCTGTTGAACAATAATCTGATCAAAGAACTCGAAAACGGAATCTTCGCCGGATTGATTCAAATGAAGCATCTGTATCTGTACAAAAATAGGATCAAACATATCGAGCCACAGGTCTTTCAAGGACTCAACAAACTGGAACATTTGTAAGAGACAGACTTCGTCTATTCTAGGATTATTTCGTCTGAAGATAGCTTTGCTAAAATCGGTTCTTATCTCTAGGTATATCCACAATAACGAACTTCAACATTTCGAGCCCGGCACTTTCTCAAACTTACCACGTCTGGATCGACTGTGAGAGAACCATCGGGGATTTTCACTCGAACAGATATTTGATTTGATTTATTTTTAGTTTTCTGTATAATAACCGCATCAGTCATATTCCTGTGGGAGCGTTCAGGAACTTGCCGAAATTGACACGCCTAAGACTGGATCAAAACGCTTTGGTATGCGACTGCCAAATAGCCTGGCTGGCAAAAATGCTCAACGATAATTCCCTACACGTGGCCGCCGATTGTAAATACCCCACGGAAATGTACGGCAAACCACTCAAAGGGATGAAAGCGCAAGACTTCCATTGCGGTAAACCCGAATAAACGGCAAATATTCAGTCACGACATTAAACGATTTCAGAACCGCCCGAAATAATGGAAGGACCGCAGGATATCGAAATCACTTGGGGAGACACAGCGATTTTCACCTGCAGAGTGGCGGGCGACCCCAAACCGTCGATTTCCTGGATGCACAATGACAAAGAAGTCGACTTGGACGCCACCAAATACGAGATCCTGCAAAACGGCACTCTGATCGTGAAACAAATCGAGGATGACGACGCCGGACATTACGAATGCACGGCGAAAAATTCAGACGGCCAAGTCAAGTCGAGATCGGCTCGGATGATTTTGAAGCGCCAACATAGACAGGATTTCATCGCGGCCGCCAGTGATAATTCTTACGGTGCTGAACCGAAAAAAAACGATTAGGCCTTTAAGTGTGACGATGATTTTTCGATTGCAGGTGCTCCGATATTCATCGCTACTCCCACGAGTCAAACGGTGAGCGCAGGCGAAGCGGAGGTGATCCTGAGATGCCGAGCCGTCGGTAATCCGCAACCGACTATCAGTTGGGCCAGAAACGGCATCCAGTTGAGCCAATCGCCACGATACGTTTTCGAAAGCGATGGTACTTTCGTCATACGATCCGCAGAATCTGGGGATCATGGGACTTATCGATGCGAGGCTGCTAATATCAACGGCAGGATCAGCGCCGAAGCAGACGTTCTGATCAACGGTAGGATATGTTTAGGGTTTTTGAAAGCCTTTCATCTATTCAAATTTGAAGTAACTAGAGACTGGAAAATATGCATGCAATAATATGCAAGGAAAAGTACCTGTCTATTCTAAAATATGGATACCTATTTTGTGTTGTGTTTTGAGGTTCATGAAAAACTCACGAAATTCTAGGAAATAGGCACGAACAATGCAAGAAATATGCAGTTTTCTCCAAAATAAGCATTTTCAAAAAATACCCGAAATATGAATAACGAATATGCATATTTTCCAGTTTCTAGGGGCAAGTAAAAACTCCGTCACCAATGCTTCGATCTAACTCCTGATTTCATGATCGAACTTCATGTCTACTACTAAAGCTGAAATACTTTGACGAATCAACTCTTGCATTTGCCACCACATTCCAAACTTTACCTTTACCATCTTTAACTAAACTGACTTAATTTTATGAAGTTTATGAAAGCGGGGGTTAGTCCTGTTATAAACAGGAAAAATTCAGAAAAATTAAGTAATGTGCAATTACTGGTACAGTACCAACATATTTTACCCTCCTACCATCTAGTTCGTCATTACAAATTCGAAAATCAGATATTAATTCCTGAGTTTTCAGCGGCTCCCGTGTTTACCGCGCACCCCGACAACGCCGAGGTGAACGTGGGCGACAAAATCAAATTAGAGTGCGTCGCCGTGGGGTCGCCTCCCCCCGAGATCACCTGGTTCAAAGACGACCTGGAGCTACGATCGGGCGGGCGCATATTCATGTCGCCGGATCGCAGCTACCTGGAGATCCAAGACGCCAAAGAATCGGACGCGGCTTTGTACGTGTGCGAAGCGCGAAATCAGCTCGGGTTCAGGGAGGTCAGCGCCAAAGTCCAAGTGGGCTCGCTCCGATCGCGACCACCCAAATTCGTCTACAAACCGTACAACATCGAAGCGCTCATCGGCAGCACGATCGAGCTGCCCTGCAAAGCGGAGGGCGACCCGACTCCGGGCATCCAGTGGCAGAAAGACGGATCCGGGCTGCAGCGAACGGGCCGCACCAAAGTCTCCCTGACCGGAAACTTTTACATTTACAGTCTGACGAAAGAGGACCAAGGGCGGTACGAGTGCACCGCGATCAACGACCACGGCCGCGTCACCGCTTCCGGCTACATAACCGTCAAAGAGAACGAGCGCACCACCGATTTCGGCATAGGCGACAAGTTCGTTAAAATCGCGTTCGAGGAGGCGACCCAGGAAGTGGACAAGGCGATCAACAACACCATCGATAACTTGTTCAACAACAAAGGCCCCCACAATCCGCACGATCTGTTCAGACTCATCAGGTACCCGAACGCCCCTGCTCGCGAATTAGCCAGAGCTGCAGAGATTTACGAACGAACTTTAGTCAATATTCGTAAGCATGTCGAAAACGGCATGACTATGAATTCAACCACGGACTTCAATTATCGCGAGATTTTATCTTCGGATCATTTGGATCTAGTAGCGCAACTTTCTGGTTGTATGACGCATAGGCTCATGAGGAACTGCTCGGATATGTGCTTCCATTCGAAGTACCGATCGGTCGATGGTACTTGCAATAATCTGCAACACCCGACTTGGGGCGCATCTTCGACGAATTTCCGGCGCATTTTGAAGCCGATTTACGAAAACGGCTTCAGTACTCCGGTCGGCTGGAACAAGGACGTTCGTTATTACGGGCACCTCAAACCCAGTTCTCGCCTGGTGTCAACCACTTTGATTTCTACCACCAAAATAACGCAGGATGACGAAATCACGCATATGGTGATGCAGTGGGGGCAGTTCCTCGACCACGATTTAGACCACGCGACCCCCTCGGTAAGCTCGGAAAGTTGGGACGGAATCGACTGCAAAAAGTCGTGCGATTACGCCGCCCCCTGCTACCCCATGGACGTACCCCCGAACGATCCACGCGTCACGAATCGACGCTGCATCGATTTCGTCCGCTCTTCTGCTGTATGCGGATCGGGGATGACGTCAGTTTTCTTCGATAACCATCTGCAGCACCGCGAGCAGATCAACCAGCTGACTTCTTACATAGACGCGTCTCAGGTTTACGGGTACGACCAGGATCTGGCCAGGGATTTGCGCGATCTGAACGGCGAAGGAGGTCGATTACGCGAAGGAGCCGTTTTCCCAGGACGCAAACCGCTTTTACCGTACGCCGGTAACCAAGGGGTCGATTGCAGGCGGAACTTGACCGAAAGTACCGTCAATTGCTTCGTCGCTGGTGATATCCGCGCCAACGAGCAAGCCGGATTAATCGCGATGCACACTTTATGGATGAGGGAGCACAATCGCTTGGCCAGGGAGTTGAAGAGGTTGAATCCTCAATGGGACGGGGAGCAGACGTACCAAGAGGCGCGTAAAATCGTAGGCGCCGCCATGCAACACATCACTTACAAGCACTGGCTGCCTTTCGTGATAGGCGATGAAGGGATGAGGATTTTGGGGGCTTATCAGGGTTACGACCCGACTATAAACCCGACGATTTCTAACGTTTTCGCGACTGCTGCGTTACGATTCGGGCATACTTTGATCAACCCGGTACTGCACCGATTGGACTGGAAGTTCGAGGAGATCCGAGAAGGGCATTTACCTCTTCATAAGGCGTTTTTCTCGCCTTGGAGGGTCGTAGATGAAGGCGGGATCGACCCGCTTTTGAGAGGTTTGTTCACGGTTCCGGCCAAAGCGAAGAAACCCGAGGAGAATCTCAATACTGCGTTGACGGAAGAGCTGTTTAAAACAGCGCACGCGGTCGCTTTGGATCTGGCGGCGATGAATATCCACCGGTCTAGAGATCACGCGATTCCCGGCTACATCGAGTTCAGGAAGTTCTGCAACATGACCCAAGTCGACTCTTTCGACGACCTCAAAGACGAAATCTCCGATCCGGTCGTGAGGGCGAAATTGCAACGATTGTACGGCCATCCCGGGAATATCGACGTCTGGGTCGGGGGTGTTCTGGAGGATCTTCCCGGAAATGCGAGGGTCGGTCCACTGTTTCGCTGTTTGCTGATAGAGCAGTTCAGGAGGTTGCGCGAGGGCGATCGGTTCTTCTACGAGAATCCGTCGACTTTTAAGCCGGAGCAGCTGGTTCAGATCAAGCAGTACTCGTTGAGTCGCGTGCTGTGCGATAACGGGGACAACATCACGCGGATCAACAGGGACGCTTTCGTTTTGGCCGAACTTCAGGGCGGGTTCGGGTCGTGCGATCTCGTCCCCAAAGTCGATTTGAGGCACTGGACGCAGTGCTGCAGTAACGACTGCGGGCGGTTTTCCGGGCAGGCCAATACCATCAGCGGATTCAACGGGCGGAATCGGCGGCATCTTGGTGACGATTCCGTTGCGAGTTTCAAGAATGGGACCGGATTGGAGGATGGTGATTCGTTTTATATCGAGAAAGAGAACAAGAAATTGAAAAGGAAGTTGAGTAAGTTGGAAGGGGATGTCGGTAATTTGGTGTCCACTGTGAAACATTTGGAAAAGGTTATTAAGAAATTGGAGGAGAAAGATAGCCGTACTTTGAATTGATAGGAATGTGTTCATTATTTAAAAGAGTTTTGCCAATGTATTACTGTACCTACACTACCACTAATTTTGCACAGTCTGAATTTTAACTAAGCAGCATTTATATTTTTACTGGTGATAATTTATGATTTTTAGATATTGATGTTCCGCCCTAGAAGATCTTGGCCAGATTTAATGATTACAGAAATAGCTCTGTTTCATAAATTTAGTTACTAAAAAAACACCGCCGTTTATAAGTATTTTATAAGCCAAGAACATCTCGTATTGTGATATCGTCTGATAATCCGAATGTGTGCCATTTTCCCTATGAAAAAGTTTTGCCTGTTTTGATTAATACGTAATTTTATCAAGTACTTATTACGTTTATGACTAATTCGTGCTGTACCTACCTTTTTATGTAGAATAAAAATCTAAAGCGCATCACCGGTTTATTATTTCGCCTAGAGTTCGATCGAACGAGTAACCATGCGACAAAAGGTGTGTGATCAATAATAACTTGTATTACAGCTTGTATCAAAAGCACATCAAAAGTGAGACTGTCTTATTGTTATTAATCAAATCAGATAAAATGTCAGTAATTTTAATTACGAGCCACGACGAGAGCATTTACAACGTGACTTCGGAAAACGCCGATCGGCACTTGACCAGAAGATTTGTCGGTTACCGATCGAAATTTCGAGACAGACGAAACGGCGATGCCCCGATTTACTGCAAAACGGGCCGCGCGAAAGCTCACGCCACTATGGGATTGCCGCAAGAGAAGCTACCGGATCCGGCAGAGTTTCTGAAAAAGCGCACCGGAAAGCTGACGCATCCGGCGTGCGAGTTGAGGAAATTCGAAAAGCACGTGTGCACCAAAAAGGACAAACTCGTCCCCACTCAAGAAGAAGTTTTGGAGTACGATCAGAAAAGGATCGAGCAGATGGAAGCGCAGAAAAATTTCATCGTGAAAAATATCCGGACCGTTTTGCACATGAAACCGAAGGAGCCCGATCAAAAAGTCGTGATCTCGCCCAGAGGAACCAGCAAATTCCTGACGGAAGGCTTGGAGCCGATTTTCATCAAGTCGAGCTTATTCGGGAAAACGCCGAAATATCTCCAGAACTTTATCAAACAGCGAGCCAAAATCTATCAAATGCAAAAGGATAAGAGCGGTACCGAGCAGCCAAAATGCAAATACATCACTAGAAATGAACGGGAAAAACTTCTAAACGTAAGTCGAAACATATTTTATTTTTGTGAAATTTCGAAAACCGAATGTTTTTGTAGGGCCTCAAACACAACTGGGAAGAACTCCAAACGCAATACCAAGGCTTACCGATATTAACCGATACAATTCCGAAGAAAATGCGCAAATCTAAATTGGAAGCGGAATTGAAGCAGCTCGAAAAAGACATCGTTTTGATTGAAAGGCATCCGTACATTTACGTGTACAATGACGAAATCGAATGAATTTAAAGCAATAAAACATTGAAAATAATCAAGATGCTGATGATAAGCCTTTTGTGTTACTTTATTTTCAAGGACAAGTTGAATACATTTTTCAAAATATTTTATATTCCAAGAAACGCATGGTGTCCCATACCCAGTCGGTATAATGCGATACTCTAGTATAAACGCCAGGAGTGCCCTCTTGTGCGCCACACTCTTTCCCGATAGAAACGACACCTACAAGGTACCACTGCTGGTAGTTATCTTTGAAAGTATTCATCATTAAGGGTCCACCGCTGTCTCCGTCGCAAGAGTCCTCGTGAAGTCTACCTCCAGCACAAATTTGCCTTTCATCGCTGATTTTACCAGCGTGAGCTATATTGCAGGTTTCTATGTCCATTACCGGTAATTTTACTTTTAGTTTAACATCGCTGTAGCTGTGGTGAGCGGAAGTGCGCCCCCATCCGGTAGCCCAAACGTTACTACCAACCGGAACTTTCCATTCCCGATGTGGAAGACAAATCGGATAAATTAAAGCTGTAATCAAAGTGGAGCGAAAGATTGGTAATATGTTTCTTGGATTTACTTACTGGTAATGGGTGCATCCCTTTTCATCTTCAGCACAGTGATATCGTTACGATCGGTTATGTCGACATATTCGGAATGGATGGCCAAATCTTCTACTTCGATATCGATCGGGGGCTCTTCGCAAATTTTCATATTTCGCACTTTTATGCAATCCCGGCCTTTAACTTTGTGTTGTCCTAATCGCACATAAATCCCTTTGAAAGAAACTGTAAATAGGTGTTCCATCTACATAAATGAGTCTTTTATAGAGAGTAACATGTTCTCCTTACTTGTGTCTTTCAAAATGAAAATTTTATGTTTTTTGTCTTTGTAGTAGTTTTTATAGGAAAAGTAGGAATAAAAGCAATGCGCCGCAGATACCACATACCTCGGGGTAACGAGACTTCCACCGCAAAAGAAGCGCTCAGAACCGTCGCACGTGCTACTTTTGAATAAATAAACGGCCCAAGGAAATTCGGCTTCTTCGGTGTGTTTTCCGCCGGCAATCCTAGTATTGATCTATGGAATAGGGAAATCAATATTTCGAAGAGTCTTTATTCTAGTGGAACTCACTTCCAACGGCATGAATCCGCATTTCGATTTATCGTATGGCAAATCATAGTTAAATGGACGAACCTCATCCTTGTCGCAACAGATTTTATTTCCGTCCTCTCCGCATTTTAAATGTTCGATTGAAGTTTCGTTGATTTCGTTATTCGACGAATCGATTACTTTTCTCAGCAAGTGAAGAAAAGAAGCGCAATCTCTGGGTTTGGCGCAAATGCCCGTTTCGCCGCTAGGAAGGTCGCAAAACGAATCCACCTCGCTCATCGGGATTACCCCTGGAATTTTTTTAAGATATTCACATTATTATATACCTTTAGGAGCTAAATTGAAAATTATAAAAAGTGAAATGAATAATTCATCGAAAATAACCTTTCCATTGCACACCGCTTATTAAGAAGAAGGATAAATAATATAATAACGCCAACATAATATTCTCCACGCGATATTTACAGCTAAATGGTTCACAATGACAGTTCTTGTTAATATTTTTTCATTACAGCCATATTACAGCTAAAGAAAATGGAACGATTTAACGATAGGGCGGAAGCAATAAAATGATTAAAAATTGAACAAAAAATGATAGCTATTATAATCATACTTAAAATTAATTAGGTAAGATTTTGGGTAAGATTAATGGCGATAGTTCAGAATAATTTAGAACTTGGAATACTGACCGGTTAAGCTGGCGATGTCGGAAAGAGTTGAGATTTTATTTGAAGCTTTAAAAGTAGCTGGATGGTTTATATTTGTCCGTGGTAATTCCCACGTTCAAATTTCATCCAAAGCTCTCATCTGATGTATGTCTTATTTTATTATGTATAGAAATTTTAAAAATCTAATATTTTGAAGGGCATCAAACACAACTGGAAAGATCTCCAAACGCAATACTTACCGGATATTGGTCGGTACAATTATACGAAGAAAATATGTATATACCTATCTAATATACGTAAATTTTAATTGGCATCGGCTTTGAAACGGCTCGAAAATGCATCATTTGGATCGAAAGGCATCCGTACATTTACGTGTACAATGCCGAAGTCGAATGAATTTACTGCAGTACAACATCAAAAATAATAAGTATATGGTACTGATGATAAACGCTTGTGTTACTTTATTTTCAAGGTCTGGTTAAATTAATACAATTTTCAAAATATTTTATATTCCAACAAACGCATGGTGTTCCATACCCAGTCGGTATAATGCGATACTCTGGTATAAACGCCAGGTGTGCCCTTTTCTTCGCCGCAACTTTTCCCGAAAGAAACGACTCCTTCAAGGAACCACTGATGGCGGTTATCTACGAAAGTATTCATCAAAGGTCCACCGCTGTCTCCGTAGCAGGAGTCCTCGTTAAGTCTACCTCCAGCACAAATTTGCATTTCATCGGTGATTTTTCTACCGTGCTGCTTCCAAGCTATATTGCATGTTTTTACGTCCATTACCGGCAATTCCACTTTTAGTTTAACACTGCTGGGGCCGTGGTAAGCGGAAGTGCGCCCCCATCCGGTAGCCCAAACGTTACTGCCAACCGGAACTTTCCATTCCAGACGTGGAAGACAAATCGGATAAATCAAAGCTGTAATTAAAACGAATCAAAAGATTTCGGTTTGATAACAAATATGTTTCTTGGTTTTACTAGTAATGGGTGCATCCCTTTTCATCCTCAGCACAGTGATATCGTTACGAGTATTTTTGTTAGAAAATCCGGAATGGATTGCCAAATCCTCTACTTCGATATCGATCGGGGGCTCCTCGCAAATGGTCATATTTCCCACTTCTATACAATCCTGGCCTTTAACTTTGTGCTGTCCTAATCGCACATAAGTTCCTTTGAAAGAAGCTGTAAATATATTTATATAAATGAGATTTTCATAGAGGCGATCGAGTAACATTTTCAGCTTACTTGTGTCTTTCAAAATGAAAATTTCATGTTTTTTGTTTTTGTAGAATTGACTGGAATAGAAGCAATGCCCCGCAGTTACCACATATCTCGGTGAAACGAGACTTCCACCGCAAAAGAAACGGTCGGACCCGCCGAACTCGCTACGTTTGAATAAATAAACGGCCCAAGGAAATTCGGCTTCTTTGGTGGGTTTTCCGCCTGCGATCCTAGTATTGCTCTACGGAATAGGAAAATGAAAATGTCGAAAAGTCTTCATTTTAATGGAACTCACTTCCAACGGCATGAATCCGCATTTCGATTTATCGTATGGCAAATCGTAGTTATATGGACGAACGTCATCTTTGTCGCAACAAATTTTATTTCCGTCCTCTCCGCATTTTAAATGTTCGATTGAAGTTTCGTTAATTTCGTTATTCGGCGAATCGATTACTTTTCTCAGCAAGTGTAGAAAAGAAGCGCAATCTCTGGGTTTGGCGCAAATGCCCGTTTCGCCGCTAGGCAGGTCGCAAAATGAATCCACCGCGCTCGGGGTTACCTCTGGAAAAAAATCAGTTTATCCACCTCATTATACCTTCAGCAACTAAATTGAAAATTGTGAAAGTGAAATGAATTATTAATAGAAAATAACCTTCCGATCGAACACCGCTTAATGAGAAGAGGAACAAATAATATAATAACGCGAACATGATGTTCTTCACGCGTTATTTACATCGAATGGTTCACAAGGATCAATTCTTGATATTTTTTATTTTAATCATTGCAGCCGAAAAAACCGATACGATTTATCGATAGGCCGGAAGCAATAAAATGATTAAAAGTTAAACAAAAAATGATAGCTCATAATCTTACTTAAAATTAATTAGGTAAAAGATTGATGTGAATTCATGGCGATATAGTACAGAATAATTTAGGACATGGAATACAGACGATTTAGGATGTCGAAAATAGTTGAGAATTTGAATGGTATAAAAATATAGCTATAGATTATTTATTTGTCTGTGGTTCAAATCCTATCGAAAGCTTTCATCTGATGAACGTTTTATTTCATGATATGGAAGGGGCAAGCGCTCTAGTTTTCCGCTAACTTCATTTCAGTCGTCACTTCTTTCGAATCAGGGAATCAGTGTTGCAAACGCTAGGATTTTAACCGCGCGGTCGAATAAAATCCCCAACAAATATTCTATTGTTGGCAACACTGATTACATAACCCCATGTTGGAATTCCAAAGAAAACGCTTCAAAACGTTGAATTTGCCGGCAAATAACTTGAAAATCTCTTCAAATTCACCAGAAACATGAAGCTAGTAAGGTAAAACACGAATTATAGAATCTGATTCAATCAAAACGATTAATAAATGCTTAAATTTTCCGGTGTGAGAAGCCGCCTAAGATCTAACATAACCTCCTCTTGTTGTTTTTAGGTTTTTGATGAAATTGAGCCACGAAACGGTCACAATGGAGCTCAAGAATGGCACTCAAGTCCACGGAACGATCACGGGTGTGGACGTTGCGATGAATACACACCTGAAAGCCGTAAAAGTGACGGTGAAAAACCGAAATCCGGTGAATCTCGATACGTTGACTGTACGAGGCAATAATATTCGATACTACATCTTGCCGGACAGTTTACCTCTCGAAACCCTCCTGATCGATGACACTCCAAAAGCCAAGGCCAAAAAGAAGGAGAGCGCACGAGGTGCGTCGAGAGGTCGTGGCAGAGGACGTGGAAGAGGTGGACCGAGAGGCAGAGGCCGGGGAAGAGGTCGCCGCTAAGCAAGACAAGTCTACAAAAATTTCAGAATAATTTGTAATTTTTACGATTATTATTCATAGTGTTGGGTAAATTAGTGTACACAGAGTACAATTTCTAAAATCGCTTTGTATTTCAGAACTGCAATCAGTGTACACTTGTTTACCCAATGGAAAACACCATTAATTAGGTTTATGACTTAATTTAAGACTACTTTTGCGTGACACTGATCGTGTGTATTTTTTCCAGAATAAATTAAGATCAATTAAGTAAATTAGGATTGTAAACTTTATTAAAAATCCCTTCCCTGAACAAGGATATAAAGGGCGTAGACAGTAAAAATCACGAAAAAAAGGGCAGCGGCAAAGAAGAACGTTTTCCTGTTGTGCTTGTGTAGTTTGGATAACTGTTCCTCATTTGTGGCTAGAAGCTTACGAACTTCGGCCAATTCAGTTCGGACTTCATTCCTCTTCGATTCTGTTATGGAGTCTGAATGAAGCTTTTTTTCCAATGAGTCCACTCGTTCATAGCAACTTTTCATAATTTCTTCAGCCTTTGTAATCTGGAAAACGACATTTAGCAGAGGTAACCTAATTTTTGCTCGATTGATTTTGGTACCTCTTTCATTACAGAACATTCTCCTGGGAATGCACTCATCTTCGTTTGGAATGTAATGAAGAATACTTTTCGCCAGCGTTGCCAACCTCACGCTAGCGCATTTCCGTAGATGGATCGTGAAAAATCCGTAGAAATCCGTAGCATCCAAGGGTACCAACCAAAAAGTGGAACTATCATAAATTCGGGTACAAATCCAAGTTTTAATACAGTTTTATTATATTGGAATACAAAAATTAACAAAAACATGGATAAAATTAAGAAAACAAACGAAAATAAATGACATTCTTATACTATTCCTAGGTCAAGGATTGCAACTTTTCCCCTAGAGAGGTATTATAGAAGAAAAAAAAACTATAATAATAAGTACAGCACACATAAAAACAAACGTCACCATGGGTGAAATATGTCTTCGTCTGACATATTTAATATTGGTTTATCTCTCTCACTTTCACCACGGTGATGTCCGACGAATTTTATGAACGCGTTCCAGGAGGCGAAAGTACGAAATTCAATGAAATAGAGAAAGAGAAAGAAAAATTTAGGTGATTATTCGGAAAGCCAGAAAAATCCGTAGATTTCAATGTAAATTCCGTGTATCCGTAGACGAGACCAGAAATCCGTAGATCTACGGATAAATCCGTAGGGTTGGCAACGCTGCTTTTCGCACTTACAAATTTAATTTTATACCAAGTGTTCCTAAAGTAAATAAAAATAACTAAAATAAGCCATTACCACGTGACTTAAGTTATGACACAAACCATGTGATACAGATACCTCAAAATTGATCACAGAAATGTATAAAAGGGTCCCTGTATAGAATTTTTTTGCGTTTATTATCTTTTGGCAAGTTTTTCATTTATTAGAAAATATATTTCATATAAAAAATAAATACATAAAGGAAAAGTAAATTCATATTTCATGAGAGTTTCCAAGAAGATATAACAGTACAGCCTAAGTCGAAAAGTTGAATATATTCCGAGCCTCCATCCAACAAACGATGACTAACGATAGCCATTTTCTCCCCAATTAAGGCTTTCTGTTTGTGATTGAATTGGTCAGTCATAACCAACAACTCGTTGAATTGCTCTAAGAATTGAGTAGCCGCATAAGCTTCGAATTGTAATGTGGTAATGAATTCCTGCAATGTTTGGTAATTCTCTGTCTTGGAGGCATCAATGAATCCTTGCAACCATTTTTTCGGCACAAACTGAAGAACAAATTAAATTCATAATCCATTTCTAGCAGATTAAGAGAATATTACTCACGCCAGTAACTTCTAGAACGATCTCTGAATTTAGAGGGACCCCTTTTCCTTTCAATCGAGCGCAACTCTGGAGACAATTAATCGCCCTTCTCATATCACCACCACTACTGATCTCGATGAGAGTGTTCAGAGTGTCATCATCACACGTGACGTCCTCTTCGGTGCATATAAATCGTAGTCTTTCGAAAATCATGGATTCGTTCAGAGGTTTGAACCGAAATTTCGTACAACGTGAAGTGAGCGGCTCGATTATCCTTGAGACGTAATTGCATAAAAGGCAAAATCTTGTTGATCGAGATTCCGTCTCCATTAATCTTCGAAGGGCCGCTTGGGCTGCATGCGTCATACAGTCAGCCTCATCGAGGATAACGATTTTGAAAGCTGGACATGGTTTTCCACTGCAATAAAAAAAATGGTTTAGACTGGGGCTTAGATAATACTGAATTTGGAAATGACTCACTCAGGCCGAGTTCCACTTGTAGCAAGTGAGGTGAATTTCATAACTTTTTCTCGAATTATGTCGATGCCACGCTCATCGGAAGCATTCAGATCTAATATTCGATCCGCATAATATGCGCCAAATAATTGGTGAGCAGCTGCAAGGATTGTGCTGGTTTTACCAGTGCCAGGAGGGCCATAAAATAGCAAATTCGGTAAGTCGGCTCCAGACAGGCATTGTTCTAACACTTGAATAACTTCGTTTTGTTCCACAACATCAGAGATCTTCTTGGGGCGACTGAAATCATGAATTACCAATAAAACTGAGACTGAAAGAGAGTTTGTAACTCACTATTTTTCCACCCAGGGCAATGAAGATAATCTGGCAGATTTTGAATTAGACGCTTTTGGTTCACCTTCAGTGTCTCCTAAAATCTTCCCATGCTTTAAAAATGAGAGCATTTTTGGAATTAATGTGGAGTTCTTTTTTATCAATTTTTAGGTTAAAGTAACTTTTGGCGGGCTGTCAGATTGACAGTTGACAATTGGGTGCCTGCAGTTTGCGGTTTTTGACGTTAGCTGGAAGACACCAGCATCCGGTCAACTGTCAAGTCAGTGCGGTGCTGTGATGGTAAATAAATTCACCCAAGAAATTATGAATTTCTCCTAATTTGGACTAGTGTTGGCCCTTTCACAAGCAGAAATCATCAAATTGGATTGAATACTGATATAATTACACTTTGAAACTGCTTGATGCCTTCCAAAATGAAAAACATTTGTCGTCCTCTGGAGTATCCTTTTTTCTGAGCCCTATAACTTAGCCCCATTTCTCCTGTTCAGTCACACATCACACGCCCCTGACATTTAAATCCCTTAGCTTTAATGTCCAATCGGTTTTATTCTGGATCCTGCTGGATCCCTAAAGGTTTTCCGGATTTTTCATAATTTGAGGTTATGTAGTATTTTCTATTATTTTCCAATTTTGGAATAGTTTTAAGACAATTTAGTTATGTGCAACAACATGAATGAATGAATTAACTTTATTAATGATTATAACATACACTGCCATCATATAATAAACCGAAACACTTGTTAGAAAAAAATTTCATCACTTTCCTATGGGATATCCTTTTTTTCAGCCCTATAACCTACCCTCAATTCTCTGGTTCAGTCACACATCCCAAGTAACTAACACTTGAGACTTTTGTCTTCAATTTCCAACCTGTTTTATCCCGGATCTTGCTGGATCCCGATGATTTTTGTGGTTTTTCATAATTTGAGGTTATGTAGTATTTTCCAATTTTTTTGAAGGAAACGACACAGATCCAGAGTAAAACCAGTGAGAACTTGGAGAAAATGAATTGAAACGGTCCTAATCTGTCTCAAAACTAGTTCAAAATTGGAAAATAATGAAAATTACTACATAACCTCAAAATATGAAAAATCCGGAAAAACTTTAGGGATCCAGCAAGATCCAGAATAAAACCTATTGGAAATTGAAGCTGAGGGGCTTAAAGGTTGGGGGCGTGTGATGTGTGACTGAACAGGAGGAATGGAGCTAAGTTATAGGGCTCAGAAAAAAGGATACTCCAGAGGACGACAAATGTTTTTCACTTTGGATGGCATCAAGCAGTTTCAAAGTGTAATTATATCAGTATTCAATCTAGTTTTACGTGAAAAGGCCAACACTAGTCCAAATTAGGAGGAATTCATAATTTCTTGGGTGAATTTATTTACCATCACAGCACCGCACTGACTTGACAGTTGACCGGATGCTGGTGTCCTCCAGCAAACGTCAAAAACCGCAAACTGCAGGCACCCAATCAGGGTCTACTTTAGTAGACAGGTCGGAATACTAATTGTCATTTGCCAAAAGTCGGCCTTTTCTGCGACGTTTTGTGACTTTTCTCGTTTAACGATATTTTCAGCGTAATTTATTAAGATTTTCAGTATTCTATTGTGAATTGTGTGATTGTGAGTGTTTTAATAGGGAAATAATAAAATTTCCAACCTTTTTTGGTAAGTTTTTCGAAGGTTTTCATACAATATTCTTATTAAAATCGAAAATTTTCATCATTTTTCAACCAAGTCAGTGGCACACTGCTCAAATACTAATACTTCTTGGGTCAGCCTTTTCTCTTTTTTAACATTTTTCCGCAATCCACGAGCTCATAATACGTTAAGCAAACATTGATCAAATCATTTTAAAAGTGGGACGATTTCTGGTTATTTTCATTCATTATAAATTATTTTAAACAATTTTATTGTCGGCCTTTTCTATTGTCAACACTTCTTCAAGGGTCTCACAAACTCTCGAGATGGATTTTTTTGAAATACATCTACTCAAGATAAATGTACTCCAGTCTTCACATAATTTCGAACAACAAAGATGCCATTCTATGTAGGCCTTTTCTAATTTTCAACATTTCTTCAGTCGTTTTCTTGAGAGGGCCTCATTTTAAATATTGAAAAATCACAAATTCATCGATTACAATTTATTTTCAACCATACTACGTTATTTCGTACATCAAAAATGCTATTCTATGTAGGCCTTTTCTTATTTTCAACATTTCTTCAGCCGTTTTTTTGAGAGGGCCTTATTTAAAATATGGAAAAATCACAAGTTCATCAATTACAATTTATTTTCATCCATATACTACGTTATTTCGTACATCAAAAATGCTATTCTATGTAGGCCTTTTCTGATTTTCAACATTTCTTCAGCCGTTTTTTTGAGAGGGCCCTATTTTAAATATTGAAAAATCACAAATTCCTCAATTACAATTTATTTTCATCCATACTACGTTATTTCCTACATCAAAAATGCTATTCTATGTAGGCCTTTTCTGATTTTCAACATTTCTTCAGCTGTTTTTTTGAGCGGGCCTTATTTAAAATATGGAAAAATCACAAATTCATCATTTACAATTTATTTTCATCCATACTACGTTATTTCGTACATCGAAAATGCTATTCTATGTAGGCCTTTTCTAATTTTTAACATTTCTTCAGCCGTTTTCTTGAGAGGGCCTTATTTTAAATATTGAAAAATCACAAATTCATCGATTACAATTTAATTTCATCCTCAACACGTAATTTTGAACATCACAAAATGCCATTCCTTGCAGGTCTTGAAGAAGTGTTGAAAATATAAGAGGCCGACAATATAAATTGTTTTAAATAATTTATAATAAGTAAATGAAGATAACCAGAAAACGTCCTACTTTTAAAATGATTTGATCAATGTTTGCTTAGCGTATTATGAGCTTGTGGATTGCTGAAAATGTTAAAAAAGAGAAAAGGCTGACCCAAGAAGTATTAGAATTTGAGCAGTGTGTCACTGACTTGGTTGAAAAATGATGAAAATTTTCGATTTTAATAAGAATATTGTATGAAAACCTTCGAAAAACTTACCAAAAAAGCTTGGAAATTTGATTATTTTTCTATTAAAACACTCACAAACACACGATTCACAAAAGAATACTGAAAATCTTAATAAATTACGCTGAAAATATCGTTAAACGAGAAAAGTCACAAAACGTCACAGAAAAGGCCGACTTTTGGCAAATGACAATAAGCAATCTGGCCTGTTTACACTATAGTCGGCCATGACCCAATTCAAAAATGTAGATCAGAGCTACCAACCTACCGACACAAGGTTTTAATGCAGTGGCGTACGTCCAGTTAAGTTAACTCAACACCAATCAAATTAAAACGAAAATTATGAAGAAAACAACGAAAAATACGCTCAGTTTCTACAAATGTATTAACTTTTGTCTTAATTGGTCACACTGTATCAATTAATATATAGCAGAACCAATAAATTGCAGTAATGTCTACTTTCACTTAAAGACGTTGAGAAACACATCAATAAATTAGGTACCTATGTAATTACAAACTTAGGTCTAGATGACAATAAAAATTGAGATAATTCGCTAGAGTTAAAACAGCTTTAATGTGTTATGTAGTATGTAGTTTACTTTGATTGTTAATATTATCATAATGAATACATTTAAAAAT
Source organism: Salpingus planirostris (assembly GCA_949788335.1). Lineage (NCBI taxonomy): Eukaryota > Metazoa > Arthropoda > Insecta > Coleoptera > Salpingidae > Salpingus > Salpingus planirostris. The sequence goes on along the minus strand of OX460918.1, from coordinate 4,440,261 downwards.
AAACATTGTTTTGATCTTCTTCTGAAACAAAAATGAAAAATTTGAAATAGGTACGCATAAGATTTTTATTGATATACACACCTAGTATTAAGAAGCTTATTATTTTCTTACATCAATCTGGTTTTTCTCTTACATGTAAATAAATTGGAATCTGCAACAAATTGAATTTGTTAAAACATTGATCATTTCATGGTCAATAAAGATAAAAATTTCTGCATTTCTACTAACCTGCACAAAGCTTGTGGTAGTGAAGAAATTATGGGTCCATACCCTTGAGAGTTGTCATAGAGTTCAAACAGAGGAGCCGCGACTAACTTGTAATTTTTTGGAACTGCAAACAGCGCTGTAAATACAAAATCCCAAGTTAGAAAAATTCTGAATTTTATCGATACTTACAAAAAATTAAAATGAAACAAGATTTACAGCATGTTTGTAAAAAAGTGGAAATACAAGAACACTTAAGACAAACTGACGTAGACACTCAGTAATAAATAAATTCGAGATAGTACACATGCACATTTTTTGTTTATAAATTATTTACAAAGAAATTAATACACTGAATGGTGATACACATCAAGTGATTGTGGATATTATTTAGAATAATATGGGAAGTATCCGAAAAATCATAAAAAAACCGACTCGAAAGGTGAATAATAAATGCGTACGACCTACAAGAAAAGAAAAAAATTCAGATTTGAACTGTAACAATAATCGCTCAAGTCTGTATTTCGAACAAAAATAATACATGAAATGGACAAAATCGATTGGAAATTCCGGTAGACGGGTACGGCCATCTCAAAATGGCGAATTAATTAAATAAATAATGAAATTAAATAGTCGCTAACATTTGTTCCTCCTAATAAATTCACACGTACCTAAATAGGGTTTCGAAAATCAAATTACAGCCGTAAATATTAATGAGTTAAAAAATGATAAAAACTCCTCCTAATCATCCTAAAAATTCCAATGTTTCACAGCCAATAATTGCAAAACATGTTTGAGGAATTATTAAAAGTCGATGAAACATTAAAGTCGATTGGGTACAATTCATAGGTAAATTTTATTCATTGAAATTTATACGGAAAAAAATAACCCCATGGAGAGTAATTTGTTTCTGTATAAAACTTAAAACAGCGTAGTAGAAGGGGGTTGAAGGGGCGCCAGAAAGACATTATTGTAACAATAGAATAAACGGATTTTTAAAAATGCTATAATTTACGCAAGATTGTACAACTTGCCCGTTACGTCGTTATAGAAAACAGAAAGTTCATAAAAAATTAAACCGAGAAAAACTCAACATTTCAAACTCTGACTTCAAAAAAGAGTCTGCCCTACAGTCAGAATTACTCCCTCTTACAGGACAAATAGACATTTTAAACACAAATGATGTTATTCTGTCTTTGAGTTTCTCTGAAGCTTTTCAAAATACAGTGCCTTATTTTTCTGATCTGTACATAGAACAACATATCAGCAATAAGTCACATCTTTTTTTTAGTTTTGTCTCGTCTAATAAACCGCTTGTAAGTATGTAAGTACCACAGAGTTTACATAGAAGTACATAAGAGCACAATACATGACCAATTTGGTTTGCAAGCCAATGTAACGGTCTTTATGTTTATGATAGTTGGCAGTGTATACTTTTCTAACTGGAAAGGTCGCAAAAGAATAAACTGCTGTTTACAAACTCGATCATAATTCATTATTACTTCCATGCAGGCTCAGTGACATGTATAAAACGATAAATAAATATTAATAAATACAGTCTTCTTTCTAATTATTTTTGTTTTTGTTTGTATACAATACCCTTTTCTTGAAGCTGTACAAGGAAAAGTCGTTTGTGTTCTTTGGGCTTAGTGATATGCGGCGGAATATACGGATACTGAGGCGGTTCGAAGTTGGGCCTCCACCAGTTGCCGATGATGTCTTCAACCAGCCAATCTTGTTTCACGCCGTCCAATCTCCCTAGGGTCTGCAACAACTCACCATTTAACAAAATGCGCCCAGCGAAAGTGCGTGCTCCTCTTCAACACTTAGGTATTTGAAGTACGCCGCAATCGTTTACACAACTTGAACAGTTTAATATTAAATACAACAATAAATTTAAATCTTTTTATAAAAACAAATTGGAATTTATTCGTAATAAAAGTGTAGGTATATCGTATAAATTTGGACGAATTTTACAAAGTACATGTTTATAACACATTACCAATTCTCTTTTAAGCGTTATAATCATTAGACATTCCTAGGCGTTCCTCGAAAACTCTTCGCAAGTACAACTTTTTTACACTTGATTGTAATAAGTAATCAGATGGTACAATGTATCAGGCATCATTACGTAGTAGGTTTTAAAATTTTATTCCTACAATATGTTCACATATATTTCATACCCGAGAAAGTGTAAGTACAATGTGAAATATGAGTATAGTAAACAATAAAATTACAATTTCTTTTAAATGTTATAATTATTTCGGTTGTAATGTTTTTCTCAGCGTCACAACTCCCTTAAAATTATATAATTTCCGTCACATACAGATAACGTACAAAGCGCTTAATCTTTTCAAGAAACATCCAAATGCACTTACCTCAGTCAGCAGTCTCTTGAGCCCCTCGACTTCGTCCTCACCCGGGTTGAGTTCGCCCCCGGGCAGTTTGAAAAACGTGGTGCCCAATTGGAGCAGCAAAACGTGAGGCAAACCATGTTCGTGCACTAACAGGACCCCTTCCACACTCCGTCTCATACCTATCCGTTCGAATTCGTCTCTCATCCGTTGGAACCGGGCCGGCACGCTCGGATCCTTCTCGAAGAGAGGCTCTTTCGTGCCAAAAATGTAGTTCGTGAGGGGGTACCTACGTGAATTTCAAAACCGAACTGTTAGTAATGAACTTTAACAATGCATTTACAGCACTTACAAATTTATAATTCTGTTGATTGCTGTGGATGGAACTGAATATTTGTTTTCGAATGTGGAAGTCGTCGCCGCTGCGGTCGTGGAATTTTGGCTGTTTCTGCGGGGCCATCCGCTGCCCGCCATATTACCCTGCGGTGCTTTTACCTCATATTTTACCTGTGAAGAAGCCATAATTCCTGGGGCCTCAGGAGCACGCGAATACGCAACGAGTGGGGCACTGTGAACGCAGGCAAACCGACTGATTCCCGTCAAATATTGGAATATTTACGGTTTATATTCGAATAACGAATTACCGACGCTAACAATTTTAAGGACGCTTTTGCATTTACAACTACTCATCCCACAAACATCACCACCGACCGGGCGAAATAACCTCAACTATTTTGACATCCTGACGT